>OU426978.1:181885993-183279993 GCA_911387785.2 Aelia acuminata | reverse complement strand
TAGGTATGTTCCAACAAGCACTTATAACACGATAATAACTAACTGACTACGCATGTTCTTCCTCCTCTCTTTTAATTTTGACAATGCTCGATACCATTTTAACACTCGACGAATCGAATGAAATAATCAAATGATCAAATTTAGAATCAAAAGAGGGGGGGGGGAAGAACATGTACAGTCTGTTAGTTAATGACCTTAAAAATGTTTTTTGGAACACAGCTTTTATTATTTGGTATTTCTAGTTTATTTTAAGGCTCATATTGTCACAAAGTTGTTGCGATTGATATCAGCAATACAAGGTATTGGTGACCTATTAATTCCCTTTAATAATAGTTAATATATAAAAAATAGAACAAGATTATATGTGAACACGATTTTACAGGAGAAGTAAATAACTGATTTGTAAAAAATTTCATAGTCACTTTTTTCACAGAAAAAATTGTGCAATACAATGCATTACAACACAATGAAATCTTATAGTAATTCTAATCACGGCATTGTACCATCAAAACAATAAAAATAATATGTGTTTTCTAATGCTATGCGGTAAACGCTTCCTACACATAGGAAGATTCTTTTTAATAAATTTAAATCATGTTACGATTTTTTAATACATGAGTGCTTTCCACTTGCACAGGGGAGGTAAAATCTTCTTTCCAATGTTATCAAAATCACGTTTTGGATTTTTGTCACTTATGAGGTTTCACCGCGGCGACGATGTTTGTATAAATGTGTTAAAATTCAAGGTAGCATGACCGATAGCTATTCAGAGCTTATATATTTTTAATAACATATTTGTAGCTCGGAGGTAAATAACACCATAACCAATTTTCATGTAAAATAAGCATAATGTTTTATTTACGTATTAGTACGTGATCAGATTTTTGTATAGACTATTCTGGGTTGTGCCATCGCAGAACTTATATAAGAAGCGATCGACTAGTGGCTTAGTATTAGCCTCGACATCGATAAATATGGTTACTTTTGTGGCAGTGTTTTGTCCAAGCAAGTTAAGTTATTATGCATAGGATTTATCATCTTCCCTTTTTTTTTTAATTTTTGCATTGTTATTTACCTAAATTAAATAATTATAAATCGTATCAGTGTTGTGATATAATGATTTAGATTATGATTAACTTCGTATGTTGTAGGATAAAGGTCTGTTGCGTTATGCCTAGAGTGGCCTAATAATAGTTATGCCTAAAGTGGCCTGTGTCTGACATGTGTGGCCTGAACTTTAGGCATAACTAAAGGTAATATGTAGGATAAATTAAAAATATTCTGAACATAACCTTTTTATAACCTTTATTGCTGCGGTGCGGATCCAGTGCGGACTTGTGTGGCCAGACCCTAATTGAGATTTAAGGAAACGATTTCGAACAATAGATATCACTGTGAGGGTTACACATATTTAAGCGAGCGCTTGAGCTTTAAGTACTATAAGACCCAGTCTTCTATTTAATCATCCTAGCGACATTAAGGAGAGACTTTATAACTGAGTTTTAAAAGGTTAGAGTAGAGCGGAGACAAAGGACAAGAGGCGAGCGGGTTGAAGTGGCAGTCGCAGAGCAGATGGCGAGCTCTCGAGGACCTGCTGCTTTCCAATGTAACATCAGTAACAGTGAAGGGTGGTTACAATGTACCAGGGGGTACGAACCATGGAGAGTATGACGCAATATACTCCAATATAACCTCTGCTAACGTTAGCATGTTTCTAATTAAACCTTAACTTAAACCTAATAACTTAAAGTTTACCATCGATTATCTGAGTGAGATATCTGACACATTCAAATATTCAACCGTCAAATTTTGCAGAAAAAAAAAATGCATTTAATTTTGATTTAGCTCATTTTGTTCCGCTTAGTTTGTTCCAACAAACGGTCTGGGATGTTGTATCATATGTTTTATATATATATATATATATATATATATATATATATATATATATATATATATATGTATTTTTTTTTTTTATTTAACCATTTAAAGTTACAATATGTTAATTTTTTTTTTCAATAAATTCGTACAAGAACTACATTGATTGGATGTCTATAAGAAGACCACCTTTATTAATTACTCAGAATCAGATTTTTTGGTTGAATGGTAGGTAATCACGGATTAAGTTAGTGTACGTTTCTTTTCTTTGTACGAAGAATTCGTATTTCTTTATGTAAGACACTGTATTAGTTGACCAATTTATATTTTATGCCATTAATTTTCGTCATCCAAAAAAAAAATAATAATGAATAAATAAATAGAACTAAATAAATAAATTAAAAATAAACCTGCTTCTGGTACAAATTTGATTATTATTTTAAAGAATTTCATTTTTTTTTTAATCTAAGATAAAAGTAGTTGAGATTCTGGATGATCTATTATGAAAACTGTTGGTGGATTAGTGTAAAACAAAAATAAGAAGGTCCGTCACTAAAGTCCTATTTCACTTTACTTTGAATGGTATACTGATAAAAGTTATTTAAATTTTGGTTTTTACATAACGCTTATTCCTTTCAAGAAAGGCACTTCTCATGACACATTTTTTCAATTCAAGCAAGCAACATCTTTCTACAAGGACATTAATCAAAACGGACTTTTTAAAATTAAAAAACGTATATTTTTTTCATATTTTAACGTTAAATCGTTAAATAAAAAAAAAAAAAAAAACATATGATTTAAACCGTTCGTTGGAACAAAATAAGCGTTTGGAACGAACTGTTTGGGTCTAGATCTTTCGAGCCTAATCCACGCAGACGTTGAACTGTCCACCTTGTTCTGGAACATTCCAGACCTGACCATTTACGACTATATATAAGGAGGGAGTGACTGGGCCAGTTAGAGTTACCCTAGGTCAGTGTCTTGACCGTAAAGCTCAAGTCACATGATTGTGTGTTATAACGTTATCATTTTTGTAACCTGCCCGAATATTTGAGTTGTATTAATTCGTTGGCATTGATAATTGTATATATTTGTTTAATAAATATTCTTTAACCCACAGAAGCGTTACATTATTTAATAGTTCAATGGAAACCTTAACATCTATTCTGAACCCAATTTTATCTACTTTTTAACCCTTTTTTTTTTATTTTATACGTGGAAAGGAATGAGCGATAAGGAAACGAAAGGATATTTTGAAACTTTCTAATTATTTTATTATTTACTTGAGTGGCTTTTCTCATATCCGACTTTCCTTTATCATTGCTATAACATCTCTATAATTTTTCTGGACGTTAGCAAGTGTACGTAAATGTTAAGGACCGTGTGGGGAAAGAAATAGTGAAGTTTCATCGGACCCACGGTAATTATCATATGTAAAAATAAGTGAAAGTAAATAAATAATGAATGCATACAAACAATCTTTTCAGTCACAATTTTTAAACTAAGAGGAAGAAAATTTTAAGGCCGTCATGGGGTTATCTTAAGTATTAAAGAAGGTATATCGTAAGTGGATTCGACAAAGTATTTAAAAGATTTAAAAAAAAAAAATCAGTTTCATAAAGTTTTATAAATTATAAAATTCTATAATGAGTCAGAGCTTTCGCTAATAAGTTATGTTACACTTGGAGTTCCTCAAGGTCCAATACTCGCTCTATTCCTCCAGATTATCTTTACTATACTGTAAAAAAAAAAGAGGAGCAGGCATTGCCTTGAATTTTCGATAATAGAAAATTAATAATAAATATATATATATATATATATATATATATATATATATATATATATATATATATTTAAATATCTTTACCTATTATTTATCATATTTAAATACATCTTCATAACCTATTCGGGATTATATTTTCATAACTTCATCTTTATTAATAAAGCTTTTTAAAATGGAAAAATAGAGCTCTATTTTCGAATAAAGAATCCTGTAAAGTAAACATGACAATATTGGTTTGTTGTTTTATTTCTTGTACAAAATACAGTACTTCCTCTTTTACTAACATCGGTTTAAATGCATTATGCAAAACTGAGCAGATAAAGAATGAGTGAATACATTACTCGACTACCAATAAGTGTGTATACTACGTTACCAAGAAGAGTTGATAATAATTATGTGTTAATAACAATTATTATTATAATTGGTTGCTAAAGTTACATCCCTGGCCAATATTTCCGTTTCTAAAATGAATTATAATTTCAAGCAACTGCACCATAACAATAATAATACACCTCTTATAAATTACATAAATTATTAATATATCATTTCATAAGGATTACAGAATAATTTAATTTGATGAATCCCTCTGTGAAATCAGAATATTAAGTTATTTTTTGTATTTTATATTACTTATGTCTTGTGTCGTACTTATTTGTATCTTCTTTTTTTCATAGGTAATTATTGTCTTAAATTATTGTCATCCCCTTCATTGCCTCTGTGAGGCAATATGTTTTTTTTCCTACAAAGGGAGGAGGTCGGGGTGTTAATTCCGATTCGTTAAAATTCCCCAGTACTCGGGACTCGAATTCGTGAACTTTAGGTTATCAAGTAATTTATTGGTAATTTTTTAAGTATCTTTATTATACAACTACTTCTTGGGCAAAGCGTATTTAAAAGCGTTACAGTACAGTATGTAGTGTACTCGACCAATCATCCCACATTGTTTTTGATACTATTAATACTAACAGAATAGCAATAACTTAATACAAATTGTTCCAAAAACAGAAAAATCCCGATGGCGTAAGAAGTCATTACACCCTGCGAACAAAATAAGGTCGCTATCCTTGCAGACGATGACCAAGGTCGCTTGGAATGACGCAGCGTATATATATTTGCTGTGTATCAACCTTCGGGTTTTGAGCCACACGAACGCCGAATTCAAAAGGATAGACGATTAATTTTATATACAAGGAGTTTCAGGAAATTGCAGACAAAAATTACCAACTATCCTACATCAACATTCCTGCAAAAATTTCCTTTAAAAGAACAATAGATAGAGACTTTTCTTCTTCTTTTCTTCACATTTTTTCCTTGTTTTTTAATTTTAAATATAACATCATTTTTGGGCATGAATACGGTAGTTATGTAAAATACTTTTAAATAGTACTTCATTATTATCTAGAAACCGTAGTCATTTTTTTTTTATATAACCACTTCCAAACCATCCACGTCCAGAAGCCGCATACAAAGGCCGCCTAATAAACCAGCCAGGAGAGACTTGATCTATTTTCGAACTGGCTCATTTGCCTGTGGATGGACAGGAGCTGTCATTGGAAAACAATCCATCTTAATAGACTGACGGATCGTACTCCGGTTCAACGGGAGGGCCGTCATTCCGACGTCATTCATCATCTGGAAGTAGCTGCTCACCCTCGAGATATCTCTGGTCGGCATCTGACCGCTGTTGCGTTCTATCTGGACCTTATTTCGATTGTCTTTGGACTATCGTTTGTCTTCGTTCACCAGGAACAAGAAACATCTGGTGTGGAGGAAGCATAAGCCAAATGCTTGCCGAATAATATGCAAATTTTTCACTAAAAAATTACCATCTGATACCAACTAAAAGTAAAAATACTTTTGTAAAATTCTTGCCATAACAATTTAGATGAATAATTTACTATTGATACACCATAGGGATAGAAAAAAAAATGTAGGCTCTAATATTCTTTTTAGATATAAGACTATATCTTTAACCTAAATAAAATATTTTCTTAAGTTATAAATTAAGCTTTTACTAGTTATTCAATCTGAGAATTATTATCGGATTTATTTATGCTTCTGAGCATAAAGAATCTGTTATTTCCTTTCAATTTGGGAACTATTCCTAAAAATAAGGAATAAACATAATGTTCAAAAGATTAACTTTCATTATTATAACCCTTTTTTTTTAAATGAAAATAAAAATGAAATTATCTGTTAATCAGGTTCACACCCAGAAAAAAAAATTGGAATAGGCTACTTAAAAAAACATACACAAAGCGAACACAAGGCACATTCATTTATTTAGAAACTTCATTAAATTCACATTTATCAATACATTTATACAAGAAATCTTTTAAGAGATAGATGATTAAATTTATTCCACCGTTACTCATTTTTTTTTTTTTTTCAATATCTTAGCTTGGGTAGAGCTTAAACCCCCCTATCCCTTTCATGCCATTAACAACATGTTTTCTTAATTAGTGCGAAGCATAATGTTGTATTTTTTTATACTAATACGTAATTTAATTAATAATATAAAGGGAGGAATTTGTAATTATAAATTAAATACATTTAGGTATGTAACTTATAAGATAAGGGGATTATTAAATTTTAAATATAAATTGAGATTTCAGGATGTAGATTTTATTTAAATAGATATTATTGATTTAAATGGATATTGATATTATCAGTTATTCCATATCAACAGTTATTATACATGTTTTCAACAATTTAATGTCACAAGTTTAACTTTGTAAGTCTGGTTTGATTTTCGATCTGATAAATCTATAACAGCAAACAATCACAATCACGTAACACTTTTATTTAATCTAATGGGAATGTCAACTCCTCGTGACGATTCCATAATTAGAGTTTAAGATCCAAGGTATGCACTACAAACATAATTCTTTTTGAGAAAAAAAATAGACAATAATTCAATAATTTATTTTTCAAAAATTTCTAAAAAGAAATAAATCCGCTAAGTAAAAACATTTCTTCTGGAGAAGTGAACTAGCGGTGGAAAATCACTATTGATCATAAATGGTGGAAATGTTCTGAGCTCCCTAGTCCTCCCTGGTTAGACTTCCAATAATCCTGACTTCCATGTTCGTAAACGGGTACTGGTACTTTAACGTATTCAGGTACTTTTACTTCATAAGGTACCTTCTTCTCAACGATGTAAGGTACTTTTTTCTCCACTGTTACCGGGTACGGCTTTGGAACTTCCACAGGGTACGGCTTCTCAACATGTACCTCAACTTTGACCGGCACTTTTTTTTCGACGACATAAGGTACTTTCTTTTCGACGATGTATGGTACTTTGTAAGGCTTTGGGATCTCTACGAGCTCTTTCACTGGGTACGGCACTTTCTTCTCGACAGGGTAAGGAACTTTTTTCTCGACGTAAACTGGAACTGGCTTTGGCACATGATAGGGTACTGGCCTCTCCACCTTCACCTCGACGGGCACTTTGACTTCCTTGTAAACTGGGTACGGATGGGGTACCTCGACCTTCACTGGGACCGGCACTTTCTTCTCGATGTGCACTGGATATGGCTTAGGTACGTGAAATGGAACCGGTCTTTCGACAGGGACTTTTACTGGTACTGGCACATGCTTCTCCACTTTGACAGGATACGGCACCACTTCCTCTTTTGTGATGATTTGCGTCTTGATCGGATGATGTTCGAAATGTTCGAACCCCAGACATCCTGCGGCTGTAAGAAGTATGAGATTAAGTTTTATAAGTCCGTCCATGATGCTCGGGATGGTGGAAGGATACTAAACACGAGGGCTAGAGGAGTGTTATATATAGTGGACAACGTTGGACATGGTTGTTAGTTAATTACTCTATGCCCATTAGGTATTCTGATGTATGTAAGTTAACGACTTGGTTACCTCATGGGATATCCGCTGGGAACAAGAATTGCCCTAGTTGTAATTGCTTTGACTTACAAAATGGTAACAAATATCTCATTTTCCGATCTATAAATATTTTAAAAAATAGAAAAAGAAAGCTTGAAGGGTCCAATTTGTTTTTTCCAATATTCTTATTGATCATCACATTGTAAATATTTTCGGAAAGAAGATAATTAAAATTATAATTTATTGTTAGATTACAATTATTAAATTTTAAAAGGTTATTTAGACGCCTCATACAAAGTTCATAGCAGTTATTGATTATATACAATAACTGAGGATTATTTAAGCAATATAATCCTCATACCTTTTTTTCTTTATGGAGAAATTTCATTTAGAAGTGTGTTAAAGTAGGTGTTACAAAGTCTGTAGCGAATATTATTATATTCTTACAAAAAATGAGAAAATCAAATCATAATAAACGTAAAAATTGCATAATAAATTAAGATATATTATAAGAAAACAAACAAAAGGTCATAATAAGAGATATGTCATTCTTTTATTTATTATTTTCGATTCCTTATCCTTTAAACATTAATTTAGGAACACATATTTCGTGTATCATTCAAATCTTTTTTAACACTTATTACTACAATTAAGGTTATTAGGCTTAAGCTTTGTTATTAATATTAACATGACTAAGATTTTGTAGATGAAACAGTTTTTGAGGTTCTTGTGGCATGCAAAGTCTCCAGACCTCGTTATTGAAGAAGAAATATCAAGGTTAGGTTTCCATAGTATGAACCTGTAATATTAACTATTCCTCTTTGCTTTTTTTTATTTTAAATACTGAACTGGATCCTTGTATCTTGATATGATGCTCCATTTTTTTTATAAAGTGCTCTCTAAAAACTAATACCGTAAAACGAAGTGACTTTGTGACTAATGGGGTGACTTAGTGACAAGCCTATGTTTCTACAGTTTTTGAATTTCCCTCCTTAAAAAGAATCAGGATAGGCAATTCAGTGTACTTGTCAGTTGCTCAGTAATGTGCTGCAACCTACTGGCTACAAATGGACCTCTATAAATTCTTTCATTCCATTTATCAAGGTGCTTTATTTCAAATTTTCAAGTAAATGAAAACAATCAAGCAGATATGAAATAAAGCACCATGGTAAATGGAATAAAAGAAGTTATATGGGGCCAGTAGGTTGCAGCACATTACTGACCAACTGACAAGTACACTAAATTGCCTAACCTGATTTTTTTTAAGGAGGGAAATTCATAAACTGCAGAAAAATAGGCTTGTCACAAAGTCACCCCATTAGTCACAAAGTCACCTCGTTTTACGGTAGCATTAATTCAGTATAATATTATAATTAATTCATGGTATATGAAACTTTTATGATATATTTTGTTCAAAACTTTAAAGGAAACAAATTTACTTTATAGAATAATAACAATAATAAAAGGTTTATTGCTTGAGTTGATAATATTGAGATTGACATTATATTGCGAAAAGATAAAGCTTTTCCAGTAAGCATATTCCTTTATTTTTTTAATATATCTCATTCTACTCTTTTTACACTCCAAAATAAAGGTTATAATATCAAAGGATTGATCACAAGTTCCATCCAAATTTAACAATTTTTCAAAAGAGCAAAAAACTTCTCATTGTCATGTCAAGAACAAGTAAGAAAAATTTGATATTTGATTAGAAAGTAATTTTTTTCAAGATAGTTTAGGATTATTTAAATGTTATTTCAATAATTTGCGGAAATACAGCAATACGATGTGTTCATTTACGCATTGGATGGAGTAGCTGTTTCTGAACAAAACTGGGTGATCGCCCCAATTTCCAATGCAGTATACCTAGCAATATTATTTGATTAAATTCTGAAAAGTATTACATGTTTTCTTTATAGGAGTTGTAGATAACATATGAAAATACGATCAAAAAAATCTGGTGCGATGCGCGCAACACGCAACTTTCACTTACGAACTTACTTAGATTAGAAATCGACGTGTTTCGATAATATGTAAACGCCATTTTTCCAAATTTAAGTATATACTTATATTTGTATATCTCCATAAGTTATAGAGTATCTGTATAACAAAATTTGGTAGTTCTCAGCACTTTTCGATTCATTATTGCTAATTTATTTATGAAGGGTCTAATTTCACCAACAATCGAGTTTTTTTTACTGCTTGCTTGTTTTTTACTACGAGTTGCTTTTTGTAAATACATCGTGAAGGTGAATCGATAAGTGTATTTACGTCTCTTATGCCTTTCTGGAAATCAAGAACGATTACTGTTCCTCTAAAATCGCTTTATATTGTTTTCAAAAATTTATTATGGAACTAAAGTTTCTAAACTAAAATATAATTAATTAAACAACATCGTTTCACCCGTTTTTGAGTAAAAAAACAAAAAAAAAAAAACACGTGATAATGAGACAACATTTATTAAGTAGTGCCCCCTCCGTTTAACCAATTTTGATAAAATTTTGGCTGTCGCATAACGGTCATATACATAAATCAAATACCAAGTTTGATCAAAATCGTTGAAGCCGTTGAAGAAGAAACATGTGAAAATGGGACACATTTGAAGAGTCCACGGAAGAAAGGGGGAGAGTCAATTTTTTCCGAATTTTAGTTATATACATATAATTGTTCGTCTAGATGAGTAGAATATGTTGGTGAAAAGAAATAGTCAGAAAAAATGGCAGTAGGTTGGTTAAAAGGGACGGAAAGAACGTCCAGGACTATCCCCCTTTCTGTTATGTTTAAATTGTTTTTTTTTTACTAAAACATTTTTTTTTTAGAGCGTGATATGTCTGTTTCGGGCGAATTTATTATTTTGGCACGCAAAACAAAAAGGAAAAGGAAATATAAAAAAAATTGAAGAAAAATGATAAAAGATAGGTAAGTAATTAAAGATCCAAACCTAAAAACTCGGTTTTCTCGGAAAGCACTCCAAATGACATCCCCCCTTTCTTCCGTAGACTCTTCATTTATTAAGTAAAGTGCCCCCTCCAATTAATCAATTTTGATAAAAAATTTATTGTCGCATCGCGGGCATATAAATACACCAAATACCGAGTTTAATCAAAATCGTTAGAGCTGTTTTTGAGAAAATCGAAAAAACCTAAAAATTAGACAAAATTCTTTAAATAAAGTCCCTCCGTTTGACCAATTTTGATGAAATTTTTGCTGTCATATCGCGGGCATATACATACACCAAATACCCAATTTCAGGTCTGTGCGGTTTATAGTTATTGAGCTAGTCTGTTCACACACGCACAGACACACAGACCATTTCGCGGGACTTGGTTAATTGGACTTAGGGGACCCCAAAACGTTTATTTCCGTTGAAAACCGGAAGTCGAAATTTTTCACGATCACAATACTTTCACTTACTTATATGTGAAATATATAGTAAGGAAAGTATTGCGATCGTGAAAAATTTCGACTTTCCTTACTACCTTACGAATACTTTCCTTACTATATATTTCATATGTAAGTAAGTGAAAGTAAAAAGGAACGGCATTTGTGAAATGTCAAAGTAAGGCATACATATTAGAATCGATGTACTTTTTTTATTACTCTAATAATAATAATAATAATAATAATAATAATAATAATAATAATAATAATAATAATAATAACAACATTTTTTCACTCATATTCCTCGCCTTTTAGGCTATACTGGCCAGGGGAGAGGGTTGGGGGTTAATGCCGAGTATTATTAAATGTCCCCTGGCTCCGGGCTTTGAACTTGCGATCCCCGATCATAATTGCCCTGGGCAACGCGTAATTTCTAACATGTTTGCCCACTCGGCCATCCCGCCACCCCAAAACAGTTCGATCTATGAAAGAAAAGTGTTTGAAATTGGTCGGAATCGAATGAAGAGTCAAAAAGCTAGAAATTAAACCTCGTGCCCCACATTACCTGCCCAATACCATATTTATAAGAAATTACCCTTCTATTTCTATTTGACTCATGGTCAACCAGCCAGCGATTCAAATTTAGTCGGTAACTGGTAAAAAGAAAATAGTAATAAATAATAATAACAACAAACAATAAATGTCCTAACAAAATGTATGTGCAATTTACCTCTTTTATTTGAGCTCCGAACAAGTGTTTCAAATTTCTTCAAATTTGGACAAATCAGTGAAAAGTTAATAGTTAACCTCCCCCCTCCCCTATATTTATCTTAAAGTGTCTTTACACTCTACGAACATCACCCCCGAACAGGTTCTCCCCCGAACCTTGCCGTACCGGCGTTCCACGAACAGCCATTTATACATAACGTGACGTTGAGCGAACAAATATGGCTGACGCACCCAACGCTATCTTCTTATGAAGGAAAACCTCCATTATGAATATATTTTATTTTATCTGAAAAATAAAATAATAGGAGACCAACTACAAACGGCGCATTAGTATCAAAAACAACTCCTGTCACTTGGGAAAACCCTAATCAAAAGTGACACTATCGCTAACCCCGAACACAGGCAAACAGATAAAGTACCGAACAGTGTTCGGGAAGGCTTTTTGAGGGTAAAGTTCGAACAGGGTAAAGGTAACTTTACATTACTAGCACAGAAATTATATCAACTGAACTCGGTCTTATTACAGAGCTCTGCTTTACCTTATGCATCAAACCCAACCTCGTAGTATGAAATACTATATTCGAGACTATAATTTAAATAAATATTTCGCTAAATTAATGTATTTCTCAATCTTTACAGCCTTCCTTTGATAATATTGTAATCAACAGAGTGGTGAATTATGAATAATAGTTTGCGAGAACAGTTTTCAGGAGCAGATGTTGTCGTGAGAGTATATGTAACAACCCCATTAAAAGAGAATTAGCCTTTAACCTGAAAGTGATCCTATGCCCATTCAATGAATTACCTATGCTCCTTCCAACGTGACACTTCAAGGTGTCCTGGTGAAAGAGATACTCGGACTAGTTGCACGTGCCGGCGAAGAATGGCCATCAGTACCACCAAACAAGGCTCAGGTATCCGACCCTCCGTACAATGGAGATTAAAATGAATGGCGGAAAACCCCCAAGCTGAAGAGCCCTGTTTTCTTTATTTCCCTCCACTTCCACTCCTACTTTGATCTCTTATTTACTCAAGCCCTCCTTTTGCACATTTCCTTTCTCTCATGGTCCTGTTTAGTCTTGAATTGGATAAAAGACCGAGACACGGGAAATTACAGTAAACATAGAGAGAAAAATCACCATATTGACTCGTTCTCTGTCTGAAGGCACATAAGCAATCCACAGAGGTAACTCACACTTTCAGTCCTGTATTATTCTAACCATATTGTGCATTATAGATGCATTGGATTTCTCCTCGCTGGTCTCTGACCTTAATCCAAGAAAAAAATCATGTAATCGCTTAAGTTTCCTGTGTTTTTGAATTTATTTATATATAAATAAATTTTCTGGTTAGAAGTTATAATAAATGCGAAAAATTGGGCATATTTATCACATTCATCATGGCGTTTTATTTAACATTATAAAAAAATACCATCTCTGTAACTTAGATAACAATATTCACATTTCGAAGGTGACTGTGCAGTATGTCAGTAGACACTTTTTATTAATGATAAAATTAACATAATTTCCTCAAATAAGAGGTAACACAATGGTATTAAAGACTGTCTAGGATTATTGGGCCTTCCCTAAGATACCAGTCATACTCCTCAAAAGAAAACCGCCCGGGTGCTGAGGGCAACAAAAATTTCTGATTCGAAGAAAATTTTGAACCTATAGGCTGAAAGCAGTCTTTTTATAGACAATGAAAATAAACCTCTGCCACCTCAGATCACATCCTTATAGGCAAACGAAATCAAAATTTGTGAACTTTTTCTTTTTTTCGTGCAAAACATTGCAGAGAACTTGTATTCTTGGAAGTTCGAAAATTTCAATTTCATTTGACTATAAAATACTACTTGATACTGGCCACGCCTTGCTATGCCTTGGTTTAATATAAACGTTTAGGGAAGTAAATTAATGTATTCCAGTAGCCTAATTTATAGTGCAGTGGAATAAGAAAGGATTATAAATCTTCGCTAAAATTTTTAATATTTTATATATAAAGATAGATACACTCCTCTATTGAACAGGAAGAACATTTTGTATTCCTTAGAACAGTCTATTTTTTTTACATTTTGGATATCAACGGGTAAAACAGTAAATAAACATGGGATCGAAAATAACATAAATGTCCTATTTTCGTGACTTATTTTGCATTTTGAAGCGAAGAAAGTAAACTATAAAGTTAGCGGAAAAACATATTTTTCTATTCTTTGTACCATTTTTTCATTGGATATATTAGCATAAAAAGCAGATATGGCTTATACTTGGATAAACTGGAACGTTCTGTAAAAGATTCAGATTTATCCATCCACTCACTACCTTTCGAGTATTGGGGTAACAATATTTTTCCTTCTCTAATTGCTGAGGGCTTGCAACCAAAATTGAAACTATTATTGATAACACAGTTATTATTTTATCCTTTCAGAATGGTTTAAAAAAGCTCTTTTCGTAACGCCACCACAAAGTAGCGCCACTTGAGCAAAGCTTCAGGTCCGTAAGAAAATAAATATCATTACTAGAACTGTAGAATAAGATTGAATTTTAGAAATATACATTTCTTTCAAAAGTCCTTCTTTAATTCATTAATAATGCAACGTTCTTAATTATATTAAAAATAAGTGATCTTACCTCCATCAGTGAGTCTGTCAGTGTAAATGAAATATAAATTATACATAACCCACTATTGATTTGTAAAATAAAGAACATATTTTAAACACTGAAATAAATGGTATGAGGATGCCAGGATTCACCAATTTTTTTTTAAGAGCCAATTGTGTATTCCCTTATTGTAAATGAACTTTAGACACTAGTGGAATCAAAAAAAATATTTCAATTCTTGAGTTTTGTCCTGGTAGTTTGGCAAACGGTCACATTGTGAGGAGGGGAGATGCACACGTCTTTTGAAGCACTTTGTCATTTTCCAACAAAATCCTAGTTTGCTGAAGCAGTAACTTTTTTTTATTCAAAAAACGTATTTGAATTTTTTCTTAGAGTGGAAAATCTCTGAGCTACTCCACATGTCTTCATTTTGCGATACATTGGGATGTCGGATTGAAACCTCAATTAAAGTTTAAAAAATTGGGAAATATGCATTCGTGTACGAAAAAAGATTTTAAATTATTAATTATTATATTAAATTTAAATGTTATATAGATTATTGAGGAGGGAAAAAGTTGGCAAAATACATTTACTTTTCACTTTGCCTTTCTGTTAGCACAGTGTGTTAAATAGGTTATATTGAAAAATAACTGAAGAAACGCGAAAAAAAGTTTTGTTCACATATTATTCTCATAGGATCAAAGTCCGTATTATGTAGGTGCTGATAGGGTGACTTAATCCACATAAGCAGGTTTGCTAGCCTTCTGCAACATGTCCTAGGGAGCTATCTTGGTGCTAAGTAACATTTCCGATGATGTGCAAGCTAAGAAGAGTTGAAATCAAACTATGGAAACGAAGGTGAGCCGGGTACAGATGATGAAAGGCATCTGTCAATTTTTATTCTCAGGCTCAAAATTGATTCTGGAAGGCGAGACAGACATATATGAGTTATACACTGTAAGGAAAAAGCCAAGTGACAGAGTCGCATAGGCTGCCCTCATAGAGATAGTTTACCAACCATCAAACTCAAAGATTGTTTACATTTTTTTAATTAAGGGATGTTTTATGATGGATGAAACTAAAATTACCTTAAAACATAATTCGATTGTAAAATTATAATACATAGTGAATTTATTTATCATTCTAACTTGTCAGATTTTATTTTGTGTCAATCGGATTTTTTTTTGCCTTAAGGCAAGATTTCAATAACCTTAAAGGATTTTTAATGCCGTAAGTTATGCAAAAAATTTTTTGCATAACACCGAAAAATGATATATTTAATTTATTTTAAACATAAACATAATTATTCAAGTCGCTCAAAGACTTTTCGTTAATAGATATTGCCAACTTTAAATATATTATTTTTGTCAGACCTGTGAGATGTATTATATAAATATATAAAGTATGTTTTGTTATACCTAATGATAACATGGATTGTAAATGGGTTTGGAGAGGAAAACACATGAAATATGCAGAACATTGTTATATGTCTATCTCGGCTAGATGAAATTTTTATGACTAGCGGAAGTTAACATTGTGTAAAAATTAAATAAATTTATTATGAAACTAATAAATTCACAGTCAATATGTTGTAGGTAGTAGGTGAAACCCAACTCAGGTCTCAAAAGCTCTGGTCTCACTTCAACCTA
Source organism: Aelia acuminata (assembly GCA_911387785.2). Lineage (NCBI taxonomy): Eukaryota > Metazoa > Arthropoda > Insecta > Hemiptera > Pentatomidae > Aelia > Aelia acuminata. The sequence goes on along the minus strand of OU426978.1, from coordinate 183,264,130 downwards.
TTAAATTCAGTCGATCCTGTAAGAGACAGCATGTCCTGGAGTGTTGACAACAGTGGTGAGGGTAGCTGGGAGGCCCAAGTGAGCAGCATATGGAGCAGCGTAAACTGGGGCGGCGACTGGGGCAGCGTAGGCCAGAGGAGCGGAGTAGGCCACGGGAGCGGAGTAAGCGACGGGAGCGGCTACATGGGCGACTACTGGAGTGGCCAGAGGGGCGGTGGAAGCAGGAGTGGTGAGGAGGCTCCTACGGGCACGGGAGTGAGCGGCGAGGTGAGCGGCTCTGGCAGCGGCGACCTCTGGGGTGTCAGCGATTGGGGCGGCTGGGCCAACTGGAAGGTCGTTAGCGGCAACTCGGTAGCCCAAGCCATCGGCGACGTAGTCGGTCCTGTGAACTTGTCCGTCAGTGGGGTTCAGATAGCTGAAGCTTCCAACGCGGTTTCCAGCGGCGTCCTGTACGGCACTGTGAACGGATCCTGGCTCAGCGTGTCCGTAGGCAGTGTTGCCGAATTCATCCTGAGCGTGGTATTGGGACTTGGTGACTGGACCGGCGACAGCAATGTGAGCTGGAGCAGCAACAGCAACGGGGGCTGGAGCAGCAACAGCAACGGGGGCTGGAGCAGCGAAAACTGGAGCGGGAGCAGCGGCTGGTGCCCAGGTAGGAACTGGGACAGCGACTGATTGAACTGGAGCAACTGGGGCAGGGGCTGGAGCTGGGGCATCAGGTGCTGGAGATTCTTGCACTGGAGCAGGGGCTGGAGCCTCTACTGGGGCGGGTGATTCAACTGGGGCTGGAGAGTCAGCAGGGGCGGCTTCAACAGCAACAGCATCATCGGAGGCAGATTCAGCTTGGGCTGGTGCTGGAGCAGGAGCTGGGGCCTCGGACTTGGCGGTGGCTGCAGCGGGAGCAGCTACTGGAGAGGCGAAGGGAGCGAAGGCTGGAAAGGCGCTGTAGGCGGCGTAGGCTGGGGCGGCGTAGGCTGGGGCGGCGGCGACCACTGGAGCGCTGTAGGCGGCGTAGGCTGGGTTGGCGGCGACCACTGGAGCGCTGTAGGAGCGGACGGCGAGTGTTGGAGCGTTTGGAGCGGCGTAGGCTGGAGCTACTGGAGCAGCAACCAGTCCTCCGGGCAGGGCCCAGCTGCTGTAGCTGAGGCCTGGCCTGGCCAAGGCGCACGCCATTACGGCGCTGAAAACAACCTGAAATATCCGGTAGTTGTTTAATTCAAAAATGAAATAAATGTATAACTATGTTGAGGTTATAGTAATCACAATTCTATTGAATGAAATCAAATTTTAACACTTCTGAAAAATGGATGCTTAAAGATTTAATATTACATAATAGGATATTGAATTACCATTATACATTACTAGCATCGTGAAACATTTTAAAATAATAGGTGAATTGAATAAACAGTAGAGGTATCTAATTTATAGAAATTGGTTTTGTTACTTATTATTTCAGCATTCGTCATTATCGCAGTCTTTCACGGGTTTAATAGAGGAAAATAGGAAGATGATCCGCGGAAAAAAAAAACCGATTTAAAAATATGGGTTTTTAAGATTTACCAGTCTTACATGGGACAAGCGTTATGTTACTAACATAAAGCAATGTCATAAGTCATCGACGGATTATTTTTTTTTTAATCAACTGTATGAACTATTTTTAATTTACAGCAAAAACCTCAAATATCAATTTAAAAAGTGAAATGTGAAATATTGAATTTATTAAATCAAAATTATGTCATATTATATTATAGTTTTAAATTTTAAATAATACAAAATTACTAATTGCAAAAAAATTTTTGAAAAAATAACTTTCATCACTTTCTTTCTAACCGAATTTCACTAAAGCACATAAACGATTTTTTTTTATTTACTATTCCACTCCAACGAAATTTTTTAACCGTACACTGAATAATGGACGATCTATTCTTAATTTGGATTTTCTCCGAGAATATTCAGAAATTTACTTTCGAAACCGTTACTAGATTTACTTGATGACTGCCGTCCCTACTAACCGACCACTGTAACCAAAGTAACTTTGCACCGCCTTACCAGGAGCTTCATGCTGCTTTTTGGAGTCTGACTGAGAGACCAATTGACTCAGGCCCGGCTCCGAATGAGGCTTATAAAGCGAGTGCCAAGGTCGTAGCATCTGATACTTCCTTGTAAAATAGGTGTGGCACCCTGGCCCCGCCCAAACCGATGTATCGAAAATAAGCTCATTTATTTTTAAGGGACCAGTTATCCAGGCAAAGACGACTGCATTCCTCTGATCATCAGCTGCACAGGATCCCTTTGTCGTCCTCCGTTTCACTGCAAATACTCAACGGCTACAAGGTGTTTTGCGATACCAATTGTATCGCATAAGTTCAATCACAGTGATTTGCTACTGATAATGAACTAGACATTGGAGAAACATATAAATAATAGTGAATAACAAAGGATATGTTAACTTTCAAATAAAAACCTTAAAAGTAGTTTTATCCAAAAAATCCTCAAAAAGAACAGATCAGGTTACAAAAAATTGTCAATATTACGCATGTTACGAAAGCTAGTGGTTTAAAGATGGGACTATGGGTTTGTATGAGACCAATGTAGAAACCAAGATTGAACAAAATCAATAGTGCCACGATAAACCTACCTGTTAACTGGAAAAATGTAAACATTGAATGAGTCAGCTGGAGAAAGCCGGTTCTGGCGGGCTAAACATCCAAGAGTACATATAAATATATTAAATGGTTTTGCTTATATATATATAAATATATTTAATTTACAATTTAATATAATATAATGCAATTATAACTTCAATATGTAAATTTAAATGGTTTAACTAAATTTAAATCACTTTGATTCACTAAATTAATTTGAAACCTATTTTATTATGAATACAATACATAAAGTTTTAGATTAAACAATTTATTATTGGGAGCAGTTATATTTGATTTGGTTTATACCAGCAACAAGTAGCTATTTTATAATGCTAAGGATATATATATATTGAAAAGTTGGGAAAACAAAATGTGAAATATATTTTAAGGGAACTTTATTTTTAAATGTTTAACCAAGTAGTGTTATTTTGTTGTTTATTAAACTTTAAAAGCTGCTTCCAGAGTTTAGGCAATAAGGACTGGGTCCCTTATAATAATAATAATAAAAATAAACTTTAAATCCATTCGAAGTGATTTAATGCTCACTAAGTGTCCTTACTTTAACACAATTCTGATAATAGGAAGTTTTACTTGAGAATGACGCAAATGCCGAAACGTCGGACAATAATGTTAATGAGTAAGTGAGGCTTAAAATACAAAAGTTTTGCAATATAGCTTTCTTTATTTAATTTTCTCAAAGTAATTTCCACGACATTTAATACACTTCTCCATACGTCAATAAACCAGTCAATAAACCAGCTCTGCCAAGTTTCATCTGGGATTGAGGCACATTCGTTGTCCCAAGCCCTAATGAAGGTCCTCCTCGCTTGAAAAACGTTTTCCTTTCACACGTTACAGACGTACGCGGCCTTTCTTCTTTCTCAGCGTCCTCCTGAGTGAAATTGCCCCTTTCGAATTCTCTGTACCATCTAAATATAGTCGTACGATGTGGAAAATCATTATTCAATGCAATCTTCATTTCTTATAAGCATTGATCTATGCTTAAACCACGCACACAATTATATCGTGAAACTGCCCTTACTTCACTACGTGACCACGATGCCATAAGACGCACTTTAATCTGTCACTGCTAATGAACAACTGAGGCGGCTAGTATGCAGGCATGGATATCCATATGCCAGATATATGTCTGAACACGCAGTAACTTGCCGCCTCCTGGGTCTTTCTGTTAAGTTCATACATTGCAAAACTTTTGTAATACCCTATGTAAATGATCTTGCAAATTCTTAACTAAAATCTGTTGGCCTCAAGTACATAAAATGTTATCATCAATAGCAGGTAATCATTTATTTAAATGTGATTTGCTAAAAACAATAAATATAATAAAAACAGGATCCTATTATTTTTGTTTATTTTCTGGAATTCAAAAGTAAACCAATTATGAGGTATTTAGGAATATATTGTATTTTACAACTTGGGGAATAAAGACAATATTTTATTATTTTGAATTTTTATTATATATTTTTTAGCAATTATGTCAATCATGAAACGGGAATTGGAATCATCACTACATAAACTTGCATTACCATTACTCTAACAAAACGACACAAAATTATTTACCTTAATTGCATTAAAGGTTTGTAAATTAGTAAAGCATGATAGAATTAAAAATAAAACAATAAATAATGAAATTATGATTTTAATATTTAATTTCGTAAAATGAATAAAGACCGTATGATCAAATAAGGTGATGAAAAGCTCGACATATTTAAGCATTTTTAAAATACATATTCTTAAGCTCCTATAGAAACAGTTATAAATATAACAGTAGTATGTTGAAGTATAAACATTATGACGTCAATGGGCTGGTAGTGTATTAAGGCGTGTTTGATATCCTCATTACACAACTCTAATTACTACGCAGCGTAGCCAATTAGGCACCAACACGTCGATAACCTAATCCTGCGCACTCATCTAATGTTATCGGTGACTTGAAAGAGAAGTTAGCTTATATTAGTTCCGGTTCCAAGAAGATTGGTGATTGGCATGGGGAGCGTTTGAGGAAACATTGCCAATACACCGCTAATTGCTCTAAATGGTTCTCTTGTATTGTCGCTAACGATTTTTAATATTTAAATGCTAAAATTAAGCTACTCATTATTGATAGGATTCATATTAATTAATATACCTTCTTCATTATCAGAGAATTGGAACTACTACGAAATATTAATTAATATCAATTTAATTCTTTGAATATTTTTCAAAGACTGTTAGTCACAATATGATCACAACATGTAAAAAGTAAAGAGTGTAGTGTTAGCTTTTAAATTAAAAAAAAAAAAAAAATTATAGATTAATAGATGGTAGAACGAACAGATATCTAGGTCTCAATTACATGCAAAAAAAAAACAACAACCGTAAACCATATTCTTTTATATATATTTGTTCATATTTGGAAATAGTTTAAAATTTTAACACATAGTAACACTAATTATCGGGTTTGATGAAAAAAATGACGAGTAGATATCATTGTTCTAAAGAGACATAACAATAACAAGAAAGTAACTGCATTGCCTCGCTGGTCGTGGTTAGACTGACTCTTTAGTCGATCACATTCTACTGTCTCGTCTGCCATCGAAGGTTCTACATTTTTTACATCGTCTTACAAGCAAGTAGGTAGTAACTGTATGCGACGTTACAGAAATACACAGCTCTATGTTTCTTTCTTCATACTTCCCGTTCCTTAAAGATATGTTCCTGGTTGTCTCCTTTGCAACAAGGACTGAATAATGGTGCAGAACTCGAGTGCTTCTTCATCGAGTCTATCGACTTTAGGTTTAGCGCTGTCCCTGAAATTCCTTACGTAAGTAAGGCAATAGAAATGATGCCTATTAAGCTTCAAAATTTCTGTTTCTTGGCAGGAGTATCCCGTTCTTGGCTACGTGAATTTTGGCTTGGTCGATCCCTAACCCTACCTACTGACGATGTAAGTAAGATGAGATTGTAGAATTGTAGTTGTAAGGGTAAGTAATGTTTAAGAGTACATGCGCAATATATAAAGCAAGTTTTGAAGGAAAATGTAACGCAAGTCCACATAAATTTGATGATTCTCCCCATTTTGTTTACCTAGCTTCTTTTTTTTCAATTATTGTTTTTCCTTTTTTTAATACATTTTTTACAATATAATTAACAAACAACAATATAAATATCAAACTTTAACAAATACTCTTTTTTATACTTAAATATAAGTTTGAATTTTGATTTTTCCTGTTCTCTCTCTGAAAACCGATATTTCCCAAAATACCCACTAAAGTGTGCGCATTCTCTTAGGACTTGTTAAGGGGCCCAAGATGTGGCACTTGATGGAAAAAATAATTAGTGAAAATCAGAGATTTTTATTTAAAACAATTTAACCAGTTCTGGTCAAAGTAAGGAGGATGAAGAGGGGAAAGTTGCAATGCGAGCACCGCATTCTATTGCGTTTTTTTTTTTTAAATTTAATGAATGATAACCAGCAGCAGTATTTGAATTGAAAACATTATTTTCCCGGGATCATAAGGTATTACGAGATTTTAACAAGCAGATAGAGGTCACCTGTGGTGTAGTGGTTAGCATAGAAACTTACTATACTAAAGGTCGCGGATTCGCACCCCGAGGTGGCCCTGGGATTTTTTAAAGGGAATGAAAAATCGTTGTCTATGCCGTCTCTCGGATAGGACGTAAAATAGAGGTCCCGAGCCTGTACGATGTCAGATAATCGTTAAAGATCTCTATCCTAATTGTACCTGGATAGGCAAAGTTTAGGCCTCCCACTGTGGCATCGTCGGATTAGCCTTAGTGGCATAAAATGACGTTAATACAAACAAACAAGATGTTAAGTTTCGATTAAACAATATTGGGTAATAATGATTCAGTAGTTAGGTCCATAAGTTCATTCTTGATCAACTTAAGATTTTGGGTCTTGAGTACTTGGTTTTTTTTAGACGGTATTGATACCCCACTCGCTTTGTGATGAAAATAGCCATGAAATACCTTAGTTTGACGAACACCGGTTATATATTAGCATAACAACCCCCAAATTATCATGAGCGCTAGGTGTTATTAATCATTACTGTTACGAATGTGGTAACAGACGCTGAAAGTCTAATTACCGAGGGAATTATCATATTAGTGATGCTGCTCTGATCATCGCACCCGTTACTGCATCGTACCTCAGATAGCAATCGCGTTTAAGCAACAAACGCCTTAATGAGACAATGCAATTTAGTACCAGTCATATTTCTAACATCTTTGAAACATTTATCAGAGAAGTTTAACAATAAAAGCCGTTAAAATAAAAAGATCTGCCATGAATAGCTTCCGCAACATTTCTATTGATTGGATAAACTAAAAGAATTTATATCATATCATAATTTCATACTATTTAAGCTAAAAAGCGTTAGGAAATTGGTTTTTAATAATAACGAAGAGAAGAAAAAGTGGCATTACATTACAAGTGGCATACTTTACAACATTCAAGTCTTTGCAGTGACCATATTTTTTATTTATCATGTATTGTTTTACAGAGGAAGTTGAAAATATTAACTCATCACATTTCTAGATCGCTTCTTAAGCATTTGAGATAGGAGTCCAGAATGATTTCTGCGAGCAATTAGTACAGGAAAAATCATCATAAAACTTCTCTTAAAACTTAAGACCATTCTACCTCATACATACTACCTTTTGCTACAATCCTACCTCTCACACAGGTTTTTCTCGGTCCGACAGGGCTCAGAGATTTCTTCAGTCCAACCAATCTTAGCAGGAGTTCCCCAGGGGTCAATACTCGCTCCCTTACTAAACATTATCTATACACATGACATTCCTACAAACCCTGAAACATTAACTGCAACGTAAGCAGACGATACTACAATTTTAACAAAACACATGACCCTAGACTGGTTTCATTAAACTTACGAAACCACTTATTACATTTGACAAAATATTACTCACTTTGGAAAATAAAATTAAACCATGACAAATCACAACAAATAACATTCACACTCCGACGAGATACATGCCCTCCTGTTTGTATCGGCAATCACCAAATTCCTCAAACAGACAAAGTACCGTACCTTAGACTAATATTTGACAGAAGGATGATTTGGGGCCCTCATGTCAAAATGAAAAGACAGACTTTAAACTAACGACTGAAAATACTGTATTCACTATTTTCCAAATCCTCAAAATTGACAATCAGACAGAAACTCAATACATATCATACTTACTGAAACCAATTTGCACATACGCCTCACAAATTTATGGATAAGCAAAAAAGACACACTTACAAAAACTACAAACCTTCCAATCCAAAATTTTACGACCAGTAACGAACGCACTTTTGTTGGTTAGTAACAAAACACTACATACCGACTTACAACTACCAACTATCGACGAACAAATAAGGACTCTCTATTCTTCATCATTCGCTTTCATATCAAATTACAGAGACATAACAATAACATTGTTAATGGCATGGCCACGACTGAGATGCCTTTTATGAGGCGACTGAAAAGGAAGTGGACGAGAGACCTCCTCTCCTGATACAAGTCCGGGATGATGTGCTGCTGGGCACTGTCTTCCCTCATGCCTGAAATGCCAACATCAAAGCAGTTTATATCACATTTGCTGATTGTCGCTTAGCTCCGACAGGTGCGAATTAAAATGTGAAGCAAAAAAAAAAAAAAATCTAACAATTCCTCCCGCCAATTCATTATTTATCAGGCCACAACATAGTAAAAATAATATTTAAAAAAAAAGCCATAATAATGAAAACGTTGATGATAAATTACATGCTTTGGATAAAATATAAGACAGACATTAATACAGATTATTTAGTTATTTAATCATCATTGCAAATATCAAGAGTATAATAGTGGTAACCAAGAATTAAAGTAAACCTAATACTTCTTATGAACAAAACAAAATATTATGTGTGGCTACCGTTTCATTAGCAGATTTCCAGAACAAATTAAGTCATAATTTTTAATTGCTACGATTGGCACGGTATGTATTTTACTCCCACCTTGCCATCTATACTGCCCCCTTGGAATTTCCTTGAAATCGTCCGAAAAAGGAAACTCCAAGCGGACCAGGTAATTTTTGAAAAAAGAAGGAGCTCCCTGTAACAGCTGCCGCACCTGTATTTCAAGTATTTTTAATGAAAAAACTAATGGCTCATGAAATTCAATAATTACAAATTAAAACCGTCTTCGGGTCGCAATTATCCATTTATATTTACTTATTCAACAATAAACTCTATATTTATCCTGCATGCTAATAACAGCAATTACAATTATCTATCAGTTTATCAATAAACGTAACTCGAAAATTGTTTAAATGAGTTCGTCTAACTTAATTGTAATAAATATCATGCACGGAATGTTAAGTGCTGGTGTGTTTTAGCGTCAAGAACTTCATGTATGAAAGTTGATTATTTACTTGATTTATTTATCGATATTCAGATTTATTGTATACAAATATACATTTCGAAATAGTAACGTTCCTCTTTCATTGCGATTGGAGCATTTTTATTTGATCGAAAAAAAAAAAATACAACATCAACAATTAAGAAACGAATTTTGAGTTAATAGGTGTAGAATAAGAGGAGTAGTGAGAACCCATCTTCAAAAAAAAAAAAAAATTACCTTTTTACTAGAATATTACGGATATCAAATACCTAATAAATAATAATTTCGTTTTTAAATAGTAGATAACTGCAGATTCCTGGGATCATTTGATTAAATAGGTAATGTGTATTCTAATCTGTGAAACAGAAACAATTGAAGGGATGAATGCAAATAATTGGGTACTGGATTAATTTTTGGGGGACATGCAAAAAGAGAATTTACAGATAAGAATTTAACTTCTTTTTTACGCAAACTATTTTTTGGGTGGTTGATTGTTATCTTGATCTCTAAAAGTGAACGAAAAATAAAAATAAAAGTAATATTAATATTAGTAGTAACGAAAGGTTGACAATGTCCAAATATTAAATATCAAATATTAAATACTGATATTAACCATACTGATTCCAGGTAAAAAAAAATCATTAAACATCGGAAGGATACTTTCGGATCCCTAATGATTTTTTGATCACTGTTTAGTTTCCTTCCAAGTCCATTTTCATTGACTGTTTCAATTCAACAGTCATTCATTCAAAAGAAATTCATTCATTCAACACTATACTATAGACTCTCGGTGCCGCAAATACTGTACTTATAGCAAACGAATATTGTCAATGGATTCAGCATGTTCGATTTTATTAATATTTAACCCATCTCGAAATCGATACAAATGTACTTAAAACAATCCTGCTCTTAAGTACCACTCTGTAAATTAATTGATTCAGGAAAAGTTACCGTCTGACTCGTTTCGATATTGAAGTCGAATTGAGTCGGTATTAAAGGTATTAAGAAAATAATTAACTCTGCTTAGAACGGAAAATATGAAAGAAGTTTTAGATTTAAGTGGGACACAAAAAGACCTGATGTAGACGTACAGTTTCGATTAGAAATTCGACGATGGGTCCTTTTTCAATATCCGGGTACTACTGATTAAGAAATAATTCATACTAATTTAATTCAATTTTAATATGTTAGACTAATGGAGAAATAGTGAAGTAATAGGAATAATTAAGAAAAAAACAGATAAATTTTAAACCTGTTATGTACTACTTAAGAAAGAAAAAAATCACCCTAAAATAGCACGATCTGAGTAATTAGGTTTCAAAATTTAAAATTCACCAAAGATAGTTAAAGGATAAGTTTATTTAAAACATCGAATAACCAGGGTTTGGAATCCTCACGGACACCGAGTATTACGAGAAGGGTAAATCGTAGAAGGGTAAATTAAAACGTACGTCTGATTTGAAATACAAGATATTACGACATAAAGGGACCTGGATTAATAAATAAAAATTGTTCTTCGAAACCTCTTCAACACTCTCGCCCTGCAAAGAAATTCCGTAAACAATATCACGGTTATCGAAACCATGCTATGTCAGCATGAGAATAGAGCATATGTCTTACTATTCTTGGTCTAGCAACAGGCATTTCATTGAAGTAACCGCCCAAGCTCATGTTTGATACAGTCGAGTTCATCACGTATTCTTAATGTCATTAATGAAACACTTCGAAGGAGGGAGTCATCGATACTAGTTGGCGATAAAAAGCCCCAGGAGGTAGGTGGAAGGTAAGTCCGCTAGACAAGGGAAGGATTATGGCTGGATACTGTGGGCGCTGTAACAATAAGGTCCCGAAGGATACTGGTGGAATAAAAACCGACTCTGAGGGCCAGGATGTTATCCTTAGGTCGTGAGGAGCCTCGTCTTGTTTGGACGGTCCTAAACAATCACAAGGTGGGCCTATGCCCCGCCCGCACTGCCGCTCCACTCTACCGCATCAGGTCAATTTCCATGATGGGGATTATATTTATATTTAGGTACGTAAAGAATAACTTTTTTTTATAGTATGGAAAAATAAACAAGGATTCGTGAATCGAACACATTCGAGATCACTCTAACCATTATTAATGATGATAAAACACTTAAGTCAGAAAAGGGAACGAAACGTTTTCTTTCACTTAACAATTTACGTTCCGCAAGGAAAATGTAGGTCCTTATATGTATTAAGTCTCGTATAATCACTATGTATTGTTACTTACAAGAAAATCATAATCATAAGAGAAATAGGTGGTTTCTGAGGTGTCAGAAAAAGAGCTACTAGTTATGAGAGGGGTTCTCCTATGGAAGATCTTATTTGTATTTAGATAGCTTAAGTTATTGCTGGGTTATGACTATATGTGTACAAAGAAGTGATTCCGAAGTGCCTTTTATTACATATGTTTAATAAAAATTATGATTTTGGTGGATGAACGAACGGGAGTGGAGCATTAGAGGTGTTAAATCGATGGAGTGGATGAACAATTCTAGAAGAGGCCCAGATTGGTTAAACCCGGTTAAACAAACAAAAAAAAAAAAAACGAATAATTGAGATTATTCCCACTTCTGGCCGAGAGGTGCCAATTACTTTTGTAAAAATCAGACCTGGGCATTATTTTAAATAAAAGTATTTTAAATACAAATGAAAATTCTTTTTTTTTATTTTAGTATTTTAGAATTAAAATAAAATAAAGCACATGTTTATTTTCATTTTAATTCTAAAATACTCAAATAAAAAAAAGTATTTTCATTTTAATTCTAAAATACTAAAATTTAAAAAAAAGTATTTTCATTTGTATTTTAAATAATAAAATAAAATAAATCAAAAATTAATCATAGACTTTTTACCGGTTTATTCAAAAGTGAAAGAATCGAAAATTAAGTGGGAGCCAAACACGAAGGCTTAAACAGGATCCCAATTTGGAGACAATACCAACAGAGTTGGTAAACTTAGTAAAAATGTGTATGACTGATACATTCAATGTTAGCATCGGTCATTATTTTTCCGAGAGGTTGACGGTCGTTCGAAATTGAAGAGGAAATTCAGGCAAGATTAGAGGTAAGAAATGCTAGCCATTAACGAAATTATTTAGCTCATGCCTTCTTCCTTAAAACATAAAAAATCGAGTTTACAAAAATATTATTCCTCCTGCGGTTCTTTAAGAATGCAAAACGTGCACGCTAACATTGAGTGATGAGCAAGTGAGGTGTTAGCAGACAGATGAATAAAATTGGAGTGTGAAATTGAAAAAGAGTGGTGAACGAATTCCATAGAAATTAATAAGCGCGGTGGCGAATGGAAAACGTCTGAGGGAAGTAAGGGATGAGAAGTAGGTGGGAGGATTGAATTAGGGCAGAATCTACGAAATTCCTATTGGACGGAGGTCTTTGGATGGTGTTTGGGTAGCGAATAGCCTAATGGGTAGCCCAATTAGTTTAAATAGGTTCCGAATCAGATTGGATCTATAGAAAAAGCAATTTAATTTAATAATTTCAACACAATGAAAGCGAAGATGATCTGAGAATCAAATACATTAAACCAAGCAAAGACAACCAAAAAGAAATTAAATAAAAACTGTCGATTTATTAATCAATTCCAATATTTAAAAAAAATATTTATTTGTTAATCAATTGCAATGCACTAGCTAATAGGTTTTAAAAGTATTTTGTATTTTCATTTTAATTTTTTACTTTCACTTACCTATATGAAATATATAGTAAGTGGAAGTATTGCGATCGTGAAAAATTTCGACTTCCGGTTTTCAACGGAAATACACGTTTTGGGGTCCCCTGAGTCCAATTAACCAAGTCCCGCGAAATGGTCTGTGTGTGTGTGTGTGTGTGTGTGTGTGTGTGTGTGTGTGTGTGTGTGTGTGTGTGTGAACAGACTAGCTCAAAAACTATAAACCGTGCGAACCTGAAATTGGGTATTTAGTGTATGTATATGCCCGCGATGTGACAGCAAAAATTTCATTAAAATTGCTCAAAGGGAGGGGATACTTTATTTATTAAGTTTTTAAGTTTTTTTTCGATTTTCTCAAAAACGGCTCTAAAGATTTTGATTAAACTGAGTATTTGATCTATTTATATGCCCGAGATATGACTGTAAAAATTTCATTGAAATTGATCAACCGGAGGGGGGACTTTACTTAATAAATTTTGTATTCTTTTTAAGTGTTTTTTTTTATTTACTCAAAAAAGGCTTTAACGATTTTGATCAAACTCGGTATTTGATGTATGTATATGCCAAAGATGTGATAGCCAACATTTCATCAAAATTGATCAACCGGAGGGGGGACTTTACTTAATAAATGTTGTCTCATTTTCACGTGTTTTTTTTATTTACTCAAAAACGGCTTTAATGATTTTGATCAAACCGGGTATTTGATGTATTTATATGCCAAAGATGTGATAGCCAACATTTCATCAAAATTGGTCAAACGGAGGGGGCACTTTATTTGGTAACTTTGTTTTCCAATTTTTATTTTTCCTTCGATTATCTCAAAAACGGCTTTAACAATTTTCATCAAATTAGTCACGTTTAATGAAAATTAGGTGTTCTTTAATATCAGGTAAGCTTTATCATTTATTAAAATGTTCTGAGGGGGCTTTTTTTTTGGGGGGGGGGGCCTTTTTTGTTTGTTTGTTTCCTATAAAGTACCTTTGTTTTTGTTTATATGGAGAAATTAACTGTCTCTCGTTACGCCTAAAAATAAGAAATGGCTAAATATGAGATATGATAAAAATAAAGAAAACATATAGAGGAGAAAACAAGAAAAGTATTTAGTCAACTCATAAAACTCGTTGAGCCCACGCATGCGGAGTACGCCTTTAAGGACAGACCATTGTTCATAATTAAAGCCGTTCTGTTCATTTGAGAAGTGGCAATTAACAAAACGCATTAATTTCTAATCTGAGTAAGTTGGTAAGTGAAAGTTGTGTGTTGCGCGCACGCACCAGATTTTTTTTATTTAAAATACAAAATACTTCTTTATTTTGCATTTAAAACAATTTTATCGAAAACTATTTTAAATGATTTGAAGTTAAAATGCATTTTATTCAAATTTATTTTAAATACTTGCTATTTAAAATAAAGTATTTTAAAATAAAAATTAAAATACTTTTTGCCCAGGTATGGTAAAAATATTGCAGTTCCGTAAAAAAATTTTTGGAGTAGTGATCCATTTGGGCGGATAAATTATTCAATAGTATTGAGTAATAGGTCTACTAAGAATAGATATCAAAAAGAGATCCTTTAAATAAGATTAGAATGGAATAGAGAAGGGACGTCCAGGTGTTGCTAATGAGACAGCGGTGAAATGGCTTCCCATTGTAGCCTCGTCCCTTTGCCTGGGTGTCGCTCTAAATGTGAGCCTCTCAAACGGCTGATGGCTTCCAATTGATTGGCGGTTCGCTCCAATCTATTTACCTACTGACAGTCTCAGCTACCTTACCTCGGATAGCTAATACCATTTATTTTAATGGCATAAAACCCTGAATTTTTTTCATTAGAAAACCTAACTTAAGCGGTACAGTAGAAAGTAAACTTGCTTCACAATGATTTAAGATAATTATAAGATTTTTTCCTTCATATTTTAATTCGCGCCTGTCAAAGAACTACGACAATCAGCAAATGGTTTTGCTATTCTAATTAAAGAAGGGCATGATGGCACTCAGGGAGAGGATGGCACCAGGGTCGTGCTGGCTACCATAGGGCCCCCCGGGAAATAAACCAAAGGGGCCCCGCGCTCTAGTCAGTTTAAGACCCCCCCCCCCCTCATCTTGACCTCCCTTATGATTTTTGGTAAAAAAATAGATAACATGTAGAAAATCAATTTAATTAACACATAAACAAATTGAACCTTTTTTAATCATTTATTTAGAGGCTTGCTCATTTACAATATCTTTACAAAATAACCTTCTTCTATACAGACATATAACAAATAACATCAATGCTGCTTAGAACTTACAACTAAAGGAACATTTTTTTTTTAAATAAACCATATGTAAAAAATGTAACAGTATATAAAATTTGGAAAAAATATAATTAGGAAATCTTCACAAAATAACCTTCTTCTATACAGATATATACTAATAAAATAACACCAATACTGATTATAGTTTCAACTTTTTTTTATATAAATTATATGTAAAAAATGTAACGGTACATAAAATTAGAAAATCTTTACAAAATATCCTTCTTCTATACAGAAATAGAAGAATAAAATAACATCAATACTGTTTACAACTAAAGGAACACTTTTTTAAAATAAATTATAAGTAAAAAATGTAACGGTACATAAAATCAGGAAAACACAAAATTACGAAATCTTTACAAAATAACCTTCTTCTATACAGAAATAGAAGAATAAAATAACATCAATACTGTTTACAACTAAAGGAACACTTTTTTTAAATAAATTATAAGTAAAAAATGTAACGGTACATAAAATCAGGAAAACACAAAATTAGGAAATCTTTACAAAATAACCTTCTTCTATACAGAAATAGAAGAATAAAATAACATCAATACTGTTTACAGCTAAAGGAACACTTTTTTTAAATAAATTAAACGTAAAAAATGTAACAGTACATAAAATCAGGAAAACACAAAACTAGGAAATCTTTACAAAATAACCTTCTTCTATATAGACAATATAATAATTAAAAAACATCAATACTGTTTATAACTTACAACTAAAGGAACATTTATTTTTAAATAAATTATATGTAAAAAATATAACGGAACATGAAATTTAGAAATTAAATAACAACAAAATAAAAAACTTATTCTGCTTCCGAACAAAACGTCATTCCTCAATAATTGACTAGTACTCTTAATTATTATTCATAATAAAATCTTTAAAAAATATAAAAGTAACAAAAAATATTCCTTAAAAATGAAAGCATTTCTTGGAATGTTAACAAATTATTTTGATTGAGCTTGAAGCTAAAGGCAATAAACACGAAGTACAAATTGAATAAAAGCAAGTAGAAACAAGTTAATTTAAAGTAATAGTGGAAAAACATAATGTAATAAAAAGTTCAATAATTCAAAAAAGTAACAAGTTGGATAATTCAGAAGAAGATTTCCCAATCTCGTCAATCAAGTCTCCATAATTTAATTTCAATAATAAGTCTTTTTCACATGACATTATCATCAGATCAGAAAGCAGCTCTTGGCCCATGGTCGATCTTAGTTTAGATTTAATAATTTTCAATTTGGAAAATGCTCTTTCGCAAGTCACTTGAGTGCATGACAAAGTCAGGATTACTTTAAGGGTGACGAAAAGTATGCTGTACAAAGATGTGTTCATATTGTACATTTTTAAAAATTTATATATACAAGTTAAACAACCTCTGCACTCTTCTTCAGCTTCTTCCTCCTGAACATTCACTTCTTCCTCGTCAAGGTCGAAATGGGTATGGGGCCTTTTGGGAGATATCCCTAGTGCCTTAATTGTGGCAAAATAGTTTTGCCAATTTTGAGCGAAATGAATCAATTCATTTTTTAATTCAAAATTTGAAACATTTGCCACGTTACTGATTGATTTTAGCACATCATTTTTCTCTCCAAAATTCTTATTTACAACTTGAGCATAATTTTTAGGGTCAAAATAAGAAAGATCCTCATAAAGAGATAAATTTTTTGAAAACCTTGTGTCCAATGATGTTAAAATTGTATCAACTATTACTAAAAAGTTCTCTACTTTAAATTTCTCATAGCCAGCACTTATATATGATTCATCTGTATCTCTACTTTCGTCGAAAAATTGTTTCCTCTTACGTGGCCGGCCTATTTTAAAATCATTTTCAATATCAATATTAGTTTCAGTCGAAACTTTGTCGATAAAGCTTTTAGCTTTTTTGACAAAATCTGGAAACTGATCTCTTATGTTAGAGATTTTATTTTTGGCATCGACAACGATTTTGCAGGCTAGGTAGAGATCTACACCCTTTGTCTGCAAAAAATTTGAAGCTGGCGTTAGAATGGTAAAAATGTTAGAAAAAATTATGCCAATTAGAATGGTTTCAAACTCCATCCACGACAATCTCAATGAATCTGCCTCACTTGCCGCTGACTTATTTGAACACAGAGTCGATTCACTAATGATATGTAAAGTTTGAATTAAATCCGAATACAAAGCGTCATTGTGATTATCTACGTTTCCAAGAATGTGCTGTACAGCTTTTGAGGCACTCCACCATCTGGTTTCACCAATTTTTTGTAACCTTTTCATTTTATTTTGCCCACTAGATTCCACGGTTTTTTTCCACAAAGCTGTTCGCTTGTAGGAATCAGATATAAAAACAGCTGTTCTTTGACATAAACCAAAAAATTTTTTTGCGTTTACTGTAACGCAAGTACAGTCGGTTACAACTTTGTTTAAAACATGTGCAAAACACCAAATGTGGTGGCTAGATTTTGACTCCAATTTGATGAGGGCTTGCAGGCCTTGGTAAGCACCTGACATGTTGCTGGCCCCATCAAATGAAGTGCCAACAATCATGGTAGGAGGCAAATTATATTGTTTTAATTCCTCTAAAACGGTGTTTTTTAATGAGGAGCCAGTGGTAGATTCCACGTCTACTAATGAAAACAAGCGTTCCTGGATGGAATCATTTTCAATGTACCTAATTACGATCGCGAGTTGTTCTTTCACACTTATATCCTGGGTTGAATCGACCTGAAGACTGAAAAATCTCTCTTTCCGAATACAATCAGAAACACTTTTTCGAATATTATTACATATAACATTTAAAATTTTAGTAATCATATTATTGCTTAGAAAACTTGTAAAACTACCTCTTCCCTTACCACCTGTAGCTTTGTTTTTTAGAGATTTTGTGTTTACTAATTTTAAATGATTTTCAAGTAAAGGATCATACTTTGATATTAGTTTTAAAAGCTCTAAAAATGTGCCCCGTTTCCCCTCGAACTCATCATCGAATAGCATATAAGCAGCCTCGGCCTTTCCTCTTATTGGAAGATTTTGTTTAGCAATAAAAACCAATGCATCTAAAACTCTTTCAAGTATTTTCCTGTTGGTTAAAATAAAATTATTTCTAGAAAGTGATTGATCTTTTGTAAGTTTGGTGCCTATGTCTGCACTACGTGAAGCTGCCAAGAAGGAATCATATGCATTTTTGTGTGAAATAGATTGTTCGTGATCTTCTACTCGCAAGTATATGTGTTTGAAGTCTGTAAATCCTGAAGTACTGAAAGAGCTTTTAAAATTACTGAAAGCCATACAATAAGAACAAAATATACTATTCTTTTCTACTGAGTAAGACAACCATGTTCTTTTGATTACACTACCGTTTGGTAAACGTCGAAAATAAGTTTTGAACTCAACAAATGGTAAAACATGTTCAGATGATGAAGGCTGTATGGGATGTTGATTACAAAAATTCAATTTCTTTTGCAAATTTGAGTCAGGAGATGGAGGAGTAAATAAAATGTTATAGGAAATGTTATCACGTGTCTCATTCCCATGTTTCGATTGAACGGTGGTACAGACTGAGGAAGAAATGGGTGCATTTGGAAGAGTGATTGTGTATGGCTGTGAAGGTGATTGCACATTTGAATCCGGTGGACAATCGTTCTCTTGTTCACGATGAATTAAACTTGAACATGCGATTTCGACTGATTGTGCAGGTTCATAATTAATTAAATTTTGAGAAGGGTTTGGATCTTCATCTATGGAGGTTGATGGGGCAGACTCATAAGTTGGGATAAGGACATTTGGATATGTCTGAAATTCAAGGGGTAACAGAAGGGAATCATTCGGTCCTGCATCTAAGGAGGGTGATGAGACAAGTTCATGTGTAGGGAAGATCGGATGTGTCTGAGATTCAAGCTTTAACGGAAGGGAATCACTTTTTTGTTCTTCCTGACTTGGAAAGTTAAATTCTTTGTGCACATCTATTGATAAAGGTGTTTTAAAATCAAGTCTAGATTGCCCTGGAGCAAGAGCTGCTTCTGTCAATTCTTTTTTGTTTTTGGCCAATCTCTTTTGGTGTCCACTAGTGTACACCCTTTTTGATTTACCTTTTTTGTGTTTGTCCATTATTTATGTAAATAAATTATAATTTTAAAACTTAATAACTATGACTTAGCTCATGACTAGTGAGACATTGACATTGATCACAGGTTACATCACATAAATTATAAATATGGTATTATGCATACCATCGCTTCTCGTAGTCTTTTACTAAACTGTCCACAGACCACATCCTGATCTTGGAATAATGGAGTGCTCCTTTAAAGTTTAAATCCATGTCACACGACTAACTCATCCTCGACCCTTTAAAAAAACAAATAATCAAATAATAATAAAAAAAAAAGAAAAAAAAAAGTTTGTTTTCTCAAGAAGTTGGAGCATACTTAAAATTACCAAAACTTAGTTGAAGAAACAATTCTTAAGTGAAATATGATGATATTCTTCCTTGGGGTCTCTTAGAATCGTGATTTGGACACTTGGACATTGTTGTTGAATAATGGCGTGCTCCTTTAGAGTTTAAATCCATGAAACTCGACGCTTTAATAACAAAACAAAAAAAATAAATAAATAATAATAATAAAAAAAAAAATAAAAAATAAAATAGTTTATTCTCTTATGAAGCTAGAGCATACTTCAAATGGCATAAATGGGATATGTGGCCAAGGGGGTTCTGGAGTGGTGGGAGGTCGAATTGGTGAGTCTCCCACCATGCTTCTTGTTATCCGAGGCAAGGCAGGTTACTTTATCAATTCAACCTCCTCAAATAAAAACCGTTGAGAGGAAAAGCCGAGAAAGTACGATTGCTGAGAAAGTACGAGTTACGTCATATACGAGTGCACTTGTATTGTAGTTTTCACGTTATGAGCTCACCGCGGTCCGAGTAACCTGGAAAATAGGACATGGTCCTAGTCCGCTCGGATTGGTTGCGGACGTCCGAGTGCACTCGAATGAGGTGTTTACACAATACAATTAACGTGCGAGTAGACGTCAGAGTGCACTCGGTCTGAGTGAACTCATACTGTGAAAGCCCGGCTTGTTACAAGAATCCGTTTTTATAAACGAACCTAAAATCAACAGAATCTTAATTATTAAATAAAAACTCTTAGATTTATACAGACGGATATTCAAAAAAGGTCATAACCCACCAAAATGCGCGGATCTCGTTTTTTGAAGATTCCATTTCTGTTGCCTAATGAAAAAAACATCCCGTAGGTCACCTAACTAGAAATTGGCGAATCTCGTTTAAAATCGAATTTTATCTCTGTTGACTAGTGGAGGGAAAAAAACCAAAAGGTTACATAGCTCGAAGTGGGTGAATCTATCCAAAAAAGAAATCAAGAAATTGATCCAGAAACGAAAATCTTACATTCAAAAATCCTTCAGTAAAAAAAATTATTTTCTCGATGCGAGCATAACGACAATTGTTAAGATAGGTGTATTGGGTCTCCCCTATACTAAACAGCTCTTCCCCTAATTTCCAATCCGTGGCCATATATCCAAAACTACCCGGAAAATAAAAATAAAAAATCGTTTATTCTCTTAAAATTAAATCTTTATGAGGCTGGAGCATAATTCAAATTACCAAAACTTGTAAAAACTTACCCGAAGAAACAACGTCTTCTTAGGTGAAATTGTAGGATGATGTTCTTCCTCTTGGCCTTTGGTGTTTGAAGCGTGGTTTGGATATTAATATTAGGATCTTGTTGAGAATGGAGTGCTCCTTATCCTTTAGAGTTTAAATCCATGCCACTCGATTTAACTCCATCTCAACGCTTTAAATAAAAAATAAAAAATAATAATAATAATAATCGTTCATTCTCGTGAGAAGCCGGATGATTCATACTTAAAATTACCAAAACTTGTAAAAACTTACCTGAAAAAACAAAATGTTTAGGTGAAATATGATGATATTCTTCCTCAGGGCCTTTTAATCGTGATTTGGATCTTGTTAAATAATAGAGTGAGTGTACTCGACTCGTAACGACGCTTTAAATAAAAAAAGTACTAGTAAAATAAATGAAGGGTCTAAAGTTTTCAAGTTTTTCTCTAAAATGGAAAATGGAAGAAAGAGTAAATTAGAAATTGTAGTCTACAACACTCAAGCATAATAATTATTAATTTAACAACTTACTTTTGGCGCTGAAGGATGGTGCTAACTACTAAACAAGTTGAACATTGAATTCAATTTCCAATAGCGACAGAAAGATTTCGATATTTCGAATTTCCAGTGAATTGAGAATGATCGAGAATGTTCTAGAACTTTCGGTTAACGGTTATGATAGCTTGATTAACCCAACGAGGTTCGCGCGGCAAAAGCAATCTTCCTAATCATCATAGACAAGAACAAGATAGTAACTCCAAAACCCAAACGTTAGAATGACGTCACATCACAAGTAGTATTAATCCAAGTATTAATCAATCAAAAAACGCTTAGTTTTGATAATTTAAGGCTTAAAAAGTCAAAAGCTGCGAGATTTCAATTTTTCCCTCCGAAGGTCGTTTGTTTTTTTCTTCTTCCTTACCCCTTTTGGGGGCCCCCACATTGACCTTGAGGCCCAGGGCCCCCCGGGAAATGTCCCGGTGCTCCCATAGGCCAGCACGACCCTGGATGGCACTCAGCTGACGTCTTCCTATATTTTGGCATATCATATGTTTCCATGTCTCCTATCAGTCGGCTAAAATATCCGTGTAAGGATGAAAACGTTTATAGAGTGTCTTTAAATATCTGACACAGTTTGTATTGTTTGCAATTCAGTGTGCACAATTTTTGTTACTCACGTACCATGGTACTTTTGTAATGATTCAAGGAATGAAAGGTCTGAAGTCTTTGTAAGTGAGTATTTTTGGCTGTACCGTATATCTGTGTAGATTTTGTCCCGATTGGTTTTAAAAAGTTGAAATATGTATTTAATTTTCGTCTAAGTCTTAGTTTTGAAGTTTTAGTAGTTTGAATATTAAGGGTTATGTTAAGGGTATTTTGTTTCAACTTAACATGCGGACGCCACGTCATCATTTTGTCAAAGATATGACCGAGATAGTTCGGGATGAGGTGTCAGTTCGAGCAATTTGGACATTTTCTACATAAATTGGAAGGCAAGTATTTTTTGAAGAAATCCTGAAGCTACTCATATCGTTGATAGATAAAATGTTTTAATTAAATTTCACTTTTAATTTTTAGCTTGATTTAAATTATATTACAGGCCTAGTTTCAGAAACTGGTTGTAAACATTTTTACTTTCACTTACGTATGCATGAAATAACTGCTGTTGTTTCAAAATAACTGCTGTTCCTGTATATAGGGAGGGAAAGTGTTCTTATTATAAAGAATAGGAATAATATTTTTGTACATAAATGTGTTTTTTATAAAATCATATGTTTTGTAATTAATTGTTAAAATAAATCAGTTCGCTAGAAAAAGTCATTGAGAACAGTCCATTGTTATTTAGACTAACTTTAGTTTAAGAGCTAACAATTTTTGGTCCTCCTTGGGAAATCGAAACAGAAATGGATAATTATGACGCTTTATCGTTAAGGAGCAGGAAAATCGCGAAAAAGGGTCAGGCATTGTCAGTCAAGCCCCCAGGTTCTACGAGTCAATCAGTTGGGAAGTCGTCAGGGAGCGGTGGACAATCAAAGGGATCCATGAAAAGCTCACGAATCGCCAGGCTGGAAATTGAACTGAAGGAAAAAGAGGAGCTTGCAGAGCTTGAGAGAAGGATGGAGGAAGAACGGCGTCAACGTGAAGATGAAGCAGCGCGCAAGGAGCTCGAGAGATCAGCGGCTATCGTCCGACTAAGGTATCAACTACAAAAGGCTAGCATTTGTGACAGTCAGGTGGGGGATAATTTATCAGGTTACAGTAATAGTAAGTGCTCTGACATTAGTCACACGAAATCACGCACTACTCAATGGGTGGATACTAATTTTAATACTAGTATTAGACCAGAACATCTTGAACATGGGTCACAATCACGGTCAGAAATCAAAAAATTATCTTTAGTTCAGACAGAAGTCAATTCTTCTAAATTAGAACACAATTCATTGGGGTTAGAATTTAATAATGGCAATGATATTAGTAACAGCCTTTGTGAAACTAATAAGGGGAATCAAAACCCGTACGAACATTATTTCATGAGGAAAGCGATAGGTAAGGAACTTCCAGCCTTTAGCGGAGAACCATCTGAATGGCTTAATTTTATAGTAAATTTTAGGCGTTCTACTGAAATTTGTAAATTTACTCCAGATGAAAATCTAATTAGGCTTCAGAATTCCCTTAAAGGCAGAGCTAGGGAATCCATAAGTGCTTTACTCTGCGTTCCAGACAGTGTAGAAGAAATTATTAGGACTCTGGAATTACAATATGGTAGGCCTGATATTATTATAAATAATTTAATAGGGAAAGTTAGGAGGTTTCCTATAATAACAGACGATAAAATGTTATCTTTAATCGATCTTTCAACAAAGGTTAGTAACTTTGTAACCTCATTAAGTGCTTTAAAATACGAAGCATATTTAAATAATCCGCAATTAGTTGAGGAGATAGTTCAAAAACTACCTGCACATTTAAAGTTACAATGGGGTGAGGAGTTGTCAATAAATCCGGGAAACAAATTTAGTCTGCTAACATTAAAAGAATGGCTGTTTAGAAAGGCTTCTGCTATTACATTAAGCTTTAATACATTTAGTGAACCTAAGCAAAGAGTGCATTTATCTAAAGAAACAAATGATAAATGTAAACAAGGTAATGAGGTTAATGTCAGGTACAAATGCGTTGCATGCAACTCTAATGATCATAAAATTAAACAATGTAGTACATTTAAAAATATTAGTGTTGATGATAGGAGATCATTAGTTAGAAAAAGGAATTTATGCTTCTCTTGTTTAGGGAAAAATCATAAAATAACTAAGTGTAAATGCTTAAGAGAATGCTCAGTTGAAAACTGTAAAAGTAACCATAATCCACTTTTGCATTTGGACAATAAAGAAATAACTAGAGAAGCTCAAATTCCAGAGGTAGTTGCTAATAGTGTTAGTCAACGAAATACGCTGTTGAAAATATTAGAAGTAGAAATTAAAGGTCCTTATGGAGTTAAAAGAGTTCACGCTCTGTTAGATGAAGGATCCACTAGTACATTGCTTGATCATTGCGTTGCTGTTGAACTAGGGATTAGAGGTTCACGTTCACCATTATGTGTTCAGTGGATACAGGATGTATCACGTAGGGATGAGGACTCAGAAATAGTTTCTTTCTCTGTGTCAGGTGTTGGAAAATGTAAAAAATGGTTCAATTTGAGACGAGTCAGGGCAGTTAATAATTTAGCCCTTCCTAGTCAAATATTTCATACAGATATTGTCAAAACATTTCATAAATTTCAATATAATTTCCCTGAATCTAGTATCATTAAATATGAACATAAATTGTTAATAGGACAAGATTACTGGTGCCTTATTGAAAGTCTTCAGACTATTCGTAATTCATGGAATGGTTTAGCTGTCACTAAAACCAGGTTAGGTTGGGTTGTCCATGGAAACCGAGATGGTGATAAGCAGTCTTGTTCGGTTAATAACCTTCATGTTTGTGAAGTAAATAAATTAGAAAACGATGATTTGCATGAGGATGAGAAATTATGGAAGAAAGAGCAACAAAAATCCGACTTCAGTGAAGAGATATCATTGCAGTTTAACCAAAAAGTAATTGAAGAAAGAAAGTCAGCGCTTAAAGGACTGACTAAAGAGCTTCAGTCTCTTGGGCAAAAGACTGATTCTGAAGAACAGAATTCGGCTGATACAAATGAATCCGCTGGAACTCAGTCATACCCTGGTGAAGGTTTTAAAAGTGCACAAGTTCAAGAACATCCTCCCAAGGTTCAAGCTGCTGCACTAGAAATTCAGAATGTTGGGAAAACTATCAACCGCTATGGGACATTGCCTAAAGGGGCTAGGATAGGAGCGTATTTAGAATCGTTAAGGCAAAATAATTTGCCATCTGAAAACAACAACCCTGTTGCTGGCAATGAGATACCACCAGCAGAAAGATCTCCACGGAGCGAAATTCAGGCACCAGGTCAGATGATTAGATCAAACTCATCAGGAGGATTTACTCATCATCACCAACCTCCCAGTTCTCCTAGATCAAGAGCTAGAACTGTGGAACAGCAGATGACATATCTCACAAGAGAACTTTTAGAGTTGCGATGGTCTAAACGCCCATCCCTTACTAATACTGGAATTGATTATTTCGGACAAGTCTGGGCAAGGGTAAAAAGGTCCATAGAGAAAAGATATGGGCTTCGTTTTATCTACTTATTCACAAGAGGCAGATTTCAAGACTGGCTTCATCAAAATAGAAGAAAATTGCAGTCTCACGAAGGGTGGAGGATGTTCTTATTATAAAGAATAGGAATAATATTTTTGTACATAAATGTGTTTTTTATAAAATCATATGTTTTGTAATTAATTGTTAAAATAAATCAGTTCGCTAGAAAAAGTCATTGAGAACAGTCCATTGTTATTTAGACTAACTTTAGTTTAAGAGCTAACAGAAAGTATTGCGATCGTGAAAACTTTCGACTTCCGGATTTCAACGGAAATACACGTTTCGGGGTCCACTGATCCCAAATAACCAATAAACTGACAGGCTCAAAAAGTATAAACCGTACGAACCTGAAATTGGGTATTTAATGTATGTACACGCCCGCGATGTGATGGCGAAAATTTCATCAAAATTGATCAAACGGAGGGGGCATTTTATTTCATAAATTTTAAATTCATTTTTATGTTTTCTTCGATTTTCTCAAAACCGGCGAGAAATTAACAGTCCCTCATCATGCCTAAAAGTAAGAAATGGGTCAATATGTAAAAAATGGAATAAAAATATACCTGAGAAAAAAAGAAAAAGTAAAATATATGTATTATAAAAAAAATTGTTTATAAGTAAAAATGCGTTCGACTCATGCGGAAGAGTTGTCGAGGTGTTTTGAAACTTACATAATTAATTAAAAAAATAGTTAGTAAATGAAGTTTTCAACAACTAGAGAATTATAAAATCAGACGCGATGAATTACTATGCATGCATTTACGTAATATTGCAAATGAAAATTAATGTTTAACACTAAACAACTTTACTGTAGAGAGTAACTACGCGATGCTCAAATTAATTAATTTGAAAAAAAAAAAAAAAAAAAGCAAATAAATTTGGAATAATATACGAAGTTGCTGTTAGCGTTTCCATATTTATTAAAACGCGTCGATATCTAATCTAGTTAGGTTGATAGGTGAAATTTTGTGTTTTGGGCATCGCACCAGATTTATTAAATATGTAACCATTAATTAGTATATTATGTAAGCTATATTATAATATGTAAATTACTAAATTTCAAAACAATGTCTACCTATGATTTTATTATAACTGCTAAAACTTGGGAAACTAAGAATTATTGAAAATAATTTTTTTTTTTTTTCTATGCTCTTAAAATCGTTGATATATCTATCACTATCCAGGAACCATTTACAGAACATAAGGTTAAGCCTTCGTCAAGCGACGGGCTAAGGTGTAATTCAATACACGGCCTCCCCAGGTTATAAGAATAAGAAAATAAAAGATGAATGGGTCAGGCGTCCCTTAAAGAAAGGAAGGAGGTCTACTCCAGTTTCAGGAGTCTTCAGCGCAAAGGAAGACCAAGGGAAATGGGGTGACGAAAAAACCTCCAAGAGGCAAATCTAAAGTTTCACTCGCTTCTCAGCCTGATTCAATTTCCATAATGTCGTAAATAGAACACGACATGGTGTCACGGAGAATATTTTGAGGAAGGGTATTTTAAATTAAAATGCATTGCTTTTTGTTTAAAAAAATAAAACACTCCCTGACACAATACTTCCTGAAAAAACACAATCTCTCATCCCTCTCCCCCCAAATTTATAAGCTATAATAATTATTTCTTCCTTCATGCTTCAATATGCCTAAATGATCCACTGAAGAGATTCAAACATCTAATCTCTTCAATTATTAAATTTTAAAAAATTATATTTTTACGTGAAAACTGCATTAGTTAACCAGGCCTTAGCTTCGGTATGAGAAATATAAGAAATTAATTTATTAAAGGTTGTCTACGAACAAAATGGACTTTAATAATGATCTTAATAACAGTCATCAATACATAAAGTAGAAACGAACAGTGATAGTAAGTAAAAAATTAAACATATGTGGGGCCCAGCTAAGTTTAAGTTTATTAAAGGAAGAAGACTGAAGGTAAATTTTACTTATTTATTTATGTATCAATCGTTTACCCAATTTGTTAGGCCAATTATCAAAGACATTGGCAATAGAGTCAAAGCTTGCATTTACAATATATTCAAGGAATACATACTCCTTAATAAAATAAATAATAATATAGTAGCCTCTGAAAAATTAAATAAAAAATTTAAACCTTTGAAACAGTTTCTCTAATGCTTGCTATTCGAATATTACTCTTTTATTGCTAACCTAAAAAGACTTTATATTTTTAGTCCTTGGTCTTTTACCTTTATATTTTTAGTCCTTTGCCTTTTGCCTTTATATTTTCAGTCTTTTGCCTTTTGCCTTTATATTTTCAATCCTTTGCCTTTTGCCTTTATATTTTTAGTCCTTTGCCTTTATATTTTCAGTCCTTTGCCTTTTGCCTTTATATTTTCAATCCTTTGCCTTTTGCCTTTATATTTTTAGTCCTTTGCCTTTTGCCTTTATATTTTTAGTCCTTTGTCTTTTGCCTTTATATTTTTAGTCCTTTGCCTTTTGCCTTTATATTTTCAGTCCTTTGCCTTTTGCCTTTATATTTTCAATCCTTTGCCTTTTGCCTTTATATTTTTAGTCCTTTGCCTTTTGCCTTTATATTTTCAGTCCTTTGCCTTTTGCCTTTATATTTTCAATCCTTTGCCTTTTGCCTTTATATTTTTAGTCCTTTGTCTCTTGCCTTTATATTTTTAGATCTTTGCCTTTTGCCTTTATATTTTTAGACCTTTGCCTTTTGCCTTTATATTTTCAGTCCTATGCCTTTTGCCTTTATATTTTTAGATCTTTGCCTTTTGCCTTTATATTTTTAGATCTTGGCCTTTTGCCTTAATATTTTTTGTCCTTTAGGGTATACAGGGCTTCCCGGGCCAGGGTTGGGGGAATAAAAGACTGTCTACCTATATACTAACAAAATTTAGAAAGACATCTCAAACAAATTTATATATCCCCTATGATCAAATCC
Source organism: Aelia acuminata (assembly GCA_911387785.2). Classification (NCBI taxonomy): domain Eukaryota; kingdom Metazoa; phylum Arthropoda; class Insecta; order Hemiptera; family Pentatomidae; genus Aelia; species Aelia acuminata. Next base: position 183,235,809 of record OU426978.1, on the reverse strand, counting down.
ATTATTTTTTTTACCAAGATTCGCACCTGAAGGAAAAAACAGGATATAGGAGATTCTCAACAGGTCAGTTGCATCCAATATAATTTATAATTTTTAATAGTGGCCCGATGTGAATAGTATGTCCTCTATCTGTATCCGTGTGGTCGAGAATATTCTTCTTTGCACTGAATTGGTTAAAAATAAAACAAAAATTTGTATACGGCGTTAAAGTCAACCATCCGTTATTCTTGAATTAGGTTTTATTTTCAAGAAATATATTTCTTTTTTCTGTTACCTAGCGAAAAGTCACTAAGTACAATTTTTCTGGGCCTGAAACCACTGATATTACACTGATAGTTCTGGCTGAATGTACAAAGTCAAGGAAAGGGTAAATTATATGCAACATTTTAAAAAAACAACAAAATTATTCATAATAGCCAATTAAAGCTTCTTTAGCCTTTGATATCCGTTACCTTCTTCCTCTACTTCTTAAAATGTTTCAGATATCATCACTATTGCGGCATATCACAAATATAGTAGGTAGAGGAAAATTGTAAGATGATTTACCAAAAAAAAAAAAAAAACTAAACAAAATCCGATTTTCAGTTAAACCTGTCTTGCAATAGATTATTTTTATTACTAAAACCAAAACTATACAGTTTTTATTAATATCAGTATAGCCTACTGATTGTTTAAGGTTTGTGGAAATAAGGACAATTTTACGAGAAAAAAAAATATGAAGAGAAAACAGGTTTCAATAACTTCTATTTTAAATTTTAATTATGATGTTACAAATTATTTGAAAAAAGTCCAAAATTCTTAGGTCCTGCTCTAAACATTATATCTTTAAAAAATTTTGCCAGTCTTGAAATGTTTTTAAAAACTTTTGAATAATTAAAACGAAAATGTTAGATCTCATTTTATTTAAATTAATAATAATATTGAAAAAACTCACATCACGAGGCTATAAATAGAAAAGAGATGGAGACAGTGTATTAAATAAACAAATCAGTATTGTGATATTTATTTCTAGCCATGTCGAAACACGTTCTACTCGTTGTTTACTTAGTTACTGGCGGAAAAGATATCCGTGGGCATAGAGTGTGAGCGAGATAGAATCTATGATGAAGAATAGACCATGCGTCCCAATTAGGTGAACAGCTGATTAATGCAGCCTTAACTAACATCGGATGCAGGATGTTACATCTGGAGATTCGAGGAGCCTGTCTCCTCCGTTTGCGAAACATTGACCGCTGTGAAACCGCCACTATATAAGACAATAGCAAAATCTGAAATCATCAGTAGTTCTCAGCAGTGCCCAAGATGAGGAGCAGTGTGTTAGTGCTAATGTTGGTGGCCTGCCTGGTCATGGCTGAAGAGAAGAAATTGGAAAAGAAAGAGGAGAAGAAGGAGGAGAAGAAACAGGACAAGAGAGGTCTGTTCGGCTTTGGAAACTTCGGAGGCGGCTCTGATTTTGGACACGATGTCAAAACAGAAGTTATTACAAAAGAAGTACCATACCCAGTTCCAGTAGAAGTCGAAAAACACGTACCTTACCCAGTACACGTCAACGTGGATCGACCAGTTCCAGTCCACGTACCTCAGCCGTACCCAGTGACAGTGGAGAAGAAGATTCCTTATCCAGTGAAGGTCCCAGTGCCACAACCGTACCCCGTCTACAAGACTGTTCCAGTACCAGTCAAAGTGCCCGTTGACAACCCAGTTCCATATCACGTTGAGAAGCCAGTGCCCTATGTCGTTGAGAAGAAGGTGCCCTATCCCGTAGAGAAGACTGTACCTTACCCAGTCAAGCAGATAGTCGAGGTTCCCCGCCCTTACCACGTTCCTTACACTGTAGAGAAGAAGGTACCCTACATCGTGGAAAAGAAGGTCCCTGTCCACGTTAAAGTACCTGTTGACAAGCCATACCCAGTCTATGTACCTAAACCGTACCCAGTTCCAGTTGAGAAGAAGGTGCCCTACTACGTCGAGAAAAAGGTCCCCTACGAAGTAAAGGTCCCAGAGTACGTGAAGGTTCCCGTCCCCTACTACGTACCAAAGGTCGAACACAACTATGGAGGAAACGAGCTGTCTTCTTATGGTGGACATCATATCCACTAATGTCTTTACGGTACTGGAACTCTCATCATTTTCCTAGGTGGCCGAAAGACTTTTTTTTTAATCAGTGGTCCAGCTTAACATAATTAATTTATCTGTAAGAGAACTCATTATTAGACATATATTTTTATATAATTTTTTTTTTTATCAATTAACTTTTTTCTTTGAGTAACCTCTCTTTTCTGTGATTACGAATAATTGTGATATAGAATAACTTATTATTTTTATATCTTAAATGCTATGATTTTTTATTATAATTATTGTATATATTTTAAAAATGGCTGTTTATCAGGAATAAATATGCATTTTAAAAATCAATTGTGTTTTTAATAACCCATTTTATCCAAATATAGTATTGTTTGCAAATGCGCAGATTTTTGAAAACTGATTAAATATAAACAATAAATCTAGGAAATGTTTATAAATCAAATAGGGTTTCACACCTCATTTTTAAAAAGAATAAGTTCGGAAATTTTTCATTTGTTTATTTCAGTCTTTTCGTTGTGAATGTTGAAGAATTCATCTAAATAATATACCCCCAAAAAATTAATTGATTTACATTTAACGTTTTTTCGAAAGGATATTCTCAAAGTAATAATGACACTCGTGGTTGATGCCTAATGAATAAAAAAAAAGGAAAAAAGGAATGGCGTTATGTAAAAATAAATGTTTTATTAACTTACCATCTGAAGATTTCAAATTTTAATTATTGAAATTTTTCATTTCTAAACGCCATATAACCAATAAAATAAAACCAAACGCCAATGACCCTTAAAGGTAGTGGCAAAATATAATTAATAAATAAATGATGCCAAAGCCCAATATTTATTGTAAAGAATAATATCAATTGAACTTAGATTTCGGTGTTAGCAACATTCGGCAATGTTTTGTGTTTTTATTTGCAATGTCATTATCCAATAATCCATTTATTTATCCAAGACCTTCAACAACTTCTTTCTAACTTTCACAAAGGTTACAACAATCAGAATTATACAACTATAGAATCATATAAATATAAGGGAGGCTTCAAGTTGAAATATACTTTGGTAATAATAATACCTTAGAGCAACCTAGACCAATTAGGGTAACTGCACCAATTACTGACACTTTAAGGAAAATTTCATGATTTTTCATCAATTTCTCCCTTATTCGTTGACCGATCCATAAAATTCAAAGTTCTTCTTTTAGGCCAATATCTCTTGTTTCAATTTGGGTCATCAAATGATTAAAAATTATAATTTAATCTATTCTTTTACTTAAAATTCGGATGGATGTTTTTTCTCCTATTACTGACACTCATGCACCAATTACTGACAGTATAAGGAACTAATTACTGTCACCCTGATCAAACATTGAATAATTTTATTTCCAACTTTAAAATTAGTATCTAAGTATATTTTAATATAATTTACTTAACTTAATCTACCCTTTACTGTATAGCAGTATTGAGGCATCTGCAAACAGAGCGTTTCTCTGTCCTCAACCAGCTGCCTTCTCCTCCTCGAATCCATTTCACTCCTGTTAAAGGTTTTTTTAATTCCTTTCCCAGTTCTTTCTTGGTCTTGTCCGTGGTCACCTCCTATTCACTATCACCTAGTGAGTAGCCTTGGCAAGTCAGTCTTCGGCCATTCGTTAGTTCTCTTCAATTTTTTTCTCTGCAGATCTCAGGGAGAAGTTTGCTCTTATGGTTGAATTTCTTACATGACCCCGTCTGGTTTTCCACTGCATTTTTCTTAGATTTGGCTCATGCTCTTGGTTATGAAGGTTCAAGACTCTCTTGCATAGTTAAGAATCGGGAGGAATGTGCTCTTTGAGTTGGGGGACACATCAATATCATCTGCTTCATTATCACTACCCATTGCAGTGAAAGTTTTTCAAAGCCATTAATCTTTATTGGGTAAATAAATTAATTTGAAATATTTGAGCATCACTTTTATTTCAAAAACTAAAAGGAAAATCATCATCAACTTAATGTCACAATCACAGCTCATGAAGCTCAGATAACCCTTTTCGTAATCAGAAATCAAAAATTGTATTTGTGCAAGAACCGGTGGTTTTAGTAACTGTGATTATGTAACAATATTTTTAATGCAAGTACATTCTGTCATACATTTAGCTTCTATATTTCCATCTGCAATCCTCGATACACCACACACGCGGATCTTCTTTTTTGCGGACATAAATGAGGTGATGTATTCTTACTGTAGGGTTTTCAACGAGGTCCATGCCTTTCATAATATGTTCTTTATCTATTCTGACGATTTGCATTACCTCGCCGTTGAGAGATTTCACGGTCTTTGGAAAAGGCTTTGGCAAAACTGAGAATACGGCTGAATTGTTTTTGGTGCTGATAAATTATTAGGTTTTATAGGCTAAGAGGCTGAATGTGAACAGCAGCTTCTAGTGTCCTTGAAAAGGCTTTGTTTTTAGGTGATTTTTCAGGATTTTTGGTTTTATTATGATCAATGTATTGGTGGTGCTTTGTGTTCGGAAGTTACTTAGTTCTTCAGGAGATTCAGTAGAGTCCAATGTAATTTTTCACCTACAAATGGATGATGCTTGGAATGTTATGTTGGCAGAACATAGAACTCCATATCTTAGTTCAGTGTCAATGAACTTCCTTTGTGATTCATTCAAAATCTCTTTTCTAGCAGGCTCCATGAAGCAACTTCCTACCATTTTGTACCTCGATTAATGAGTGAGAATGATTATAGAACTGCGCCGCTGGAAGGTGGCTATGATCCGGTAGAGCTCGAGGGAACACCACCGTGGTTCTCATGTTCCATTATACAAGTCCGCATTTTCTGAAGACATTCTTAACTACTGCTTGACAGATTCCTCTTATGACCTAATCCAATAAGAGGAATCCTTCAAGTCCTTTTTCAGCATCACATTTGGTAGGTTTAGGGATTGCAACTTCGTCTTCCAGTGGTCTGTTCCTTGTGCACCAACTTCTCTGTTTATTTCTGGGACCGAAAGAGAAGTACAGTGGTTGTATAGAGTGGGTACTATTTGGGAGCAATGCTTAGATGTCTTTGAGGTGTGCTTATCTGATAAGAAAATCTGCAAATTCAAGATTGCTTCTTATAAAGAGATCGCGAAAATACATTGGAGGAGGTGTCAGCAACTGGGTATGCTCACTGTCAGTATCTGGTGTGCGAGGATTCCAATTACTGACACCCTCAAAACCAGTTACTAACACCCCCTGTCAGGAATTGGATCCCTTCCTTTTTTTAAAAAACGGAAAGCACCGTTGTTTTCAACGTTGAAAAACTACCTAATTAGGCATTGTAACTAAATTTCTTCATAATACCCAATTACTGACAAAAGTGTCAGTAATTGGGTAAAGGCACGTTTTTCGAGACCTATATCCTGACATCCCCAAAATATGTATTATTATTGGAAATTCACATTAGAAAAAAGGATTTTTATTATCTTACATCATTATTAGAATGTTACAAACAGAATTCAAGAGGAAAACCGAAGAAGAAATGGTTATATCAGCCAAAATAGCTACTCACCTCCTTAGCAAAAACCTTAAGGGTCTGGCAGCTGAAGGTATAGTAAGCATAAAGCTTCATTCCCGCACCCCTCATTAGTCAATTCTCACTTGATTTTGGTAGAAATCTTTGGTAGATTAATATAGTTTTGATTGACCAAAATTTCAATTTGCTAGGTGGCCTTAAATGCTTGTTTTTCAAGGAAGAAGGAGCAAGTGTCAGTAACTGGGGCAGTGTCAGCAATTGGTGCCTTTACCCTATGTTTTTATTTTCTATACTATATTCGTAGATTGCTACAAAACTTATTGTGCAGCAACAGTATATTAAGGAAATCTATAGGGGCCGTGACAAGGTTTGGTCACAGGTTTTCACGGTAACATTTTGGTGGTTCCTGTGAACAGACTATTTTTATTGGTCATACAACCTTATAATTGATCGTATCTTTTGGAAACCTTAGTATTGATATGGACAAAAAAAAATAATAATTTTTACTACCATTGCTACTCATTATTCAACGGAAAATACTTTTTTCCATTGTAACTAATTTTAAGTAATTTTCATAAGACTGCAACGTTCAACACACCTGGGCAAAAAGTATTTTAATTTTTACTTTAAAAATACATTATTTTAAATAGTAAGGATTTCGTTTTATAAAAATAAAATTCATTTTAACCTCAAATCATTTAAATTACTTTTCGATGAAAGTATTTTAAATAAAAAATGAAAAAAGCATTTTGTATTTTGAATAAAATGAAAATACCAGAACTTGAATTCTATTAGCTTGTGCATTGCGATTGATTCAAAAATAGACAGCTTTTATTTATTTCTTCGGTTGTATTTGGTTATAATATAACTAATTTTCAGATCATCTTCGCTTTTATTTTTTTGCAATTATTAAATAAAATTTCTTCTTCTACAGATCCAATCTGATTCGGAACCCATTTAAACTAATTGGGATAAAACATCCCCCATATCTTCGAAAGAAAATATTACATTCCGGGACACATGCATTTTCTATATTTTAATGCCTACAATGAGTCTCCAGAAGTGGTGGAGAGCTGAGCCATTTGTTCGCTCTCGGAAAATTCGGAAAGAGTTAGCAAGGCATACAGAGTTTGACTTATATTACAGGTTGGTAAAATTCTTATGATCGGGCTTTATTTAAAATTTTTAGGGCTCAATTAATGGTTTAAATAATAATAGCAAAGGGAATTCAACGTTTTCCCGGGGGTTATTAGCCGACACGACTATTCGCTACCAATACACCTCAATCCAACGACCGCCGTCCAATACGAATTTCGGCAAATCTGCCCTGACGCAATCCTCCAACCTCCTTCTCAGCCTACCCCTCATACGTTTTCCATTCGCGCATATTAATTTCTTAGGAATTCGTTCACCACTGTTTAGCAATTTCTAACTCCAATTTTATTCATCAGTCTGCTACCACCTCACTTGCTCACATGGGCGGATCCAGCCGATCGTAAAGGGGGTGTGGGCTCCAGTCCTAAAGGGAGGTGCAGCCCCACAGCCCTTCATTATTCACCCTTCACTATTCATTATCTGCTAATCAGCTTTTTTACCTTTATGTTCCTTTCCCACACCAAAAATTCTACTTGTTCTGCACATTATTTGTTCTTTAACTTGCATCCACTCAAATTCCAATCACTCAATATTAGCGGGCACGATTTTCATTTGCAAACTCGAATTTTTAAGTTTTAGGAAAGAAGGCGAGAGCTGAGTAATTTCGTTAATGGCTAGCTAGCTGACCTCTAATCTAGCCTGAATTTCCTCTTCAAAAACGAAAAATACTGAGAGATTCTAACTTTATTGAATGTTTCAGTTATACACATTTTTACTACCTTTTTCGGGAATCCCCTCCAAATTTGGATCCTGTTCATGCCTTCGTGTATGGATCCAATTTAATTTTCGATTTTGTTACTTTCGAATAAACCAGTAATAAGTCAATTATTGACCCCCCCAGATAAAAAAACCTATGTATTGTAAAAATTATGAGGAATTGGCCTTGTTATACTTCTATTTGACCTATGCATCATGAATCTTGATCATGAATCATTGTTTCATAATTCATGGCGATCGGATATTCTGTTAAAAAGTTAATATGTAACTCTCAACCCTAAAACCTATGTATGACATTGATGTGAAATGAATTCATTAGAGATGTATTCAGATAATCAACAACTAATGTGACAAAATTTGTTGAAATCTGATGAATCGGTACAAAGTTAATAATTTTGCCTCTACCCCACAAAAGAACATCATCAAACTGAAATAAATGTACCGGCTTAATTTAAAGGGGTGAGAGCTTTACTACAATGGTCTACACTGTACCATTATATTTTTTTTTTTTTTTTCAGCTTCAAACAACCTGTTTGAGTTTTATTTTATTTTATTATTAAAAATACAAATTAAAATATCTTTTTTAAATTTTAGTATTTTAAAATGAACATGTGATTTATTTTATTTTAATTCTAAAATACTAAAATAAAAAAAAAGTATTTTCATTTAAAATACTTGTATTTTAAATAATGCCTAGGTCTGAACAAAACATGTGGTTTAGAATAGTTTTAGACGGTCGTAGTACATGTTTGTGACTACGATGTTCGTCGAGTACCATCTACGCTGGCCCTGAATATTCCAGGCTGTTGCAACCGTCAATGTACACCGTTTAGTTTAAAACTATTGTTTCTACAATCTTTCTATTCCAGAGATATTAATTTGGAATTAATTGAGATATTAATCTATTAATTCCAGAGATATTAATTTGGATAATTATGATTTAATATCGCCGTCTGTTTCTGAAGATTGAGCCTTCTTGCACTCGAAAAATTAGTTCAAATTTATTAGAGCCAATTAAACCACATTTTTGTTTTCCTTATAATGATGATAAACCTTCCAAAACTGTTCGGTGATCTAGACATTTGAGCCTGGGCCGTATTCATTTTCAAAATACATAACAATAAAGGAACATAAAACCAATTCCCAGCTGTCTTATAAGAGAAAACAGAATAGATAGAAATGTATTAGTGTAGTGCACTGTCTCATGTGCAAAACATTAGGCTATTTCAAAATTAATGAAGTAGTATTCATTTGTCAAGATTATTTTCGTATCTATTATAATACATATAATATTTTTCACTTTTTGGTAGATGAATATGTTTTTGTCATATTAAACTTATTTTAAAATCGGATTCACTTTGAATATTTCGTATAACTTGGTACAATGATCAATTGCATAACCAGTATAGATATTAGGTTCTAAGCTTTAACAACTTAGTTAGTTCTGTGATAGACCCCGAAATAATCATCAAATCTGGATCGAATATCTATGATAGACTAGTTATTAAATTTTCGATAAAAATATAGAATATTTTTCTATAGAAATAGATTCAAAAATTAATAAACAGTGATAGATTCACAATAATCTACCTGCGACAAGATGGTCAAACACTGGATAGACACATTAGTTTTAAAATACATCAGATGGTTTTTGGATAAACAAAAAAAAATATTCATAAATAAAACCATTTATTCATATATACAATTATTGGTGTGAAAAAATAAGAAATTAATCAAAAAGATAAATAATATATAAATAAAACCCAATTATAAATATAATTAGACTAGAATTTATTGACAAGAAGGAGCATTACAATTGGAATAAATATTACTGACATAAAAAAATTGAAAAAAGAAACCTATCATTGTTTTACATCAAGCCCATCAAATTCTACTAATGTAGATGATGTTCACCGTAAGAAGAAAGTTCGTTTCCTCCATAGTTGTGTTCCACCTTTGGTACGTAGTAGGGTACGGGAACCTTTACATACTCTGGGACCTTCACTTCATAGGGGACTTTTTTCTCGACGTAGTAGGGCACCTTCTTCTCAACTGGAACTGGGTAAGGTTTGGGTACGTAAACTGGATATGGCCTGTCAACAGGTACTTTAACGTGGACAGGGACCTTCTTTTCCACGATGTATGGTACCTTCTTTTCTACAGTGTAAGGAACGTGGTATGGGCGGGGAACCTCGACGATCTCCTTGACTGGGTAAGGTACAGTCTTCTCTACGGGATAGGGCACCTTCTTCTCGACGACATAGGGCACTGGCTTCTCAACGTGATATGGAACTGGGTTGTCAACGGGCACTTTGACTGGTACTGGAACAGTCTTGTAGACGGGGTACGGTTGTGGCACTGGGACCTTCACTGGATAAGGAATCTTCTTCTCCACTGTCACTGGGTACGGCTGAGGTACGTGAACTGGAACTGGTCGGTCGACGTTGACGTGTACTGGGTAAGGTACATGTTTTTCGACTTCTACTGGAACTGGGTATGGTACTTCTTTGGTAATAACTTCTGTTTTGACATCGTGTCCGAAATCAGAACCGCCTCCGAAGTTACCAAAGTCGAACAGACCTCTCTTGTCTTGTTTCTTCTCATCCTTCTTATCTTCTTTCTTTTCCAATTTCTTCTCTTCTGCCACGACAAGGCAGGCCACCAACATTAGCACTAAAACACTACTCCTCATCTTGGACACTGCTGAGAAGCTACTGACCCATCCAGCCTCCATGTCTATCTTATATAGTTGCAGTTTCTCTGCGGTCAGTAACTCTCTGTGGTTGCGCAAACAACGGAGACAAGCTCTGCAGACTTTCAGATGCAATGTTCTGCATCCTAGATTAATTAAAATACTATTAAGTTGGAATTATAAAGACTAATAAATTTTGCAAATCATAAATGCATGTAAAAAAAAAAAAAAAAACGTTAAAACTGTTATCTAAAATACCTATTATACAGCTGATTACTTAATGGTGCGATAATTAATTAGCGAAATGTTCTACGGACTGAAAAATAATGAAGGAACAGTTAAAATATTAATTTAAGCAAGTAATAATTGCTTAAAAGAATGAGTAAAATTTGTCACATCCTTTTACTCACTTAACTTGCATATCAAAATAAATAGGTATTATTATTCGCAATCCTTTAAAAACAAAACGTGAACAATATTGACCCTAAAAAAATTAATTTACTTAAATTAAGTAAACGCAATGAAAAGCTTAATGCTTAATATTGACTATATTCACTTATTATATAAATTAATATAAACATACTATAGTACAATTTTTAAATTGAGAAACTTTATTGTAAGAATTAATAATGTATTTTTTGAGTCTTCCGTTATAATAATATTTTTACTATACATTTAGTCGTTAAAATATATCTGGTTACTCTGTTTATAATTTATAACAGAGTAAGTTTCAATGATCTTTCCAATACACTTAATTTTTTTTTTCATTGTTGTGCCGGATAATCTTTCATTGATTCCGATTCTTTGATCGGATAACGCTTACACTCCAACAACCTCCCAAATAGCAGTATACATCGGCAATCAGCTGTTTGTCGACACCCGCATGGTCTAGAGATGTTTAATCAAGAGGAAGACACCAACAAAGTAAATATATGTCAGAGCTCTTGAGCAAATAAGGGTTACCCTACATGCTGGCTTTCATCTTGTGTCTAAGGGGCCCAGTGGGCTTCCTTCTTTGAGGGAACAGGGCTACAACTGAGTCACTGTAAAATATTTTGTAAACATTGATTACATCGTTACAAACACTTTCACGCAATGTATATATCAATTACTCCTTTCAACAAAGTTATATCTCAAAAATCTCAGCTATGCGTCTCTTTTAAGTGGTTTAGGTGAGGTGTGAGGAAAGGGTACCTAGTAGGTACATATATCCGATAAAGGTTCTTCAAATCTTTAACTCAATAAAAGCAACATTTATGAAATTTTTAAGAAAGTCATAAATCAAAATTGACTGTACATTTTTTTTTTTTTTTTTACTATTATGTTTAATAGTTTATCCTTAAGCAGATAAAATACAAAATTATTTAGGCCCTGTTGCATTTTTAAAAGTTCATTTAAAGGCATACTATCTATTCTGAATAAATTTTCTTTTACTTTTCAACTTTAGATTCGATTTTAGCTTTATGTTTGTACACATACAGCGGGCAGGAAATAAATAATTCTGTGGCCAACCTACTCTTGCTATTCCACATTTATTTTTTTTGAGAATTTGAGAAGTTAGTCAACAAATACTCCGATTAAAAGAACAAACGTTTTTAATGCTTATAAAAAACGATCACCGAAATGATCAAGGGAAAGTATTTATTGGCTACCATAACGGCAAGTTTTAACCGATATTGCCAAAAAACTTCTTTAATGCGGAAACTTCATGACTCCAAATCCAAGGCATCGCAACAGAAAACAAGTGAGTAAAATATGATATTTTTTATCGAGAAGTTACTGTAGTTAAGTGTAGCCTACTATCTTACCGTAAAGATTAATGCAATACACATAGAAAATTTAAAACATAATGGTTCATTGTTTTGGAAATCATTGTTTTTAATTGACGTGCTACTATGGCTAATCGGACGAAACCAGCCGAGGAAAGGCATAGCTTAGGAGTTTTTATTCCAATTAAAAAATCCTAGGACCTCGCGACACGAACCATGGGTATATACTATATACCCGCGATATTTTAGGTTACTATGCTAACCACTACACCACAGATGACCCTTTGGAGATCACTGATATAGGTAAAACATTAACTGTCATTTGTAATTTATTTATTTATTCTTCTTTAATTTATCTACTACAGATAGAAGTATCAATTGTGAGATGGTACACCATCGTCATTCTAGTTTGTTACGTTCTATTCATCTTTTTCCTAATCTTAAGCCTTGCCCTCTTCGCATTCAGTGACGATTTATTTATCATTGAATGATATAAGACATTTGCATTGCACAATTCAAAAGTTTCCGGCCTGTTGAACTTAATGGAGATACAATACCCTCCGACACGGAAGATAAAGACACTTCTCCAGCGAACGAGAGTTATCTCCGTTTACAGGCAGTAAAGCTCACGAATCCTGAGGGGAAAAATGTATTAAAAAAACGAAAAAAAAAATAGCCTAAACAAGAGGAGTATTCGTTGGAAGGGGGACGCGGCCCGGTATCATGACCTTAATACTTGATTCCACTCGAAGGAGCTTTCTTGTCCCGCACTTTTTCAAGAGCCGTTATCGGCCTCGGTTGCCAGGGCAAGGACTGCCAAATCTATAGAGCCGTAATGGCCGTCGGTAATTGAATGTCAATACTTTATTGCCTTCTCGCACGGCAGCGCCTCTTGTTTATCTCGCTGCCGGGGATCGCAATAGCCCAACTGCGAAATCGCATAGCAAGTACCGCGTAGCGTGCGGCATCCTGGCATGATGTAACCAACGAGTCATTAACTGAGATTTATGCTTGAGGGATTAGATATCTATCTAATTATAATTAGAAGGATAGAGCATTTGTTTTGGTGAGCGCCTGTTACTTAATTGAATAAATATATCGTTTTCTATAAAATGCACAAACAATGCGGAACTTTACGGAGATGACTTAAAGTACTTTTCGTCAAAATTGTTATATCTGTTTTGTTGGGAAACGGTAAATTATTATGATTGAAGAAACCTTCTAGTCAAAAATTCAACAAAACAAACAAGTTACAAAAATTCAATAAACTGAATCATTCAATCTGTTCAAGGTATCGTATCCATTGTAGAATAAAGCTGCAAATAAAAAATGGTAAGTTTTGAATTGATACAATATATGTAATTGAAGTTGCCTAATTTGTTGCCTGAAATAGAAAGGTAACTCTAGTAGGTTCCCCACCACCTAAGCGATGGCGTTTTTCTTGGTTCAAGGATATTCAAAAATGTAGTAAAATACTTTTTAACGATTTACCAAAAAATTCAATTTTTAAGTTGTACCTTTATTCTACCATGTCTGGGATAATAATAATGCGTTTTTATTACGAAATTTATGGGTTTGAGTTGTGAAGATCTACTGAAAACTGACAATGAAAATTTGACCCTTTATAAAATTTTATTCTGTTTAGTAATATTAAAATAATAAGATAATAAGTTATATGCAAATAATTAATCTACACTTACTGAAATTAAATCATACTTCATAAAGCTCTTTAACAGGCTTTGAAAGAGGCATTTCATGGTATGAAATTCTTTCTCCTTTAGTTTTTTAAAATTTGTATAGAAGGCATTTTCCAAATACGGATTTCCCCATTTCTAGTTCAACTACCTGATCGCGGTCATTGGCCTTGAACCTGAGATTTTCCTGGTTTACGGAAACACTAGGTATTTTAATGGTATCCACTTTACCAAAAAAACCTCCAAAAATAATATAGAAATATTTATATTAATACATTCAGTTATTGTATTTCTATAATTCATGAAGTTAAAAAAGGCTTGTTGTAACCCTTCTTTAAGTAGACAGTATCTACAAAGCCAATTAGTAGTAAGACAAGCTCCGTTGAAGAGTTTATGCCCCAGAAATAGTTTTCAAACAGAGCCTCTTCCACCGTTCCTCTCCCCTACCATTCGACAAATCAGTGTAAGCCTGCCCTGGTCTGTACTAATTTAAAATAAATTTATAACCTTTAGGCGGGAGAGAGATGCAGCAGGATGCAGGAGTCCTCTAAATCTTCCACCCGCGGAACAATAATTGTGGATAATGAGCCGCGTCATAAATCTCTCCAACTAATTTTAGACACGCGCTCGCTCTAATGAGTCGCTCCCGAACTAGCTGGGGAGTCCCGGGAGTCTTCTCAATGGACGTGCCGAATAATTTACGTTAACTATTTTTTTCATTTTATTCTCTCCAAACTTATTTAGGAGTTTTCTTAAAACAGAGTCCCACAGACGATTTGTGGGATTTAAGATTTATTATCCAGACATTTACTCAGCGCAAGTGATATACGTCGCTTTCTTCCGATCCAGAAGGCGTTTGGTGTCTGTGTCTGTAATGGCTCTGTTTCACCATTATGACGGATTATGTTACTTCTCCGTGATCTTGGGTCGTGTACTGTCTTGGAAACGTGGATGCATTACTCTTCCAGGAGATTTGGTGAAACTCAATTTATACCTATCCAAACCCATCTAAACAGAAACCTAAGCGTAAGATTATCCACATATGTAGATGATCAATGAAGCCAGATTACAAAAAATGGTGCATAAGTTCAAGAAGAGAGAAAACATTTTTTTTTGCCTTACAAGAGTTGGGCTCATTGTGATTTACTCAACCAAATAATCTAAGAAATTTAAAATTACAAGAAATATACACAGAATTAAGAAAGTAGAATATAAAGATGAAAACGCCAATGGTCTTCTGAGGTAGATGCGAAAAAAAAATTAAAAATAAAATGTAATTAAATGGTTTTGTAAATTCAATGAACCAAGTCTAGGGTCATGGTTTATTGTTGAAATTCCTTAATCGTCAGCGTAAGTTGCAGTCAAAATTTTAGAGTTGGTAGGTATATCATGAGTGTAAATGATTTAAAGTAAAGGAGCCAGTATTGATCCCTGTGGAACTCATGCTAAGTTTGGTCGGATTGAAGAGATTTCTGACCCTATTGATTTATATAGATTTATTGATATTTACAACGTACTAAAAAATAATAAATCCACTAATTGTGCAAAAATAAGAAGGCAAAAAGACATGCATAGACTTATAGAGAACTATCCATCAGTTCCACCCTGGAATATGTAGTTCTAGCTTAGAAGTCCCCTAGGCCATTTTCTTTTTAAACGATTCACAGGATTTTCAGGATTGAAGGAGGAAGCAGGTTTGGAAACAAGTGGGTTAAGTTATAATGGAGTTCATTGTAAAAGCGTTGATATCTGGTCGTAGCTAAATCGGTGACATAAAAATTGCGGTAATGAAAGTACAATGAACGGAGATAAAGCTTTTTAAGAGCCAAAAGTTTCGTAAAATATATCTTGTAATCACTCAATGTTATTTACATTTTTACATGTTTAGCTATTATTAAACACTAGAGGGACCTTAGATTAAAAAAATAATAGAGAGGGGTTTATATACCGTTGCAAGCTGATAAAACGTATGTCTCTTGTCATGGCATATTTATAAAAATTAATTTGAAAAAAAGTTCAATATATATATATATATATATATATATATATATATATATATATATATATATATATATATATTATTTTGTTTATTGAAATCTGATTTGGATTCTATTTTTTATTTAATGAAATAAGAAAATGAATTAAAAACCCTTTTTTTTTTTAAACTTAGTTACCTTTAATGTTCAATAAATTAAACAGTTGATTGGCAAGATTTAATTATAAAAATGGTATATTAATTATTTCTTTTTACAAACTTTCCTGTTCAGGTCCAACTAGAGAATGTGAAGGTAGACTATCAGTTACAAGGCAAGAACCTTTTACCTTCATGAATGAAAGAGGTCATTGACCAATGCCTTTCACTCACACACGCAAATATAAACAACTTGTTACGTGTTTAAAAATATCCGAAGCGTAAATTACGAGTTCCTTTATTTACCTCTTACCTCATTGATTGAATATTTCTTTTGATACCCTAGAGTCGTACTATCCTGGCCAAAAAATTCAATAAAAAATCTTAATAATTCGATGACCATCATAGAAAAATGTGATTAGGTAAAACTCATAGTCTTTAAATTGGAGTTATCTTCATTAGCTGTGTTATCATATGGCATCATTGTAAATCTTCATGCCGATTTCTAACTATTTACTCTAAATGATGATCGTGTTTTCAGTTGCCGGTAAATAATAAAACAAATTAAAAACTACATACTTGTTAACCACACAGAAGGATGCCATTAATTTCCAACACACTCCATCCATAACAGCAAACACAAGTCGAGGTTACATAGTGCATTGTGATTTCAGAATATTTTTTTTATTATTATTTATTGAAAGAATTAATACATTCTGCCACAGTCAAGGGCATTAATATTAGAGCTGTATGGATACATTCACCCAATAACTATACACAAATGTGCATAAAAAAAGAAAAAAGTAATAATAATAATCGGTATGTAGTGTGTTGTTACTAATAATATATTTAAAGATCTGGTGCGTGCGCGCAACACACTTATCTTTATTTAAACTTTCACACTTTTTTACTATAACTTTCACTTACCAACTTACTTAAATTAGAAATTGTGTTGTTAATGCCTCTTCTCAAAGTTACACATTTTTCCACATTCATTTTTTATTTTTGCTTTCATTTGCTCTATAACAAACACTACCTAATTTCTTTTAATATTAAATAAAAGGTTTTACTTGAGATAATTCGGCAATTCAAGCATAATATTCCAAGTCGACTGATTTTATAATTCTCTATGTACTTGTTGAAAATTTCGTTTAGTTACAGTCATGATGAAATTTTTACAGTCATATTTCGGGCATATTAATACATCAAATACCCAGTTTGATCAAATCGTTAAAGCCGTTTTTGAGTAAATAAAAAAAAAACACGTGAAAATGAACAAAATTTATTAAGTAAAGTCCGCCCTCCGGTTGATCAATTTTGATGGAATGTTGGTTATCACATCTTTGGCATATACATACATCATATACCCTGTTTGATCAAAACCTTTAAAGCCGTTTTTGAGTAAATAAAAAAAACACCTGAAAATGAGACAACATTTATGAAGTAAAGTCCCCCCTCTTGCAGATCAATTTTGATGAAATGTTGTCTATCATATCTTTGGTATATACATACATCAAATACCCAGTTTGATCAAAATATTTAAAGCCGTTTTTGAGTAAATAAAAAAAAACACGTGAAAATTTATTAAGTAAAGTGTCCCCTGCGGTTGATCAATTTTGATGAAATTTTTACAGTCATATCTCGGTTATATAAATAGATCAAATACTCAGTTTAATCAATATCGTTAGAGCCGTTTTTGAGAAAATCGAAAAAAACTTAAAATGTTATTAAATAAAGTACCCCCTCCCTTTGAGCAATTTTGATGAAATTTTTGCTGTCACATCGCGGGCTTATACATACACTAAATACCCAATTTCAGGTTCGCACGGTTTATAGTTTTTGAGCTAGTCTGTTCACACACACACACACACACACACACAGACCATTTCGCGGGACTTGGTTATTTGTACTTAGGAGGCCCCAAAACGTGTATTTCCGTTGAAAACCAGAAGTTGAAATCGTTCACGATCGCAATACTTCCACTTACTATATATTTCATATATAGGTAAGTGAAAGTAAAAATTTAATTAAAAAAAAAATTTAATATTTAATTTCATGAAAATTTTACTAATTATTCCGATTTTTACCTGATTTCAACAGTAGGTATAGAGTCTATTTTTTTAACTGTCATATTTGGATTTACTATCATTGATACCTTTAATAAATGGAGTGTTATGTTTGATTTCCCTTTTTCCTTTGAATATTCCTTTGAAGTTTTATCGTTTGTTTATTGTAATATAATAGCTTCATATATATAAGTTAGATTCCTACATTATAAAGGTTAACACTAAATGTTTAATTTAATTTTACGTCAAATATTTACTATTTGGACACAAAAATGAAACAAGGTCGTTTAACAACAATATCATATTATTTTATGCAGTTTTATTTACATCATACATCATACATGCTCAAATAATAATTTTAAGAACCAGCTTTTTAAATTTTTTTAAAAAGTTTTGAAGATGGTTGGTTTACCACTTTAACATATAATAATAAGACCAAACTTGAGTATATTAAGCTAATGATGTTCGGGCTCTTCATCAATATGATCATAATTAGTTAAATATTATTAAGGAATCATTCTTAAAACACGGTTATGCGTATATTTATAATTTTGACCCGAGGAAAAACTTTTATGAATAATATCATTCATATAATGATATAAAGAAGGTTCAAGAAAGTAAATTTACTAATAACGCTATTTTAAATAACACATAATTTAGATTTCGTTTAAATTGTAATTATTACTATGTGAAGTCCAACATTCAACAGATTTCAAGTTGCAAAAAAAATAAATAAATAATAGTAATTCAACAAACCTTCAAACTTTAATAATATTTTCACAGATTCAAGGGAAAATAAATTATACTTTATAAAGTTTCATTAATAATCATAAATTAAATTTCAGGGTTCATCTTGTGGAAAGATAGCTGGTGGATCCCGTGAAGTTAGCAAAGGCCCCAAGTTTAGAATCCTCAGATGAACTTTCTAATTACAACTTTTCATTAACTTATTCGATAATTTAGAAATAATTTTCAATTGGATTTATCCTCGGTATCAAGTTTTCTTCACCAGTATACCAATGGAAATTGGGTTAAGGAATCAGTGATACTTATCAGGAAGGAATCAGTTTATTTATTTCTAGGATTCATTTGATTAGTTTCTTAATTTTTCATTAGTATAAAATACTAAAATGAAGCCTAAAAGAAGACTATTTTCTTTTTTTCATCTTAGGGAATTCATTAAAATGTATTCACTTATGAGGATCTGGGGATTTCGAATATTTAACAGTCTTTAAAATAATTTGGTTATACCTACATAAAACTAATATCAACAAATTTTAAAATAATTCATTCCAGTTAATTTTGTTTGTAAAATAGGAAGATGGAAAATATTTAATTTAACTTATTCTTGTCTCCTTTTAGGCTCTCAATATAGTTACTAATCCTTTAGGATTTTGTTAGAATTAGGGGTATCATAAAAGACTAAGCTTGTGAAAGTACGGTTTCCTTAGGAATTCCCCTTTTAATAGCCCATGGTGTCAGTACTTTCACAGAAAGTACCCTTGTCAAACGGCAGTTATTGAGCTAAAATAGTCCCCAAGCTGAGTATAAAAGTAGTTGCTCGGTCATACGCTATTCATTTCCTAGTACGACTTCCCAAGAACAATGTTGTTCCTACCGGCCTTTCTGTGTTGTCTAGTGTTGATTCGGGGTATTAGTGCCGAAACTGACCTAGGAGCTGACGGAACCGAAGAAAATACCACAAGTCCAGCAGAAACTATTTCAGAATCTTCTACTAGGAAAGGTCAAGAAGTTCAACTTCCGCAACGAGAAATCACCCGTGGGGAGTATCAAGTTCGTAGACCACCGCTCGGATGGAATCTGCAAAGGTGGATGCCGTACCCATTCTTGGATACACCTTTTCCTTATCCCATCTTCCGTCATATGGACACACCGGTTTCTCTTTTGGAAGATCATCCGCAGCAGTATAGAGTCACAATACTGGTTCCATTTCAGAACGGTATCCACAGAGCGTCACGACTAAGGCCGAGGTATAGATTGACTCATAAGACGGAGATGAGGGTTCCATTCAAGACGACGTCATTGGCTCCTGTCGTACAAGAAGTTGAAGACATTGACGTAACAACAGTCGCGAATGTTGAGCAAGAGCACCAGGACGCATAAGATTGTTTTTTTAAATTTAACTTATTTTTGCTTAATTCGCATAAAAGGCGATTTCTTTGATCAAAATAAGTAATCGAAGCTTTAATGTCATATGCAACTAGAAATTGAGTGTTAACTTCGAAATTAAAATGAAAAGCACACATTATGTAACTTCACCGAGTTTGACTTTGCAAAACTGAACAACCGACGTATGAGATATAAGATACTATGATGTTTAAATCAATTAAATTAAGTAATAGAATTATTTTCATAAAATAATTAAATTTATTTAGTTTAAGTTTATAATACTCATGTTGTTATTCATTTATTCAAAAACAAAACAATGCTCATGTAAGGTAAACAAACGAATCTGAAAATTTTGCTATTTGAGATGTTTGGAACATAGTCTGCATTTTATGGGATTATTTACAACCCGTAAGATTTTCGCGGTTCAACCTTTATTCCTTCCATGTTACTTAAATTTTACTAAGAAAGGAAAAGTTAACACCTTAATTATTTTGTACGTAAAGTTTTGTACTAGTTTACCTTGGACACCACCATATGTAGTAATAATGTTTTATTTAAAATAAATTCATAA
Organism: Aelia acuminata; assembly: GCA_911387785.2. NCBI lineage: Eukaryota > Metazoa > Arthropoda > Insecta > Hemiptera > Pentatomidae > Aelia > Aelia acuminata. The sequence continues at coordinate 183,215,302 of OU426978.1, read as the reverse complement.
AATGTGTGAATTAATCATTTAAAAGTAATTAATGACTAATTTTCAACATATATTGTTTTTCTGATTTCATTCTAATTTTAACTATGTACCTAAATGAAGACTTATTATTTGAATTTATTGCAATTACTGTACCTTTTTTAATAAATAAATGTAATGTTATAACAAAAGTGTTAATAAATCATATCCTGTAACCTGTACAGAGTTTTAGTTTATAAATTAATAATTTAAGCAATTCGTTTGAAACGGAATCACACCGTAATATGATAGTAATTGTTAAGTATGTTTTTCTGTATTTATTATTTTCAATGAGGTTAAATATTAAAAGTACAGGCTTAATGGAGTGAGAAATAGTTTGTCATATATATTGCTATTAGTTATGCTACATCATATTGTGTATGGGGCAATATTACAGAATATTCGTAAAAATTTACATAAATAGAAGAAAAGAGCAAAATCAAAAGTCGATTTTAATTATTTTCATAATTATAAAAATTAATTTATAATTTTAAAGTTAAATATGCTTTTAACAAAAATATTTTAGATTATTTGTATATTATTATTATTCAATTTTTGAACTTTAAACAATATCTTCCGTGGTGATCATTAGAGAGAAAACTTATGTTTTGGATCCGCTAATGAACTTAGCGACAACGAGGTCTTTCTATAGTTAAATTTAGTTACTTAACTTGCAGAACAAGTTTATAACTTATACTAATTAGGAGAGTAAAGCTGGAGGTAGTTTTCTTAAAACTATTATAATGACTTTTGTTTATATTTCATTTAGGAAATTGTATAACATTATTTTATCATGTACCCTTATTTAATTGAAAAACTAATTTGTTTAATAAACATGATAAAAAGTCTATAATTGAATTATATAACATTGAGTAAATTGTCGTGCATAATTATTATACCCTTGAAGTGAAATAATGATAAATACAATTTCCTCATTATAGTAATAATTATAATTATAGTAGCAATAATTAAAATTAAATTATAATATAAAGATCTCATTATTAATTTATTCATGGCAGTAATAATTAATAGAATTTTTTCTAATTTGAAAAATAAAGAAGAATCACTCTTGTTTACTGAAGATATGGAATGATATTTCGTTCGTATTTCACTATTTCAAAGTTTTATTTTATTTTTTAATACTAAGCCATTGGTTAAATATATGATGGGCTCCTCTTGAAATTCTAGTGAGAACCTAACTATTCATAAAGTACAAACATATAAAAATTATAACTGAGTTGTTGACACGGATCTACGAAGTGAGCTCCAAGGATATCATCGAGATTACTAGAATAAATTTGTAAGAATTAAATTAAAATATATTATTTAATGCCCATATACAGGAACGACCTTTAACATATTTTTTTTTTTCGAAGACTTCCTTATCTGACTCTTACAGCACTCTCTAGAACAAAGTTGATTAATTTCGTCGAGGTTTCTGACCTGAATAGGCTCATATAAAATATCTTTAACTTTACAATGACCTAAATTACTATTATAAACAAATTTTGGTTAACATAGAATTAAAAGCAAAATCGTCGATGAAAATGTGTCTTAAATCTTTTGAATGCTAAAATATTTTATGATGTATTTATGGAAAAATTATATGGAAACCAACGAATAAAGAAAAAAAAAATAAAAGATGTTCGTTATAAAAAAAAAAAAAAAAAATATTACTTCAATTGAAGAAAAAGCAATCAAAGTTTGAAAAAATATTTTTATTTGGAATTGATAGGTTAATTTTTTTTAATTCTAAATATCAATTGGGTACCTATTCGATTTTCAATATGAGTTACATCATTTATAATAATTTTTGGTTCAGGCCTTTTTTAAGCTATTATAGATTTTAAAACAAAGTCGGGTTAGTTATCCCTATTGAATGAAGAACGCCTAGACGGATTTTCGAGATCTTTGATTTACTGTATTGTTCTCTGCTCCGAATAACAGAATGCATATTAAAACATCAGGAAAATAGTGGGACAGGGTGATTATCAACTTTTTGACATTTCATGCGAGTCCGACTAATTTGATACCCGTTTCTTTCTCGGGTGTTGTAGTGCTATACAAAGGTCAACTCCACATAAATGGTTTTGGGTGGGGGTGGCAGGGAGAGATAGCATTATTTATTTTAATGAATTTAAACACAATGATATTTTTAACACTTTTTTTTCACTCATTACTTTCGTTATATCTACTTTCATCTATTCACTAATCGAAAGAGTGGTATTTTCTCTACCATAAATTTTCTTTGATTTTAAAAAACTTTTTTTGTTTTCCTGTCAAGATATGCCGTTGACCAGAGATGATTTATCAGTATTTGTTGCCTGCGGACGGAAAAACCCTAGCCTAGCACAGGTAAGGTTCCTAAATCTCTCCTGAAACGGCCATTCATGGAGTGTGGGTTTTAAATCAGGGAAGGATTAAGGGACACAATGGACGAAGGGATTTATGGCAGGGGCGACAGCGGAGAGGACGGACGAGCTAACGACGAGCGCTGACTGATTTATTATAATCGACGTCACATATCCTCCATCGCGGACTTATTGTACCGCGGTTACCGGGTCTTTGTCGGCCCCCAGAGCTCCCGCGTCCATCTCCTCTTCGAGCTATTTAGTGGAGCGGCGGAGAAGGTATATCATTGGTCAGTGGGATGCGTTATAGGGAGGATTCACTTTTTATGTTGTGGCTCAGACAGACCCTACGTTTTAAGGCACTTTTCTCTTACGTTTTATATTCCCATAAAATGAAGTATAAAAGTATGTTGAATAATTTACTGATTTATATGATACAGTCTGACATATACTTGGTGCGTCGTGGTGGGTTTCAAAAAGGCTGAGAGGGTAGAATAGGAGGCGGCCTTTCCTCAGCTTGTGAGAAAGAGGATATTTTTACAAAATCAATGATGTTTTGTACATGATTTCGGATTATTTATCCTTTCAATCAGTAGGGTAATTTACATGACTTTTTTGTCTGATATATATATATAACAATTTTTTTTATGGACATAAGAAAAAAATATAAATATACCTCAGCTTAGGATTGTTTAATTATATAGACGATTTTGAGTTATGATTCTATAAAACAACGAGATAAGACAACTTTGGATTGTGTGATTTTAGTTTGGACGATTAAGCCATTGTGGCGTGAAACAAAAACAGATGGGTATTTCTGTTATATTGAACATTTTTCGAATTGCCTAGAAATGTTACAGTCATACAATAGTACTTGATCATGTGTTTTGGAATTATCTAGGCCTGTCTGGGTTTGCCCTTTTCAGACTAAATATAAAATGTAGAAATAGAGCCTCCATCTTAAGCACATTTCAATTAGCGGGTTTGGAGAACCTCCTTATATACTATTATTATGCCTTTAGATGTTTTCTGGACTTGGTCGACATATTAGAAGTAGATAATTCACAAAGCAGACCCTCTTACCACCAGTATTGCCATACGGCTCAGAGGTTAGGAATGAGACGGAAAGTGATGAGAAGAAGCTCGGTGTGTTCGAGCGAGGAGTTCTCAGGAGTATCTACGGCCCAGTTAAGTTGGGTGAAGTCTGGAGAAGAAGGAAAAATGAGGAACTAAGTTCTCCATTTAACGACCTTGACATCGTCCCGTTTATTGAACTTGACAGACTAAGATGGGCAGGACATGTGGCAAGAATGGATACCTCTGAAAGATCGAAAAAGGTGATGAATAAGGAGCTACACTCAAGAAGACGAGTAGGAAGACCGAGGATTAGATGGCTGGACAGCGTAACAAGTGATGCCAGAAACTTACTTGGAGTTCGGGACTGGAGAGCTGCAGCAGATGACAGAGCCGACTGCTGGAGGCTGTTAGAGAAGACCCAGTCTCGCAAACGGGACTTAACGTCAAATATGATGATGATGAAAATGGATTATGCCTTTTTAAGAAATAAAATAACAACAAACATGTTCTAAACATGCGTGTACATATTTGTTTGTTTAACAAAGAAAGTTTTTTTTTTTACTTAGTGTTTTATTTTATTTTTTGCGGGAAGGCATCGGGTTTTTTCTTTCCGTGTGGTCTAAAATGTCTTTGCAGTCTTCAATACAACCCGTATTTATTATTATAGGGGAAAGTGCCCCATTATGGGAAGGTTGCCTAATATGGGATATGTGGTTTTTGGATATAGTTTGGACCGGAACCTCGCTTTTATTCTACAAAATTGAAGATTAATGTTGCATTGGCACAAAACCTTGTTATATTGTTATAAATTCTCATCCTGTTGGATTATTTTCAGTAAATTGTTGTTTTAGAGTTCAAAAACATTTTTGGTGAATATTTTGACCTGATATTTCAGGCCTCAAGGTAAGTCGAATTCCCTTAATTATTTGTTTATCTTAAATGTTGAACAATTCATAACAATATTTGCTAACTGGTTTCTTTTTTTTATTACGTACTGATGCACAATAACCTCTAAAAAAAAAGAAACCATATCCCCTAATATGGGATACCCATTACTTCCACCTTGAGGCACCTTTTTATCACTGAAATAAAAATAGTTATTAATAGATAAAAATGATTTTAATGAAATATTACTTTTAACACTGAGTTTTTAGAAAAGTGTATGTTTTGTGATAAAAAATTAGAAAATGAAGAAACTCAAGTTCAATGTTCCTACTGTGTAGTGTCCATGAGAGCAGTGTTGAACCCATAATCCACAAATTTCCTTTGTAAAATGTGAACAAATCTGTCAAATATAGGTCTTATCAAATTTTGATTATATGAATATTACCATTTTGAAAACTATAAAAAAATTGTGATATTGTTTTGTAACATAGTAAACATGGATTTATTTACAACACATACCTATCTATTTATATATATATTTTTTCTTGTTCCTCCCCTTCCTCGCCACTTAAGCTATCCGCGGTTTCCCAGGCCAGGGGAGAGGGTGGGGGATTAATGCCGAGTAATATTATTAAATATCCCCTGGCTCCTGGTTTTGAACTTGCTATCTTCGGGTTTCCGATCATACGTTGCCATGGGCATTTACAACATATATTTTTGTAAATATCTCCTGTATAATTAACAAATTTTCCCTTATATATTTCATTTTATATAATGGTCCCTAATACTGTATATGTATCCCATATTAGGACACCCCCCTATCCAATATTAAGAGCCCATTTTCAAAAAGTAGAGAAATTTTACTTTTCTCACATTAACCATGATTACATGATGACATGATATGAGATATGGCATGTCTTTCATTTTTGATGTGGTCTACTACAACTGCTAAATGTTTAAAAACATTTTTTGAATGGTCTACGCAATTTAGAACCAACCAATTAAATATTAAAAAAAAGTATCCCATAACATGGCACTTTCTCCTATATTTTCTTCTAAAAATAACTAAGTTATATTTTGTATCATCATCATATGTTAAATTCGATTTACTATAAATTTTTATTGGAATATTCTATTCATTGTCAAATAAAATGTAACCTTAATGTGCATCTCTTGCCTTTCTTACTACGTGAGGAATTCCAATTAAGAACAAACGAATAAGGGGTGGAAGCATAACCAGATATTTTATATCAAATGCAAAAGAATATATTTTTTTTTCACAAACATGTCGACTGTATTTGCTTTTGCTAGTTTTTTTTTAATAATTTATATTGCCTTTTAATATTTGATAAAAAAAAAAAAACAAGGTCTTTTTTATTTTGTTTTTAACATATTGGAGCGAATTAATATCAGGCTTTAGTATTCATCCCTCAAAAAGGCATTTAGTATATTAGCCCCAGTAATGAATTAGATCATATTCGATAGCTTTTATGTACCTTTCATCTTGTTAGGGGTTTAATTTGCCGCAGCATTTTTGTGCCTCGTTGGTTCATGAATCAACATTAATTCTTTTATCATGAATGTTTATTCCCATAATATTACAATGTTGTTTTGAAGGTTAAGTTCAATATATTAATATTACAATCCCTAATATTGTTTTATTTTCTTTCTCTTTTTTTTTTAACATCAATACGAACAGAGAGCAAATACCTATCTAAATACAACGTATTTATTAATTTTTATAATTCATTTCATATTACTTTTAACAGTCTCCATTAGGTGACTTTTCAGTGGACCTTACTGAATACTCGCATTTAACGCACTCGGAATACTAGCATTTAAAGTGCAAGGTCTAACATCGTTATCTTTTGGCATACCCTTTCTTAAGGTATATGCCCTCCAGAATCGCCAATACTCTTCAAAAGAATATATTTTTGTTCACAAACATGTCGACTGTATTTGCTTTTGCTAGTTTTTTTTTAATAATTTATATTGCCTTTTAATATTTGATAAAAAAAAAAAAACAAGGTCTTTTTTATTTTGTTTTTAACATATTAGTGCGAATTAATATCAGGCTTTAGTATTCATCCCTCAAAAAGGCATTTAGTATATTAGCCCCAGTAATGAATTAGATCATATTCGATAGCTTTTATGTACCTTTCATCTTGTTAGGGGTTTAATTTGCCGCAGCATTTTTGTGCCTCGTTGGTTCATGAATCAACATTAATTCTTTTATCATGAATGTTTATTCCCATAATATTACAATGTTGTTTTGAAGCTTAAGTTCAATATATTAATATTACAATCCCTAATATTGTTTTATTTTCTTTCTCTTTTTTGTTTAACATCAATACGAACAGAGAGCAAATACCTATCTAAATACAACGTATTTATTAATTTTTATAATTCATTTCATATTACTTTTAACAGTCTCCATTAGGGGACTTTTCAGTGGACCTTACTCGGAATACTAGCATTTAAAGTGCAAGGTCTAACATCGTTATCTTTTGGCATACCCTTTCTTAAGGTATATGCCCTCCAGAATCGCCAATACTCTTCCGCTAGTCGGAAAAAATAAAATTCATTTGTTGCCATTCATCCGGCAAATGTCATCGCCTCAAGGTTCTCTCTCACTCATTAAGTCCATTAAAAGCAGTGACAAAGCCAAACGCTTATAGCACTATATTTATATTTCATACAGCATTGCCAAAATATAGGAAGCTCTCAAAAACCATATAATATTTTTTTTTCCATTATATTTAGACTCTTTCCTCAAACACTTATTATAGTTGAGTCATCTAATGATTTTACTGGTTTGGTCTTAAGTTTATAGGGTTTCCAACTCATTTTTGTAATAGGTCAACAAATAAAATATTTTATGAAATAATTTCTTCGAAACCAATTATTATGATATTATTATGAGTACCACCCCCAATCTCTTCTACTCTAGCCGGTCAACGGGCAAATAAGTATAAAGGAATGGTTATCTCATATAGTTTTTTATTTATTACTTTCATGTTTTAATTTTATATATATCAATTTTCATAGTTACTTCGTTTTAAAAAACTTTATTTGTTTGAGTGCAAATTAATGTATGTGTTCGTATATGTTTAATAACCTCTCTTATTCAAGTCATTTCATAATAAAATATTGAATATAAAAAAGAAACATAATTTTTAAATTTAAATAGAAAAAATGCCTTTACTTTTTAACAGCTTTAAACAAGGGCGTCTGCAGAACTTTGCCTAAGGGGGAGGCTGGTAAAAAATTTTGGCCCCTACCCCCCTCTGTAGAAACCCATGGCTGTAGAACGTTATTCGCAAAACGAAACCCTTGACTTCAAAAATAAATTTTAATTAATTTAATGGTTCAATATTGATTCTATCTGAATAGAATTTGGAATGAATAACAGAATTTTTCTTTCCACACAATCTTTATTCAAATTTTAGAGCTTACATATCTACTGCAGAGATGCTAAAACACTTAAAAAGAAATATCAGCCAAGAGTTCACTTCAATAATTTTAATAAACTTAACTGCAGCCAACAAATCCATGGCTCCTCAGAATTTTCAGTTTATTTGACCGTACTTTATTTAATACAATGACTTATAACCAAACAAAATAAATTATTTTAAAAAACGTTATGCTTCGTGAATGTTATGTTTCGTGTTATTAACCATTTTCCAGAATCAGTTCCATTTTTCGTGTTCCATCTCAGTAAACTTATACTTTTATTTTTCTATGTAAATGAAGCCAAGACCTTGAAGAGAGGCCTTATCGCAGAATATGAATATTTAATTCGATTAGTGATTTATTGCCCTTTGTGGGCATATATATCTTCTGATATTCAAAATTATAAAAACAAAACAAAGTTCGACAGAACGTCCGAATATGTTATTTTATGTTTTATCTCGATCAAACTTAAGGAAGGCAATGATTTTGTATCATTGAGGAATCAGTTGTACCATATTATTATAAATAATAATAGATAAGAGCGGATTTTTTTTTTATTGCAGGTTTCGATTTTTGCTTTTAATTTATAGCAATCCTCGGTGAATTTGTATAAATATGAATTCATTCTCCGGTTCTCTAGCTATATGCAAATATATGTTTTAGTATCAATGATGCTTATTATTCACTCATCGAAAAGAGTTCACCCACCAAATATGAAAAGAAAAAAAAAATCTGGTGCGATGCGCGTAACCAACAACTTTGACCTACCTACCTAATTAGATTAGGAATCCACGTATTTTGTTGAATAGGTAAACCCAAATTAGCATCTTCACAGAAAATAGCTTTTTTTACATTTATTTACTTATTTTCGTTTGTCTTCATAAGGTATAGAGCATTATAAATTATACAAAATTTGAAAGTCCTCAGTATTTTTCTACCGTTCTTGTTTTAATTCTTTTTTAAGGAGTCTGTAAAAATCCTAATTTCATTAATACCGCTTTTCGTAAAAATATCGTGAAGGGGAATCGATAGTCAGGGTTTTTACGGCTAGCATGAAATTAAAAATTAATTTTCAAACGTTAGTCCCTTGTGCCTCTTCAGAAATCGACAAAGATTAGTGTTCTACCAAAACCATCTTTATTTAGAAACTAGCTGTATATCCCGGTTTCACCCGGAGAATTTCATTTTTTGAATCTATAAAATCTATAAACTGAGACTTTTATCGAGTCAAACGGTCGATTTTGTAAAAACCAATGTAAAGAGAGATCAAAACGATTATTATAACAATAAAGAATATACCCAGAGATCGGCTGAAGTTATGCAATTTTAATATGAACAGGTGTTCGCACCTGGTCTGAAAGAACTACTGAGCGAAATTTGGAGAATTTAGGACAAACGGTATGGATTTCTAAAAAGAACAAACAGAATTTCATCTTTATGTACATAGATTATAGCTGTATATCCCGGTTTATCTCGGGGAATTTCATTTTTCTAAAGAAACGGTCGATTTTACAACAATAAAGAATATCAGCTGAAGATATGCAATTTTAATATGAACAGGTGTTTGCACCTGGTCAGGATGAACCACTTAGCGAAATTTGGAGAATTTAGGACAAACGGTATGGATTTCTATAAAGAACAAATAAACAAACAAACAAACAGAATTTCAACTTTATTTATATAGATATGGTATACTATGGAAATAAAGTTTGAAAAGCAAAATCCAATTATTAAATTATACCATGTGTTTTCACTTCGTAAACTATTTTAAATAATTTGAGCGTTACTGATCAACAGTAGAGTTTTTTTTAAGACCCCTCAGAACATTTCAATGACGATAAAACTTACTTGATATTAAAGATTACTTGATTCTCATCAAAAACACAACAGCCTATTTTAGAGAATCGAAAAAAAAATGTAATAATGAGGCAAAAAATATTAAATAAGGTACTCTCCGTTTGACCGATTTCGATGAAATTTTCGCTGCCGCATCGTTGACATATGCCTAGATTACAGGTTCTTACGGTTAATAGTTTTTGAGCTAGTCTGTGCACACAAACCATTTCGCAGTACTTGGTTATTTAGACTCAGGGGATCCCTTACTATATAGTTCATATAGTAAGCGAAGAAAGATCGACATAGGTACCAGGATCTCATACTACAGTTTTTTGATACCTCCTTTCTCGAAAATAACATCCCGCCGATGCGTGATCTGATGGCCGGTTCATTTACATCTCTAAAAATAGCGCTACCGGTTTGAAAACAAGGGGCAAGGTCGAACGAAATATTTAGCTTTTCCATTTATATTATATTTTAATGTGTTATAGAATTCAGATATGTTTCGCTCTAAGCCTTTACAAAACTGAATTCAGATTGAAGTTTAACTCGGCCTACAGGTTAAACTCTCCTCTAAAGTTGGTTAAGAACATTGATTGCTGTTGTCAAAGCTTAACTATCCCCGCACACAGAAACTTATTCATAGTTAACAGTTTCTGATTCTGAATCAAAATAGGACCTTTCTGTTACCATACTATCCATACTAAATACTATTAGGTACATAAAATCTGGGAGGGAGTTATTCTAAATGTCATTTATTTCATAAAGATAGAGACCTAACAATGTATTATCCCTTTATAAGAAAATATGTGAATATTAAAACAAGAATTTTTTTTCTGAATGCAATACAATATTTTTTCCACTTTATGCTGCTATGGCTAATCGGACGATGGTATAACGGGAATCCTAAATTTGGCCTATCCAGTCATAATTAGGATAAAGATCTTAAACGAGTACCTCACATCGTACAGGCTCATTTTACGTCTCATTCAATAGGTAAGGGTTATCCTTTAAAATTCCACACACTTTAAAAATCCAAAGGCCACCTGTGGAGCTACGAACTCGCAACCTTCTGGGTTTCATTTGGCTATAATAATGAAATATGAATAAATTACTAAATATTGTGAAGAAACGCCTAAACGTTCGAGAACGCTATTGGAAATGTTCGAGATTTTGAATTTTTTTATTTTCTTAAAAACGTGTGTAACTATTTTGATCAAACTGGATTTTTGATGTATATATATGCCCACGATGTGACAGCCCAAATTTCATTTCCCGTAGCATCACTAATGAAAATAAAAACTTTTATTTAAGAATAAAAAAAAATTAGTTTACATTAGGGAGTAAATACGTGATGCTCAAATTACTTAAAGCATTAAAGGTGTGAAGTAATATGGTATATGATAATCTTTAATTAATATATTTTAGTCAAGAAGCTTTAGTTCCATAATAGATTTCTGAATACAATACAAGGTCGTTCTCAATTTCTAGAAAGGCATAAGAGACAAACTTTACTACGAGACACAAATGCACTTTCTATTGATTCACCTTCGCGATATATTCACAAAAAAACAATTAGAGTACTATTAGGTGCCTTAAAAAAAGATAAAAGCAATAATGAATCGAAAAGTACTCGGAACTTTCAATATTCGCAATACAAATACCCTGGATAGGGAGATATACACATATAAGCGTAAAAATGTGTGAGGTTGAGGAATGGCGTTTACATATTGTTAAAACATGTCGATTTCTTATCTAAGAAAATTCGTTAGTGAAAGTTTGTATACGCATATTTTTATATATAAAAAATCATCAGTATTAATTAATGTTGATAAAATTTTATGTGAATACGTGGAATTTTTAACGTTATATGGTATAAATAGAATAGTAATTTCAATATTTATTTTATTCATTGATGCTGTCAGAATTTATTGATTGGTGCAATCAGATGTAACAAATAACATTGAACTCAATCAGATAATTTCATGATAAATATTTCTAAGTAATAAAGAAATCAATTTAATAAAAACATTTTGAGAAATTTATATGGTGTTATTAATAATTGGCGCTTTCGGAACTTTCAGAGATGACACACTACGATTAGAAAAATCCGGATACATCCTTAATAAAAAAAGAAGACAAATATAATGTATATAGACGAAAAGATAACGTGTATAAATGACTGCTGGATTTGGAATGACTTTATTAAACCAGTTTACCACGTCTTTAAGGATATTGATGGCAGCGACTTCATTCTTGGAAGGTTGTCAACAAGTTAATTGACACCTGGAGAAGAGGAGGAGATGAGAGAGCCGATTGGTCCACCACCTGTCCAGCTCCTTCTCACTTTGTCCTCCCAACTAATCGCTCTGCCACTGGAGTAGTATTTCTCCTCTTTCAGATACCATCTTCAGCTTTCACATTCAAGTCTCAATAGGAATTAGTTCTGTAATCTACGTTTGAGATCCATCCTGACAACCTGAAAGGTTTAGATTTCTCGTGAAGCATCTGTCATAACATGTCATATGACACCCTTTACCTTAAGTGATCTCTAGCTAAATGGTAGCTATGTTTAAAAGATTTATCCAAGCCAAAGAATAGGTCAAACTAATAATCAAATTAAATAAAAGTTTATGTATTTTTAGCAGTGGAACACACACAATAGATCCAACCAATTGTGCCAGAAAACCAATGGTTGAATTATTTACTAGTTGTAAGGAAATCATCGATAGAATCGATTGTTGAAGATGTTTTTTGGACGGAATGGTTATCTAATTTGCAGATGCTATAAGCAATCAATAAATGATAGTTTTTTCTTTCTTTTCGGCTTGTTTGTTATTTCTACATTAGATATTAATCACTCCCTTTGAACTTATTTAATACTAGTTGTAAACAATTTGAGGTAGTTAGGTGATTATGGGGCAATTTTTGTTTTGCCAAACCCATACCTTGAGTCCCTGCCAAATCACAACCAGAATGGGATTATAAATATTCAATATGCTTAACAAGGACAGAGCAAACGCTAAATGATTGGTGCGGTAGTCAAAATTTCGTTGCTTGTAAGTCGTTACACCTTATTCAAAATCGAAACTTTGCGATTTTAGCGATTCTCACCTTGATTTAAACCTTAAATTTGGCGATTTCATCGATAGAAAATGGTTCAATTAGGATATTTTAAAGTTCCATTTCCGGAACACCGGTCGCGAATGGGTGCATGAGCATAGCGAATGACTGTGATGTTTGATTCATTCATGACTTCTTGCGAAGTCGTTGATTCTTTCCTGCTCGGTTGCTATTTGATGTCAATTTTACTCAGACATTTGTTTATCATATTTCTCAGAAAAACACATGACCAAATGCGATTTTAAAAAGAAAAAATTAAAACGGCTCTTCTTCCCGGTGGTCAATATCGCAATAATTACTTAATTACACTTGTATTACAATACGTTAACGTAAAAAATAGTTGTACTTTAAAATTATTTTCGAATATTAATCGAAAAAATTATTTCTGAAAATTAATTTTTGAAAATTAGTTGAGAATAAAAACAAAAACTAACAAACTAACTTTTCCAAAATAATTGTTTCGAGAAAAACAGAGATATGTTGAGATTTCCTCCGATTGCTAAACATCGAAATAGGCTTTGAAATGTTGATATTAATCTTTAATACACTAGACAATAATTAGAAGTAGAAGTTAGCTGTTTAAATATTGGAACTCTGGACAAAATGGGTTAAATAAAATAAGTTTTCAAGAAAATATTATTTGGACGTTTCTATTTTAAAAGAACCTCTAACCCTATAACACAAAGCTATCTTTTTAGTAATATTTATAGGCTAAATTAGACCGGAAGCTTTTTCTTCAGAAACAAAATATTTTTTCACATCTTATCATTGTCTATTAAAATCAGCAATTCAATAAATACAGGATACAGCAAATTTTCTTAAAAAAAAAAAAAAATATACTCTACACGAGTGTCTGGTAAAATCATCATGTCACGAAATTTACCATTAATTATTTCTGAGTGTCATTATGAAATGCTCGTGTTTATAATTTTTCTCAAGTCATTCAAAACCAAAGGTGATCAGCTTAACCAGTTTTGGTTTGCAATTAATTACGTATATTTTAATTTTTCCATTACCATGATGTTATTTGTTACTTATTTTAAATAAGGGTCACCATATAATTTTTTTCTTTGTCTTCACCTTTTCCAAAGTGAAAGATGGTTTCAGAAGTCTTTGTGTTTTAAGGCATGATGAACAAAGGTCCTGGGAGTTGTTGCACAGTGGCAGGAATATAAAAGATCGCAGAGGTGTGGATCTGACTGGTAAAATAACCAGAACAAATGACTCCGCTACCCACCCAACAGGACTGACATTAAGGAATCATTTTGGTATGCAGATTCAAGGGTGTCGTAGCCTTCTGTTCTCCTCTACCGGGCCTAAATTCAAGGGAACCGAACCGCTAATAGAACTCTTTCAACGGTACTATTCCACACTAATAGGAATACGTAAAATTCAAACTTAATATTGTAACGTTAAATAAAGCTATAAAAATATATAATTTAGCATTATTGGAAAGAACCAACAGTTGGAACGAACTGTCATAGAACATGTTTGTGACTACGATGTTCGTGTACCATCTACGCCGTTCCGCGAGGTTCTAGACCCTTCTCCTTAGGATTGTGTGTAAGGAACAATTGGACTGGTCTGTTAGTCTTTGTCAAACAAAAGCTCAAGTCATATGGTTATCAGTTTGTTACAAAGTGATAATTTTTGTAACCTGTTAATACTTGTGTTGTTATCATTCGAGTAGAATTGAAAATTGTTATTATTCTTTAAATAAAAATTGTTAACCCAGATAAGTGTTACAATATAAATGTTTTTACCAGTATTTATCAAATTTGCTACTGGTTTTGTTAGGAAGATTTTATTTTTACTACAAAATGAGAGATTTTTATTGATTATTTAATAAATGATAAATTGCTAAAAATCTCACAACAATTTTTCTTATATTATGGATCAAAGAAAGTTTATAATAAAGCAGCAAATTCTAGAAGCTAATAATGCGTTTTATTTCGAACATGTGATTTCAAATTTGAATGGATTTTGTGAGTCATAAATGAAAAAAATGACTCAAGTCATTCAAATTTGATACAAAATATCCAAAATAAGACTCATTATTAGCTTCTAGAATTCGCTGCTTTATTATATACTTGGATCTTAATATAAAAAAAGTTTTTTAGAAAAGATTTTTAGAAATTTAGCATTTATTAAATGTGAATAGCTTTTATAAATATTTTTTTCATTTAACCCACATGCCGTGTGCTGAGAGGATTAAGGAAGGAAAGAGCGCCAACTCTCAAGTTTATCAAAGACAAAGAGGGAAAAATTCTCAGGCAGAAGGATGAGATAATGGAAAGATGGAGGGAATACTTCCAGGAACTGCTTGAGGGAAATGGACAGTCACCCCAAGAGAATGAAGATCAAAGAGAGGAAGTGCCCTGGGAAGAGGATGATTATATCGATGAGGAAGAACTGGAAGAAGCGCTGGAGAGCATGAAGCTTGGGAAATCCGCAGGTAATGACGAAATAACTCCTGAAATGCTGAAATACATGGGACCTAAAGGAAAAGAGATTATGCTGCACCTTCTAAACCTCATATGGAAAGAAAAGAAAATACCAAAAGATTGGGAAGTAGCCATTATAGTCCCAATATTTAAAAGAGGGGATAACAGAGACTGCAACAACCACAGAGGTATTTCTCTCCTAAGCGTTCCTAGTAAAATCTATTCTAAGATCCTAGAAAAGAGGATTAGAAGAAGAATCGAAGGCTTGCTCGAAGAGGAGCAATACGGTTTCCGTGAAAATAGGAGCACCCAAGACCTTATCTTCGCTATGAGACAGGTCTTTGAAAAAGTTTTAGAAAAAGAAAAGGAAATATCAGTGTGCTTTGTAGACCTCGCAAAAGCCTTTGATCGAGTAAAGAAGCGGGACATCTTAGACGCCTTAAGAGAGAAAGGGATCGATCAAGGTCATATCCAGGCGGTTGAAAGTCTTTACAAGAAAACACGAAATGTGGTCAGATTTGCCAACTGTACTTCTCGAGAAATTGAGACAACCATAGGGATCCGACAGGGTTGTAGTCTTAGTCCACTCTTGTTTCTTTTAGTTATGGACTCAGCTATCCGAAGGGCAAAGGAGAAAATGAGGAAATTCCACCTTGGGTATGCTAACCTAAAACCAGTGAGCCTTTCGCTATTTGCATTCGCTGATGACATCGTTATTTTTTCGGACAATGACAAGAATCTGCAATACAATGTTAACCAATTGAAAGAAGAACTCATGAAGATAAACATGGTTATAAGCCCCACGAAAACAAAGGTAATGAGAGTTGGGAAGAAACCAAGAAGAATAATGCGTGTGATCAGAGTTGAAGGAAAAGCCCTGGAGCAGGTGGAAAACTTCAAATACCTGGGTGCACACCTCAACGAAAATGGTTACATTGATTCAGAAGTAAATGAGCGAATCACAGCGGCGGGCAGGATGTTTGAAGCAGTTAAAAGAGGCTTCCTTAATAGAAGAGAGGTGGAAAAGAAAACGAAAGTGGCTGTATTCAGATCTACATTTCTCCCCATTCTGACGTACTCTTCGGAATCATGGACGATAACAAAAAAGCATCAATCAAAAATACAAGCAGCTGAAATGAGATTTCTCCGAAAGATAGAGGGGAGAACAAGAAGAGATCGAGTACGAAATACCACGATCAGATCGAACCTAGACGTTAAACCTGCCAACGACTTAATAGAGGAAAACCGGTTGAGATGGCTGGGACACCTTCTGCGGATGGAGCAGAGTAGAGTTGCTAGTGAGGTCTATCGAGCCAAAGTGGATGGGAAGCGAGGAAGAGGCCGTCCTAGAATAAAATGGGAAGACGAAGTTAAGAAAGACTTCCAGAAAAGAGGACTCCAATGGAAGGACAGAAGGCAGCTTGTAGATGACCGACAGAGCTGGAGAAGGCTATATAAACTTCCTCCTCACACTGCATAAAAGCGGTTTTTAGAGGAATGACTATGATGATGGAACCCACATGCCTTTTAATGCCAACATGCAGTTTACATCGCATATGCTGATTGAAAAAAAAAAAAAAATCATTTTAAAAGCGACGATTTTATATATACTCGTACAAAAATTTCTCAGTCAAACTTAAAATTATGAATGCAGAAAGTAAAACAAAAAAAAATTGAATTGCCTTGAAATATTAATCAAAATGTTATTTTAGGCAGTTTAATTACGTTTGAAATTAAGAAAGAAACCGTTTCAAATTGCATTATAAATTACTAATGTCTTCTTAATATTTTCTGGGAACCAGTATTGGTGTAGTTTACGTAGTTGGTGAGGCTTCCTTTAATATTTCAACTATTAGTCCAAGAATTATATGCGTCCAATCCGGATTAATTTTGGGGCAGTTGGAATGTTATGAAGGTTCTGAAGGTTATACTATTTTTCTTTTCTCCATATTCTGATTGAATCTCACTGATGTCACCTGTTATCTATTGATAGAGACACATGAGCAAAAGAAAAGCATGCCTTTTTACAATGGTAGTCTGAGGAAGAGGTATTTTACATTCAAGCAAACTCGGCCGTATTTTCTATATTATGAATATAAGAAATTCAAAGGATTTTAATGCTTATTAGAATTGTATTTTGAGGAAGTCTCTATTCGACATTACCCTATTAATTAGCAGGTCTTAATACAAAATCAACAATGACGCTGCAGAGGTATATATATCACAAACTGGAAAGAAACCCAAGATAATACCTATACGCCTAATATTACCTTATTTTAGTATAATAATATATTACACGATTCAATAGAGAATAGTGTTTAGTTCGGGTCTGTATTTAACGTGAAATCGTTTTTCCTAAAAATTAAGACATTTTTTTTTTAATGTAACTTTTATTATTATTTAATTTATAAGCACGTTTTATTTTATTTTATTCTTTATTTGGTTCGCCATAGCTGTACCCTCCCACACACTAATTCCAGCGAGAGAGGAGGCGATTACCGCTGCTTTACGAGCGGTGTCCTCTAACCCAGAGCCACCATTACGCTGACCAATACATGGTGTAGAACAGGCCATAACCGATGAATTATCCCAATAACAATAAGTGATAAAGAGAGGGACCCGGGAGACCGAGAGAGCGCTCGGCTGTAAACAGGGCAATTATTCCCGTTGCTAACTGCCTCTGGAAGGGATCTCCTCTGTTTACTTCTTCCCGTCCTTCGTCCTTCTTGTGGCTTCGATTCCTTCCCAAGTGTCCTTCCACCAGTAATCTTGTTATACTCAGCCAATCGCATTAGAGGACCAGTTGCTCCCCAATCAAGATAAACTGTTTGCTTTATCCTGATTTAGTACACGCTCGCTTCTTTACTTCCTTTTAGAACCGTCATTAAACATTTGTCTAGAACAGCAAGCATACCTCGGTCTAGGAACGCATTTTTCAATTCGAATAACAACTTACAGATGCTAAAAAAAAAAGTAGTGGTTATCAATTAGAAGGTGATTGTATTAATTAAATAATGACATTTCTAAATGATTATCATTTAACCTATTATGTACTCCAGCTGCCCTTTATTAAATGCATAAACCCTATCATTCATGAATGAAAAACTGATAACAGTGCTCAACAAAATTTAAATGTCATAAAATTACTATTATATGATTTATATCTCTTTTAATATTATTAATTCAGCTATTAGTTTTTTTTTATTATTATTTTTTCATAGCAGGAATACTGCAGTAGAAATTTGAAAAACATTTCATTCTTGATTTTCGTATTAGTATACGAAGATTAATTATAAATCAACGTTATCATGGACAGAATTTGTTGTGGAGGGATTCGTTTACGTTTACGTTCGTTAGATTCCTTTACGTTTTAGTTCTCTTGCTATCTAATAAGGTTTTGATCATACAGCAAGCATAGTTCTCCATTGCGGACGATAACCTGTTGGACTAGGCGATGAAGGGCCCTCGAGACGTGAGTTCTGAAGAACCCCTGAGTCGGAGCACATCTCCTACTATACCACCCCTACTCCAATAACTTAAGCATTTTATCTGAGTTCATGGATGAGTACACATTTACTTTTAAATAAGAGAAAGATAAGAGGGTTACTCTAGTTCAAGTTGCCGGGAAAAGTGAATCGTTCCTCGGTAGAGAGATTATACTCCGCCATATCTCGAGCTATATAACTCATTCCGGACTAAACTCATTAGCCAACTCCGCAACGGAGGAAATTGGATGAACACAAAGGTGAACTTTAACGTTTACGTATGGCTGCACTTTTTCCACAAGTTCAAGAGCTGCTGCCTCGGGCTTTTCCAAGGAAGACTTAAAGGCCAAAGGGCTTAGTCGTCAAGCAAGCGAAAATTTTCACCTTGATAAGACTTTAAATAAACTGTTAACTATGAGATTTTTTTATCTTTTAACGAGTACCTTTCATATTAATAACAAGTATCACTAAATAATTTACATTAGTTATACCTAATAATGAATGATTTACTTATAATTTTTATTTTTACATTCACTTACTAATCTAAATATAAAATACTAGCTAAATCCAGCCACTTTTTTGGAGTTATGTACTCTAATATTTACTTTATGGAAATAAGTAAATGTATTCCTGTGAAATTAACCCAAATTTAAAATTGCACATAATAGCCTACTTTAAAATTATAGTGAAATAGTAATGGATTACATATTTTCACAAATATTTTTTAAATTTTATACATCAATATATTTACGATACACTACTTTAAATGAAGGAACGTTGTTTATTCCTTTTTTCCATTTGATAAAAATTAAAATAGGCTATAATTCTTTAATGCTCTTATTAACATAAAAAGTATTAATGACCGGTATTTGGCTACGCAGCAACATACTGTAAAACTTTCAGATTTATCCATCAATTTTTTCGAGTTTTGTGGTAACATATCTATGGTCCTTTTATTTTTATATATAAGATAAACAGGAGAAAAAAACCTGTGATGATTTATTTATAGTTTTATAGATAAGGAAGAAAAACATTATTTAAAAAAAAAATCCAAATAAAAAATAACACGTAAACAAATATTCTTCTTGAATGTTTTTGCATTGGATAAAGTTACATAAAAAGTAGATATGACCGCTATTTGGCTAAACAGCAACATTCTGTAAAAGATACAGCTTTAAACTACTTAGCTACTTTTAAAGTTTTGAGGTTACAAACATACTTTCCTTGCATTCTATATATAGAATATATACTTAGGGTAAGTATACATTGAGATCCAATAGGTCCCCTTCATTCATCTCCTCACCAGATCTAAATTATATTTTATCAAATAAAAAATGTTTCTGAACACACTGAACAAATTAAATTTTCAGTTTAACACAATTGAATTGACATAAATAGTTCGTAAAATGTTTTCGCTTTAGAATTGACAAGCATGGTGCTATTTTTTTCGAAACAAAACATTGAATTTTTCGCTATCTTCTTTTGCAGAATAATTTTTTAGAAAAATGAATTCAATTTAATTCGTCTTTAAATTTTGCACGGTGTTTGATACCATACAAACTGTAAATTCCAGAATAATGTCCATATTTTCGCAAATAAAAATGTCAGCATCATCAGTAAATGAACCAAAACATTTTTCAGAGGGTAAACATTTTATATTATTCTCGCTCTTAAGGAAAATTTTGAACGGTCTAACTTTTCCAATATTCTAAAAAGTAGCCGTATAATTGGAACCATTGTATGCATAAAAATCAGGTAAACTTTTGACACAAATTGGATCCCAATTAAATAATAGGCGCAATGTTTATCTGTCATACATCTTTGCTTGCTCCAATTTTTTAAGTTAATAGTCTACCAACTGTTGTTTTTTTATCAGATTAGCAACGCTACACTACTGCATTCGTAATAAATCATCATTCTGTTATATTTTTAGTGACCAGAAAAAGTTAGGCAACAAAGTCAGTGAATTTTAAAATTAAATTATTTTTTATTTTTAATTATAATTATTATTTATTATTGCCAACGACCATATTTTATATGGCATCCCATTATGATATGTTCAGAAACATATTTTATTTGACAAAATATAATTTTTTTTGGTAAGGAGATGAGTGATGGTCGTATATTTAAGATACCTTACTTGGTATCTTAGACTAAATTGAATGATCTACTTTCATGAACAGCCATTAAACCCAATTATTTCTCCATCTCCTTAATCTTCAAACTACCGCAACTATGTAAAATAGTGAAATCTGTTATAATTTATAATACTTTTCTGTGTTTGTGGATATAAAATTCTGTTTTTCTTTTATTGTTTTACGTTCAAATGGTTGGAAACCAGTCAAGTTATATTCTCATACCTTTTTTGCTGTTTGTTTTATTTAAGAGGCTTGCTTTTATTTTATTTTAGTTCTTTAGTTTCTATACCAACCTTGTTCTAAACTAGCCAGACAAAGAATTCTGTATCTGTACATATATTGTTATTCTTAGGGGACAAGATGTCCCAGAATAAAAATACTTTCTTTCTTTCTTTCTTTAATGCTGTCATAAAAATGAAGTAAGGCATTCAGTTATTTGATAATAGGATAAAATAAGTTCCAATTGCGTTACTATCAATATTAATTTTAATGTATATTAATAATTACTAATAACAATTAATTTATCAATAACAATAATGTTTTATTACTAATTTTATAAAATATTACTTCAGCGTGATCTATGGGTACTATTATAGGAAAAGAAAAGGGTGCTGAATATTGAAATCAACCAGAGAGGATTGTCTACCTGGGCAGAGGAAATCTGATCCTTAATTTAATTCAGGGATACCCTCTCCGTCTGGACGAGGTTTTATGTCAGTTAAAAAAAAAAAATAATGAAGCTTTCATGTAAATGTTTTTTTTTTTTCTACTTTTATTACAAAACCGTGACTGCTGAGTCCGAAATTATTCGGAAACCTTAGCAGTGTTGGCAGACCAATGAGTGGAGCCCAAATCAATCAACAGACCTGATTGGATGATCCGAACCCGAAGATGACCAGCCCTGGAAGACCGAGATACCAACAGACAGGCAGCAACAATTGATTCAGAGAGAGTGCTTGTTTTTTGCTGGTCGCTATCTCTTCCAGCCAGTCCAGATAACTCCGCCCTCCCCTCGGGTAGAGGTGATTTTATTGTTAGTACCCCAGCCCTCCCTGGACACAGACCGAATGTCTTGGTCTAATCTCGTTTTTGTCTTTTACTGCTTCATCTATTCTTTCCCCCTCACGCACTAATTGCCAGGGTTTTCTCAGGACACCTACAGCAACGCCTCAATTTATGGGCTATAGGGTGTGATAACATACTTTTTACCTTAGTTCTGGAAATTTTTTTAGAACGTTCTACTGACCCCCCACATTCAGACCTCCTTGCTTGTTCTCACGAACGCATCTTATTCGAGTATTTCAACATTTATATGGAACGCGCCTGTATGGTATTTATGTCAGCGTCAAAATCGTTAAAACAATTGTTCCTTGTTCCTTCTTCCATCTAGTTAAAAATTTCAATGTTCTATATTTTACGTTCATTTATAAAAAAACTTATATAGTAAGGGAAAGTATTGCGATCATGAAAAATTTTGACTTTTTTTTTTCCAAATCGAAATCCATATTAGGGGCCCCCTGAGTCCATATAATCAAGTCCCATGATCAGAATAGCTCAGAAACGTACGAGATGTTACGAAACTGAAATTAGGTGCTTGCGATGTAACAGCAAAGTCACAACTCACCAAAAATGAGTTAATATTGTGATTATTTTATCCTAACGCCTTTTTTTTCTATTTACGAAATCTTAAACAGCTCCAACGATTTTGATTACACGCCTTGGAAAAAATCTTAAATAAAGCAGCTTCAGTCTTGTTGATTTGGAATAAATAACATTCCCTTATTATTCGAGGTAGCAAAAAAACGGCTGCATATAAAATATAAAAATATTTCATAATCAAATTAAAGGAAACAAAGAAAAGATAATGTTACAAAACCAGGATTTCTTTATAATGTATCCCACTTTCTTGTCATTGAGGAAAAAAGTTTACATTTCAATAGCATTTAAGTACCATTTTCAAAAAAATAGTGCCTACTATAGTGGTAAGTGGAAGTTATGCGCACCGCATTAGATTTTATAATAGTATTTTTTTAGAAATTAAAACCTTTTCCAATTATCCTTAACTATATCCACGAGCCCACAATTGTTTTTTTTTTGGGGTTTTTTTTTCTCAACTATTTCTTCTGGATATAAAATATTACTGAAAAAAATTAATTCACGTTTAAATTAATCTTGAATGTTTTTTAACAACTAATAATTTTTTTTTCAGATTTTTCATTTAATACTTTAGGTATAAAACAGACTGGACAAATATTAAAGCCTTCTTTCCCTTGGAAATCCTAGGATTAATTATGCAAGTTTATTTTTATTAATTAACAAAAGAAATATTAGAAATTACATAATTGCAATGTTTTAGTAATGTCAGATAACACAGAATATTGAAGAGCTCACTCAGTTCCTAGCGTGGTTCTCTGTATTGAACAACCTGTAGAAACTGGACAGGTCAAATAATATATGAACAAAAATAATGTTATCAAGGCCATCTCCGGAACCGAGAATAGAACTTGAGCAGTCCCAAGATGTCTATATAACCGAACATAAGGGACATAGGCGTTCTGCATCATTTAGCAGACAAGTTCGGCTCACTGTTCCAATATTCAGAGGCACAGTAAGGAACAACAATTTAAATATTACAGGAGCCTCCGAGGCCTCTTGCATTTTCTATTCTTCGGTCCATCTTTCTATTCGGCCGATACGGTTCTACCTGTGGGAGTATCTCTTATACCTTTCCACCGCAAAGAATACTGGTGGGAATACTTATATCAATAAAGTTTCAGTTAAACAAAAAATTTAAGGCTGTTGGAAGGAATAAGCAAATATTCAGCGATTCAGGTGATATACATGGTTAGAGGTATTTTCTATCGTGGATAATACGTTTTATACTCTTCTAAACTGAAGATACACAAATTTGTTTCATATACATTTTTTACAATAAATCGAAAGTAAAGAAATATTGAAAATAGATTAAGACTTTTCAAATAAGGCCTATTTAGTTATTCTAATAAAAAATACCTCTCTGCCGTTTTCGCCGGATTTGCTATATTCAAAGTTTTGACACATGAAAATTCGAGCTCCATCCATCCTTAGTAAAGTGATTATAATAACTACTAAATTTTATATATTTTATATGATTATAATAACTATTGGCCACCATCTAAAAAGTCATTGGGGTGGAATACGTGGATTTCTTTGAAGTTAATTATTTATTACTCTTTTACAGTAGATGAATGTTAAGGTCCTTGCGTAGTATGCCATAAGTCACACATCTATCTCTCTATCTTATGATGCAACTAATTTCTTTCATTGGACGGATTGGATTCTTTGGTTATTTGAAAACTCTTCATATCTCTATCCATTACGTCCATATAAGTCTAATTAGTCTTGTATTGAGGAAGAAAGAAAAATAATTGTCTTATATAAAATATCGATTATTATTGGACTAACACAAATGTATCTTTTAATGTAATACAACCCGACAAAAACAAAACAAAAATAACACCGAATAATATCAATCAATTAGATAAAGTACAATTGATAAATAGAATATTAAAAATATTTATAGATAACAGTCTATAATCAGAATTTCTTAAGGAAAAAGATCTTATCATAGTGAAAATCCATGCAAAACGAATTGGTGTCTGTCGCTTAAATAATAACAAATACATATGTAATTATATGTCCTTACTTAAAATATGATAACCTTCTTATTTATGTACTCTGCTGTCTATCCCAGAATGTGTCGCTAATATACTATGGTACATAATCAATAATTATATACTTTTCCTGGAATAAATAATGAAAGATGCAACACTCAAGGGCACTTAATTAGTGATCAAAGGACTCATTCACACTACGTATGTGGGCCTACTGCCCAGGATTCTACTAATCATAATATGTTGAGAATATTTAACGTAAATTTAATAAAGTAAACCGTAAATATTATTATAATAACACTTTATCTTGAGTAGAATCATGACACTATCTCTCTCATGCCTTAACACTCCTAAAAGTATTTATAGCTAATGCTCTATAATTGGGTGAATGTTACTTCACCACTATGCACTAGTGGAATGTGACAGCCGTTGCGTAATTATGTTAATGCTCTAAGTTACCTCTTCCGAAAGTATTTAATATTAATTCAACATTCTATTTCCAACCCAAACTATTTCCAGTAAACGAAATTTATTGCTATTAGAGGAAATAAACAAACGAATAAGCGTTCCATTAAATACATCTTCCGAAAGAAATTTATTTTCGACAGATACTATCTCGCCGAAAGATCACAGACCCGGAGGAAATATAAGACCACTGTCTTCATTAGCTGTAATATCAGACCATAGGATGTCCCGATGTCCGCTCCAGATAGGATATAACGAGGAATCTGGAACCCGAAACATTTGTCGTAGAATAGATTTTAAAAACGATCCGAGTCAGCTATAAATCAGCTTAAACTGGACTATCTAGGATAATTTCGTCCTTAAAAAAAAAAAAAAAAATACCGCGGTCTTCGAGGACAGAGGATGTGATCCTGGAAGCACTGATGACATTCCCAGATTGTCTCGGGAATGTCCACGGGCCTGGAAGTAGCTGCTTGGTCACAAATCAAACGAGTGTTCCAAATTTCTTGAGAAATATTTTTCCTAAATATTTCTGATAATTTTTATGCGTGCTTGGTTTTTTTTTTAAAGGATGCTCGGTATGTGATTGGATGTTTTTACTTTAATGAATAAAAATAGAATTCCAACTCACTTAGGAGGTATTATAAGGTAAATTTAACGAAATTATAATAGCTTATCAAAATAGGACATAAGGAATGAATCATATTTTACTAATAGGAGGAATGTAAAAAATGAAACGTCAAACTTTAATGGATCTACCTTTCAAACATAAAAAAATAAATACAAAAAATATAAATGTAAAACAGATATAATTTACCGTGAGGTCTAATAATATATAATTTACCAAATAGTCTAAAAATTTACCCATTTTAAACTAAACATTTTACCATGCTTTATATTTTATAGTTTTTTTTTTTTTTTTTTTTATTACACTTCTTTAAATTTTAATAATACAAAAGACAAAGTGAAATATATAGTACTTTAAAAACTTAAACAGTTTTCTCAAAATCTGGTGTTGGTAGTACACTTCGGCGTCACAACGACCATTAGATTCTTGAAAAACATAATTATCGACTTCAAACCCTGTTTGATTGTATTTTGTTAACGCATGCATGTTTTCCGGAATTCCAAAGTTCCATTCCGAATCTCCAAACAGACTTCAATATACGTTATAAATTGTCATTAGTACTTAAGTGATCTTTATACGAGATGCTATTACAATATTATTTAGTAAATTCTCGTAATTTTAATTTTTTGTGTAGGTATATTCCAATGATGCTATCGCTCATATTTTTTTTTTTTTAATATGACAAATGATCTTAATAGAAATTATTATTGTAAAACTATTAAGATAATTAATTTGTTAATATTTTTATTATATTACTAGCTGTATATCCCGGTTTCACCGGGGGAATTTCATTTTTCTAATAAACGTGAACAAATTTAAAGTGAAATCATAACGATTTTTATAACAATAAAGAATATACCCAGAGACTGGCTGAAGTTATGAAATTTTAATATGGACAGGTGTTCGCACCTAGTAAGAAAGATCCACTGAGCGAAATTTGGGGAATTTAGGACAAACGGTATGGAGTTTTATTAAGAAAAAACAAAATAACAGAAATTCATCTTTGAGCTGTATAACCCGGTTTGATCGGGGAATTTCATTTTTCAAATGAAACGGTTGATTTCGTAAAAAACCATTGTAAAGTGAGTTCATTACGATTTCTATAACAATAAAGACTATCAGCTGAAGATCGGCTGAAGTTATGCAATTTTAATATGGACAGGTGTTCGCACCTGGTATGAAAGAACTACTGGCGAAATTTGGAGAATTTAGGATAAACGGTATGGATTTCTATAAAAAACAAACAAACAAACAGAAATATTGGCCTGCAGTTTCAGCTTCTCGCAAATAGGCTTACCTAAGCCTTTGTGGCGCAAAGCGGGCCTCGTATTCCTGGGCAGACTCAGTTTCCCGCGATTCTGCCTGTCTAAGCCTCTGTTGTTCAATCCTAATTTGATGTTCGTCGAGAGTTTCAGCTGCTCGTATTTGACGTTGTTTTTAGCTTTTGAGCTCACTACTCCTATTGAAGCTCGCTTCTTAGGAGGCATTTATAAAAAATAAATTCACCATACATGTAAATAAACGTATTGTAAATTAAAAAAAAACAAAAAAACATATGGTTTAAAAATCCCAGAACTCGACGCCTACCAAGGGACGGTCTTACCGGGCCTTGTTGGCCTCTTCAAAATGTATAAAATGATATTTTAGGCAGTTTTTCGACTCAAACGGTCGATTTTGTAAAAAAAACCCATTGTAAAGCGAGATCATGACGATTTTTTTAACAATAAAGAATATACCATGAGATTGGCTGAAGTTATGCAATTTTAATATGGACAGGTGTTCGCACCTGGTATCAAAGAACCACTAAGCGAAATTTGGAGAATTTAGGACAAACGGTATGGATTTCTATAAAGAACAAACAAACAAACAGAATTTCAACTTTATTTATAAGATGTGGGACGTTTCCGACCCTATATCCATCATCAAGCACCTTAAAATTTCTAAATTGAATATTCTTTAAAATGTTACGTCTTCTTTTCCCTGTAGAAATAATGTGTCAAAAAATCATATCCACTGGCTTCTAGTGGACAGTCAACATTAACATCATAAGACAGTCAACAAGAGCAAATGGATATGATTTTTGGACACTATACCTTCAGGGAAAAGAAGACATAGCATTTTATACAATGTTAAATTTTGAAATTTAAGGTGCTTGGTGATGGACGGAGGGTCCGAAACGTTGCACATATGATAGTAAAAATAATAAAATAGAAATATAGTTGGATGTAAATCAATTGAAACAAAAGACAAATAAAAAAATATTGAGAAAGAAAAAAAAAGTTGCCATTCTCCATTGTAAAAAGTAATTGCTTATACAGTACCTAATTCATTCATTCCATCAATAGCCTTCGTCCACTGAAAAATATGAAGCAACACAGGGCATTGCAATGAAATACACTGGATTATTCTATTGGCTTTCCAGAAGCCAACGATCTCTAAGATAATTTTCATTGACAACATTTTGTTTGTTGCTTACTGAGAGGGTACATATTAAATAGTAGTATAAGAAGTGTAATGACGTATTCTTTTACCAAAAATAAGTGCTTATTCTATTTTACCATTCAAATATATTCAATTCTATTATTTTTTCATCAGCCACATTGTCTCATGGCAGAAGGTTTTTGAAATATAGAAGAGATGTCTTGTTTTTTTGTCACCAGTGTTACAGAAATACTACACTGAAAGCTACATTGTCCCAACACAAAACCCTCCCATATCACAAGTACTTTTTCGAGCACGCTCTTATAGAAGAGAGATTGTCTCTTCAAGAGTAAAGAGTGCTTTTAAGTAAAAAAAAAAAAAAAAAAATACTACTACACAGAGCCATTTCAATTTTCCCACTAGGGCTGTTCTCTTATCATCTGACAAAAGTCAAAGGGAGCTTCTGAATCCGAAGGCGGTTATTTAAAAACAGGAAACCATTGTTAGAAAACAGGCGGGAGTGGCGAAGAAACGGAAGATGGCTGAGGCGATTGGTCGATGACAAAGACTATAATTACGGAGGCTTTTGTTTCCTCTCTGCTCCATTGTCGTGGGCCTGTTTCTTATCGGCTCCTCTCCAACGGCTGCCGGAGGGCCTCTGCTCTGTCCAGCCTCAATGCCTGGTCGTTAGGGGACAATTTGGTTAGTTAGTGGGCGCGCTGTAACAGGAGTCAGTCTGAGGGAGGAAACGGTCTGACCTGTGACTTGTTGATTTGGTTCGTATAAATATATATGTAAAATATAGTAATTCATATTCTAAATTTAGGATTTTATTCAATTTCTATGAATGCTTCTCTATTTTAAAAGGAATCCTGTCCTACCTGTGATAAATTTAAATAATAAATGATTTAAATAATTTAAATTGTCTATTTAAAAACTTATATACCAAAAATATTCAACATCTGAAAAAAGGCCCTTTTTTATTTTTTTTAACTAGTTGCTGATTTTTATCTTTTTTTTTTTTTTTTTCATTAATGAATATGCACAGATAATTCCAACTCACTTGGGAGGTATTATAAGGTACATCTATCGAAATAATAATATTGTACTGTAATCATACTGTACAAGTAGAAGGAATTAATATGAAAGTAAAACTTTTAATAGCTCTACCTTTCAAATATAATAAATAAAATAAAAAAATACAAAAAATATATAATTTACCAGCAATTCAGCTAGTTGCCCATTTTTTTACAATATTTTTTTACTTGCAGCAGTTTTTGTAGGTTTTCCAAGCTCCACTCCGTTTTGCCATTACTTGGGATTTCACACGCCTCACCCAGACCTCTCGGTGGATAATATCTAGGAATTTTAACTGACTCCTATCGCCTTTTCGAGCCAGTCTGTATGCAGATCTGATTGTGGAGTCCCCTGGATGGCGGAATGGCCGAGAGGACATATGCCTCAGGAAATACCCTTTGCCTCTTACAGCCGTCATATGATTGAGAACCCGAAGATAGCCAGTTCAAAACCGCAGCTAGGGGACATTTAATTTTACTCGATATTAGTTTATTATTATCATTATTAATTAATAGTAATATTCCAATGGCCCAGTAAACCCCCCAAAAAGGTAGGATCGGGAGGACAAAAAAAAAAAAAAAAGTGGGAGGAAGTTAAAATAAAACTATAACTTTGGATTTCATCAGTAAGGTATAATATTTCCGATATCGTTCTGTGTTCCTATATTGCCAGTAGAACACTTGCAGAATGCGAAAGTAAAAAATCTATTAGTTTGAATAAAAATTTTGCATATTAAAATTGTTTACCAAAACATTGTTTGTCCATTATTTCCTTTTCCTTACACCGCAAATAAAGATAAAAGTAAATGAAGAATGAACCATAACAATTTTAAATTTCGATCACAAAATGTTTAAAGCTAACCAATTTCCATTTAAGAACTATTAATGAAATCTCTATTTATGGCGAAAAAAAAAATGTAAATTTGGGGAATTCCGTCTCGGAAGGAAACACGCAAATGATAGTCTCAGGAAGAAATATGGTAATTCAAGGAAAATGTAATTTTTAGCTTCTGTAAATTAGCTAATTATTGGAGAATTGAGGAGTAGGACTTATTTGTTTATCTACACCTATTATTGATTTTCTTCAAACAAAAGCAAATACTGAGAAGATTTTGAGGTATTTTGTTTACTATTCAATGACTATTTTTCAGAAGTTAATTTAAATCTACAAAACTACAGATTTTTTGGCGTATTTTTTGTATTAATCAAATATGTTGAAAACACAACTTAATCTTCCCTAAAACCAGACATAAATTAGTAAATAGTACCGGATACTCGTACAAACCGTTAGGTGTAAGAAAATGTGACATGCATTGCATTAGCATAATATACTGTTCGATCCTCATGAGATACAGAACTCACCACGAAGTTTCTATTACTATTCTGCAGAAGGTAAAGAGCTCAAAAGCAAAGGTACATTTGAAGAAAATAGATGTTTTAGTTGTATTTATTTATTTTTACACTTGAAACTGTATGCAGATGGAAAAAGTAACATTCGAAATATAAATAACGCTCTGAAGAAAGGCACTGACATTACAATGAGAAAATCTGTTCCCTCAGCGCTGATGGCTATTCGCCTGTGAAGGTGGAGGTGGATCAGTTGATTTTAATCGTGACTATTAATCAATATGTGTTGCGTGCCTAGTTCTGGCGCCCGGATATTCCTAATGGTAGAGGGTTGTTCCCTATCTACACCACACTTAGGCCTTGATTTGTGGTCCTGGAACGCCGTTGCATGGTCCAAGTTTGTTGTCTGTGGAGGGGCATGTCTTCACGTCTGAGAACACTGAACCTTCATCACGAAACTTTATAGTCCAACGCTAGGAGCAAAACAGGCTAGGTGGAGTAAGGACTCGAAAAACTGACCTTTATCAATGCATGATGCATTTTTATATATATTAAAAATTTATTTACTTAATTATAGAAAGAATATATATTAAACAATGACTGTATATTTCAATAATATAATGGCACTATTATAGTAATTTAATTGTAATTATTTAGTTAATTATAGAAAGTACCTATACATTAAAAATGACTGCACTATGATAGTACCACTATTATATTAAAATCATGTCTGTTATATATTTTTCAGACTGTAACAAACAGGAAAAAAAAACTCAATCAGATATTCTGTTGAAATTTTGGCACACGTCATCCCTTTTGGGTTTCACTTTCAAAAAATGAAAATTTATTTTATACTTTCTTTTCTTTCTTTTTTTTCACAAAAGAAAAAGTCAAGTTTAATCCAATATTATGCTCGTCAGACGAAACTTCTTTCAACATAGTTTCTTTTCTTTTTTTGTGTTGAATTATCCTCTACTTGATATAATTGCGATGGCTATAATGACAACGGCTTGTGTTTTATCCATAGAACTCTAGTCTAGAATTTTATTTCTCTCAGAAAGCTCATTAGTTTTTCAACAACTTCTTCCGAACATCGCAATATTCCATGTTGTGCAGGATTCTTATTTAATTTGCTTGTTGTAATCGATTGCTATTTTTTAAATTCTACAAGCATATCAAAAACTCTCCTTGGGCTATCATGTTCTATTATTTTTATTTTTCCTTCCAGTGCGGATATATACCGTAGATGTTTAATTGTATTTATGTCTGAAACTGTGAAGTTTTCAACAACTTGAAAATGTTGAGAAATTGAAATTTTAAAGGTTGTTTGTTTGCTGTTTTTTTTTTTTTTTTTAAGTAATTGCACTGTGAGAAATAAATGACTCCTTGATCCCCAGCTTTTCGGGACAATGTTTTTAAACATGACTCAAATTTCCAGTGAAAGTCATGTTCCTTTTACTTTTCTAACATATAAACCTTCCAACTAGGGTTATGCCTTAGGACACTTTACATCGGTATTCAACAGTGAGCCTTAGATATCGAACATGCAATTCACTATGAAGTTTTTGCAGAACGTATAAGGTAGGGTTCCCAATTATGCAACATGGCCTACCTAAGGCTAGAAGTACTAAACCTCGGAAGGTATCAAATCAATTTGCATGAAATTAAATCCACAGAGCTATAATCTATCTACTTTCATAAAGACACAAATTTTTTTTTTTTTTTTTTGAGTAAATTCTTATACCATATTTTTGTGTTCTTTAAAAAGTTACCTTAAGCCCATCTACGAAAACGCAAATTTATAAACCAAAACATGATTCCATTACAGAAAAAAAATTATTAAGCTGTAAATTATCAAATATCAATGTAAAAAAAAGAAATAAATAAAATATAATTGTCTTAAATTATTAAAATAAACAAAACCATTCAAATTTATTACTTAGTAACAGAACAAGAAAGTGTCAGGGTCATTTTAGTGCCTCCATAATTTAGGTCCTTCCAGCGTATCTGCTTGCAACATAGCAGGCCATACTATGGCATCCACTGTTTTCTCATAAATGAACAAAAAAAATATCATTGAAGATATTCGGAATAAACTGTCACAAATATTCTCTTACTATATTTCCCAAGCTTTCAAAATCATCAAATGTTTTAAAAATATTAAGTATTTAAATAGTATTACACTCAAGAGAAGTTTCTGAACATACTTCAACTGATCAACTAGGTGTCTTCTTTACCTGTTGACCACAGAAAAACCTTCCATGGTTCTGTCATCTTCGGGTAGAGAATAAGATGCTAAATTGTTATTATTTTATAATTTGATTTTTTGGCATTAGGCCATATTAGGACGCAGACAAAAATGTGCACCTATACATATAAAAAAAAAATCCTCAATGATTTATTTACACAAGTAATCCTTGGTTTGGGATCTGCTAAGAAAAAACAAAACAATTAAGACGGTTGAAATACAGTAAAAATGAATCAAATCCAAACTTAAGACAGATCTCTTCTGAGCGTTTTGTTACGCGTTAGTGTCAGTATGTTCTGGAAAATCATTTGTCATCGGAAAATCTGTCACTTACCACATCTGCGGTTTTTCCGCGTCATTAGCATTGGCCATTTCCTTTTATTTGGTCTGCCCTATTATTATTTGATTGATATATTTCTGTGAAAGGCGCTAAACGCTTAATCAATGTCACCGCTTGTAATCACTTTTCCACCGCACTTTTCATATTCGGAAAATTGTTTCAAAGTTATGGTGAATAATTAATTTAAGATTATTATATTCTTTACCAGCATCAGCATATTAAGTAAATATATAAAAAAATTAATTAACTAAGGCCGTATAAGTGCTGAAAATCTCTCGGTATACATATAAAATAATTGGATAGGAATATCTTCCATTGTAAAATATAATTTAATTGGAATAGACTAAGTAAATTATAGATGTTACTGAAATATCCTTCCAGTACCTCACATTATAGAAGAAGCATTTAGTAGCATTCAAGGAGTAATCTAAGAAGTTCTAAATCATTACTATGTTATATTTAAATTCAATTCAATGCTATTCAATTTCAGTTTTCGTATCCTTACGTAAGCACCTACTCCCTATTTTTGGCCTTATCCAATTTTCATCACCGATAGTTAGCTTCTACCCTTATAGCCGTGCTCCGCTCGATCTTTTTTTTTTTTTTTTTTTTGTAATTTTATTAATATTTCGATTTAATTAGCAATTTTGAGATTTCCTAATAGACCGTCCCCATGCAATTTGTATGCTTTCTAGCTATGAAATGACTGTCCAGATTAGGGGAGGAGCCGTCGGGGGACGGAGGTGGGCCCCGCATTTACCCCCTATTTCCCTTATACTGTTTCTCTCCTAAAAAGCGACACACAGCCGTCAAAATTACTGTTGCACGAGGCAAATATTCCTATACAATGTACAACGCGTTAGTTTACTAAATAAAATTGAAGTATAACATATTGTCTTTTAGGCGTTTGAAGTTCAGGACTCAAATTATGTTTACAATAAGCAAAGAGGCATGTAGAAACTATGGAAGCGACATGAGCATCAAGGAATCGAAATAGTTATTAGTAACATTATTTTCAATTTTGAATTTACCCACGTATCTATGAAACCTGCAATCAGGTAATTTAATTCACCTTAAATATAATCCAAAAAAATAGGAGTCCTAATGGAGCCAATAAGAAGCCAAACTAAAGGCCATTTAGAAGAATCCGAGGAAATGGACCACCTCCTACAGAAAATCGCAAGAGATAAAACTGCCCTTTTTCGGCAAAGATAGGGCAGTGTATGTTTCCCCATGCATACTTGCTAAAAGATCTTGAAACTCCCTACATGCGAAATATGTAAAGTAGAAATAAGAGTACAACACCTACTAAAGGTTTTCAATGTTGATTTGCGATCGTCTTTAAAGAAAACAAAAATACAATATTTAAAACTATGGAATTATTAAGACAAAGTCTAAAGTACAGATGTTGCCAATGACCCTGCTGGGCAGAGGCAACAAGAAAAATCAAATCAGTAAATAAATAATTTTTTTAATAAATCAATATCCCCAAGATTTTTAACGCCAAACGAAATTTAATTTTTGCCACTATAAAAAAATCTTTGTTTTTGCCAAAATATAAATAAAAAAAACTCTCTGCTTTTGTTAAAACATCAATGATAAAAGGTTCTTAGTTTTTCTCAAAACTTTGATGTTAAACAAATCTTTATTTGTGTCGAAGCATCGATGTAAAAAATAAATCTTTGTTTTATTTTTTGGAGCACTTGGAATAACTTAATTTTTTTCAATGTGCTCATTGATATCGCAAGATTTATTTTTATTATTATTTTATTTTTTTTTTGTTTGCTACCCGTACTTGGCCATATGAGGCATGCGGGGGGTGGGTTATCTCTAGAGGTGAAACCAGCCTATTCTAACCATGGTGGGTAGGTCGAGATTTATTCTGTGGGGCCGCCACGAAATAAAAGTCAACCATCCCAGGGCGGATTCGAACCGCCACCGTTCAGC
Organism: Aelia acuminata; assembly: GCA_911387785.2. Classification (NCBI taxonomy): domain Eukaryota; kingdom Metazoa; phylum Arthropoda; class Insecta; order Hemiptera; family Pentatomidae; genus Aelia; species Aelia acuminata. The sequence goes on along the minus strand of OU426978.1, from coordinate 183,180,370 downwards.
TCGAGCATGCTAAGCACGCTCGGCTATCCCGGTACACTCGAAGTCTATTTATTGAACATTGCATGTTTGGCCTTCAAATAAATGTTTAGTATAGCCAGAACATTTAAAATCTTTAGACGAATTTTGAACTTAGCCAGTGTGTCTCTCATTTAAGAAATTTTTTTCAAACCGAGGCATTAATAATGTTCACTTCAATGTACTAACTGAAACAAAATAAAAACGAACACTCTCGTAATATCGTTTGCTCTTCAATTTTTGCTTTTATAAATTAAAACCAAATAAGGGTACAGGTACGCCAGGGTTTTAATCGCTTCGATTGGGTGTTGGTTATCGCCTAATTGTCTTGTTCTCTCTTTAGTAATTATTCTTTTCAAGCTTAGATTTATTTAGTGTAAAAATATGCTAAGAGGTTTTTATGTGTTATATATATTTTTTATATATATATATTTATTTTTTATGTGTTTTACATTTGAGTACTTTCTCATTAAAAAAAAAAAAAAAATGAAAAGGTCAACAAAATCATCGATTCTAATGAAACATGGGCTCTACAACATTGATTTCTTATATCTAATACAAAGTGGTTAAAGCTTGCTGATAGTCAAACTATAGTTTGAACTGACTTTATATTTCGCCAGAATTTCAAATACCAAATGGTCTTGGAAAATTTCGATTATTGTTTTGACATAAGGGAAGTACCATGGAAATTCATTTTGAAATATAAAATATTGAGGATCATTTCTACATTAAGGCTTAATTACTTTTAATTATCAAATGATTTCTTTAAACAGTTAATAATTCTTTTTTTTTAAATAAATTAAATAATATGGTAAACTCTATTAAAGAGGTTATTCTCTGTGTAAAATGGATACAGAGATGAATTAAATTGAATTAATTTTGTTGTGTAAAAAAGAAGGAAATGTATTACATTTTTTTTAAGATAATGGTGTCTTACCTAAATTTATATAATATGAAATTGAACTTTAAACAAAAAAAAGTGGATTTGCAATATGAAATGGCTGCTTTTTTCCAGTTTAGCTTAATATATTTTGTTATCATTGTTTTTGTATTGATTTAAAATAAATATTCCATTAACCTGTATTCTTGTTTACCAAGTCATATGTTAATTAAAGCGATTAATTTTAAAGTAATCATTGAGTAATTTTGAAGTAATCGATGTTGATAAAAAGAAACTGTTTAAAAAGTAACTGGGAGCCTTATGTAGAAAAGACCCAATATTGATTACTACTGGATATTTTTTATTATTCTCGTATATTTTTATTGCATATTCTCGTATTGGACTTATGTTTACAATTAGTCTGCTAAAGGCCTACTCAGAAATACCTCTAAGATGATTCACAATCCCAAATAACGGTGTTAACTAAGACATGCCTAAATATAAACAAGACAATAGACTCCCGTTTAAGGCCCATTGAACACGGACGTCATGACGAGATAGGCCTATTGACAATGCGCATTTAAAGTCGAAGAGTACTTGATCAGATAGGCCTCTATTATCGGCGAGGTCATCCGGGTGGCTTTGCCTGACTACAATGGGTTACAGATCTTAGCGTTTCCTGTTCTTCGTCCGAGATAGCGGGGGCGAGAGTGATCATGCCGTAGATACCAACAATCTCAATCTTACTGAATGAATAACAGTAGGAATATATATTTAAATTTGGTTATTCCTTTTTTCAAGACTTGAGACCAGAATAGATGCCTAAACTAAAATTTCGATTATATTTAAGATGACAAACAGAAGAACAAAGTTGTTATAACTAAAAATAATTACTGATTTAAAATGATGTTTTCTAACTATACATCAACATGAAAGTCCAATTTTGGTCTGCTCTCCATATCTCTTTTGTTACTGATGATCTGTTCTGCTATTTATAATGAAGTATTGAATTTATTTTATAATCCATTCACTATTTAATAATTAACCAATTTTTAGCCATCAAGTAATTATAGATCTGACTATTTTTTAAAGGGGAAGGAAATCTTTAATATGATACCTCAATCATTGGTTTTTATCAAGTATCAAATAAGTTATGGTGCACCGACAAAAAAACTTTTTAAAAATAGTGTATAGAAAATACTTCCAGTTTTGTGTCGTTTTACGTAATTTAAGATTATTTATTAGCATCGCTGAACAGAATGTTTGATGTCACATCGCCCCTGGAAAATGGCTTCTTGATGCTAAGGTTTCTGATTGATAAAGGAGGTGTCTGATGAGCATGTGGACAATAGCCAGGTCTAGTTTCAACCTGTTTGTGTTTCCTTGTACTTTGTAGCTTGATCATTTGTGGTGGAAACGAACTTATGCCTTTATAGTTATCATATTTAACTAATTATAAAACCTCATGCTACCATGAAATCATATCGCAGACTCTCATCTGGCCATCTCACTTTATAATTAGTCACAACATGAGGTTATTTTATTTCTTAATTTTTTTATAAACCTAACAGTACTAAACGTCGAAATAAAAATATATCTAAGTACTCGATTTCTCAGAAAATATTCTTCAGCCAACATCTATTGTGTAATTAAAAATTATTCATCGCAAGACAAAAATGCCCATTTTAACAAATCCCGCGCCATTTCACCGCCACTTAGCTGAACCACAGAAACGAAACCCGAAAACCCAACGTCAAGCTCTAGAGAAGATAATAAATCATAACTTTAAATAACAGACACTTCTTCCGCTTGGAAACACTCGGCCGCACTAAAAAAATCCCCAGATGGGTTTTTATGTTTGCCATATGGGAACTAGGTCCATTAGGGAATTCCTTCCCGCCCCAATAGATAATAATAGCAAAGAAAAAAAAAATTAAATGCCAGTTTTTGTATGTCACGATTTTATTTACTGTTAAAAAAAAAGAAGTACGGAAAGAAAACTAACCTGACATTTTTATGATAGGTTTTTTTAAAGATGATCTAAATTTTGATAATTATAATTATGATTATGAAATGACTAACTCTGATTTTAACTTGTTTCAAGAAACCACTTTCCAGAATATTTCTCTTTAGAAATTCGTTTCTTTTTAATTTGTATGAGTATTTTATTAAACTGTTATAGTTTAATATTTCTGACATCCTTTTAAAATGTATGTTTTTCAAAGAGAAATTTGAAGTTGTTTATTGCAGTTAGTCATTCTGTCAACTGATATTGAAAGTTATAATATAATACCTACATTGAAAGTATTGCTTTATTAGACGATATCAATTTGAACATGGCAATCCCACATTCTTCCGAACAAAAGAACATTTAAATTTCAACGTAGACAACAGCTTTTTACAATGATAGCTAGAATGAAATTGTATTTTCACTAAAATTTCATTTTAGTTTTGATATAATGACGACGAAACAGAAAGTGTTATAAGCCCTTTATGTGATCCATACAAACCCCATACGTATTTGAAACAAAAGACTACAGTGCGGTATCAATTTTTACTTTCGCTTACCTATATATGAAATATATAGTAAGTGGAAGTATTGCGATCGTGAAAAATTTCGACTTCCGGTTTTCAACGGAAATACACGTTTTGGGGTCCCCTGAGTCCAATTAACCAAGTACCGCGAAATGGTCTGTGTGTGTGTGTGTGTGTTTGTGTGTGTGAACAGACTAGCTCAACTAACTATAAACTGTGGAACTTTAACTCAACTTTAACTATAAACTGTGGAAGCTGAAATTAGGTATTTAGTGAATGAATATGCCTGCGATGTGACAGCAAAAATTTCATCAAAATTGCTCAAAGGAAGGGGGTACTTTATTAATTAACTTTTTAAGTTTTTTTTTTATTTTCTCAAAAACGGCTCTAACGATTTTGATTAAACTGAGTATTTGATCTATTTATATATGCCCGAGATATAACTGTAAAAATTTCATCAAAATTGATCAACCGGAGGGGGGACTTTACCTAATAAATTTTGTATCATTTTCACATGTTTTTTTTATTTACTAAAAAAAGGTTTTAACGATTTTGATCAAACTGGGTATTTAATGTATGTATATGCCAAAGATTTGATAGCCAACATTTCATCAAAATTGATCAACCGGAGGGGGGACTTTACTTAATAAATTTTGTATCATTTTCACGTGTTTTTTTTATTTATTCAAAAACGGTTTTAACGATTTTGATCGAACTTGGTATTTGATGTATATATATGCCAAAGATGTGATATCCAACATTTCATCAAAGTTGGTCTAACCGAGGGGGTACTTAATTTCATAATGTTTTTCCAATTTTTACCTTTTTTTCGATGATCTCAAAAACGGCTTTAACGATTTTTATCAAATTCGTCATGTTAAATGAAAATTAGGTGTTCTTTAATATCAGGTAAGCTTTATCATTATTAAAATGTTCTGAGGGGGCTTTTTTTGGGGGGGGCCGGTTGGGGCCTTTTTTATTTGTTTGTTTCCTATAAAGTACCTTTGTTTTTGTTTATATGGAGAAATTAACTGTCTCTCGTTACGCCTAAAAATAAGAAATGGCTAAATATGAGATAGGATAAAAATAAAGAAAACATAAAGAGGAGAAAAAAATAAAAATATTCAGTCAACTCCTAAAACTCGTTAAGCCTACGCAGGCGGAGTAGGCCTTTAATGACAGACCATTGTTCATAATTAAGGCTGTTCTGTTCATTTGAGAAGTGGCAATTAACAAAACGCATTAATTTCTAATCTAAGTAAGTTGGTAAGTGAAAGTTGTGTGTTGCGCGCACGCACCAGATTTTTGTAAATGAGACGATATGAAGTTTTAGCGTATATATTTTCAAACTAGTTATTTGTAGTTTTGAAAAGTTTTAATTTTTTTTTTTTTTTTTTTTTTTTTTTTTTTACAGTTATAAATTCTAATTCGAATATATGACGATTTTGTTTGCATTATTCATATTTTAAGGTTATCATTAAAGACACATTTGTTATTATATTTTATGGTCATCGTTTTAATAGGCGCACACTTTATTTTGAGAGCAAATATCATTAATTTTTTAATTGTTCGTATTTAAAGCCTTTTCTGATCGAGGTATGTTATTATGTTTCAGACCATTGTTCATAATTAAGGCTGTTCTGTTCATTTGAGAAGTGACAATTAACAAAACGCATTAATTTCTAATCTAAGTAAGTTGGTAAGTGAAAGTTGTGTGTTGCGCGCACGCACCAGATTTTTGTAAATGAGACGATATGAAGTTTTAGCGTATATATTTTCAAACTAGTTTATGTAATTTTGAAAAGTTTTAATTTTTTTTTTTTTTTTACAGTTATAAATTCTAATTCGATTATATGACGATTTTGTTTGCATTATTCATATTTTAAGGTTATCATTAAAGACACATTTGTTATTATATTTTATGGTCATCGTTTTAATAGGCGCACACTGTATTTTGAGAGCAAATATCTTTAATTTTTTAATTGTTCGTATTTAAAGCCTTTTCTGATCGAGGTATGTTATTATGTTTCAAAGAAATGAATATTTGTAAGGTGTAGTTTATTTTTAGCACTAAACATTCAAAATTAAAACCAGATGAAACAATTCGAAATGTATTCGACATCACTCGACATCTACTAGTTTTTAAAATGTAAAAATGCAAGAGCCAATAAAGAGATTGAGTCTGAGGTTTGAAGGTTTTCACATCAATAAAACTGATATAGAGGAAAAAAGTCAACATTTCATTTAAAATATGCACTATATATCTATCCTCGATGACTCAATTAAATTATTCCTCGAATAAATTAGCAATGATTATAATTAATGAAGACTGATAGCTATTGCTGCAGATGAGAAAAGCCCAGCTACCAGATCCCGCCCGCAGATTGTCCTCCAATAGGAATGAAATATTAAGAAGGCCTGCTGGTCCAGGCAATAAATCGCCTTAATCTATTAGTCCGATAGGAGTGTGTCGTGGCAGGCGATTGGTCGCGGTCTGTGGTGGGGGAGAAGGAGCCGACCAATCGCGTGACGAATATTTCTAGGTCGGCTGTAGGGTTTAATTAATTAACCCAGATCTGATGGGCCTATCTCTCAGCTGCCGTTATATCATTTAGTAATAATGGTAATATATAATCGAGATTCAGATTTAGATAATCTGGTGGGTTCCTGATAATTATTGTTGTAATGGCCCCTGCAGGAGTGATTGTTATAGCCGTACTAACATCCAATAAAACTAATCTATCCCACTGATAGATATTCACGATTGTGCATCTGTTAAAGCTACCGAAGTAATTAAATAGTTTGAACTCTACCAGTCATCTATTATAAAAGTCATATAAACGTTCAAAAAAAAAAAAAAAGTCTATAGAAAAAAATAATTCAACCGTCTTTGAAAACTAAGAACAAATAAAAATTAATGCACTAAAAAGTATGAAATAACCACCTTCTGAACATGAATATACAGCAAATATTGAAAATGGTATAAAAAATAAAACAAATGCAATAAAAATAATAATTAATCGTTGATTTGTACTAACACAATAACTATACGAAGTACAACAAAATCTTTTCGAGGGCAGCGCTAAATCAAGCGCTCGAATCGAGCGCAGCGAAAATTTTTCAAGTGATAAATGTTACACGACATCATTTATTTGGAATATAACAGAGTTAGAAGATGGCATGTAGAGGAATTTTAGTCATGTATAGTTCTTAAGATGGTATTTAATATTTAATTGATTACATTAAAAATTGATACATAAAGATAATAAGGTGATTAATTCATAATTTTGCATTTATTTTTATTAGTTTCAAGTTTTTGAAGTCGGTTGAATTTTCTTTTTTTTATTTCAGACTTTTTTAATGGCGCGAGTAAACTGATTTAAAGTGCATTGTGTATTGATTTTTGGTTTTTGAAATTGTAATGAATACCCACTGTATATAGCCTATAGGGACCTTCTTCTACCATCAGTCGACCAGCACATAACGAAAATTTACAAAATATATTTTATTAATTTGAACGGACATATCAATGGTTTCATAAGAAATCTTGCTGACACACACCAGGATACGAGAAGATTAAAAAAGCGATGGATAATGGATCTCCTTTCTTAAACAATGGAATCAAGTCAGGAAGGGTGTGCTGCTGGGTGCTTCCCCTCTTAATGCTGGACTTATTATTATTCGCTTATTAGCCATCTTATTCGCTGGGTAGTGAATAAGGGTGAATTAAGAATGAAAGAAAAAATTTCACTGTAAATGTTTATAAAAAATGACTTTTGATGACTTTAATGTTAATCAGTGTTTTTATTAAAATATTATTTTTATTATTATTTAGTAGCCTTAAGATGATTTCCATTATTTTTCAAGCCCTCCCAGCAGATCGGGAAGAAACTTTTCGAAATTCTCGCATTATAGCTTTTACAGCATCGTAAAACTTCACTTAACTTTTACAACCTCAGAAATTAGGACAAACCCTTCATTAATAATTTATTTCTAAAAGCGTTCATTTTATTACGTTATTTTCCAATTTTATTCATGGTACAGCTCTCTTCTTTTATATTTTTAGAAAATGTATAAGAAAACTGGATAAGGTCCCTTACAGTTTTCAGAAAGTTAGTGAGACTAGGATCTATAAAATTATGGTGTGGGAAGTTTTATTATTTTTTAGTTACCTATAGTTTCTCATGTACGAGTAGATCTAAAATTGAAATTAATTGTAAATAAAAGGGTTATGTCCATGAGGATGGATACGAAATTTTTAAATCAGTTTATAAAAGCCTAAATTCACTTTTTCAATTCCTTGTCAAAATATAAAAATCAGATCATAGCTAATTACGAGTTGCCAGTAAGCCAATATATGCACGCGAGATCTCTCTTAAACTACTATAGCCATTGATTCCAGTATGAAACGGGGTGATTTTGGGTACTTAACTTCCCCATGCTTAATATAAGGTTTTTTTTTATTAACGATTTCTTTTTTTTTTCTTTTTTAAGAAAGTAATTAAGTAAAAGCTGATTGCTGAGCACCTTGTTGACAGGCAAAATGAAAGAAAAATATTACTTATTTTTATTATCAGTTCATCAGAAAATTAAATTAATGTAGATTGATAACATTTATCAACAGTTATATAAATTATGGTCCTGTATATACATGTATGTATGTATGTCTACCCTGTATTTAGTCTGGTAACGCCAGTACTATGCAGCATACTAAACCTTCATTACAGTTATGCATTGCTAGTAAAATACAGAGGAATATTTTTTTCAAAATTATTTTCTTACTTATTTTTGTATCGGAAGAATATTTAATTTTTTAGAGAAAAATAAATGAAAAATAATATGCGGTATCGTTTAAAATAGTATGATTGTTTTTTTTTTAAACCATACATGTTTATAATTGGATAGAAGTTTCCAGTTTTTCCGTTTGTACACATTGAATTCTATGAATGAAAGTAAAAAAAATACAGAGTTTGTTCAGGGCATAGGTAGTAAAAATATTAGCAAAAAGATATAAATTCTTTGTTATTAATTTTAGTATAAAGTGAGAGGATTCTTTCTCTTCATTTTTTCTTTTTATTTCTCCATTATTAACCCGGCGCTGGTCGCGCCCCTCCGTGGGACACCGTTGGTCGCGCGTGAGCAAATTGCTCACACCTCAGTTTTTGGAGATTCTATTATTTTTCAGCAGCATTCTTCGCAATATTTTTGTTTCTTTTAATTTAGAATATCTTTATCATTAAATTATTTATATGCTTAAGGTGTTTTCATCAGTTTAACGCACTTATTATAATTTATTTATAGGAGTGGAATGAATAGAAGAGAATAAATAAGGATAACAGTCTTTATTAACACTATTTTTAGTTTAAAAAAAGAAGTAGTTATTGTAAGAAAATTGGAGTAGCATACATTACTCAATATTACAAAAAGAAAAATAAGAAATTTTTAGTTGAAAAGAAAAAATATATATAAAAAATCGCATAAAGTTGGTACGTTGATACTCGAATTCCGGCACTATTTCTGGCAACTATTTTTCGAGGAAGACTGGAGATTTAACCTCCAGTATTACCACTTTGCTCAACTTCAAGAAACCAGGAATAACGATCTAAAAACGAAATACCCCATTTTACTCAAAAATATAAAAACTAATCTAACCTTTTACTAAAAAACCTAAGAGAAGAGACGAAAATACTTAGAGTCATTTTTTTCTTCCGGATTATCCTCCGAAAGCCGTAATATCTTCGACAGACGTCTTGTTCCACTCATTTTCCGAACTAAACTACCAAACGGAAAAGCTACAAAATTTCATCAAAGAAAGACAAACGTCTACTGACAAGATTTGGGCTAATTACTGCGGAGATGGACAAGTCCGTGCAGGTCCGTGCAGGCAGGGAGCGGCCCACACGGTGACTCAGTTCTGTGTCACGGATGGTCGCGCTGTGAGCATTTTGCTCACGCTCTCGTTTTTTCGAACAAAACGTTTTATAGGGGCTTAGCGCGACAATTGTTTTTTTCAAAAACAACTTCCTAAAGTCAGTTAATGTATAAATGACAAATAGAAAAAATGTCAGAATTAAATAAAAAGAAATAAGCGAAATACACAAGATTTTCGGCAAGTGTGAGCAAAATGCTCACAACGCGACCAACGGCGGGTTAATTTAAAATACCCCTGTCCGTAAAAAAAAAAAAAAAAAAAAAAATGATAGTTCGAAAAAAGAATTGTTGAATCCGCTCACCAAAAACTCAATTTTCCCTCAAAATAACTTTTAAGTACCAAGTTCACAGTCAACCATGAATCAATTTCTATTTTTTATTGCCTTTTGAAGAGAATAGTGTACATTTGCTTCATTCTAAACTATAATTTATAGATCTTTTTACCTTTTTTTTTTTTTATTTGGTTTCTAGGGACGGAAGATAATCAAGTGAATCACTTACTTCTCTGTCACTTCATTTCCGGAGCTGAGGAAACTTTAAATCACAGCTATCAAGCCCAATTAAGATCGGGAGATAACAAAAACTGCGCTGTATAAAAGGACGACATATTTCTTTCTTTAAAATGAAACTGACCTTGCTGAAGCTCACTCAGTAGGTACTCGAGTGAGATATATTACTGCCTTCAGTACGAATAGCTTGTAAAGTTGAAAACGTTCTCTGTGGCGTTTGATTTAGTCATTACGTATTGATAAAGGTTTTCTTAAAAGCAGGCTTCACAATGATGGTACATTTATTTATACCCAGGATACTAAAGCTTTATGAAGAGAAGAGGTATTCAATGAATTCGCTAAAGGCCACTCATCAGTCAAACGGATTTTTTCTAGAAAACCAAGAGTGAATTAGTAGGAACGATTATATAAATATAAAATGTTGAAATAAATTCAATTTAATAATTGAATTATATAAATATAAATTGTATTATATAAATATAAATTGTATTATATAAATATAAATTGTATTATATAAATATAAATTGTATTATATAAATATAAATTGTATTATATAAATATAAATTGTATTATATAAATATAAATTGTATTATATAAGTATAAATTGTATTATATAAATATAAATTGTATTATATAAATATAAATTGTATTATATAAATATAAATTGTATTATATAAATATAAATTGTATTATATAAATATAAATTGTATTATATAAATATAAATTGTATTACATAAATATAAAATGTTGAAATAAATTCAATAAGAATATAAAATGCTCAACCCATCTCTCATTCCACAGAATCGAATAAACGAAAATGATTAATATATGGTCGGTTTAACGCCAAAGTGAACTAAGCGCAACTTCTATATTTTTGTGGATCTGAAGTTGAAGTTAAAGTTGAATTTTGTGAAATAGGGTTGTGTTTGCTTCTATTGCTTTTTTTGTACAACTACAAATTTCATTTCGTATTTTATATTAATCAAATATAAAGAAGCACTATTAAAAAAAAAATAACAATACATAATTTACTAAAAGAAAAAACATTTGTTTTTCTCTTTATGCTTAAATTCGCACCTGTCAGCAACAGTGGCAATTAGCAAATGTATTGGCCTAATTAATACTTAAGGCATTTTTGATGAAAGAAAAGTGCCCAGCAGCACCTCTTTCTGGGCTTGATACGTTATTTGAGCGGGTCTCTCATCTAGCTTATTTTTAACCGCCTTGCAACAGGCATATCAGCCGAGGCCATGTTGTTGATTAATCTGTTATTATGTCCGTGTAAACTTACCTAAAAGCGTGAAAAAAGAGTTCGTATATAATTTTCGATAGAAAAATATATCCCGGAGGTATCCTTTATAGTTTTTTAAATAATAAAATAAATTTGGATGACTTGAAAATTTTAATATAGATGATTTCTTTTTTTTTATAAACTACGTTTGAATATGGTTGAGAGTTCATTACCCATTTTACGAACCTATAATTCAGTGATATTCCTGTTTAATGTCACCAGGATGATTTCATCAGACCCGCAGGAAGTTACACGCACAGGGGGAGTTGTTAATTCACCGAAGGATGCACTAAAACTGTCAAGGCTAGAAATAAATTTCGACTTTGATGACGACAGGCTGCCTTGTAAGTGTCCTCTTTATGCTCTATTTCCCTTAGTATCTCTCCCGATTCTTGAGAAAATATGTTGGAGAGGTTCAGGACCAAAAATATAAATAACCGTCTCTCTTCTTCTCTTGTTTCTTAAGATAACAAAAATGTTATGATAATTCTGAAGATGTAACACAACCAACGTTTAAACAACAAAGTCTCCTAATATACCTAAATATGTTTAGCGTAATACGTTCTTTATATATTATATATAATATAAAAGAGAAGAGAGTATGGCTAGGATATTTAGTTAAGGAATCAGCCGGAGGACGCTGAGGTCACTAATTGGGCCTAAGGAGTAGTTACCTCTCTCCCACCAGCCATCCCCAACAGTTTTACGACCTTTTAAAAAATAAATAATGACATCCTCTGAGAAAGGAACTTTATAGCGGGCTGTAAAGGACCCAGGCCTGTCTTAAGATCTAGGCTAAAGGTTTAAGGCGTCCATTAACGAAAGAGTGATAATGATTTTATGGATGTCCAAGTGCAACTTACCAATGTAAAGGTTGTTATCTGCTTGTAAACTACGAACAATATTCAGTTAAAGCAATTTATAAGCATCAAAAATTAAACAATATTACATTATTTTTGTATCTGGGCTCTATTTAGTTATTGTTAGTTTTTAGTTTTGGCATTAGTTTTTATCTGGGCTCCATCCCATTGTGGCATAGGAGGGATTGAAAAGGCAGATGATGCATCAAAACGAGCTCGTACAGGGGATCATAGTCAGGTTAAATCCATAGACCTCATTCCCCGAGGGTGAGGCTTGTAAAGGCCCAACTTATGACTCAACGGAATGAAGCCTGGAGAAGGAGCCCGTCTAAACTGCTAAAAATAAAAGCGGAATGTAAAAAATGGGCAACTAGTTTTAGAAGATCGAGTGGAGAAGAAATAATCCTGTGCCTCTCAAGAATTGGTCACTGCGAATTCTCTCACACTACCTGTATTAAATGTGGCGCCCCTATGAAGGTATCACAATTATTGGTGGACTGCCAATACTTTCATGAAATCAGAAGAAAATTGAAGCTTAACACGTCATTGCCAGAAACATTGCAAGACTCGGTGAAAAGTGTGGAAAAACTTTTTTTATTTTATTATTTTTTTATTTTATTTATTATTTTCCTTAAAGCTACTGAATATTACAATAGATTATAAAAAAGAAAAGAGAACATTGCCAATGACCCCGTTGAGTAGAGGCAATTTCGACTGCAATAAAACAATAAAAAACAAAACATTACATTAATTAATTAAGGAATTCACGTATTTTTGGTAAGATTTACCTAAAAAACACTTCTCCTACCTTATAATAATAATTATAACATCATCAACTCCTGATGTAGCATAGGGTATCTATAAGCCCCTTTCTGCAGCAATCGCGTCTGCCACTGGCCTTGCCAATATGCTTCAGGTCCCATCCATTTCACTCATAGTTTTCCTTATTTCTAGTAGAATAACTAAAAATCGTTTTTCATGGCATCAACATGGTTTTTATGAGTGTGCCCTATCCATTTTCACTTCTCTTTCCTTATTCCTATTTGGATTAGAACTATTCACTAGTTCTTTAGAGATCATCATTGCTGAACTCCTCAGTCCACTAGATCGCCAGGATTCTTCATTCAAGTTTTCGGGTAATGCTCCATATTTCACAGCCAAAGAACCGGACTGATTTAACGTTAGTTTATTAATAAGGTGGTTGGTGTTAAACAGCCTTACTGCTGTTTTCCTGAAAAATTTCCTGTTCTTCCTTATTCGTTAAAGCTGAACAAATACCTAAACATTTTTCGATTCGGCTTCTAACATTTTCCAACGAGCCTCCTTCTTAAGTTACCACACTTCTACATTTTTGCTCTTACCTTAGATAATCAATAGATGGTTTCGTGGCATCACTTATAAATTGTGTAACGTGGCTTATTCAACTTATTTAGCCACTCCAATTACTTACGTGTAGACCTTATCCTCCGGAATGACTGAATGATTTATTATAAGATGGGTCATTCTTATAATAAAGTGGCAATTTAGAAATCTGGCCTGATAGATAATCATAAAAAAAACAGCTTGATCCTGTTCTGATGCTTCTAGCACGTTGCCACAATACTTGAACGATATTATAACAACTAATGTGTCTGTGTTCATAAATGATGTAAATAGGACGTACACGAATAGCGTGATGAATAATTTTATCCAACTAACCCGAGAAAATCCCGGAACGATAGATGAGGTGCAAGAAAAATACTCATCATGCTTTCACTAACCAGGTCCTACTACTGAGTCAGAATAAAGTGAAAGTCAGAAAAAAGTTTATAGGCATTTCGTGGTCTCGGAGGTATGCAAGCTCCTAACACCTTTTACAAAAACATCTTTCTTTTCCTATCTACGGTAGCATAGTTGAGGTATGGTATACCAGGCGACACGAAGACAAGAAAATATCTTGTACGAATGATGGAGTTTTAAATTTGGACAAGGTTTTGCACCATTGTCAACTATCACGAACATATTAAACTTATGAATGGCTTCAGAATTTTGACTTAGATGAAGATTTTCAGTGACCAATTATTTTAATAATTAAACACATAATTCCAATGAAGCATTATGTTCCTCTCATTTAATACGGTATGAAAAGCACTATAGTGCTTAAATGTTGTTGAAACACATTTTGGATATTTGTTGAGCTTAATATGAAACAAAATAAAACTGATAAGAACTAATTTACAATATTTATGTCCCTGGGAGGACTTAGGAACAATAGGATATCTGCTGATAGCGTCATATCGCCTGGTATTGTATGCTTTAAGGATGTGACAAAATTATCAAAGTGCCACTGTGAAAAATAAGGCTACACATTATACATTCAGTTACCAGCGGGACATCTTGTGTGACAGTCTGGTTTTAAAGGTATGTTTATATTCTTTATAGTAAACTAGCTGTATATCCCGGTTTCACCCGGGGAATTTCATTTTTCTAATAAACGTGAACAGTTCTATAAAAAAAAAAAAAAAATTACAAAAAAAAAAGCATTAATAATAATAATAATGTTTTATTGAATAATAATAATTGCAAATTATACACAAAAGAGACAAACATTGTACGGCATGGAAATCCGTCTGCCGGAAAATTTTTACAAAAATTTAAACAAAAATTACTGGTACAGTGAATAAATAATAATAAATTTAAAAAAACAAAAAAAAAACAGAGATATAAAGTAATAAAAAAAAAATAAATAAAAAATAAAAACTAGATTCTTGCGATTAAATTACAAATATAAAACAAGAAAAATACTATTCATCAATTACTACAAATTCTGATTATGGGTTAAAAAAGAAAATACAAGTTAAGTAAGGGTTGCAAAAACAAAAGATATAAAAGCATTAAGAAATGAAAATAAAATAAATATTACTATATAATAAAATAAAAAATTATATAAAAATAAAGAGTGAAAAAAAAACGAAAGATGAACTCTGTCTATGTTGGATGGATTAAGTGGTAGCGATGGGACCATGCATGTCGAGTATAATTTACAATTTTACGGCATTCGTTTACAGTGGGGGCATTAAGGAGAGAAATTAAAAAAGTATTATGGACAGTACTAGAACCTAGAAACTGTATTCGAATGTTACTGAGAGCTGAACACTCTGCCAGGAAATGAAAAAGGTCCTCTTTAACGGCTAGTTACAAAGTTGGCAATTCGTATTTTCCCTATCAAGCGGGTGTAATTTAAATAAAGGAGTTCGCATCTAAGTTTAAACATCCAACATAAGTCGTTCCTAGTAAGATCCCAAGAACAGCCATCTTTGAACCTAAAAAGTGTGATGTCATGATTTAATTCTTTATACAAAAGAAATCTATTCGAATTCATCGCGGCCAGTTCACACTGTTCCCTATGATGGCACTTTATAGCGGTCAATAATACAGTCAACTGGTCTTTCCATTAGGAAACACTATTCAGAGTGCTTTCAAACCTACCAAAAAGCACTAATAGATTATTAGTCTAAAGCTTTAGGATATACGATATTTTTTATTTTGGACCGCCATCCACATCCAACTTTGAAAGATCTGCCTGAACGCAATCCTCCTACCTCCTTCTCGGTCTACCCCTCGGACGTTTCCCATTCGGCACCGCGCTAATTAATCTTTTCGGAATTCGTTCGCAACTAAGTTTCGCAATTTTGCACGCCCATTTTATTCGTCTCGCTGCTACCACGTCAATTATATTTACCGGGTACAGTTCACTCAGTTCGGCGTTATGTAAGCGTCAAGGCCAATAACTCGAAAAGGACTCATCGTTCAGATTTAACGAGTCCGTTCCGGAGGAGAGGCCTTACCGGGCCTTGTTGGCCTCTTGAAAATCTATGAAATGATACTTTTTCGACTCAAACGGTCGAATTCGTAAAAAAAAAAAAAAAAAAAAAAAAAAAAAAAAAAAAAAAAAAAAAAAAAAAAAAATAAATGTAAAGCGAGATCATAACGATATTTATAATAATAAAGAATATACCCACAGATTGGCTGAAGTTAAGCAATTTTAATACGGAGAGGTGTTCACACCTAGAATGAAATAACCACTGAGCGAAATGTGGCGAACGTAGATATGGATCTCTATAAAGAACAAACAAACAGAATTTCATCTTTATTTATATAGATATTATAAATAATTATTAAATTTAAAAATTGTGAATGGCCACAGAGGAAATGCCCTTGAATGTGAGGAGGAGATTAAAAAGGCGTTGGATGAGAGATTTCTTTCTTTAACCGACCTGAATAACTGAATCAAGCCAGACAAGAGGTACTGTTGGGTGCCATCCTTCCCCATGCCTAACATGTCATCATTTGCAATGTTTACGGCCATCACATCTGCTGATTGTCGATATATTGTTGACTGGCACGGGTATACAAATGAAAAAAAAAAAAATTATATAGAAGACTATTTAATAGTCATTGGAAATAGTCCAGGAAACTTAGACCCCTAAAATTCAAAAAGATTCTACCTCATACATACCATATATCTTTTGCTACCATTATCCTTCATACCTTTTTGACTAAATTATTTATGAATTTAAATTAAAAATTGAAACCGCTATTAATTTTTTTTTTATGAGAAAATGTAGTGCAAGTAATATTTACTTTTTTAATGTAAAGCGTAAATGATCTGATAAGTTTATGCATTACTAATAAAATATTCAGAGTCGAATCACTGGTTCATGAAGTTTTAACAGCTCCTCATGTGTTTATTCTGAATTCTCATTAAAGATGTTTTACATAACACATCGAAAGATCCAGAATCATTGATGACCTCCTGATAATTTCGCATTTCATTATGGTAATAGTTCCTCCATTATTTCTTTTAATTTGAATGATATTGTAACAGGAATTTACAGTAGTTTAAACCATTTTACTAACTAAAAATTATTATTATTATTATCGGTTTTTGTTCCACATCATAATATTTAAATATAAGGAATTCGATGTGATAATGGGATATTACAAACATTATCAATAATAATATTTTTTTTTAAATGTTAGTTAATCTGATTGTGAGCAAAACTCGAGGATTGCCTTCGCTAGCTGTACGCAGTTTATTTACTTTGAATCATACGCATATTGGTGAAAAGACCGAGCATCTGAAAACCGTTCCATACAATCAGTAACCGTTTTATTTTCTAAATCTGCAAAGAAATTAATTATATATACCCGAGTGAGGACATGCGTGTTAAGTAACTACTAAGTTTTACTTAGATTTTCTAGTTGTTTGTTTATTTTATTTTCTCGAATGGCAAAATTGTTAGTCGTTGAGGTTTACAGATAATCACTTACTTTAATTAGCATAACCCAGCATAGAATTCCATGAAATTTTTTTTTTTTTTTTTTTTTTTTTTTTTTTTTTTTTTTTTTTTTTTTTTTTTTTTTTTTTGCCTCAAGATTTGTTAGCAAATCCTGTTTTGCCAACCATGAAAAATTATAAAGACAACTATTTATTGAATTTCTGAATTAGTAATAATTACGATAAAAATAGAAAAAATAAAATAAAAAAAAACCCAACAGACGCATACATAAATTTCGAATAATTGCTATTTATTTTATGTTGAAATTTAATCATTTATGATTTTTAGAAAATTAATTTATAATTTTTAAACTATTTTATTAAAAGATTCCCGGTTGTGCTCGAATATATTATTTTCTAATAAAATTTTTTAAAATTATTATTTATAAGAATATTTCTTTATTTTTATTTACGCGCTATAATGTTTCAGGGTACAGTTGGATTGAAGATTTACATTCTGCAAATATGAAAACCCCGATGGTATTTATTGTCCTACTTTTCGTGATAATGCAATTAATAGCAAATTTAACACCAGCAGACGCTTCAGGTGCAATAAGGATTAATAATTTAATATTACTAGTACTTTCATTGCATTCATAAATTGTCTATATACTTATTTCTTTAAGTTCATAAATTCCGATACTTTCTCAAAATATCAAACATACATTTTCAGTAATACGAGAAAGTACTAAAATAAGGTGGGATAAGTTGGAAAGGCCTGATCTTGTGAGAAGTGTATTGCAATATCATCAGAAAAAAATTGTGGATAAGAAAGAAGGTAATTAAGGAAATTAGTTGCTTAAACATTTCCATATTATTTTATTTAATCATATACACATAATATTTTCCTATTTGGTATAATATGACACTTGTTTTGTTCCTTTTTCATCCATGAAGTTTGTTGAAGTCTAGTACAGATGAAATTTATTTAAAAATTAATTAAAATGGCTGAAGAACTATTCTAATATATTCACTCTAAAAACTAGAAAAGTTGTTTAGCTGATCAGCTGATAGGTCTTGATGGAAAAAGAGCACAATGGGATGTTGGTAACGCTTTACGCGGAGTTTGATTTACTCGTAATTTCAGAATCATTAAAATCGGGTCTTCTATGTTTGACAAATATATGTTATTAACCTGTGATCTTTCTTGAACTTTCGGGCGTAAAACGATGTTGAAGTTGACATCAAATGTGTATTCAATGCAAACGCTGTATTCGATGGAGCTTTTCTGAGGCTGGCTTTAGCAAAACCGTTAGTAAAAAGGTTGGAACATGGTGTGAGTTCAATTTTAGCTACATGTTAAATTATTGCTTTTATTTGGTTAGGAAATTTCATGTTATTTTGGAAACACTATTTTTCGGAAATCTATGTTTTAAAGGTTAGATTAGGTCTGTACTTACAATAATAATATTGATAACTGCTCCAACATAAACCTCTGGATAGTAATATGCTGTGTTAAAACAAAACCCACATTATAAGTTTACTTAAAAAAAAATATTTTGTAAGATTAAACATTTATAGTACGACAGCATGCATATCTAATGAAGTGGGTATGTTTAACTACCTTTCTAAAAAATACCTTCAACAGAAAAGTGAATGGAAAGTCTGTTTTCCTTATTATACATTTCCTTATATTACACGTTTTCCTTCTTATGTTAATATGTTATGTATATTAACTTATTATAATGTTTATTAAAAAAATTCATCTGGAATTTCAGGAATATTTATTTTTATGTGTTATGTATTTTCAGAAAAGAACATCAATATCAGAATAATTGGAGGAAAGCGTTGAATTCTCTACAATCTCATCAACTTAGTCTAGTAATAAATTAATATCTTGAATCATGAACATAAAAAATAATATTAAATACTGTAATATACCTGGATGATTACAAGAAGTTTCCGTGACCGTTTCTTGAGCAACTAAAAATGCTCTGTATAAATATTATCCTACCTTGAAAAATAAAAGCATGCTGATACAGATAAAAAGTATATAAAATGGTTATATAAACTCTTAAAACTTCCTTAAACTGAATATTGTTGGAGTGGATTAAGATAATACACACTACCAATGTTTTAAATATAACAATATTATGGGTCCGATATTATTATTTATTTAAAATAACCTAGGCTAATTTATTTTGATTGTTATTTCTATATATTAATTGATACAATTGTAATGCATTAATTATGAAACAATAACGTTCAATATGGCTAAGGCCTCTTTTTATGGGGATTCCACAGGAAAAAATTCAATAAATAGCATTATCCTATCTTTAATTCAATACGAGATATCTGAAAATATGGCTTCATAACTGAGCACATCTCTTTTCAAAGGCCTAAAAAGATTAACCAGAGTTAAGATAAAACAAAGTGAGCTAATAATGATTAATACCCATATTTAGATGATTATAAATTGTTCACTATTTCAGATTGACGAATGATCAAGTTTGCGGCAAGATACCAACATCAATTTTAATTCCTTTTCCCCAAGAATTTCTGTTTAAGTTATTTCAATAAATATTTTATTTATTGAATTTTTAGCTATTTTTAGCTGTAATTTAAGCGACATAAAGAAACAACGTCTGAGTTATTTTGTTTCACGAATTGTTATTTTGTAAACGAAAAGTTCCTTTTAGCAAAATATAAAATACACAAAAGTAAAAAAAAAAATTGTAAAAGATGGACACGAAAACTGGGTCTATTAGAGAAACAATAAATATGATTTCGAGTAAATATTTAAATATCTATATTAAAAGGTGAAATAGTTATTTATATTCGTTAATTTTAAGATTTTGTGATCGAGATTTATTTCAAAAGACCTATGTATGAGCAAGATAGCTAAAGTTGTAAGGGACAGTCGGTAGAAAACTTATAACAAGAAGCAAAGTTAGCTGGAAGGTAAGTTGATAAGAATTAGCTTAAGCAATATGGCGAGAGTCCTCGTTGGTTACATCACAGTCACTCCAAGCAGTAAGTTACATGACATCCAGCCCTGGAAACTTTTTCCGGCCGAGTCAACAGCCCAACAGCCAATATCATCGTAGCTAACATACGATCATTATTAGCGATTAAAATATCATTACTATTATTTCTCGTATTTAAGTAATCGTTTATTTCAACATTTGACAGTTACATCCTAACAGAATCAAAGGACCTTTTCTTACTTGCAGCGAATAAATGATGTGTTATCGTAACGTAAATATGGAAACAATTGTGAATATATTCAAATAGGAATGTTTTGTATCTGTTAAAGATCGTTAAATCTCATTAAGGTACTTTTTGATTAATATTTTTTTTTCATATCATGACCCCATGGATTGTATTCAATCAATCAAAATTTCTGTATTTTGTAATTATTGATTGTATTGCTACATGGTTAATTTGTTTAGTTTTAAGTCGCGTGTCTTTATTAATAGTTAGACTCTAGCACGCAGGGAGTCCAGTCTGAATTTTGGGATGCAACACTCACTACCTATTGTATTTTTATTCAATACTAGGAGTTCTCACCCACCAAAAAGATCTTTCGTAGCTTATGTAGGGTAAAGTGGGGTATCGGGTAAAGTGGGGTACCGATCTGATGGCGGTGTCTTTTGGCGCTGCTTATCAACTGAATGGTATATTTGTTTCCTTTGATTGTGGTGTTAGTTTAGCAAGGGGTTCTAGAGTGAAAAGTTGTTCTGTTTGAATATGAGAGTTAAATGTATATTTTGAGTGCATTTTCTCTCATTTTAGTACTGACCTCAAAATGGTATAACTCAGCCACATATTTTTTTATTGCTACGTTTATTATTTCATTGGATTGGTCATACTCTTCATATGTGTTTCCGTTTGTTTTAACGTTTCTATTAATATTTATTACCGTTTTACGATTTTTATTTTCATTAAACACCATGTCGGATAAAGTGGGGACGTTAAGGACTGGGTATAGTAGGGACGTCCCCACTTTACCCGACGATGTCTTATTTAACCTAACTTTTACATTTACCAAATCATTTTACCTCATTGTTGTTACGCTGTATGCCTAATATATTTCCCTATTTTATTTCAATAATGTCAGTGCATAGAAATAGAAATACAATAACCGCCTACAAGTCGGATCATGCCATATCTTCCAGTTCCAAACATAAAACGCACGATTCTCACCATCAAATTCTCTAGTTTAACCTTTCGTCAAATTGCAAGTTACTTATTATCGAAGAAAATTAAATGATGGAAAACTTGGGGCAGTGGCCATTTTGACTTGCAAACAAAAAATTGAAAAAAAAAAAAAAAAACGAAGCAAAAAAAAAAAAAAAAAGAAAGACGTTAACGAAAGAAAATTACCTGAATTAAGAAATCTTCAGAAAAAACGTTAGAAATCAATGAAAACTCGTTAGCAAATGTACAATGAAAAAAAAAAGTCAAGAAGAGAAAACTGAAGAAAAATAGCTAAGAAAATCATTTGAAGAAAATGATTTTTGCACAGTGTGCTTATACGCACTGTGCTTATGTTCAAATGTAGAATTTCACGAAAAGTGTTCTAAGTTTTGCCAATTCTAACTTGACGTTGTTCTTTGCCAGCTCTGCAGAACTATTAAGAATCACAAAGCTCCCCCCTGTGTAATGTTTTAAAATATATTTAGTTGTTAGTAATTAATTATCATTTGATCAATTATATTAAAATGAATAATTTTGGTCAGAGTGGTAATAATTATAGTTCAGATAAGGAGATATTCCATTTCGTTTGTAATAAACGACTTAACAATTTTTTATTAATCCTACGCTGAAGTATTTTTATAATAGCAGGTTCTATACAAATTTTCCTACATTTTAATTCATAAATGTATGCTTTATTTAGTACTCATAGCAATAATAAAGCATTTTTTATGCAATTCAAAACGGATACCCCACATTACCCGAAGGGGTACCCCACTTTACCCGAAGGTGCGGGTAAAGTGGGGATGTTTTTTATTTTGTATTTTTATTAATTACAACCGGACCGTTCAGATTTAATCCAAAACACTTAACAAACATAAAGATAAGTAGTAGAAGTTTCAAAATTATAATTCAGATTAGATTTTAGGTGAAAAATGAAGGATTCACAAGAAGACAAAAAAATGTCCCCACTTTACCCTATTCTCCTCTGCGTACTATCCCTATCAGTGACGCCATCACCAATTCCACCAGCCAGGAGTATTTTGCCCAGTTTATCAGTGGAGAGCCGCCATTTTTTTGAAGTACATAAATCGAAGAACCAACACTTATGTATGTATCAAGACTGGAAATCGATGATGCAGGGATTGATTATAGATTAGTATAACCTGGTTCTAAGACTTAGATAAAGAAATAACGATACTAAGGAGTTAGACTTAGATAATGTCTAAGAAACATTATTATAGGGTTATCATCGCAGAAAAACATTTTATTTCATGAGTGCATGCGGATTTAAATTTAGTTTATTGTTCATAAAAGTTGTATTTTTAATTTAATTAGTTAATTATATTTAGTATAAATTGATGTAGCTTATTCTTTTTTTTTCTTAATATTTATTATTGTCAGAAAGGGGTCAGAAAGGAGGATATAGAGCGAGCTCTGTCAGAAAGGCACGTTGATATCGGCACGATTCTGGCAGTTACAAGCCTTTATCAAAAGAATAAAAATATTATAAGGACCGGCAACCACATCTCCAAGGAATTTGAGACGACGCAGGGAATACGCCAGGGGTGCAGCCTAAGCCCTCTACTTTTCGTATTAGTGCTGGATCAGGCGTTAAGGAGAGCAAAACCCAGATTGCGACGTTTTCAACTAGGACATAGGAACCTACAGCCTACAGTCTACACCCACCTCGCTTTTGCTGATGACCTCGTCATATTTGCTGCGGACGACCGGGACCTACAATACAACTTGAACATCGTGCAAGAAGAGCTGTCTAGCATTAACATGGATATTAATCCAGAGAAGACAAAATGCATGAGAATAGGAAGACGTCCTCGCCATGTTATGAGAGTACTGAGACTGAAAGGACAGATCTTAGAGCGGGTGCATGATTTTAAGTATTTGGGTGCCTGGATAAACGGAAGTGGCTATATCGATGGGGAGATATCACAAAGATTAGGAGCAGCTGGAAGAATGTTCCACTCAATCCGGAAAGGCTTCCTCAACAAAAGAGAAGTGACGAAGAAGACAAAGATATCGGTCTACAAGTCAACGTTCCTGCCCATCCTATCTTACTCCTCCGAATCATGGACCCTCACCTCAAAACACAAAAGTCAGATCCAGACAATGGAGATGAGATACTTGAGGAAGGTTGAAGGAAAGACAAGGAGAGATAGGATCCGCAATACAACTATAAGATCGAACCTCGAGGTACAGCCGGTAGAAACCATTCTAGAAGAAAATAAACTGAGATGGTTTGGGCACCTCCAAAGGATGAACATCGATAGAACAGCAAGGATTGCGTATGAGACGAGAGCTGACGGAAGAAGGCCAAGAGGAAGACCACGGATCACCTGGGAAGAAAGTGTACGGGAAGCGTTCAGGAAGCGAGGACTGGACTGGAACAAGAGGAGAGAACTGGTACAAGAGAGGGATACCTGGGTCAAGCTCTATAGAGGGCAACCCCACACTGCACAGCGGTAGAAGGGGAAAGAATATGATGATGATTTATTATTGTGTTTTTTTAGTTCCTACTTACATGCTTTTATTTCTTCTACTGAATATTTAATATATATTTAATCATTATATTTATATAATTATATTTTTTCTCTTTGGTACAGGCTTCCAACTTTTACTTGGTCATTATATGACAAATTAAATTAGTTGACTAATAAAAGAAAATTTAATATTATTTCATATAGAATTCAAGGAACCAGAATTCTACGATTCCAGAATTCTTCCATTTTGAGAATCAAATGTGGTTTACTACGAGTATATATAATTAAAGAATAATGAGTTATTTCAAAAAAAAAAAAAAAAAAAAAAAACGTAATAAAATAAGTATTCAATGATACAGAAAATCATTGCATATGAGGAATAACTACATCACCACTGGTTTTGACTGAGTATTATCAAAATGTCAGGTGGTATACTTTTTTTTTCTCTTTATAAAAGTGGGCAATGATTCGGAGAAAAGACTGTATGGCTCATTTGCAGATTGTCCCAAATGAATAAATCCATTTTCCTGACGTGAAAAATGCACCTCTGACATTTTGCGTCAACTTCTAAATGGAGGCTTTGGGAATACATAAAATGTAATTTTTTCAGTTTCTTGCTTATAGCCCAATAACAATTCATTACAAAAAAAAATTATTGTCTTTATATTAAAACAATATACGATGTCGCGTCGAATGAGTTACTTAAAGCTAAAATTGGTCAAGTCGTTTAGCTAAAGCCGATTGTCGAAATCGGCAATTTTTACTTCCACAGCGGAAAAATGAATGACACTTATGTTTCAATGGCTACAACTAGAAAAAGGTTTCCTCCAAATAAAAAATTTTAGGTATAACGTTGAAAAACATCTAATAGTGAGTAAAACCAACTAATTAAAATTTGAAATTATTAATTGCGCTTAGTGGCCTGAAATCCACGAAATGTTGGTTTTTTTTCGGTGTCTCCCTTATAACTCGCAAACTATGGATTATCATAGTATTCCTTTCTCTGTAACATATATATTATACAATTGATACTTATAGAATAGAATGATACTTCTGACGTTAAAATCAGCAATTTTTACAATTTTGGTGAAAACTCATGTTCCACCTGTAACTCGAAAACTTTTATCGAGTATCGAATTTAGATTTATACAGTAAGTAATTAAGCATGTTTACCAAAAAATATATATTTTTTTATTTGTTTTTTTATTAAAAGCGGGCAATACACGCTATGAGTACTTAACGTTCTTTATATGTACCTCTATGAAGGAGTAAGTCAATATTATAATTCAGGGAGCTTGCTAGATTTAATAATTTGATCCTCTACAATTTTTAAATGCAACGAAGATCAAATTTGGAATAATATTCTAGAAGTATTTGTTTTCGTTTGTTAATGGCATTCTAATGTTTGTGTTCTAATTTTTTTTTTTTTTTTTTTGGGACTTTATGGCTTCCAATGAAGCCCTATACTGCCCATACTAACACCCATGGCACTGGGTGATACTTCTCCTACGAAAGAAAAGCACCACCCAGGGCGGGACTCGAACCCGCAGCTCCGGCATGGGAGTACGGCGCTTTACGGCACAGCCACACCGGGGCCCTTTGTGTTCTAATGTTTGCATAATTGTGTTCTAATGTTTGCATGCAATCTAAATATATATCAGGCAAGGCACATATTATTCAAAAATATATACTAATATGATAATCGATGGTTTCAAAAAGAAGAAAGAAAGAAATAATAAATGTTATGGTTACTTTATTAAATAAAATGAACATTTACAATAAAAAATATAAATAGAATATTTACAATTATCTTTAAGTACTCACAATAATAGGAACATAAATTGGACTCAATAAAATAAACCATTATAAGAAGAATTTTAAAGTATTATTCAGGATTTTGTACTAAAATAAAATATTTCCAATAGCAGCAGATACTTCTTAGGTAGGTTTAGCCTCAACTTTATCACTTCTTTCAGGTTCCGTCGGACTATGTTCATGTGTAAAAGATTCCAAGGCTTTAGCTGATTTTTCTTCCTCTCCCTCGATGGGTACAGGTACCCCAATGAACTCAGGAACCTGTACCGCGTAGGGTACCTTCTTCTCGACGAGGTAAGGTACTTTCTTGACCACAGTCACTTCGTAGGGTACGGGTACTTCAACGGGATAAGGCTTCTCAACTGGTACCTCAACTTTCACAGGAACCTTCCTCTCAACGAGAACAGGTACTTTTCTTTCCATAAATACAGGGACGTGGTAGGGTTTTGGGACATCAATGTACTCCTTCATTGCTACGGGTACAATCTTCTCAACTGGATACATGGCATTCTTCCGAAAGATGAGCTTTATGGTTTGCGGGGCTTCCGGTCCTAACCGATCAGAAATCATATCCATAATACTTGAGTACCTCGGTTTCCTTACGGCTACTAGCTGCAGAGAGATAGACTTCTGCATGTTGAACGGGAAGTGTTTTACACCATCTTCCTTCATCGCCAACCAGTCGGAGGCCGATACATCCTGATCATGATTTTGCAGCGGTACTGCCATGGCAGGGTTCCACAAGGTGAGGAGGAAGATCAGCATCGTGGTGAGCGGCTGCTAGACTATAACTACCGTTAACGAGCGATATCCTGCCAATATATACACTTCTATCAAGGTATTCATTATTCACAGTAAATTCCTCATTAATTGGTTACGTAATTAAAATTAAATAATTAATTATTAAAATATTCAAGATGCAAATTTGTTTGCTCATTTAGTGCTAGGTATTCGTAACTACAACTAATCTACTGAAACGATATTCGTTATAAATTTCGCACATGGTTACATAACAAGAATGCCTGAAGGTGTTATTTGAACGAGGAAAAAGCACTTTGTCGTATTACTCATGTTATAAAAGTTTTTGATGTGGAATAAAAAAAAAAATCTGGTGCAACACCCAACTTTCACTTACCAACTTACTTTGATTAAAAATTGACGTGTTGTGGTAAATACCATTTCTCAAATTTACAGATTTTTCCACATTCATTTACTTATTTTTGTTTGTATTTAAAGTACACTAATTTTTTTTTTTATTATTAAATAAAAGTGTTTACTTGTGATCTGATTTTATAACTCACTAAGTAGTAGTTGAAAACTTTATATAGTTACAATGAAACAAATAAATTCCATTAATTGAACATCTTTAATTATAAAAAATGGCCTGTCATTAAAGGTGTACTGTGCATGCGCATGCGTGGACTCAACGTGTTTTACGAGTTGACGAACTATTTTTCTTTCTTTCTGCTGTATATGTTTACCTGATTTTTTCATATTTCATATTTAGCCATTTCTTATTTTTAGGCGAAATGACAGAAAGTTAATTTCTCCATTTAAAAAAAACAAAGGTACTTTATAGGAAAACGCAAAAGGCCCCGTCCCGATTTATGCCCCCTCAGAAAATTTTAATAATGGTAAAGCTTACCTGATATTAAAGAATACTTGATTTTCATTAAACTTACGAGGTTAATCAGTAGCTATCTTGAGTAGCTAGCCATGTGTAAATGCGCAGTGTCCTATCCGACTTCTATACAATACGGTTTCTATCTAATCTTCTCGATTGCCTACTGCAGGTGATTGCAGCATTGTTGGTTGCAGCATTGTTGCATAATTGTTTGCAGCAGGCTGATTCAACTTCCCCTAGTTTTGATGGTTTAATTATCAAATTTATTTCCTAACTTCTTTTCATATTATTTTTCAACTTAGGTAGCCAATCCTCGTAGGTGATATAGCTTATTTAAGTTGTGTTTTTTTCTTCTCCTAATCTTGCCAAATATTCTGCCCGCTCTGCTCTTTCGTTCCCTGTTATCCCGGAAAGGGATGGAACCGAGACTAACATTATGGTTTCTTGCCTATTTTCAAGTTCCCAGAACGTATTAATAATTTATCTTACTAGTTAGTTGGGGCCGGGTTGTTGATAGCTGACAGCAGGCTCCTTGAATCTGTTGCCACTAGTTTGAATTTTTGGACTCTTTTATCCGATGAAGAGCCTTCATGATAGCTACTGCTTCCCCATTGAATATAGGGCTCTCTCCTGGTAACTTAAATAAAAGCTGTTCTTTCTCAGTGTCCTCACCGCAGTCCTCTATTTTGGAAGCATCTGCAAAGCTTTTAAGAATCATAGGACAAATATAGCTCTACAGGGTGAAGGAAGATCTCAGAGACAATGAAGAAAACTGTGACAAAAATATTGGAATATTTAAAATTAAACAGATATTATTCGAGAATCTTAGAATCCCTTCTAGTTACTTAGAGAATCTCTTTAGATGACTTCTTAATAACAATAAAAATTCAAATCCTTAAAATATGGCAACCAAATGGAACCAACAAACTATAGGGCATAAAGAAGAACACAAGTGAATGGACCATCTCCAATAGAAAATCACGTAGAGAAGAAAATGTATGTTCTTGCATGCTTATTTGTTGAAAGGTCTTGAACCTCCTACATGCAGAATATTTAAGGTACAAATAACTGTAGAACACCTACTACAAAGTTGTAAAGTCTATGAAAACCTAAGGAGAAAATTCTATTTGGGATCTTTAGAGAAAAACCTTGAAGACAATGAGACAGCGGTGAAAAAAACAATAGAGTACTTGAAACTAACAAAGTACTATCACAAAGTATGAAATAAAGATGTTGCCAATGACCGTTCTGGGTCAAAAAAAAAAAAAAAATAAATAAATATTTGTAGTGTTAAGCGTTAATTAAAAACAATTTACTGATAATGTATACAACAATATGTAACAATTGATAATGTTTACTACTTTAATTATTAGTATTCTACAATAAGTAAGTTTGAATATGTATGATGACGAAAAAAGCAAAGGAGTTCTAGTTAGCATCATTGTTTGCTCACTCTAATAATATCTCTTAAGTGTTTCTATATTTTCTAACTTGCTTAGAAAAATAGATAAAGTGGTTTAAAACATTACCTTTTGGTACGCCTAAGTTAAGGAAAGCAAAAAATAAGGTCGATCATAAAAATTAATAAAACCAGCGGAAAATATAAAATATGTTACTTTAATCTTATTTAAATTGTATGCTGAAAAAATTTGATTGCTTCCTATACATAATGTGAGAGTCAAGCTTTTGCAAAATGAATACTTATTTATTGGATGAATACATTTTGATATATACCACATGTATTTCTTATTATAATTAATTTATATTATTTCAAATTTAACGTAAAGGTAGAGTCCGTTGACAGAACATTTTCCCTTAAAAAGTTAATTTCGGGAGTTATGTACAAAATCTGCTATGGTTCCTTTAAATCCGAACTAAATCTTCCCAAAATATATATTAAAGTCAGCTATACCATTTATACTACGCTATACACTACGCGACAAAATGATAGGCCACCCCACAATTTTTCAGTTACAAGAACTAGTAAATAATTGAAAAGAATGTAATTATACTTATTTTACGTCTTTGGCAAGTAGATTATTATACCAATGTATAAATTCCCCCTAAGTTATCATTTTAATCCTTTATCTTCTTATAAGGCTTTTTCATGTGCGACAAAAACATAGGCCACTCAGTGTTTTATTAAATCCCCAGTCAAACTATTCGTGCTATTGAATTAATTTTTTGTTTCTTAATTACTGAAGTGTTTAGAAATAAATTTAAAACAATTGAAATTCCTAGAGATAATGTGCTGTGAAATAGGTGAAATTAAATCCTTACGCGGAAAAATTGAACAATTTCAATAATTATTAGAGCTCAATACCGGTGCAGGCATGTGATTACAAATTATTTCCATATGGGAGGTAAAGATGACACAAAGAAATGCCCTGACAGTCTAAGGGGTTACCCTATGCTAGAAAAAAGGAGAATATTTTGCGAAGGATCCAACTCTGCAGGAGCTTCAAGACACATCGCTTTGTTAGCTGCATTGATCACTAACATCCGAAACGTGCAAAAAATCCTTCTGAGTGCAGAAAACTTGAAACGGCAGAGGATTCAGAAAAAAAATATCAGTTTCACAACAACGCGGAGTCGAGTATAAAAAAGTTTGTGCAGAATCATATTGGTTGCTAGAAAAGTTATATTCACTACCAAAAACCGGTAAATTTATATTGTAATAATTATCGTGGCGAAGTCAGATAAAATTTTTACTTTAGAAATTAATGCTAAAAAGTATTGGGAAACATAAGAGAGCCAGTAATGGAGCATATAAACGAGTTCATCAAAGAAAGGTCCGTTTCCTGACAAGACAACGCTCCAGCCCACACGGCTTGGTTGGTAAAAAAATATTTTGAATAGAATAATATTTCACTTTTGCCTCGGAAAGCTTGTTCTTTTGATCTCAACTGCATCGAAAACTGTTTAGTACAATTGAGTAGGGCAGTATTCGCTGCAGGAAGCCAATTCACTTCTCTGGACGAACTCATAGCTCAGAATTCAAACTTAGTAGTTTAATTTAGGCACAGATATATACAAACCTCTTTAAATCCCTTCAAAATAGAATGATTAACGTTTTAGAAAAATAAGGGGGCACAATAAATATTAATAATGATAAAAATACACATAATTTTAAAAGTGGCCTATAATTTTGTCGCAATCAATTTTCGTCTATTTTCTTGTTTTCATGTAAATATTTTTAATTATTGGATTATTAGCCTATATTTATTTGTCAAACTTCTATTATGATTCTTACATACAATGAAAAAGATAAAAAGTTGAAGATTTCTTATGAAATTTTAAAATGAATGGGGTGGCCTATGATTTTGTCGAGGAGTGTATCACATTAATATAATCACAATTTTTAAATCTTCCAATTTTTCTGCCTTTTTATTTAAAACTTAGCAACAATTTATGATTCGTGACGTCTGCGTACGATTAATTTTCGTTTGACGACTTCAGAAAAGGACTTCAAGGGTTTACATATTTTTACTTTCACTTACCTATATATGAAATATATAGTAAATGGAAGTATTGCGATCGTGAAAAATTTCGACTTCCGGTTTTCAACGGAAATACACGTTTTTGGGTCCCCTGAGTCCAACTAACCAAGTCCCGCGAAATGGTCTGTGTGTGTGTGTGTGTGTGTGTCTGCGAGTGTGTGTGTCTGTGTGTGTGTGTGTGTGTGTGTGTGTGTGTGTGTGTGTGTGTGTGTGTGTGTGTGTGTGTGTGTGTGTGTGTGTGTGTGTGTGTGTGTGTGTGTGTGTGTGTGAACAGACTAGCTCAAAAACTATAAACCGTGCGAACCTGAAATTGGGTATTTAGTGTATGTATATGCCCGCGATGTGACAGCATAAATTTCATCAAAATTGCTCAAAGGGAGGGGGTACTTTATTTAATAGCTTTTTAAGTTTTTTTTGGTTTTCTCAAAAACGGCTCTAACGATTTTGATTAAACTGAGTATTTGATCTATATATATGACCGAGATATGCCTGTAAAAATTTCATCAAAATTGATCAACCGGAGGGGGGACTTTACTTAATAAATGTTGTATCATTTTCACGTGTTTTTATTAATTTACTCAAAAACGGTTTTAACGATTATGATCAAACTGGGTATTTGATGTATGTATATGCCAAAGATGTCATAGCCAACATTTCATCAAAATTGATCAACAGGAGGGGGGACGTTACTTAATAAATTTTGTATCATTTTCACGTGTTTTTTTTATTTACTCAAAAACGGTTTTAACGATTTTGATCAAACTGGGTATTTGATCTATTTATATGCATGAGATATGACTGTAAAAATTTCATCAAAATTGATCAACCGGAGGGGGGACTTTACTTAATAAATTTTGTATCATTTTCACGTGTTTTATTTTTATTTACTCAAAAACGGTTTTAACGATTTTGATCAAACTGGGTATTTGATGTATGTATATGCCAAAGATGTGATAGCCAACATTTCATCAAAATTGGTCAAACGGAACGGGCACTTTATTTCATAATTTTTTTTTCCAATTTCTACCTTTTTTTTGATGATCTCAAAAACGGCTTTAACTATTTTTATCAAATTCGTCATGTTTAATGAAAATTAGGTGTTCTTTAATATCAGGTAAGCTTTATCATTATTAAAATGTTCTGAGGGGGCTTTTTTTTGGGGGGGGGGGGGCGTTGGGGCCTTTTTCGTTTGTTTGTTTCCTATAAAGTACCTTTGTTTTTGTTTATATGGAGAAATTAACTGTCTCTCGTTACGCCTAAAAATAAGAAATGGCTATATATGAGATATGATTAAAATAAAGAAAACATAAAGGAGAAAAAATGAAAAATATTCAGTCAACTCGTAAAACTCGTTGAGCCCCTATATGCGGAGTACGCCTTTAATGACAGACCATTGTTCATAATTAAAGCCGTTCTGTTCATATGAGAAGTAGCAATTAACAAAACGCATTAATTTCAAATCTACGTAAGTTGGTAAATGAAAGTCGTGTGTTGCGCGCACGCACCAGATTTTTACTTTCACTTACCTATATATGAAATATATAGAAAGTGGAAGTATTGCGATCGTGAAAATTTTCGATTTCCGGTTTTCAACGGAAAAACACGTTTTAGGGTCCCCTGAGTCAAAATAACCAAGTCCCGCGAAATGGTCTGTGTGTGTGTGTGTGTGTCTGTGTGTGTGTGTGTGTGTGTGTGTGTGTGTGTGTGTGTGTGTGTGTGTGTGTGTGTGTGTGTGTGTGTGTGTGTGTGTGTGTGTGTGTGTGTGTGTGTGTGTGTGTGTGTGTGTGTGTGTGTGTGTGTGTGTGTGTGTGTGTGTGTGAACAGACTAGCTCAAAAACTATAAACCGTGCGAACCTGAAATTGGGTATTTAGAGTATGTATATGCCCGCAATGTGACAGCAAAAATTTCATAAAAATTGCTCCAAGGGAGGGGGTACTTTATTTAATAACTTTTTAAGTTTTTTCGATTTTCTCAAAAACGGCTCCAACGATTTTGATTAAACTGAGTATTTGATCTATTGATATGCCCGAGATATGACTGTAACAATTTCATCAAAATTGATCAACCGGGGGGGGGTACTTTACTAAATAAATGTTGTATCATTTTCACGTGTTTTTATTAATTTACTCAAAAACGGTTTTAACGATTATGATCAAACTGGGTATTTGATGTATGTATATGCCCGAGATATGACTGTAAAAATTTCATCAAAATTGATCGACAGGAGGGGGGACGTTACTTAATAAATTTTGTATCATTTTCACGTGTTTTTTTTATTTACTCAAAAACGGTTTTAACGATTATGATCAAACTGGGTATTTGATGTATGTATATGCCAAAGATGTCATAGCCAACATTTCATCAAAATTGATCAACAGGAGGGGGGACGTTACTTAATAAATTTTGTATCATTTTCACGTGTTTTTTTTATTTACTCAAAAACGGTTTTAACGATTTTGATCAAACTGGGTATTTGATCTATTTATATGCATGAGATATGACTGTAAAAATTTCATCAAAATTGATCAACCGGAGGGGGGACTTTACTTAATAAATTTTGTATCATTTTCACGTGTTTTATTTTTATTTACTCAAAAACGGTTTTAACGATTTTGATCAAACTGGGTATTTGATGTATGTATATGCCAAAGATGTGATAGCCAACATTTCATCAAAATTGGTCAAACGGAACGGGCACTTTATTTCATAATTTTTTTTTCCAATTTCTACCTTTTTTTTGATGATCTCAAAAACGGCTTTAACTATTTTTATCAAATTCGTCATGTTTAATGAAAATTAGGTGTTCTTTAATATCAGGTAAGCTTTATCATTATTAAAATGTTCTGAGGGGGCTTTTTTTTTGGGGGGGGGGGGGCGTTGGGGCCTTTTTCGTTTGTTTGTTTCCTATAAAGTACCTTTGTTTTTGTTTATATGGAGAAATTAACTGTCTCTCGTTACGCCTAAAAATAAGAAATGGCTATATATGAGATATGATTAAAATAAAGAAAACATAAAGGAGAAAAAATGAAAAATATTCAGTCAACTCGTAAAACTCGTTGAGCCCCTATATGCGGAGTACGCCTTTAATGACAGACCATTGTTCATAATTAAAGCCGTTCTGTTCATATGAGAAGTAGCAATTAACAAAACGCATTTATTTCAAATCTACGTAAGTTGGTAAATGAAAGTCGTGTGTTGCGCGCACGCACCAGATTTTTACTTTCACTTACCTATATATGAAATATATAGAAAGTGGAAGTATTGCGATCGTGAAAATTTTCGATTTCCGGTTTTCAACGGAAAAACACGTTTTAGGGTCCCCTGAGTCAAAATAACCAAGTCCCGCGAAATGGTCTGTGTGTGTGTGTGTGTCTGTGTGTGTGTGTGTGTGTGTGTGTGTGTGTGTGTGTGTGTGTGTGTGTGTGTGTGTGTGTGTGTGTGTGTGTGTGTGTGTGTGTGTGTGTGTGTGTGTGTGTGTGTGTGTGTGTGTGTGTGTGTGTGTGTGTGTGTGTGTGTGTGTGTGTGTGAACAGACTAGCTCAAAAACTATAAACCGTGCGAACCTGAAATTGGGTATTTAGAGTATGTATATGCCCGCAATGTGACAGCAAAAATTTCATAAAAATTGCTCCAAGGGAGGGGGTACTTTATTTAATAACTTTTTAAGTTTTTTCGATTTTCTCAAAAACGGCTCCAACGATTTTGATTAAACTGAGTATTTGATCTATTGATATGCCCGAGATATGACTGTAACAATTTCATCAAAATTGATCAACCGGGGGGGGTACTTTACTAAATAAATGTTGTATCATTTTCACGTGTTTTTATTAATTTACTCAAAAACGGTTTTAACGATTATGATCAAACTGGGTATTTGATGTATGTATATGCCCGAGATATGACTGTAAAAATTTCATCAAAATTGATCGACAGGAGGGGGGACGTTACTTAATAAATTTTGTATCATTTTCACGTGTTTTTTTTATTTACTCAAAAACGGTTTTAACGATTTTGATCAAACTTGGTATTTGATGTACTTATATGCCCGAGATATGACTGTAAAAATTTCATCAAAATTGATCAACAGGAGGGGGGACTTTACTTAATAAATTTTGTCCAATTATTACCTTTTTGATCGATTATCTCAAAAACGGCTTTAACGATTTTTATCAAATTCGTTATGTTTAATGAAAATTAGTTGTTATTTAATATCAGGTAAGCTTTATCATTATTAAAATGTTCTGAGAGGGCTTAAATGGGGAAGGGGCCTTTTTTGTTTTTCTATAAAGTACCTTTGTTTTAGTTTATATTGAGTAATTAACTGTCTCTCATCACGCCTAAAAATAAGAAATGGCTAAATATGATATCTGAAGAAAATCAAGTAAACATATACAGGAGAAAAAAAGAAAAATATTCCGTCAACTCATAAAACACCTTGAGCTCACGCATGCGCCGTACGCCTTTAATGACAAACCAATGCGTTATAATTAAAGCTGTTCTGTTCATTTGAGAAGTGGAAATTAACAAAACGCATTAATTTCTAATCTAAGTAAGTTGGTAAGTGAAAGTTGTGTTTTGCGCGCACGCACCAGATTTTTCAATATGTAATCAATATTGAATTAAGTTTATCTACATTTTAAAGTTTCCTGTACATGTTTATGTTCAGAATTTTTTTTTAATTTCAGGAAAAAGGATATTTCATATTTTGTCTAAAAAAAATTAAATAGTGAGATAAAAATTAATTAATTTTAAATTTAATTAATGAATCTTGAAAAACAATAAAACTTTAAAGTAATTTCTTGAAAATAATACTTTTTTCCACGATATAATTGAATAATTCTTTATTCGGGACTATACAGATTTAGTGTTAAAGAACCAAGTAATCATTTTTAATGACACTCAGATAACAATTTAGTGTTTTTAGAATGCAATTTAAAAAAAAAAAAAAAAAAAAAAAAAAAAAAAAAAAAAAAAAGAGGGAGTACCGACATTCGCTTAATGCATAAAGGTACCACAGACATTTTAACCAATGGGAAAAGGCAATAAAGAAAGGATTTAATAGGAGAGGCTCCTCTTGACGGAGAAGGGTCGGAAGCTTGGAATCCGATCTGCCAACAGAGCGGGAATTGAGAGTCGTGCAAACATCGGGCGCCACAAATCCGTCCATTGTGGACCACCAATAAGTCCTAAGCCGGACCTCTTACTTCGCGACTTAAGCCCCCGAAGTACAGCCTGCGCCCTCTGCCCGGGAGGGATTTTTTAATATAAAGTTGGCCTCCCTTTTATTATTGAGGAACCACTGCCTTCTTCCGATACTTATTCATAACCTTTTCCGCCCACCACCCCACCAGGGCTATTGTAAACAGCCTGCTTCTTGGAATAAAGACCCATTCCGTAAGAAGATAGCTTTCGTGAATTCTTGAACTTATATATATTTAAAAAAAAAATGAAGTTTGTAAGGTATATTTTAAAACCTGATAATATTACAAAAATATATATATAGCGTAAAAACGTAACTCACTCTGAAAAAGAAATTTGATATATCAATATCTTAGAGAGTTTCGAATTTTTAGTTTGTTTTAGTTCATTGGCGCATCTACTTCCGCTTATATGATTCTGTTTATTTGTAATAGTTATTTATTTCTTAATCATTATTCCAGTTTTCTATTTTGCATTTGATTTCATATCTCTAATATTAAGACCGATATGGACTTACGGAATCGAGTTTTAGGGCTCTACTAAACCATCAAATTCCTCTCGAATCCAATCCTTGCAATCCAAAATCCTTCGAAAAATCCTTAATGCTCCTTACTTCGTCACAAACAAACTCATCCATAAAGGCGATATTCCATAGATCGCCGATTTAGCCCGATCAAGATACCAGTCCTTTCATTATAAACTACCGGCCAACCTGAATCCTCTTGTTTACAGCCTTGCTTCCTCCTCTATTCCAGACAATCCTCCTAGGCGTCTCAAAAGAAGATGGCCTAGGGATCTGCTATGCTAAGTGTACTAGTTGAGTGCTACCAATGGGTAGCTTCTCATCATGCTATTTCATGACATGATATTTTCTTATTGTTAGCTTATTTACTAGATATATTTTGTAAATACAGTTGTAAATTTCAATAAATAAATAAATAACAATAAAAAAATATTTCTAATATTATGCTCTGAGATTTTAGAAATTTTAGGACTAATTATACTTTTTTTGTGTCGTTGTTTTAGGATTTGAGTCAAAAGAGACATTCTTGGAAAATGTGATATACTTACTGTTATAATGTTACAATATTGACATTTCGGTGATAATTATTTAGTGATTTAGACGAGTGGGTTAGCCTGGTTTGTCCTATTCTCAGATTTGTCTCCTCTCTACGACACTTTAGGATGGAGGTACTCTAGGGCTTAACTTATTTCTTTATAAATTTTAGCTTGCTTTGGAGGGCTTTGGTTCCACATGAATTGCCATCCATCTGCAATCTCTTTCAAGAAGTTTACTTAGATCGGAATAGGTCAAAATATTGTAATGATTTAAAATTGGTTTTATTCCATTTTGAAAGTAGACGCCTTAACTATCAACTGAGGAGCTAGTCGATATGGAACATGGATAGAATATGGACAATTGAGAAAATGAGCTTACATAATAGAAATAGAAATGAGATGTTGTTTTGGAGTTTTTATGGAGTATGTGCACCATAATGGTATAAGACAATTTTAATTATACTGTGTAAACTAACGTCGTTTGGACCAATTAATTATAATCCGAAAATTTATTTTAAATATGAATGATTTTATGAATCAGGACTCGGATCAGAAAAAAAAGAAATAATGAACTGTAAACAAAATTATGATCCTTCCATTCTAATTTTTTCACGAAATCATAATATAAAAATCATAATAATCAGATAATCATATAACATTTTTGAAAGACTTATTTATATAAATGAAAAAAAATTGAATGATTGAAAGCTTTATTGACTTCACCATTTTATATTTTTATGCGCCCTCGACTACCCTACTAGTGCAACTATGAAGTCTCAAGATCCTCTTGTAGTCCCCTCCAGAAGGCCTTGCTTGTGATATAAAGAAAAATTGAAAAGCTGGGAATAGAAAGGGGTCGGAAAGGCTGATGGAGGCAGATCTGAAGATGCAGTAAATACTGGCTCAGCATCCAAGATCTGTAAACAGTTCACTAGCGCAGATTTATCGCTACAGCTCCTCTATCTATCGGCACTGTCTCTGTAAACAGCTTAGCATCCCATCTACTCCTTGGGCATCTTCTACAATATATCAAACAAATAAAATAAAATTACAATCAGCAATATATGATTACTTTTTTTTTTTTAATTTCTCTAAAGCATATGAGCTCGATATTAATCCTTTGTCATTAGTTTCTTAAAATATACAACACTAAACCGGCCCTCTATATTGCTTTATATTGATATTGATAAGCTAAAATAAGTGATCCCAAAGTATGTAGGTATCCGTTTCATGCAAAGTCAGTAAGAGTAAACTTTTAATTATGCAATAAATTTATATTTGTGCAACAAATTATGAATAATGGGAGTTAATTATGAAATTTCAAAACTTTTACTCTCTGAAAAAATGCCTTCCCTCCAATTTATATCGAAAACATTTGAAGTCCACTAATATAGGACGAACCTTGGAGAGAGGATGATTTTGAGCCCACAGGTAAAATAAAAAAATAAAAAAACTTAACAAACAAATTAAACTTTTCTTTAAAAGTTACATTACCCAATTTTTTCCGAATACTCAAATAAAACTTAAGACAAAAACTAAATACATAGATAAGTCTATAAGCATTTGCTGTTTAGAGATATACAGCATTGTCATCCATCTGAAACGATAAATATTTGTTTTTATCTTTTTCATTAACGTTTACTCGCCCCTTGTTACGAAATAAATTTTCAATTTAATAATCTTTACCATCAAATTTATACATTTATCAACTATCTTGACTTCGCATAATAACATTACCATTAAATAGAACGACAAGTAATCTCTTGTAACTTATTAGACAATTTACCTACTTAACTTGCATTCAGGTAACTCATGTAAATTTTATTGTGGAATCTTCACAAACTTGTCTTGATGATTTAACACACTAACTTTTTATAAAATTTTAATAAAACCGCCATATTTATAATGATATGAAGGATGCCCTTTCTTGTAAAATTATCCAGAACTAATACCTTCAGCATATTTATAATTATTGAATATTATGAATCTTACCTCTTGTAGAACATATAACACTAAGTAAACTGCCTTGTTCCTTAGCACGTAGCTAGCTACTCCAGATAGGCAAAGGATGCGTGGACTACGCACGTAAGACAACACTGTTATAGGGGCAGTGAAGCAGAGACAACACGCAACAGACAGCTGGGTCAAGGCTAGGAGGAAGCTTTCTCGAGTATGTCCAGTCCACGCAAAACCATTTCCTGGAACATAGTACTGTCGCTTTTTATCGCCCTTCCAAGAGAACACACACCTCCTTCAAGATTTTTATATGTTCCTGTCATAGTGTTAAAATAATTGAATTATAGGTATATACAGGTACATTAGTCACCCAGGTAACCGAGCCTATGGATGAATTTTTCCTGATAATGTTAAATGCACCCAATACAACACCCAAGACAAGACCTTTCACCTTTGCTCTTCATGACTGCCTGAAGAATTGTCCTTTAT
The DNA here is from genome assembly GCA_911387785.2 of Aelia acuminata. Taxonomy (NCBI): domain Eukaryota; kingdom Metazoa; phylum Arthropoda; class Insecta; order Hemiptera; family Pentatomidae; genus Aelia; species Aelia acuminata. The sequence goes on along the minus strand of OU426978.1, from coordinate 183,140,752 downwards.
CATTTCTTAAATATCAAAAATATTTTCGATACTTAAGAAAAAAAACAATAACAACTAACCGATTTGTTCAATTTATGTAAGTAGTGAGTTCTATTCTTATTATTTACCTGTGGCATTTCTTAAAATTGACATTAGAGTGTATGTAAATATCCATTATAACATAATTTCTTATTAACTTACGCAAATTTTTTTTTTTTTTTTTTAATTTGTAAAGAAATATAACCAAGCCATATTTTACTCTACTAAATGTATGTGTATTTCAAGAAGCAAAACATTAAACAATTTCTATATGCTACCAATTTTTTCCGAACGGAATGAAAGATGCATGATTTTTCTACAAACCTATTCATGACATGTTTATTTGATGTAAGTTTTTCTTGTTATTACAATTGCTTATTTTAATAAAATTTATAATTAAGATGAGGCCTAGACATGTCATACATGTTATATAAAGTGTTCTCTAAAGTTTATTGTTCTTTAAAAGATATTTGGCGATCTAAATAACCAGCATTATTATATCTATCTACAAATATCTATTTTCTACCTAGCTATCCATTGAGCGAAATCGGCGTCTGATCTCCTCTTTGCTATTAAATAATTAATTTAAATTTTTCTACAGTTTCATCCAGTGATCTATGGTTTTGTATGGTTAACATCCTGAATTAACATTATTCTATATCAATCTTTTAGTAGTTCTTTGAGAAGCAGTTGGGACATGTACATATTTCATGGATCTTACTCATTCTTTTTCAGTTTCATTATTAGATCCTTGAGTGGCATTCGAATTCTTTTGCCAGCTTAAGGACAGCAGGTTCGGACCGGACCGTCTCGCCGCCTGGCATTGAGACTTACACTGAAGGCATTGACCTTTCTGGGCCACCTTCTAAAGAAATTACTTTCACAAATCCTTAAAATGGTGAATGGTAGAAAATGACCTTTATTTTACTTTATTTTTTCTTTTTAATTCATTCATAAAAAGATTAATATAAGTTACTCGTTCTACACATCGCCCACTCCTTTCCAATATAAAAAAAAATATATAAAAAAAAAAATGATTTCTTATGAGTGAGAATGTAAATTTTTCATAGTAAAATGAAATGATTTAGAATAAATTTTAACCCCATATTGAACTTTCACTTAGCAATTTCCAATTTGAAATGACTTAATTTCCTCTTTTGGGCGAAGAATAAATGTAATTTTTTTTTTTAATAATAAACAGTTACTATTCATTTATTTATTTAAAATGATGCTTCATTCATGAAATTTGATGATTAAGATATTTATGGCGTAACGACAAAAAAAGGCCTTGAGAAAATATGTGATAATTGAATAATCTTCTTAAATTCCTGCAGAAAATGTGGTGTTGTTATTTTTCTTTGGCATATAATTTATTGGATTTACGGTGTTGTTTTTATCTTTTTTTTGCTGCTCTAGCCCCTTGCAACACACTTGAAGAAGACATCTTCTCATACTTCTATGAGCTCGTTACAGTAGCCGAAAACAGGACCAGATCCTCTTCGGGTACACTTTTAATGGTCGCTTTCAAGGGACAAAGAGTTGTAAGGAAGAACGTGCTCAAGCCAGAAGGAGCCAATCGGCCACTTTCAATATAATCACAGGCCCCGAGGGCGAGTTGCCTTTTATTCCTCGGATAATTTGATGACTCTGGAGCCAGGGGGGCCAAGTCCCCAAGGCCCCCTCGTTAGCGGCTCTTCGTTAGTCAGCTAGGCCTCCGGCTCTTTACCCAATTACTAAGTCCCTCTCTGGGCCCTCTTACATATTTTGGCATTCCACTATTTAAAAGTAATCATTTTATGCTTTGCCTAGTTTTATATTTGAAAAAATAATTTACACATCAGTCTTCAGAATTGAAGGAATATACAATTTAACGATCAATTTTAACACAATGAACAATAATAACAATGGTTAAATTAATCAAACCTCACGGTTCAAAGAACATGGTAGGAGCACGGCACAGGCAGAAGTCACAGACCGGTACCTGGTCACGCAGTTACGACTCAGTATTACTTAATAAGTTGTTCGTATATATACCTGCCGTACCTGCTGTCTGTTTACAGTAGTTCAGTGTACCCCTTAACATGTACATCCTCACATCTTTACTGAACCTCAGTCTGATCGTGGTGGCAGTTCTGGCAAGTCACTATGAACATTACCCGGAAAAGACGGAGATCATTACGAAGGAAGTTCACGTGCCCTATCCAGTCAAGGTAGAGAAGCATGTACCCGTTCCCGTTAAGGTTAAAGTAGATAGACCAGTACCGGTCGAAGTTCCGAAACCATACCCAGTGAAGGTCGTCAAGAAAGTGCCCTTTCCAATCACTGTCAAGGTACCCAAGCCTTATCCAGTCTACAAGGAAGTAAAAGTACCGGTAAAAGTGCCAGTAGATAGACCAGTACCGGTCCATGTACCGAAACCTGTACCTGTCTACATCGAGAAGAAGGTACCAGTAAAAGTAGAGAAGAAAGTCCATTATCCTGTAAAGCAATTCGTCGAAATACCTAAGCCGTACTACGTACCTTACACTGTCGAAAAGAAAGTACCTCACATAGTAGAGAAGAAGGTGCCTGTTAAGATCGAAGTACCAGTAAAGAAGCCTTACCCAGTTGAAGTACCCAAACCATATCCAGTGACTGTCGAAAAAAAAGTTCCCTATATCGTGGAAAAGAAGGTACCATATCCGGTTAAAGTGCCAGAGTACGTTAAAGTACCCGTTCCTGTGTTCGTCCACAAAGAGGAGGAACTTAAATATGAAGACTCTTCGGACTGGCAAGGATCGTCCTTTGGCTCTGATGGTGGTGAGAACCATGAAGGGCCGTCACTTCATTCCAGTTTTTAGCTCCTTTAAAGGAAATAAGTGAGCGTTATAGTCAAATATGTTTTATATGCTCGATACATTTTCGTATTGAACTGTTATTCGTTATTTATAGTATTTAAAATATACGTTTCTGTTTTCAAATCGTTCAATATTTTATTAACCCCCTCTTTTGATAATTTGAAATGTTTGAATTTAGTATATCAATCATTTTTTGCTCTTCCATCACGTATTTTTACTGATTTAGTTTATAATATTGATTATACAATTGTTTTAAGTTTTAAGATCATAACTAGGCTAAGATTTTTCAATTCTAGGAACTTTAATAGGCATGAATAGTTATTAGATCAATCTTTATTTAATTAAAAAAATTAAATTACGTAGGTACTAAAAATTACCAACTCCAGTTAACCCTTGCCTCACCCCCTCCCACTCAAAGCATTTTTTCGTTTTCTATAGGTTGGTTCATACTTTCCATATCTGCCAATGTTTTGTTGTTCTTATCTACAGTACCAGTCAAAAGTTTAGACTCACTTGTATTTAATACACAATCTTCAAGTATAAAAAAAAATTGTAACTCAAGAGATAACATTTCAAAATTTATATGATTGCTTCGAATACAATCTATATAAATAAAGATGAAATTCTGTTTGTTTGTTTTTGTTTTTTTTCTGTATAGAAATTTATACCGTTTGTCCTTAATTTTCCAAATTTCGCTTAGTGGTTCTTTCATACCAGGTGCGAATACCTGTCCATATTAAAATTGCGTAACTGTAGCCCATCTCTGGGTATATACTTCATTGTTATAAAAATGGTTATGATCTCGCATTACATTAGATTTTTACGAAAAAAATCTCATTTCTGTCCTAACGAACTTTTCTTTACCCACGGCTTTTCTCATTGTTTTCCAAATACCGTGGGTGAAACCGGGATATACAACTAGTTATAAATAAATTAACAATAAAATTATAGTTGTTATGTTGTTCATTAAATAAAATGTTGTTATTTATTTATTTTACAAAATCTAAGGGTGAGTCTAAACTTTTGACTGGTACTGTATATGTAAAGTTTATACATCGATTTGTAATCACTTTAGTTTGAAAAGTGTTGGTTAATTGTTTTGTCTTTTTAAATCTCTACACAACCAAAAAAAGGGGGATGGTAGTAAATAAATATTCAAAAGTCAATTAAGAAAACCATTTCTTAACCTACATTTGAAAATTTGATTCTTTTGGCAAGATTATACGGTTAAGTTTTTCTAATAAGTCAATCTAAGCTGTTTGACGATCAGGGAGGATCACTATTTTTGCTATTAATCTTAGGATAAAAATGATGTAGTTCATTTATCAATCAGTTAATTTTAAGAGTAAATTTATAAACATAAATTACGAATCTCCCATTAATGTTCCATTTAACTTAATCATAGGGATAAGTAAATTTGGGTCGATTCGCATTAAAGTAGATTTTTGATAAGTTAATACGTCACATGACACTATTTACCTACATAGGTGGGTGATTCTCATTTAATTTGACCATTTAGCTTTTTTAGAAATTGAATTTTGGGTATAAAAAACTTCAATTTATGAATAAAATTTGATCTGAATATCATCAATAAGATGTTCAAGAAAACAAAGGTGAACACAGTTTGTCAGTTCGATCAGTATTAGTATTTTTTATTATTTTTTCTACTCAAAAATGAGTTTTGTGAGGAGCGTATCTGTATTTTTGTTTCTGTATTTTGTTTATTTATTTTTTTAATGTTTTATTGTTTTTTTCTATTCTCGCTCAATCTCGTCACTCCGTATCACAGCGTTAAAACTCATTTGTAAGGCATCGAATCTTGTTTCCTTTTGTTGTACAATAATTACTAGGCTGGCGTCTATTCCTACTCCTTTACTTGCCAAGCTTAGTAGCCTATACTTTCTCGCTAGTTGACCTATGAATAAGTCGTTCTGTCAAGGCTTAGGTTGTTCGTCGGATATTTGCAGCTAATTGATCATCTCGTGAAATGTATATGATTTCGCTGCAGAGTTTTTACTCAGTTCAGTGTCAACAATTCACCCATAATTAATTCGTTCCCTGCTTTACATGTTGGTCAAATTCAAAGACTGAGAGGTATTTTCACAAGCTGAGTAGACTGAATATTTTTTACAAGCTGCCGATTTCCTTATTTTCTTTCTCTTGGCCAACATCTCTTTTTTATTAAGAGTATATTTTACATTATGTCCCTAATCTATTTTTTTCTTTTCTCTATTGCTCCTTTCTACAGCTTGTTAAAATGGCTATACAAAAGAAATGAATCATGTAGGCATTTAAACATAACAATAACAACACTTCCCCTAAATTGTTTTTCCGTCACGAGTGTTACGTAACACTCGTGACATTTTCATAAAAATGTTTATCCTTAGCTAAACCAATCGTCGGACATATATGAGAGAATGAACTCGAATAAATGTCCCTAACCAACATCTTTTGCCGGTATCATTCGGATTTTTCAATGAACGCTGATACATACAATTAACGTGACACTCGTGACAACTATTTTTTATGATATACATTATTTTGCATTGGATATCAAATAACAGCCTATTAGATACTTTCTTCACCAAGTTTGCACATCGACTGATAGCTGGTATTATAAACAAAGGTTATCAAGGCCATTCCCAACATTTTCAAAGAACAGTATTGCCCAGAACAGCTGACAACACTCGCCATGAATTTTTCTACTAACCTAGGGAATAATTCATTTTCCTGATTTACATTCGAAGTATTAGAGGTAACTAAAAATATCATCCATAACTTGAAACACCACCGTATTACAATGAAATACTAATAATTGTTCAAATTTAATCAATTATCATAGGTTCATTTCAGGGTGTGGTGAACAAAGCATAACCTGCTTAGGGACTGTAACACTCGTGACATTTTCAAACTTCACATTGAGATATTTTGTTTTTTATGATGCCTAGGTTCATTTAAATGTTACCATCGTTTTGTTATGACAGAAGAATATAAAACAAATATCAAAAAAAAATTTTTGGATATAAAAATATCTGAAAAACGAATATTAAGTTCAGGGACACTAAATGGTCAATTCATATGAGAATCATCCAGGTGTAAGTAAATATATTGTGTAGCGACACGACTTGGTCCTATAAAAAAAGTTAGAAAACGCGTACTCGTTTTTTGAGTTGCTTAGCGATATCAAGCAAAAGGTTTATTATATACAATCGTTGTTGATAACTGTTGAACACTGTGACTTCCAATTAATAATGAATTGGATATTTCTTATTGTTTTCCGAATAAAAAGAAAAGTATACAAAATGTCTTATGTCTTCGAAAGTTGGGAAAAGTGGGATTGGTTTTTTTTGAATAGGCATTGGCTAATATGGTTTGTAACGTCATTATTGCCTTCGCTTGTTCAAGAAGGGGAAAATTTTCTTCAATAATAATAGTTAAACATGTAATCCAAGTTATCAAAATAATTAAATAATAATTGAAATAAAAAAATAATCCAATATTATATAAATCCAGTGAAACAATAATAATAATTAACTGATGTGTGTTCACGAAATTATAAAATCAAAAAATAATTTAAATAGGAATAGGTGACCCATATGAGTAGGTTGTAGAACTAAACTTAAATTATAAATTTAAATAAAGAATCAATCTAATGAAAGAAGCGACACACATAAATCTCAAATGAACTTGTAAGGAAAGAAATTTTGATTTTAAATTAATTAAATTAAATTTTTGGAACCCTACTATTGATGACGCCTTTGTCCAGAGAATAAAATAGCAACAAGTGTGGTGTTTATAAGTGTACGGTTTGAATCATTCTTTACTCCTCTCAGGCATAAGAGGAAGAACGACTTGAATTGATGTACCATTTGAATTTTCTCAGGACTTAGCATTCTAAAATTCGGGATCTGACTTTTACAAAGTCAACCGAGTCAAAAGTAAAGCAAATAATTCGATGACTGCTTCCATGTGCATGATTTATCTATATAATTTTGTTAGAAAGAATCATAACATTTACAGTGTAACAACCATCCAGATAGATGTCTAAGATATTGAAGAAATAGACATAATATTTATGCTATGAGCCGCACCCTAATATTAAGAACAGACATTAGTACTACGGTCCACAGATCCTAATAAACATTACATCGTTCTGTTCAATCTAACGAAATGTAATTATTGGCTTGCGTAACGCAGTGATAGCGACTGTTACATGTTAACATATTATGTAATCGATAAACGCATCGCTGTATTGTAGCAATGTGTGATGTCACAAAAGGAGCTTGTTGTTAATTTATTTTTCCTGGAACATGATGTAAATGTCAAAAAGAAATAAAATAAAGTTTAACAGAAACAAATAGTAACATATATGAAATAAACTAGATTAAAGAAACTACTTTCATCCCCTAGATTTGAAAAGTCTGTCTTACTTCAGCGTAATTAGGCCACAAAAAAAAAAATAGGGTTTTTATCCATTTTTATTTTCAGTCATTTCCACACTTCATAAGATAGGATTATATCGCTGCTACCGGAAGTATAGTAGATTTTTAATTTGATAAATAGGATTTTATTAAAATTTTATAGCACAACAAATCCAGCTCCACTTGCCAAATTCGCTTCTGATTCTCCGTGTTATGCTGTCATGATTCATTTGGAATTTTCATATCTTAAAATTTCTATATTTGCTGATCGGTCATCATACTTACAAAGCAGCAAATTTTATTAGCCATATGCATTTTTATTTGACTAAAGAGGTCAAGTATTACTTGCAAAGGATTTACTACGAGTGGGAGTTGAATATGATTTATTATTATTACACCCGCTGGAGGACTTTCATTTACATAAGTAACTAGGATGATGAACACATTGCAAGAATTAGAAACACAAAGGGTTGCATAATTCACAAATGACAAATAATATTATATGATAGCTTTTCTGTTATCGTGTTTCACAGTATACTTATAGTATATGGCAACATGCAACAATGGCATACACGCATCTTGTTGCAATATGACTATAATTGCATAGGAAGATGTGCACCGTTCCACTATCCCCAGCGTACAAGTGGAACATGTAAACTCCGTGGTGTCATTTAATTATGCATAGCTCTTGTCTCCTCACGGAGGCAATTGATTGCTAACCCGACCCCCCTCCTTTCCCCCCTCCCCCACCCACTTCCGGGACATGCATATTCACCCTCTTCCTCATGGTACAATCAGCTTTGTATAATTTCCGTCCTACAGCGGAGGTTCGACATCTTATTTCTGGGATATGGAAAGTAATAAGGATTCTTACTAGCTGTGCAGGAAGTGTTCTCTCATGTTAGTCCAATCCATAGAAGGTAAAATCTCTGTCTTTTTTTTCAATTGTATTTGAAATATTTTTGGATAGGGAGGAAAATTGTGTCTGTATTGAATTATTGATTGGTAATAATTATTCATTGTGAATAAAGGCAACGAACAAATTAAAAACAATAACCATGCACATCTATATTTATTCAATACATATCTACTTAACATTAGTTTAATTATAAATATTTACAGAACTTTACAAGTATACACACACCATGCTAAATACACTTCAACCAGGTACGGCCTCTCAACTGGTACCTATATCTATTTTAACTGGCACCTTTTTTTCTCTAGTCCATAAGGAACTTTTCTGTAGAATGGTAGTGGTACATCGGAAGGTTTGGGAATCTCTACTTCCTCACTGGATACGGAACCTTTTCTCCAACAGTAAGGGTACTTTTTCTCGAGTTAGTCTGGAAAAGGATGCGGCAGGGAGGCTCCACGATTACTTTGATGGGGACAATGATTTCTTGAAGAGTGGAAACTGTTAGAGTAATGCTACTTTTAACGGCACTGAATTTTTTTTTTTCCAATTTTTTTAGCTGGTAAGGCTTTTGAACGTAGTAAGGAACCGGCCTTTCGAAGGGCACCTTAAACATGGTACTGGAACTTGCTTCTCTAAGTAGATTGTGTATGGAACAGGTTCTTCTCTTGTCACGATCTGTGACAAATTTGCGTATTCAACAATAATGATATATACTTCGTAATTAAGACATTCTGCAACTATTTCACAAGAAATGATTGAATCACTAGTAGCGGAGAAGAAAGACAAAACGTATAAATACTGAATGGTGTTTAACGTTCACTGGGGATATATGAAAGTAGAAAGGAATTTGATGATGATGGTCTGTGAACATCAATTACCTTTCATATCGGCATTAATGAATGTATTTACTCATTGTTAATCTGATTTACTCCTAGCATCATTGATTTTCTCATGATAATGGATATGATCATCACTTCATAATAACCGTTGTAGATCTTCATGATAATAAAATCATGATTGACATAATGATTGTTTTTTTTACTATTTAATTACTTGTTACTGAGGAATTGTTAACAGGATAAAAAATAATTTTAAAAATTGATATACCTCAATAAATTGAAGATTGGAACAAAATATTAAGCATTTTTCCGTCAATTGTCTTTTATTTAATAAAAATGGTTATTAAAATTTTCCTATCATACATATATTCATTGGATGATTTTTTATTTTTATTTGTAATATATCTGATCGTTAACCTGATTGAATTAACTTAATCATTCTTACTTTATTTAATTACCGATATAGGCTAAATAGATAAAAGTATTACAATATTCTCCATTCAGATGTTTAGAACATTTAAAACATTTGTCAAAAATATTTATCATAGTATATATATTTTTGTAAAGGTGGGCATATACCCATATTATTTAGCGTTAGGTTTTTTGAAAAGGCAGTCAAGACTTAATGTCAGAAGCGTCCTTTGTCAAAGCAATGGCTGATGTAAAGCCCTTTTCCCTCGACGAGTGCTTTTCTTCTTTCCCGAGATTTCCCACCATTTTCCGCTTCCTTTTCAACCCTTATGTCCCGTTTTCCTCTGCCGTCCACTAAAGGGCCTTCCTTTCAATCGTACCATCTTCCTTTACAAAATAAAGCCCCACATCTTTATTTAAGTGCGCTAGTTTTCTTTTGAATTCTACATTAGAAGAAATTAAATCAAGTAAATTAGATTTGTTGATAATTATATATTATTTACAGATTCTCTTTTTTAATTAGCCCTAATCTATCATATTAATGAAAAAAATATAGTTTATTGAAAATACAATTACAAATGTTTACTTTTGCTGAGTTTAAAATAAATAAAAAATATTGTGTGGTTAAAATGTTAGTATTATGTCGTGTATTATATCAAAGAGTACACTAAACAGAAAAAATCATGATTAAAAATAGCTGTAGATGTTTTCCAAATTTGACTAGGACTATGAGATTGGTGTCGTTTGACAGCGCATTCCATGCCATTTCATATGATATACAGCAACGTATAGGTTGGTACTAAAGAAATTTTCTTCAAACCTAGATTAAAATTTTAATTTCAATTTTCTGGAAAGGGCATCTTTTAAAATTTTTATATTTTTTCAAATAATACTTAATATTAGGTAGGTATATCTATTGATACAAAAAAATATACAGTTGGGATGAAAATGTCTTCATTACTAAAAAATTGAAAACTAGTGATAAAATTCCATAAATCTAGAATTCCATGATTAAAAATAGCTGTAGATCTTTTCCAAAATTTGACTAGGACTATGGGATTGGTTTCGTTTAACAGCGAATTCAAAGAAATATAAAAATTTAAAAAAAAATGCTCTTTATGAGAAAAATTGAAATTAAAATTTTAAACTTGGTTTTAAGAAAATTTCTTTAGTACCAACCTACACATTTTTGCTTATCATATGAACAAACCCTTTTTTAATCATAAAATATTAGATTTATGGAATTTTATCACTAGCTTTCAGTTTTTTCAGTAATAAAGAAATTTTCATCACACTTTTATAATTTGTTGCATGAATAGTTATAATACTGCCAATTAGTTAAAAAAATATAAGAAATTTAAAAAATACTTTTTTGAGAAAATTGAAATTAAAATTTTACATTTAGTTTTAGGTATTTAGTTTTATATAAAAAATGAAAAAAATATTTTTTCTGTAATCGTTGAATAATGGTAACATTACTAAACTGATATGAGTGAAGAAAGTGAAACATTTTGCAATAGAGTGAAGAAAGTGATTACTTTCTTCACAAGTGAAGAAAGTGAATTGCCTTCTTAATTAGTAATAAGTATAAATTAAAAAATAATTTGAAGTTGGAAATTAAATGCTTTTAAATGTTTCTTAACATTGTAAGAATTTATTTTAACAAAATAAATTGAAATGTGAATGAATTATTGGTGGAAATAATCAATATATTTTAAAATTTAAATATAATAATAATTACCTTCCTTGTTTATAACCTGCACTTGTTTATAACTGCACTACTTCACAATCATTTTAATTTAAACAGACATCTTTGATATTACTAAAAAACTTCAAAAAACACTGTTTGATTAAATATTGTTATTATTATATTATTTTTTATTTAATTAAACATTTTCAATTTATTGTTATAGCATTTTATAACCTTTCACAACCGCATGCATTATAAATAAGCATTTATAACCTACCAACAACATACCATAATCTTCACAACATCCTAATTTTGTTCATATTCTGGTTAGATCTGATCATGTATTACACGATTACAGAAAAAATTTAATATTACACTCGTGAAAAAAGTAGAATTTACAGCTCTCGTAAAATTACCACACTCGCTTCGCTCGTGTGGGTAAACGTTTCACTCGAGTTGTAAAATGATCTACTTTCGTCACTTGTATAATAAATAACTATTTTTAAATTAATTATTTCATATTGTTATTTCCTTAAAGTTTAGTTGTAAATAAAATGGTTTACAATATCTAAAGAGATTATACTTAATTGTAATGAATCATATTGGGAATATGCTTTCAGACTTATCTGTGGTCCTGGTATTCTTATTCTACAAAAATATTTCAAAACCAACAGGATGTTACGTGATAGTATTGATATTCAAATAATTTTTTTTTTTTTTTTTTTTTTTTACAGTTATATTCAATTGACTGGTCAATTTAAACTATGATTAAAAAAGGAAAAATCAGGTCAGTTGAATCTCTTTTCATATCTATATTTATATATAAGTATAGAAAACTCCCTTTAGATCTTTATATTGCAACATTAAATAGAAAAACAAAAGACAAAACATGGCTTATTGGACGTTGGAACGAACTAACAGCTAGAACAAACGGTCATAGTACTTATTTGTGACTACAAATGAATATTGTTATTTTCGTTTAAATAAAATTGTTAACCCACATAATTGTTACAATAGATAAAGAGCTAAAAAAAAGTTTTCTAGGTATATAAATCTTCATATAATTAGAACCAAGTATGATTTCTTTGGTGATTTTAAAACATTTTATTTACAAATGCCATGAATGGTCATGTTTTTAGTTTTTCTTCTATTTTTTTTTTCTTTCAACTTTATTCGTAAATTAAATGATTCACCATGACTAAAGGAATTATATTCAATAGTAATATGTACTATCGTTGATCAAATGTAAATATATTTTCATTTATGAAAATAAATAAATTTTTCAAAGAAATACTCTGCTAAATCTATAATCAATAAATAGGACTCGCGCACCATAGAAATTTCCAGCTGTAGAACTTTCCAAATATCTGGGATAAAAAAATAAAATAAAAATAAATGATATGTTAATGTTTTTCTCTCATAATATTTCATAGCTAAATAAGTTTTCCATACTGATCATAAAATGCACAATGAAGTACAAAAGAAGAAAATTGAGGCCCTTAATAAGAGAGGTTTATCACCTCAAGAGGAGAGGGAAGGGGACAAAGGAAATGAGGATGGACTCGTACAATTGCTATTTAATTTGCGGCCCTTTGTCGAGGATTGGCCGATCGTCAAAGGCCGGCTAAGCCAATGAGCTCTATCCGTTCGCTTTGTACGACCAATCACAGCCTCTCATTAAAGTGAAATTAATTGCGCTGCTTGCACTGTGAAGGCGGAGGTCGCTCTTTGGACCTGTGAAGTGTTTGCTGTGGACTGATGTGCTCGGATGAGTCCTCATTCCGTTACTGCGGTATTAACTCATGAAATATGGTTTCAAACTAACCCGTGGTCATAACATTAAGTGAAACACTTATTCTATAAACAATTTTCCAAATCATAAACATCTTACTTGCTAGTACATATATATATATATATATATATATATATATATATATATTTTAAATTAGTAACTGGTGATTTCAAAATATGTTTAAAAAAATCACATGTGAAAACATGCCGAAGTCAAATATTAACCCACTAGAATAGTGAAAGACCAAGGGGGAATAATGAGATTATTTCTATTTATGTTCTTTTATAAGTACAGAAACTCTCATTTATTATTTATCTTATTTATTTTATGTACTCATGTACATATAAGTACTCGTATTAAAAAACTATTTCAGCCCTTTGCTTAAAAAGAGGTAAAAACATTTATCTACAAATAATACTGAGAAAAATGTAAAAAATACTTTAAAAAATCGAAAAAAAATCACATGGATTGAATCTTGGAAATATATAAATAAATTTATAAAAACTCTCCACTGCCTAAAATGAAAAGTGTTTTATTCACTTCTTGAGACTTAGTGTACCTACCTATATATTAATAAAATTGAATTGGACTGAAATCTACAAGTCCTGTTAACAACAATATCAGTTGAATTGATGCGTATTTCCAGATAAATTTATGGATAATATACGATAATTAAATTTCGCTGTTATATTTAAGATTCTACTCTAAACGAAATAACACTAATTTATGTAGTTTATTCTGAAATATATATCCAGATTAAAAAAAAAGTTCTACATTCTGATTCATCCTATATTCATGAAATAATATCTGTTTTAGTTTCAATATACGGTTTTAAGAGAATCTCAATATGAAACACTGAATAGGATGTTTTAAAAGAAGTAATTGATAGAGGAAAAAACAAGAGAAAATAAAGATTTATTTGAAATATCAATCGCTTAATTATACTTTTATAGGTATTACCGGCCTCACATGGAAGAAAATTAGCTAAACTGCTTTATTTTTATAGGGAATTTTTTAATGGATTTCAAGATTTACTTATCAAAAAATTTTATAGATTTATTGAAGATCTTGAAATGTTTTAGTACTAACAAGACCAGATAACAATGATTTTTTGTGTTTTTTATGCTCATGTCAACTAGGAACTAGATTGTACAAAATATAGCATAAGATAATTAAAAGTTTAAAATGAATAATTTATTTGAATAGAATTATGGGTTCTTTCCTCTTCGAACTCAGATAATGCGATAAGGTATGGCGTTTTTATATCTACTACAAAAAGATTTCATTTCTACTCCACTCTACTAGAATAAGTTCATCGTAGAGAAGAACTACCGAATTAATTTCTTCTCTAACGATTAGGATTGTTCTTTTCCACCTTTTCTTTCGTACATCTATTTCCACGGGTATCTTTTTCTCTAGATTATAGTGTATATATATATTATTTATTTTTTTTGTTACTGCTACATGGAAAGGATTTTCGTACAAAAATGGTGCCGTTTTCGAGAGGAATGGGTGTGAGAAAAAAACAAACAGAGACAATATACATTTATATCTACTTCAACGTAAGAAAAAGCTTTATTAAATTGTTAGCGAAATAGACGGCTATCAATACTGATACTTGCTTTACACTTGGGTTTCTAATTGGGCTATCGTTTATTCAGCACCTTAAAAGTTACGTTTAATTCATCTGTAAATGTCTAACTACACAAGAGCTCTAAATATCTTTATACGTAAGCACGCTGAATATTGTGTTATATTGTCAAAAGGTTTTTGAGGTTCTTTCGGTGTAAACAAAAATATTCAAAACGATATTCTTTTAATTATGTTTACTTAACAGTTAGCTTAATATTTTCAAAGTTTTTCACAGGTATATTCACACTTGGTTAAATTCATCAGGCTCGGGAGACTTAGATGGGCAGGACACGTGGTTAGGATGGAGGACAGCGAGATCCCAAAGAAGATGCTGAACGGAGAGTTCCATGGTAAGCGGAGAGTGGGACGGCCTAATGTAAGGTGGGTCGACTCCGTTGCAGCGGATGCACGGGTTCTTCTGGGTACCTGAAACTGGAGAGCTGCCGCAAGAGACCGAACCAACTAGCGGAATCTTTTGGAGGAGGCTCAGGCTCGGTTACGGGTTGTTGCGCCACCAATGGAGATGATGATATTCAGACTTCCAGGACACGTTGGGTTGTAGTATGGGTGATTTATTCCGTATTTTAAAATATTTCCAATGAACAACGTTGACACATAATTGTTGTCTGAATTTAGTTTTCAATTGATTTAAATTTGTCGATATTTACTGAAAGGACAAAAGGATTGAGTAAGTTAATAAATGTCATTTAACAGGGCACCCGCTCTCTCGTACAGGTCATTTTCACTATTTTACTAGGGAAAGGTATCCATTAGCGGTGGGCAGGAGCGCATTAATAGCACGCCATTTCGCGCGGCCTTCATTAGACTAACACGGTATTAATTAAAGCTCCATTAATCGGTGACCGTTACAGCCACTTAGTAGCTCCAATTGAATCTTGGTACTGCTACTCTTTCCTCTTCCTCATTCACTAATCCAGGAGGGGCTAGGGTAATTTGGGTTGGGCAATGGATCTAGGCCCTTCCCTCTTGCGGCCCCAGTTAACCCCATCTACTGACCCCCTGCTCTGTAGACCTCTGATACATAGAGAGGCCCCCATTATAGATAAAATAAAGTAACGTTAAATCGTTCAATAAAACAAAAAAAAAAAAAAAACATATGGTTTAGAATCCTAAACCGTTTGTTGAAACGAACTAGCGATCGGTATAGACTGTTAGAGCACGTTTATGGGTCTAGATTTTTCGAACTCAATCCAGAACCTTCCAGGCCAGTCCATTTACGACTGTATATAAGCAGCGAGTGATTAGACGAGTTAGCCGGAGTCTGTGTCTTGACTGTGAAGCTCAAGCTACATGGTTTGTGTGCTATAAAGTTATAGTTTTTGTAACCTGCTCGGATAATTTTTTTTTATAATTCATATGGTTTATCTATTGCATATATTTGTTGAATAAATATTTGTTAACCCACATAAGTGTTACAATTATATTAACATCAATATCTTTTCATTTAATTCCTTTCTTGATATTCAAAAGGTGCAGTAATACCTTTAGGGCATAATTCATAGAGACTTAATTATTGTTTTCGGTAGTTAAAGTGTCAATTCCGTGTTCGGGTTTGGGTATCTAAACTGTTTTGAGTTTAAAGAATGTGTTTTATTTTGTTTTTTCAATATTTTATTTGATGTATATATATATCCATATTCCAATAATGATGATACATGCAATTATTCTTCGTCTGGGAGTGACTTGGGGGATTTCAACACGGATCGCAGTACTAACTGTTAATATGTTGGATGACTACAAACCAGGATGATGCCCTTTTTCAACTCCTTAACATGTCTCGGAGTGTGGATACAATACTTCACTACACCCAGGGAAAAGATATCCACCTCATATTGCATTACAGATAAGTAAAGAGATATTTTTTAGATGTTCAAATTAGTATCTTGAATGGTCTTCCGTCATTAAGTTCACCGAATGTGTAGTAGGATTAATGTATAATTTTATATTTTCAGGTGTATAAACTTAATATATATTTTAAATTTATATTGCTTTTAACTGTAATACATTAAGAAGAATAATCTTAAATCTATGATGTAATAGTTTCGTAAGCATTCACTATTTTAATTTTATTCCTCCAGAATCTCTTTATCCTTTCTCCAAGCACATCCGAACCCCCTTCATTCACAACCTTGCTTTCTCTAATATACCACATGATTCTTCTGGGCATCTAAAAACAAGATTCTTCAGGATCTTCTAATGGAAACAAAATAAAATACCTAAGATTTGTTTATGTGGACGATTAATCGTTCAATATGTGCTTTCTTTTGATAATATTTCTCTTGGGAAAATTCGTACCCAATTTAAAAATTTTTATTATAATAAAAGCATAATAAAATGTGCTTACAGAATAAAAAGGTAAGAATTTTCCAAGTAGAAATATTATCAAAATTGCCGTCGTGGACAATTATAAATTGGAGTTTGTCATTCTGTAAACTCAATGGTAAGCCATTGATATAAGTATTACGCGCATCGGCAAAAAGTTGGTCACAACTCAAGAAAATATTTTTTTTATAATCCTATTTGCAGTTTCAAATGCATTCACATTTTCACCAGGTACTTTCAAACAGCGACTAGGAAAATTGTCTTTCATCACAAATAGTTTACCATTGGGGCAGTCAGCACCACTGCTACTAACCGAAACGCAAAAGTGACCTTTTACGTGCCTTAACACGATCATCCCCTCTGTGTAAGAATATGGTAAATCGCTCTTATGCGAACGGAACTGTTAATTGTATTGTGATTATATTCTGGCATTGTAGGTTTTGTCGTTCTGATTCCAACGGGATGCATAACTCAAAATTGATATATTATGAGTTGTAACCATCTTACTGCCGACGTAAGATATGATTCAAAAACTGTATTCATTTTACAAAACTTAAAGGCAGAAGAATATTTAGATCTACTCCATTAATTAATTTTATTGATATCAAGAACCAAAAGTGATCTATTGCACGTCTCAGAAGACAAATCCTTAGGCTTCTGTAGCAACCCCTAAGTTCTTTCATGTTAGTGAAAGTTTTCCATTGTCACGCTTCAACAAGCTCCAACATATAAGATAAGTTGGAACCAGAAATATCGGAGACCACTATGACAGTTTTGACGGCAGAAAACATTTTTAAATAATAACTTTTGTTTGTTTTGTACCTGCCTTCAAACCTACGCGCCAGATACATTGTTTATTTTTATTTATTTGAGGTTACCAACGTGGGTCGTAGGATATCGTTCAGAACATCATTTTTTTCCTTTAATACTCCATATACAACGTTATTAAAGACAACAACAAAGATATTATCTATTTTTCCGCACATATTCTTGTATGGTCACACATATATGTGTGTATTTGTAAAAATAAAATTTTATTACAGATGCTTACAAGAGAATAAAAGGAATTTTAAGGATATATCGGATTATAATGATTTAACGCTAGAGGAATTCAATAATAATGAGAACTTTATTATCTCAGCAAAATATTTCAAATAGTCTTGATTATATTCAGTGTGAATAATTGTATGTGTTAATAATAAAGTGAATTTTAAGATAGATGGCTTTATTTCATTTCTTTTCCTTTTGATTCAAACTAAGCTCACTAAACTTAACAAGATACAATTTTTCGGATTTTTCCAAAATGGTTATCTTAATATTTATAATTAATCGTTTACAGCCGCTAAGCGGCTCCTATACGATCAATATACACGTCAATATATTCCAAAATAACTTACATTGTACAATAATATTGAGTAGTTCACATTAGAAGATTATGCAATATATTGGGTCAATCAAAAACAGTTCAACTTTTACTCTGCAATCAGAGAGGAAATAATATCGCAGCCAAAAATGTTATCAATGATCTGTAGTTTGAGGGCCAAATGGGTCCTTAGTACAGGGATTCTGTACAGATTACTTATAGTAAATTTTCTAAGTCACTAGGTTCACTAATTCTTAGTTCACTTATCAGATTTTCATGAGTGCAACTATTTCATTTTTTAAACCATTCCTTCATCCACCTGCGCTTTTGTTTTTCCTTCTTTTTCGGAGCTACAACTAATGCTACAGCCACACAACTTGCTGTCTTCTTATTTCACAAGTCCACTTCGCAATAGTATTGAGCAATAATATTGCAGTGTGTGGGTTGGACAAGAATAATATTGTACAAAATATTGTTCAATATATTTAAGTAAATATTGATCGTCTAGTGGCCGCTTTAATATACTTTACGCGGTAGCCGTCCATGTTTTTCAATGGTGTCAATTTTCTATGGTGTCAAATAATATTTTGTTGAAACACTTATGTATTTCAAAGGCAAGAACTATTTCTGTTTTTTTCTTTTTTTATGAGGAACCAAACATGCCTGTGATGTCCAGTGTGCTTTGTAACTAAACAACGTAACTTTGGAAATAATGGTCCAATCTTGGCAAATTTTTGGTAAGTCAAGCGCTTTTTTATTCACCAGTGTAACCTAATGTTAAAAAAAAAATAATATAAGGAGTGACGGGCTGGAGAGTTAGTCTGGCTCCGAGTATCTAATCACATGGTTAAGTTTATTTTACAGTATCATTACTAGTTGATCATTATTGTAGCTTTATAATTTATGTTATAAATTATCATTTTCGTCTAACAAAAATTATTTAAACCGACGATTGTGTTACAGTATATTACTATACAATTGTTTGGAGTCAAGGTTCGGCCATGGAATGGGTAGTTGGTTACTGTGTATGCTAGGGCAGTGGAGTAAGCAGAATAGAATTGATAATGGGCTCTATTTTCCAAAAACTTCTGAAGTTAAATGCAGAAATAATAAAAAAAATACATGAAAAGGAATAATATGTCATTGCCCTATAATGTTTAATGTTTTTTTTTTAAATAAATTGTTACCTGATTCAAGGAAAGAATTTTTTTTTTCGACTCATCAAAACGTATCTTCATAGTGTATAGACAAAAAAAATTAATATAGTATAACACTAACATGGATTTAAATAATTAAATAATATTAAAAGAAAATTATAATTTACAACGCCTACCAAACAACAAAAACATTAATTATTAACAATGTAAAAAAAAGTAACTATTAGCAACAATGCAGAAGCACAAAAGAAATCATATACTTTGATGTACAGACCGAGGCTAACACCTCAGTCAATTGCTTCTTATATTTCGTCCAAAATTCAACATTGTAGAAGGATTTAAATTGCAGAATATTCTCAAAACATCTAGAACACGTATTAAAAAACTGTTCCAGCATGTAGCTGTACTAACAAAAAGTCTAGAACTATTTTTAATGTAACAGATAAAATCAAATGTTATTTTTTCACTTTACAATTTTACTAGCTGTTTAAACAGTATCCAGTGATTCTTTTCTTTATAACTTGTTAATTAGATGAAATCATTTTGATATAATCTGAAGAGGCAGTTACTCATCTCCAGTGTAGGACTTCTAGCTGGTTTCGATCGATAGCTAAGTCAGGATAGAGCAAACAGTCTGATCTTCAGGCAAATGCGATGTGTGCATCTGCCATGATGGAAGGATGGATGGTAACACAAGACCTAGCTGCAGCTGCCCACTCTGCGACACACGAGACAATAATGACTCTGCAGCCTGACTATCCGCCGGTTATTGTTTGTTTTTGTTTTTGTTTGTCTGTCTTCATGGCCATTAGTCTTTCTGCCCCCGTGTTTGACCTTCGCCCTCCGCGAATCTGGCTGCGCAAACAGTGGAAGTTCCTGTACTTCAAACTTGTTCTCGGAACTCCTGGGAGATCGGAACCTTATACGAAAAACCGTAATTGTCCTTAACAATCGAGCTAAGTGTTTACCTTTTATTTTATTTTTTTAAACAAGCACTACAACTCCTCCTGAATTCTTTTGTTTATTCCACACTGTTGAGATACCTTATCAAAGGCTTAAACGTGGCATCTCGTAAACGATTTTAAAATTTTAAATTTTTTTTGGAAAATTTGGAACCATTTGGAAACATTTTGGAAAAATTGTATATCAGTCTAGTGGAACGACGAGCAAGATTTAAATAGAAAAAGTGTAAAAATACGGTATGATGCAAAAATGAGCGGTCCCACTATATTTTTAAAAACTTATTTTATTCACTATTGTTTTATTAAATTTTATTTAGAAAACAAAAATTTTTTAAATAAAATTATGCTCATTAGGTGTTACGTTTTGGCTGACGATTTGAATCATGTAGGTATCTATTTTGAAAGAAACAGTAAAGATCATTTCCCAACTTTTCCAATATATTGCTGAAATTCTCTATTCATTATTATTTGTTTCCTAATTACAGAACGTAGCTTTAATCTATGTATACTGTGTTTAACATTAGGTTTTGGATTTGAAATGTCTAGTTGTAGCTAGCTATTGGTTTAAAAATTAAAAAAAAAAGATATGTATCGTCGGTTGATGCTAGGATGATGAGTGTAACATTGTACTATAGTCATCTGGGCTTCTCAACAAAATTCCTAGCAATACTCTATAAAATCAAATATTACTCCAAAAAATGCATGGCCCCAATTTTTTTTCTCCATTTCTGATATCTGCTACATTGGTTTTGAATATGATAATAAAGTTGGTAATAAATTATGTTTGATGAAATTGTGAACTGCAATGTTGTCCATACTACTATTAAAATTTCATTTCGTGCTTCTTACAGCGTTTAGTGTGAAAGTTTTGTATTTATTTTCTAAAATAATCTAAAATAAATTGTTTTAATGTGAAATGCTAGTGAAAAGTCGAGTAAGCATGTGTTCTTTCCAAATAGCAAGATTTCTCTCTCTTACATCTCCTTTTGAATTTATTAAAAATTGGAAACATTTTTTGGTCTACAGCCATTTAATGAACTTACAAGGAAGAAAATGGATGTTTTTTTAATTGATTGATTGATTAAAAAAAGAACGGTCGAATCAACGCAACGATGTTGAAACGGTACATACATTACAAATTGTAATGTATTTACATATGGTATTGTAATTTACAATGAACCCGAAAACCCCAAATGGTTTCGGTTATACAGTACTTTTATATATATTTGTTTTTTGTTTGTAATAAAGAAACTCTAAAGGTTCTGTTTCTACTAAAATAAAGCCTGAGTTATGCAATGCACATTTCATGCTGTCAGTGAACAGATTGCCAAGTGACTCAGCCGGAAGCCAAAAGGAGAAAACTGAGAGCTGAGCCACTTAGTGAAGGAAATGCTTAAAGGAAAACGTAATAAATAGAGTGGTGGAGGATTTATCTTTGGAAAACTAGCGGTACAGCGGCCAGCCATTGTTTGCTGGCAGTCTCCAACGACAGCTCCGGAGGACGATTTCACCACATAACTTACCCTCTTTCTCATCTTTTCTTTTGAGACGTCAAAGATATTATTCTTCCTTTGCAGAATGAGGGTGAATATATACATCACAATAACAGGACCTTTTTGCTTATTTTTGTTAACAGTTTATAGTGGTTTATATCTTCCGAAATTATAAGGATATATTAAGTTAATAATATTGAATATATCATTTTTTTTTTTTTTTTTTTTTTTTTTTTTTTTTTTTTTTTTTTTTTTTTTTTTTTTTTTTGTGGCTCGAATATTCACATTATTTGAATGGTGATAATTGCAAAAATAGATAAATAATTGAGTATTAATATGTATAAACTTAAGTAATATGAGTCACGAAAAAAAACCCGTATTAATTACAGTTTTTTAAATTTTAGTTCGCGAGAACTAACAGGAGATCGCGTTGACAAAGATGGTCGCGGTATTCAGGGGGGAGGGGGGGGGGTCATCAACCGGTGTGTCATGAGTGTATTGAAGAAACAAATAAAAAATGGAACTACAAAATGTGAGCTGGAATAATTTCCCTAGAGACCGAAAAAAATATGACAAAAAGTTACAATATGGCCACATTGTAAAATAACTGGTTTTATGCCTATAACTGGTTTTATAGGCTTATAAAACCAGTTATAAGTGAAATCCAAGATTTTGAACTTGATTCTAAATTTGGTAATGAAACTTGTTGCTTTCACTTACCTATATATGAAATAAATAGTAAGTGGAAGTATTGCGATCGTGAAAAATTTCGACTTCCGGTTTTCAACGGAAATACACGTTTTGAGGCCCCTGAGTCCAAATAACCAAGTCGCGCGAAATGGTCTGTGTGTGTGTGAACAAACCAGCTCAAAAACTATAAACCGTTCGAACCTGAAATTGGGTATTTAGTGTAGGTATATGCCCGCGATGTGACAGCAAAAATTTCATCAAAATTGCTCAAAGGGAGGGAGGACTTTATTTAATAACTTTTTACGTTTTTTTTTTCGATTATTTCAAAAACGGCCCTAACGATTTTGATTAAAATGATTATTTGATGTATTAATATGCCCGAGATATGACTGTAAAAATTTCATCAAAATTGATTAACCGGAGGGGGGACTTCACTTAATACATTTTGTATCATTTTCACGTGTTATTTTTATTTACTCAAACACGGCATTAACGATTTTGATCAAACTGGGTATTTGAAGTATGTATATGCCAAAGACGTGATAGCCAACATTTCATCAAAATTGGTCAAACAGAAGGGGCACTTTATTTCATGATTTTTTTCCAATTTTTAACGTTTTTTCGTTGATCTCAAAAATGGCTTTAACGATTTTTATCAAATTCGTCATGTTTAACGAAAATTAGGTGTTATTTAATATCAGGTAAGCGTTATCATTATTAAAATGTTCTGAGGGGATTATAGAGCAAATGAAAACATAAATAAGAAATGAATGCGGAACTCTGAGAAGTGGCAAAAACAAAACACATTAATTTCATATCTACGTAAGTTCGTTAGTGAAAGTTGTGTGTTGCGCGCACGCACCAGATTTTTTTTTTTATTTTCTGTTCCTCTCTACCCTAAGAGAGGTCATACATTTTTTCATAGACAACAAGATAAGTTAAGATTGAAGAAACTGAAAACGGTAAGTTTATTAAAGTATTGTAGATGTTCTGAAAAACTATTCTAGCTTCTTAGAAAAAATTCTAAGAAACATATTAATAAGTGAACCGTCATTTCCCAGGAGTAGCTCCGAAATTTGAACTTTCGTTATCTAACCTTTGCCGTGGTGTTGAGGAATCGACAAAGACAGGGAGCCTATAGATCGGATCATCTGGGAAATGCTATAGGACAGCGGCACCGAGGTGGCGATAATAGGGCGACTCCTCTAGGACAGGATGAAGGTGACTCTGCCCAGCCAGCCGTGCAAAATACCACTACCTGACATTTTCATCGTCCTAACGACGTCTCTGTGGACATCTCTTCTCGAGCTACTGTCGAAATTTCGATCCGGTTAGATCTCTCTTCATTGAAAGATATTTAACGTGATTAGTTGATACGAAAATCCATTTGTGGTAATCGTAAACTCTTTATACCAGACGCGCCACAACGATTAACGATGTACTACATTAAACGTCATTTAATTACGCCTTAAATCTGTCTATATATTTTAAGAAATGTTGCTCCAATCATCTCTGTTACTGGTTGATGTATGACTATAGCAGTTAATTTACTATGCACATTACATCAGCACAAGAGACTCTACTGTGGCACACCAAAATAATCATAAAGTAGATATTCATAGTTAAATAATTAATATTAATGTTAATATTTTTAAACAAAGGAAAACATTGATGGATAACTATGAATCATAAACAAGCTACTTAATTCGACTCAATGCATTTTTAATATTATTGGGTGGGCCGGGATAGCCGAGCCGGTTTGAGTGCGACCCGCTTTAGCACGCTCGAGCCGAACGGTGTCGGTTCGAATCCGCCCTGGGATGGTTGACTTTTATTTCGTGGTGGCAAAACGGAATAAATCTCGACCTACCCACCATGGTTAGAATAGGTTGGTAACACCTCTAGGTTAACCCACCCGTATGCAAGTGGCCAGGTAGGGATATTATACTTTATTTATGTTTTTGGAATAATTCGTTTGCATAGTGCATTTCTCAAACACCAACTCAATATATCAATAACTCTCTCCGCTTTCACTTAATTAGAAGAGGCTAGTTGTCCGTTAAGCCCTTAAAAACACTAAAATTCAAAAACAAATCTTAAAAATTAAAAAACGGAATATATTGAGACCCTTTTATTTTTATTTTTTTATTTTATTTATAGGAAATTTCAAACTTTTCACTCCAAAAAGATTTCAGATTTTATATTATTTATTTTCTCAATATGGCTTAAGAAATCTTTGCTGTACGTTGTAAAATGTTACAAATATATTAAAGAATATACCACAAATGTTTTCCAAGATATTTCGATTTAATTGATTTAGATTTAACTATAATCAGAAAAATGAAAGATTTGGCAGTATTAACTTTTAATAAAGTGTTCGTGTCTAGCTTATTGTTAAACGAAATCTTGTATATAATACGATGGGCATACCTCAAATCAATTTTTCATGTAATAAACATACAAATAAATAATAACAGCACGATAGCATCATACTAAAACAAAGTACCTACACAATAATATATTTGAATGGAAGGGAAATGGTTACGCCTTCAATCATAGGTAGTAGGTAGTTGATACCGCAAGACTGAACAAATATGCTGGCTTAGTATCACTACTCCCGCGAGCAACCTTCCTCAATCCTCGTGACGCCTAATAAAACCTGGATTTTTTTTATTTTTATTTTAAACAAACCTCTCCAATATGGTTGGGATTATTTACGTTTAATAACGTTTAAGACACTAATCACTATAAGCCAAAAGTTTCATCCACATCTACAATATTTTTGAATTTTTAAGAACTAACTTATTTTATCTTCATTTACACTTCATCTTCTTCTTTAATCTACGTTTCGAGGTAAATAAATTAAGCAAATACCTGACAATAAAGTAAATGAATGCTGATATGAAAGATAAAGGACTAACGACGAAAACTATACCAAATAGATGTAAAGGAATTTATTTTGAAACAATGAAGAAAATATGTTAGTTAAATCAGACATTAAAACTATGCGGATGTAGGAATAGAAGAAAAACGGTATGTAGTTGCAATGCAATGTTAAATACCGGGTCCTGAGGATGGGAGAATCATAGAGCAAAAAAAGAAAATGAATTTTAAAAGAAGAAGAGGTAGTTCAAAGTATACAAAACTTGTTAGGAAAGCTATCATTAAAATATAAATACATTTTTTTATCGATACGATCATTTATAATATGATCAATAAATGAGACATGATAAAAAAAATCCTTAAAATTTTTAAATTTACTATTAGTGATTTACTATTTTTTTCTCATTGTTTATCCAATTTGTTTCCAGATCACTAACACTTTCTACTTGACGTGAACAATAAATAAAAATTATTCCCTTTGTTTTTAACATATATACAAATTTATTTATATTGATTTCACATGAAATTATCATTGTTAACTATGAAATTCGTTTATAATGGCTTGGAATAACATTGTTTATGAAAAGGACTTTCGTTGTCTTAAAACTATAAAACCTGGGCTTTTGCGATTCTCTTTTTTTAAAAATTTCATAAATCAAAGAAAATTCATATTATTAGCTGCTGATATAATGAAACATGAAATCAAATGATTGTTTTGTTTAAAGTCACTTTATGCCACTAAGGTTAATCGGACGATGCTACAATGGTAGCCCTAAATTTTTCAACGCACAGGCTTGAAATCTTCATTTTATGTCCCTACCAGAGGACAGCATAGTAATGGATACATTACTCCCTTAAAAAAATCCTAGGGGCCAGATAAGAATCCACGAACTTTAAATAAAATTAAATTTAATATTGTAGGCTGCTAGCCCAAAGGTGACCCCCTATCAGATGATTAAATAAAGAATACAAATTACGACGAAATTCAAGGTTATAATGAGGAGCTTTATTTTGTTAAAAATTACTTAGAGATTCATCACTCTAGAAGACTTTTAATTACAAAATAACGTTTAAGACTTGATCATAATAAACAATTCTTGTTGGGCCTAGTTTTGATCAAAGTGCAATCTATTTATTTGATGTTATCCTTTATATAATTGAAAAAGGTTAAGGTGGCAACCACAGAGCCCTATAATTGTACTATAGGACGACATAGTGCCTTTAATCCGAACTAGACTGGCAAATTGTGGGCCCTGGAATTGGATATTTTTGGTGACAGGGTCTTGTTTAAGGGCAATATAACTGCTCCCCACCCGCGAGGACCAATTACAGAGCCCGGCTGCCCTACTCGCTTGCTAATTGGTCCGCTGTCGCTCCTGCCTTCCTATCTGCGGTTCTGTCCACTGTCCTTCCTTTGTTCTTATTGGCCAATTTATTCTTTTTCTATATACTGTTGTCATACTTACGTTTGTCTCAATTAAATAGAAATGTCATTAATCATCATTTATGATTCATGCGTTAGCATTTTAAGTATTCTATATTAATAAATTTGTAATAGTATAAAAGTTTTTACTAGTTATATACAAATGCTTATCTGAATACTCATGCCTAAATATTTCCATAAAATAAAATACTTGGGCAATAAGTATTATATTGGTACACTTATTTTAACATTCTATATCAACGGTAGAGAAAAAAAAATAATAAAAGAACATATTTAACAACGTAAAAACTTTAATAAAGTAAATCATAATCATCAAAATTAATTTGACAACTGTTTATAAAACTTCACATAAGAACAAACTATACACCACATAATACATGAGTGCCGATTACTTAAAAAAATAAAATATGTAAATTATACTCCCACCATATGTTCTGATACCATATGTTTTGTTTAATCTATTTGAGGTTATTTAATTAGACTTTTAAAGACTGTATTAGTTTATTGTTAGTAGGCAAATAACGTTGTAAATTATTTATTCTTTCAGGTATGTTTATCTTTTATTGTTGTTTATTTTGTTATATTGTTTATTCTGTTTCTTATTCAAATAAATTCTTTCAGAACAAGAACATTAATTCTCGTCATTTGAAATCCTACTTACAAATTAATTTAAAACGTTATTTGCCTACTAACAATAAACTAATGCAGTCTTTAAAAGTCTAATTAAATAACCTCAAATAGATTAAACAAAACATATGGTATCAGAACATATGGTATCAGAACATTCTTAACACTTATGTGATAAAAAACAATGAGTTTTCATATGATTTACTGTTAGGTCTTGATGCCATTACCAAGTTTAAGCTGATACAAGATGAGAACTTAAATATTTTGCAACGCACTGGAGATGAACAAGTTACAAAAATAGATGATATGCCTGTTTCAGATTATTTAGAAGTAAATTTTACAGATGTTCCACAAGCATTAAAGATAGATAATTAAATAGATGATTCAAAGATGCCAATTTTAGATGATTTAAAGATGACTGATTTAGGAGCTTTAGAAGATTTTTCAAAGAAGAAAGATTCACAAGATGTAGAAAACATTTCGGAGGAATTTCTTCCTGCTCATCTTGATCAGGATTTCAATATGATTAATTTAACGAATGGCACTATCATTCAAGCAAAATTGGATCATATTAAGGAAAGCGAAAAAAGGATAGAAATTTTAGAATTGCTAGGCAAATATCAGCATGTTTTTGCTTCTGATAAATTTGATGTTGGAAGAGTGAAGTCAGGAAAAGCAGAAATTAAATTAATTAGAGATGAATATGTAACATCTAGGGCATACAAATGTTCTATTCCAGATGAAATAGAAATTAGATCGCAGATTAAGCAATTGTTGCAGTCAGATCTGATAGAGGAGTCTGATTCACCATTTGCTTCACCGGTAACCCTAGCTTATAAGAAAGAAGATGGACGTAAGTCAAGACTATGTATAGGTTTTCGAAATTTAAACAAACTTGTAGTACCTGAATGCTTTCCCTTCCCTACAATCAATGACGTAATTGATAAAATATCCAACTGCAAATATTTTACAGCAGTAGATGTAAATTCTGCTTTTTGGAGTATTCCGTTAAAAGAATCAGACCGAGAAAAAACATCTTTTATTACAAAATATGGAAAATTTAAGTGGAAAGTTCTTCCTTTCGGTTATAAAAATGCCCCTGCTATTTTTCAACGTATTCTGTCAATCACGTTAAGAAGGAATAATTTAGACGAATTCTGCATTAATTATATTGATGACATTTTGATATTTTCAAAGACCTGGTCTGACCATATTCATCATCTTGAAACATTTGTACAAGTCATTGGAGACGAAGGTTACACACTGAAATTAGAAAAATGCAAATTTGCTTCAAGTTCAGTCAAATATTTAGGTCATTTTATTCAAGAAAATAAAATATCACCGGCACAAGAAAATTTGACTGAAATAAAAAATCTGAAGAGACCAACAGATAAGTCAGGTGTTCGCAGTGTATTAGGTTCTATAAATTTTTATTTGAAATATATTGAAAACAGTGCGCAAAACTTTGAACCATTACACCGGCTATTACGGAAGAATGTTAAATTTCAGTGGTCGGATGACTGCGAAAAGAGTTTTAATTTAATTAAAGATTATCTGTGTTCTTCCCCAATACTATCTATTTACGATAAAGATGTATATATTGAAACTGACGCCAGCTATAATGGCATCGGGGCTTGTTTGAAGCAGCCTCAACTTGATGGAATATTACATCCAGTCGCCTATTTTTCCAGAAAGCTATCGGCAAGAGAAAAAAAAATGGACATTATTCATCTCGAGTGCAAAGCGATTAAAGATGCCATAAAATATTGGCAGTACTATCTTATTGGTAGACCATTCTATGTCTGTAGTGATCATAAACCCCTAGAAAATTTAAAAACTAAGGCTCGCATGGATGAAACTTTAGGTGAATTAGTGCATTACCTCTCTCAATTCAATTTTAAAATAATTTACAAAAAAGGCAAAGACAATATTTTAGCTGATCTGCTATCCAGGCAACCAGTTCTAAAGTACTTTGAGAATGACGATGCTATTCAGGTTGTGAATTTAATAGAACTACAAGAAATTATACTAGACCAAAAGAATAATGCTGATGAACTAACTTCAGCGAAGAACACGGAAACACGTCACGACATTATTTACAAAATAATAGGAGAGAGAGCCAGAATATTTGTATCTGCTACATTTGGTTTGAAATTAATCAGCAAAGTCCATGACTATTACGGTCATATCGGGGTAGCACAATTAAGAGATAAAATTAGACCTTTTTATTACTTTAAGAATTTGGACAAACTGATAAGTGATTTCTGTAAAAGGTGTTCAATTTGCAGGGAAAATAAAACCCGCAAGGGCAGGACTATAGGACTCATGTCACGACTGGTTCCGGCTACCGCTCCATACGAAATAATGTCAATTGATTCTGTTGGAGGTTTTGCTGGTAACAGAAGCTCTAAGAATTATATGCATATTTTGGTTGACCACTTTAGCCGATACGCTTGGATTTCAACTACGAAAGGTCAATGTTCAAAAGACTTTGTAAATCTAATTGCTCCTATTGCTAAAACAAACAATATCAAGTTAATTTTGGCGGATCAGTACACAGGTATAAACTCTAAAGTTCTTAAAAAGTATCTTAAGCAAATGGGAATACAGTTAGTGTTTACCGCGATTGATTGTCCGAGTTCGAATGGTCTCAATGAGCGTTTGAATCAGACACTCGTCAACAGAATCAGATGCAAAATCAATGGAGGGGATAAACGAGCTTGGTCGACCATAGCACAGGAATGCGTCCAGGACTATAATCGCACGATTCATAGCTCCACGAAATTTGAACCAGCTTATCTGCTTTATGGAAAACAGACAACTATTTGCCCACTCGGGCCAGAAGTTACGAGGGATTTGACTGAAGATAGGAAAAGGGCTTTCATAAATTCTAGCTGTAGTTTTCAGGTCAACAAGAAAAGGATTGATAAAAATCGTGTTTTTCATGAATTCCAAGTTGGTGATCTTGTCTACATAGAGAACGGTAGCAGACTCAATAGGAAGAAGACCGATAGAGTTCGAGTAGGACCTTTTCGCATTTTGAGGAAGATTTCTTCATCATTCTACGAAGTTGATTGTGGCAAAAGAAAGAAAGAAGCAAATTATTTTCATTGTAGCAAGTTGTCGCTTTATTCTTCCGAAAAAGCGCCCCGGGAGGGGGAGATGTAAATTATACTCCCACCATATGTTCTGATACCATATGTTTTGTTTAATCTATTTGAGGTTATTTAATTAGACTTTTAAAGACTGTATTAGTTTATTGTTAGTAGGCAAATAACGTTGTAAATTATTTATTCTTTCAGGTATGTTTATCTTTTATTGTTGTTTATTTTGTTATATTGTTTATTCTGTTTCTTATTCAAATAAATTCTTTCAGAACAAGAACATTAATTCTCGTCATTTGAAATCCTACTTACAAATTAATTTAAAACGTTATTTGCCTACTAACAATAAACTAATGCAGTCTTTAAAAGTCTAATTAAATAACCTCAAATAGATTAAACAAAACATATGGTATCAGAACATATGGTATCAGAACATTCTTAACACTTATGTGATAAAAAACAATGAGTTTTCATATGATTTACTGTTAGGTCTTGATGCCATTACCAAGTTTAAGCTGATACAAGATGAGAACTTAAATATTTTGCAACGCACTGGAGATGAACAAGTTACAAAAATAGATGATATGCCTGTTTCAGATTATTTAGAAGTAAATTTTACAGATGTTCCACAAGCATTAAAGATAGATAATTAAATAGATGATTCAAAGATGCCAATTTTAGATGATTTAAAGATGACTGATTTAGGAGCTTTAGAAGATTTTTCAAAGAAGAAAGATTCACAAGATGTAGAAAACATTTCGGAGGAATTTCTTCCTGCTCATCTTGATCAGGATTTCAATATGATTAATTTAACGAATGGCACTATCATTCAAGCAAAATTGGATCATATTAAGGAAAGCGAAAAAAGGATAGAAATTTTAGAATTGCTAGGCAAATATCAGCATGTTTTTGCTTCTGATAAATTTGATGTTGGAAGAGTGAAGTCAGGAAAAGCAGAAATTAAATTAATTAGAGATGAATATGTAACATCTAGGGCATACAAATGTTCTATTCCAGATGAAATAGAAATTAGATCGCAGATTAAGCAATTGTTGCAGTCAGATCTGATAGAGGAGTCTGATTCACCATTTGCTTCACCGGTAACCCTAGCTTATAAGAAAGAAGATGGACGTAAGTCAAGACTATGTATAGGTTTTCGAAATTTAAACAAACTTGTAGTACCTGAATGCTTTCCCTTCCCTACAATCAATGACGTAATTGATAAAATATCCAACTGCAAATATTTTACAGCAGTAGATGTAAATTCTGCTTTTTGGAGTATTCCGTTAAAAGAATCAGACCGAGAAAAAACATCTTTTATTACAAAATATGGAAAATTTAAGTGGAAAGTTCTTCCTTTCGGTTATAAAAATGCCCCTGCTATTTTTCAACGTATTCTGTCAATCACGTTAAGAAGGAATAATTTAGACGAATTCTGCATTAATTATATTGATGACATTTTGATATTTTCAAAGACCTGGTCTGACCATATTCATCATCTTGAAACATTTGTACAAGTCATTGGAGACGAAGGTTACACACTGAAATTAGAAAAATGCAAATTTGCTTCAAGTTCAGTCAAATATTTAGGTCATTTTATTCAAGAAAATAAAATATCACCGGCACAAGAAAATTTGACTGAAATAAAAAATCTGAAGAGACCAACAGATAAGTCAGGTGTTCGCAGTGTATTAGGTTCTATAAATTTTTATTTGAAATATATTGAAAACAGTGCGCAAAACTTTGAACCATTACACCGGCTATTACGGAAGAATGTTAAATTTCAGTGGTCGGATGACTGCGAAAAGAGTTTTAATTTAATTAAAGATTATCTGTGTTCTTCCCCAATACTATCTATTTACGATAAAGATGTATATATTGAAACTGACGCCAGCTATAATGGCATCGGGGCTTGTTTGAAGCAGCCTCAACTTGATGGAATATTACATCCAGTCGCCTATTTTTCCAGAAAGCTATCGGCAAGAGAAAAAAAAATGGACATTATTCATCTCGAGTGCAAAGCGATTAAAGATGCCATAAAATATTGGCAGTACTATCTTATTGGTAGACCATTCTATGTCTGTAGTGATCATAAACCCCTAGAAAATTTAAAAACTAAGGCTCGCATGGATGAAACTTTAGGTGAATTAGTGCATTACCTCTCTCAATTCAATTTTAAAATAATTTACAAAAAAGGCAAAGATAATATTTTAGCTGATCTGCTATCCAGGCAACCAGTTCTAAAGTACTTTGAGAATGACGATGCTATTCAGGTTGTGAATTTAATAGAACTACAAGAAATTATACTAGACCAAAAGAATAATGCTGATGAACTAACTTCAGCGAAGAACACGGAAACACGTCACGACATTATTTACAAAATAATAGGAGAGAGAGCCAGAATATTTGTATCTGCTACATTTGGTTTGAAATTAATCAGCAAAGTCCATGACTATTACGGTCATATCGGGGTAGCACAATTAAGAGATAAAATTAGACCTTTTTATTACTTTAAGAATTTGGACAAACTGATAAGTGATTTCTGTAAAAGGTGTTCAATTTGCAGGGAAAATAAAACCCGCAAGGGCAGGACTATAGGACTCATGTCACGACTGGTTCCGGCTACCGCTCCATACGAAATAATGTCAATTGATTCTGTTGGAGGTTTTGCTGGTAACAGAAGCTCTAAGAATTATATGCATATTTTGGTTGACCACTTTAGCCGATACGCTTGGATTTCAACTACGAAAGGTCAATGTTCAAAAGACTTTGTAAATCTAATTGCTCCTATTGCTAAAACAAACAATATCAAGTTAATTTTGGCGGATCAGTACACAGGTATAAACTCTAAAGTTCTTAAAAAGTATCTTAAGCAAATGGGAATACAGTTAGTGTTTACCGCGATTGATTGTCCGAGTTCGAATGGTCTCAATGAGCGTTTGAATCAGACACTCGTCAACAGAATCAGATGCAAAATCAATGGAGGGGATAAACGAGCTTGGTCGACCATAGCACAGGAATGCGTCCAGGACTATAATCGCACGATTCATAGCTCCACGAAATTTGAACCAGCTTATCTGCTTTATGGAAAACAGACAACTATTTGCCCACTCGGGCCAGAAGTTACGAGGGATTTGACTGAAGATAGGAAAAGGGCTTTCATAAATTCTAGCTGTAGTTTTCAGGTCAACAAGAAAAGGATTGATAAAAATCGTGTTTTTCATGAATTCCAAGTTGGTGATCTTGTCTACATAGAGAACGGTAGCAGACTCAATAGGAAGAAGACCGATAGAGTTCGAGTAGGACCTTTTCGCATTTTGAGGAAGATTTCTTCATCATTCTACGAAGTTGATTGTGGCAAAAGAAAGAAAGAAGCAAATTATTTTCATTGTAGCAAGTTGTCGCTTTATTCTTCCGAAAAAGCGCCCCGGGAGGGGGAGATGTAAATTATACTCCCACCATATGTTCTGATACCATATGTTTTGTTTAATCTATTTGAGGTTATTTAATTAGACTTTTAAAGACTGTATTAGTTTATTGTTAGTAGGCAAATAACGTTGTAAATTAATTATTC
Source organism: Aelia acuminata (assembly GCA_911387785.2). Lineage (NCBI taxonomy): Eukaryota > Metazoa > Arthropoda > Insecta > Hemiptera > Pentatomidae > Aelia > Aelia acuminata. The sequence continues at coordinate 183,106,556 of OU426978.1, read as the reverse complement.
TTTCAGGTATGTTTATCTTTTATTGTTGTTTATTTTGTTATATTGTTTATTCTGTTTCTTATTCAAATAAATTCTTTCAGAACAAGAACATTAATTCTTGTCATTTGAAATCCTACTTACAAATATATCAACGAAATGTATTTTTGATTCAAGACAGTTGGCAAACATTTTGTTACAGAAAAAAAAACCGCTTTAATGTTGATAATTACTTACGAGGCGTATGTGTTAAAGTATGTTTAGGTTTATTTCTATTTATTTATATCTGAAAATGTTAAAAAGTTAATTTATAGGTATATGTATTTAATTGATTGTTGCTAAATGCTGTTTTAATTATAATTTCTTTTATGTTCTATGCTTAGTTTGTTTTATATCTAATTTACTTAAAAACTGTATTAAAAAGCAAAATAATTATCAATTATCGTGCTGGGATTCTGCACTGCCTGTAGCGCTGCTGGACCATCTCGGACGACCTCTTTCATAACGCAGTTATGACATTGGCGCTAGCACCTGCTGCATGTTCGGTGGGGTACGGTGCTGGAGGTGGGCCTCTGCAGTACCACCGGCGAGATATCGATCATGTACATTGTATACTGTATAGAACGGTATGTAAAGAATAACAAATAAACTGCCTTCTAGCAGGGTTACTGCTGGAAGGAAAAAAAAAACTGTTTATAAAAATAAAATGGCTTGACTTGTTGTACATTTGATCAAAATCTATTCTCATAATTGAAGTATATCCGTATATATATCCTTGTTAATTTTTAGGAATATTGCATATTATAATCGCAATATGCCAACATTCGCAGAATAATGTTGGATATTCTGTTGAGCAATAGCAGATTGTTAAGCCTCAAGACAGAACTAAAGGCAGAGACTAGAACCTCCCCACTTCCTGAGACCGGAAACAGAGGGGTGGGACCTCTATAGTCTGGTGCCATGGGGTGCGATACACGGCCATATAGTACAATCCATGACCATAAGCTGCATTGTGGCAAATATGGTGATCAGTGGCGGTCATCTATTAATGTGCCTGCTCATGGTAGTTAGCATAACAAAACCATCGCGCTGGCCGTCGGCTATATCTTCCTCGGCCTATATCTTGCTGATTCTGTTAGCAATGGCGATAATAAAACGATAATTTTGATTGTATTAATAATATTAGATAATGTCTTAATGAAGGGCCTTGAAAATGTTTCTGAAAAAAAAATATCAATGATTATAATTCTCAATTTTAAGTAAATATAATTTAAAAGTTTATTCTAATAATATCATTTCATCTTTTAAGTGTTGATTTTTATTTTGTCTTTTTTAATAGAACCCTATTAAACAATTAATGAACCAGTACACTAGTGGTCTCTATGTTAATATCGCTAATATCAGTTAAGATGGTTGTTTCGATATAACTACACTGAAATATTTTAACTTGAAATAGAAGAACAAAATATCTTTTCGTATTAAAAGAATTTGGGGATATTACAGACATGTATATATAATCTAAACAAAATTAATGATTATATTACAGTACTTTGTATTACCTAGGTATGCTATGATATCCATGCATGTATGCTAGTATTTGATAAAAATCAATAATTAAACAAGCCCACATGTCAAAATAAAAACAAAAACCCTAAACATACGTTTAAATATACTTTACTATATTTTTACAAATCTTCTAAATTGAAAATCAGGCAGAAACTGAATTACCTGGACATACCCCTACTTACTTGGGCATACGGCTCACAGATTTTCGGCTCAGCTGAAAAGAGGCACTTACAAAAATTACAAACTTTTCAATCAAAAATTTTAAGACAAAACAATCAACGATCCAATATCACATAGGAACTCTTAACTGCTAATTATTCAGTGGCTGCTATGTTAATATCGTTAGAAAACGTTAGGGGACTGATATATTTTTTCGTGTTAAAATAATTTCGTGCTAGAGGATATTACAAAAAATTATAGCTTTTCCACAAAATTAAGCATATTAGAGTAAATTATATTCACTATGTATGTTATGATATATATGTATTTATGCTTGCATTTAATAAAAATTAAAAAGTAAAAAACATATTGGGAGGGAAGTTTGATGAAAAAGATTAGCTCGTTTGTTGGCTGTTCCGATGGTGTCCGTATTTCAAAGCCAAGTTAGCCGCTCTTTCGTTTTAAAACCCTTCTTATTTGCCGGTATGCAGGGTGTTTACCATATTTTGTTATCCTTTTATGTTAAGTGATTTTTGTTTCGTGTTAAACGTAAAAATGTTGAATACATACTTAGTAGTCTGTAGAAACCGTTTTATTATTTCATGTTAACCGACATTTCGTCTTAAACGTTTTGATACATAATACCTTATTTCTTTAAATTTGTAACCGTTCTATTAAATGTTATGTTGTTACACCATAGGCCCCAAAATCACTAAATATTGGACACAAAATATATTTTCTTCAATTCCACTTTATATAATGCCAGAATTGATGACATTTCCTTAAATATTGAAAAACGGAGGTTTTTATAAATTGGAAAGAATGGCTGAGAAGGGAGACAGAAGCTGGAAAAGCCCCTCGACCGAAATGAGATAAATCCCCGAAATGATTCCGATGAATTGGGAGGAGACTTCATCCGCTTTCCCGGAGCTGATTTCCCGACAAAAAGGGAAATGCTGTTAAGTTTCCCCTGGAGTCAACCTAATTGTATTCTCTCGTCGTCCGCGAAAATCGAGAAGTCACTAAGACTGGGGGATAATTTTATTTTTTTGTTAATTGTCCTTAAAAAGTAATGGAATCACCAAAAATATTTGATGATAATAAGTTTTCACGGCTCGTGAATAATTTACAAGGATTTCCGTCTTAAGACATTCAGATGCTCAGGAATTCGTTATAATAATAAAAAAAAAAAGATTTACTTTATAAATAAAATTAATGTTCTAAAGGCAAGATGCTTATATATTATCAGATATACACCGTACCACAGTTAGATCAGTGACAATAAAATAGCCCAGAGCCATGAATAATTGTTAATAAAAAGTGGATCATGTACAATGAAGAAGTGGATATATGTTTTCATAGATAACGAATTGTGTATAGAGATATGGCGATGGAATTTAAAAATGTACAATAGATAACCCCAAAACATGAGCCAAAAGCCCGAAACGTTGGGAAAATTAAATACAAGATAACCCATTGGAAGAGATTCCTTTATTTGAAGAAAAACCTTATGCAAACCAAATTCTTCCTTACTAAGGTGAAAGATACAACCAAATAGAAAATATACATATTTTTAATTACTAACATATATTCTGTTCTAATAAATAGTTAAGATAATAAATTCTGTTGAAACTGAAAACTGTTACAACCAGTTCATTTTACATTGCAACATTTAAAAATGTTTATATAGGTGGTAACTGGTGTGATATGTTTTTTTAATTTTCGGTTCAGTTTGGATATCGATTCTAGTTCATACTTGTCCTTGGACTCCATCACTTATTCATCGTTTATCATTAACTACTCAATGTATTTGAATTTTGGTGCTCATCGAAAATCATATGATTTTTCTAGCTTTGAACTATTTGTTTCTGGAAGTTTGTAACTTCTCACCATACGATAATATCTCTCACCAAACTTGTTTCGCAGACTGTTCGTTGTAGGGAAATGATGAATCTTTCCTGTTATTATCTAGCAAATCGAGCGTGGTTAGTACTTGGATAGGTGACCGCTCCATTCGGGTGAAAGCCCGCCAATGAACTCCACGCAGTCCAAGCCATCCCCCATAGCCGAGTATGTGAGGCCCATCAGCCTACTGGAGGCGATATACACCGACCGGGCGTACGAGTGATAATTCTTCCCCGTGTTATCGAGAACCGTGATGTGGTTTTTCAAGATGTCAGTAACCGTCCGGAGGTTTGGCACAAGGACGGTATGCTTCAGGGAAAAAATAGTGGTACTCGGGCCTGCTTACTCTGAACTACCATAATCCTTGAGCCTAGACCAGTTTGTCACTATCCTTGAACCCGAGAGAGATGTCGCCATCGGTAGAAAGGACACTGCCAAATTGGCCCCAATGGGATTGGTTATGGAGTTATGGGCAATCTGCCGCTGTTCCATGGTGACCATGGCTTGCAGCAACGTGAGGTTTGGGCAGGTTGTCTACGCTGTCTGTGCTCCCGCAAGCAACACAAATGTCTGTAAGAAGAGTAACGCGTCTGTAATGCGGGGCCATAGGTCTCATTAGGTCTAATGCGCCAAACGAAAGAACAAAATAAAAATTAAAAATTAAATCTTTAATAACATAATATTCTAAAATATCTGTCCAATGAATGGTGTATATTATATAAATCTCACAGAGTGTTTCCAATATCACCATCTTTTTAATATTTTGTATGATAATCGTAGATAAAAGGATAAACCAAAATGAAAGATAGGAATAAGAATTATTCGTAATTGATTAAATGCAAATAAGGGCTGTATGAGGGATTGAGTGACAGCGGGGAGAGATCAGTCAGCAACTGTCGGGGGCAGTCGCCAAATGTCTTCTTCCCAGGATCAATCTTCCACCCACTAATGAACTACGCTTTTCCTTCCCATTATTTCACTTTCCTAACTGTTCCTTTGGTAGCAGTTATTATGTTTATGCCATAAAAATTATACGTGGAAATCATAAACTGAAATAATTACCATTCAGGCAAGTCATAGAAAATTAATTATTAAAATGAACAATTGACATTATTTTATCTGAATGTCTTATAACGATAAATTAAAGACGAAACGATATAAAGCGATGGATGGAATGAATCTATAACTAATGGATGATATCTGAAAGAAAATCTTTCTGTAGTGAGTGAGTGAATATTGCTTATCAGTAGGTATGTATTTTTTAGACTTCCTTTTCAAACCAGTTTTTATTGCCAATCTGTTGTTCCATTTAGGATTGCTATAGTTTTTCCGCAGCTTCGGTTACACATAAAACGTAGTCTGCACGATATTAATATAATATTTGAATAAAACCAACTATAAACATTAATAATTCTTTAAGTGGAAAAATATTTCAATGGGCCGATTCTGTTGTATTAAACTGCTTATTGAAGAAATTCATTCATTGTGAACCAAAATCTTCCTGGATTTGAAAGCTATGTGGAACTTTACAGATATATTACAGAACAAACACTAAGCCATTTCCTACCGTATTTTAATTATTATTGGCCAAATTTTATCTGTTCTGAATTAGGTATCTAAAGTGACTCCACTTCATTATTAGTTCACGCAAGGTACCTCAGAAGAATGACACTCCTTTGTAAGTCGGTCGATACGTCCTGTGGATCATACTTCGAGCTTTCAGAACAGCGACAGTAACATGGTGCAATAGGGAGGGCTTTGGACATCGGAAGGGTTAAAAAATAATCGCGAAGGGCTCGTTACCGACTAAGGGCCACCAAGCCCCGCAGTCAGCAGGGATCATTAGACCTGCCACACATTTTTGACATGGCCTAAATACTGCCTACGTTGGCCTAACAAGCCGCTGCTATCCTCCAAGTCACTCCTAGCCAGGAAGCAATTGACAATTGCTAGTGCCCTGCGTAATCCATTGGGGCTCATTATTATAGCATATTTATTGGATATTATTTATTTTATATCTTTTTTATTTATAATTTATCTTTTTAATATTTTATATTTCAGCATCACGTATATACTCTCTAAAGCACAAGAACATTTTTTGTTGTTAAATAAAAGGTTTTATTTATGATAATCCTGGTATGCAATGCTATATTTAGTTGTTGAAAACTTTATTTAGCTACCATGGAAACAAATAATTTCCATTATGTTCCATAACATGTTGACAACTCTTTCCCATGAGCAGAATGCCTTTACCTATATACAAGTGTCTGTCTTAAATGCATACTGCGCATGCGTGGTCTCAATGAGTTTAATGAGTAGTCGAAATATTTTTCTTTTTTCTCCTGTAAATGTTTACTCGATTTTTTATATTTCATATTTCTTAATTATAGGCATAACAAGAGACCGTTAGTTTCTCCATTTAAAGAATACCAAAGTTACTTTATAAAAAAAAATTGTTTCCTTCGACATTTAAACCGCCTAAAAACATTTGTAAGATGATAAAACTTACCTGATATTTAATAATACTTGACGACTTTGATCAAAATAGATAGAGCCGTTTTAGAAAAAGAACGATACAAAATTTATTAAATAGTGCCCCTTCCGTTGAACCAATTTTGATGAACTTTACGTTGTACACAAACATACACACAGACCTTTTCGTGTGATTTGGACTCACGGTACCAAAAAGTGTATTTTCGTTGAAAACCAGGAGTCGAAAATTTCATCATCGCTATACTTTCCCTTAGTATATATTTTATATATAGGTAAGTAAATGTAAAAAGATAAGAAGTAAATAATGTTTTTTCATTTTTTTCTACACCTTAGCTGCTTGATTTTAAATACTACTTACTTTATAATATTTATGTTGTTAACCTCTATGAATTAACAGAATGTATGGCTTTTACACAAATCTAATTCCTGTTTAATCTCTTTCTCAAGTCCATTGGTTAGTCAACTGTAGCCAAATCGCGACTGAGTAGGATTATAAGTCCATGTACATTGTATGACAACATTTTTTTTTTTTTTTTTTTTTTTTTTTTTTTTTTTTTTTTTTTTTTTTTTTTTTTTTTTTTTTTTTTGGCTTTAAGATTTTATCCAAATCCTATTCAGCCAGAAATATAAAAAATTTTAGAGATAGCTTAGAATACAACTTTTATTAAAGTGTTTATAAACGTTGGACAAATCATTCGTCCAATGCAAGACCGATCTTACTCAAGAAAAAGCGATTTTTCAGAAGAGCCAATTAATCTTTTTTAGTAATTTTAAAAGTTCCTTCTTGACTTTTCCTTTGCCCCTTTATCCAATTGCTTATCCAACTGCCTTGGTATATAAGTGTTCTTGACTGTGATAGTGGAGGAAAGTTGGAAGTTAGATCAGTATCCCATTAGATGTGAATATGTCTAATGGGATAAATATATATATATATATATATATATATATATATATATATATATATTGTTATGTAGTAATTAGTTATCGTTAGATAATTAATTTATAATTTTCAAATTATTTTATTAGAAGATAAAATAATTTAAAAATATATATATATACATATATATATATATATATATATATATATATATATATATATATATATATATATATATATATATATATATAAGTGTTTGATCGAAACAAATTTTCTCTCCATGTTTCAATCTGAACAATATCGAAACGTACACATGATTGTATAAAATATAAACTGCAAATTAAAAATTAACAACCCATTAATCTATTAGTAAGTAATACGTTTTTTTTTCTGATCAAAAGTTTTTAAGATAAAAACATTTGAGTTGTTAAAGTTAATAGCTACAATCATAAAAAAATGGATTTTTTTTTTCTTAGGAGAGTGAGAGGCTCATAATCTTCATACATAAATGTGGAAATGGTATGTTTAGAACAATAAACTCATTTACTGCCAAAAAATATCGAAGGTCAGGCCTTATGAATATTTGAGTTTAATTTAGGTGCCTGCCTAGTATAACAAGAATATGAACAAAGATAAAAGAACATTCCACCACTGATAGATGTGGATGATGCTACTGTAAGCGGTAATTATGGCGGTGACTACGCTACAGTTCTTCAGGGAACTTTGGAGAGTCTGATCAACGTTCGGAACGTTTGATAAAATAATATAAGGCAAAAAATTATTGATGTAAGGAATGCTATTTTCATCGATAAATTCCTCAATGAAAACAATAATGAACGCTTACCCATAGAATCATAATCCCTATCTTACGTCACGAGTGGGAAATACTTCAAATTAAATTTTCCTGCATAGACAAAGTCCACATCCATAACTATTGTATGAATTTAGAAGTATAATTTATTTTAAGATTATATGATACCTTCAAAATAAATTAAATCACATGGATTTTATATTTCTCAAAACCTTAGGATGTTTCATTAATAATTTTTTTAACAGTAAATTAAACTAAATAAGTATTTTCGTTTGAATAAAGAAATAATTCTTCCGTTCCGGTTTTAATATTTACCTTGGAAACGATATAATGACCAGTAAGTTTGTGATAATAAATCTTCATTAAGTAATGCATTAATTCATTAATCAGGATTACAAGTTTTTCCGAGGACAAAAAATTTTAATTTCCTTGTTCTTTAAGAAAATATTTCAAATAAACTGTTCAAAATTTTATATTAATTACATTTTTTATTTTTAGCCATTCAATGTATCAGATGCAATCCTATGAAATAATTTACCCTAGTTGATTTTTTAATAGTTAAAACAGCCCCTGATATGTTGTGAAACATTGAGGGGCATGCTTAAACAAACAAATAAATAGGTGAAATTAACGGAATATTATAAACATTTTATTCATCTTTCCTTTCTCTTCTTCTTCTTTCTTCTTTTTCTTTTTCTGATTTCTTTGGATGGTCTATTTTTATTATTACGTGTTTTTTATTATTTCAGGTTATTTATACATCCAACATCTATTCAAATTGTCCTCTTTATTTTTCGTTTAAAAGTACAACGTTTCGGAATTATTGTTTTTCCATTTTCAAGTATCTTAATTTTTTTATAATATTAACATTTCTTTGAAAATGTTTCGTCATTGCTTATTAAACAATTTTTTCTCCACTCACTTGCTCATTGCTTTCTTGTGGACTGGTTCAATTCCACAAGAAAGCAATGAGCAAGTGAGTGGTGAAAAAATTGTTTAATAAGCAATGACGAAACATTTTCAAAGAAATGTTAATATTATAAAAAAATTAAGATACTTGAAAATGGAAAAACAATAATTCCGAAACATTGTACTTTTAAACGAAAAATAAAGAGGACAATTTGAATAGATGTTGGATGTATAAATAACCTGATATAACAAAAAACACGTAATAATAAACATTTTAATCTGGATGATTAAAGGCTTCAAAGCATGAGATGATTGAAGTTCGTAACGGCCATCTTTTTTTCAAACCTATCAAAGCCTAACCTATCAAAAACCTACCAAACCTAAAAGTAATTCATCAGCTAGCTAATAATTAATTAATTACTTCTAACTACTAATAATGATAGCGTTTTGTAGTCCTCTGCTATAATGGGCTTGAAAATTGTTTATGGGAAGAATTTTAGTAGTATCGTCTTAAAAAGCTCCAAGTTTAATCAGCAATAACTACCATGTACATATACTCGTATACACGAAGTAGACATCAATGAAGATATGTAAACGTAAAAAATTAGTTTGACCATTATTTTTAAAATAGACTATAATATATATACAATATATTTCTATTCGAAAAAGCGATTTCACTTAATATATTCATCTTTTATCCCGAAGAAAAAGATTGAAAATGTTTCCAGAGAAATCACGTCCAATTTGTAAAACTTTCCGTCGTTAAATTACTGAATAGAAAATCGCTTAAATGCTTGACAAACGAGGTACTAATGATCCGGAAAAATCCCTAATGCACATCCGCACTGACAAAAATAGAGGAAATTGCCCGAGTGCGTTGATAAGAAAAGCCAGGAAACTGAGAGCGTTTAGTTTTCCATTAATCACAATCCTTTCTCGGTAGCAGGGATGGTTATTCCAAAGAATATTCTGTTTTTATCCTTCATTGCTCTCTGTTTATGCGTCCGTCGTAATGGGAAGAGCACGGTAACCAAGTTTAGATAATACATTTTATTTTACATATATTTTGTTTATTATAATACGAACTTTTGTTGATAGACTAAAAGTGCTGATATCGTTTTTAAATATTCAGAGAAATGTCCTAATCCTACCGAATGGAATTATACTTTAAAAACCTCAAAACTTTCAAGAAATAAGGTTCAAGTATCTGCTAGAGCGTTATTATTGGAGCCTTTTGACGACAGGGTGAAGGTAATGTTTAAATATTATAACGCTAAATTAAAAAATACATTAAGGTACAATTTTTTAAATATTATATAAACCAAAACTTTTATTATTCACTATTGACTATTCTGGCTCATATCTAAAAGAGTATAGAAAAAGACAAAACAATCATAAAAACTTTTTTGATGCCTTTAATTTTAATAAATTAGTGAATTAGAATTTGTTACATTGTACATAGCCGTATTGGAATAATTTTATATGGTATATTAGTATAGGGTCAAGATTCCTTTGCTGCCATTAAAATTTAAGTGTGATCGGTTGACATTCCTGGAACGTTTCTATTAATTATCGGGAAAAAAATTATGTCTTTTTGTGTATTTGGTATGTGATATAAATATGATAAAAATATGATTCTGTTTTATGTCGGTTGACTTCATGACTTGATTATATATGACTATGTATATATTCATATTCAACTGACTATAATTGACTATATATATATATATATATATATATATATATATATAGATATATAGATATATAATAGTATAATAAGAGTATACAATTATGAAATTGTTTAAAAACTTTCTCTCTCTCTCTCTCTCTCTCTCTCTCTCTCTCTCCTCTCTCTCTCTCCTCTCTCTCTCTCTCTCTCTTTCTCTCTCTATTGTATATATACACATTTAGGCGGACATAGTTATTTCTAAATGGACTAACGGAGGCTGGAAGCCAAACTTCTTTCACTTTAGGATTCCTGGAGTCTGTACTCTCTTCAAGACAAAGTTGAAGAAGATGATGCAAAATTTGGCTTCATCCTCCAACATCACTTTTGGTTGTCCGATACGAAAGGTAATCGGTTGTTTATAATATTTTCTAAATATACCTAATTTAAATAAATCTAGTTAAAGCGACTTGAACCATGTATTTTCAGGGTCTGGTGCGCCTAGATAACTTCGTGGTGGATGTAAAGGACTACGGTAATTTCCCTGCTCTACCATATTCTAAGCTCAGGGTGACAACAACGTTGTTAAAAGGGAACGCAAAGCTTACTTGCACCAACTCCTACGTAGATATTGAGGAATCCATTTGATCCATCAGTTGAAGCAATTTTATATCAAAAATATGTTTAATTGGCAACTTTTAGTAACGTTTCCAGAAAAGAAAATTTAATAAAAGATTATGAACCTTTTTTTTTTTTTTTTTGTTTGACGCAAATATAAAATAGGATTGTCGCAGTTGGTTCAACCGAAATAATAATAATACACAATACTATGTGTAGGGAAGAGTACATCTGAGTACATCTGAAAATCTGTTATGACACCACAATTTCGACGAAAACTTTGGTTAGGACACGATATATGCCAATAGTTTTAATTTAAGGAACCTTGTCAATAAATTAACGGGATTTAATAAGCAGTTATTCGGTAATACATTTGAATTATTGTGTATATTTATAAATATATCATTAACTATAGCATCACTTATTGAATTTATGTCCGACTTTTCAACATTCGAGCCATTTTGAAAGTTCGATTTCCTAAAAATAAATTTAAATTTATCGTAACTAAATACAGTACCAGTCAAAAGTTTATATTCACCCTTAGTTTTGTAAAATAAATATATAACAACATTTTATTTATTTAACAACATAAAAACTAAAATTTTATTTTTAGTATTTATAATTTGTTTGTTTGTTTCTTTAACGTCCCTTCATGATACTAAGGCTAATCGGACGATGTTACAATATGAGTCCTAAATTTTGCCTCTCCAGTTTTAATTAGGATAGGGAACTTTAACGAGTACCGACATCATACAGGCTCGGGACCTCCATTTTATGTCCTATCCGAGGGACGGCATAGCCAAGGATTTTTTACACCCATTAAAAAAACCTTGGGCCACCCCGGGACACGAACCCGCGACCTTTTGTATGGTAGGCTACAATGCTGAACACTACACCACAGGTGACCCCTATTTATAATTTTATTCTAAACTTAATCACATAATTTTTGAAATGTTACCTCTTGTGTTAATGATGGTGGAAGATATCCACCATATTCTACCTCTTGAATTAGAATTATTTTATTAAACTTGAAGATTGTGAATTAAATAAAAGTTAGTCTAAACTTTTGACTGGTACTGTACATTTGAAAAAATAAAAACAAAAATAAGTACTTACACTATTAAACATAGTGAACATATATATAAATGATCCCCTGTGACTATAAAATTGTTACCATTAAGTAGGCCAAATTCCCTGGTCAAACACAAAATAAAATATATAACATTTAAAAACGCCTTGTCTATAAAAATATTGCTTGCTAATGCTTGAATGCATGATTTTTTTATAGTACATATTTCAATATATTTTTTATAATAAAAACATTCTTGTGAAAATGTTTTTATTTATTTGATGCCACATACAGTATTTAAATATTTACAAATTGATCCTTAATCACAGCCTTACTTATTTTATTTATGCCCAAATTTTTGGCATACAATTTGAAATTTATAATAGTCAAAACAATTTGCTTGTATCACCGCAAAAATCACTGTTTGTATCATCGCCAGTATTGCTGCTTTACGCTCGTATCGCCGCTAGCTAATATCATTAAACATGAAAAAAGTAGAATTAAAAATTATTCATAACACCACTTGTATTATGATTCCACTTCCTAAGCATGTGATCTGGTAGCAAGCATGATGGACATTAAATGGAGTAAAAAACATAAACATTAATTCAAACAATTTTTAGTTGACAAAGAACAGAAAGAAGGGGAAAAAATACAGGAATTGAAGCCTCGAGTTATTCATCTGCCGATATAGATTATCCATGATTAAATAGCATTTTCACGTCTATTGTAACATTTTCCGGTCAAATGTAACTTTTCCAAATCAAATATCACTTTTTAAAATCAATTGTATCCTTTTTCAAGTCAAATTTAATCTTTTTCGGGCTTGAATAAATCCCTAAATATTATGGTTTGTTTATGTTTTTATTAAAAAAAAAAAAAAAAAAATCAAAACAAAATTCGGGAGTTGAGGTGGAGGAAAGAACAGCCCAAACTATCTAAAATAAAACTAGAATGCAAAAAGTGGACCACAAGCTCAAGAATCTCGAGAAGAGAAGAAGTTATATTATGTCATATCAGAATTGGGCATTGCCAATTCACACACGAATATCTTCTTCGAGGACTTGAAGCACCCACATCTCAGGAATGTAATAATGTACACCAAACAGTGAAACTTCAAAGATGTCCGGAAAAAAACTGAAAATAGAACAAACCATAAGCGAACTGTGAAAAGACAACAAAATATAATTGTACACACCGCCAATAAACCTCTAGATAGAGGGGAAGAAAAAAAAAAAAAAATTTAATTTAATCTTTTTGTATATAAGAAGAATGCGTGTAAGTATACATATATATATACATATATATTTATTTAACGTATATATGTTTTGTTTTTTTTAATTTCAATGGATGGTTGTATATATTTTAGTTTCTATTTTTCGTTTCTAATTATTATTTTGTTTATCTTGTGTGAATGTATCTTTTGAGCATTAATATTAAATGGACTTAAGTGTGGCAGATTTTATTATTTCTTTATCAATAAAAAAAAAAAAAATTAATCTTTGATCAAAGAAACAAAATCCTTATAAAGGTCAAATATTTTTTTTTTAAATAATCATAATATTTAGGAATTCATTGAGGCCTGAAAATGTTTACATTTGACTTGGAAAAAGATACAATTGATTTGCAAAAAATTTAAATTTAACTTTGAAATGAATAAAATTGACTTGGTAAAGGTGACCATGTGACCGGAAAACATTACAATAGACGCAATGACGTGGAAACGCTATAACATAATGTTTAAGGAAAAAAAATCAATATGATTGCCGCACTAAAGATGGTTCCTCCGATAATGTGCCTTTGATAAAAAATTTGGTGGGACTTACCGATCACCTTTAAACCGAAATAACTAAGAAGCCATCCCCCCAAAACAAAAAAAATATCTTTGTTCTTATACCTAATACTTTTAAGTTACATCTCAGTCAACAATTGATACATTTTTCATTTTCTAATGAAACAGATCATTAAAATAATTATTGAATTATTGAGTTAAGCTAATCGCTTGAATGCCGAAACATGGGAAATGAATTAAGTAAGTGCGTCTGTACCGAAGGATCATTTCGTAAATATTTAAATAACAAAACAGTTACAACTATTATGAAATTATGTTGGACCCTTGAAGATGTAGTTATAAAAAATGAGATGAGATTGTGTCAGAAAGTAATTAAATGAGACTGACAGGCGAGTATGAGGACCTGTCTGGTCTAAGCCAGCCAACGGGGACTTACCTCAGTCCGACGTGAATTTTAATCATAGCTCTGGGGGAGAAGAGCCTGGGGTAGGTTTTTGCCCGAAATTGGTAGGATTTTGCTTCACTTCTCATATGATTCAACTAAAGAAAAGCGTCATTTACTTAAAAAGTTAGTTTTTAATTCATTTTCCTTAAAATTAAAAATTATTTTACTGTATCGATCGACGTGGTGTCAAGGGCCCGTTTTTATTTTTATTTCTCAGACCAACAGACCAAAAGCTCATGAAGAAAACCGACCTTAAGCGATGAAAATTTGATAGCGATTATTAAAATCCTTATTATATTAATAAAGAAATAATACAATCTGCCACACTTAAGAGCATTTAATATTAGTGCTCAAAAAATACATTCGCACAAGATAAACAAAATAATAACTAGAAACGAAAAATATAAACTAAAGTATATACAACCAAAATAGAAATAAAATATATACGACAAAAGTTAAAATCCTTATAGTATTTACATAAAAACATTTAAAATGGAGGTCCACTAAAAAGGAAAATTGTTTTCGTTTTTTTTCAGTTGTTTGCTTATAACTAGATAATGAATCATCTTTCGTTGCTACCTTTTTTTATTTGCGTTTAGTTAGCAATATTACCATTGTCTCGAAATGAGACAGAATGTAATAATATCAATGAAGATTTGTATTCTAGAAAAAAAAAAAAAACTTCTTATATCACATGTGTTAATAAGTTTCTGCCAATTTGATAACTTAAACATTTTTGATAATCTAGGTGTATCTGGCAGCACTGATACATCTTTATTCAAAATTTAAACCTCTTTAATCGGGTTAACATTACGTTTTTAATACTCATATTACATATAAAGTAGGTAGTACAATTGGTATTTACTTATAATCCTGACAAACACATACCCAGAGACAATAAATTGTTATTGTTATATTTATTGATGAGTTGATTGCTGTTGTGTATCAGATGATGGAGGTGGACCTAGAAACGTCTTAAAAAGTTATCATCATCTGACAATAATAAAGAAATATAAATGAGGATATTTTTTCACTAAATTAATAAACAGGAACATTATTAACTAGTTATCTTCGTCAATATAAAAATACTTAAAAGAAATCCCCTTTTTCATCAACGAGGAATCCGTAAATTACCTGAAAGATGGGAGAAACTAGTGGATAGCGATGGACAATATTTTGAATGAACTTATATTTAACCTTCATCTGGGCGCGCGCGCGGTAGTTTACCGTTACATAAAAAAAACCTCATGCAGATTTTATAAGTCAGAGGTGGCCAGGAGTGTCATGTATTCTCTAATTGAATCTTATCACTCACCGCAGAGACAAGAATCAACATGTTCTGATTAGTGTCTTTTCTCTTTTAGTGTTTTAACTCCGAAAGTGCCGGGTGTCGGTAGATTACCGTCGCTCGCACGTTTACGAATCTTTTTTATCTCTAACCATCGGAGCGAAATGTAAGTATTAAAAATTAATAGTTTTAATGTAAATATCTGTATTTGATACGGTAAATGCATTTTTTTTTATAATTTTATTGACCACATTCTTACCGTGATCATTGGTCACATTATTGGAGGTTTATTGTTGACAATATTTGTGTTCTCTTTTCAAAAATTTTCTTTTAGGCAAAATTAGTATTTATTTATCCTAATTTTCGAACTTATCTTTTTTTTGTTCCAAATTTATGTAATTATAAATGTTCCTACTTAAGTTTTTGTTCCTAGTTTTTGTGATGCTAAATTTTCTCTACCTAAAAATATGTCTAATTGATAATTTCTTTTTAATTTAATTTTTATAATTAATAAAAGTCTAAATATGTTATGATATTAAGTTAAATTTTTATTTCATACAGTAATTTTTAACTTTTAAATTTTTGTTGATTACATTTTTCATTAACATTTATAAAGCATGTAAAAAACGGAGTTTGAATTTTATTCAAGTTTTTTATTCTTTAAATTACATTACTTTATAGGTCAATGTATTTTTTAAAATGAATATGCAGAAATTTGAATATTTTTGGCAACGAGTTGAGGCAAAAAGGCGATGCGGTAAATTACCGTGCGCCTACTTACGATACATTAGGAGGTGCGCCCGGAAGAAGGTTAAGTATGTAAATAAATTTTATTTCCTTCGAAAATTGACGAGGACTTATTTAGACACTCGGTAATGTATTCATATTCCTAATATCGAAGAAGTTATTAATTGAGTCAATATTATGGAAGGGACAAATTATTTCTAAATTGATTTCAATATCTGCCTAATTGACATCTAAAACAGCAGAATATACGATTAATTTGTTATAAAAACGAAATAAAAAAATAACTATACACGAAAGACTGGTTATCAATTTTGTGCTTCCTTACACACAAAACCCTAACCTAACCTGTATTAATTGTTAAATTGTTTTCATAAAATGACGAGTGACTTAAATGATTTTGTCAACTTAAACATATTAAAGATACTACGTATAAGCTATAAGCTACAACTGTCTAAAAAATAAGGCAGGATTCCTAGTTGTCTTCTACTTAGACTTCAACGATTGGAATCAATCAGTGGAGTAAGAGCAGCGATTTCGCGCCCTGCCGACGAGTCAGAGATCTACCGCAATATATCTCGAGAGCGTGAGTCAGTGCTAACTGATTTTATATCACTCAGCTCGGGACCCCAAGCGATGGCTGCAAGCACCGGCCCTCCCCGGCTTCATCATAAAACAAACATTAGCCAGCAGAGGGAGATCAATCCCCTTCATCTGTCATTACTGTCCACATCCACTCCCCATTTGTAACTGATCTGCAACATTAAACAGTCCTCTAGCTATTATAATGGCCTTTCCTTCTGCAAACTCCCAATGCACCTACCAGTTCTCCATTATTAACTAGTCAATACTATACTTGTGGTGAGGTACTTCATGCTTAAAATTATTAAATTTATCTATCGATCTAATATGAAGAAACGTTATTTTATTTCTCACAGTACCATTTGTTCGTCACATCTTTTAAATATATTTGCTTTCCAAAAGAGAGAATGTCCCACTACTGTTTTTTTAATCGTTTTATTTCGAAATTTCTATTATACATCAAGGGAGCTCTTCACTAAACTTGTAGTATAGCTTTCTAAACTTCCGGTAAGTCAGTAGCATTCACGACACTGGTGCCAGTGCTTTGCTGGAAAGGGGTTATAGAATAAACGATTACCTACGTAACGTCCTTTGGCACAGTCATATCTACTATATACTTCCTATCTCAGCCCCCTTAATATTACAATTGATATAAGTCATTTGTGGATTGTGATGTGAGGACTTAGTGTTATGTTTGTTTATTATGCTAAATGTTCAAAACTCTAAATTATTCGGCGGATCCAAATTTTTTATTTTATTAGCATTTTAATATTTGGCTAATTGTCGCCTACGCCTGGAAGCCATTCATTATAAGTTATCATTTTAGTTGCTGACGATCTGCAGTCGTCTGCTTTTATATCAATTCTTAATACGACCAACTTAATACGACCTCGTTGTCAATGCACAAATTTACTGTATGAGTTTTTTTGTTTTTTTTTTAAACACATAATTTAGCTAGGTGCCGGTGTTCCTATTTATCCAGAATGAAATTTTAATATTTTTTTTCTATTTAACTGATTTAAAAAACCCACTTTTCAAATCAAACATGAAAAATGGCTAGCAGAAGTGCCGTTGTCCAGGTTTCATTCAGTTCCGCTTGTTTGATGAGAAAGATCTCTCATCCAGAACCTTTTGACTCTCCTCTTATTCATAAGTATCAGTAGTGTCTAAATCAAGCTCTTCTAATTCTCTCCTTAGCTCCACTACTTTAAGTTCTCCAATTCGTTTGTCTGGCATTTTTTTTTCTTCTTTCAACCCCACACCTGACACTAGTTGTAAAACAATATTTATTCACATAAAAATAACAATTGTCAATGCTACATGAATTATGGCTCACAAATCTTAGAGCAGATTACAAAAATTATCACTGTGTAACAATCAAATAATCACTTGGCTTGAGCTTCACCACAAGACCAAGACTAAGACTAACTGGTCCAGTCACTTGCTCCTTATGTATAGTCTGCGTGGATTGAACTAGAACACTCTAGTCCCAAACACGTGCTCTGACGGTTCGCTCCAACCACTAGCTCGTTCCAACAATAGGTCCAACAAGGGATTTTAAACCATATGTTTTTTTATTTAACGTTACAGGACTTTAGTAAGTAAATACGTGATGCTCAAATAATTTAAATTAATTTACGGTGTGAAAAAATATGGAAAAACATAAACTTGAATTCTATGTATTTTAGTTTAAAAATTTTAATAGGATTCTGAATGCAATATAAAGTGGTTTTAGAGGAACAGTATTCGTTCTCGGTTTCCAGAACGGTACAAGATATAAGATAAACATTTTAAAATTAAATTTTACTTTACTGTAAGCCATATAAATAGCTTCTATCGATTCACCCTCACGATATTTTTACAAAAAAGTTAATTTCAATTAGCCTATTTTCAATCAATTAGTCGATTTCTAAGTAAGTTGGTAAGTGAAAATTGAGTGTTGCGCGCATCACACTAGATATTATTTACATTAGTTAACCTTATGTTCGGTTAAATACGCTATCTTTTATTCCTTTTATACACAATTAGGTATAATAATAAACCAAGCGATCAAGAAAGATCAGGCCAGTTAGTTAGACTACTGATAATTATCTTCCCTCAATCGATCGACAACAAAATACACGTAGTATATAAAAACAGTTCTGAAACTCCAATGAACCCATAGCAGTTTTTATTATTTTCAATTAATAAAATTTTATGAGATAAAAGCTTTCTCTAAGTACATACATCCTGAACCAAGATGTATGACTGAAGAAGCTGTGCCGGGTGGAGTGCAATGATGGGACGGACCATTAACCAAATCCTAGGGCCAGACCCCCGACCTTTTATAAGAGTGACTAACTGTTAACTGCGCTCTCGTCTTAGTCACTCATTAGAGCTGAGTTATAGCTGAGGGCACTCTTGTCTTCCCTAGAGCTATTAGCGGATCACCTCTGCAGCTCAGAGCAGGTCGGACTAAATGGTTTCAATGGTTGAGAAGCTTCGAATAAAATATTAATTTATATAATAATTATCCAATGTATTGAGTTATAAAAAATAAAATTGGCTGAAAAATTCATACCTTTGTTGGTAGAAAAGTGGAGAACAATCCATTCTTTTTTTTTTTTAAGGAACTCAATACAACATTGTTATTTAAAAGCAGCGCTAGTAAACCCAATTAAAATTAATTAGATTGTTATTAGATGTCTTGTGTATATAAATTTTGGAAAAATGGATGAAATCCATCTCATATGCATTCGTTATATATATTGGTCAGGAAACACGCCCGATTAATTACATTAATTAATTTTGAAAGTCAGTTGTAATTAAAAAACCTTTTAAAATGACTTTAAACCTGATTTGCTGTCAATCGTTCATTAGAAATTATTTTAAATTAATAAGTTTAACAAAATATTAAGAAAAAGCTTTCTCAATGAATTCAGAATTTTTAAATTATCATGTGACGCTTTAGCTTAATATTCCTCAATCTTCGTGAAGGATCAGGATATGATAGCTGAAACTTCTACTTCGGTCGTGGTTATCAAAAGTGGACGGCTGGTGGGTCTCCATGAGAATCGACTAAATAATATTTTTCACCTACTATCAAAAAAAAAAAAAAAATAACAAAAATCTGAACTGAAGCTCTGTTTAACCTTTATTTAAAGAAGACAAAACCAACTTATTAATCTCTCATTGCATCAGTTTTGCTCTATGATAACTAAACAAATTATGATACAACATTAAAGCTTTTTCAAATATTTTTGTTCAAAATGTTTTAAACTTCCTTTTACATGTAAGTACTGCCTCAATTATACTCATTCGCAAATTGTTACAATTGAAACTTTGTGAAGCCAGCTTAAAGGTATCAATCAGATGATCGATCAATGATTTACCATGATGATCAGTTACCATGTACAGCAATGGTTGGGAGTCAAAGTGTTTCATCAACTGGCTCGCTGCAAAGTCTAGGAAAGGGTTATTTTATTTAATAAAATAATGTTGGTTTGCGATTATAGAAATTGCGATATACGAAATAAAATATTTAATCCTGAACTTCTCTTTTACCATACCCATTGAAGACCATTTGGAGGCCATTGGCCATTGGCCATCGGCATGTAATGGAGATCCACCCTTGCAATGGGTCCGATAATCCCCAGATAAAGACCTGGCCGAGGAGCTGACTAAGGATTCGGCTGGACCAGGACTCGCCGACCGTAATAAAGGATTCCCCGAAAGGCCAAATCCTCTTAGGAGATAAATTAATGTGATGTCCTTGCAGAAACGGTACATCAATACCTCATTTTTTGCTCTTATTCGTCCTTAATCCTCTGTTATTAATTTCCACTCGTTCCAAAGTCGCTCTTGATGTAATTCCTTTAGCTGGTCCGCTGAGGTCCAAGTTATTAACTTTTTTGTACGGCCTTTTCAGATATTATTTGTCAGTTCCAGATTACTTCAAGCGGTTACTCTGAAGAATAGCCCTTAGTACAGGGCTCTTTTTAGGTCTTACATCATTTTATACTCGGATATATCGGAAAAGGGTATAAGGGTAAGCCTTCTCTGTTTATTTTTCCACAAATCTCCCATGCCATGGAAAAAAGAAGTCAAGTCATAAGATCAATAGCATACCAATTAATTTTCTAACTGATATCAGAATTAAAGTATTAATATAGTTGTTGATTGAAATGGAATTCGTCCAAGTCTCCTGATAGTCCTAAGAATGTCGAAAAATATAAGGGTATATATTTATGACATGGTAAAACCCATGATAAACTGATGTGTCTTGACCTTTTTTACTTAATCCGAAAACTACATTGTTCCCACATCTTCGAAATTTTTAATCTATAGCACCACTCCATAATAGCTCAGAAATCATTCTGTTCCTCAAAACGGGCTGTGAACATTTTTTATTGTGTGATGCGAAACTTTCATTTTAGAATAAAATAATTTATTAATTTAGTATCAATTGTTTAAAGCCATCGCATTCGGTAATTGTCGCGAATTGATGTCAGGTGTGAATTTATGTTCGAAGAGATAAAAAAAAATATTTTTATTGATTATTAAGTAAAATGTTTTATAATTTATTAGTTATGAAGAAGTTTGGATTTCTCCCATTGATTTAATCCAGCCCTCGCTTTCTGAACGCCTCTTAAGCACATCTTCCTCCAAGCTGATCCGAGTCCTTCCTCACAGAATTCTTCCCTCTACTCCTGTCTGATGTGCGACCCTTGCGGGTCTTTCTGTGATCATTCTGGGCTGTTTCTCAAATTATCTTAGTTTGTTTTTTATAAGTTGTTTTCAACCAGCTGTGCCACAATACCCCCTTGGTATGGCTTTACTCGGTGGGGCCGTGTTCAAACCTCACTAGATTATTATTAATATTGATTCTTGACTGCTTTCCCTGCTTGAAATTTACGTTATAGTTCGGATCTCAGTTGTTGGCAGAACAAAGAACTTAGTAACTACCTAAATATCGGTTAACTATAACAATACTTGATAGTTATAAAATTATTTTAATTAATCATATAAGCATTTATAAGATATCAAAGAGAGAATTCAAACAGTGCCCGGATGTGTTCTATTTGGCATTTAATATCTGAATGTTCTATTATACATATTATAAGTGGATATAAATACATTTCATGGTGGTTAAATTTCAAAAAGTCGAGGAATTATTATTCGGCCTGAAAACAATAACAATGAATCTACTAAATAACGCCGCCTTCAATATTTTTTAATTCTTCTCTATATATACTTTTTAAATGCTTGCTATGTATTGTGGATGCTGCCATGATAGGAAAAGTAAATTGAATTAATAATTTAATATCAAAATATGTAAAGTACTGTATATGGTCAACCCGGTGGTCAGTTTTACCTGAAGGCGGCTATGTCTTGGAAATACCGCCTTGTAAGTTATTGGGGCCATAAACTCGTTAGAAATTCAAAATAAGCAAAGCTTAGGACCGACAATGCTGCCGACAAACACCCAGGGAAATACCTAAGAAGATTTTTAGAGAAATTTGTGGCTATAAACCCTGGTTTTGCCCCGGCAAAGAGGCCGCTGGGAAACATAGAATACAGAAAGGAATGGAAATTTGAGGCAGCCAGCCAATCAGAGGAAGTCTGAAGAGAGTGGGGGAAAGAAGACTTATACGGAGGAGAGAGAAGTTTTGAGAGGGTCGAGAGTTGGAGTGGAGAGTTCGGGGAGAGTGGAGAGAGGAGTTGGGAGGTGGACAGAGGCCGGGTAGTGTGCCAAGAGGGTGAGAGTAGAACGAGAAGGGCAGAGGACCGGATAGATAGGAGCGGCAGAGTCCAGATAGCCAGACAGGCTGAGATGGGATGCTGTGCTGAGTCTGAGTGAGCGTCAAAGAGAGCAGGGACTGATCCAGCACATAGGCCAGAGACAACACCAGAGAGTGCCCACCAGATAAGGTTAATACATATACAGTACTATTTGTAATATTGTGTGGTCAGTATTTATTAAATAATGTTAAATTGCCAGTCAGCATCCATTAACTAATTTGTGTCATTAAAATCTTTATATGATATATTAAAGGGGGCATAAATGATTTACATTATTGGTCAATAAAATTAAAGATATAGTTCAATTTAGATTTGTTTCTTTATTATCATTTACCCTATGCCACAGGTTTATTAAAATAAAATAAAATTGGTAAACACGTCACCTCTGGAAAAGTATCCAATATACAATTGATACATATTCATTATATTAATTTCATATAATCACTTGGTATAAGCCGTTTCTGGTAACCCCCACCCGCCTTAGAAAAGCGGGAGACCGGAAACGTAGCATGCTATAACTAAAAATATTATCAAAGTAAGAATTTCTATAAAATGTACGTATCGCACGTCGGTAAGAAGAGCGTCAAAACTCAAAATATATCAATGTTAGGTTATGCATACCTGAGGAATCAGAATTTCAATATCTACAATGTCAGAATATAGTCACAATAGTTCCGTTCGCGCAAGGCACAATTTACCACATTCCTTTATGGACATGATACGTGAGGCGTTACGGGAGGTAGAGGGCTAATTTTGAGTTAAAGTGAGTACCAGTGGTACTAACAACTCCGACGGTAGAGTAGATATTTATGATCAAAGACTATTTTCCTTGGTCCCTGTCTGTAGATACAGAGTTAAATTAAGAATGCAATTTAAACTTCGCATGTGATTATCCTAAAAAACAATTTTTTGAGGTGTAAAGATCTTCATGCCGACGGGCAATATGTACATTCATATATACATATAGACATATTTTTAATATATCTTATAAACATATTTCTTGTGTCATTTGCAAAATAGGCCCGGTATTTTTTCAAAATTATGCCGTAAAATTAATTAGCAATGGCAACAAAAAAATCATCTTATAATAATTCAATTTATAGGAAGAGGTTTACTGTCCTATACCCAATTTTTCTGTTTTGGTTTTGATCGTTTCAATTTGGCCACATGATTCATCGTTGCCCTTTTCATATTTTATTTATTTTTTATGCTCAATGCATCGACTATATATAATCCTCTAAAGTAGAACATATCAAAGCTCTCAAGCAAAGCAACTCATGCACAGGGATCTAAAAACCAACAAGGTGTGGGTCAGCGAGATCTGTTCAAACAGGCTGGACTGAAAGAGCCATCAAAAGCAGTTTGTTTGTACAGAGCGACCAGGTGCAACACACGTGCCCGCCGGGTCCTGCAGCTTGTATTTTCTGCCCCAGTAACCACAACGCGGTCAGTGCTGTTTATACAACAAACTAGATTATACATGCAGCTTGAATGGTCCTATTTTGACAGCATTTTTTTTTTAATATTACAATTTCTTGATATTATTCATAATGATGGAGATCATTAGGATGGTTAATTTTTAAATTATTAGTGAGCTTTAGCTTTAACAAGACTTAGCATACATGACTCAGGGAGTGACACTATAAAAAATGGATAATATATGACCATATCCTAGCTTTATCTATTTTTTTCATACTTACCCACCTGTTTTTATTCAAATCTTTCATATGGGATACTGCGCAGGCCCATGTATTCATACGAATCCCACCCTCAGAGATCAGATGTAAAATCTAATATAGCAATAATGGAGCACTCATAGTGATATAAACACGTCACAGCTCGACAGGAGACAAGTGAAAAACGGATTCGTAGTCCTCTTCAGATCGGGTGACAGTCTCCTCCCGGTAGAACGAAGAGGAAATCTCGTGTGAAATAGTGGCGTGTCATTGGCAGGAGTGATATGCCCCTTGCAATATTAAGAGCTGGGATGGGGCGGGGTGCAAGGGGATGTCTTCTGCATTCTTCATGGCCCACGTGCCCTGTCTTCTCGTCTTTGCAAGTTCCTCCAAGAGGCTCTGCTCAGCCATTTATCTCTCTTACTTTTACTGACTGTTTTTTTCCTACTGCCTTATTCGTTGCAACATTAATTTCAACAATCTACAAAAATTTAAGCACAGATTTATATTTATGTTTTTATTATGAACAAATCCTAAGCAAGAAACAAAATATATGAAAATATTCTAGTTATATTTCAAGATGAGGGCCCAAAAACCGACTATGGGAAAAAAGAGAGAATGATATTAAATAAGCGAACTTAAACTTAAATTATTTTTTTTCTTTCTTTTTACTTCAATTATTGATTCGCACCTGTCACCAGTCGCTGACAATCAGCGAATGAGATGGCGGCAATAGGAAATAATGACATGTCAGGCATGAGGAGGGAAAGCACCCAGCAGCACCCCCTTCCTGGCTTGATTAAATTACCTTGGCTGTCTAAGAGAGCCGATCTCTCATCCAGCGCCTTTTTAGTCTCTTCGTATCCATTCGTACGTCAGCCATATTACGGATTAATTAAACTGTTAGGATGTCCGGTCAAGTTAATAAAAATCGTTTGTAAAGAGTCGTTATGTGCTGGTCGACTGTTGGTAGGTGAAGGTCTGTATGTAAAGTTTTGTTAGTCACACCAGGGCGCCTTTGTAATAAGTCGTAACAATTTTTGATTGAAACGTTTGAAGTTTTTGTAAGTAAGTCTTTTTAGCTATGCCTTAACTAAAATAGATGAGAGTTGAATTCTGGATTTTTGAGTTTATTCTGGTGTTAATATTTTTTAAAACATAACCAAGACAAATATCATTGTATCTCTAAACAAACAATTCAATGACAAATCACTCATGTACCTATTGGTCTAAGACATCGCAATTAAAACTATTCAGGGAGAAGGAAGAACATCTCACTTCAACTGTCTCAATTAGACTAACCCTTTTTTAAAAATAAAATGGAGAGTCAAAAAGTCTATAAGCCTTATTTAAAAGTTTAAATTAACATATCCCTCCGTCTTTAAAATCCTTCTATCATATATATAATCATAATCTGCCCGTAACTTTTAAAAAATGTAAATGTAAGGTAACAGCTCATTATTATTATTTTTTTTAAGTACTTTAATAGAATCTTTAATTGTGAGTAAGTACCTAAAAATTTTCTTACTTTATTTACGTGTATATGAGCCCCTTAAAGCACAAGTGGTGTAACTTCAATTTTCGTTTTGTTTTTTTTGTTAGGCATTGTACTGTGTAGGGAAAACTGTGTTATGTTTAATGCACTAACAGTGTAACTCCTAGTTTCCCATATTTGTGCATTCATTTGTGGTCTGGTGAAACAAGTAGTACCAAAACGTCTTAACATAACAAACCCTTTAATATCTCGAAACATAAAAATTGGAGTTACACCACTTGTGCTTTAAGGGGCTCATATAGATAGTGGTTCAATTCGTGATAAATATAAATTATGTAATTCTGTACCTACCTACACTTTATAAAACTTATTAAATGCAAGTTTTAGTCCTATTTTTCTTTTATTACCTGATAATTACCCTAAATACTTGATTTGCCTACCATCTACGTGGTGATATCAAACTGCTTACAATATGCTCAAAAATATAAAAAGCATTTATAGAAATTTTAGGAAAATACCAGTTGGATTATTTCTATACATATATATATCATAAAATAAGCAATCATAAGAGTCTAATGCCATAACGATATCCTGACCATAAAGAAGAGCCCTATATCGGATCGCTAGCAGACGCACGGACTGGCAAGAACTGAAGGAGAATATAGAGGCTTATCCCCAATATTGCTAGGGCAGCCCTCATATCCGATACCCTAATACCCCTGGATACCCTAATACCCTAGGACCCTAAGGGTAATGGACACCGCCCCTTGCAAGGATTGATAATTTCGGGGTGAGGAGGACAAGTCAATAATTCCATCATGAGAGCACTTTATCCGGACCGCTCCGCTGGTTCCATCACAGCGGATAATTGCTTCATACCCTTCCTAATTACATGTGTTAATTACAGTAGCAAAGAATAAGTAAATTTTACGTTATTATATAAAACATATATGTTTATAATAAATATATCAAAATTATTTGTAAAGAGAATCGCACCAATAGGGAGGGGGAGGGGGTCATTGTGTGTAAATTTTTAGATAATATTAGCTAAAAATATCAAATTTTTTTCTAAGGAAGGAAAATCAATCATTACTTTTTCTTTTATTTTTTTGTCATTTTAAATTAAGGAAATTATAAGCTGAAAGATACTTCTTGGATATATTACACCACCACCTATCACAATATAGTTCTTATACATTAGCAGCTATCAAAGTAAAAATATTTAAAAAAAAGAAGGTCAAATAAAACAAAATGGAATTTTTTTAGTTAATAACAATGAATTTAAAATAAAATATTATAAAAAAAAAAATCTGGTGCGTGCGCGCAACACACAACTTTCACTTACCAATTACTTAGATCAGAAATTGATGTGTTTCTTTAATTGTCACTTCTCAAATCACACATTTTTCCACATTTATTTATTACTTTTGTTTTTATTCGCTCTATAAAAAACGCTAATTTTTTTCTATTTTGTTAAATAAAAGTTTTTACTTGTGATACTTCGGCAATGCAAGCATAATACTCAAAGATTTTATAATTCTCTATGTAGTTGCTGAAAACTTCATTTAGTTACCTTGAAACCAATAATTTCCAATAAATGAACAGAACGGCTCAACGGTATTTTATGAGTTGACGTAATACGTATTTTGCTTCTTTTCTCCTCTATATGTTTACTTGATTTTTTTCATATTTCATATTTAGCCACTTCTTATTTTTAGGCGTATTGAGAGACAGTTATGGACTTTATAGGAAAACTAAAAAGGCCCCTTCCCCATTTAAGCCCCCTCAGAACATTTTTATAATGATAAAGCTTACCTTTTTCGGCTACAAAAAGCCGTTTTTTGAGATTATAAACTAAAAAATGGGATGAATCCTAATTTAAAACAAACCGTAATCTGGTGCGTGCGCGCAACACACAACTTTCACTTATTTAGATTAGATTAGAAATTAATGTGTTTCTACGAGAAGTTACACATTTTTCCTCATTTCTTATTTTTGGTTTCATTTGCTCAAAAAAAAAACAACACTAATTTCTTTTATTATTAAATAAAAGTATTTACTTGAGATAATTCGGCAATGCAAGCATAATACTCAAGGTCGTCTGAGTTTAAAATTGTCTATGTACTTGTTTAATATTTCATTTAGTCACCATGAAACAAATAATTTCTATTAAATGAACAGAACGGCTTTAATTATGAACAATGTTCTTTCATTAAAGGCGTACTCCACAACGTGTTTTATGAGTTGACGGAATATTTTTCTCCTCTATATGTTTACTTGATTTTTTCATATTTCATATTTAGCCATTTCTTATTTTTAGGCGAAACGAGAGACAGATAATTTCTCCAAATAAACAAATACAAAGGTACTTTATAGGAAAACAAAAAAGGCCCCTTCCCCATTTAAGGCCCCTCAGAACATTAATAATAAAGCTTACCTGATATTAAAGAACACCTAATTTTCATTAAACACGACGAATTTGATGAAAATCGTTAAAGCCGTTTTTGCGATAATCGAAAAAGAGGTAAAAATTGGTGAAAAAGTTATAAAAAAAAGTGTCCCCTCCGTTTGACCAATTTCGATGAAATGTTGGCTATCAAATCTTTGGCATATACATACATCAAATACCCAGTTTGATCAAAATCGTTAAAGCCGTTTTTGAGTAAATAAATAAACACGTAAGAATGATACAAAATTTATTAAGAAAAGCCCCCCCCCCCGGTTGATCAATTTCGACGAAATGTTGGCTATCACATCTTTAGCATATACATACGTCAAATACCCAATTTGATCAAAATCGTTAAAGCCGTTTTTGAGTAAATAAAAAAAACACGTGAAAATGATATAAAATGTATTAAGTGAAGTCCCCCTTCTGGTTGTTCAATTTTGATGAAATTTTTACAGTCATATCCCGGGCATATACATACATTAAATACCTAGTTTGATCAAAATCGTTAAAACCGTTTTTGAGTAAATAAAAAAAAACACGTGAAAATGATACAAAATTTATTAAGTAAAGTCCCCTTTCCGGTTGATCAATTTTGATGAAATTTTTACAGTCGTATTTCGGGCATATTATTACATCAAATACTCAGTTTAATCAAAATCGTTAGAGCCGTTTTTGAGAAAATCTAAAAAGTTATTAAATAAAGTACCCCCTCCCTTTGAGCAATTTTGATGAAATTTTTGCTGTCACATCGCGGGCATATACCTACACTAAATACCCAATTTCAGGTTCGGACGGTTTATAGTTTTTGAGCTAGTCTGTTCACATACACACAGACACACACACACACACACACACACACACACACACACACACACACACACAACCCACTTCGTGGGACTTGGTCATTTGGACTCAGGGGACCCCAAAACGTCTATTTCCGTTGAAAACCGGAAGTCGAAATTTTTCACGATCGCAATACTTCCACTTACTATATATTACTTATATAGGTAAGTGAAAGTAAAAAGGTTAATCACCTTATTTTCATTTTTACTAAAATAAATTAGATCGCCATTGCTCAGTAACTGAACCAGGAATATTGATTAAAAGGTGAAACATAGGAGTTGTATAGGGAGGTATTTGATCGTGGGCCACACCTTTTTTTTTTTTTTTTTTTTTTTTTTTTTCATTGACCACTTTAATCGGAAATATGAGAACCTTGTATAAAATTGGAAACAATTCAAAATAAGGCTTGAATATACAATAAAATAACAGAATCAATTGGAAATTATTAATAGTAGTGAAAGGCCTATTTTATTTAATTTTTGAACATGATCTAGTATTTTTTAAGAAATTAATAGAAGTTTTACATGATTGTACCCGAAATAATTTTGGATCAAAAGTGTGAAGAGCTTCTGAAGATATTATGCTGTGATTGAAGAAAAAAAAAGTAGGGTGTTTTAAAATATATTTCAAGCGTTTTGGCTAAACAATCTTCACTTCTCCAACTTGGAGGTGGATAATAGATTAATGTCCATATACTGAAAATTCACAAACTATTTTAGTTATGACACCTCTCTTCAACAGAGAGTTTCTTCTTTGTTACTTGTTCAATTTGATTCAAATATCTAATTCATAAATAATGATTTTTGAAATGACTTTATTTAACGGAAATTTAACTTATTTTTATAAAAACAAAAAAAATAAAAATAAAAAAAAAGCATTAAGTATATTTTTTTTTCCATTTCTTAATTTTAATTTTCAACTGTATGAAAAAAAACAAAAAAAAAAAGAGAAACTAAGTATGTAACGCACGTAATGAACAATGGTGAAGCTTGGAAATCCAGTCTGTGTTCATCCTCCTTTCATACGCCTTCGAGGTTTGTCTGACTTTATTTTTTAATGTGGGTTTGTTAGATATTATTAGATGAGCCAGTTTGTTTGGGTGAGCAAGTAATAAGAATTTAAAAGAGATAAAGAAGTATAGTTCAGGCCAACTCTACAATAAATGGAATTCATACGTCTTAATGGAAAATTTGTTTTCGCCTAAAATTGAGGAAACTTGTGGAGCATTTCGGTTTTTAAGGATTTTATAGGGTGAGAATTTGAGGATATTGGTATTCGTAGTGTATCGGGAGCTTAGGTCTTTTCTAAACTGACTGTTTTATTAGACAGCATTAGCTGTTCCAATATTATTGTTGTGTAAGACAGTTGTTAATAAGTTATATGCTGTACAGGTAAAATATACTTGAATAAGTGGACTATTTGTATGAACAGAGGAGTTATTTAGATGGAATTAAATTAAATTCTCTTGTTTTGCTTTATTTTTAATGACTTTGACAGCTGAGATTATGCTGCAACAGTAGGGTAATGGATTTACAGACAAAACTCATGATTCATCTGCATAATTTATGTGGACAATGCGGCATTATACTAAATCAGTAGCAATGTGTAAGTATTAATTATAAGAATAGTTTATGGTTACAGATTTAGCTTTATTATAAATGATTTATTATAAATACATTTCGGTAATTAAATTTCGAACTTAATAATACCTCAATTAAATGAATAAAAGTTTAAAAATTTCGTCAAATAGCACCACGAGATTAACCCAGGGAAAAATATTGATTAATTACCTCGCCTAATCAGTATCATAAACATTATAAATTTTATATATATTTTTTTAAAGAAAATTATAACATTCCTATGTTTTCATTGCAATTTCTTAAATTTAAATGCCATAACAAAAGAAACATGTGAGAATAATAAACAATGTTATCGTACTGCAATAATTCATATAGAGCTCAATCACTTTAATAAAGACTGAAGATAAGTATGTATAACAAACCTGCTAGATAAGAGAAGCGCACTTTGGGCCGATCGAGGCAGCAGTGTGATTTATGTGGCCGTGGAGGCGGGAAAAAATGGAGCAATTAGCCGCGAGCCAGTTATTGCCCGCCACCGCTCAAATGAACTGAGCAAAGCCACTTAGATCACAACCACTCTAACCAAAAATTTCATCTGTTTTCTCCTCTGTGCTATTACGCCTAATGTTTCTCAATAAATTATTTGATGTTTCTAATCAATATATATTATAAAGCAAAGTGTACAATGTGCGTGCCGAAAAGGCTCAAAAACGACCCCACGTGGGATTAAGGTAGTTATGTCAGCGTGTTGCTGTATAATCCCTAATGGAGAAGAAGGTTTCTGTTTTTCTCTTAAGGGTGTAAAATTGAAGAGATAAGGACTGGAATTTTAAGCCTCTCGCACCATTTAATTAGCCTCTCTGAGATTGAGATACGAGTTTATGAATGAAAAATTTAGTTCGAGCTCCAGGCTACCAGGAAGCGCTAGGGTGCGTTTCACTCGATGTTTATTGTTCATTCATTCCGTTAAATTTGTAAAGGTTGTGTATTTGTTCAGCTGTTCTTTTTAAATTACTAAAAAAATCAAGCGAAAATAATTAGTTTCACCTTTTCTTTCAAAATAAAATAATGATTTTACATAACAATTAGAAAACCGACTGGATACCTTACAAAATTAATTTTCTCACAAGAAGGTTAATTGATTAACACATTTTATTTAATCAATATATAATATATACCTACTTAAGTAAATTTAATGCAATATGAGTGAACATTTTTGAGTTGTACAGTGAGCAAATAAAAACAGACATAAAACAAAAAAGGAGAGCTGAATTGACTGATTATTAATCGAAAATAAAATGTTTGAAGTGTTCTTATTGTATGTAATTATGAAAAATTGTTTTATTACTATGTATGATGAGCATTCCAGTTGACAAAATGACTAACTCCAATTACAGCATTTTTTCAATAAGATTTTATCACCCATCATAGTTCAGGATAAAAAGAAATATGATGAAAAAATATGATGCCCTCATGATATTTTGGTTTTCATTTT
This sequence comes from Aelia acuminata, assembly GCA_911387785.2. NCBI lineage: Eukaryota > Metazoa > Arthropoda > Insecta > Hemiptera > Pentatomidae > Aelia > Aelia acuminata. The sequence continues at coordinate 183,074,337 of OU426978.1, read as the reverse complement.
GTAATAGTAGGTGCAGTGTACGGCCAAATAACGGTGGGGTGGGGGATATCTTATGGGAGATTGAACTGGAAGAAAGGTCTTAAAAAAAAAGTTTCTATGAATCTTCGGTAGTTTATAAACTACTGGATCTAATAGGACCATCACAGTCGTCGGCGCTTAAGTTGTAATCGAAATATAGTTTTTTAACTAATATATTTTTCAACCATAATCTAATAACTTATTATCTGTTGACTGCTTGGAATGGGCTTATAGAATTCAGAATCACCAAAAACCATCAGAAACCATCAAAAACGATGCATGACTCGACAAAGTTGCAGCAAAATTAATTGTTCATTCACCATTTTCAACCCCCTTTAAAATATATAGGGTTCCTTATTTGGGAAGAGTCTGCAGATATCGAATCTTAATATTGATACCATGTTAAAAGTTTCAAGAAAGTGCTAATTTTGTTCTATATTTCCTTTAATTTTAAAGTTTTTCTGTTATTAAAACTACCGGAACAAAGCCGGGCACCATAGCTAGTTAATATATATTTCTTTTAATAAATGCTCTTACATTAATCAATCAAACTATAAAAGTCGAGCCCCGAAAAGAAAGGAAATTTGAACTAACCCCTTATACAATGGGATAACAGATATTTTCAATTCCTATCATTTCTTAATGAACAAAATACTAGTTTATTTTGTTTCAATCTTTATTTTATTTTAATTTATTCTCATGCATGATCCTCCTTCGTACCCAATCATAATCTTATTTCCGACTATAAACAGTTAGGTGCCAATACCCGACCATAAATCAGTATCCACTATAATACATACCAATGACAATCCAGATATAATCGATACCGGCAGATTCCAGCGCCAGAATAGGGACAGGTGGCTGATGACTCAATGGTGGAGAGCCCTCCAACTCGGCTCCTGATTGCCGAAGCACCCCTCACAGGATGCCCGGCCACTTATCTGCATATTCTACCATTTGCCGTCATCAGGGCTTTGTGCCGCAGGATCAGGATTCAGAACCGCACACAGAGGATTAGCCAGTCGGCGGCCCTTGGGTGGTTAATACTCTCAGATTATCCTGTAGTAATAAAAGCATTACTTCCATCACTGCTTGCGATTAACACGTGTCCCTCCTCTTCAGAAACTTGTTGGTCTTCATGGACGTTTCTACCGTTCCCACGAAAAACAAAAGAATGTGATTAAAATTCACAATCGGTTGTGATGGCCGAGCGTATTTCTATAGACCCGCTTAAGCGTTTTAAAATATAAACTGTACCGCAAAGTGCTTTGACTTTGACGGACAAACATCAAAAATTTTCTTCTAGCTGTATTTAAAATGTTGCTAGAGATGTCAATGATCATTGATTGTAGTTTATACTATTTTTTTATTGCTTAAATAAAATTAAGAAATGTTTGCAGAAAATAAATATTTTTGATCTCTTATCTGCTCGTGTTATTCGAGTATGGATGTATCTGTATCCGGTAAAATTAGTTTCAAGTGAAAGATTCTACCATTTTAGAATATTAATGAATGGTAAAAATGGTTTTCAATTTATATAGAATTAAATTGAAAACCAAATACCTATTCGAAAGGACCCCCCTGAAAAAATATTTTTACGATTATCAAGTAGGTAGACATTTTATTTATTTCTGACCCATTTTTAAAACGAATAAACTTCAAAAATGATGATAAAATAAAACACTTATTCCTCCTTAGTGAATTAAAATGAAATAAAATTAGTACGAAAATAATTTAATTTATATCATCATATTTGAAGATACTAAAATAAGTACTAGGGACACCCAAAAACACAGGGTTCAAAATTAAATCTTATTATATCTCTGAGTGAATAAGTCAGGATGTAGCGTTAATTTTTCAAATAAAAAAATAAAAAGGACCCCAAGATTTATCTTTTTCTCATGTACAAATAAAAGTTAATCAATTTAAATAAAATTCAAGAGCACTGCGACGGAGATGCTGAGATCCGGGTTCATTTTATCGAAAATAAAAAATTGACCTAAATATCGATATCCGGTAATTCACTATTAACCTACATGATTCCCAATACAGTATACGAATATAGAAAAATCCGCAAAATAACTTACAAATTCTTCTTTAAATAATTAAAATCAAATGATGACTTTTGGTTACCAATAACCGATAACCAAATAATCGACATCACAATCAATATAATTATTTACTATTGACCTACAATAATTCCACATAACCTCTTAACTCAATAAAGCATAATAATAAATAATATACAGCCAGCAAAAGAGGAACTTACAAGAAAATTTAAATTTACTAAAAATCATACATTTTATAAAAAATCAGCAAAAGTATTTTTCGAATCTTAATAACAGTTGGCAAACTCCCACACTAATAGCCTAAAACATTGGCAACATTTAATGCATGACTAATTTATAGTTTTGGTTTCTAGGTCTGGTCCACTGTTCAAATTGAAGGTGATGTGAATTATAATTCGGTAACTTTAATTCACCAAACAGTTCCAAAAACATCATGACACCTTAAAATATAATAATATACGGGAAAATGGCCTGTGTAGTAAAATAAGGACCTTAAGATGGAAAAAAAATATCAAGGGATATGAAAAAAAAATATTTGTACATTTATCTATATAATAATTAAAATAAAACTTTGACCCTTTCCATTTCTTTCTGAAAGTAAAGATCATGATGGTAATTTTGAATCATGCAGAAGACAAAACACACTCAAACTTTTAGAAATTTATTCATTGATTATAAAAATCAGATCATATAACTTATGATAACTTATACCTAATGTTTAATTTCAGTCCATTCAACATTTTATGCATTATTTACAAAGCTATGTCCTCATCAGTAGATAGGGTTCTGGGTGGTGGCTCCGAAGGCGGCTACGATCTGCCTGATGATGGGGATATGGACTCGATGACCAGGGGTGACGCTGCAAGTATTCTGGCCGTTGGGGCTAGGCTGGCACACGAACACGGGGCTCAGGCAGCAAGGTCGGCCAGATGTAGAGCACTGCGAAAGTAACATCGAGTTCAGTTCAATATTGTAAGGTTTCAAAGCATAAAGGTTTCTGTATCCTCTCCGGGAATATTTAGTCTCAATCGGAGGTCCATTGAAAATCGTCAGTTTGAGAATTCACAGGTGTAAGTAACCTTCAACGAAAAGAAAAAATAACGATGAATTATAAAAAGAAATTGCAGTACCTGTAATTAATTAGGAATCAACGAGTTTTTTACGGTTGTGTATTAGATATTTACACACCGTTTGGAATATTGTAGACTAAATAATTACTAATATACAATGGAATAAGCTTTTGGTTGACACGGTCTAAAAACAATTCTTGTAATAAATATAAGGACAATTGAAATTAATTATATTTATGCATTTAATTATAAAATAAAAATTATCCGTCTTTCTTATTTAATTTTTTTTTTTTTTTTATACTTTTCTATTATAGTTTTTTGTGATATTTACTCAATCAAAATGCTCATAGTTATTTTCTTATATAGATGGAATTTTAAGGCTTAACTGAGGCAGGTTTATACGGGTACGACCAAATTAACTGAAGATGCTGAACAAATGATAAATTTAAAAATGCAAGGGCCGTATGATTGTTGCCTCTAACTCGGTAAGGTTTTGCCCAATGGCGGCCCTATTTCAATGGAATAGAAGTCTCTACATCTCTTAGAAATAACATCTACCTAATACCTATTTCGTCTTAACTAACATAATCATGGAATGTTGTCTCAAAAAATATTTTAAGAAACTTATTGGATGAAGGAATGGCAATGTCATTAACAAAATTTCATATCTAAATCAAATTTAAACAAGATATAAATAGATTATGCCATAATTACCTGATTACCGTTGAAAACGCAGTTTGAGGTTATGACCATCATCGGATTGATTCCTTCAGAATTGAGAAACTGCGTCAGGTTGAAAGGCAAACTAGAAGCCGTTGCGACCAGCAAGAGAATCAATAGAAATTTCATATCTGAAATCTGTTTCGGATAATACTAGACTGATTTTGCTATTCCATCGAACAGGGTACTTATAGTTTTAGCTAATATATTTAAACAGGTCAAAGACCTCGGGCAGATAAAACCGTATGAATGTCTTAAAGGCGTAGTTTTAAATGCGGCCTACTAATCATGAAATAAATAGCTTTGAATAACTAGCGAGAATTTACATGGATTATTTTTTAAAACTGTACATACACTTAACCTCACAATCGAAATTATGTACAATAGTGAGGATTGTTGAAATGTGTGACATTGATGTTTTATTCAGAAAATAATTTAGATTCTACGCAATTATTTAATAAAACTCTTTAAATATACATATCGCGCTTCGAATGCAAGACTGACCTAACTAAAAAAAAAAGGGATTTTTCAGGAAAGCAAATTAAAGTTTCTTCTTTTGCCTTTCTCTAATTGCTTCGCTGTTTGATTGTTTAACGTCCTTTTATGTTACTAATCTGCTAAAGGCTAATCGGACGATGCAACAGTGGGAGTCCTAAATTTTGCCTATCCAAGTAAAATTAGAATGGGTATTTTTAACGAGTACCTGACATCGTAAATGCTCGGGGACCACATTTTACGTGGTATTCGAGGGAAGATATATTCAAGGATTTTTAACTACCATTAAAAAATCCTAGGGCCACCACGGGGTGCGAACCCGCGACCTTTGGTATTGTAGGTTGTCATGCTAACTACTACACCACAGGTGACCCCAACTTGCTTCACATTCTTTACTCGATTGTTGCAAAGTCTCAAAAACCATCATATTTTTGGTCTATAAGCTGTCTTGCACAGAGATTACGGAAGAAATTTGGATTTTATTCGAGAAAAAAAAAGAGATTTTCAATTAGACCAATATTGGTATTCAGTGAGCTATTGGAGCCCTTAACTAAGATAAAATTGAAAATGTGTATTTTATCCAGGATATTTTGGCAAACTATCATCTGTAATAATTTAGTTCCACTCGAGAAGAGCAACCTAACATTCCCAAGTTTAGAACGACCTTTAGCCTTTTGGCCCTCGGAATCTTATCACTCACGCCGTATTAGCTAAAGGGTTATCATCTGCTAATTTAAGTTGAGGTGCTAAGTCACCTCCAGAGGTCCGCCGGTACTTGTCGGGCTAGGGGCACCGTGCCAACGGACCGTGAGCGGAGATAGCTCTCGATGTATCATGCATAATCTCAAGGAGCCAGCTGCTCTGCTCTCTCGCCATTACCATATCTTGGCAGCACCTGCAGGCCTGTCCCGGGAAAACAGCGGGGGAACTGCCCCTCGGGGACGTGGAAATATGGGGGTGGCTCGGGTGGAAATGAATTTCCCGCAACTTCTTACCTCCGTCATCCCTTGACGCTTGACAGAAGGTCATAAATGAAAACTCTAACTTAGCACATCCTTTTATGGCGAATGTTCTTTTAGAAGTTCAAATTGAAAAATCATTTTAATTATTTACTTTACTTTCAATCGAAAAAAAAAGCTTATACATTTTCAAATGTGTATTGTTAGAATGATAAGTTGCTTAAAATAAATCAAAAAGGCAGTGCCACCATTGATAAAACAAACAAATAAAAACAAGATTAGTATTTTACGCCATTCTTCTACCAATTCCAGGATAAAAGTTGGTTAATCTTATAATTATTTTTATTGTTTTAATTTATATTAGTGTTTTGGACTTTTCACTCTTTAACACAACATCGCCTTAACACACTCATTCTTTCTCTTTCCCCTAAAATCAACAAGTAATTCGGCCTCTAAAGAACCAAAAGGATGTCCCATTTGCTTATTGCATGATGACGGAAGCGCATTTTTTTATTATTTTTTTTTTTATTAAAAAGAAATAATACAATCTGCCACACTCTAGGGCATTTAGTATTAGTGATCTAAGTATCCATTCATACACAAAAAACTAAAGAATAACCAAATTAGAAATGAAAATATGGAAATACCAAAGGAGAGAAGTAAAAAATTAATAAATAAGTAAAAAACACTTATGTACAATAGTTACATTCATCCAAGGGATCTCCGAGTCAAGCCCTACCGCCCACATGTGGGAGGAAAGGCAGGTCTCAAGAAGATTCCAGTGCTTCTCGCCCTGCCGCATCATCGGTAGTGAGAGACAAAGGCAAATTAGCACTGGAAATAATATTATAAATTTATTTGTTATAGAACATTTATATATAGGAAATATTGAAATTTTATATCAATCTTAAGTTATTAGGGTTTTGGGATATGTATTTTTGTTAATATCTAAAAATTTCTATAAGTAAAAACAATTGGTTTCATTTTAATTATATCCTGATCGCACCGCCAACTATTTCCTCTTTATTCTATCTACGGTCGACTATCTTCCACCTACATTCTTTCATTTTAAAGTTGCAACTGCTATTTTCTATGCTCTTGCTAATAATCCATATATTTTGTTCCTATAGCAACAATTACCATTGATTCCCTAATGCTCAGCACGAAGCCCAAGTTGTGCCGCTAAGGGGAAGCCTGTAACACTTGGAGACAGGTTGGACTAGAGGATTCTAACCCTATTTCCATGGCTAATGTCCTTTTCGCGGACCGCTATGACATTGGCGATAAATGAACCGTGGATTCCAATCGGCAGCTCCACCTTGTTTGGCCCTTTGAAGGGCTCCTGGCTAACAGACCGATAAATTGAAAATTTAGCAATATCTCTTCTGATTTATGGCTCTGTTTTCCAGTAATTGCCTACCCTAATCGACATAGATTTCTGAGATGGAAATTTATATAGATGGATTCAAAATAAACCTCGTTATCCAGATTGCATAGGACGATAAATGGAAATTTGATATTTTAGTCTTAAATACGTTCAAGAATGGTACTTTCAACTGATTTAGGTAGGTTAAAAGTTTCTGTTAGATTTTCTATTACACTTAATATTCTTAACCGAACATGTTCCCTACCAAACCAACGAGAAAAATACTTCTTTCAAACATATCAAAACGAAGTTATGTTTTTTTTGTTTTGTCTTTTTGTTTCTGCAGGTCCAAAAATATGAAAACAAGAAATGTTAACACAATTATTTAAAAATTTGAATTCCTCGCAGTTCGGTCCAGAAAAACTAACTAGCATTGAATATTTTTCGAGTTATTTTAATTAATCTTTTTTTTTTTGTTACATTATTTATCTTATTATTACCAATAGATCTGTGAAATTCTATTCAATAAATATAAGCGGAATATGGTTGCATATGAATCTTATTCTAAACCCATTTACCATTTTTGTTATATTTTTGCTCTTCTACTTCTTCTTACTGTCCTGCACCTTACTCTGATATCCTTATTTCAAAAACAAATCCAAGGCAGGAGACGACACAGTTAAACAACGGCCAAATTGAATGTCATCCGGGTGATACGGGGTGGTAAGAATTCAATTTAACACACGCAATTCTTTTCCCCTCCGTAGCAGGTGCCTCTGGATAATCTCTTTAGTTCGGGGCCGAATATAGGGAATCTCTGAGCAGCCTCACACCCTCCTTCCGGATTTACTATTCCGCATCCTGTCACCGATGACTCATCACATTTCATCAAAATGCAATAGTTAATCATGAACACGCTATTTTGAGAAGGAATGAATGCTTGGTCTTCGCAATTAACATCAAGAACAATAATTTCAATTGAATTTCAAGGTTTGTTTCTTTCTTAATTCCAATCCCTATCGTATCTGATTAGCAATGCCTACTGCAACCAACTTCGATGTGTCGAAGTTCAATGAGTCAAATCATCAAATATGCCGAAGAGAATTTGTGTTCCATAGTCCTGAAATGTAAATTTCACCTTAATAAGTCAATTTCTGGCCATAAAGATGCATAAAAATTATTAATAGTTTACAATTAATAATTGTATAATTAAGTCGAACTGAAGACAGTATAATAGTATAATTAAGTAGAACAGAAAATGGGAGAGGAGTTATAGTACGTCTATGAAGTCATCACCTTTATAACTCAAAATCAAATCCAACAACTTCAGAGAATTTCATTGACTGTTTTCTGTTGGTGTTTATCTTTTCCCTTTTACATACACGAGTCACTTGTTGGTTATTCAGTCGAGTGTTTGTTTGCAATGGCTCCGAGAACGTTAAACATTCTGTCAAACAGCGATTAGTGAACACTGGATCGCAAAGTAAAAAAAAAAAAAAAAGGTAGAACTTTGTGGTTTGGATTCCGCATACAACAAACTTTCAACCATCTCAAAGAATGAAGAAAAGATCGTAACGTCCGTGAAAGTTGGAAAGTCCAATCACTGTTGGTTTCTATCAGAAAATGTATGAAATAAGCTGATGTTAAAAGTTATGTAATTAAGTGATCCCGGAAATCTCAAGAAAACAACATAACGGTGAGCGTGCTTCTAATTAATAAAAATATACTGGGCATTTTATTAATTTACTTCGGCGTTAGAAATCAATTGCAATACAACGAATGGCTCTCAAATTTCAAACGATGGTAAATTAGCTTTATATGTATATACAATTAACACGTATCTTTGTAAAATAAGCATAAATAATTTTAACTAATAGTTCAAAGTTTAAGTTTTATTAATTTTTCCCATTATTAGATAAGTCGATATATATTCTCGATAAGTCGAAAAAAATGTATGGGATCATAAAAGTCGACTTAGCTGATGCCGGTTTTTAATTTTATTTATAATAATATCCTTTCAGAAAACCATAATTTCTTTCTTCACACTCAGTCTGGTGTAGGTAATTTGTAGCAACTTGAAGGTTGTTGTCATTGAATCTAAGATTAATCGAAGGTGCTAAATAAAATATATCATTTTTTGAAAATCGATATTATATTTTATAAATATTATATTTTAGATCAAGAATGACTGGACCATTTTTTATGATTTTTACTTTCACTTACCTATATATGAAATATATAGTAAGTGGAAGTATTGCGATCGTGAAAAAATTCGACTTCCGGTTTTCAACGGAAATACACGTTTTGGGGTCCCCTGAGTCGAAATGACCAAGTCCCGCGAAATGGTCTGTGTGTGTGTGTGTCTGTGTGTGTGTGTGTGTGTGTGTGTGTATGTGAACAGACTAGCTCAAAAACTATAAACCGTGGGAACCTGAAATTGGGTATTTAGTGTAGGTATATACCCGCGATGTGACAGCAAAAATTTCATCAAAATTGCTCAAAGGGAGGGGGTACTTTATTTAATAACTTTTTACGTTTTTTTCGATTTTCTCAAAAACGGCTCTAACGATTTTGATTAAACTGAGTATTTGATCGATTTATATGCCCGAAATATGACTGTAAAAATTTCATCAAAATTGATTAACCGGAGGGGGGACTTTACTTAATAAATTTTGTATCATTTTCACGTGTTTTTTTTATTTACTCAAAAACGGTTTTAACGATTTTGATCAAACTTGGTATTTGATTTATTTATATGCCCGAGATGTGACTGTAAAAATTTCATCAAAATTGATCTACAGGAGGGGGGACTTTACTTAATAAATTTTGTACCATTTTCACATGTTTTTTTTATTTACTCAAAAACGGTTTTAACGATTTTGATCAAACTTGGTATTTGATGTATTTATATGCCCGAGATATGACTGTAAAAATTTCATCAAAATTGATCTACGGGAGGGGGGACTTTACTTAATAAATTTTGTATCATTTTCACAGGTTTTTTTATTTACTCAAAAACGGCTTTAACGATTAACAAAAATAAGATATGAATGTAGAAAAATGTGTGACTTTGGGAAATGATTATTAGCAAAACACGTCAATTTCTAATCTAAGTAAGTTGGTAAGTGAAAGTTGTGTGTTGCGCGCACGCACCAGATTTTTATTTTAATGTGTTTTTACTTTCACTTACCTATATATGAAATATATAGTAAGTGGAAGTATTGCGATCGTGAAAATTTTCGACTTCCGGTTTTCAACGGAAATACACGTTTTGGAGTCCCCTGAGTCGAAATAACCAAGTCCCGCGAAATGGTCTGTGTGTGCGTGTGTGTGTCTGTGTGTGTGTGTGTGTGTGAACAGACTAGCTCAAAAACTATTAACTGTGCGAACCTGAAATTGGGTATTTAGTGTAGGTATATGCCCGCGATGTGACAGCGAAAATTTCATCAAAATTGGTCATAGGGTGGGGGGTACTTTATTTAATAAATTTTTACGTTTTTTTCGATTTTCTCAAAAACGGCTCTAACGTTTTTGATTAAACTAAGTATTTGATGTATCAATATGCCCGAGATATGACTGTAAAAATTTCATCAAAATTGATCAACCGGAGGGGGGACTTTACTTATTAAATTTTGTATCATTTTCATGTGTTTTTTTTTATTTACTCAAAAACGGCTTTAAAGATTTTGATCAAACTGGGTATTTGTTATATGTATATGCCAAAGATGTGACAGCAAACATTTCATCAAAATTGGTCAAACGGAGGGGGCACTTTATTTCATAACTTTTCTTCCAATGTTTACCTTCTTTTCGATTATCTCAAAAACGGCTTTAATGATTTTGATCAAATTTGTCATGTTTAATGAAAATTAGGTGTTCAATAATATCAGGTAAGTTTTATCAGTATTAAAATTTCTGAGGGGGCTTAAATGGGCAAGGGGCCTTTTTTGTTTTCCTATAAAGTACCTTTGTTTTAGTTTATATTGAGAAATTAACTGTCTCTCATCACGCCTAAAAATAGGAAATGGCTAAATATGATATATGAAAATATCAAGTAAACCAATACAGGAGAAAAAAAAGAAAAACATTCCGTCAACTCATACTCGTAAAACACCTCGAGCTCACGCATGCACCGTACGGCTTTAATGACAAACCAATGCGTTACAATAAAAGATGTTCTGTTCATTTAATGAGAATTATTTGTTTCATGGGAACTAAATGAAATATTCAACAAGTACATAGAGAATTATAAAATCAGACGACTTGGAGTATTATGCTTGCATTGCCGAATTATCACTAGTAAAAACTTTTATTTAATAATAAAAGAAATCAGTGTTGTTTTTTTTTGAGCAAATGAAAACAAAAATAAGAAATGAATGTGGAAAAATGTATAACTTTGAGAAGTGGCAATTAACAAAACACATTAATTTCTAATCTAAGTTGGTAAGTGAAAGTTGTGTGTTGCGCGCACGCACCAGATTTTTTATTTGTTCGATTTGTCTCCAAGTCAAATTAAAGAATAAAGAATAAAACATCATAAAAAGTAGGGGAGGAGAAAGAGAATAATTTCTATATGATTCTACCCGATTTCAACAAAATTAGAAAAACAGGTTTTCGTTATCGATTATTACAGTAGAATGAGAAGTTTAAATCCGCATAAATATTATTTTTTTGGGGGGGAGGGTGGGAGGGAGGCATAATTCTTTATTTTTTACCAGTTTATACAATTCCAAAGAAGGAAACATTTGTTTATTTAAACTTATCACTATCATTAGTGCTAATGAAATCCACTTTGATCCCTAAAGCAGTTTTATGATATGCATTTTTACAACCACATTTCTTTTATTTTATTTCAAATGTCATTTACAATAACACCTCTTGTATTCTGAGGTCCATATATGCTTTTAAACATTAAAATTTGTATCTTAATAAATGCATTCCTGATACAAATGGCAATGACATAAAGGGCCGGGATAGCCGAGCGTGTTTGAGCGCGACCCGCTTTAGCACGCTCGAGCCGAAAGGTGGTGGTTCGAATCCGCCCTGGGAGGGTTGACTTTTATTTCGTGAGTCCCTACGGAATAAACCTCGACCTACCCACCATGGTTAGAATAGGTTGGTTACACCTCTAGAGTAACCTCCTGTATGCCACAGAGGACCAGGTAAAGAACAAAAAATATGGCAAAGATATGATAAAAAATACAAACACAATTATTGCTATATACATATAATTAAATTAACAAGAAATTTAACGGTATAAAAATTACAAAAACATTATTCAAGCTTGAAACGCACGTTTATCCCAAAGCCTTATTCTTTCACATCCTACTTCCCAACAGCCAACATGGCGAAGAGTTCAGCTTCTGCTATGGGGTCCATGACTTGGGCCGCGCAGACAACGAAGACCGCCAGTACCAAAGCAACGAACCCGCTCATGTTGCTGGATGTAGTGCTGCCCACGATATCTCCAGTGAGGGCTTTATACCGCGCTCCCAGCCCAGAAAGCTGTTATGCATATGCAAAGCTCGGCAGTTCATGGCTGTCTGCCAGTGTCGAGGCCGAAGTGATACTGCTCCCTGTTCAATGCCCCATCGGAATGGGCTCGATATCTCTTGAGGTTCATTGATTTTCAAAGAAGAGGTCATTGATTTTTAGTTTTAGGCGGCAAGAATTTTTTTTTCCTTTTATCGTTTCATGAGTTGTTACTTCGTGGGAGTAGTTGCTAATGAAATCTCAATTTCTACAAAATAAGAAATATCATCCTTTTATTTGAAGGATTCATATGCGTCAGCTGTTTCCAATATTTTAATTCTAAAAATCAAACGTAAATTGATTCTAAACATTTAAAAATTGACCCTCAATTATAGCCTCGGGAAGAAGATGGTTACTACTCAAAATATATCAAATTTGAAGTAGACATACCGTTGGAATCATAATTACAATACCTACAATGCAAGATTATAGTCACAATAGTTCCGTTTGCGCTAGACGCAAAATACTATATTCTTTTATGGAAGGTAGTTTCTTTTATCGTCTTAACGCATGTAGAGGGCTAGTTTTGAGTTACAGTTAATACCAATGGTACTAACTCCCCAATGGTAAACTATTCCTGATCAAACACTATTTTCCCTATTCGCTGGTTGAGTTTGAATGGCATCCAAAAAAACAGTTTTATGAGTTGTAACTTTCTTTCCGCGCGCGATATAATGTCCGACGATTCAGCATTCAAGCCATCAAGACATTTTCAAGATTAGATTTCCTGTGACCATAGATTGCTAGAATCAAATAGGCTAAACGCCCTGTTCAAAACACGGTATTTCTTGAAAGCTTAAAAGTAAACATAAATAGTTTTAATAATAAAATAATTTAAATGGGTTATAAAATAATTTATGGGGAACCATAAAATGAATTGGTTAACATATTTATAAAACATTTTTATATTAATAAAAACTTTATATTGTTATAATACAATCAGCGTATAATTGTTTTTCCTTAGCAATAGTTTTTGGTATTGCTAGATAAAATAACTTTGTATTCTATGAGTGACCTTCTTTGAAAGAGTATACTAAATCAGAGCATCTAAACCTATTTTTTAAATGTCCTCAACCCATTTAATTTAACTGATATCCATAAACTTTCCTATTCAAGGATCTTCTTGAAGTCTATATAACACCGATCAACATCCTTTCATTCACTTCAAACGTTTACTTACAATTAGAAGCAATACCTGTAGCTAAAAAAGATGAGACATCTGTATACTTTGACGTTATTCCTTGTGGTGATCATGCTGAACTCCACTCAGCTCCAGCAGCTAGCAAGCCAGATCCCTCCCAACTTAGCCAATGCCAATCTAGCTGCCTTCGTCGGACTCGGAAGGTAGGAAGGGCTGCCAGAAATCTGACGAAGAGGAAGTTTACTTCCTGAATTTGTTTCTAAGAGAGCTTCAATGGATGATTTTGTATATATTTATTTATTTTATATCAATCTGTTTGGAATGTAATTCTGTATATATATTCCTTATTGTATATTTTAAATTAAAAAAATATTTATATTTTATTCAATATATAAAATATCCCAAAAAAGATTGGTTATGATAAATATGGTGCAGTAACATCGATTTTTCCCCTAAGCAATAATCATTTTCCAAAATAATCAAATGGAAAATCCTGGCAAATAAAGATTCGAATTTTCATTCACGTAAAACTGGAGAAGATGAGTGGTAGGGATAGCCCCTGACAACCAATATATGATTGAGAACCTGAAAATAGCCAGTTCAAAACCCGTAGCCACGGGACATTACATAATACTGGGCATTAATTTGGGGCATTAATACTCTTTAAGTAATTAAGAGATTGGGGGATCTCTTCCCTGGCCCGGATAATACAAAACCTACCTGATATTGAAGAATTCTTGATTCTTATGAAACAAGACGAGTTTAATCAAAATAGTTGGAGCCGTCTTTGAAAAAAAAAACACGTAAAAAACATAAATATCAAATTTTGATTTTTGATGAAATGTTTGCTGTAAAATCACGGGCATATAGGTACCTACCTAAAATACCCAATTTCAGGTTCGTAAGGTTTATAGTTTTTGAGCTAGTCTGTCACACACACACACACACACACACACACACACACACACACACACACACACACACACACACACACACACACACACACACACACCATTTCGCGGGATTGGTTATTAGGACTGAAGTGATCCTAAAACCTGTATTTCCGTTGAAAACCGGAAGTCAAAATTTTTAATTATCGCAATACTTTCCCTTACTATATATTTCAAATAGCATTAATCATGAAATATAAAAAAGAAAAAGCTATTTCTCGAAACATTACAAAAACAAAAAAGAAGGCAACGTGGATATTTTATGTCAAGTCCATAAATGTCAACACTCCGGTTAAGATGATCTGGCAGAAAATTCATAGAAGTACAGGCGAGTATAATTCTAAAACACCAATTCTACCCTACAAAACACCATCAACAGCAAAAAGCGGAATACTATCCATATTTAATAGAATTCGGGAGGTCTCGTACTATCCCCTAGTTTAGAGTCAATAATCATACCAGTTTTAAAACCTGGTAATGATAAATATCTAATAAACAGTACCTGACCCATATCATTAAGACACTTATTATTATCAGCAAAATACAACATCCTAACGCAGATATCTAATATGGCTTCCGCAAAGGCAGATCTACACTAGACGAGAAAATAACTATGGAGGCCGAAGTTCTAAACGAATTTCTACAACAAAAAGAGGTAGTTGATGTTTTCTTGGACTTAGAAAATGAGCATGATACAATCAATAGGAATGCTATTCTATAAGATGTATTCGTGGGGTTTCCGTGGACGCCTAATCAATGGTCTGAAGAGGTTCCTACAACTGAGATGCATAAGCATAAGAATAGGACGGCCTATCTTTGATTTCAGGGCACAGCAAACTGCACACACCAAGGAAGTGTACTTAGGAAGTTGCATGCTGTTTACAATAGTTATTAACACAATCGTCAACGTGATTCCCCGGCCGATCAAAGCATTCCTGCATGTTGATGAGGAGGCCATCCACATGGTCAAATCTGTTCAAACCTTGGCAGATAATAACAATTTCTACTTCTCAATCTCAATCTCAAACAATCTGTACTGGATAAACCAAATGCCTGAAATTCTTTAGAAAAAGAAATCCTACCGAATGCCCTAGCTTTGTATGAAAGTTGAGAAATTGAGATTTACGGAAGAACCTAAATAGGTGTTTGATAGGAAACTCCTTCGGCTGAGCCACATCACATACATAACTGAGCAATGTTCCAGCCGCCTCAGATTAATAAAGGTGCTCGCTCATCGGCAGCCGATCGGAAATGGGTGCATATGGTATATGCAAGCCTCGTTCGATCTAAATTCGATTACGTTTGTGCAGTTTATTCATCGGCGAAGAAGAATCATATCTTACTCCGGGATTTGTTTCACCATCAGGCCAAGACTCGCCACAGGAGCATTTCAGACCAGTCCCATAATTAGCCTTTGCGTAGAAGCTTCCATGCCACCTCTTGTTTTTCGCCGTCAGGAGCTAACCTCTTCGTATCATTTCAAAATAAAAGTCCAGCCTCACAATCCCGTATACAACCACATTTTCTTTCCCAAGCATGTCCAGTTGTATAAATCGAAACCAAAAAACCCTTCTTTGGAAATATATGGTTCAAAACGAGACGCAGGCGCTATTGGGAACCATTGGGCCTGAAGACCCTTTCTCTAATAAGCTCGAATCCATTAGGCCTAAAACGAGAGAATAGGCCCCTAAGAGGGAACCGAAGGTTATTTAGCTTTCGGATGGGTCATACGATGTTCACCTTCATAGGATACACTCCTACGCCTGGTCTGTGAGTCGCCTCCAGTTGGCTGACGGGTCTCACATACCCGGTGTGTGGGTATGGTTTGCTTGCAGATGTTATTCGTTGACTTCCTCATTGGAACCACCAATATCAGGTGGTAATTCGGTGAAGATAAATCGGCTAATCCGGTTTGGAACTCCTGCCCCATTTTAAACTCTGGCTCTCGACACGCTCGTGAGCGTACCACACCATACGGTCCACGGCGCCCCCAAACTGTTCTATTTATCCCCAAGCTATTTCATTGGCATCATTAGTGAATATCCTTATTTTTGTAACTTATAACGATATATCTCCACAGGAAGGTTAAAGTGATGTGCTTCCATTTAGATCAATTAAGATTTGGTTAAAAACAAAAACATTTTAGTAGATTTTTGTTATTATGCCATTGATAATTTTTAAAAGTAGATATAACTCTTATCTTTTCAGATCACAAAGTCATTCGCAAAATAATCCAGGCCAAGGCCTTGAGCAATAGCTATATAAGCCAGGTTCTATCCCTAAAGCTGTACATCGTATCCTTCACTGGCAGTAACGCAGCGACAACATGAAGTATCTGTACGCCTTCACACTGGTCCTCCTAGTGGCCGTCCTCAACTCCACTCAACTCCAGCAACTTAGCAACGCCTTGCCCAATTTGGCGGATGTTGGTCTTGGTGCCTTCGTTGGTCTGGGAAGGTAGGAATAGCCCTCAGACCTGAAGAAACCGGTCCGTCATTTCGTGGTGTTAAATGATATTTGTATTATTAATGTAAAACTACCTCATTCGTTAATAATACAATAATGTTATTTAATTGTTCATATTATGAGTCACATTAATAAATATAATTTTACAATTAAATATGTGGATTTCTTCCCATATTCAATATAGACAATGAGGTTTTTCTGAAAGTAAAAATAAGCCAATTTTGTTTTCAAAGCTTATTTTGACTTAAATAAAAAAATATTACAAACAATTAAATGAATGTTATAAATCTTATACCATTTATTTAATAGAATAAATCAAGCTAGTATGATTTAATGTTGAAGTAGGATTTAGTAAACTTATATAAACTAGGTATAAAACTGTAAAAAACTAGGTATAAAAAATAGGCAGAAGAGTTTGCTTCTTTAGGAAAACATTTGAGGTCAGGAGTAAAACAAAGTAGTTAGACTTAAAATATTGAACCTAGGTAATTTACTTTTTATTTAATTTAACCATTTATTTCTTTTGAATTTTAGTATTTACATACTCCAACTGATATCCCTAAAAATTTATGGAGTTAAGTAAATTATAAAAAAAAAAAAATTATAGTGAATAAAAATAAATTTATCAAATTAGTGTGTATTTATAAAAAAAAAAAACTCTCGCCTCCCGCGTGTCAATTTTAACATTATAGTCGTATATAAGTACTTTCGGTTAGACATATTTTTGAAAAATGCTCTCCCTAATCAGTAAAATTAAAAAAAGTAGGACGAGGCTTTAGTCCCATATGTAAAATTTCTTAAAAAATCATCTACTCTTCTCTAACATTTTGTGATAGAAGACACCCAAACAGGTGTTTATTCCTGTTACATTGTCCTGTCGTTTATCCTGTAACAAAATTCTAAAACTGGCTCAATTTTTACAGTTATTAGTAAATGATCTCATGTTTCGGTCCTGCATGGTCCTTCTAAATGGTTCTATAGCAAACCATTTTTAACCTGGACAGAGAGGAATAATTACTGTTGAACTAACTATGTATATGTTATTAATTATTTTTACAATCTGCGCAATTCCAAATTCCTTATCGCTTGTTGATTTCGTTGTAAGTTTTGTGATTATTTTGTTAAATATTTTTCATATTTAATTACGGATTTTCGGAAATATACTAGATACAATCTTAGATATTTGAGCGTTGTTTAATATGGAAATCCTATTTTCTCCTATATTTTAGTGGTTATTATGTACAAACATAATAAATTTAAGTATTGCCTGTGATATCGTTTAGATAAACCATAATAATTTGTAAACTAATGACCGGAAATGGTATTGACTCATCGGATTCAGGAGAACATTACTTTAGTGCAACTAAATTCGGTGAAGAATGCTGCAAAAACAATTGAACTACTTTTAAAACAATTGCCCTCCAGTCCTTTACAAGCCCCCCCCCCCCCAAGTTTGATTAGTTCCTTAAAATTGGGCGGAATCTGCAAATCTCGAATCTTACTATTAGTAAAAATTATGGCCAAAAGTCTTAAGGTTTTTTTCTGTACAGTAAAAAAAAAAAAAAAAAATACTGCAAATTTCGGTATATTTTCCTTCACTACAGTCAGAGTGAATGGCTTCTGGAATTCTTAATCATGCACATTGACCTCCATTTTTAAAATAGGTCCATTTTTCTTTTGGTGAATTTTCAATCTGTTGCAAATTCAAAAAGAAGCTTTTATCATTTTTCTTCTTTTCCTCCGATTGTATATTAATAAACTATATGAAATATCGTAAATTCTTATCTGCAATTATTTGTTTACTTTATTAATTAAGTTAATTGTTTGCAGCCAAAACTTTATTGCTCGAAGTCGATGATTTTTTCTATGCCTTATGCCTTATGCCTACTTTAAATAAATTGTAAATTTCCTTATTTTATTTTCCTTATATTCATTATTATGTAATTTTAATTAATACACTTTGTATGTCCTCAATGACATAAAAGCATTATTCCCCACATAATGTTTATTCTTTTATAAACTCTTGGTTATAAACCTTTCAGATTATCAGAAACTACATTATTAGGATTTTTACGTATAAAGATAACTAAAAAGGTTAGAATGAGAAGATTTTTTTTTTATTTTAGTGTATAGAAAAAACATATAAAACGTTGCTCGCAGTTGAATTCTAAACCTATTTAATTCTGATTAATTTTTTTTTTAATATGTATAGTGTGAATTTTATTTCACAACGCTCCGTTATTTCTCTTGTTTCCATTCATCACGATTGACAACCATGTTATTCATTCCAGATCTTCTAGCCCAGCCCGACGAATGCTTGAACAAAGGCGTCGGCCAGGGAAGGTATACTCGGTATTGCAGGAGGTTGCGGAACTGGAGGTGGCATCTGCGGATGTCCCTGCACTGCGAGGACTAGAGCGACCAAAAGCAGAAGAGCTACCCCGATGATGGACTTCATTCTGCACAACTATAGTCATCCAGGTTTCAGGCTGTGTTATATACAGAACCAGGGCCTTGGTCTGGTTTTGAACATGAAGTGGGGATGTAAAAATCCTTGGTTGCTTCAAGGTTATGCCGAATATCTAGCGAAAATTTTAAACCTCCAAATCGCGTTTCCAAAAAGATAAAATGGTTAATACCGAAGGAGTCTGAGTTAAATTGATATAATGTTTTCAAGGCTATCTCCATTGCTCTGATTATCATCCAATATTTTGTTAGAGAGGCCAATGAAAACAAACTCAGTTAATCTTTTGATGAATATCCTAAACAAACTAGAAAGTAATGAAACAATTTATGAATTACTAGCTGACTAACTGCACTCTAACCTAGTTAAATCCCACTTAATTAAATTACCTATATACTGTATATTTAGTATCGTATAGTGCGTATTTAGTGTCTCATGGGAATAGGTGAGGGTTGAAGTAAAGAATAGATTAGTTTGAATTGTAGATTTTTTATCTTTTGAAAGATAAGTTTGAGGTATTTACATATTTACATAGTATTTACAGGACCTCTTTGAACACTATGTTTTAAGTTAAGATATGGTCATCTCTGATTTTTTGTTGGTGGGTTTCTTTAAGCGAGTGCAAATTCTAGCAAATTCTATTGGCTGAAATCGCATGTTTTTGCTTGTAACTCGCAAACGACGGCGACAATCGGAAAAGTATATATAATCAAAAATGTCTCGACAAACTGAAAAAAATTATACCTTCGAAAAACACTGCGATAATTTTGAAATTTTCGGTAATAATTGCGGTTTTTCGCATACAACTCGCAAATGAAGGGTTAATCGAAAAAATGTATGGGACTGAAAATGTTCTCCTTGAAAACCTGCAAAGATTGGCACCATTTAGAAACCTCTACTACCAAACCTCTATTACCAAAACCGCGGTTATGTCTCCCAATATTAAAAAATTTACGGTGTACCAAAAAAAAAAAAAGGCTTTGAGAAATAATATTTTAACTTTATAATGGTGAACCCACAAATTCCCCATTCTGCTGGCCTCGATGTTGTCACTGAGGCTTTTCCTTTATTATCTTTATACCATTTATATAGTGCCCAGCATAAAATCTGTGTTTGATCAAAGAACTTCTCCACTTCTCATGGCTGTCCTATTACTTGTGTAAAGTATAAGAGGATAACCGGTGACAACTGTCATTCTAATGGATAATTACTCCGGTTCATTTATCTGTACAAAAAATTGACTTTAAAAACCATCGAATATCGCTGAGCTTGTTTTACTCAATATTATAGAATATATTTCAGGATGGATAGATAAATTATGTTATTTTGTAAAGAGCTATGTATAATTTATTATACAAGAGCTACATGTTACATCATATAAATTATAACTTATAAAGGCCCAGTAGGCCTTGTTACTAAGAAGAACTCCTAAGTAGTCTTTTGATAGTCCGTCAGTATCAGTCACCTCTTGAGATCCTGCCGACCGCCCTTCTGCTCCTGGCCTCCTCCATAAGGCTTAACTTATGGAGTAACTTTTGATATTATATTTTAGACTGTTGTTCTTTTCATCTTATATTAAATAATAATACATCAAAAGCTCCAGGGGTATTAAACAGTATTATAATGTAAATTTTTTAGATATAAATATAATTATAGTTGTAATTTTGAGAATATAACAACCTTTATATTTTATTTTTCATACTTTCATTCGCACAGGTCAACCATTAGCGACAATCAGCACATGTGATCATATAAAATAAATAAGTACAATGGCAGCCTTTAACTTTTATTTTTCAATTTATATATTTTTGATAACTATGAAGGGTGCTTGGAGAAGGTTGCATGGTATTCCAATCAAAATTGTTGGTAGAGGAGGGAATTTTTGGAATTTTATAACATTGAGTTCCAATAAGGGAGTTTTTCATCCTAGGTAAATATGTGGAAATTATGGAATAGATAACCAACAAGTTTGAATGAACTTCATAATTCTACTTCACCGTTTTCTAGTAAACAATCCATGGGAGAAGGGTAAAATCATGCATTACCGCAACTGGGTAGGTTAAGTACTCCTCAATATCTGCAGAAAACATCATAGGAACCTCAAAGGGTTAAAGTAAGTAATTTTTTTTGTGCTAAAATTTTCGCTTATTGGTCTTTCTTTGATTAAAATTTTAATTTTTGTTATTTTTAATTTTTATTTTCCTAAAAAAATATATTCTGCTGTAAACTGCAGGCAGAATACCTCACGAGTACCTATTCCAACAACTCAAGGAATTGGTGGAGTGCCAGCTCTGATCTCCCGTCCGATGTAGGTACTCTGCCAGGGACCTCGGAGTCTGTGTTCTCTGTAGGATGATATAAAGGTCTCCCTAGGAATATATATAGCGCTTTACTTGGCATATATCTGGCTGAAATATATAATATGTTGAGGGTAAACTACTAGATCATTTTGTTAAAGCTAAAGATAATTCCTTATTTAACCTAAAATATCTACTAGAGTAACAATGTGCATTAATTTTTAGATGGCACCCTACATTTTTATTTTTGATAATTTCGTTCAATGCTTAACCCATACTGACTTTATATAAAACTTTTGTCCTAATTTAACGGAAATATCTCATGTTAACCAGCAAGCGTTGACAGTGACATGGTTTGTCAAAACAGAAGGAATCTCAAGTAGGTGGTTGAATAACTGACGCCGATTGGCTTGGCCAAACTTGCAGAAGTCCACGGCACCTGAAAAAGAAAAGAGGCAGAACTCCCTCACCCGGACATGTAAGTAACCAATAGAAGAATTTTAGGCCCACCCGACTGAAAAGTGTTTGAAACACCCAAAAGGTATACTAGCCCTCCTGAAGGAGGAAGAGGCCAACCTTTTTTGACTCGAACATGAGGGGAAGAAAGACATGTCAGTAATGGAAAAGTAACTCGGATTCAATTAATACAGACGATACTCAGGGGTATATGATCCGAATTTAAATTAATTTTTACACCTCTTGTAAACATTCAACATTGTTTCTTGTGTTATATAAGATTTTCATGATTTAAGAATTTTAAATACCAAGATTCCCACAATTTCGTTAGATGAATTGTAAAATACGCTTCGATAGCTTCACAGTTTATGTGGATATTATTTTATTTTGAAGTTGTCTTGAAACTCATTTTACATTTAGTATTTTTACATTTAGTATAGACGGACTTTTAGTTAAAACCTGATGTAGATGAAAGGATTCAGATATACCCTGCTTCTCCGAATTTCATATTTTTGGTGCATGTTATGATGTTTGTGATTTTCTCGGACCAAATAGGACCCAATTTTAGTTTTCTACCTCTGCCTTTTTTCACATGAATTCATAAAGCCGTTTTCAGGATGTCTTTTTCAGGAATGAAATGGTTTGAACTGTTGAACACAACACAAACTGAACAAAATTATAGATTTTTCCCATCTAATAAAATTGGTTTTCCACAAATACAATATCGTACCCCATAACTCATTCTCAGGCATAGATTTTTTAGATTAAATTATGTTTTTTTTCATTGAACATAATATAAGAGTGTATATTAAATGATGAAACAAGTTTCGTAATCCAGAATTACAAAATCTAAACCATTGAATATAATCTCATATAGTCTCAAAAATCCATCATGGCTTCTTACTAAAATGAGTAAAACTATGTGAATGACAATTAGAAACCACAAATTATCAATCGTATAATAAATTCATCTTCGAGAGCGATATTCATGAATATATAGAAGGTGAATGTGAGGGACATTTTTGGATGACTACAGCCACCTAGATGAGGGGTAGACAAGAATCCCCTGGCATGATTGAACAGGTCCTCAAGTTGTGCTCTATTTACACTAAGTTATTTTATGGGATTTTAACATTTCAGAAAATAGGTTTTGGATTTTGAGCTTTCTGAATCAAATATCATGGTGTTTGGCGATGTTCTCTCGTAACTGACCTTTCAAGATGATACCAGCTTTTATATGTTTAATATGTACTTATCAATAGTAAACTCAGATTTATATACAATAAGACCCAGAATAACTTATCTGGATCAATTATTTATATTTATCAACAATTAAATATTTATAAAAATAATTTTACGTCTACCTTCACTATTCAGTTTTCATTCACAATAATAGTCTATTGTACAATAAATTATTTTTATGATACCTTCTTTATCGTTATATATCATCTCGTTCTTATGCATAAACCTATCATAAAATAAATGGATAAACTCACAACAGCCTTTGGAAAGTTGATCCAATAATTTAACTATGGCACAACGTAGTCAATTATTTTGTAAATAATTATCCATGGCATTCTTGCGTGAGTAAATAGTACAACTAAAACATAGCTATGAATTATGACGTGTGTAACACTAAACTCATACACTCATAAATAAAGGGTTTACACAAATTACCTATGATCATTAATTCGATAATCCTCTCATATTTATAAATATTACATATATTTTTACACTGATAAATGATTTATTATGTTATCAAATTTATTAATACTGAGGTACGTCAAAGAGATGACATAAAAATTAAAATAATAAAATTTAATATTCATAATAAGGAGATTAAATTTTATTCAGTGACAAATTATTCAACCTCAGGCCCGTCTTTTGTTTTAAATGATTCCTCATTGTTGTTACTTTCCGTGTGCCAGGTAGGCGTTGAGAGCAACATCTGCCAACTGTGGCACCCCCATCAGCTGTGACATGGACTGTCCCATGGAGTCCAGCACTGCCACGCAGACGAACACCGCAATTCCCAGGATGTACCTCATCTCAGTATACGGACGAGTCTACGCTGAAGGAGCACACAGGAAGGATTTTATAGCAGGATACCGTTGCCAAATGATGGTGCTTACTTAACTGATAAAAGGCTTTCAGAATATTCATAACCGTCACCTGTTCTATGAGTGAAATATCTAGGAGTACTTTGGCTTGACGAATCAAAACATCTGCAATCCTTCTTATAATTAATCAGCAGTATAAACTTATTTATTCGATTCAGTTCGCTAAGCAATCGAAGCTAAATTGGAGATATTATTTAAGTAAGTGAAGCCCACATTTGAAAATAAAAAATAAAAAACTTAACAAAATACTCTAACTTCAAACTAGATATGAATAAAAGATACAAAATTAAAACAGAAAATATAAAACTGAGACGAATGCTAGATATACGTACATACTTACTTTGGCCCATATCGAAATGAACCTCACAGATATTTGGCATAGCTAAAAAGACCCACCTAAAAAAATTCAATCAAAATTGTTAAGGCTTAATTCAAAAGCGCTCTGGTTCATGGTACTATTTCCATTGTATTGGGGAACTCAGATTATATTATAGTATAGCTTTGGAAGTAGTTGAGAAAAATACGATATCTTTTCTTGGCATTTTTCCAGTGCTTTAGCTGTAATTAAGCCATAAAAAATAATTATTTAATGTAAACGATTTCTTCAGATCTGAAACGTGCAATTTACATTTACATTATCCTATATTAGATATTATGAATGGTTTTTAAATAAAATATGCCATTCACTGCCTTCTTAGTCTTATCGCATCTTGGTATGTGCCAGCCATATTATAATTTTAATAAATGATGTTTTAGAGTTAATGAAACCTGAAATTTAGAGATGATTATTGTATCATCGCAGTGAGTTGCAGTGAATGTCTCATTGTTAATAGGTATATTTACATACTTATGTATTAAATACCCAGGATTGGACCATAAGACTCTCCCGCCAAGATTGGATGAACTGAAAACATTCCTGGTCGAACCAGGTAAAATCTCTCGAAGAGGATATATTGAAGAATAAGACAATAAATGAACTCTCTTGAGCTTAAGAACTGGTTCCAAACTTTTCAAACGCTTTAGAAAAGTCAAAAATACTCCAGTTACATTTATTTTTTGTTCTAGAGCTCCTGCAATATAGCAACCTTGTGTTTGATTGGTAATAATAATAATAATAATATAAAACTGTTTATTTAACAAAAAAAAAGTTCATAATATACATAAACAAATAGGCATGGACAATGTCCGTCTGCCGGGTTGACCACACTTTTTCAATATTCTTATTGCTCTTAAAACCGCATTCAAACGAAATACAGAATTGTACATATTAATCAAACATTAAATAAATGATAATTTATCCTTTGAGGTATAAAGCTAATTAATATAAATAATATATATTGTTTTACTTTTTTTATTGTGTATTAAATTCCTTAATTATAATTTGTCTGTATTTAACATCTTCTATGGTAAACCAATATAACAGTTTCCAGTTCTTTCCATTTAGATATTCAACAACATTATCCTTATCAAGAATGCTTTGTCCGAACCACTTAATCCTAAACTCCATCAAAATAGGACATATAGCTAGGAAATGGTATAAGTCTTCATTTAGCCCCAGGTTACATAGGTTACATAATGTGCTTTCACGGCTTTCTTCTGAACGCCCAACAGAATAGTTTAAATTCAATAATTGACCCCGTACTTTAATAAAATGAAAATTATTTTTATCTGAGTAATAAATCTTTTCTCCCAGATTAATGCTTAATTCTTTATATAACTGGTGAAATTTGGATGTACGGGATGACTGAATTAAATAAGATTTAAAATTATGTTTTAATTTGTTTAAAATTATTGCTATCTGGTTCTTAATGTTCGAGCAATTGTTATAATTAATTTGTTCAATATCAGATAAGGAGCTGATAATATTTGAGTGTTCTTTAACCCAATAAATTTTTTTCATTATAATCGTATTGGCTATTATTTTGGGCCATCTTGAGTCAGGAAGATCCAGAATTTTACTTAGATACTTCAAATGTAAACAGAGGGTGTAATGAAATAATGGAGAGGTATCAGTTTCTAAATATATGATGTAATTAGGGCTATTTTTTGGTAAATTAAATAATTTTTTGATAAAGAATAATAATAATTGTTCTACTAATTTAAATTCTTGGAATCCCCAGACCTGGCACCCAAAACATATTATCGATCTTGCAACTGCATTAAATACTTGCCATTTTGCCGTAAGAGGCACTTCTTTTTTCATTATTAATGTTTTGTAGGTTTGAAATATTGCAAATTTTAAGGTACTGAGTTTCTCTTTGCAATGTTTGATTGGTATTTCTAATGGTAAGTGCGAACGTCGAATCGGTGGTGAGTTAGTATTACTTTTTCGTCTTTTATAATGTTTACCAATCTATTGTGTATTAATTTTTTAAATAATTTGAAGCATGTTGAAGCATGGGTGAAGGCCAATTGGTCAGTATGGTGAAGGATGTCTTTACCTGGTTTGTGGATTATTCTAATGATTATTTCCGTAGTATTGGGGAACTCAAATTATATTATGTTGTAGTATAGCTTTGTAAATAGTTGTAAAAAATAGGAGATATTTTCTTGGCATTTTTGGAGTGCTTCAGCTGTAACTAAACCCTAAAAAATAATAATTTAATGTAAACGACTTCTTCGGAACTGCAACGTGCAATTCACATTTACATTATCCTATATAAGATATTATGAAAGGTTTTTAGAAACAAATATTGTGTACAGAAAGTTCAAATATTTTATATTTCTATATAATTCATTGGCACGCCTTTCCTTAAAGCAATGCATTTAGGTTTATGGTATACTTTAAAACATCAATGCCCTCCGTTTAAAAATATAGATACCAAAGATGTATGCAAATTCTTATAGGCTGATTAAAGTTTAGTTTCCCTTTACAAACATGAAATTCAAATAAGTGAATTGATAGCCAACCAATTAATTAAGATGCACGGGTAATGTTAATAAAATAAATAATGCTTGAAAGTATTAATCATAAAATAGTGACGGTTAATAATGAAACACTTCAAATGAAATTATGCGCACATTAATGCTCTGACCAATGAAAACAGAGTGATTGAACTACCAATCGTAATAGGGTCATTGAATATCATTACAGTGGCATTTAACATTCAAATTGAGTCATTTAAAGTTTATACTCTCAAGACGTAAAGGTTTTCCGATAAGAAAGGAGTTGTAAAAAGAAAATAAACGATCCAGGTCATGGTGGCTGACTTTAGGGTCGTTTGAAAATCATTAAAACAAATCAAATTATCATAGTTATGGCCTAAATCTACAAATCTATGTTTATTACAGAGGAATAAAATATGTTAACAGTCGCAGTTCGTTACTCATAACACTTTTTCGAATATCTTACATACATTTCAGTTAAATATATTAATGTTTCCAGAAGATATAAATTGCAAGATGTAATTGCAATCTAGGTCTAAATTTCTTAAAAGTAAGGAATTTGTCTAAAAAAAAAGAAACCATTACCTTACCAAATTTTCTAAAAATTCACATCTATTGAAAACTGATAATTAAACGGAAACGATTAGATACACATTTGGACAAAGGCATCACAGATTTTCGGCTCAGCGAAAAATGCGCACTTACAAAAATTAAAAACTCTTCAATCCAAAATATTAAAACGAATAACAAACGCGCCATGGTACGTATCTAGCGAAACACAACAGGACTCTACTGAGTAGAGGTTTGTATGTATACTGCCAACAACATATGTGTAATATTTATTCTTGATTCCTAATTGAAATAAACGAACAAACCAATAAATTTACAAACACATAAATTTTTAACACACATCACCACATTGTACATGCCAATTGTGTGGCGACTTAAAAGAAGCTGGAAGACCTCCTCCCCTGAATTAAGAGGGTTCTGTTTTAAATCCGGAATGAGATGTTACTGATCCCTCTTTCCCTAAGCTCAAAATGCCTCTCTCTGTTATGTTCTCACATCACAATTCATTGAAACATGAAGAGAAAAAAAATCACATCTTACAAATATTCAATAAAAGATATCTTGACATACAGTAAAGGAATATACATTTGTCATTTAAGGAGAATCTCATTTGTAGAGAATAATTTTTAAAACGCAACAAACGAAATAATAAAAACTGTAAAGTTATTAGTATTTTTAAAATTAATTATTAGGAATCTATCTTCCTTATTACTTCACTTTATTTTCTCACAATATAATTCGTTTATGTTTCGGGATTGTGTCCCCATTCTCAAAACATATATTTCTATACCATAAGATTAAATGTCTTGTGTCACATTTCTTTTCTTTTTTTTACTTTCACTTACCTATATATGAAATATATAGTAAGTGGAAGTATTGCGATCGTGAAAATTTTCGACTTCCGGTTTTCAACGGAAATACACGTTTTGGGGTCCCCTGAGTCAAAATAACCAAGTCCCGCGAAATGGTCTGTGTGTGTGTGTGTCTGTGTGTGTGTGTGTGTGTGTGTGTGTGTGTGTGTGTGTGTGTGTGTGTGTGTGTGTGTGTGTGTGTGAACAGACTAGCTCAAAAACTATAAACCGTGCGAACCTGAAATTGGGTATTTAGAGTATGTATATGCCCGCGATGTGACAGCAAAAATTTCATCAAATTTGCTCAAAGGGAGGGGGTACTTTACTTAATAACTTTTTAAGTTTTTTTCGATTTTCTCAAAAACGGCTCTAACGGTTTTGATTAAACTGAGTATTTGATCTATTGATATGCCCGAGATATGACTGTAAAAATTTCATCAAAATTGATCAACCTGAGGGGGGACTTTACTTAATAAATTTTGTATCATTTCCACGTGTTTTTTTTATTTACTCAATAACGGTTTTAACGATTTTGATCAAACTTGGTATTTGATGTATTTATATGCCCGAGATATGACTGTAAAAATTACATCAAAATTGATCAACAGGAGGGGGGACTTTACTTAATAAATGTTGTCCAATTTTTACCTTTTTGATCGATTATCTCAAAAACGGCTTTAACGATTTTTATCAAATTCGTTATGTTTAATAAAAATTAGTTGTTATTTAATATCAGGTAAGCTTTATCATTATTAAAATGTTCTGAGGGGGCTTAAATGGGGAAGGGGCTTTATTTGTTTTTCTATAAAGTACCTTTGTTTTAGTTTATATTGGGAAATTAACTGTCTCTCATGACGCTTAAAAATAAGAAACGGCTAAATATGATATATGAAGAGAATCAAGTAAACATATACAGGAGAAAAAAAGAAAAATATTCCGTCAACTCATAAAACACCTTGAGCTCACGCATGCGCCGTACGCCTTTAATGACAAACCAATGCGTTATAATTAAACTGTTCTGTTCATTTGATAAGTGGCAATTAACAAAACGCATTAATTTCTAATCTAAGTAAGTTGGTAAGTGAAAGTTGTGTGTTGCGCGCACGCACCAGATTTTTTGATATCGTTATTATACATTCTCATATATTAGCTCATGCTTGTTCCGTTACTTACTTGACTCTTGAATCTTTTGTCAGCTCAAGTGACTCTTCTTACCTCATTATTCATTTTTATCTGAGGCTATTTTTTTTTTTTTTTTTTTTTATTTTGAATTTGCTAATATAAAAAAATAACCACACATTTAATTTAATTGATTTTTTTAACCCCTCATATTACCATTGTTTAATCATATAGATATATTTTCAACGATTTTACCTATACCAGGATATATTGAATAACCACTTTGAAGTTTGTAAACTGTGATCCAATAAATGCAATGTTATGTTACAAAATTTATTAATAACGATGTTTTTATTAATGTGTTTAAAGCTACGTATATTAATAGCAGAAAACCAATTAAAGCCTTAGGACAGGTTATTGGACATCAAAATTAGATTTTGATGCAGTTGTTTTTGACAGGGAACAAATTGGTATTGACTTAATATACTAAACAGGGCGTGCAGCAAGGGTTGGGCAGGGATAATATTTAAACAGTTTTCCCCCTCTACCTATCTCAACAATTCTAATGAAATATTATCTATTTAATAGACTGAACCTATTTTATAATTTTATATGAGATGCCTCTAGTGATACGTTTCATTAACCATTTCTGAACAACTTCTAAAACAGTTAATAGGATGTTTCGAATTTATTATTTATTATCAACATAAAGTTATACAAAAAAACACAAGATGCATTAGTTAATTTGAAAATGATATATCAAAACTATTTTTGTCGATTGGGTATTTGAAATAAATAAATATTTATCTGTATCCTACATATAAATAAAAACATGTCATTTTTTTTAAGGAATTAAATTGAACTAATTGAATTTAATTATCATGATGAATACTTCGATAAATTTTGTGTTTTTGTTACTTGTCGAAAATTTAATTTAGCAAAAAATAAATTAAAAAACAGATATTTATTTTAAACTATTTAGAATATTCATAATTGTAGGGAGGAAATATATAGCTAGGAAAAATATATACTTTATTTAATATTTCGGTCAGATATAGCTACAAGACTGGTTTTGTATATTTAACGTCGCTTTATGCTATTTTGGCTAATCGGACGATGCTCCAGTGGGAGTAATAGATTTTGTCTATCCAGGATTAATTATGACATGGATCTTTAAAAAGTACCTGACATCGTGCAGTCTCGAGACCTCCATTTTGCGACGGCATAGCCAAGGATTTTTTACTCCCTTTATGTTAACAACTACACCAAAGGTGATCCCAGTTAACACTCTTGTTCACTTTTTATTTATTTTTTACAATGTGTTTAAGCTTTTGTAGTAATGTTCAAATTGTTTAAGAAATACCTATTCGTTTAAAACAGTTCAAAAAATATATTCAAAGGTATGGCTGTAACTGTTCAGGAACGTAATTTCTGTAATTTTGAGCCATTTAAATTTTTTTGTTCGTTTCTTATGCCAACAGCTTAATGAAATTTTTCCACATTGTTGTTGGCATTGATTACTAATTATAAGTATTCATCATACTATTTATAGATGACAATTCGCCTACCCATTTTGCGGACAATATTAGTACTGCGGTCAGTATACTTCTATTCATGAAAGATGTTTTGTGGATATAATGTAATACTATTATTTTTGTTTAAAAAGATAAAATTCACTATCGTCAGAATTTAATTTTTTATGGCTTCCAGATTATTATTAATGAGTTCCTTCCTCAGTGGGATTTGCACTGATTTGACATAATAAACTTCTCCTTACTATTTTTTTTCGAAGTATTGTTATGCGGTGTATTTTTCCTTTACACAATATATTGAATCATCATTATCCCAAAATCATCTTGCACTATGTTGGATTCTTAAACCTTGCCAAAACAATGGCGCGCCTTTTGTGCGTTCTTCTATATAAAGATGTCCAATTAAAATGAACTTCAAATAAACACATTTTAGTTAAGGATTTATTTTTTTAGAATACTGAAAGACCACAGGTTAATAGAAAAAAATCTAATTTTATAACATCCCATGGTACTTTATACTTCTTACATTTCTTGATATAAACCAAACAAAGTTCAGGATTTGGTGTGTTTTTACCTCCGATGAAACGGGCATGATTTTTTCACTGTCTTATCTTTTTTATACATGGTAAGAGAATATGTTACACTATATCATTGTAAACATCAAAAAATCCAGATTAAGAACATGGCATTAAGTATATTTGATAAAATTTTTATAGTGTCCATTAAGGAACAAAAATAAATTAGGTAAATTTATAAACAAGCTCATGCAAAAATGATTTTTGTATGTATTTCATGAAAAAAAAAGGAAAAGATTAATTCAATGTTATGTTTAAAAATATATAAAATTAATTGAATTTATTAAAAATAATTAAATGGTATTCATACAAAGGACTCTTTCCATATAAAGGTAATGGTATTTTTATTAGTAGATACTTATATTTGTAATTAAAATTAAATGTCTTAAAAACTGGCAGAAAATTAGATATTTCCTTATAATATAGCAATCAAAAACATTTACAAGATTGGATTCTGAGTTGATACTCCGGCCGTCTGTACAATCTGCCTGATCTGAGCAAGATGGTTGACGTGTCCAGAAACAACCATGCACTTCCCAGGAGAACCTTGGCAGCTGAAGACAGGAGACAAACAACACTGCTGACCTCCAGATGAGCACTGTTGCCAGGAAAAATAACGTTAGAGGGACTGCCTACAAGTGTCTAATACATGTTTATTTAAATTTCGTTACTTACCGGATTCCCGTTGGCAATGCAGTTCTGTGTCACCAGGGAGCTCGGGTTGATCCCTTCCATGTTGAGAAAGCCGAGGATGCCCTGAGGAGTACTGAGGTTGAAGTTCATGTTCATACCTCCCATGTTACCCATCCCTCCCATCCCTGAAGGTGCTTGAGCTGATACACCTGCCACTGCTAAGACAACTGCGAATAGGACAACAGACGGGGCCATGGCTGAGAGAGGAGTGGAAGATGTACGCATGATTTTGTCTTATATAGTCCTCGAAGACAGTTCCTTCTTTTGCTAGGTTATCTTGTGATAGCGTTAAGAGCATAAATTACCGGTAATCCTTGGTGTTAATTACTATTATTCTTGCATTTAATGTCATAGGTAAGGCTATTGTTAACATTAAAAAAAAAGAAAAAAAAAAAAAAATGAATCCCATTTGATACTTAGAATAAATTTCTGTATTATTATTGAATCATATTTATAATAAAAATTTCAACGGGGTACATGAGAAATAACTGGACTCCAAATGCAAATACACATCGTAAAGTTACCTATGAAATTATTCATGTTTTTTTCTTATTACCTGTGTCTACCTTTTTTCTTATTACTTGTGGGTCCATAACTGACGGTTCTTGAATTAATCTCTAGGATTAACATGATCACCTATATTATAAGTTATAATATTATTATATTATAAGTTGTTGGCTAAATTATTGAATGTTCAGTTCGAAACTATTATAGAAAAATTCGATACTGAATAATGGAAGACACAGTCGTATAACGCGATTTATTGTATATTGGAATCAAAACTACCCGGTATCGAAGTTTATTTAGTGTATCGAGCCAAGCAAGGTGCACTTTTTTTCTGTCCTAATTTATAAATGAATATTTAGCCCTCATCTGATATTTAACACTCACAGACTGGACCGGAAATTCCTTTTTTCAGGATAGTGTTCAAGTTTTTTGTTTTTTCTATGTGATTAATTGTAATTCTAAATCATAAATATGCAAAACATTTCCTGCTTTAAACTACTTCGTGTTCGAATGTTTGGGGATCTCTCAAGAAGTTTCAACATAGGGACGGGAATCCGTCAGGGCGATGGTTTGGCATATCTTGTATTAAACTTGATATTCGGGAACGCTATGTTCAGTTGGGTTCACACAGTACAGAATTAGTAAGAGAATTCGTCCACTTAGGCTCCCAAGTGAACTCCCGGAATGACATTGGGGAAGAGATAGACGAATTCTGGCTGCTAATCGGTGTTCCTTCGCACTTTAAAAGCATCTCCGGTCAACCTTCTTGTAAAAATCAACAAAGGTCAGAATATACAAAGCCTTGATTCGACCTGTTTTAGCATAAGGCTCAGACTCCTGGACGCTTACAAGGACTCAGGAACTGGAACTCTCCAGGTTTGAACGAAAGATTTTAAGGAGAATTTATGGGGCCGTATCTGTTGACGGAGATTGGAGAAGAAGAACTATCCTCGAGCTGAGAAACCTATACAAGGACTTAGACGTGGTCGATATGATTAAATTACCTAGATTGCGATGGTCGGGACATGTTGCGGAATTATTTCGTCAGAAATCCCATCTAAAGTCCTTTCGGAGAAACTGTTTGGATCACGGAAGGTTGGACGCCCTAGGCTCCGATGGGAGGACTGTGTAACACAGTCCTCCAACACAGTGTGTTGCTGCTCATGCCTTATTGATAGTTGGCAATCTGTTGTTGTTGATAGTTAATTGGGTGTCAATGCTGGAGCAGGCCAAGACTCAACGTGTGTGTCATAAAGCCATATAATAAAAAAAAAAAAAAATTACTTCGTACGGTTCTTTTTCGATATTTTTATTAGAAAACATCACAAACCTTAAAATCATAGACGTTCTGAAAACTAGGATAAAGACAATCTGCTGTTTATGTGGCTAAAGAAGACCATTTAAGCTTTATTAAAACTTCGAATTTCATACTTCAGGTAATTAAAAAAAAAAAATCAGACATATCTTATTTGATTTTGAGAAAGAAATGACAATTATGTACTTCCCGTTGGAAAAAGTTTAAATGACACATAGTGCATGGTTATGTAATGCTCAAAAAACCGTCTAAGCTTTAGATAATACATCCAAATGAGAAATCCACCGTAAGAGTTGAAGATTTAGTATGAAGACCGTCGGCCTTATCAGCATGCGCTGCTAAGCTAAAATAGTGATTATATAACAAATCAGTTCAATACAGAATATATATATATTTTTTAACTCTCTCAGCCATCTGCAAAAGTTTTAGACTACATTTTGTTTACAATTTAATGGTTTTTCAACTTTCACGAGTTTTCCACGTACTTAATTTTCATTCATTAAACGTTTTGGAATTTTAATGAATTTAAGAGGTTCAAAGCTATTAGTTTTCCAATTTGCAAGTTTATTACTCACCTATGAAATTATGTTAAGTTCGCGCGGATCAGTGAGTTGGGGAGAAAAGCTGTCTGACATAATTTGAGTAACTTTAACCGTATTGGGTTACTTTTCCCTACTTTGGTAGTGAAAGTACATTGTAACCCTGTTGCGTCTATATTTTATTTTTTATATTCATATTTTGATGCTTTTATGTTATATATTTCTTTACTTAATCTTCCCTATAGTTTGCGGATCAATCCATGCCATTGGACTTAACACGATCCAAACTAATACATTACATCTTAATTTAGGTAGGCATAAACTTAATTATATTCAGAGTCTTCATTCATAGTAAAAATCTGAAATCATCAGAGGGAGATTTGAAGTTTTTCTTATATGATATTTTTTTTAACAGCGTATTTGTCCATGCACCGTTTTTTCATTCTAATTTAATTTACGTGTATGATTATTGCTAATTAGGGATTCTGTAATATATACTATGCACTAAGATTCTTCGGAATATTAATTGTTGTCTGTTGTTGAAATATTGCGGGGATAGAGGAAAATTAATCCGGGAGGCTCCGGATTGCAATGAATCTTGCATCTCTTTTGTTGCGTTTTAGTATTTTTAGAATCCAATAACTGTAAAAATAAAAAAATACCAAAACGCGACATACGAGCTCAAGATCTCTTTTATCGACAAAGAGTCCGAACACAGAATACCAGTGCCTTAGCCTTTTTTTATCGCTCCATTCAGGTATACAAACATTAGGGCGAGATTCTAATTTTTGTTCTTGGTAGCTATTTTTTGGTCAATGATAAAATTGCTATGCTACCATGTTGGATTAAATTTTAAATACAGTGTGTTAATTGTAAATTCATTACTAATCTAAAATTCAGATAACTGTTTAGTTTAATTAACAAATTTACATCATTATATAATACCAAACGATAATGAAACAAAAAAATATGCTTGGTCTAATTATACATTTATTCAACAATATCTTAACAAACATCATTTTATTATATATTAAATATACACTGTTTATATACAAATCTTTACTGTTTAGAGTGAGTGATATATTCTTTTCACATTTCATCATTACACAAATTTATATAATTTTATACATCGAAGGAAAATATATTTTAATAGACCCTAAATTAAGGATCCCTCTTAAGAGATATCTGTGTGTATAACAGCTACAAACCTGCTCTCATAAATAATATCTCTTAATAGATCACAATTCCGAACTGACTTCAACTACAATATAGCATGTTATTCGTGGCATATTTCATGCCACCATTACTGTCCAAGTTCAATAGTTAACCATTGGCAACCTAGTTGTCTTCATCCCTCTGCTCGACATTGACCCGGACAGCCGCCACGATCACCAGGACAACCACAACCAGGAGCAACAGGAGACCACTCAGCGGGTGCTTTCGCTTCAGATCCATGTTTCGACCATTCAACGCACTGCTTGATAACGGAAACTCAATTCTTTTTAAGCAAATCTAAGCCAAGGCCCTCTTGTCAGAATAGATAAGTAGACTCCATGAATATTCTCAATGCTTTTTCAGCATAATATTTGTATAATCGGTTCGAGAGTATTGCGTAGTTGGAACTTAATTGGAACTTTTTATGGTTAATGATGCTGACGTAAGAGGCTAAATTAATAGGTAAAGGATATTCACCTTCACATTAATGAGTACATTAATAAAATTTCAATAATGAAACATTTAAATTAATACAATTAAGAAGCATAATTATTTAAACTTAAGTCAATCTATTCCTTCCTTCTAGTTATAATGCTCCCAATCTTTAAATATGTTGAATGATTGCAGATTGAATATTAAACTTATTTTCATCTCAGGTGCGTTATGAAAGGTTCTTCATTCGTTTATTGAGACATATATTATATTTAGTAAAAGATGACTTTCAGTAACTTATTAGTGACTTTACTTATTAAGACTTACTTATTTTGAATATGCCAATTTCTAAAAAGGACATAACGTCAATAAATTAAATTAAATTATTTTAAATTGGATACAATTTTCTTGTAAGATGTCAGTCTGTGTTTAGAAAATTGATAGAAACAATCTGAAAATATACATTTAAAGTTAATCATTTTGTATTTGATATTAAAAAAGTTAATTATCGAAAAAAATTAATCTCCCCGATGGATTATTTAATAGTGAATTAAAATTTAATTTAAAAATTTCTCGAAATTCAGTATGTCGGATAAAGAATATTAAAACCTCATAAAAACATACAGATAATCAAAATAATATAGGTATATTATTAAAAGTTTAATTTTTAAATTTTATATTTTGATTCGCACTTTTAGATATTATGTCACAATCAGGTAATTTGGTAGCGGATAATTACTTTCAGCCTCTCAGACATGAGAGAGCAATAGAATTGCTAGCAGCACTTCCTCTTGTTGCTGTAGCTGAGGTTCTTTTTAGATGTTTCTAACGGGCGTGTCAGCCATGGATCGCTTTTTATATATCGCCTGCTATGGAACCACCAAGAAAGGTGATCGTTCCAAGCAAGTGATCACGAACTTGGTATTACATGACTGACTTACGTGATCATAGAACTTTTTGCTACAGACAGAACTCAGTACCCCTAAACATGATAAAAGAGCAAAATCGTAAAAGGATGTAACCAACTAAGAAAATGTCTGAGAAAAAAAAATTACTATTTTAATAAAGTTATTTATTTTTTATTTTCTCCTTTTTATTTCCATATTTGGTTATTCTTTAGTTATTTTGTATGAATGTATTCTTATATCACTAATACCAAATGCCCTAGAGTGTGGCAGATTGTATTATTTCTTTTCAATAAAAATAATTTATAAAAAAAAAAAAAAAATTTAATAATATATTTCTAACCTCATTCAAGTTAAAAAAAATTGGTTATTATTCCAAAAATAAATGGGTATAAATAAAAGCCTAACAGAAATATACGTATGTTTCTTCCATCACTGTGATTAGCTTCTGATTTTCTTATATGACGATTTGAAAATAAACGAATAATGCATCATTTTTTTACTCGTTTGTCTAGCGTCCTTTTATTTTGACATTATTATGAAATGCCATTTATTATAATTTATATTTATTATAATTTATTTGCCTTTTCATATTAATTAGTTGATTTAATAAAATTAATTCCTCATAATATAAAATTAAAAAAAAAACAATAAAACGAGATGAACAATAATAAGCTAATTGCCCACATATACATATGTATATCCATATTGTTGTTTATAAAATATAACTGTAGGGCTTACTATGCTATGATCAGAGGAACTTATCGAGCGGTTATGGATGGTAATAGCCTCAGGTAATCAGCTCAGTGGGGATTAGCTTGATGGAAGGAGCTTCGTTATTACTGCAGCTTTGATGGCTCCAAGTCCGCCTGCCGATTATCTACTGCATGGATATCCATATTCTCGTGTATGAGGATGGATTCGATTTCTCTTTATAATTATATCAAAAAAATATATGGTCGTGTTTTTGTATAGACATTTTTCTATCATGAGTTATAAATATAAAATTAATATTTCACCCACATTCAAAACATTTCCGACCTATCCTATTTAATCGGATGAGAAGAATTCTTATAATATATATATATATATATATATATATATATATATATATATATATATATATATATGTATGTATGTATGTATATGTTTACCACATTTTTGTTATTAATATTACTTTTATTATATTTTATCTGATCCACTTCACTAACTTAAATTCTCAGTAACTTTGGACTAATTACGTACTGTTGTTTGGCAAAACAGGACAAGGATGGCAAGTCTTAAAGCCAAAAAAAAAATTTGTATATCTATAATATTAAATCAATTAAATCAATTCATTCAATTTGTAAAGCTAAAATAGAATATTTAGTTGTTCTATTCAATCTTTTTTTATTTTATTTTATTTTATTTTTTGGAGATTACAATTACTAATGAATAAATAAAGTAAACAAATTACATCTTATGCTTACAAATTTAATATAAAAATATTAAGTTGAAACTTAAACGATTCCGAATATCATATTATAGGAAGATTCTATCTGTAGCATACAAGATATGTATTAAAAATATTATCGTTATACTCTTTGAAGGGAATGCTATATAAAGTATTTATAAATAGCATTTTAATTCTATAACCCTGATGTAAAAAACCATATCCATTATTTTATTGAATACAATTGAAAAATTTGGATTTGTTTTTTGGTTACTTATAGATAAAGCCTAATGAACGTTTTTCAATTTTTTATTGGTGTTGATAAATAATTGAAAAAAAATCTCATTGTATTGAGATCCATAGTTCAAAATATATTTCAATTAAAAAGTAAATATGGTATTGTAATCTCCGTGGCACAGATTGGTTACCCTGAATTTTAAAAAAGTATTGTTATTTCATTGAATGAAGTAGTCTAATAATATTACCGGATTAATAATACTTAGTGAATAAAACAATATTAACAACAATTTTAATAGTATTTATTAAAAACACAGCCAGTCTTGAAATATATAAATTAATCATTACATTCATACAGTAATTAATTATTAATTAATAATTCAGCGAACATTCCTTAAGTAAAACGAAATTGTGTTTGAATAAATCAAAAAGTATCAATTACTTTGAATATCGTGTTTGGTAAACCACATTTATGACATCTTGCGATACCGTCACACAATGGATAATTTAAAAGCCAGTCCGCCAAATAAAGTGAGTAAATGATCATCGGAGCCCTAGACTGAGCCCACTGAGAACCGGAATCCCCCGAGACGCTGCCAACTGCCAGAGGGACTGCAGTTGAGGGCTGGATCCTAAGAGGCTGAGTCCACCCAAAGCGGTGGCTGGTACGCCGTAGAGCGTGGTTGGTTGGTAGCTACTTGGGTACTGGCTGCTGGGGATCAACGGGGCCTTCTGTTGCAGTTGTTGCTCTGCATTCTGATAAGCCTGCTCCTGAGACTGGACCTCCTGGTTGACATGCTGTAGTGTCTGTTCCTGAGCCTTGGCATCCTGCACCAACTGGTTACCGACGTTCTGGATCTGCTGTTCCTGCCCCTGCACCTGCCGCGCAACCTGTTGTCCGACGTTGAGGTAGGCTTGATCTGCAGATTGGATACCTTGCGCTATCTGTTGACCTTCGTTCTTGAATTGCCGATCTTGGGATTTTATGTCTTCTCCCAAATTTTGAAAGGATTGCTCTTGGGTTTGGAAATCCTGGAGTAATGTGTTCAGAAGCGGGGTAGAGGCACTCGTGGTTGAAAAAGACGTTACTGGAGGTAGTGACGTGGAAGTTGTACTTATCGTAGTCGGTGAAGTTGTTGCGGTCATTGTACTAGGAGACATTGTAGGGCTCATCGTTATCGAAATTGATGAAGTCTCTGAGGTTGTCATTGCAGAAGGTTCAGTGGCCACCGAAGTTGATGGTATGGCCGATGGGGTGGAGTTCTGTCCTCGGGTTTTTGCCAATATCAGCAACATTAACACTAGGCAGCGCATATCTGTGTGGTAACTGGTATTTTACTCAAGTATGAACTCTTTATATCTTCAAGTCGATAAGGCTAAACTATTCCAACCTAAAAACACTTTCTCGTGAATATTCCTGTATG
This sequence comes from Aelia acuminata, assembly GCA_911387785.2. Lineage (NCBI taxonomy): Eukaryota > Metazoa > Arthropoda > Insecta > Hemiptera > Pentatomidae > Aelia > Aelia acuminata. The sequence continues at coordinate 183,033,982 of OU426978.1, read as the reverse complement.
TAAATCACAGGAAGGTGATTAATGCTCACACGTAACTAGATTTATACTTTTTCGAATTTATTTGAACTATAGTCTAGCTGATAGTATCTATAAATCATTTCTATAAAACGGAGTATCAATAGTTGATTGACTGACGGTCGACTTATTCAAGTTTGATTGACTTATTCAAAAATTGAATAGTTTATTTATGGAAAAAAGTTTAAATATCTTATAAAACATAACATTTTCAAGAAGTAAACTTAACTGATATTTAATTAAATATGTATTTTTAAAGAGCAATAATATATCTGTTATCAATTAGGTATACTTTATGAACCAATATTTCGGCTTATTTTATTACGACCCCACCCAAATTTTGAAAGAATTGCTGTATGTATGTATGTTTCCAATATGTATTGGAAATCCTGGAGCAGTAAAGCAGTGATATAGAGTCATCATTTGTTGTTGGAAGTTTCACTTTTGACAGATTACCTACTTAATATACCATGTTATATATGATGCCATGTTAACTATAAGGAACGCTATTTATTATCCCTGTTGAAGCTATTTACGAAAAGTATTCGGAGAATCGCCAACAATCAGTGATAAGAAATCATTAGAACATAGTAGTTATATTTATAGGTTAAAATTACTGATATTTTATTGATAGCTATTTTCTTTTTTTAATAAAATAATATAAGGAGCATTAAAATAAAAATACGAAATACATACGCGGCTACCAAGTTTGATTTTGTTGGTATTGCTCAAATACTCACTCCATTTATTTCGAAATTAGCCGAATCCATTAGAGTCCTTATTTGTGATAGAGTGGGCCGATTGGCTGATTTACGGCCCCTCCTCTGATCAAATTGCTCCAATATGAATATTTATTGCTATAAGCCCGATACAGATTCAATGCCTCAATGGATGCAATCTGACTAATGTGTTAAGCTGAATATACTTTGCGAAAATTCTGCCTGATCATTTCAATATAATTTCATATGAACATTACAATATTATATCTGATTGAGCTTACAAAATTAAAATGTTACGAAACTTCTTATCCTTGTAAAATTAATTAACATACATTATTAATGAATTGATAAGAAAAAAAAATTATTGATGATAAATTGTAAATTGATTAGATTAATTCAGAAAGCAATAGACGTGCAAGGACTAATCAGAATCGGAGTTTACATATTCAATTTTCAGGATATCTGATAAATAAATATAAACTAATCCAGTCAGAATTCGAACCTCCTTCTTTATTGGGACAATCGACGCAACTTGCTAGGTTTAATATGTAAAGGATGATCCAGGACATAGATATATTATAAGTATATTGTAAGTGCTTGAATATTTAACCAAAAATAATTAAATGTAATGAAATATAGAATAATGATGGATTTAAAAGGGTGCGTCGGTTATACCAAATCGTATCTTTATTCAAGGATACATCATATAATACAACAAATGTGGTTTAAAATAAGAATTTTTGATTAATTTTAAAATTTTAAATATTTCATTTGGTATATTTTGTAAATATTTTTATCATTAGATGGGATACCTGTTTTTTAATACTTTTTTTTTTTTAGTTTAAAAAAGTAACGGAAGTTACTACAAAATTTATAAATCTTAGGTGAGAGTTTTATAGATAAAACATGAGAAATTATACCGAATCAGTCAAAAAGAAGTGAATTAGTAGGTAAAGTTCTATGAACGCTTTTAAGACAAGAAAGAAGCAACTAATTAGAAGGAGGCAAGGCAGCTTCCAGCAAGAAGAAATGAACTTGCATGAGAGCAAGAATAAGTGACATATATATACGTGCATATATGATGAAAAATTCAATTAATTGAATATATACTGTGTACTGATTTTGATAAAAAATGATAAATTCAAAATTTCTTATTCCAAAATATGTTATCTTTTTGGTACAGTTTCATATAAAATTGTTTATTAAATATGGAAAATAAAAAAAAATAAAAATCTCAAAGAACTCTTACCTTTTTACATATCCTTCCTTATAAAAGAATAATATTTAATATAATTATTTAAAAATTTATCATTATTATTATTAGTTAAATAATTTATTTTGTAATAGGTATATAATTTCAAAAGTATAATCGCATATGTCCATTCCATAATCATAAAGATCAGACATTCCTTCCACTATATTTTTATTTTATTTTATTTATCTATTGGATTAACTGTAACTTACAGATTACGTTTAATTTATTATTGTTTTAGAGGTAATTTGGGTTAAACTTATCTTTAAATTATCATGAAGATTTTTATATAATATTGCACTGAATTTTTATGCTTTTCTTTCCAGCTAAAGGACAATATAAAAACTCATTACTTGCAACATCAGAAGAACTTGGGAACCGAATCCGAACTAATGCGAAACTCTTCTAACACAATATATATCTATATATATATATATATATATATATATATATATATATATATACATATATTGATAAGGGTAATAATAATGAATAATAAAAATTAAAATTAAATATTTATGAAGTATTAACACTTTTTTTATTAATATATATAATTTTATACTTATATTTTTTATATTATAGTTTCCTTTTAATATACTCATTTTTTTATATTTGGAGGAAAAGGAATTCTGAAAAATTCATCAAAACTTGTATATCATGCATCTTTTTTCCTTTGACATTATATCTTTTTCTGGAGTTTGAAGATTAGATCTTATACGATAATACTATAATAAGAAAGAAAAATCCATATTTATATAAATATATAAAATAAATATAAGTATATATATTTCGGAAAACATCAAAAATCTGTTCTATCCTAGAAATGGTGCGAAAGGATTGCTTCCCGCTCCCCCGGCGAACAGGTTCGGCATCGACATGTTCATCCCGGGCATCGTTCCTGCGAGCAGTCCTGGTGGTAAAAAGAAACCGTAGGAGGCCACCAGCAGGCAGGAGAAGGCGAAGAGGCTTGGGAACATGCTTGGGGCAGACTGTACCTGTGCTAAGGATACCTATTGTATATATGAGTAGATTGTGTACTTATCGTGACAGTCTCTTATGGAGGTCTCTCTTATCTTTCAGCCATGTAGATGCTAAGGTTACTGTAAAATTTATAGATGATTCAACAAAATAAAAACAAAAAACATCGTTTATCGTTTATGCCTCAATATATTTTTTGTAAGAAATTTTACCCAATCTTTCTTTGGGATATCAATGTATGTTATTACATGATTTTGTTTGTATTCTATAATATGTGATAAAGATATAACTTTAATGTATATGATTCTATATTTCAGATTAGGTAGGGTCAATATTAAAAAAAAAAGAAACTACTGGAATAAATTTCTCTATACATTTTTTACATATTTTCTAGCTCCTACTTGTTTGTTCGTTTATTGGAGCAACAATGCAATGATCTTCGACGCCATGTAGTTATAATTGCACATACATATATATTTTTGTTTACTTGCGTTCTATTAAAATATATGAATTTAAGACCCTATCTTTTTTGTAGACTGTATGGTGTACTGTGCTTTAGTTTTATATATTTGGTTTTTGATAACAACCAATTCCCCGCCAATTCTTTTTTTTGAACAACTGATCGCATGATTCAATTTCTCAGATAAAAGATTTTGGGCTAGTTTGTGAAACCCTTCCATTCCCAATGCTGACATAAGGTCATGTAGTTGTTTTTACTAATTACTACCCTAACAGCGAGACCTATAGACCACCAAATAACTTGTATCGACTAGCGTCGTAATAAATGGTCGCGTTAATATTTGTTATACCATTATTTTAATCAAATTATAAAATGAAAATCCCTAACAAAAAAAAAAAAAATATTACTCCAGTGAGATAAATAAAGGAAACATTTCAACTACATTTGCCAAATACAGATTAGGTTTGGTAGAATATATATTGGGTTTTATTTAATATTATTTTTTTTAAATTAAATCAATTGTAGTTAGAAGCTGTCTGATCCTCTCCCGAAGAACTTGATCGCCTTCAACCTAAAAAGGGAGCCAGAGGATTGCCGCCGGCACCACCGCCGAAGAGGTTGGGCAAGGATCCGTTGCCGAGCAGTCCAGGAGGGAAGATAAATCCATAGGAGGCCGCCACGAAGGAGAGGAATACAACCAACTGTTGGATCATCTTTGCAAGTGACTGTACTATGACAGTGCTGCTCAGCCAATATATACTGAACTACTATCATATTGGCGAAGGTTGCGCTTATCTATTGCACGCGAATATTCCTGAATTCAGTTTGCATAGTGAGAAGCACAAGATGAATGTTTACAAGGATTGGTTCAACTCATCAGGCGTGTAAATATAAATTCAAGTCATTCGTCGGATTTGTGTACATTAACTCCACCAAATATGTTTTGGCAATAATACTACTATTTGAGCATATCAGCCGTGAAGAATAGATAAAAATTTGGTGTAATCCGTGCAACCAACAACTTTCACTTACCAACGCTCTCCACCTACCAAAAATCGAATGATTCCTCAGACGTGACGAGGATAAATTTGTTATTATTTGTTGACAAATCCATTTTTTAGTAGTATAACACCAGCAAAATGAATGACTAAAATGACTCTATCAGGCACGAAATGCAGAGTCAAAGTTCACCCGTACACCAGCAATGAGTTTGAAACGAAAAGTGGCCTACGTCAAGGAGATCCTCTTTCCCCAGTACTTTTTAACCTAGCATTAGAACACGCTATTAGAAAAATAAGAACTAAGCCAGGAGGGAACATCTGCAACAGATTAACCCAACATATGGCCTTCGCCGATGACGTGGGGATCTCTGCAAGATCAATGGCAGCATTAGCTGGAGCATTGGAGTAGCTGGGAAAAGCAGCAAAAGAACTGTGCCTGGTAATTAATGAGGGGAAAACTAAGTATCTAATGGCCACTAGAGATGGTGCTTTGATGGAAAAGGAGGTGAAAATAGGAGACCACAACTTTCCAGCATGCAGTTCCTTTAAATACCTGCGAGGAATCATTACGAGAAATAATAATACAGTGGAAGACCTAAAGGCTAGAATCGCTGCTGGTAACAAATATCTTTATGCCATGTTTAAAGCCCTCCAACTCAAACATCTTCCCAGAAGTGCAAAGATACAGCTTCACAAAACTATAGTTAGACCAATTGTGACATACGGCTGTGAAAACTGGGTCCTGACTGGAGCGAGTGAGAACTTGCTGAGAACATGGGAAAGAAGAGTTCTAAGGAAAATATTTGGGCCCATAAGAGATACGGAGGGGTACAGGATAAGGAATAACTCCAAACTAAAAGAATTATTTCCGGACCCAGACATCGTTAAAATAATAAAAAAAAGAAGGTTGGGCTGGCTGGGAAATGTGGAAAGGATGCCTTCGTTGAGATTGCCTAGACAAATGCTGCATGGTCATCCAGGAGGATCAAGAAAGAGAGGTAGACCTCGCGAAAGATGGCAGGATGATGTGGAGGCTGATCTTCAGCAGTTAAATATACGACGATGGCGTGCCAAAGCCACGGGCAGAGTGGAATGGAGCAGAATAATGGAGGAGGCTTTGGTTCTGAATGGACCGTGACGCCAATTAACAAAACAAACATAACACCAGCAAACGTCATAAAACGCTGGCAAAAGCAGAACCTAGACCTGCTTTATTTTTACCATTTATTAGAGACTGTGTAGAGTGTATGGAAAACTATTTCTGGGGGGGGGGGGGGGGGACAAGTGATTATGACCGTGGAGGGGTGTGTCTGACCTATCATATATAATGAAAATCGTGAGATGTTCGTGTTGCTTCTGGTACTGCTACAAAGACAACCAAATAACATTGTTTATAGTTACTATAGCTATTTTAATCGGTTTTGCATGATTTATTATCGCAAGGAAGCTAAATGAATTATTGAAAGTGCAACCCACAACTTTCACTTACCAACATCCTTAGAGTAGAAATCAATGTGTTTTGATAAATGTGTTGAGCAACATAAGTACCTTTATCCACATTTATTTACTAATAATAATGTGAAAAAGTCGTCAAACTTGTTTTATCAACGTGTTGGAACATACCTAATATATTTCAACGTATAAAATGTACTTATGTCTAAATTTTAAGGCATACTTACGTTTTACGACTTATATACTATACACTAAATATTATTCTTTCTGTGATTCTCAGCATTCTAAAGATATACTATACATATAACTCATAATTTTCATCTTGTGGAAACACTTTTCTTTATTTTTCCTCCATATGTTTCTCAAATTCTTCTAAGCATAGCGAGACGGTTAATTTCTCCATATAAACAAAATCAATTTACATTATATGAAGAAAATTTATCTTCGGCATTTAAGCTTCATTAGAGCATTTCTATGATAAACAACCTACCTGATATTAAAGAATACTTGATTCTCATTAAACATGACGAGTTTAACTAAAATCGTTAGAGCCGTTTTTGAGCAAAACGTAAAAATTTGATAAAATTTATTAAATAAGTACCACCTCTATATGCACAAAACTGACAAAATTTTCGCTGTCACATATCGAGCATAAACCTACCTCAAATACCTAATTGAATTTCTTGCGGCTTATAGTTTTTGAGCTAGCCTGTTCACACATAAACAATACAATATACGTTTTGGATTTCCCTGAGTCCAAATAACCAAGTCTCGCATAATTATGTGTATGCGGTTTTTGTGCGAACGGACTAGCACTAAAGCCATAAGTCTATACAAATATTCTGCCTTATTTGGCCTTACATCAAATACCTTTTATGATCATATAATTGTACTGATGGTTGCTTATTTAAATACTTTCAATCCTTATTACAAGGTATCTTTAATTTTGTTTATTTGGTTAATAAAAATTCCATGTTATCCATAGTAATAAGAATCGGAATCAAAAACATTTTTTTTTCACTGCATACTTTTATTTGCACCTGTCACAAATAAAAAGCGACAATCAGCAAATTAGATGAAAAATGCTGTATGTTGGCATTTTAAGGCATGAGGGAAGATAATGCCCAGCAGCACATCATCCCGGTCTTGTTTCAGGAGAGGAGGTCTCTCACCCAACTCCTTTTTAGTCGCCACATAAAAGGAATGTCAATCGTCGCCATTTCATTAAATCGTATAATCTGATATGGAAGCCAGATTAGAGAGTCCTTATTTATTCTTCGATAGTTGCTTGCTGATCCATTAATTCTGCTGTTTGCTGATCCATAAATCTGTGAGGCGTATGTCCAAATGGGTTGCAGTAAGTATGTGTATGGATTGAGCTTCTGTCTGATTTTCAATTTTGATGATTTGGAAAATAGTGAGTGTAGTGGTCGCCGATTTAAACTGGAGGACATGTATCTTGTCGGAGTGTGAATGTTATGTCTTGTGATTTTTCATACTTTAATTTCATTTTCCAGAGTGAGAAATATATTTTCAAATGTATTAGGTGGTTTTTGTAAGTTTAATGAGACCAGTCTAGGGTAATGGTGTTTTGTTAAAATTGTTGTACCGTCTGCGTACGTTGCAGTTAATGTTTCAATTAAATATATTGACATTGTTAACAGTAGTGTATTTTTCATACTTGCTGTGGATGGTATTCTTAACCAAATTTTGCAAAATAGCTAAAATACACAGCTTCTAAGATAAGATAAGCGAGACCTCTGATAAGAAGCTGCTATAAATGGCTACTCCTCCCCAGCTGTGGCACAGTCAGCTTCGACAATGATCCAAAGCATCTTCGTGTTCGCCTGCCTCGTGGTGGCCTCCTACGGGTTCTTCCTGCCCCCGGCACTCCTTGGAGGGATGATGCCAGGGATGAACATGTCCATGCCCTTCCCCCCTTTCCTGAAGTGAAGGGTATGATAATAAAGGTGCGAGTGCGTTTTGAAGGAGATCCGAAGATCAGGCCGAAGCGTTAAATTGAATCGGCTTTATTGGCCACCATCACCAGTGCTGTATTGCAATATTTAATAAATATCCTAAGTTTTCACACTTTAAGTTCATTTTTATCATTTATTACTTTACTTTAACCTTTAAACTTTTGAGCACTCTAAATATTTCCATATCTTATGAGCTCAATTTTTATTAAAGTAGATTTAAATATTAAACATCCAATTCTACAAAACAAAAACAAATTCTGTCATTTAAGTCTAATGGAGATACAAACAATCAAATTAACCATCAAAAAGAAAGAATAATATGTAAAATTACAAAAAATAAAATAAAATAAAGCAACTCATAGTAAATTCCAGTAATAGTAGATAAATAACAGGAATAGAAACAGTCTGGACTGTAAATTATTGCTTAATTATAATTGGTCATGGATAGAAATATTTCCTATGATGGTAATGATATTGAGCTTATAAAGGCATTGTGTCTATAAAGGGAGGTTTTAATTTCAACCATTTTACCATTTTACCAACCGGGAAAAAAATACATGTCATTATATTGCACTATCTGGCATTGTTTATGGTGTACAATAGCACTTAAACTATCAATAATATCTGAAAAACTAAACCAAAAAATAAAACGTTATAACACATCAATACACAGAAAGCTGAAGTAAATATTTGATAAAAAAGATTATAAATATATGCATTTATTTCAGTTATATCATCTGCAATAAACAGGAATGACGATTATCGTAAACGAAGATTTTTATTAATAGGCTTCTTACTTTTTAAGAATATTACGTATTCTAATATATTATAACGTTATTTTCTAAAAGGTACCTAATATCGTAATTAAAATAGTTACTAAACTTGGCATTTGTCATTTTTAATTACTCTTGCTTTGGTTTTAATAGGTACTTTATTTTAATAATGAAGTTTAGTGTTTATTCGGAAACTTTGCAAATATTAAAAATCATGTGAGATATATGTATTTGTTACACAGCTGTTTATGAGGACTATAATAATAGGTACTATAAGTATTATGAGATGATTAGTTTTCTTATAAGATGGCATTGTTTAAGGTGTACTATTTCTTTTTATATCAATAACTTGTCTTTTACATTATTCAGTTCAACAAAAGCACATTGAATCACAGCATGGGATAGACTTATAAATATAATCTATAAGTGCAGTAAAGTAATGCAGGGGGAAAATTCCTTAACAATGTTTTTTTTTTTTTTTTTTTTTTTTTTTTTTTTTTTTTTTTTTTTTAAACCCACATAAAAGTTGCACCTGGTGTCAGGTGTTAGGTATAAAAGAAATAAATGCCAGGCAAACGGATTGGAGAATTCAGTTAGGACCTAGATTTTGAAGCAGTAGAATTTGAAGATAGCTCATTGAAGACTGTGTTAAATGGCCGGTTGACCAACCTCTCTGCTGAAATACATGCCAGTTGGTCGAAATAAATAACAAAATTGTCGAGCTTATACTCTCGAAAAAGGAGATCAATCTGGTGTAGGATCTGTGGGGAGTCGGTAAAATATAACGACCTGGTTTTAAAAGTAGTAAGGGCTCTAGAGTCCCGGAAAAGTGCTGAAGCTGTGGGGAGGTCGGACAGATTAAGAGTTCCTGCAAAGAAAAGGTCGCTCCGGAAACTGGGAAAATGAGACTCGTTGATTCCTGAAGGATGAAACCGTCCCGGGACAATCATCAAGATTATTCCCCAATGATAACCCACTTGCGACAAAGAGTACGCGCATAATTGGATGGTAACATGGCCAAAAATTGACACAGGAGCAACTAAGACTAACGTATCTTCGAATGTGACTGGCAAGAAAGGGCTGTCACCCTCCAGATGGCGACTGAAGACTGCAAGAGGAGAAGCAGCCAAGGTACAGTTAGGCTTTAACTGCGTCTCGCACTCGGTTCTAGTTGCTTATAAAGAAGAAGGATGTAATCCTCGGCATGAACCTTAAGAACAAATGCGGTTTTCAGCTGGACATGAAACGAACAGTTGTCAAAACCAGTGGAGTGGAGCTGTACTTCCTTAGCTGGATACCGGTCGGGTTGGGATGACTCCCATAGATAAGAAAGTGGACCTCACAACTACCACTAGGAAAGGGAGTACAGTTGGGACTTTGGCGAGGAGATTGTCTCAGTGTTTCGGCAGGCGACTGCGAAGAACGAGTGGGCATCCGAGATGCGGGACAGGATGCTTGAAGGCGTAGATCCGTTACGGTCACGAGAAGGAAATCGATGTCGCGATCTGAAGATTCGGCACTGACCTATCGATATCAGTCCAGTGACATCCTCGCCCACTGGCGACCAAAGGGGAGCAGTGCCAACCAGGCTGGATACGAAGAAAAAGAACTTGTTTGGCTCTACAACCCACGAGAAAAGCGGGGATTCTACCGAAAGTCGCAGAATAACTGGGATGGACCCTATGAGATGAAGAATCGGATCAAAAATGTGATCTAGAGGATCTTTCAGTATAGATCCGATCCTTCATTATTAGTGTTAAGTAGGTACTTAGATTATCGTTTTGTAAGCTGTAGCAAAATCTTTAGCCTCAAAATCTGCAGCATTTTTTTTTTTTTTTTACATATAATCTGTTGTAATTTTAAAACTTTTGAACGCAACATCATGGAAGTGGTCTGGTTTAATATTGAAACAAAAACTATAAACGAAAAGTATCACCAGTTTTTTCCGGGCATCTTTGTATTTTGTACAGTTTATTAGAAGATGTTTCACCGTTTGGGTTACATTATCAAATTCATGGCATGTGGGTGCCTCAAGTCCTCGGAGAAGATATTCGTGTGTGAATTGGCAATGTTGCCAATTCTGATACGACATACTATGACTTATTCCCTTCTCGAGATTCTCGAGCTCGTGGTCCACTTTTTGCAATCTAGTTTTACTTCAGATAGTTTGGACTTTTCCTTCTTCCACCTCAACTCCCAAACTTTGGTTTTTCTTCAATTGGTGTAGCCAGTCCTCTTTTGTGACTTCTTTTAGTGTTATTACATTCTCCGTGGAGAATTGGCTGAAGAAGTTGAGTTGCCGTATTCTGCGGGGTGATGCCGACTCTGGTTTCTGAAAAAAAGCGTGCGTAAGCGGCTTGTGGTCTGTCACTATTGTGAACTGCAATCCTTCAATTCAATTTAAAATGGGTGGCATACATTATTATATTTAGATGGAAGGTTTATTAGGTTTACAGGATCGGGTTTTGAATTCACTAAATTATTATTTATGATTGTATAATTATTTATTTGGTCTCTATTATAAAGTTTACGACAAATCTATCTATCTATCTATCTATCATTAAATCACAACTCAAAGTTAATTAAAAAAAAACTGTGTGAAACTGAGGATTGATTTTAGAATCAATGGGTTGTATTGAATCATATATTAAAATCTAAAAATTTACAATATTTTGTACGTTGCAGATTGTAATTTGAAAACCAACACCACTATCGTCAACTACATCTCGAGGAAAGAGGACATCTTCAGCCCAAGAAAGGAGCCAGAGGGTTTCCACCTTCACCGCCGCCGAAGAGATTGGGCAAGGAGCCGTTGCCGAGGAGCCCTGGAGGGAAGACGAAGCCGTAGGAGGCGGCCACCAAGGAGAAGAGGACTACCAGTTGTATCATCACTGATGCTGACTATGCTCAACCATCGCTCAATACCAATATATACTGTTTTTCTCGCGTGTCCTTGGTCTAGGTCAACATACCTATTAAAAAAATATGAATCCTAATATATTTATTTTTTACGAAAACACTTTACTGAATCATCCTAATCACCAGCTTTGATGATATTGTGAATAACATTAAAAAAATGTTGGAACATCGTTGGACATCATTATATTGACGAATATCAATATCTTGATAAATTAATGAATTCCCTAGAATTTTTTTGAATGGTGACTTATCTATTAAAAAAAATATCCTCATCTTATGCTAGTAGATGAAATTCTGGCATAATTGTCGGAAGATAATAATAGATCTTTAGAGGCGTAAACGTCAAGAAGAAATTGAAATTGGGTTTGAAATCGAGTAACTTTATTAGAAGCAAAACACCACTTCCATTCGTTTTTTAGCGTGTACATAGCATGAGACTACTGCATGTACATGCAAGGAATCGTGTTTTGGGAAGTATAGAAAGCTAAGCACTCTTTCTTCATCTTTGTCTTCTTCTAGATACCATAGCTAGAGCCTCTACCCAATGCAGCCTCTCGACCCCTGCTAAGTTGCCCCATTTCCTGGAGCGTTTCGTCTCTCTTCCTTCCAATCCGCTGAATATTTTCTTGATAGAAAATTCTGTAATGACCTCTTGGCTTCGTTCCTAGCTTCCATGATTTTCCTTGGCTCTTTCTCTTCCTCCATCCGTTAAACATTGCTAAACCACATTATCTTTCAGTTTTCTATTGAAGTTCTTAGCTAGGTCCCTCCTAGTCTTTCCTATGACTCTCTGCAGGAATTTCATTTCAGCAGCTGTCATGCGGCCAGCCTGCTTCAGCATAACTCAGCTTTCACTTCCATAAGTAAGGTTCGGGAGATAGAGTTATTTATATATGTGTTTTTCTGTTTCCTTACGAAAATCATTATGGCCGAATATACTGTTGCAGGAAGGGTAATAAACCTGGTTGCCTTTGGATATCATATTTACTACTGCGCCAATACTAAGCATTCCAACATTTATGAACGTCTATTCCACCGACCACCAACCAATATCATGAAATGGATAGGAATGTGCGTTCCGTCACTTATTATTGCTGTCCTTCTTTATTCATTTTTTTTTTGTTACTACATTTGTACATCCGCAAACAAAGATGCAATTTTTTCATGTAGGAGTTGTAAAAGAGTGTATCTCCATGGATATAAAAGTTTTCTCTTTTCTTGTTTCTCACGAATTCGGTTCCTTGCCAGACTGTGGGTAGAAATACTATGTTACAGGCATCCCTTTTTGTATTATATTGCCCCTGTTCGGTTTTACAACATCAACTTTACTTGGTATGTTATAAGCCATATTCAATATTGGCTGGTGTAATTTAAAGTGGACGGTATAGGTTAAATGAAAAATTTGAATTAAAGGACAATAAATATATTCTTAAAAAAACAAAAAAAAAAAAAATACTATTGGGGTGTAGTAAAGGAAATATTTACAATGTTATTAGAAAATTATAAAGGTTCAAATGAAGATGAGATGTTTGAATGAATAAATTGAAGAAATTGTACATCACGTTGAATTGATCAGATTGCTCACCGATTGTCTGCTGGTCAGCTCATTCTCCCTCCTCCTGGGTTCAATGACTGAGTTTACTCCATGATTTTAGAAGATATGAGAGATTTTCGCCCGCATGCGGTGCTAGCTTGATTCAAAGTCTTCTCAATCCAATCGGCGTGATTCCTTTTCATTTCGGTCGTAGCAGCGGCGTACTTTTTCTAGAGCAGGTGCGCAATAGTACTTATGTAAAAGAAGAACAAATATATGTCGATACAAAAGAGCCTTTATAAGATATGGTCCAGTTTACCTGAACACCCCCAATAAAGTTAATGCAATAAGTAAAATCCATCGCTTACGTAAATGAACGTATTTTCATTGCTACATTTACTCAAACTAAAATATCTATGCCTGATCAGTTTGGCCTGGTGTTGGAGGAAAGTTGAGGATTTGTAAAAATCTTATCTGGAATCTTATCTCTCAATTTGACTATATTCCGTCATCTGGCTTTGGCTCTGAGAAACACGCAAACTTATTTTAACACCTCTTTTTGCAAAAAAGCTCATTATATCATATTTCGCCAACAGAAGGCAACCTGTTATTGGCTTAGTGTCTAGTATTAATTTCATCGAATCCCGTTAAAAAATATTATATTATTTTTACTTGGTTTTCATATGAATGGTTGAGTGCAATACACCATTATTCATTTTTAGGTTGTAATTCTATGGATTTAAATGGATCATTACGACATACCTCATAATTTGAGGATTGTAAAATGATCATAAATTCCATCTTGTAGGAAATATAATTATGTTATATTATTCCAAAATGATAATAATCATAGCCTAATCATTATACTAATATGATAGTATGATACTAATCATACTAAATATTTTATTTTATAAAATAAGTCTGATAAAATATTTTATTTGCAAATTTTCCTTGCAGATAAGAAAACCTTGACTATCAAAGGACATTTCAGAAATAGTATATATTGGCAAAGAGTTCTGAAATAGTCAAAGCAGCCGCAGATATGCTCCAACAGCTGGTAGTCCTCTTCACCTTGGTGGCCGCCTCCTACGGCTTCTTCTTCCCTCCAGGACTCCTCGGCAACGGATCCTTGCCGAACCCTCTCGCTCCCTTCTTGGGCTGAGGACCTTACTTTCGAAGATGGTATGAAGATAGATAAGAACTAGTGAAGAGGAAGAACAATAATTAACAAGATAATTTTAATTAGACAAACGAATATCTATAAATTACATAAAATATAAACTGATAGTATCTTTCATTTGTTTCACTTATTTATCTTATATTCTCCTAGTTTATTTTGGAATGATCATTATCAATTTCCTCAACTTCCAAAAATATGTTAAGGAGAAGAATTTCGATTCCGATATTCCTACCCATCTAATCTAGGGTTACAGATTAGATTTTATTTCTGTTAGTGAAAGAGTTAAACGATAGTCTGGAGCGAATCGGTCAAGCTTGAAATGTTACATACACTATTAGTTTTATTACAGTAATAGTATATAGTAGAGTAGTAAATTAATAAAGTTATTAAGTATTAATATAGAAAAGACAAAAATTCAACTTAAGAAGAAATGGTTGAAGAATGTAGAGAATTCATAAAATAACTCTTTGTTAAATATAGAAAATAATACGATCAATCGTTAAAAGGATTTTTTAAAATATTTTCTAAAAGTTTTTTTTCTTAAGTTACTGGAATAAAAAAAAAAAAAAAAAATCATTCACTTCCTCGCAGTTTGAGGGAACCGTTATTAAAAAAAAAATATTTATGAAACCAACATAAAAACTTTCTAATTTTGCACTAAGAGATTTCCATAACATCAATTGGAGATTCCCTTAACATTTTTGTCACAGAGTGCGCACCTTTATTAATTATCTGTTATATGTTATGTATATGTATGTATGTAAGGTTTAATATAACATATTATATGCTAGGGTATGTTGTAAAATTTTACCGCTTGTAGTATGTTGAGGATATAAATGTGTTTATTGATATTTAAATTAATATACCCATGTGTTCTCATTATGTTTTATTACCGTTTATTCTTAATTCCTCGTTAATATTAATACAGGTATGTAATTTGGTGGATAATATCAACTTTTTACCTGTTATACGATTTCAATAAAATTGTAGTAATTTTCGTTCTCGGATAATAATAGAAATATAAGATTAATTCCCCATGAATTTTATCATGGATAATTAATGGGGAGGAGGGAGATTAATTATTAACTTTTTCCAGGTTTGCCCGATTTTAATGAAATTTGAATAACTGTCAAGTATTTTCTTATAATGGTTATTAAGGCTAGGTACTTTGCGGCAGAAGAGTTAATTCGTAACATTTTATCTCTTTATTCACATCCGATCAATTATTACATAATTTTTGTCCAACTTCAATCACTTTTATTATTTAAATAACAAGAAAAACATCGATTATTATATCATAGGAAGAAATTAAAACTGAAATCTGCTTTTTCGGTGCGTGTCGGTTTCCTCAAACGACTGACCCAAAATGTTTGTCTGTTAAAATTTTTGCTAACTTAATCCCCATCTTTTATAATGTTGGTATGATAAGTGGAGATTAGGTTACTATTTCCTAAAAAAAAAAAAAGGAGTAAGTAGTTAATTATCGCAAACTTCAAAGAAATATAACTGAAATTAATTAATCTAGGTAGAGAATAGTGATGATCGTTAAAGTTAATAAAATCTTGAAAAAATATTTACCTATTTAAACTAAAAAAGTCAATACCTCTGACCTTGGTAAAAATAATGATCCTAAAAGTATATTTCATACGCCTGCGTATTCAAAAGAAATTGATGTGAATTTTTAATATAAAAATATTGGGTTTCTTTTAGGGTCACGTTATTAAAATTATAGTAGTTCCATTAAGGAACAGCATTGTTTAGGTTAATATTTATACTGATGGAAAGCTTATAGCTTTATAAATTCTTTATTCTATTGAAGTGACTGGCTCTAGAGAGACTAAAAAAATATTATATAGGAGAATCTACAACCTCTCATCCCCTGTTCGATATTTACTAGACTGGCACTGGGCCATCCCTCCATTGTGTTCTGTAAGGGCCGAGAACCTTATTGGGTAGCAGACAGCCGATGACAACTGGGGACTTTCTGCTAGAGATAACTTATCATTCTTTAGGAACAGTCGATATTTGGCAGGAATGGGAACACCGACTGCAGACTGGCGTAGTGGATTCAAAGAACTTTGCAGACAACTCTTGAAATAAAACTGCAGTTGAAGTCCTTTTTTATAGATCTTTCTTTTATTCTTTCATGAGGATTTTAATTTTATTAATTTTTCCTTTTCAACTAAATAAATTTCAAAGATTTCCTGCAATCCATCCATACATTTTTGTATGTTCTTAACTGCTGAATAATGTGTTAATGACCGCTTTTTATTTTGCATAAGTTCAGGGGCTAAGAAAAGAAGGGGAGAACATCCACGTACCTGAAAGTTTGATCTGAAATAAAAATTTCTAAGCTAAATCATCAGTCCTGGACCAACGGACTTCGATTAGACTTTGGTTTTAATGTAATGAAATATGTAAAACTATAGGTTTTGTTTTACTTATGAATGTAAACTAGACAAATAGACGCTCATATTACCATGCCATTGCATAACAACGCAGTTTATTCGGGACTTCAGAAGAATTAGCATCAACTGTTGAAGTGCATAAGGCTACGGTAACGGTAAACGATTCGATATCGATAAATATTAATTTTGTGATCCGTTCAAGGAATTGCTAGATTTGAGTAATGAATTCAATCCGAAAACGACATTTAAGTTAAGTCCAAAACATCTAATTGTCAACACGAATCACATTCATTATATAATCGTAGAATGTTTTTAATTCAAGCGAGCGCTTCAATTAATTCAAGTTTTTCGAGGGTAAAAATGGTTAAAAAGGTAAAATTTCAAGCGATGAAAAGATTTGCTTAAATTTTTTGTTGCTAACATGAGTATTTTGGTTCTGATATATTGATTTAATCAATTCATTGTTTCCATTTATAATTTGTTAAGGCCGACATCATTGTTTGGACGAGCAAGCTTAGATCCCCAAGCGTGTGTAACAATATTATAATAGCGATCAATCAGGAGGAGACATCCCCATTAGCGGCTTAGCCCCCCAACTTTCAGGATTATATTCGACCCAATGTTATGTTAGTTAATGGCCAGTGCAGGGAAATGGCTCGATATGCGTTTATGCACATGTTGTCACAGCTAAGCGGTGCATTACATCCCCCCTTCCCTTAATTACTTGTTAAAGAGAAAGTTGGGAGGATAATTGTTTATTATTATATAATATATAGTTGTAATCTCATATATAAATATGTGCTTTGACTCAATAAAACGCATTTAAGTGATTTTTACAAATGATGAGATATATAGAAAAAACGTCCAACTGCCATTAATACTTGCCTATGATTTGAGAATACAGAAATACATTTTTCAGCTTATAAAAACAAAACCTTTTTTGTTTTTGTTTTTTGTTCTGTACCCCTTCCTGGCCATGTGTTGCATACGGGGGTTTACTCTAGCCATGGTGAGAAGATCGAGGTTTATTCCTTGGAGTCTACACGAAATAGAAGTCCCAGGATGGATTGAGGCTTGAGCATGCTAAAGTGGATAGCGCACCAAAACGCTCGGCTATCCCGGCCTTTAAGAACACTACCAAATCCGTTCGAGTTATTTCTGAGTAATAATCGCTTCAGGTAACTTGTAGGTGTTGTTAACATCAAACAGTCCTACGCCTCAACGAATTAAAAATTAAATCTTTTTTTAACAGTTATGAGTATTTCGCCGATTTGGCACGATCCCGAAACATCCGAATCGACTTTTTCCAATCTTGCTTCCTATTCTATTCCTGACAATCTTCCTATGTGTCTGAAAAGAAGACGGCCACCCGACCTTCTAAGTTAAAAATACTAGTTGGTAACTACTTATGGATAGTTTCTCTACTTGCAATTTCATGACATTATTTTCCTTCATTTCAAAGCACCACATTTACTGAAATTATTTTAATGTAAAGTTGTAAATTTCAAAAACACATAAAAATAAAAAAAAGAAAACAAAAGTAAACCTGTTGTGAGTTTATTTCCCTTGAAATATCACTGTACAATAATAAAAAAATTTATTCATTTTTTATAATACTTGTATATTTAAATCATAAATGTATTGCTTTCACATTCCTATGTTTTTTTTTAACAATATTGATAAAATGGCTTGTTGTAATTTATTTTAGTTTATTGGCTATTGTCTCAATTTTTCAATTAAAACAAAGAGAATTTTTTTTTGCAATAAAAATCCTTACCCGAGTATATGCAATAAAAGCTCATGCACACAGGCGCGTAAAATAGCAAAGTATGATTATATTAACCATGGGTTTATGATCTGACATTGGAAGTTTTCGAACATATTTGCATATCTGAGGTCGGTAGTTTACGACTGTACTTGGAATATAAATAAGACTCGGTTTAATTTGTTTTTTTGTATTCAATTGTTTCAAGAATTTATATTTATCTTATTTAAAATATACAATATATTGATTACATAAATTATAAAAAATATATGCTAAATTTAGAATAAATCTTTTAAATTCTAATGTATTTAGTTTAATTATTTTTTTGTGAGATGTTTAGAGCAATGTTGCCATTTACACCTTACACTCTATAAATCCTAACTGCTTCCTTATTTTTCCATATAAATCTGTGTAAGAAAATTGGCAAGACTGTTTCTTTTTGTATTCTGTATGCTATATGGAAATCTGTGGAAGGTCTCAATATTTGATGAACTGAAAAGTCAATTAGAATGTGACATGGTAACTCACAGCTAAAGTAAATTAATTTAGATGTAATCAAAGAATATTTTACAATGGTTCAGTAACTCTTGTAATCTATAGATCTATCTATAGATTATGATTTAGGTTACGTTTACCGAAACGAAAAGTCCACAGGATGTTGATAGTTATTTACATCAATCTATGACTGAGGTATTTCCACATTCGCCTTTTAGAGTCCGGAATGTTTGACAAAATGACGTTCTTACCTTCTTATTGCAAAGTGAATAAATAATAACCTAGGAGCCGGGTTCATCCATTATTCTTTCTAGCTTCTCACATTCCGGATCTATGTCACCAATGTCGTGAATCGTTGACATCAATATAACTGCCATACATTTTTTTTTTTTCGTAAAAACAACACGAGAATTTTTGGTAGCCAAATATGGAAGCGAAGTACCAACGGCTCTTGTACTACAGAGGAACATTCACGAGGAATGATGACATTATTTTTAGCAATAGTAAACATGGAAAAGAATTATATTTAAAATATGTCAAAACTCGCTAAAAGCCGAGATATGGATGAAAAAAAATCAGAAAAGGGCAGTCGCGCGTTGTATCGAGTATAATCACTTAATAAATAGTTCGGCGCGGGAAATTATCCCAAAAAGGCAAGTAGAAAAATGAGGTATAGCTGCAGCCGTCGTTTTGTGAATCTTACCAAATGGTAAGATACCTTAATAAATAAGAAAGGGAAAAAACAAGTCTCCTACTATACAAAATACTACAGCGCGAGCGCTGAAACGTAGAATTTTAAAGAA
This sequence comes from Aelia acuminata, assembly GCA_911387785.2. Lineage (NCBI taxonomy): Eukaryota > Metazoa > Arthropoda > Insecta > Hemiptera > Pentatomidae > Aelia > Aelia acuminata. The sequence continues at coordinate 183,014,249 of OU426978.1, read as the reverse complement.
ATTCAATGTCTTGAGTTGAAGAGTCACTCAAACATTTGAGCCTCCGTCAAACGAATTAGGTATCACGTTGGTCTGTTTTTATATAATTTTGTTTTTTATACCTAAACTATTATCTGATTTTTTTTTTTTTTTTTGAGAAACCTAAGTCTGGCATAGTGGTTGGTATGGCACGGGAATTTTTTCAAAGGGATTAAAAAATCCTTGGCTATGCCGTCTCTCCGATATGACGTAAAATAGAGGTACCAAGCCTGTACCGTGTCAGGTACTCGTTAAATACCCTTATCCTAATTATATCTGGATATGCAAAATTTAGGACTACCACAGTAGCATCGTCCGATTAGCCTTAGTGGCATGAAGTGACGTTAAACAAACAGACTCGGGTTTTTTTAATATTTTACGTAGATTTTTATTATGGCATTTATAATGTCAGTATTCGTAGTTTATGAAGAAATGCCCGTCTAAACTTAATCCTCAACCTCTTCATCGTGACATTGACTCTGTTTCTGTCAGTTGTTATCTATTGTCATAAGGTGTATCAATGGTTTGAAAAAGACCTATAAGAAAGCTGTGTTATTTCAACCAAATATAATTGGGCAGAATGTCTTTTGATACAGTTATTGTCTCTTCTCCCTTATCATCCAATTCTTTTTGTTTCGTTCTTTTTTAGTTAGATTCTATGAGCTAAGTGACTACAATCTCGCTTAGAATAGGTGTTAATTTAGGTTGATTCTTTCAATTATAGTTTTAATATTTATTTTCATTTAGGCCAGCTGGAAATATACAACAAATCAATACTTGAAATACTCAAAACTAATCTTAGGATTTGGTATTTTTCTGCCAATTCAGTGTAACGCTTAATAAAGTCACATCTAGAATGTTTTAGGGGACTAAGATCTGATGCTAGTACTTGTGCTTGTAGTCAACAATGGACACATTACGTAGAATCGATACTGAAAAGATACTGCTAAAGGCCACCCTCCCGTACCTATTAAGTGGGGAATTACAAGTGACAGGGGGGAAAACAACCTTTGCTGACGGTGTCACCTCTAAAAACAAGTGATGTTATCTTGACCGTCCCCTTAGGTACATGCTGGTCTATGAGAATAGCTTTTTTTTCTTCCAAAGACTTGTTTGGAGTCGTTCTTTCTGGCAATTCCTTTTCCTTTCCTGGTTTAGGACAGCGTTTGTGATTATTTTTGTAGATTATATGTTGGATAATATCTTAATAATAAATGCAAATAATGATTTTTAGAAGATGCCGCAATGTGATGCTATAATCCCCGAAACAGTTAGTAGTAATATTTTGGGATTTCCATATCATAAACAGAAACCCTGCTAAAGTCGATTATCTTTTAAAAAGAAATCGGTTAGTGAACTTCTATTACGCTGACGACCCCTATGATTTTGAACATGTAAGTAAAGTTCTCTTATTGAGAACCGTGTGAGATAGATAGTAGACTGGATTGGATAAACGAATTTATTCTTCTGAATATAATTAATTAATGACTGTTAAAGGACACAATATATTTTGAATATAAATGAAAGTTAAACCAAAACATACCCGAAGAATAATTAAATTGCACGATATCTATCAATCTATAAATGCAAAGGTACGTACCTACTTAGGCCAGCATTACTATAGCTACAGATGGAGATAAGCAAAGATACATAGGCTAATAGTTTAAGATAACAATTTATAACAGGTATGTGTAAAAGTAGGTTGGAAATTTAACACCGTTTTCAGATAGTAAACCGGTTGCATTTTGAACATAGCTATTTAGAATAATCACCCAATTTTTTTCTACATAAATGTGCTGAAATATCTTCTTAGTACTATCATTTCTAATGCCTTTATTATTATTTATTTTTTACAATATCTTTTACCTATATAAGTATTGTTTAATTCAGAATTCAAACAAGGCTTTTGGTAGAATGGTAGAACATTTTATTATCAGACAAAATATAATTTTATAAATGTTAGATGGATAAAAGGTTTAAGTAATTAATCACAGTTATTCATTGTTGAGCTCTTCGGCGTTCTTTATTTGTCCATTTAAATAATAAATAACTTAATTATTAATAACAATCGTAGGAGAGTTCAGAGCTGTTAATTTATAATACTGGGTTTGGTGTTGACACTCCAAAGGTCTGCATGATTTGCTTGATCTGTGGAATATGCTGGACATGTCCTGGGACGACGAGGCACTGGTTGGCTCCGTTGGCTTTGGGATTGCTCTGGCAGGAGAAGACTGGGCTAAGGCAGCATGGTTGTCCACCGCTTGGAGAGCACTGGGAAAGGAATCGATTACGGTAAGTATGTATTGCTGTTCATGAAATACTAATAACAACTACATGTATCACATATACTTACAGGGTTGCCGTTCATGATGCAGTTGGAAGTGACAATAGAGGACGGACTGATCTGCTCGTAGGCTAAGAACTGTTGGATCCCTTGAGCTGTGTTTAGGTTTGGTCCTTGAAAAGAAAAAGCATGTATTTGTATATATTTTTAAGATTTATATAACATATTTATATTCTGAGACAAAAAAAAATATAAAAAAAAAAAAAAAAACGCTAGTAAGATTAGAGTAAAAATCAACAACTCCATCAGGTAATTATATTACTTATTTTGTAGGTTTAGGTATTATAAGTACTAGAGTACCTACTTATTTATATATAACATTTTACATATTATAGGTTTTTTGCCAAAAAAATTCTCATCTTTCTTCAAAACATTTCTCAAACATTATAATTTTATAGAATATAATTTACTATTCAACTGACATTATTTCAAGTTATTCATGGAATAAAACCGAAATTTAACATTATTTAAATATAACCACAAAATTAAGCATTAAAATAAGAATAAAAATCATTTTTACTACTAATGCATTAAAAACATTTTTTCCGTAACCATACCGATAAAAATAATAGAAAATTATAAAAATGTTTATCATTGCAAGGGTAATGTAAAAAAAAAGCTTATTTAAACTTTCTACTATGTTTCTAAAAGTTTTTGAGAAGAAGAAAGAGATTATTTAGGTCTTTTAAAGTATACATCTGTGCTTTAAGTCCAAAATATTATATTTGAGTAAAATAACGTCCTGATCGTTGATTGAAAACGTCCTGGGGATAAAATCAGTTTTATTTAGTTAACTTAACATGGTAAAAAATGAACTGGTGTTTTGATTAATTCATCAAGGTTTTATCTAAAAAAAGTATTAAAAGTCTGCAAATTTATATGCTAACGAATTTAAAAAGTATTATTTGTTCGAACTCTAAACACTTTACGCTGCAAGCACAGATTTATTATGATGAACTCCTTATTAAGTTATAAGCTAGAAGTTTATCCGTTTCCCGCAGATGAAGTTTTTCTATTAATTTACTTACCACTAAATCCACCCAACAGTTTTAGTAGGCATAAGTGTTCCGGGAATAACCAGGATTTACTACTATCTAGAACTATTTTCCGCTGAAAATTGGCGTTTTATTACTTTTCATAATTATATTATAATTTTGAAATACTTTTATTAAAAAAGAGTAGATTGGCCACGGCCTGGGATCCTGTTCTAATAAAATTATTTAAAAATTATAACTATTTTCCTAATTACATTCATATACATCTGAATGTTGAGTTAGATCCTAATAACTCTGCATTCCTGGTTTTATAAAGATACAACCAAATGATTTTCATTTATAACTTCATATGTATATTACACAAATGATTTTTAAAGAGATTAAAGACGGCATTGTAAAAATAACTTTATTAGTACTTACCTCCAGTTCCACCCTGAGCGGACACAGCTACAACTGCAGTTAGCAATAATAAACAGAACCTCATGATGTTACACTGTAATACTTCAATAGCTGAAATGTGCTCTTCAATACTACCCCTGCTTCTAATATATTCTTCTCTGTCGAACCATAAAAAAAGGCCTTCGATAAGAAGGGAATAAACTCACGTGTAGGATTGGTGCAAGGTCACTATTACAATATTAATATCTGAAAATTAACTATCGCTATATTAATATAAAGTTTTGATTAATAATAGGGCATTTTATTCTATATGTAATCAAGGGGCTGCTTATAGAATAAACGAAAGTACAGAAACGGCCAATCTACGACTTAATTTTAAGCACAATATTGATAAATTTCATTCATAATTGGATGGATATGATTAATGAATTATAAAGAATATTAATTTAGGGTTTTCCAAAGTTTATGTTTGATGAGATTGGCCATTTAAAAAATAATGATCAATGATACTTCAAAGTTCGGAAAAGGAATAAGATCAACAGCGCTTTCTTCATTTTAGCAATTATAAGGATAATAAAAAAATAAGTTATTGATTTATTTCATGCTCTTTGGATGATACTGAACCAACCTATTTTATTTAAAATAAAATGTAAAATAGAAAAGAAAGGATTCAGGTAAAAACTAATTTGAAATGCCCAGAGAGATACCACGTTTATTTATTCCTTTTTATTCTCACTAATGGAGGGAACACCATGCTCATATAGGAAAAATAATTATTCTTTTACATAAATTTAATATATTTTTAAATGAAGGTAAACGAATAATTCCCCTTTTCTTAACAGTTTTTGAATTTGTTCCACTGGCATTAATGTAATTTGACGAGCTTTTTTTTCTTAAAAATGAATGAATAAAATTTCACAGACTGTCAAAGGACATGCAGATTGGTTAAAAGGGAAATAAAGTTAGAGAAGTATGTAACAAAAAATTCCAGAAAAATCTTCTTAGAAATTAAACAGCGCGTGAACGAATGGGTACGACGAGGGGTAGCTAGAATGGGGGTAACTGGTGCCAACTCCTCCCTTGGCATGCCACTTCTACTCCTTTACGCATTCTGTGGGCTCAACCATAACTAAAGCTATTCTAACACCATGAATGATAAACCTAAAATGATTAGATATTTTTTTGTAAATAGATAAAAATATTGAAACATCAATAGCCACAAGAACCATTTAATGAAGAATCTGTTAAAATGCAATCATATGAAATTATGTAGGTATGTAGATTGGAATTATGTACGAGGTATGTAGATTGAATATAAGAGCTAGGAAGAACACCTTTATTGAAGAGGATAATGCTGTTCTGGATAAAATATGCTGAAACTGCTCTGACATGTTTTGTGTCTGCGACATTGAAATACGTAAAAGTAATACTAATAAGACAGGGACATGTCGAGAATGGACCATTAAATAAGTACAAATGTGATTGATATGGAAATTTTGGAAAGACATAAGAAAGATTATTAATGAAAAATCTTTGTAAGTGAAGGTTTCCTAAATGATCAACCCTGGCACGGAAAACTCCGTATAGCCTAAAAGGCCTGGAGGAAAAAAAAAAAAAAAAAGTAAATAAACAAATCAACTTACATATCTGATTACTGGAAAGTGACTTGAGTATAATATTGTAATACTAACGTGGGTTTAAATAATTTTTATTAGACGGAAATAATAATGTTTGTTAGGCAAACAATAAAAACTTAAATAATTAACAATGTTACAAAAAGTATCAACTGCTAACGACACATTAACACAAAAATAACCATCGATCTTCAGAGCATTGTTCCGACTCTAATCTCTAGGCTCTAGTTCATTGCTCTCTATATTTAGGGATAGGTTCTTGAATAGCGTAGAAGATTATTGAACAATCAAAAAGTATACTATATATGTTTGAACTTCACATTAAAATATTTAGTTCAAGAAAGTATATTGATGATCTATTAGCAATATCACATATATAGTTTTCTATTTCATATTGGAACCCAAAAATATCTATTTCGAATATTTTCAGGTATATTCAGATATGAAGAAAAATATTGTAATTTTAAGTATCTTGAAAAGAAAAAGAAAATAGTTTCTTTGATAGAGCTTAATCAACTAAAAATAAATTAAAACATATATCGTGGGTGTACTGCCAAAAGTGACCAAGTCAAAAAAATAAAATAGCTTTAGTGACCAAGTAAAATGCCTTCCCCCCCCCCCCCTGCAATTCCAAACCCATGTATGTATAAAATTAAAAAAAACTAAATCAGCTAAAGAAAAAAAACGTTGCAAAATGGAAAATTTATTAAATCCTGATTTTACCTACTAATTAGAACTTTTAACTGCGGTTTTTCAAAATCTAAGTTTTTTGACTTGGTCACTTTTGGTAGTACACCCACGATATAGTATTATTCAATAATGAGATTGCAATTAGCCATTGCCATCACAGTCTAAGTACTTCTGATTGGTAACCTTTGGGATTTTTATTTATTGCGTTGAGTGATACAATTTCACTTATAATATCGTCACAATTATGTCTACTTTTATTTATGTTTTTAAAACTATTGAATTACATCAGCTTATTCATACTACATTTAAAAAATAAATAAATAAATAATACGCCAAAATAAAAATCATTAATATATAAATAAATAAAATAAACTTCAAATCATTAAGGGTTTCTTTCATTTTTTAAAAAGAACCGGAGAAGAAGGGTTAAAAACCAGCACTCGGGATTTGAACTCACAACTTCGGGTTTGGGACGAGGAGTATTTCAAGCGTTGTCCCGCTCGCTCACCCCATTCACGAATATAGAAATACACTGTTTACAACCAGACTTGGAATCCCGAGCCAGGCTAATCCCTCTTAGCCCCTGGCCAGGGAAACCCCGTAAAGCCTAACCGGTGAGTAAGGGGAGGACCAAAAAAAAAAGAAGAAAAAATGCCTTGGATTTATAGTTATACATAGCTAATGGCTATAAAAATAACTCTGACGTCTTACTTACTTCTTAATTACTTATACTTATATTTATTATTCACATTTAAATTAGATAGTCTGGCCACTGTTGTACAATCTGGAGGGTTGTAAATATTATGGAAGGTTTTGAGGATTGTAGCTATTGCGCGAGAGCGTTTAGATATTGTGGAAGATTACTGTTAAATTTGAATAATTTGCTGAGATTAGTTCTAGAATAGACGGAATTTTGAGATCGTTGTAAAGGATTAATTAGGTATGTAGGGCGGATCGCATACAGCTGTTCGAAGGACTTAGGATTGGAAGGATCGAATGCCTTTAGTGTTCGAAAGTTCAAATGTTCCCCATAGTCTGTATAAATGTAAGTTTCAAAATCGTTTTTTTAGGTTAATACTTTACTGCAAAGTTTTTATTTAGCTTCTTTACATACTATAGTCTGTATAGTTGACCGAAATTTCGTTCAAGCTCCTTGCCAGTTATGAAGTTGAAATAAACGGTAATTAATAAATGGTGGTAAAAATAAATGGTGGTCAGCTTCGGCTTCGGAAGGTGCATGCTGTATGCATGATTCATGGGCATTCTTGATTCATAATATTTATAATATAATTGCTGATATCATAGTTCTTAGGAAATTAAGATGGATCGAAAGACTTCTTCTGGTATCAAATCCATCCTTTCAAGTCATTCCACTTCAGGTCTGACGTAGATGAAGGAAAGCAAGATTCACAAGGATTTCGCACCCTATGACGAATCATATGACTCATATGTAACGTGTCGAAAATTCGCTATCAAAGGTCGCATTTTACTGTAAACTTAAAATATATAAAGCTGCTGCCTGCCTGAAAGGGATATCAAAACTTCAGAGAAGTTTACGATAACTACCCAAAATATGATGAAATACTTAGCTCTGCTCTTAGCTGTCGTTGGAGTGGTGTCCGCTCAGAGCGGTAGTGGATCAGGTAACAAATCATTTATTGCATTAGTTTTGCTAACGTTTGTGATATAAAAATCAAATAATCTCAATTTATGATGTTGGTCTTAGTGTATCTATTTTTAAACCAACATGATGGAACGTCCGTTTTTTAAGATTAAAATTACTCATTTTATTCACGGGAGAAATTAAATTCTACTACCATTTAAATACCTGCTTAATAATTTAGAGTTAATAAAACACAAAAAAAAAAAAATTTCTTCTTTTAAAAATTCATGTAAACATTATTGCTGATCCTACATGTTTATGTTTTAAAAATAATAAATAATTCATTTTTAATATGATATACTTTAAATTGGTATACTTCAAAGAGTATACAACATTTAATGTTTTTTTCAAAGATATAAAATACTTTTCATTATTATATATCTTGTGAATTTTATAGCTGCGCTACGGAACTTAATAAGTCATCTTCATCTTTTCCAGTTTCATCTTTTTCGGATTTCGTCCTGGATGGTTTTGGATTTACATACATTATTTCAACTGATTTTTTTATTTCTTTTTAAAATAATTTTAAAGAAACCTGGTTATTATTTTTTATTTTTTTATTATTGTTTGACACTATCGTATTCAACATTAATCGAAATAACGCCTCCTTCTAACAAAATTTTGTGACTTTGGAAAACAAATAATAATCTTTCAACTATATTCTAAAAGTGGTTGTTTTTACTGTCATAAATCCATGAATGTATTATTTCTAAACTCTAAAAGTATTATTCTAAAAAGTAAAATGTATAATTTCTAAACTATAATTTTGATTCCGTTGTCAGGCATCAACCTCAACACAATGCAAGGAATCCAGCAGTTCTTGGGCTATGAGCAAATCAACCCATCCTCCATCGTCACTTCTAACTGCATTATGAACGGAAATCCTGTGAGTATACATTGTAGCAATTTATTGTACAAGGAAATATCTATAAAAATATAGCCTTATTAATAAATATGAGTCCTAAATGTTTATTTTATTTTTATTTTCTTTATTCCAGTGCTCTCCGAACGGTGGACAACCTTGCTGCCTTAGCCCAGTCTTCTCCTGCCAGAGCAACCCCTTGGCCAATGGAGCGCAGCAGTGCCTCGTCGTACCAGGACACGTCCAGCACATTCCACAGATCAGGCAGATCATGCATACCTACGGAGTAGTCACTCCAAACCCCGTGTTATAGGAAGGATAATACTACTGGAATCATTTTTTATAATTATCATATACAGTTTAAATGTGTATGAACGATAAGGCACATGGTTGTTGTATTAGGACTCAATATAGAATAAAAGTTTAAGTAGCAAAATTTACTATTAATATACCTTATGCTTAAAAAAGACGTAATCGGCCTTATTCCTACAGATCTTATTTGTTTGAACTCAAATTCCCTTTTAGAGGACGAAATGAATAAATGGATTTGATCATAATGGTCACTTCCCGCAAAATCTGAACAACAAATAAAGTATGATAATCATGAATATAGAGGTTTCTTAAAGCTTCCCACTCTTTACCTGCCAAAAATGTCTTTGATAATTTTTTTCATTGAGTAACTTTCATGGTATTTAAGTATAATACAGCTATTCAGGATGTTCGGACAGCCACATGAGTCGATAGTCTTTAGTTGTGGTGTGCCTGCATTTAATGCATAGACCTCCCGAGTCATTACAGGCAAACATGAACCATTAAGTTCAACAATATATCATGAAATGCTTCAAATTTATTTGTATATAATTTCAACTAGCAAAATCAAAGCTATTCATATATGCAGAATGAGAAATTGTTCAGACAATCCTACAATAAAAATTAGTGGAGCAGACATTCGATTCGTTAATTGTCAAAGATACTTGGGGATAATTCTTGACCGATCACTTGGGTGGACACTTCACATACAAACACTTAAAGAATAGTGCCTAAAATGGATCGGATTGTTGAAATCGTTGTCACATACCACCTGGGGAGCAGATAGAAAAAGCCTATTAACTATATACCGTTCTACAATTAGAAGCAAATTAGACTACGGATCAAATATCTATAGCGCTGCCTCTAAAGCGGCGCTAAAGATGTTAGATGTCGTACATAACAGCGCCCTAAGAATCTGCACTGGAGCATTCCCCAACTCCCCTGCTGAAAGCCTTTATGTAGAAGTAGGCGAGCCCCCAATCGATTTAAGAAGATTGTTCTTTTCAGTTAAATACGGATTAAAACTGAAAACCTACCCAAGACACGCATTGAACAAACTGCTATTTAGTAAAGGAGAAAGGGACGGAAGAGAAGAAAATTTAATCAAAGAATTCCTAGAAAAAATTGGGAATCTATCTTTAAAATTAGAAAGTATATCAGAAATGCCAGTTATAGAATTTCCAAAATGGATGCATGCTAAACCACATGTAGAAAGCTCTTTGGCTGCTCATAAAAAAGCTACAATAACTCCAGCTGAGCTCAACAGCTATTTTTGGAAACATTAGAAAAATATCCGGGATACAAAATTATATACACAAACGCATCAAAAGCTCAGAATGAAGTGGGCTGCTCTTTTATAATTCGCCCAAATGGCCAATGGCCAAATGGCCGAAAATTATATAAATTGCCGAACGTATGCTCCATATTCATAGGTGAAGCGTTGGCGATAAAGGAAGCACTCACACATATGGGTTTATGTTGCGATGGAAAATGGGCTGTGGTAACTGATTCTATTAGTAAATTACTGGCCATCGAAAATACAAATTCCAAATCATCTTTAATAGTAGAAATAAAAAATGTTTGGTGGAATCTAAGGGAAAAGGGAATAGACTAGAAAATAGGAGAATTTTCATATGGACCCACTCACACTGCGGAATATATGGCAATGAACTAGCGGATCTAGCGGCACGACTAGCGAGAATTCCAGAAGCCTTCGAGGTGGCAATAATCAATAAAATCCCTTTGGAGGACTTCTTAAAAAAAGTAAAACTTCAAATCCATAAAATATGGCAGACCAAATGGAACCAAGATGAATCCAAACTAAAGGGAATAAAGAAGAACCCAAGTGAATGGACCACCTCCAATAGAAAATCACATAGAGAAGAAACTGCCCTTTGTCAACTAAGGATAGGGCACTGTATGTTCTGACATGCTTATTTGTTGAAAGGTCTTGAACCTCCCACATGCAGAATATGTAAGGTACAAATAACTGTAGAACACCTACTACAAAGTTGTAAAGTCTATGAAAACCTAAGGAGAAAATTATATTTGGGATCTTTAGAGAAAAACCTTGAAGACAATGAGACAGCAGTAAAAAAAAAACAATTGAGTACTTGAAACTAACAAAGTACTATCACAAAGTACGAAATAACAGATGTTGCCAATGACACTGCAGGGAAGAGGCAACAAAAAAACTAAATAAACAAATTTATAATCATATATAATTGCATTGAAATAATATTGGATCACACAACGTTCCGAAAAAAACAACAACAAAGTAAATGAACAATGAAATATTAAAATAATTTTTGGAGACAGTTAATTTTGGGTCATTCCATATCAAGTGGTCCAAAGTGGTTGCTCGATCATTTTAGAAAAAATTTATAATTTTACCACAATTATGTATGGAATCAGTATCAGAATCAGTACCAAATACAATTATGTATGGAATCAGTAGTTCAAATCAATCTCTTTAAAATTTTTAGGATCAACCGTTTCAAAAGGGCAGCCATTTTCGTTTCACATTTCTGGCCGATTTTTGAGTTTTTAATCTCTCATAGAAAACTCATTTTCTCAAGGATGGTAAGTCATAGACTAATAATTCAAACACAACTGATTCCTTAAAGTCTGTTCTATATTTCGTGTTCTCTTTATTATTTGAATATTTTGAAGTCTAATGCTTAAAAAGTGATATTAAAAAAACTGCTTTAAATTCTCAAAATACCGTTTTTGTTTAACAATGTGTAAACTTGATCATACTTCATTAAAATTTTACTGTTTGTGATTTTTTTTACTTTTACTGTCTAATGCAAACAAAATATTGGGTTTAATTATATAATTAAAATCTACTCTATTAAATTTTTATTACTTTTTTTAACGAAAAAGTGATTAAAAATATTTTCCGTTGAACATAAAAAAAAAACAAAAAAAAAAAAAACAGTTAATAAGGGGTATTAAAAGTAAAAAATTCACTAACAGTAAAATTTTAATGAAGTATGATCAAGTTTACGCATTGCTAAATGAAAACGAAAATGACCATTTCCAAAAATTCGTTGCAACTAATGTACTCAAATATACAGGTTGAAATTTCTTGCAGTTGATTTATGTTGCATGTAAGCATAACATGTAAAAAAATGAAATTTTTATCATCTAGTCCACCAGAGATATTGGAGCCGAAATTTAACAAATAATTAAAAAATGTGAAGTTTAAAAATTCATAAAAAAATATGGTAAAGGATATAAGGGTTATGAGTACTTTTAATGAAAGCTACTTAGTTAGGTTTCTTTTCATGCCAAAAATCAGCTTTGATGTACGTGCCCTTATACCCAAAAGTTACCCTCAAAAACGGTATTTTGAGAATTTAAAGCAGTTTTTTTAATATCACTTTTTAAGTATTAGACTTCAAAATATTCAAATAATAAAGAGAACACGAAATATAGAACAGACTTTTTGCAAAGATCGGGCATGTAGAGGGTAAATATAGTTTTAATAATCAGTGGGGTCCTATTCTGAGGGCCCATTTATTTTAGTAAGATCAGTTGAGAACTGAGGTAATCACACCTTAACCTCAACAACTTTTTACTTTTCCTACATTACCTCTGAAGACCTGCTAAAATACCTAAGTAAATCTCAAACTAATGATTTCGGACCACATAACATAGCAGTAATATAGACTAAAACCTCGCTCTCTTTTATTACACCACTACTTCTTCACATCTACATAATGCAAGTTTCACAAGTACCTATAAAACTTCTCTGGAATGTCCGCTGAAAAAAAAAAAAAAATCATCCAGCAACAATCAATGATTTCCGTCCAATTTCTCTCTTATCTAACCTACCCAAAACTTTTGAAAGTTTAGTCCAGTCATAATTATTCCATTATCTCAACCTTTTGAATCATCTCCAGTCCGGCTTTAGGCCTGCTCACATTAAAATTTCTCAAGACACCAAAATAAACTCAATATTTCTTATCCCCCGTGATTTCAGCAAAGCCTTTACAATGTTCTCCCATGCAAACTTATATCCATTTCTTCTAGTCCCCATCACTGGTTCCGATCTTTCCTCTCAGTTCGCTTTCAGTATATTGTCGTCCCTTGTAAACCCCTCTAACTTGTAAGTCTCTACCAGTCCAACTATGACTACTTAAAGTCACCAGTGATGTAGCGTTCACCTCTAGAGGTGAACAATTAGGTTTCTACTTATCCCATACCCTTTTTCCATCTATATCAGTGACCTTCCTTCTTCCATCCAGCACTATCAATATCAGCCGATGACGGCAAGATTTATCATTCCTTCGATCCCGCAGTCGCCATCCTAAAACCTCAGGAAGATGTCGACGGAATATGCTCATGGGCAAATCTCTATAAGCTCAACCTGAACGCCGAGATCACGAAAGCCATTCTGGTTGGATCGCTCTCTCTCCTCAAATCTAATTCTAAAAACTCAACTACCTCTTTCCATAATTCTGTTAGAGATTTTTACGTTACTTTTGAGCAAATACTGTCTTGGAAACCGCACATCTCCCAAAATTCACGTCTTACTATCTTATTAAACTATATTATTAAACGACTAAACTGTTGCGAATAGGGCGGATTCACACTATCGCTCCGCTCCCGGTCCGCTCTCGTTATGGTAAAATATTCTAAAGAGAAATAGACAGAGAATTCCACTATCGGTACCGCTCCGGTCTCGCTCCACTCCCGGTCCGCTCTCACTCTACCCCATTCACACTATCGCTCCGCTCCCGGTCCGGTCTCCTAAAGTCTTTTCATATTCAAATTATATAATTTTACACCGTTCAAGATTGAAGCCATTAATTAAATAATTTAAATTTTTTTCCGAATGTATTCGAATACGCTTGAAATGATTAAAAAAAATCACCAACAATACGCGCGGTTTTTCCTCGAGAAAAATTCATGGTATGTTTGAGATATGTTTTGCTATTAATTAATGTACTCGTAAAAAACGGTCACCGATTTATTTATTGACTACAAACTCATTGCTATAAAATAACGTTTAATTTGAAACGAATAAAAATGCAGTATATTATGAAAAATGTCAGATCATTAACAAAAAATATATTAAAGCAAAAAATAATTAAAATATGAATCAGGAAAAGAAGAGAACACAATCGGTAAATTGCAACATTTACCGATTTCAATTTGAAATTTTCAAGCCTACATTCCGAAAAAAAATTAAATTATTTCTTCACCATTAATTAAATTAATTTATAATTTTTATTAATAATTATCATTGTGTTGCAATATATTCCTTATTATATGTTTTGACAATATTATCTTCTTCATCAAGAAAAGTACACTTACCACCTATTTCTACAAACGAAAAATTGATTTTTTTTTTTGGCCGTAAAATTGATGAATAAATAAATACTTTAATAACTGAAAGTTAATCATTAATTAAAATCCGAATACAGACAACTTCGATTATTAATGGCTTTAATAGCTTAAACCTTTCAAAAGTGAACAGTGTAAAATTATATAATCTGAATATGATAAGACATTAGGAGAGCGGACCGGGAGTGGAGCGGGAGCGGAGCGATAGTGTAAATGGGGTAGAGCGAGAGCGGACCGGGAGCGGAGCGAGAGTGGAGCGGGCGCGAAACCGATAGTGTGAATTAAAATCCGTCAACTCCTAGTCTCTGTACGTGTCCTGCGGACTCTCAGGAGACTCGAAGCAAAACCTAAACACCTAATGAATCTCCCCATATGTTTAGTCTCCGGGATCTCACGAAATACGCATACAACCCAGTATTATGCCGAATTTAAGTGACTGCCTCTCCTACCACAGTCAGTACCTACATGCTTCCTAACTATATTAGGTCAAATGAACTCAAGTCCCGTACGTCCGGCCTCTACCCTCTATCCTTCCGACTGCTACTCTTCAAAACTGCATCAAAATAAACCAGCACTGGAATTCTATTCAATATCCGACCTGCTCCATCGCTTTCCTTTTTCGATTTACACCTCTTCAGGTTTCTACTCGATTCCCAATCCATGTGACCGCCATACTTTTGAAGTTTGTTTAATTATCTATTTTTATCCTAACTTATTATTTTTTTATTGTATAAATATATTATTATTGTACACACAGAATACTACTGTATATACATATTATCTTTGCTTGTATATATATTATCACACGATTGTAATTGGAAGTATTTGAATCCATAGTGAAAAATTCAATTCTTTCCAAAACTGGACATTGTGTTGTTTTTCTCCGGGGTTCTGATCTAAGCTATCCATTATTTTCCGGTCAGCATATCGACACAACTCAAAATATTGATCATCCTCGAAATAATGACGCAACACAAAATTTTACAAATTTTGTTTTTTCTATTCATGTGCCTATATAACAGATATAAAGCGCCAATATAACAACAACTTTCACAACACCATAGTAATTTTCAGGTGACGTACTGAATTGCAAATTTGACATTGAAATTTCGGTAATTATTCCGTAACTTTAGAGGACATCAGTTTTATGCTGTTGTTTTTTTGCAAAACGGTACTTAAGTACAGATGATTTGCAACCTAGGCACTAGTTCACCGTGCACCGCTTGGAGAACGTCTATCACAACAGAAAAATCATGAACAGCTGCATAGTCTTCTTTGCTGTGATTGCCATCGCTTCGGCTCAGATGACAGGGGGAGGTTTGTCGAACGTGTAATTAACATAGAATAATGAACTTTAGCTCTGAAATTTCAAAGGTCCTGCAGCCATCTTACTTTCAGTAGTTCTCGATGTTTTTAATTTTTTGGATGAAATATTGAGAAGTGTTTGATTTTTAAATAAATAAGCTGAAGAGAGAAGGCTTAAACGGCTAGGATAGGCCTCACGGATAGCTCAATGGTTAAGAACGCTGCGATGAAGATGCAGAAGGGTTCAAATCCCAGCCGTGGCCAATCTTTCCCCTTCTGATAAAATTATTTTTAAATATATCTTCTAGCAATAATATCACAATATTAGGATCGATTTATTTATTTATTAGTTAGCCACTATCCCTACGTGTCAATAGCATTAATTTTATCTTTTATATTTTATGTTGTAATAGTTAGTTGCTTTCATGAATCTAAGTTCATTAAGGGCTAATGCTTCTTCATCCTTCAGTATCTCACTTATAGTTTCCGCTAGTATCACCTTTTATCTTACATCTTTATATTGTGAACAAAACTTAGTATTGTATTATTGCAATCTTGGCAGGGGTGTGCTTCCAAAGAAGATATCCACGTATAAATGCGCATAGTTCTATTCTAATTCTGCACAATAAGATTTCTTCCCTTCCCGATTTCCTATTGCCATTTGCTGCACTCCTGTTTAGCTTCTGAAAGTTTTGCTTATCCAGTTCCTTTTCCAAATTTTTAGCTGATTCTTTTTCAATTGTTGTAGCTAATCATGTGGTGTGATATAGCTTATTTTAGTCATGTTTGCTGCTTCTCCTTTTCTAGCTAAATTTTCAGCCTGGTCTAGTGTTTAATTAACTATTATCCCGCAGTGGGATGGAACCCAGAACAACATTATGACTTTCGGCCTATTTTCAAGTTCCCAAAAGTATTAATTACTTATATTTTTATTGAATTATTGGGGCCGGATAGTTGACAGCCCATAATAAGCATCTTGAATCAGTTGGGACGACCCTGTTAGTCTTTGTGGATTCTGATATCCAATGAAGAGCCTTCATGACAGCTTCTACTTTTCCAGTAAATATAGAGTTCTCCCCTAGTATCTTAAATAAAAGCTGTTTTTTTTTTTTTTTCAGAATACAAAGCGCAGCCCATGGTATCTCCTATTTTGGAAGCATCAGCATATACAATCTCACAGTTTTTGTATTTTTCTTGATTCAATAAAAAAGATTTATGGATTTTTAAATTTAAAAAAAAACTGCCATAAATCTACATATTGCATCCGTTTCTTCCATAGCGTAATTTTCAGGGCTGGATCTAATAATATTCAGGTTCATATTCAATCGTTGTAAGGACGTAAGTGTCATTTTGGTTTAAGCGCTTTCCTCAGCATTCTCAAGTCCACCTAATTCAGACTCCTCTTCAAATAGTTTTCTAGTTACTGGATGTTGAAAATTTGTCTTTAGCTTGGAAACGTATTTAAGCAGTAAATATTCCTGCCTCATATTCAGGCGGGCTTTTCTGCCTCAGTACAAATACTTTCAACAGGATCGAATGTTGTTGAAAGAGAATCGATTGGTTTTATTGTTATTAATACTGTTTAACAGTCACTAAATAATTTATGGTATACGAGTATTTCTATTGGTCATTCCTGGCTTGACAAGCAGAATTTAATATGACAAAATTCTAGGGGCGTTGTGCGAGATATAAATACACTTATAATTTTCATTTTATTAGTGCCTGTTAGAAAGACAAAAATATAAAAATTATTGCAGGTATGAACATGAATTTCAACCTGAGTACACCAGAGGGCATCTTGGGTTTCTTGAATATGGAAGGAATCAATCCTAACCAGCTTATCACCCAGAACTGCATCGCAAACGGCATCTCGGTAAGAACATCAACTTACTACACAGAATCACTTTATTATCATTAGTATACAATATGAGTCCCTAACCCTTCATTGTGATCAATTACAGTGCACACCAGGTGGCCAGCCTTGTTGCCTCAACCCTGTGTTCGACTGCCTGAACAACGCCGGTGCCAACCTGTGCATGGTTGTTCCTGGACATGTCAACCATTTGGCGGAGATCAGGCAGATCGTCCACACTGCTGGAGTCAGCACACAGAATCCCATCTTATAATTCTCGTGTCAGCTGTCATCTTGATCTTGATGATATATCTTGGTACTACCTTAAGATATTTGGGCTTTGTGATAAAATTAGTTATAGCTGTAGTTTAGTAAAAATTTATTGTAGAAAAAAAATTAACACAAAAAACAAAAAAATAATTTTAAAAAGCAATAAAATACAATTTGAAAAATGAATACCCATTTTTTTTCGATTAATTTCTTTACTAAGCAGCATTCTTCTAAATTGTTTTAGTCCAAATAATGTTACCCATCAATCAAATTCGAACAACTAGGGCTCTATTATTCCTTTCATTACCTTTTATAACGAAAAATTATAAAATATAGATTAGGTTATATGTACCTAAATCTCAGGAGTATCTGATAGAATTGCAATTAACTTTTTATGCTTATAGAAGGAACAGGAAAAAGAACTTTATTCCGGGACTGATTCCCTTAAGAGTAACGGTATATGTAAATATATGAAAGTATAAATATATATACCTATATTATATAGCATATATATATATGCTATTTACTAATAAAATATTTACATTTTATTTCAACTTACAAATCTGACATAATTCTATTTCCTCAATGTTTAGATTAAGGTAATTTTATATACAACTGTCACAAATATGATTTAAATATAACCCATTGTTTCGTCTCATTTGCCTCTTGATAATTTCGATTAGGTACTTTCAGACACCACCCTTTTTTTTATTTATTTATATATATATGTATACATATATATATAAAAATATTATTACCGTAAAATGAGGTGACATTGTGACTAATGGGGTGACTTTGTGACAAGCCTATTTTCCTACAGTTTTTAAATTTCCCTCCTTAAAAAGAACCAGGTTAAGCAATTCAGTGTACTTGTTAGTTAGTCTGTAATGTGCTGCAACCTACTGGTCATACATAACTTCTTTCATTCCATTTACCATGGTGCTTTATTTCAAGGTTTCAACTAAATGAAAACAATCAAACATATATGGAATAAAGCACGATGGTAAATGGAATGAAAGAAGTTATATGTGGCCAGTAGGTTGCAGCACATTACTGACTAACTGACAAGTGCACTGAATTGCCTAACCTGATTCTTTTTAAGGAGGGAAATTCAAAAACTGTAGAAAAATAGGCTTGTCACAAAGTCACCCCATTAGTCAAAATGTCACCTCATTTTACGGTATATATTAATTAATTAATTATTATTTATAATTAATTTAATTATCATTAACAATTATTTTATTTAAAAGAAGAGTGCCGTCCTTACATATAAAGTAATATTTATATCGTCGTAACATCTAAATTTTTATTTTCATTTGGTAAAATATAAATGTATTCCGTGGATATAGTCGACAATATAGAGATAAATGACATTTACAAGTATTAATAAATACTATTGTATTGTTTTGTTTTCGGATACACACGAAATACAACTGAAGATATATATATCCAGTACACCGAAATGATATAGTAAATTACCAAAATTACTCTTGACTTTTTATATCTCTTATTTTAAAAAACATATTTAGACGGCAAAATATATTGGTTTAGTTACTTTAGTAAAACTATAGTCTGCACTGAATTCCTTATGGCATCAAAAATAAATATTTCCCAACCGAAATTAGCTTCTGAGCCCTCAGAAGCTATTATTCTGAAACGTGACACTCATCCAAATGCTGTACTCTTGATTTGCAATGATAATGATTAAAAATGTTGGGACTAGCTCGAGAAGGAACGGACTCTCCGCCCATGAATTATGGAATATGGCTTGGAGTTTGGTATCAGCGAAAGTTGTCAAAATATAATACTTTCCAGAGGATAGATAAGAGGAATTTCGTCTTATAACTTTTTTATACCATACTTATATCCTACCATTATCCAGTCGTAAGGCAGCTGGAGGTAAACGATGTAAAAATACACGTGCATATGTAATATTTGACGCAAAACCAGGGAAATTAAGGAAATGCAACTGAAAGCCTACCATTTAATGTTGTCTGATAAAAACCTTAGGTATTCATATATTAGAATAAAATCCTCTGATCATAATGTTTGTGTTCATGTAACTATCATATGTAATGTAACTAGAATAATTTTTTTTATACAAAAATCAAATAAACCCTTGTAATTATTATTAAAGCAGTGCTGTAATTATATATAATTTTCTTAAAATTTAGCTTTCATTGGTCTGTTCCGTCCGAAAATGTTACAACCTGAACGGCCCCCTCGTTCAGTTTTTCCCTAATAAACGTTGAGATATAACAACTAGGAATTAAAAATATTTTATGAATTAACACAAGCTATTAAGTAGGAACAAGTTTTTTAACCAGTTTCATTTTCTTTCGATTCCAGAGTATATTTGAAAATAAATAACTTTGAATATCTTTTATCAACATTCTGCTGAGTAATACCAGCTCTGCAGAAATCTCAGTATTCAGTTTTTCACATAAGTATATATTAAAATTAAAGTTTTTGATTCAAACGAAAAACTTGAAGTTTTAATGTTATGTTTAAAGATTGCGCAATAACCCAAGGTATTCCAAACGGTGGGGTTCCTGCCAAAGATTATATTTCCCTCATAAAACAGAAAATAAAGGTAAAATAGGAACAAAAATGGTATAGTTTAACAGAAAATAAACTGAGAGAAATTAATAATGATGTTATCTCCTGGAAAAACTCAACAAGAGGTAAACGCAGAGAGGAAGTTATCAACGCGTATTGGCCAACTCGCCTTACACACAACTTTTTAATGACTCGCGATCCTCCACTTGATTGTATGAACTGCGGCAGCCCGCTAACCGTTAAACATATCTTAACTGAATGTAGATCATACGACACAGACAGAGCAACTTTAGAAATTTCTTACGATCTAAATTCTATTTTAAAGGCAACCTAAAAACAATGGATAATCTTTTTGACTTCCTAAATCGGACAAAACTGTACTACAAAATATAGACTAAAATTTCAGAATAATATAAAATAATAAAATTAAAGAAAAATGTGAGGTAAAACTTAGCAGAATATAAGGTGATAATGACCCTAGTGGTTGACACCTTCAAAAGAAAAAAAAAATATTGCGCATGTTTAAAAATTCATTTGTATAGCAGCAAACACCTTCTTATATTATGTATTATTAATGAACCAAAATTGCTAAAGCGCAATTCTACTTTTAGCTTTTTCTTCATTCCCTTAGTTACTTAAATAAATAATTCAACCTCGATACAGAGTTGCGACAGTTGTATATAACACATGCAAACGGATTCAGTGACATATATATAGAATTGTACCGACAAGGTCTAGGATAAGAGAAGGTGTATATAATGAATACCCCTGGAACTGGTGGCATATACCTACATCGCGATGATCTGGAAGTTGCTGGTCCTCTGCTACGTGTGCCTCTCGGCCCAAACCCTCTTCTTGCTGGTTACTCCAGGAGCTCTGTCACACCCTCAAGGTCTTCTACCTTCTGGATTCAACCTCTCACGCCTCCTTCAGCAGCTGCAGCAGGGTTTGCCGCTTTCGGATATCCTACAGAATTTGGGAGGATAGAGCTCAAGATGTCTGGATATGTTTTAAAGAAATGACCCAAGGTTGCTGATGGACTTTTGCTGTTCACCATCGCCAACTGACCCTTTAATTAGTATCAATATTTCTTATAAATTAGTAAATATACTCCTGCGAAAATTATAGTTTGTAATGCATAAACTTCTAAAAGCTTTTGGTCTTATATTCCTTGAAAGTACGAGTATGTGAGATATTCATTTCTTCTTTACCTTTTAGTTATTATTTCTTCTGAGTTTATAATTTAGTTTTTAAATTTTAGGAAGAGAAATACCATATAACTAGTTGAGTCGTAAAAATAAATCGCATGACAAAAATCGGTGTCATAATATGAATAGAAAAATAAAGCACAAAATATTATGCGAATGATATCTGTTTTTTCCTATTTAAACAAAGACTTACACCAATTCAAGGGGCTGAAACATTTGAGTACTGTTCCACTATCCATGATTTCCATTTTCTTTTTCTTTTTTTTGTGGAATGAAAAATCATTTCATTTCTTCAGTTACATAACAGAATAAAAAGTGATACATACGATAGTGTTTAGTTGTGGTTCAAGTTTCAACATTAGAGGAACGGCTGCATTTGATGAACCTTTAAGGGAAAGCTAAACCATTAAGTTTAATAGTATATCATGAAATGCTTCATATTTATTTGCATATAATTTATAATTATATATGATATCATTGAATTACCATTGAATCACACATTGTCCTAAAAATAAAGAAACAATTATAATGAAATTTATAATAATTTTTAATATTTAAAATTGCGCAGAGCCAATCGGTATTTATATGATTAATATAGTTTTAATAATCAGTGGGATCCTATTCTGAGGCTCTATTGAACATAGCAAGGTTATTTAAGAGCTTCCAAAGGTTATCGCACCTTAACCCCGACAACTTTTTTCTTTTCCTATATTACCCCTGAAGACCCCCTGGTTATGTACCAGACAACAATATCCATGATTTTTATTTTAATTTTTTATGGAATAAAAAATCATTTCATTTCTTCAGTTACATAACAGTATAAAAATTGTACATATTTCTTTGAGTTCTTATGCTCAAATAAAGTTTTGTCTTTTTCTTATAACATTTTTCTGGCTTTTTAAATAGGATTTGAATTTGATCGGCACAAGAAGGAAGGGAAACCTTCATAAAAACGCCTCAATAATCGGTGATGTATCATCATCATGTCTAGTACCGATGAAAAAAATCCTTTTAGAACTTACATGAATATAAGATTTGTAAATTTTTCATCAGAAAAACAAAAAGTGCATTTTATTTTGTATTTTATTGTATTGTATTAATAAGGGATTTACTATCAGATAGCTCAAAGAGAAAACGAATAATACATGCGTTTTTTATTTTAAATTATTAAAGTAAATAAATACTCAAATAATTAATAGATATCACAGAACATATTCATCAGAAACTAACAATTGTTTTTATGACATTTAATTTCTTCTGGGAATTGCCTTGTTTTTAATGCAAAAAGTGATTATTAGGTTCAAACACATATTTTTTATTGTAAATTTTTGTATAATTACATTAAATAAATGAACGACAAATTAATATTCAAACGTATACTATTTCGTAAATACCAACAAGGTAGGTACTCCAACGAGGTAACTGATAATAGTTCTTAATATTTGTTGACGGCATTGAGCATAATTTTAGATGTAGGCCGAGAAATGGCCTTCGATATGCTATCCCTAAACTTAATCAATATTTCACATTTCACTCGTTTAAGAATGGTAGTAAGCAATCAATGAAACATTTGAATTTATTTTGTAAGTTTTTACATACAAATAAAAAAAATAATAACAATAATATATATATATATATATATATGTATATTTCTGCTTTATTTCATAATAAATTTTATAATCGAATTCGTCGCCTCTAATAACGCTGTACAACAATAATACACATAGGCGACAATAATACATTGTCGCTCTAAACGTGATACTTCGTAAATACATATTTTTTTGGTCAAAAAAATTAAGAAAAAATTCTGTATCGATCTATTGTGACCGTGTCCATGACAAAAATAGAAAATCATAATAATACTACATGAATTGTTGATAATACTATACGCGGTCTCCCTAGATCAATATTGAATTTTTTTTCTTAGTTCATTGAATTTTCATTCTTAGATTCTTACAGAATCTAAAATAATGATTGAAAACAAATATTCTCTCATGAGATACCACATTTAGGCCAACGAGATGGAATATGCCGAATGTTTAATGGAAATACCTAGGCGTATTAGGTAGACCGTACCGCAATAAAACATTTGCTACATTATACAATGACTTATTTTCTGTTATCCCTCCATGGGACATAAAGCATAAGGTGTTTGTCCTTATGCTACACCACCTCTGTCCAGTGCCATCTCCTTGAATAAGGAACAATTGTGATTCTGCCTCCCATTTGCCCTTGACTGAAAAAGAACTCCTTTCTTCCTCGGCCTCTAAATTCTACGTTGTCTTTCAGAATTACCCTAAAAAAACTCGCTCGAATTGCCTTTTTGAGAGGCTGAAAGCTGTGGATTGATGGAATCAAAAATATGCTGCACGTATCAAACTGAAAATCTAATCCAGAACAAACAATATGGTAAGACTTGTTCAGGAGCCAAAAATCTAGGTTTTGAAAAACCCATCAGAGGTAAGACAACATATCAGGATATTAAAATAAATTTTAATTGAGAATGTTATTTTTTATTATGTTGATTAAAGCTACATTTATGTAAAAATATAAGTTTTTATTTTAAGATCGGGATTAGTCTAACAGATATCCCGGGGATACTGATATTATTCCAGAGAAGACGGAGCTGTAAGGAGAAAATCTCCTCTAAACAGGGCCTGGATCGGGGTATGATTAAAGCAGAGCCGGGGTCTGTAGGCTACTAGAAAGAGGGGGCTGTTACATTTATGAAAAATACATGAGGGGGGCGCTGACCGCCAGGAAATGAGTTTGTTCCCGGCATGAAAAAAAGAAAGCGAGTTACTTCCATTCCCAGGGCTGAATTTTTAAAAAGACCGTCTTTTCGGAAATTCGACGATCATGAGAAACTTAGCTTCTATAATTTCTAATGATTTTAAGAGTCTCTTCCGCATCCCTTTAGTAAATTTTTGACTATATTTTATATGAATAATGAAAAAGCGAAGCCTTTCCAAAAACTATAATTATATTTCCTTAGGTAATTTTGTAACTATCTAATATCCTTACTGGCTTGGGATATACAAGAGCGAAAGCTTTTTATCTGTTTTTTTTTTGGGGGGGTGCTGTTTTCTTTGATCTTGCTGACTTTATTAAATTGCCTATGAAAACAAAAAACTTTCTCAAAGCTGCTTTATTAGTTAGTTCACTGTAACATAGTGGTAAAAAGGAGCTCCCTTTTTTATCATATTTTTTTTTTAAATAACCAAGAATATAAAGCCATAAGTACACACAGATAAAAACATATTTCAATTTCAATTCATTCTTCATATCGCCGATGTGGCCAAGTCCAGTTACCATTCCTTTCACTATAAGGGCGGATTCACACTATCGCTCCGCTCCCGCTCCACTCCCGGTCCGCTCAAATATTCTAAAGAGAAATAGACAAAGAATTCCACTATCGGCACCGCTCCGGTCTCGCTCCACTCCCGGTCCGCTCTCGCTCTACCCCATTCACACTAGCTCTCCGCTCCCGCTCCGCTCCAGGTCCGGTCTCACTGGCAAAATATTCTACAGAGGAATAGAGAGAGGTTAATCACAATATTGGCACAGGTCCGGCCTCGATCCGCTCCCGCTCCACTCTCGCTCCACTCCCGCTTCACTCTCGCTCCACTCCCGCTCCACTCTCCTAAAGTCTTTTCGTATTCACATTATATAATTTTACACCGTTCACGATTGAAGCCTTTAATAATCGAAGCCGTCTGTATTTGGATTTTAATTAATAATTAACTTTCAGTTATTAAAGTATTTATTTATTCATCAATTTTACGGCCAAAAAAGTTTAACTTAAAAAAAAAAAAATATATATATATATATATATATATATATATATATATATATAATCATAAATTAATTTAATTAATGGTGAAGAAATAATTTAAATTTTTTTTTCCGAATGTATTCGAATACGCTTGAAATGATAAAAAAAAAAAAAAATCACCAACAATACGCGCGGTTTTTCGACGTGAAAAATTCATGTTATGTTTGAGATATATTTTGCTATGAATTAATGTACTCGTAAAAAATGATCACCGATTTATTTATTGACTACATGCTCATTGATATTATAAAATAACGTTTAATTTGAAACGAATAAAAATGCAGTATATTATGAAAAATGTCAGATCATTAACAAAAAAATATATTAAAGCAAAAAATATTAATCAGGAAAAGAAGAGAACACAATCGGTAAATTTGTAGCATTTGCCGATTTCAACTTGAAATTTTCAAGCGAATTCGAATACATTCCGAAAAAAAATTTAAATTATTTCTTCACCATTAATTAAATTAATTTATAATTATTATTATTAATTATCATTGTGTTGCAATATATTCTTCTTATTATATTTTTTGATAATATTATCTTCTTCATCAAGAAAAGTACACTTACCAGCTATTTCTACAAACGAAAAATTGATTTTTTTTTTTGGCCGTAAAATTGAAGAATAAATTAATACTTAAATAACTGAAAGTTAATCATTAATTAAAATCCGAATACAGACAACTTCGATTATTAATGGCTTTAATAGCTTAAACCTTTCAAAATTGAACGGTGTAAAATTATATAGTGTGAATATGGTAAGACATTAGGAGAGCGGACCGGGAGTGGAGCGGGAGCGGAGCGCTAGTGTGAATGGGGTAGAGCGAGAGTGGACCGGGAGCGGAGCGAGAGTGGAGCGGATAGTGTGAATAGGCCCTAAACGTCCTAATCATCCCAAAACTCTTGTTTCCATCCTAGCTTCCGCCTGACGCTACACCGAGGAATCTGAAAAGAAGATGGCCTCGGGACCTTTTAATTTATATTTATTATTAGAGAGCTACCGATGGGTAAATTTTCTACAAGTATTCACACTTACTAGATGTATTGTCTAATACAGTTATTATTGTGAATAAATGCTTTTAAAAAAATTCTTAATTATTATTACATACTTCTTATCTTTCTTCTTAGTTAGTTTTTCAGAACTAGTTCAATATATAAGTTGCAATATTGCAATATATAAGTTTAATTACAGAGTATTTCAATAATAACTATGGTAACTTTTTTTTTACCTACCACAAAATTAAAGCTAGTATGTATCTAATGTTTATTTATATATATTTTGGGAACCATGTAAGCGTTCCTTAGTTATAGTAGAACGTAATGGGTAGGGTTTAAGATATATTTATATATAATCCTTAGTGATACCTCAGTGACTAAACGAAAGTTTTATAAGTGGAAACTAAGCACAATGGTCTGTAATTTATGTGACTACTTGGCAAAAAGTCAACTGGACCGATCTGCTAGGCCATGTAGACTCATTCCTCAGGCCTCAACTCTTTAAGATCGCATGTGTAGATGCGGAGAGCAGCCTCGACAATAAAAGAAGAGATATAATAGGCATTGGCTCTCCAGTCCAGCTTTGGTCAGCCAGTTTGTGGCCTTTATTTTGAGCTATGTTTGCACTCTCTTAGGGATCTCAGCGGATCGTAGAACTTTCGCCGAACCATTTAGTTAGACAAGCTTATCGTCTGATATATACTTTTACTTTAGTGCTGCTGAATCATGACTATTGAAATCAGGAAATCTGATACAGAAAATGTCTTATTATTTCTAGTTTTGCGACAATATGGGGAAAAAAAAAAAAACGAGATTCCACATTTTGTCTAAAATAGAGTTGTGAAAATGTATGTACAGCGAAGACACCAGCTATCCCCAGGAAGTATAATGACTTGTAGGACTTGTAAATAGGTTTCTAACCAACAAGAAGATTTAACACTGAAAGTCTTGTGCCGTGAAAGATACAATGATATTTATTTTGATAACGAAGAAAAAGAGTAGCGGTGGAGGAAAGAAGCGGGAGGGAAATGTAACTCCTAAAGACGTGTATTTGCGGTTAAATGGTTACAACAAAGTTCTCAAAATATCGAAAACGTTCCGATTACGAGTTATTTATCGGACATTAAATTGTGCATTAAATGAAACAAAACCAAGTTTTTTTTTGGATCACCCGTTTCTATTCCGATGCTCGTCTAAGTAATATACCCGTAGAATAGAACCATTGTTTAGCCCGGGGATGAAGGGGCATAGTATCAGCACTATGGCGTTTTGTGGTTGAACGGTTATATCTCATAAAATACATACAATATCACAATCTTTTCCGATTAGGAGCTATTGGAAATTAAATGAGACCAAACATACAACAGTTCAAATTTAAGAGCTCATCAAGGTAAGAAATATTTTAAAATTTAAGAAGAAGTTTCATTTTACTTTTTTGGAATAGAAATTTTATTATCGACTACTTTATTGATGTATGGGTTAGTTTAGCTCGTATTGCCAAAAATAAAGTTAAACTGGAACTTTTTCATGAATCAGTAATATTTATGCAATTATTGGCGATTTGTTTTCTGATTCTCATCGACCAATAATAATAGTTCCAATAAGTAATTTTAATATTTTTTATTTTAATGGTTGCGCTTATGATATACTAGCTGACCCGATAGACGTTATTTTATCCATATATCAACTTCGTGATTGTTTAGAGAAATCGTTTCAAGGTGTGACACTGAGAAAAATGTAAAAAGTAATCATAACATATATTAATAATAATGACACTATATTTTCGAAGTGTGTGGTAGAGCGAATCCTTCAACAAAAAGTTTCACAAAAATTTTACTACGAGCCCTGTACACCTTCCGGGCTAGTTTTAAAATTTCCGTTTTCGTATGAACCAATAATCGGACTATTACTAACATTTTAAAAGAAAAACGTTATGAACCAATAATCGTATGAACCAATAATCGGACTATTACTAACATTTTAAAAGAAAAATCAGCCAAATCCGTCCAGCCGTTCACAATTGATGCAGTTACCAAGCAACACATTTCATTTTCATATATAACTACCTAGAGGGAAAGTGCGAACAAAAAAAAAAAAAAAAAAAAAAAAAAAGGCTTTATTTTATTGTAGGGAATCTGCTAAAGTTCGGCAACTTTTAAAATTTTCGTTTACATAAGAACTATAATCGGACTATTTCGAACATTTTAAAAGAAAAATTAATCAAATCCGCCCAGCCGTTCTCAAATGATGCGGTTACCAACGAACATCATTTAATTTTTATTGGATCAATTAAAAAATGTTACCTATCATTATAACCTATCACTATATATCATTTTAATCCTCCTGTATTTTAAATTTCGTATTAAAAACATTTATGGCTTTAGTAATTTATATTGCCTTAAAAAAACTGTGTGATAATAAAACATTAGGTATAGTTGTTCTCAAATTTTCAGTTATTGTTGTCCTATTCATTTGGTTAAAGGTGTGACACTGAGAAAAATGTAATTCTAAGTAATCATAACATATATTAATAATAAATGTTATGGTTTACGAGTCATTCCTGAATAACACAATTTAAACACCTTTCGGACAAATTTTAAAATTTTAGTATACATAAGAACCAAACTTTTAAAGAAAAATCAGCAAAATCCGTCCAGCCGTTCTCAATTGATGCGGTTACCAACGAATATCATTTAATTTTTATTAGATAAATTAAAAAATGTTAGCTAATATGTCATTTTCAGGCCTTCTATATTCAAATTGGGTAAAAAAATCATTTAATGAATTAATAATTAATATTGCTTTAAAAAAAAAACTGATTGGTCATAAAACTTAAGTAATAGTTTTCCTCTAAATTCGAATAAGTGGAGTCCCGTCGTTTTTCCACTGGACCCTATCATCACTTAAGTAAGAAATAATGTACTTTTTCTCAAGGCTCTTATTCGTTTTCTTCCAAGGAAGATTAAGCATTTGGAAGGTATTATTTTAATCGCTTCATCAGTTCTCTAGCAACCACTGGCTAGTTTCTTGGAGCGAAGCGTCTGCATGCTCATCTTGGCATCACATAAAGGAGACCAGAAGCCATAAATATCGAGGGATCGTATCGACGGTGGCGAGATTCGCGGCGAAGACATAATGGTGTTTGCGGAGGAGGACCCCTGGTATCAGCGGCTCAATGGCCGCAATTTGCAGCGATTGAGGGCGCCAACAAAAAGTTAATCCCCAGGGCCTTGATGTTTGAATGGGCCCTCATCGGCCAATCCGCTTTGAGCATCCGCGGTCCGAATTCTGTATCTAACGAGGACAGCGGCTTCCCTCTAATTCCATCTATTCACGGCGGCATCTTGTCCTCGTTTGCACCGATTTAGTAATTTGCATGTTTGACTCGGAGGTATATATTATTCCAGGACGTCGCTGCAAAAAATAACACGGCACCAAAAGTTCTTTAACGTGCTTTTTGATGTACAGTCGGAACCTAAATTAATCAATAATATATTTTTCCTGGCTCCAAATAGTAAATAATTATTTTATAATCGATATGACTTATAAAATAAAAATGTGAGCGCGTATAGGGTTTACCCACTGATAAAGTGAAACTTCACTGACACTGAGGCTATGAGGATAAAGTTAAAAGAATTTAACAATACAAGAGTACTTACAGTATTTATTTACATAATTCTTACAAAAATTAATTTAAGTTACCAAATAAATTTATTCATTTTTTATAATTTAAATATAATATAAAAGAACTAAAATGGGGGGGTCACCTTTAGTGGTTAGCATGGCAACGTACAATACCAAAGGTCGTGGGTTCGCGAACCGCGGTGGCCCTGGGATTTCTTAATGGGAGTAAAAAATCCTTAGCCATGCCGTCCCTCGGATAGGACGTAAAATGGAGGTCCCAAGCCTGTACGATGGCAGGTAATCGTTAAAGATCCCTATCCTAATTATACCTGGATAGGCAAAATTCAGGACTCCCACTGTAGCATCGGCCGATTAGCCTCGGTAGATAAAGGGACGTTAAACAAACAAACAAACAAACAAAGAACTAAAATGGGAAACATAAACTATGGCATGGAAATGATCTGAATATCTTGAGAAAACAGCATCAATCGTTCAACCATATCTTTTGTATATAGAAATGAAGAATTTATCATAGTTAAATTTAATTTTTCTTTTAAAAATCCAGTAATTGTTTAGATTCTACTATTCGAAAGCTGGTATTAAAATCTCCAGCAAAAGTCATTTTAGTTATTTCTATTTAAAAGATCTGGACCTTCAAAATTAAATTGCAGTAACTGCTTGTGAATAAAATCAATAATTTTTTTTTTTATTCGAACTAAAGTATAAAACAACAATAATTAAAGGTTATACATTAATGTTGATACAATCTCACCTATTTGTTTAAAATTTATAACTTTTTTAATTTTTTTTTAAACTCACCTAAATGTAAGGTTGGGAAAGATATCTTCAATGTTCATCAAAAAGTAAACTGATGAGCGTGCCTTTCACCTGAAGTGATGTTTCATCATTCTATAATAAAGTCGGTCGTCGTGCTACCACATATTCTTCTATAGGAATAACTTCACTAATAACATACCGATAAGCGTCATTAGTTGAAATTTCTGAACCCCTCCCCCCCATAAAGAAAGTTAATAACATAATTTATCGTTATCATTTTCATATAAAGGGGTTTTAATCAAATGTACAAAAAGTTTTAATACTATCTTTATTTACTAGGCCTAAGAACTAACTAGGTTTAGGAATGAATATTGTATGAACCTTCCAAACGAAAGTTCCACTTCAAAATTAAGTATTTATTAAGGAAAGATAGAGACTTCCGTGGGTATGGGAAAACCGTAACTTTGATCTCAGTCTCTATCTTTAATATGCGTTTTAATATTTTATTTTTCTAATACTAATGAAGGTTTAATATTTTATAATTCTAATACTAATAGACGTTTCGACATCCAAGGCCGTGTTCAGAGGGTATTAAAAATTATTCCAACAATATTATACGTCCTTATTATAATAAATAAAATACACTACAATTCTTGAGTGAAGTAAGTTCCTTCATAACATTATAGATTATCACATCATTGATAATCCACATAAAGATGATCTATTAAGTCATTGAGGAACTCACTTCATTCAGGCATTGTGATCTATTTTATTAATTATAATAATGACCTATAATGTTGTAGGAATTATTTTTAGCACCCTCAGTCGTGTCCTCATTAACTCATGATCAATCTAGTCCACTCTTTCTTCACTTGCCTAGTCCAAGAGATCTCCTATTTGTATTGAGTTTTATTTGTATTAAAAGATAATGAATCGCTAAATGATTCGGTAGCATCATCAAAATTCTGTTTAAAGGCACTACCAACATTTTCATTAGTGTTTTGTCAAACAGCCCCATTGTTCCCAACAAGTCATGATTACTATTCGATCCCAAAATTTAACTGATGATTTAAGGAAATTGAAATCAAGTTAAGTTAGAGAGAGAGTACAAAACAGATTAAGACAGCAATTAATCAGGAGAGATTTACGTTGTTGGAGCAAAGCATGCTCACTACGACGGTTGTCTCAGGCAAGTTTAATATATTCAACCTTTCCTTCAGCAAAAAAGACCACCCATTAACTCCAGAAACCTGTACGGCTAAGACTCTACAGTTTTCCCTTTATCCTCAGCTTCCAGACTAATGTATTTTCCTTTCCAGACCACCCTTGTCTTTTGGAAGGAAGTTGAGGAATACAATAGTTCATTATACCGGATTCTGCGAGTTCTTTCGTCAGCTTAGCAAACCAATCAGCGGGCGCCATTCATCAAGCCTCTTTTCTTCCGATTCCACTTCGCCTTATTACAGGATTCACTTCAAGGAATACAATCTGATGTAGATCAACAAATGTATTTTTCTTCGGCATAGTAAGAAATTTTCCCCTTCCCATTCTGGTGTTGGAGTTAAACTATACGTTTGATCATTCATCTTTTGCCATACTTCGTATGGAAATAAAAACGTATTTCATTTTATCCGTAGTTGAAGTCAAAAACAATTATCAATTTTGGAGACTTTTCTACAGTCTAATCTGAATTCGTGCTTTTACGTGAATCGACAATAGTTAGCGAGAAAGTTAACCTGAGAGAAATGCTTTATTTCTTTATAACAAAACAAAGAAATTCTGCCCAAATACATTGGGTTGCTATAAAACACAGCATACTAATCGATACTCACGTACATTAATCAAATCATAATTACATTTTAACCGTCATGCATCTACACTATATTACAATTTTTTTTTATTATTATATAGTAAATATCTACACTTCCATTCGTCCATGGTCAGCTGAATTGGGGATTTGATTAGATAGTGGTAAAAAAAAAAAATCATAAACACAATTTTGAGATTTTTAAAATTTGAATGTACGCAGCGCATTTTAGTTTGTGGCAAGTGAATAATAAGAATATTTTTAAGATTCTTGCTTTTGAAATATATGATTTAATTCGGTTTAGGAATCAATCTTCCAGAAATTCCGTTTTCTCCTTTACTTAACGAATAAGGATATTGTCAAGCCTTTTGAGCACAACAAAAGCCGTGAAAACACATTAGGTAAATTATTTTATAACAGGATTCAATAAATGTGACTTATTCAACTGCTCCTCGATAAGTGTTTCGTGCCATCGAGCCAGTGACAAATGGGATGCTCTCGGGCGAACACCATAAGGGGATTGGAAAGACCACGACAAAAGGGGAAGTGATGATTGTGATTTAGGATTTTATGGCTAGTGCACATCCGGGGGTGTCAGCTCTGTCTAAAGCCATAGTTCTTAAGGACCCATTGTCTGTTTTCTTTTTTTTTTCTTTCTTGATTTTTTTTTCTGTTTCTTTTGCTCCTTAAATGGGGGTAAATCTGTAAATCATAATTATTATTTATAAACCTTGATGAATCATCTATGTCGAGTCCACGCCACTTGATGGGCACTATTCATAGTCTTGAACAGACTGAAATAGTAGGTACCTATCTTTATAGTAAAAATGCAATGAACTTGACAGGTTTGAATATAGCTAAGTTCAACTCACTACAGTGTACTGAAAAACTTTGGATCAATTGACATGCTGACTTAATTACTGAGTTTACCTACGTTGATCGAAATTATAAAAATGGACTGGATAAAACTTGAACACATTCGTAGTAAGTTACATCGCCTCTTTTCAAAAAACAAATCGATAGTTACCTGTAAGTACATTGTTACTTGTTTTTATTTATTTGTATTATTTAGTTAAATTTCAATTGGCGCGCCCCAGGAGAAAATTGTGTTGCTCCAAACTCCTCTTTTCTCCACAAATATCACATTAATGATTCTAGCATACTCATTCTCTTGGTCTCTCTATAAATTTTATTCTTTCCTATTAATTTTTTTTTTATTATGAAATATTTTGTTAGAGTCTCAAGGTCCGGAGTATCTAAATTATTCTGCCACAGTTGATCTCGTGGACCGAGAGGCCCTCCCGGGGCAAACCCCAGCCTCCATAAAGTGAGTATCCTTAATTGAAAAGTAAGGGGGAAACCTGGCAATTGAGCGTGATCACTGTCAAATCACCTCCTTGCACGACCGCTGACCAAAAAATAATACTTCCTTACACAGAACTGAACCCAAGACCCTTCAAGGTCTGTAGTGGTACAGTTTTTTTTTATTATGTTTGCAATAAACTTTTTATTATAATTGGATAAAAACTATTGTAATCATAAAGTTTTCTGTAATGTTAAAATTAACTACAATTTTTAAGTATTTCTGTGTTTCAGTTGACTCTTCCCTTTCCTCCTTCTTTCCTCAACTTGCGGGTGTACCACAAGGTAGTGTTTTAAGTCCTTTACTCTATTCCGTCTACACATCAGATATCCCTGAGCACCCTCGCACCACTATCTTTAGTTTCGCTGATGACTCAGCTATCGTTTCAACACATCAAAATCCTACTATCGCATCATTCGCCCTTCAAAGTCATCTATTTGAAATTGAAAAATGGTTCGAAAAATGGAAAATAAAAATTAACTCCTCCAAGTCAAGTCACGTAAGTTTTTCTCTACGAAAATCTACTTGCCCACCTGTGACAATTAACAATGACCCAGTTCCTTCAAAGAATTTCGTACGATACCTTGGACTGTACTTAGACAAACGACTCACGTGGAACATACATACCAAATTTAAAAAACTGGAACTCAACAGACGGTACAAGCAGCTTTCACATCTCCTGGACTACAGATCAACACTCACCTTAAGAAACAAGCGAATAATTTACACGACTATTTTAAGACCTATTTGGACATACGGAGCAGAACTTTGGGGTTCCGCGAAAGACATCCACATAAACAAAATACAAACATCGCAATCCAAAATTCTCAGGGGCATCACAAATGCACCTTGGTTTATTTCGAATAATACACTGCACAATGACATGAATATACCGACAGTAAAATCATTCATACACGACAAATATCAAACATTCCACTCTTCAACACAACATCACCCTAACCCGCTCATCCATTCTCTTTCCTCCTCCCTGTTACCTGGTCAGCCTCGCCGTCGACTGAAACGAAGGTGGCCAAGAGACCTCTTACCTTAGTAAATTATAATGCAAGAAAGTCTCAAGAAAGTCAGAGTCAAAAGCAGCAGTGACCAAATTTGCTTGATGCGCCACAGCGCAGGAACAAATCTACAAGGAAAACATAAATAAAATAATTCACAATTTTTTAAAATATAAATTTTGATGCCTAGCCCGAGCCCGCGGAAATTTAAAGCTGTCCCAAAACCTATTAATTTCACGTTGTAAATGAATCTTCATAGTCTACGTGTCAATCCTTCCTTATATTAAAGTTTCATAGGATTATACAGAAATGGTTTACTTACTTCTCACATTGATAACAGGTTTACGCATTAAACTCTGGAATCCAATGGTAGAAAACACACTAATTCTATCATTGATAAAAAATGTAGAAAAAAAAGGAAAATGAACGTTTACTTATAGGCTTTCTGGAAAGTTTCAAAAGCCCAAATTCGAAATTTAGTGTTAAATTAGACTTCCGTTATTTGTCGTAATGATCTAAATCACATTACGGTTCCTAATCTTGAGACTGCAATTTTAGCAATAATCTGAAAACGAACTTATGAAGTGTTTTTCTTATCCAATTTCCTTTCATAAAGTAGAAACTAAAGTCCTGCTAATATTCTTTTCCAACGTCAGTTAGATTTTTTGACATAGGATAAGCAATGAAAATATATAATACAGTAATAAGAAATGAAGCAATCATAAAAATAATTCAGAAAACTTGGGTATTTAATCCACATACAAAGCAAACTGTAGCGGATTCGTAAAAAAGTTTAGACAGTAGAAGGAACATTGATTGACTTCCCCGATTTTTTTTTATTTTTTTATTAGGACAGGTTTATTTCTTCAATACTAGAAGAGCAATATGATAGAATAGTGTGGTTAAGGAATAAAAAATAAAAAAGTACCTAACTAAAAGGCATTTTTATAACATTTATTACCAACTTCAATTTATTTTCAAAAGTACACAATTTTCATTCGTTATATAAACAATTTACAATCTCAACTCTTCAACAATACACAAGCCTCTTTCCGAATCACAGCAGTCATTTTAAAATATCTCTAACCATTTATCTTTACACAATCTTGACCAAGGCAAATAAGTTTTTCTCATTCCATCTTATTATCAATCGACAATAATATAAATTATTCGACTTTTTTTTTTTTTTTAAATCCAAATTCCAATATTTTTTCTTCCAAAAATTATTCTACAATGTAGTGACACATTAACAGCTATTACCAACATTTATTAATACCTAAAATTATGGTTTGGTACATGTGAGTTGAAATACTGGTTTCACTAAAACTGTTTAACACATTAACATGTCGAATCAGAAGTATAGGCTGTATGTTAAGGAAAGACAACAGTGACGATCTTTTACATTTTTTTTAACTTTTTTTTATTCTTATTAATTACTTAAAATTAATTTTGTTTTATTAAAAAAATATGAAAAAGCATATATATATCTTTATAGAATTCCTTACCTTACAATTATCACTTACCAAACTATATTATATTTTCTGGTAACCTTAACCATTAAACCAACTGCTTTGAGCAGCAAATGAACAAGTTATCTTATTAACAAGACAGCAGTTATAATTACTTATTGATTTACTTATTTAATTTTTTTTATTTTTCAATAAATATTTTTTAATAAAAATAGACAATCACTCCAATCGTAATTACAATCCTTACAATAAAGTACCCTTAGAGGGCAATTAACCATCAAAAGTACACTTCGAAAATGTATCGAAAAGTCTTTCAATTTAAAAACATACGAAACACTAATGAGTAGTTATTATGTCCCAGCTAAAGGAACAAACAATGTAGAAGTATTACAGACCAATTGAAGATTACACCAAATACGGAAATATCCGGATATGCATAATCTGGAAGTTTTTTTTTTTTATCTTTAGTACAAACAATAATTACAACTTAGGCGTGGGGCTTGACCAGCATCCCCGCGCTACACAATATAATACAAATACAGCCAATAAGAACATTTATATATTCTCACAAATACAGAATCCACAGGCGAAGGTCGGAGTGTTAGAGCAGAGAAGGGATCGTACAATAACAACTAGCGGTGCCTCAGATATAGGGAACACTATTCCCTCCGACAGGTTTGGGATTGAAGTATTTGACGTACTGGAGGTCAGAGGTAGCGTTCTGTGTCATGTGTGCTCGCAGGCAGGCTTCCGTGAAAAGTGGGTGGATCTGGAACAAACCGTTTAGTAAGTAAGTAAACCAAAAGATAAAAAAAAAAAAAAAAAATTGAAAGAAGAAAAAAATATGGTGGGATGCACAAACAACTTTCAATTACCAACCTAATCAGAGAAGAAATCGACATGTTCCGTCTGATAGAAATAAAAATAGGGTTTAAGACTAAACGATTGAGTTTCCCCAAGGATACATTGTAAATAGGAAATGAGGGAATAACGTAATTCACATTGTTTCACAGCAAAGCTCCCGGGTAAGTGGTCCAAATCAAAAAACAAAATTGGTTGCTTCAACATTTCTAATTTTTTAAATATTTTTAACATAGAAAGTTCAATACAAGCACAAAAATGCAATCAGTTTATTTTTTGTACTCCAATGGCGGCCAATTTTTTGTCGACTGAATATATGCGTATTTTTAGCTATTTTAGTGCTCTGCTTCAAATAAAAGTGCTCTCTTCTTATATTTATCCTAGAACTTTTAAATAAAGACCAATGTTTTTAGAAAGATCTGAACTTCAATGAAGGTTATTATAAGTATGGATTTAAAGATAAGCATAACGGTCCAAAGTTCTTAGCGGTAATTTTACAGAAATGGTTTTTCAAAAATTTATTTTTACACGAAGGCAGATGACTAAATCTGCCTTATAGTAAATAAGGCAAACTCCAAAATTATTGAAGTACAACTAAGATTTAGAACGTCTTAATAATCCATTCTTAAGTATTTCTCTAAAAATACGAAAACAAAAAAAAATCGTAGAAGCACAGGAGGAAACAAGAAAAGGAAGCTGTAAATAAATCATTGATATAGCTCCTAGCTCAAAACAGATCAAGTTTCAATTTAAAAGTGGGCAAAGAAGCACCCGGTAACAAGCAACATAAATATGAAAGGCGACTCGGACTGCTTCCATATGTTCTCCCTCTCATACCACCCCTACTCTCTTCTTTAGGGGTCCTAGGTTTTTTTTTTTTTTTTTTTTTTTTTTACAAAGAGGGGTCTATAAAATATACAGATGAATATCCATGTGTGTTTACCTTGTTAGAGATCAAACACCTTTATTGAACTTATCTTAATTTTATATCTTACACTTGGGATAACTATAAATCCAATCAGTGTGGATATTTCTTAAATATAATTAAAGCAGTCATGATTGAACATAACTATTGCAGAGAGCGGTGTGGACGAGCGGTCAAACCAGTTCAATTTACAATCGGTGAATATTGCCCCTGCGAACCAGGTAGATTAGAAATTCGAGGGAGTAGAAACATCTTGCAGCCCCATTGATCCTCTTCTTGACATCTCTATATCGATCTATCTGTACTTGTTGAGGTGAGCACCAAGGTATTTCTTATGTAGAGAATAACTTTAAAATTGAATTAAACATTTTGTCAAGAGAAACTCTGAGAACATAATTTCCATCTTTTGAATTAAATATCTAGATTGAATTGTATTAAATATCTAGACTTAACGGAAGATAAAGTATTTTTTTCTAGGAACAGATTGGAGCAGCCTTCTTAAGATGCTTATGATACACTGTCCTTAAGAGCTAGGGATCTAGACAATACCATTAATCGAGAGAAACTCTGAGAACATAATTTGCATCTTTTGAATTAAATATCTAGATTGAATTGTATTAAATATCTAGACTTAACGGGAGATAAAGTATTTTTTTCTAGGAACAGATAGGAGTAGCCTTCTTAAGATGCGTATGATACACTGTCCTTAACCCTAGAGTACTACCATCAACTTATCATAAGCTATTACTACCACTACGCCTATCAGGCGTATAATACTATTATCTCATTTTTTAACTGGGATTCTATCACTGGCATTTAAAATAAAATAATTCAAAATGTCTCAAAATATTTGTTATATTGAAATATAACAAATTTGTAAGGATTTGTATAAATTTTTAAGTAAGGACCAGGTTCATAATTAGTTTTGCAGTTTTCAACCAAGTCGTCCCATATTGTCTTTATAGGGGCTAGTTTTGATTTTATTTTTCTTTCCTCCCAGGTATGGTGTCGTCAAACCTAAGGCAGTTTATAATAAAATTAAATCTAAATAAAGTCATTGTGGCTTGATATTTTATGCCGCATTGCGCTGGGTGCAAAGGAATTTTTGCTGAAAGGTGATTATTTTTCCTGATAAAATTATTAGGCCAATTACAGCCTTCAATTCATCGAGCTGCATGTTTTTGAGAGAGCTCAATGAAGAATCAGTATATTTATTTCTCTGCTGTCCACCATTCCTTAGGTGTCTGGGCATTTCTCCCATCATTTTTTGTCCGGGGACTGACATGTACGATATTTCTGAATGGGAATTTTCTGTTGACATTTTTTAAAGGAATTGTCGACCACTTAAAACACCCTCTCTTGCCCACTACTTTTTCCCCATCAATTGTTTCTATGTATTCATGTTTTTCAGACACATCAGCATCTCTTTTATTTTCCTTGTTTCCCTTTCTCGTAGGTTAATTTTTCCTTTTGTTGATTGAATAGATTCTTGAATAACTTCTTCTACTTCTTCCGGGTCGTCTTCATTCGTCTCTTCCACATAGTCGGGATCGATGTCTGAGTTGTCTGAAGCATACTCCACTTCATCCTCTTCCTCTTCATCATCAGAAGACATTGGCATGTTAAGTTCATTGATGATTTCCTCATCCGTCCAGATCCATTTTTGGGCCGTTTTTCAAATTCTTAAAATCATATATTCATTGGTATTGCATATTGAGATATTATACATATATTGCATTGGAAATTAGAATTTCTAATTTCATTGATAAGCCTGAGAGACGCAGGAGACATGACTGGATATTGCTAACACTACGTCTGAAAGACGTATGGATATTTACGTGCATTGCTTAAACTACGTCTTAGAGGCGTATAAGTCAGAGAGTTTTTGATTACACTGATCTTGGATGACGCGCTTCGGCGCTCCCACTTCAGCGGCTTGGAGATGACAAATCAGGCTGGGCTTATTCGGTATTGGGGAGGAGTAGGGGTTGAAACGAAAGGGGTGGGGGCGCGGCAAAGAATTATATACGCCTCGTAGGCGTATCGTTAGCGTTCTAGGGTTAAGAGCTAGGGATCTAGACAATACCATTAATCGAGAGAAACTCTGAGAACACAATTTCCATCTTTTGAAGCATTGTATTCGTTGTGACTATACAGTAAATATCTCGACTTTACGGAATATAAAAACATATATATCTCGGAACAGATTGGTTAAGGTGCGTATGATACAATGTCCTAAACAGCAAGAGATCTAGACAATAGCATTGGTTACCGCTTAAGGAGATAGAATTGGTGCATAAGGAACTGAGGCCGTGAAGGAACACTTAAGTGCTAAGGCACGGAATTATTCAAAAGCGGAACAGTGGTGTGGGTGCGGACAGGTGCGCCCCTACTTATTCCACCTACTCCTAACTGTCGCTGCCTAGGCCGATTACAGCTCTACTCAGGGCATTTTAATAATTTATTCCCGAGATTTTAATGGAGCCGGATGCTCGGCTTAAGTTCAAACAGTAAAGAAGTTATAACTTATGAGTTTAAACAGTAAAGTTTGCAAATAATCCCTCCTGTCATATTTTCGGATATCGCTCGTCAAATACAAGACTGGACTAATTAAAAAATTTTATTTTTGAGGAAGGCCAACCAAATTTTCTCGTTTTCCATTCCTTTGAAATCCGTCGCCTGTTTTATCCGATTGTTAAAATGTTTCAAAAGTGATCACTATTGCGGTCAGTAAGCGGTCTTGCTCAGTGATAGCAGAGATAAATTAGAATATAATTTTTGGAGGAAAAAATATGATTTCGAGATAGTCTACTCCAGCACTGAACGGGCGATATCTGGTTTAGCCGACGTAAATATATGACATTATGACATATAAATTACTTTTCGATTATTTTAAGATGAGTAATCTACCACAAATACAACTTTGGTAGGTATAAATGTTTTATTATACAGGAGAAAAAACACTACGTCAAAAAAATTTAATTTCATGGAGAACAGAGACAACTAAATTTTAATTCCTACCGGAACTTTAATAAAAGCTCCTATAAAATATGATGTTCCAAAACCCCGACATTGGCAAGTCGATGCATGGAGCCGAAACTATTTCAAGCAAAGGCTATATAAACATTTTGAAAGCTCTATAAACTTGCATTGTTTTTGAGTCAAGTCCAAATTACAAATGCAATTGTAATATACTCGTAATAAGCGTGTCCTAGTGTTTATTTTTCGACAGAGGGAAAAAAGGTAACCTTTGAAAATATATTTTACTGAAAAAAATACTCTATTGAAGGTATTTGATTTATTGTTAAAGAGTGATAAAGTACACGTATGCCTATATGTTTTTGATGGAACTAGTTTCTAGAAAGACATATTGTTTGCAGAAGGATGATATACATATTAAATTTAAAATAAACGTTTGATTTAAAAAATAGAAGCAATGCAACCATTATCCGAAACTGTGACCAATAAAAGGGTTTTCAGCTGCTAGAGGACATTGCCTAATATACACTTACAAGGGGAGGCTACGGACGTGGGGTTACCGATTACAATGAAACTTTTTTTCGAGTTTCTATATCCAAAAATATTAGATACGTGTCCGAGTGTTCTTGCCAATGGGCCTTCTGAGCCGAGAAAAAAAATTTCTTAGGTACGAAAATAGCCAAAAATTGCATCAACAAAGTTGCCGCTGCTCAAAGCTCCTTCAACCAATTTCAATGGAATTTTCAGGGATGTCAGAGTATTGAAAAATATTAGACACGTGTATAGGGGATTGGCGAAATTAGCCTCTGGAAGCCCAGAATAAATCATTCAATTTTGTGTTATATTGGCGCTCTTGGTAACGTTAAAAATCAATTCCATTACTTTGTAAATTGAATAAACTACGTTTTTTCAGCTTCTTACTTCAAAAACTAAATATTTATATTTAAATTATTTATATTTAAAAACAAATTATTTTGAGACGAAGTTTTTTTTTTCTTTTTTTATCTTCTAAATTTATATTTAAATATTATAAATATTTTTCATAACAAAATTTCCTTGCTTGGATTGAAGAGATAGTCACCAAAAAATTTATACTCGTAAAATAGTAGTACCTATATTTAAATGTAATGTGATAAATTTTTAAAAAATTGAAATTAAAATCTTTTTTGTCCAAAAACATATTTTTGTCAGGAAAATGTTTCAGACTTTTCCTTGACTACATAAACATTATAAAATACCAAATTATCCTAAAATACTAACTAGGAAATTAAAAATATGCGTTTACACCCACACTCGTTTGGTTGATATTTATCAAAAAAAACAGCTAAAACATAAGTTTTTTCGGCAATGAGAGCATTTGATAAAAGGTACACCTTTGCAGTTGCAGTTTCCTTCCTTTTTCATTCCATCAGGAAAACATATTTGATTGAAATTTTCAAATATTGCTCTCATTGGAATTAACTAGGATGCAAACCAAGCATATTTTACCATATCAACAAATAATAGAGATGATAATTGGTGGTGAATTAAGGAATGAATTTTCAGAGCATCTTCCCTTGAACTAATTTCCTGACGACCATCACTCAATATTTCAGGGCAATTTCGTATTTTTTTAATGAAGTTTTTTACTTGTCGAAAAAAATAAACATCACATGGTTGACAATATGCTGTTTTTTGTATTTAGAAGTTCATACTGTGTTTATAACTGCAATCCCTTAATTCAATAAAAACAGTTGTCGTCTTCCAAAGACTCATTATTCTTAATTTTTAACAAACGTTTTCAATCATAAAATAATTCCTTAATTCTTTTGGCAAGGGAAAACAATAATGGAAATACTTTCAGATTCAAAATTCAAACTTTCGAATTAAATTTTTCGCAAAATTATCTTAAATATTTTTTAAGTAACTATGAAATTGTGCTTTTTACATAAAAACTGGAACATATTTCAATTAGTAATATTTTTTTTTTTTTTGGTTGAAAATTTTTCTTCAGTCTAAGCAAAAAATGGTTTTTCGTGAAAAATATAACCTGTTAAATATTTAATAATATTTAAATACAAATATTTAGTTTTTGACGTAAAAAGCTGAAAAACGTAATTTATTCAATTTTCAAAGTAATGGAATGGATTTTTAACGTTATCCAGAGAGCACGAATATATATATGCAAGAATACAATATTGAATGATTTATTCTGGGCTTCCAGAGGCTAATTTCGCCAATCCCCTATACACGTGTCTAATATTTTTCAATACTCTGACATCCCTGAAAATTTCATTGAAATTGGTTGAAGGAGCTTTGAGCAGCGGCAACTTTGTTGATG
This sequence comes from Aelia acuminata, assembly GCA_911387785.2. NCBI lineage: Eukaryota > Metazoa > Arthropoda > Insecta > Hemiptera > Pentatomidae > Aelia > Aelia acuminata. The sequence goes on along the minus strand of OU426978.1, from coordinate 182,970,817 downwards.
CAATTTTTGGCTATTTTCGTACATAAGAAATTTTTTTTCTCGGCTCAGAAGGCCCATTGGCAAGAACCCTCGGACACGTATCTAATATTTTTGGATATAGAAACTCGAAAAAAAGTTTCATTGTAATCGGTGACCCCACGTCCGTAGCCTCCCCTTGTTAGACATTTTGAAAGGTAGAAGCAGAGGACTGTTTGGAGTTCCAAAGAAGACAATGGGCTGTCATACAAACGGCAAAGCCATAATAGAGCAGACCCGATTCTCAGCCGACATCCTGCCGAGCAACTTAAACATTAATTTAATAAGGACCACTCTCCAACCGAGCACACTTGGACACTTCTCAGTCGTGCTCTTAATAAAGCGCCGGAAGTGCTTGATCGTAACTGCTTCAACTTGGATCTCGGGCGACCTTTTATTTTTTTTTTGGGGGGGGGTTTGGGGAAGACTAACTTTCTGAGTTTCTTCCTCCTTCTAATTCTCTTTGGTTAGTTGTTTGGATTTAATGTCACCGAAGAAAACATAAGCCGCGGTTCTCCTTCCTGTCGGGATAAAAGGGAGGATATCTCGGTCAGGAAGAGCATCGGAGGGTTGGAAGTTTGGAAGTGTGGAGGGCAACTTCAAATTACAGTTCATAAAAGTCTTGAAAGGAAGCTTGAGATGACTTCCTTCTGAAGAGGGTGGTAATTTCCTCCATTATTCGCAACGGCGGGAGGTAATGACTAAAATAAATTCATCGTGCAAACATTATTCTTTTGCATTTTTGATTATTCTATATAAATTATACAGACTTCACGCTAATGCCAACGAAATTGTTCAAGAAAGCTTCCAAAACAAACAGATTTTTTTTTCTCCTTTCTTTAAAATTCGTATTTGTAATAAAAGAATAATAAGAAGAATACGAAAAAAGGCAAAAAAAACAAACTCAGAAATGGATTGAACCAAGATTCTTAATACTCCTATTGCATAAAACTACATAACGCTAGTTCTCTCTCTCTCTCTATTTCTAAATCTAAATATTTAAAGGATTATACAGCCTCTTTGCTTGAATAATAAGTCAGGGTGTTTTTAAATTTTTTGATATATTTTATTTAAATTGACAACTTTGCAGCTTAAAAAGAGCAAATATAACATAAAACTAGAGGAATGGCTCTGTGAGATGTTATGTTTCAAGGGAAACAATAAAATCTTAAACAGAAGTTCATGGGGTCATCTCCTTTTTAGATAGATCTGCTTGTTTCAAATTAAGGGGCATCAAATATTTAGCTAAGGTTATCAGATTTTAAAGACAAAACCCGAGAAGAATAGTAGAGTTGAAAAATTCCATTAATTCAGGTAAGTCTCACAGTCATTATTAAATAATTTAGTGCTTTTTACTTTCACTTACCTATATATGAAATATATAGTAAGTGGAAGTATTGCGATCGTGAAAAAATTCGACTTCCGGATTTCAACGGAAATAAACGTTTTGGGGTCCCCTGAGTCGAAATGACCAAGTCCCGCGAAATGGTCTGTGTGTGTGTCTGTGTGTCTGTGTGTCTGTGTGTCTGTGTGTCTGAGTGTGTGTGTGTGAACAGACTAGCTCAAAAACTATAAACCGTGCGATCCTGAAATTGGGTATTTAGTGTAGGTATATGCCCGCGATGTGACAGCATAAATTTCATAAAAATTACTTAAAGGGAGGGGGTACTTTACTTAATAACTTTTTAGGTTTTTTTCGATTTTCTCAAAAACGGCTCGAACGATTTTTATTAAACTGAGTATTTCATCTATTTATATGCCCGAGATATGACTGTAAAAATTTCATCAAAATTGATTAACCGGAGGGGGGACTTTACTTTATAAATTTTGTAACATTTTCACGTGTTTTTTTCATTTACTCTAAATCGGCTTTAACGATTTTGATCAAACTGGGTATTTGATGTATGTATATGCCCGAGATATGACTGTTATAATTTCATTAAAATTGATTAACCGGAGGGGGGACTTTACTTAATAAATTTTGTATCATTTTCACGGGTTTTTTTATTTACTCAAAAACGGCTTTAACGATTAACAAAAATAAGATATGGATGTAGAAAAATGTGTGACTTTGGGAAATTATATTTAACAAAACACGTCAATTTCTTATCTAAGTAAGATGGTAAGTGAAAGTTGTGTGTTGCGCGCACGCACCAGATTTTTTTTCATTGGTCTATGCCTATACCCTTGAGGGTCATTAGCGTTGTGTTTTATTATATTCTTTTATAATATGATAATTATTTTAGGTACTTAAATAGGTTAACTATTTTTGTTTCGTTGTCATTTAACAATTCACACACGATTTTTTCCATTGTAGTTTGTTCCGAAGATCATTGTATTGATGACAATCAAGTAAAATGTGCTTTTCTTTTAGAGTAACCTTGCTACATCTCTACCACGTGGGTGCCTCCAGACCTTTAAGAAGGTAAGGATAGGTGAACTGGCATCCTCAGGCGGCATAATATGATTTCTTGCCATCTACAGGTTCTTAAACTTATGGCCTATTTCTTGAATTCCTGTTTCATCTCCTATAATTTAGAAAGTTGGTTTTTCAATTGTGATTCCCAGTTTTAAAATATAGATTTTCTTCAATTGGTGCACCCGGTCCACTGATGTGACTTACTTTATTGTGATTACATTCCCTAATTCTTCTCATTGCCTTGCTAAATTGTTTTCATTGACCCAGAATCCTCCCTTGGATGGGACCCAGGTTAAACTCACTGTTTTTTTTCTTAATTTCAATTCCCACCTTGAAAAAACGGTTGTTGATTGCTGATACGCTTTTAAAATGGCTTTGGCCTATTCAATAATTAACTACTTATTCCCTGTGAGGTAGCCTTATTGTCATTAGGTACTTGTTTTTGTCCGTAACTAGTCTTTTGCTATTTAATAGAAACTTTGAGTGAATGTATAGTAAGCACTTCATTTATTTGTCTTTATCAACTTTCAGTGTATTTATAAATGTACTCCTAAAACCATGACATAAAAAACCACAAACTCGTAATCTGGGATCGCTAAAATGCAGAACGATATTTGATCTTGTCTGAATGTTCGTATGGGGGCGTTTCTTTGTCTTGATGCTTTGAAATGATGATCATCTTCGTCCTCTATTTGAACCTACTCTACTTGACAACTGTACCAACTGCTCGGAGAACAAAGCGGAAGGACATGGATGAAATGCGACAATAGCCAAGGCAAGAGCTATGACTCAGAGGCACTGTTCGGCGGATCTGACTAACTGGGTTTGCAATCAGTGCCGACTATTTGGTCAGCAGGGGAGCGGGTATGGTCAGCTGCCCGCCATCGATCGTCCGGCTCTATCCCTGGCATTTGACTAATTCTTCCCTCCTGAAGATGTAACCACCTAAAGTAGCAAATGCGGAACATCAATATATAAAACGATGATTAGCACTTTAAAAAAAAAAAAAATACTGTATAAGAAGAAGAATTTCACGAAGATGTAACATTTTAGCAAGGAAAAATCAATAAAAAATATTAATTTTTAACTGAGGAAAATTTATAAGAATTCCGAAATAACTGAACTTCTAACTATTATTTTCAAATTTTGTAGATGAAAATTTTACAATTTGTATTTAAATTATTGAAAAAGGTTTGAGGTTACAGTTTTGTAAACAAAGTTTAATACCACAAAAATCACTAATACCAACTAAATTCTTATGCGAATTTTTTAAATTCTGATAGAATTTAGAGGAGCTTTAGGTGTGTTCAAAATCTTGTATACGAAAGAAGCAAGAATAATATTGTAAGGAAATGGAGGGGGGATCTTCCTAACACCGCGAAGCGCCGTTTAGTTTCATGTCGAAAATTCAACTTTATTCGACGTGCTTGGTTTTAGTGATTTTTGTGGCATTAAAAGCCATTTCAATAATTTAAATAAAAAATTTCAAATAGAACACTTGAAAATAATAATTAACAGTTCAATGATTTCAGAATTCTTATAAATTTTCTTCAGCTAAAAATTAATATTTTTTTTTGATTTTTGCAAACTAAAAAGTTACGACTTCGTAAAAGAACACTTCTTCTAATACAGTATTTCTTTTAAAGTTGCTAATCATCGCTTTATTTATTGTAGTAATCTAAATTATTTTGAAATAAATGCAAAATAAATCTGGGATAATCAGAATCCATTTTGATGGATCCAAGTCCATTTTCGATCAAAACAGATGAAAAGAAGAACTAATTTGTCTATCATTTGAGTTTGTTCTTATTTCATAAAAAGAAATTGATCTTCCATTCTAAAACCTACAGGCGAGGAGGGGATGAGGGAATATATTTGAAATCTTCGAATTGGAGCTTTAGAAAACTATGCGATCGGGAAGATATTCTAGTTTCTATACGTGATAAAGTACTCTTTTGGTTTTTAGCTCATCCCCTAATGTCAAATCATGAAGTTACATTTTCTATTGAACGAGTCTAGGAGGTGGAAATGACAGTTTGAATCGTGATTCCTAACAAATTTAAATTTAATCTTTCTCATCTTTCTATTAATGAATTTGGATAAGTGATGATTATATTATTATAATCATAAGACTTATATAAGTCCAAACTTATAAATAAATATAGGTATCTTTTCATTTTAAAAATATAGATATGTATTCCCTTGTTAAAGCGGTACTATAGGGCACTAGGTATGCGTAATATTTTTCCCAGGATAGGTTGCAAAGTTCCAACGCCCCTCTTTCTCTTTTATGCTTTCATTTCGTCAGGAATCTCCTTGCGGAGATATACGACATGTACCCTAAAAGAAGTGACAGGGCATACCCGGAGCATGACGAGTACGTCTCAGCATGAGGTTCTTCCCGTACTAATACTCCCCTCCCCGTTGTATTTACGATCTTGGTGACATTTGATGGATCAGAACAAATGATGAGGGGGGAACTTTATCGAGTGAACCGCCGTTGACTCACGTCCCCGACAGACATACACATAGACACAAAAGAAGCGATATAAAAATTTTATTCCCTGCATCCTCTCTCCTTAAAATAGCTGGCCGCTAAGACTAATAACGCTGACGATAAAGTTGAAAAATGGCCCCATCCCTTAACGGCAGTTATAGTAGTGCTCTTCTTTTAATGGCTCGGTTGTAACTTTCTCTTTCGAGAGCAATTGTTTATTATCCTCGTAGCCCGTTATGAGCCAAATCATCTTCTATAATTTAGTGTTCCCTCTATATATAGGAAGATAAATACACTGAAGGGTTTATTTATTACCACCTTATAAATATTATATACATCATTGTCGATGGTATAATTCCTTGAATTTATTGATTTTTTCTTCCTTATAGGTAGATACATTTCATAGTTGCGCCAGAATCAATTGTAATAAAGAAACTAACGGTTAGTTAAATATACAATTGATTATTTTCAATCAACTAAAATTTATTTAAAACAGAAAACAAAAGCTTTTAATTTAAAAGTTAGATTAACATTATGGTAGTAACTTTATAATAAGTTATTAGTAACATGGTCATTGTCACAAAAGATAAAAATGTACATATTTAAATAAATAAATAACTGTGAATAAGTTAATATTTAATTAAAAGAAAAATTACTTCTGGTTACTAAAGTTTACGCAATATCAGTTATTGGAACTTTGGAATATATTATCAATTTCAAAATGGATTCAGAAAAATCAATCTTTATTTTTATTGTCCTTCCGTGCATTTCAGCAAAACGTCTTTTAGCCACTACGCCTTAATCACTCTCCCCCCCCCCTACCCCCACAACTGCTGCTCCTGAACTCTACCGTACAGCCTAAAATTCAAAGCGGAGAAAAAACAAAAAAAAAAATAACTTAAAAACTATTAAAAAATGTGCAATATAAAAATACGTTACAAAAAAATAATCTCTTTTATTTCGTCACATCAAATATTTTATGATAGACCTTCTTGGTTATTTTATATGGTTTAAATAAATAAGATTGAATGCATGGTTGATATTAAATGTATAAAGAAAAACCAGTTTAGATTTTACAATATGTTGAGCACTATCAGTGAATAGTTTCTCTACATGCTTATTCATGATATTGAATAAGCATATTTTATTTTATTTTATCGCATTTACTTAATGAATTATTTTTAAATACAGATGTAAATTTCAATAAAAAAAAGGTTTTTAATAATTGTTGTATCGCAAAGGTATGCCTAATATTATTACACTCATAAAATAATGCATAAGACGATTACAAAATAATCATACTGCTCTCTCATAAATCATAAAACTCTATATTTTTCAAATGTATGTATGAATAGTAGGTATATATTATTCTACAAATATTCATTTCGTTAAAAAATAAAAATATGAGATGCAGGCAACTTACGTGATAATCTGCAGGTCCAGGAGTGACCTCTATTTCCTTAGGCTTAGGCCTTTTGCTAAAGATGGGCTGGCCGCAGTGCAACGCTCTCACGTCTTTCGGGTTGTACAAAGCATCTGCAATGATAAGTTATTGATTATAAAAAACATATAGGTATATACAGTAAAAAATAAATATACGTACGGTCATTATATATTTTTTTGTAATGACTGAATGACTACAGTTACTGGTAGCCACCATTACTAATCTTATTGGATTATCCAATATTGTCTCGTAAACATAATTTTATGTTTACTATGGCAATCAATATTCGAAATATCGAAATTTTTCTTTCGATATTCCATATTTTACCATCGATTTATCTACGTCAATATGGGCCTTTCGTTATTTTAATTTAAAAGAAAATTTAGAACTAACATTTTCAGAATGCTCTAGAAGTTTATAATAATTTCTTCTTAAAAAAAAAAAAATTATAGTCATCCTGCCTAGTAAAATTGAACAGCGAACTAAGGTTATAAACTTATAGTCAAAGATTTGTTAAGATATAGCTACTTCAATTCTGGTTTTACATTTTCTAGACAGAACGTTTGTTACTTGTATCATGTTACTTTTTTGAGTTCGAAAATTTTATTTTTAAGGCTTTAAGGGAATAGAAATTTTTGGGAAATGGATCGTGATATTTTAGAAAAGTAAGTGGCGGCCATATTTCTAAAAGTTAACGGTTAGATAATCGTTCCTACACTAAAATTTTAAAGAAATCAGGTAACATAAAAAGCCACATGTTTGCACTAATTAATTTAAATAGGAAAATTATACGTTTTTAGACGCACCTATACGCTTGGGAAGCTACAAGTTAATAAATTACCATTCATTTTACGAAATGACTGTTTTTTCAACGTTTATTATATAAAACCTCGATATATCGATATTTCTATAAGAATGATATTTCGATCGCATTTAATATCGATATTGGCTAATTGAATTATTATGACAGTAATTACATAGTAAAAATATTTGTGATAATTGCGATTTATTCCCGGACAAGCAGCAAAATCGTCACAAACGGAAGGGCAAGAACTGACCACATCAGGTCTCCAAAGGAAGGGAGCATCCAATCGGAGCACGCCCCGCAGATGGATGGCACTGCGTAAGACTTAATGGCCGCTATGTCTTTGTCCACTCTGACCCAGTTCCACCAGTTCCTCATCAGCACTGAGTGGGCACCCTCAGGCCTCTCGGTACGGCCCACTGCTCCTACTCTGCAATTACCGGATGGCCTGAACCAACTGAGTCACTAGCGAAAGAATTACAAGGATTAAATCCCCGATCATGTAATTTAACAAATTACAACTATTATGCCCAATACCTTCTACAATCATTAGTTAGAGAAAAAAAGAAAAAAAGAAGAAGAGCGAAAGTAATACTAGATTGTTACCTAAGTCCTTGTAGATGAACACAACTTTTAATTTCAACCTTCATATTTAATCCTCTAAAAAGGCTCTGTTCCTACTATTTACGTATGTCAATAGTTTACTTTAACACACTAGGAATTAATCTTTTAATTCCTAGTGATTTAATGTGGTCGTTTACTTTTGTAACACCTCCAACCGCAGACGATTTTAGATATCTTTCTTTGAGTACCAATTTTTATAAGTTTGTATTTCCACATATATCAATGATTGATTTAATTTTTAACTTTGTTGTTAATTTAAAAAAATAAAATAAAAAAAAAAAGGTCTGACCCACAAAGCTTGATAGATATCGAAGCGCAGTAGCGAGTTTTTAAGTGCGAAATTTCGTTTCAATACCTGAAAGATGGCAGGTTTCGGAAATATCACATTTGTTGAAAAACAGATATTAAAAAAAAAAAATAATAAACCACAGATACGTCCTTGTCTGGAAGTGCACATCTGGAGGTTCGTCAAGATCGCATTGGTAAAAACATAATGATTTGGCTGGGTGAAATTTCAAAGGCGTTATGCATTTTGAATTAAGGAAATGTCATCGAAACAGCTAGGAGTAAATGTTATGCCTCATAAGTATAGACTACTTATTGCAGATCAGATTATGGCTCCTTGGGACACTTAAAAATCGGGATACTTTGATAATTACGGATACGTAAAAATAATATGTGAACATTTAGTTGCCTCAGAACCAAAGGGTTGAACCGGCATCAAATCTAAACAGAAAACGGGTGAAAGCAGATGAAGGTTTTTGTTTAATGGTGAACACCTATCATCAACGAATACCAAGGGCCAATAAAAGAAAAAATGCTAAAATGGATCAGAAAGCTCAGGACGAGTGATAAAGCCCAAAACAATTTAGCAATTAGAAAAATCTATCGTAGGGAAGATGGTTGGAAGTTAGTAAAGAGAAAAAGTAATGATATTTCAATTTGCATTTCTCTCATTGACTCTGTAGGGGTCGGTAAGATAAACAAGCATCGAAAAGCATAACAGCAAAATCGAATCTTTTAAAATAGTAAGGGCATATCTGGAGAATAGACGATGCGCTCAAAAAGCTAGGTAGTATTTAGAAACTGTTCGGAAGGAAAGTGTATGTATTTCGACAAGATTGGAAAACTGGGTACAGTAAGAGGACGCACTATCGCGGAGACGAACTGAGAATGATTAACGGCACTTAAGAGAGAAAGAAGAAGATATATTCAGATGCACATATTTGGTTTCCTCCTGACCTCAAGTTTCGTAGTCGGAAAAGAAGTGATTTTAGTTTTTTATTTCGTGATATTTGTTTAATCATTCGGTTAAAGGTTGGTTGGTTGGCTTGGTTTAAAGGCGTAAAACCACAATTCGGTCATCAACGCCTTTCAGTTAAAGATATATCTAATATAGAGCACTTTTCCCCTCAGAGAGCTTTAGTTATTTCCTATATTAAGTGGAAAACAAATAATTCAAATATGATATATTAAAATATAATGCTTCCAGCCAGGTATGTGTTTCGCAAACCACGGCTTTATCACGAACCACGGCTTTTCAATAACAAAGAAATAACTTCTTCTAGTGAAGCAAGATTAGTGAGAAACATTGAGGATCTGGATTTATTTACTGAAATTCCGCGTACTGTGGAACAGCCGTAATTCATGATTTATATAAATATGTATTTCTATATTTTTGGTTGTAAACAAGTACATTCCATAAAAACATGTTTAAAACAACAACAAAAATTTAAATCGATCAGCTGTCATTCGAACAAAGCCATAGAAGGTTCCAAGCAGCCATAGTAGGTTACAGAGTGTTTCCAGGCTGAAGAACTGAGTTAATGAAACAGCTAATGAACAAGTTGCTTAATTTCCTCAACGGAAGGACATCAATTTGTCCTCGAAACACTACAAGACCTTTTTAATTAAATGGCTTCACCTTTTGCTGAGTTGTCTAGTTCCGACTTGAAGCCCTTGTGTCACAAAGTTTAAGATAAAACAAAATGAACGATTTCTTCTCAGTGATTGACATCTAGACGATTAAGGGTATGATGTAGTTGATTCGTAGTAGATTAAAATAAAAAGTCCCCCCCCCGTAAAATAAAGGAAAGCAACATAATTAAAAAAACAAAACATTTTCCAATATAATTTTAGGTCTATTACACGATTTGGTATATTTTTTAGAATGATGTTGTTTTTTTCTCTACAATCGGAGAATTTATGAATCAACAAGCAACACATTTGATTTAAATCGAAATCGTGAAAATGCTTTTAATATGAAGATTCTATCAACTTCAAGCTAATAACGTCAGCACTTAGATGCTACAAGTTTATTAAATTTCAATGGGAATATTCGAAAACAAGGTTATACTGTATAACACTGTAACAACTTGTGGGTTGAAATCATTTTCATTGAACTAAAATAAGATTTTACAATACCGTCTATACCGTCCCTCGTATAGGACGTAAAATGGAGGTCCCGGGCCAGTACGATGTCAGGTACTCGTTAAAGATCCCTATACTAATTATACCTTGATAGGCAAAATTTACGACTCCCAGTGTAGCATCGTCCAATTAGCCTTAGTGGCATAAAGTGACGTTAAAACAAACAAACAACACAAATAATTAAAGAGGCTACAAAAAGTATCGGTTTGTAACTACACAACAACGCAAACGTAACCATATGATCGAGCTTCAGAACAAGATTAACACTGCTATCCATCGCTCCTTATATTTATTTTGAAGAACTGTCTGGAAGATTCTAAGCAAGCGTAGATGGTACTCGAACAGTTTGTTCTAACTGTTATTCGTGCCAACAACAAGTCTAGAATTCTTTTAAAAATTTTTTTTTGTGTTTTGTTTTGTTTCACGTTACAATACTATCAATTACGAAATTTCTCATGAGGAAATGAAAGCCTTTAAAAATATATTACTGAAACCTCAAAATCGATAGTGTTTTCTTTGAAAGAAAACATATAAATAAATTAGTTGGGCGTTGAGGACCCAAGATTTTTTACGCCCTCAAACAAAATAAATAAATTCAAAAGTCCGATGAAGAAATTAAAAAGTTTGTGTAACTGTAAAGTTTGTGTTGTAGTTACAAAGTGATACAATCTGTAACCTGTTTAACTATGGAATCTAATTTAAAAGAAATTTAAATTATTTTTTTCTTTTTTATTTAATGAAATGCCCTATCTGTGGGCTTTGTCGGCCATTCGATGTCTAACTGCCCAACATAGGTCACACTTTTTTTTTTTTTAATACTTCTAATGTCCTGGAGTGCGTCTTCGTAAGAGGATGTCATCTTGCCGGCAAAAAGGGCACACTTGCTATAGACTGCTGAGTCTCCTAGCTCCGAAGGTAGTCATGTCCGGTTAGAATTCTGAACTCTGCTTTCTGGAGAAGTCCATTGGCACACGTCCCACATATTCATTTATCCATCCACATTCCAAGTCCAACCCACATTCCATTCCAAATTCACATTCCATTCATGATTCGACTTCCGTTTTGATCATTTTTCTGGCACGGTTAAATGACACCGCAGGCTGGGGCTGATTTTTCTGTGTTCCAACCTTTAGCCAGATTTTGGCCTTATTATTTCCCAGAACCACTATGTGCTGGGACCCACTGTATCTTCCCTTGGATTGGCAACCTCACAATTAATCTTCGGCATTCTCCCAAGTCCGGAGAGCTGTTATTTAAATCCACTATGGCGATTGCGATTTGTAAGTCAACAAGCAAAACTATAGCAATCTTAGCAGTATTCCTCACAGCTTTTAGTGCAAGGAGAACTGCACTATCGAACAACTTGTCCACCGGCTCTGACAATTCAAACAACCTACAGTCTATTCCCGCTCCACCATTACGTACAACGCTTTATGTAAAGCCGACACAACTACGGTGGTGTATGATACAACTTAACAAATTTCTTTTAGCTCTCAGCCATTTTATTGTGGGCTTGATGAGGCTTAGCGAAATCTTGTGTTCGATGGTAATCGTGAGGGTCAAATGTGGTTCTTCTCTCGCTAGTCAATACTAATTCCACTTACATCTGAAATTTCGTCATTATGATGGAAGGAAGCTTGAATGTTTAGACGTGTAATTGCAGGTTTCCAGCAGCCCTCAAACCTCGCAAGCTTTTCTCATATATTGAGAGCAGCAATATCTCTGCTAACTCCAGTCAGCTGAAGTAGTAGAAATTATAGTAAAGTACTAGAAAGTATAAAAAATACAAATATGTTTTTTAAAAAACAAGCTTTTAGGAAGAGACTATTCAATTATAGATATAGAATGCAGGCCTCAAAGTCTCGTATAATTTCAATAATTCACTTGGCATGTAACCTGCACTATTAAGTGAATTATTGAAATTATACGAGACTTTGAGGCCTGCATTCTATATCAATATGTTTTTTTCTAAAAAAGTTTAATGAATAGTAAGAAAATTCAATAATTATATAAAATCAAGAATTACGAACATTTTATTCAATACACAATTGAATAGAATGTAAATTAATTCACTGTAGTGCAACATACTGTGACATTAAATCGTCAAATAAAAACATATGGTTTAAAATCCCAAACCTTTTGTTGGGACGAACTATCGGTCGGAACAAACCATTGGAGCTCGTGGATGGGCCTAGATCTTTTCGACGGAGACCTGGAACCTCCCAAGAGGACCTCGAACCTTCTAGAAGGTTCCTTTTACGACTATATATAAGGAGCGTATGACTGGGCCAATTAGTCTAGTATATTTCTTGACTGTGAAGCTCAAGCCATATGATTAGTGTGCTATAAAGTTATCACTTTTGTAACCTGCTCGGATATTTGAGTTGTATTCATTCGTTTGGCATCGCTAATTTTATATTTTTTTAACCGACTTCGAAAGAGGTTACTCAATTCGATACGTATGTGACTTTTTTTTTTTTTTTTTTTTTCTATGTATGTCCACCGATTACTCCGAGATGGGTGGACCAATTGGAACGAAACCTTTTGCATCTTGTAGAGTATTTTCCCAATGTGGTCCCATTTAATCCTTTTTTGGGTTCTTAATTTATTTAATAAATTATCGGGAAAAAACTTGAATATAATTATTTAATTATCGCTTAAAATATTTACTTATTGGAAAAACATATGGCATATATAACATAAGGTATGCTCCAACAAACAATTAAATCACGTTAATAACTAACAAACTGCTCATGCACTTTCCTCATTTTTTTATTCTAACTTTGATTGGTTGATTTTAAGCAATGCTTAATAATATTTCAATATTCGATGAATCGGTTGGAAAAACCAACCAATCAAATTCAGAATCAGAAGAGTAGGGGGAAAACATGAGTAGTCCGTTGTTAGCTATTGACGTGTTTCAGGTTCTTGTTGGAACAAACCTTATACATAACCTTAGACAAATTTTCAACAATAGATTTAAATAAAGATATTCTGGAGTGATACTTTTGTTATGTTATCCGGATTACTATTATCGGTTTTTAATTTAGTTTCTGCAACTGTTGAAGCGTATGATGAAAATGGCTTGATTATGAGAAAGAAATAACTATTATCTAAGTTCAAATGTGGTTCGAAAATGCAATAGATACGTTCTCCAATTCCATATATGATGGGTAATTGTATGATTTTGTACTTTACGTTATGATATCGTCCCTAGCTTGTGGCACTTAGGATATGCTATTTTCTATAGCATGTCTACTTAGGATATTCAGGACCTAAGTCTAGTGTTGAATGAATGCATTTTATTGAAACAGATATGATAATGGACTTACAATAGTCTGGGTTAGATGTGTTTATGGGTTCTCCGCATTCGAGGAGGCCATGCACTCAAGTACCGCAATAACTAACGTATATGTTGTGCAATATATTCCCCCATAAATGAATATTTTCCTAGGAAACATTCTTCCAGTAGTAGTGTAATAATAATTAAATCGTCTTTACAGACATTTAAAAAAGAAATTAAAATTTCAATGTTTGCCAATGTTCAACCATCAATAAAACTAACGGCAAATTAAAGTTGATATTTCTAAAAAAAAACAACCACATTGTATGAAAGTCCACGCAGCAAAAATATAGCAGCCATAAAAATGTTTGCTGTCAAAAAGGCTACTCCGCTAGAATTGAAACTGCAGTGTTTTCTACTGCTAAACTCATTTTTTGAATAATTGTTTATTAAGAAGGATATTATTCGTACCATTTCGCTCTCAAGTTTAGTCAACAATTCATCGAAAGGGATGACGAACATAATTGACTCGACCAAGAAATATTATTGAATTAAACCAGTAGTATAATATCGAGAACAATAATATCATTCGTAATAATAAATTAACCATAAAATGACTCCCAAACTCTGTCACTTCTATCCTAGCGGCTGCCCCCGTTTTGATAACGATCAATTTTATGGCTGCCCCTTATTTGCTGCGAGTACTTCTATCCAATGATGTTGTTTTTGGAAATGCAATTTAGTTTAATTACTACTTTCCAACGATTAATTTAAAGAAAGAAATATAAAAGATCCCTACCGGAGCAGTATACCTCATCGCATTAGTTTTCAAAAGAATACTCAAGCGATCATAATAATTCAAAAATTAGGGTCCAATTTATTATAGGCCATATAAACATCTTCATTATATCATCATGTATATTCGAAATACGGCAAAAATCTCGACTGTCCAGTGACGTACCTACATCATCTTGGGATTATGTGACAGCGGAGCAAACTCGATACCTCCTCTCGGAACACAGATGTATAAATGTAAGTGACATTTACTGACAAAAAAAATTCAGCAAAGGAAATTATTGTCATTGTGAAAAAAAAAGTTTTAAGTTTTATGTGTCGTCCCAATGAAACATTGGTCTTTTAAAAAAAAAAGTCCATTTCTAATCAAAGTAGGCAGGGTGTTGAAAGGAGTGTAATGCACGCCCCGCACTTGATTTTCCGCGCGTATTCATAAAATTGAAAAGGTGACTCTTTATATAATTATAATATAAAGGCCCGGGATAGACGAATATGGTAGAGCGCTACCTGGGTTGACTTTTATTTCGCGACGAACCCACGGAAACTCGATACCTCCTCTCGGAACACAGATGTATAAATGTAAGTGACATTTACTGACAAAAAAAATTCAGCAAAGGAAATTATTGTCATTGTGAAAAAAAAAAGTTTTAAGTTTTATGTATCGTCCCAATGAAACATTGGTCTTTTAGAAAAAAAAAGTCCATTTCTAATCAAAGTAGGCAGGGTGTTGAAAGGAGTGTAATGCAGGCCCCGCACTTGATTTTCCGCGCGTATTCATAAAATTGAAAAGTTGACTCTTTATATAATCAATATATATTATAAAGCAAAGTGTACAATGTGAGTGCCGAAAAGGCTCAGAAACGACTC
Source organism: Aelia acuminata (assembly GCA_911387785.2). Lineage (NCBI taxonomy): Eukaryota > Metazoa > Arthropoda > Insecta > Hemiptera > Pentatomidae > Aelia > Aelia acuminata. Next base: position 182,955,638 of record OU426978.1, on the reverse strand, counting down.
CACATACGATTAAGAGATTTATGTCAGCGTGTAACTGTATGTCCCCTAACGGAGAAGAAGGTTTCCGTTTTTCTCTTAAGGGTGTGAAATTGAAGAGTAAAGGACTGGAATTTTAAGCCTCTCGCAACATGTAATTAGCCTACCTGAGAATGACATACGAGTTTCTAAATGAAAAATTTAGTTCGAGCTGCAGACCACCAGGAAGCGCTAGGGTGTGTTTCACTCAATGTTTATTGTTCATTCATTCCTTTATATTTGTAAAGGTTATATATTTTGTCAGCTGTTCTTTTTAAATTACTAAAAAATCAAGCGAAAATAATTAGTTTCACCTTTTCTTTTAAAATAAATTAATGATTTTACATATCTGCAATCAATAAGAAAACCGACTGGATACTTTACAAAATTAATTTTCTCATAAGAAGGTTAATTGATTAACACATTACATTTAATCAATATTTAACATATACTTAAGTAAATTTAATGCAATATGAGTGAGCGAATAAAAACAGACATAAAACAAAAAAGAAGAGCTGAATAGACTGATTATAAACCGAAAATAACAAGTTTGAAATGTTCTTATTGTATGTAGTTATGAAAAATGGTTTTATTACTATGTATGATGAGCATTTCAGTTGACAAAATGATGAATTGACTCCATTAATACAATTTTTTCAATAAGATTTTATCACCGCTCATAGTTCAGGATAAAAAGAAATATGATGAAAAAATTGTGCCCTCATGATATTTTGGTATTCACTTAGTAACAGTAGTAAGATTGGAGAAGTGCAGAGTTCAGCCAAATTAGGATGGGGTGGGGGAGTTATATTAAGGGAGTTTGAACTGGAAGAAAGGTCTTACAAAAAAAGTTTCTATGAATCTTCGGTATTTTCTAAACTTCTGGATCTAATTGGACCATCACAGCAGTCGGCGCTTAAGTTGTACTCCAAATATAGTTTTTTTAACTAATAACTTATTATCTGCTGACTGCTTGGAATGGGCTTATAGGATTCATAATCACAGAAACTATCAAAAACGATGCATGACTCGACAAAGTTGCAGCAAAATTAATTGTTCATCCACCATTTTCAACACCCTATAACGTATATTGGGTTCTTTATTTGGGCGGCACTGCAGATCTCGAATCTTATTATTGATACAGTGTTAAATTTTTCAAGAAAGTGCTAATTTTGTTCTATATTTCCTTTAATTTTAAAGTTTTTCTGTTATTGAAACTGCCATACAACTATCGGAGCGAAGCCGGGCACACTAGCTAGTTATAATATAAAGGCCCGGGATAGACGAATGTGGTAGAGCGCTACGTGGGTTGACTTTTATTTTGCGACGAACCCACGGAATAAATCTCGTCCTTCCCACCTAGATATAACAACCAACCAATGAACCAAACTCTCCTGTAGTGTCCGAAGAGGAGTACCGAATAATTTGGTTTTTGTTTTGTAATAATTACAAAACAAACAAAAAAAAAAAGAAAGAAAAAAAGTACTTCGAAAACAAGAAATTAGTCCAAAATACACTTAAAATCTGTATAAAAAAAACACTTAGGTTTTTTTTAGAAATTAACTTATTGCTTTCTATAAATTATCTCCCGCCACTAAAAAGTATGAAATAATTACCTTCTGATTTTTATGAATATACGGCAAAATCGGTAATGGTATAAAAAGTGGGAAAATGCAATAAAACGAAAAAAATTATTTTGATTTGTACGATTACACACTAACTCTTAATAAAAAGTATTAAGTTGAAATATTAAATACCATGTTTAATACATCACAATCTTTTCGGAGGCGGCGCAAAATAGAAAATCGATTTTTTATAATATTTAGGGTTAACAATTTTAAATTTTGCGCCGCCTCCGAAAAGATTGTGATGTATTAAACATGGTATTTAATATTTCAACTTAATACTTTTTATTAACAGTTAGTGTGTAATCGTACAAATCAAAATAATTTTTTTCGTTTTATTGCATTTTCCCACTTTTTATACCATTACCGATTTTGCCGTATATTCATAAAAATCAGAAGGTAATTATTTCATACTTTTTAGTGCATTTATTTTTACTGTTTCCTAGTTTTCGAAGTCGGTTTAATTTTTTTTTTATAAAATCTTTTTTATGTTGAATAAATATTTCTTAACCCACAAAAGTGTTACAATACAATAAAATGACACTTTTAGTTTTTCCTAAATCAAAAGAAATTAAGGGACATTCTTTTCAAATTACTTCAAAATATAAAAGTGTCTAGTAGTCCAGAAATAAACCGTTCCGGAGAGCTAAAGCAGTTGAGTTTTAATGAAGCTAAGAGAAAAGACTCTACAGTGACCTTAATGAAAGCTGAATATGTTTCCAAAATTATTTATCAGGAAAGAGAGTAAGAGAAGAAAGGCGGTACTAATCCGTTAAACGAAAGCCCCGCCGGGAATTATAAATAATATTACGGCTGAGAGAGGAACCAGCCAGAGCTCTGGGAACTTTAAGTGAAAAGAGTGAATCGGTATAATCCCTCTATTCAGCTACGGCTTGCTCGGTAATTAAAAACAGGCTGGGGGAGAGGAAAGCCACATGCCAAGGCAGGCTACTAGATTAGTTAGTAATGTGTTAAAATATTAAAGGAACAAATAATTATGCATGATCAATAACAAAAGTTTTTTTTTTTTACTGTAATCTCAAATCCCAAGCTATTTCAATAATAATTTCGGTCAATTCCAGAACATTTTTGACATGAATACAGTTTTTTTAAAGAATTAGATGACACAGCGAACTTTCTGCCGCCTTAACTACATAGATGAAAAAACTTTGTTTTTTTCAAAAGTTGAAACTAAGACGACAACGCAGACGATAGCGAGACGGAGCTTAGGTAAAACGGAAGTAGTGGTGCTTTTTGATTTTTTGACCAAAATCATATTCTTGGAATTTGCTACCCAAGTCTATGTTCAATTAATGTTTTCGGTTTTTCTCTCAAATCGTGGAACTAAAAACAGTTTTTTTTTTTATCTCGTGAGATAACAAGAAATTTGTATATGCTTTTTAAATAACAATGAGATTTAACTAATTTTTTTATCAATTGCATTTATTTATACAGTATTACAACTAATCTGATTTGTTTTTCACGATACGGCCGGTACACGTTCTGATTGCTACGATTTTATAAATGGGCTGCAATTAATCTTTTGAATGTATACCTACCTAAAAATATATATAAATCTAAAATCTGATCAACAGTTTTTTTATTGTTATGTTTGAAGGAAGTAAACAAAAAATCCAACATAAAATGCAAAAATCTCGATGTGGTCAAAACAATGGGGTCAAAATTATCCCACAAGAGCTCCCTCTACACCTTTTTAAAATCCGGTTCAATTACCAATAATCTTGCATATGAATATACAATAAGAACTGTTGATCTTCAATCGCATATCTTAAACCGTATGATTAAGAGTGATCCAGAGAGTGGGAAGTTGGATTTACATTCCCAGGGCCCGCCACGAAATTAATATACCATAATCTGCCCCAGGCCGATTCTTCCAAATCCAAAACGAAGGCCCGTTGCTTAAATGGAAGTACAATATATGGGCATACTCTAACGAAATGGTTAAAAACAAAAATTTTGTTAGCATTTTCAAAACCATAAACGTACGGCATTAAAACGAGTAGTGTGTTCGCAGCTTTAGAGGGGGCACCCAGTCCGCAAGTAATATTTTCCCACAGTGAAAATTGTTTCCAATTTTCAAATAGAAATTCAGGGGAAAGTAAGGGTAAAATGAGTTTGATGTCTACAACATCCATTTGTGGAAACTGAAAAAAACAATCATTACAAAATAGGCTTGGCGAACCATGTTATTCGATGACAATATTTTCTTTACAGTTTTGAGCCTAAATTAAATCATTATATAATTCCTATACTAAATTAAATTCCTAGCTAAATGCGCTGCTAATAAGATAGGGTGTGGATAGTGCATTCAAGTTTGACAACCAAGGAGGTTCGAAGGAGAAAGCAGTAGCGAACAGAATGTCGATAAGAAACTCTGTCTTTAATGCACGGTTGAGAATCGAATATAACTAAATCAGAGGCATAAAGTTAGTCACATCGAGCGGACTGTATATAGTGGCCAAAGTACTAACTGGGACCGAGCCTTATCAGCCCTAGAGCATGACCGCCGGTCGTGCGTCTTGTTTTAACAGTTGTTCTGTCAGCGAGTTCTGATACGATCAGTAGGATAATTCGGATAAATGCGAAATGCACATCATTCTAATTCCTAAAGTTTTGTTACAGATGGAAAAACTTTTAAATTCTATTAGAAGTAAACTGTGAATTTTGGAAGGTTGAACATTTACCACTTTTCTTTTTAATTTAAGATTGAAGTTACTAAAAATATCAAATAGAAAAAAAAAAGGAAATTTTATTGTCAAATTTTAGACAAAAGATAAAAACAGTTATATGCGTATGCTCTTTAAGTTTAGTACAATTACTTAATATTGTCTATTTAAAAGATTTTTGACATTGAGTACGCCCTCTGAAACATCAATTTTATTTGATACCTATTAAAAAAATAAAAATGGACAGATCTGATTTGATCAAACTATATTTAAAAAAAAAAGTCAGGATTTCAGGCGATTCGTAAATAAAAATAATAAAAACAATGAAAACAGAAAAACAAATATGACACTGCCATTTCTAGGCCTATAAAGTAAGTTCTTAACAACAATGAATAGCAGATAAATGACAGTCGAACAATAACGTAATAAATAAAATATGGCAAAGACCAATTTTTTTTAAATCTAGAAATGAGGTGGGCAAATCAAGATATAAATGACATATGTACATAATAATTTTTTAGGAATCCAATCACATCATTATAATGACTAATTATTGGAGAACATTATATAGTTTTAACATAAACGAATGACATATTCTGTTTTATGTTGTGGAGTTAATACAAATATCACAGTTGGCCATTCTGTCCCAATTTAAAGATATATTGAAGAATCCTCCCCAGAGTAAATTTGATTGGTCTTCTTCAAGACCGTCCATTCAAAGCGGTTGTTTCCGTTATCTCGCCCCGAAGAAGAATAATCAGAAAGGTCTGAATAGAAGCGACCTTCCTGCCGCTCCTTCCATTATCCTGAGAATCCTTAAAAAAAGAACTCGATGGATGCTGGAGAGGGCTTCACGTAATTGAAACGTTGCATCTTTCCCCCCGCCGGGCACCGAGATAAAGATCCGGAAGAGAGGAAACCATAAGAAAAATCCAATCGATAATTGAAATTATGGGGGGGGGAGGTATTGAAGGGAGGGGGAGCGCCAATGGTGCGGAGGTGCGTCGCAGCGCTTTATCATGAGCGGGTGACTGTGGCTGAAAGGTCTGAGGTCTGGGGAGCGGCGGCGAAGGGACTGAACTAATGCTTCGGAACTGATCAGCTTAGTGCAGCCAACGAAAGGGCCATGTATGGAATAGGGCACGCCTTTAGTTGGATCGTAGTCATAACTGTGGTTTCTAATTGGTGCTGTCGTCGGGGGAGGTGGGTTAATGTTTAATGATTTGAGTTCCTATTTGGAACAAAACAAAATTGTTCTCTAGCCTTCCTAATGAATGTAAATTTTCAAAGCGATATTTTCACTGGGAAGGTTCATCATGCGCTAATTGTGATAACGATACTTATACAGAAACGCTTTAAGGTGGGCAAACGGTCTACGGTACCGACCAAAAAAGCTGATCCAAAATATAAAGCCAATTATTTCAAAATGTTTCTTATTGAAAATATCTCAAATTTTAGATAATTATTTTTAATGATAATTATTTTTATCTTAAGATGGTTTACTGAGTTCGTTTTAGCCTGACATTTGGTAACTAAACTACATTTTGGAGATTTCAGAGATCAAAGTATTGATGTCATGTTGGTGCTTCACTTGCTTTTAAATTGAAGTTTTTGAAGTATAATATTAATTGGTGTTTTTCTTTTTTTTTTTTTTTTTTTTTTTTTTTTGGTCCTCCCCTTCCTCGCCTGTTGGGCTATACAGGGTTTCCCGGGCCAGGGGAGAGGGTGGGGGATTGATGCCGAGTATTACGAGTATTATTAAATTTCCCCTGGCTCCGGGTTTTGAACGGGGGTAGCTATCTTTCGGTTCACAATCATACGTTGCCATCGCCAAGGCGTATTTTCTGACGCGTTTGCCCACTCGGCCATCCCGCCACCCATATTGATTGATGTATATTCAAAGTGGTGGATTCAATTAAAATAAACGAAGAAATGGGTCATTACTCGGTTCATGATATAGAATATCACCAAATTCCAAACTATATAAACCATTACTAGATATTTGAAAAATTAATCAAATCTAACTATGAGTAATTCTCTTCTTGAACTAACAAGATACTTATGTTGTTTTAGCTTAATTCTAATTTTTCCACGACGTAAGTAGAAGTTTCACTTTTTCAGTGAATAAAACCTAGACGCACTCACTTTTTTTTATTATCCTGAAAATTTTATTTTCCTCTATTCTATTCATCTTTTTCAAGGTATATTTTCGAAAATTATTCAATTACAATAATTTGCAGTACAGTATTGAGAAAGGAAAACCATAAAATTCACCGTAAAACCGATATTAATACGAAAAGTTTCATTTCAGAACGAAACTAAGCAAAGATCGATAATGTTAGTGTTAATAATAAAAAAGTATATAATTGCAATATTTTTCTCGGCCTTATAAAAATAGATCACGAAGAAAAGTCAGAAGCGGAAACAAAATCATCATAGAAATTACTTAAAATTAAATCACATAAATTAATTTTTACGTTTGTTTTTAGAACGAAGTTTGGAACCAAATATTCGCTATTTGTTCGCCAGAGGAGATTTTTTTTAATTGTTCAGATAAATCTTTGGATGAAAATGCTGTAATTCATTCCGTTCACTGATCACCGGTTTATAATCACAACAAGATTGATCAATAAACTTAACCGTATAACAGTGATTATTTGGACTATTGTAATCGTATTGTAACTTTTTCCTTCAATGGTTCGGCAATCTTTCCTAGAAATATTCGTTAAAATGCATCAACAAAAATCCTCTAATAATTTCCTAAAATAATCTTCAGTCGTATTACTGACAAGGTAAACGCGTTTAGAGTACAGTAGCCCTACTATTAGTGGCGAAAAGCACGAGGTAACAGTTTTACAAACTCAAAGAGCTAAAAGTCTCTAAGTTCCGAATAATAGGCATAAATCGACATTAACCTTTTCCACAGTGATGTTCGTAAATAAAACAAAGACTCACAATCAAGGCTTCGGATGAACCAAACGGAGACAATTTAAGTAATATGTCTCGTTCTGGTCGCAAAAGTTAGCTATAAATTTTAATATTTATTAATGAGTGCATACCGTAGTTTTTGTTTAACAAATCCGACAGAATTATCAGATATTGAAAGAGATAGAGATAAGCAGTTGCTAAGAAGAGCTTACTCATAGCCACGACCCTCTCTCTCCACGGAAGTCAGCCCTACCGACCGGAACTAAGGGTATAAGTGAGCAGTCAACTGCCCCATCGGAGGAGCCACTTACCATTGTGAGGGGTGCGCCTGTCTCTACAGTGCCTGAGAGTGGGATGCAGTATCCAATTCAAGTCAAATAGCGAAATCATTTTTTTTTTAATATGAACCTTTCTTTAACATTTGATTATTATTTTTCAGTTATCGGTTCATAGGATCTTTGTCTCGGATTAGGGGTGATTCCTCGTTAAGTATACGTTAGATGCACAAGCAAGAGAGTTATAGAAAACTGGTCATGAACATAATTGTAGTGATAGTAGTGTAGACAGAATGACAGCTAATAGGATTTAAGCGGAAAACCAAGAACTATTGAGAGGGACATCTTTTTACAGGGATATGAATGTTTGAGACGGCATATTTTGGAAAAGGGTTTGATTTCGGGGAAATGTTTGGCTCAGGGAAAAAGGGGAAAACAGAGAAACTATATAACTGATTTTCTAAGCATTTTTTTTATTTATTTTTTAGCAATAAACCTTCAGCTGATAAGGAGGGAGGACTGCCTGAAGATATGGAAAATTACCTATCAGCGTTAAAATTTGGCATTGACAGCATACGCCACTCTCAAACGTTGTTCACGTCGGTAGACAAACATTAATAAATTTACTGGGAAAAATAATGCAATATTTCATGAATAAAGTAAAATTTATTAGATTTATATATTTTTACAACATATAATTATGAATTTGATAATCAACGTAACGAGTATATTACGTCGAAAATGAAGGTTCGATAAACATTGTGCAGTTATAGAAATACTTAAGTTACACAAAAGATCCAACAGGAGAACGATATAATTAACAAAACTATTTCTTTTTTGTTTTCTTCGGATGCAGACAAGATTTGAGTATTGAACTATTAAACGAATCCGGGAGAGGAAGATACGCATCGAGCTATTGTTACTACTACGAAAACGTTTTATTTATAATTAATGATTTTGTAAAATTATAGGAGCTGGTTACTTATGTAAAAAATCTGGTGTGATGCGCGCAACACAAAACTTTCACTTACCAAATTACTTAGATTAGAATTTGACGGGATTTGTTAAAGACCATTTCTCAAAGTCACTCAATTTCAACATTCATTTACTTATTATTGTTTGTATTTGTTCTTTAAATTACTCTACATTTTTTATTATTAAATAAATGCTTTTACTTGTGATAATTCGGCTATGCAAGCATAATACTACAAGTCGTCTGATTTTATATTTCTCTGAAACGACAATGGCCGAGGGATATGCTCGTGCACATCACCTAAATCAAGAAAGTCTAAGACAACTGCATCCAACTCCAATAATTTCCCTTAATATATATTTCATATATAGGTAAGTGAAAGGAAAAGGACACTAACTTTCTTTTTTTCTCGAAATAACAACGAAATCTAAGTTACTGAATATGAATAGAACTTGAAGTTACTACAGCATGTTATTCGGATTTCCTACACGGGAGTTCACTAAAAAGACGAAAACAGAGGGTGGGGAATAAGAGAGAGAAAGATAAATGAGCGGAAAATAAAATGAAACTTGCCCGAATTTCTTGTCGGAATAAACTGAAGCAGGAACAAAGCGATGAAAATTTAATTAAACGAGACAAAAGTGCGGAAACAATGGCGAAGCGAAAGAGTTAGAATTAATAAAGACGTATCCTCACTTAAGAGGAGGAAGAATAGAAATTCCATTTTACTGCTGGGTGGAGCACAACTGTGGGCCGGGGTTAAGTTTTGATGCATGCAAATTCGGCAACCCCTGGAGGGGGTAGAACGGGGTTCAGTAGTCAGTTCTTCCCAGGACTTTTCCTACTTTTATAGTTCAATTCAAAATAATAGTGCCGACGTGGAATAAGATATTGATGACACGCTAGTTGAATATCTAAAGATGGGCACATTTCTAATAGTAAATTATTCTTGACCAAGACCAAAACAAACATTAGACTCCTCTTGGGTAAAATCAATTAATACCACAGAAAATAGCTTTAAACTTACTTTGATCATTGAAAATTCTATTAGCTCTCCTGTTTTAACTACAAAAATCAATTTTTTGAACTCACGAAATTCGTGGTTGATCATATCCCAACCCCAAAGGAAACGGTTTTCCACTTTCTCTGATCTACAAAAAATTTTATTTGTTGTCTTATTTCGGCAATGAAATCAAGCAATATCATTGTATGGAACGGAGTTTGAGGATAAATATTCCCAAGGATAAATATAATACTAATAGGTATAAAATACCTTTCTATAATTAATCCACTAATTTGGCAATGCTCCTTCCAAACCATAAATATTAGAACAATTTCTGAGAATTTCGCATTTTCCTTGAATACTGTCATAGAAAAATACCCAGATCAGTTAAAGCCTTCTTATTTTTAGAGGTTGTTGCAATAGTTCTGAGATTTCTTGTTTTAACTGCTTAAATGTTCTAAGAAGAGTAATTCTAAATTTCCTTATCAGAAAACAAAATGTGTTTTTTTCTCTAAGAAATGCAACCCTACACTACCTCAGTACCTCACTCTAGGGAATAACTACTTCACTTTCCATAATGAAATTAAGTTCCTTGGGTTAACAATAGATGAAAAGCTGGATTTAATCTTCCCTATTAAGAATCTAAGGGAATAATGCAGGAAATGTTTAAAACTACTAAAAGTCCTTGATGCAACATGCCGAGGAACAACAGAAAAAGCCTGTTTATGATATATAGGGCACTAATTTAATCAAAGCTTGATAAAGGCGATATGTTCTATTCATCTGCCAATCCACCTCCTTGATACCTTCCACCAATGGCAAGTATATATGCTGAATCCAGTGTTCAAAAACTCCCAGAGTTTGATCCCATTTGACAGTTGATTTCGTCAAACCCAAAGCAGTTCCAGTTTTTCCATTGAGTGGCACTTCCAGTTCTGTTAGCCAAAAGGGCGAGCCTAATAGATCGATGGCCTGTACTATTGGATCTTGTACTATTGGTTGTCTAGGCATGAAAAGGTTGGAAAGTTACTCTTGGAAAAGAATGCCATTACTAATGTTCAACAAGCTAACACTATATTTAGCATATTGATGGTTTTTCTGCATATAGTTTTAATTTTGTTACACAGAACCAGTATTTTTAGGACTAATGTTTTCAAAGTAGTCAAATTTCATTTTTTTCGCCTTATAATTTGAGATTTAGTTTTTCTAATGTAATTTTCAACAATCAGATTTCGTAACCATTCTTTTAATGCTTTCTTCTTTTCCATATAAGCCTTTCAAATATCTTCATTCCACCAGCATTTTGGAATAAATTTTGAGTTGTATTCACACATTTCTGAGACTAATTCTTCTGCTCAGTTAATATTGTTAGTAAGGTCTCATATATTGTTGTTCAAGTTTGTGTTTTGTAATTTGTAATAGAGTTTCTGTACATGTTTTTTTCTTTTGCCATTTGAAATTTCGTGTGGTGTTATATTTATGTTATGGATCGATTCTGAAGTTGTTTAAGTGGTTGCTAAGTAGAGTTACAGTCCTGGAAATGTTACGGTAGAGGTCAACTGTTTTCTAACAACAAATTTTCAATCTAGAATTGAGGGTCTTGATATAGAGGTCCCTAATATAGTAACATTTCTTATTCCATTTAACGGAAGTAATTGGCTATTAGGCATTGTGTGTATTAAATCATCTCTTCTAGGTGTCACATATTCTTTCGCACTAAATAACAAGCAGCATTAGGAAACTTAGTGTGTAAATTGAAAATATTTTGAAGATATCGAACTGATGGTTCTTTTGCTACTTGATATATATGCTGAAACTAAGATGAGGAAGGTACTGTAATAAGAATTTTGACCTCTACAGCTTCTATTATGCAGTAATATTAATATTATAAATACAACAAATTATAAATACTACAATGTTAATATTATAATATTAAAAATACAAGTATTTAGCCACACTATTAAAATATGAAAAACTTCCACTTTCATTATACCCCAGATCATATTAGTAAAGAGGGAAATGATGCATAAAATAAAGCAACGAAAGATGCAGCACAAGTGAACAACCAATATTGAAAATCAAATTATTGAAAAGTGGTTTGGGAATAAGGGTTCTAATGATTGGGAAATTTACAGGGAACATGTCACTGTCACCTCTCATATTAAGTAAAGAGGTTCTAAGAACACCATTCATCAGTAAAAGCTCCATGAGAAGTAAGAAATAAGAGGAATCGTGAATAATAGGTTAAGAAAAGGCCACCATAACCCAACGACGAACACTTCCTAAATAAAGAAGAGGAAAGGTGACAGTTGCTTTGCTCATTAAATACCTGATCAAGGAGTGCCTACAATACCCATCAGCCTCATCTTTAAGGAAGCTACCTGGCAGTTTTCTCATTTACTTTTAGACAATATACCCTTATTTTGTTCAGTGTTAATATATCAGTAAAATAAAATTGAAAAAAAAGAGGTGTTAAATAAAAAACATATTTAAAAAATAATAAAAAAGTATTTAAAAAAATAATAATAATAAAGAAATTAAAATAATAGGAACAATTGAAAAAGGAACAATATTACTTATAGTAACATAATGTAAATGAATATTACACAAGATTAAATTGGCATTATTAGTAAAGAGTAATCTAGCAATTTAGCACCTTTAATCCCCAACACTATCCTATCCCCAATTTTTAAATAAAATTGTTTAGATGTCACCACGGGCGTCACCGCGGGGGGGGACAGGGCGGACGCGCCCCCCCCCCCCCCCAATATTTTGGCAGGAGAGGACCCAATGTAAAAAATTAAATAAAAATGCGATTTTACGATTTTATCCGAGTGTCACCAATAAAATATAAATATAAAATATGAGTTAATTTCAGCACACTCTATTGTTAAAAGCTAGTCAGGCGTATTGTATATTTGATGAATTATATATTTTTTATTTCAGCTCGAACTGTTTTGTTTTATTGCTCTACATTTCTTTTTTAAACCAAGCAGCTTGATACTACTTTCCATCAATTTGATGAAGCTTATACAAGTTAATGGAAAGCAATGAAATTAGTGGGATCAAAATCATAAGAAAAACTTGAATAAAATTTAATCAAGAAATTTTGGCCCACATCCTTCAACATTATGCCTTAAAAATTCCCTATTTTAATGTATAACTGAGGCATAAATTGGCAAGTTTTAAGAGACTATAAATAGCTTTAAACAGCATTGGCGGATGAATTTAAATGCCCCAACAGTTGTTTTTAGGGGTTATTATTTCAACTTTTAACCCCTCGAATTTCTACTCACCCTATCTAGGAAAATATTGAGCCGTCCCCCCCAATAATTTGGTGCTGGTGACGCCCATGGATGTCACAGCATTGCATTACTTGCTCCAATGATATTCAGTATGGTCCTCTTTTGACTATTTTAAAGCTATGATTAAAACTGAACTGTAGTAATCTTTTTTAAAAAGGGTCAGATGAGGTTATAAGAGGAAACAAAGTGGCAAATAAAACAGCAAAAAAGGCTGCACAAAATAAATAAGATAAAACTAAGAGTTACTAATTACTTATGAGATTAATTCACATATTATATCGAACCGTTTACAATTATCTTATAGTCCCAATATGAGACTAAATAAATACACCATATTATACAGAACAAAAAATTTGTTTACTACATAAATTAAATTATGAACAGAATTCAAAAGGCAATAACTTTATAAATATTGGTTTGATTTTTTTTTTAATTTTGTAAAGAATATGGAAACATTTCACTTTTGCATTTATATTATAACAAAAAAAATCTATAGTTTTTTTTTAGTTGTATTTTGTTACTATCTCTGCGGGGGATCAACTACTTTTTCTTATTGGAGCAGAAGGAAAACTTTAAAATGGTCAAGTCAAATATGATTAAGTATCAAGAAAGTTAAGGCATACCAACAAAATAGCTCCTTTCAGAAATAATACATAAAATAAGTAATTTTTACCTCTTCTTTATTTATGAAATGCTGGCTGAGTCACATCTGGCCTATCATTATTATTGTCACCACGAGGTCATTAGATCATTATAATAACTTATGAAAGTTATTTAAAAATTACATTATTTAATAAAATGATAAGTTTTTTTTTATATACCAAAGTTATAAGAAATTAAATACAATGGAAGAAATACAATACAAAATATACTATTATTGTTTTTGTTGTTTCATATACTTAGTTTTAGTATTAGTAATACAAAAAAAACTTTTGTACTACTTATACTATTTCTACCATTTTATTACTTTCCTATCAATTTTTTCATAGTACGAAAATTATAATTTTATTTTAAACAATTTAATTCTAAAATAACTCTGTCATAATTAATAATCTTAGCCTCATCTGATCCTTAACCAAAAATTGTTGTATCAGTCCACTTATACTTAATTACAATTTTGGCAAGTCAAAAGAGGACAGTCATGAATAGAGACCGGATTCTCGTGCAATTGCACTTTTTTTTCGGTTGCTTGAAATCGATCGGGGACAAGTTATTTACACGAATTAAGGCTTCCTGATTAACATATGTAAGTTTTATTTTGCACAAAATTGCACATTTAGAGGGTTACTGCACAAAGTTGCACATTTTAGGTTTCAGTGCACGAAAGTGCACTTTTTGATATTTCATTAAAAATATTGATTTTTTTTTAATTTTTATTATAGAGAATAGTTATGATTTATTTTAAAATCACCAACAATAATACCGATGTATATATGTATTTATAATTTATTTTTCTACCTAATTTTCTAAGAAAGAAAAAATTATTCATGATTTCAAAATATTTCTTCGAACTCGTTTCGGAAATGGTATTATGTCGAACAACGTTCTTTTGTATTAACTTTCTTAGAAGTTCTAACTGGATTTGACTCAACCTTCCCACCTACTCCTTTATTTCTATATCATTCTGATGTTTAGTTCGGTAAACAAGTACAAAAATTTTCACTATTGACCTATGGCCTAAAGTGACAGCCAGCCAATCTTCCAAAATCAAATGGATAAAACCATACCCAGAATTGAAATAAGACGGGAAAACACGCAGTTAACTGCAGCACAAAAATCCAAGCGAGCTCCAATTCAACAATTACAACAAAGCTGCTCGTCGTTAGACAATAAAATAAAAAGTTTTTACCGATTTATGTTACGCCATGGTCGCTTCCAATATTTCATTCAATAAACTGCAGTCCAAGCCCTTTAAGTGTTTTTTGCAAAAATACACAAAACAAAACATTCCTGACGAGAACACCCTAAGAAAAAAATTACCTCAAAAACTGTTTTAAACATTATGTTGAAGAAATAAGAAAAATAGTTGAAAATAATTATATTTACATCATGGTAGATGAAACAATAGACCCACGGGGACTTAATATTTGCAGTATAATTGTTGGAATCCTACACCTGGAGATTGAACCCAAACCATACTTCATTTCATGTAAGCAGCTTCCAAAAACGAACTACGAGACTGTCTCTCGATTTGTAAACGACAGTTTAGCAAATTTTTTCTGTCAAACATCCTGCGAAGATAAAATCCTTTTATTTTTTAGCGATGCCGCTCCGTATATGGTAAAAGCTGGAGAAGCATTAAAAGTTTTTTATTCAAATATGGTACATGTAACTTGTGTAGCGCATGATTTAAACCGTGTTGCTGAAAAAGTGAGGGAAATTTGCCGAAATATGAACAAACTTGTTAATAATGGGAAAAAATATATTTAAAAGCTCCTCACCGCGTTATAGCTTATAGAAATAGTATGGCTGCCCCCTTCCCCCAGAACCTGTGATAACTAGATGGGGAACATGGATCGAAGCAGCCCTATTTTATTCAGATCATTTTAATAATTTTAAAGAGTTTGTTTCTACTCTTGAAGATGATGCAGTATCTGTGCAAAAAGTAAAATCTGTTTTAAATTTTACATCTGTTGCATCAGATCTAGCATTTATAAGATCCCATTTATCGGTTCTACCTTCGCAAATAAAAAAGCTTGAAGAGCAAACCTTAGATCATCACAGATTAATATTATCGAGAAAGTTGGAAATGAATTTACGAAGCATAATCTGGAAATGCACATTATTGTAAATTTAATACGATAAAATTTTAGAAATTTCTATTTGATAAATTAATATAGTTAGTAGAAAATTACGAAAATTTATGTTTTACTATATATATATTATTAGTTTTGTTTAATTATGATTCCTAGCAAACATTTTTTTTGTAGTTTTTGCAAGCGCATATGTATATAACAATAATTATATAAATATGTTAAATTAATATTTGATTTTTTTAATTATACACCGCCTCTTCACACAGCAGAAGGTTGAATTGCACGTTTGTCAGTGTTTTTTATTTTTATTGCACGCTTGTCAGTGTTTTTTATTTTTATTGCACGTTTTTGCACGTTTGGCTAATTTTTATTGCACGTTTTTAAAATTTTTACTGCACGAAATCCGGCCTTTAGTCATGAATATTCTTTGGAACAGGCATTGTTTTAGTATTACATCTACGCAATTTTAATAAAAAAGAAGTGGATAAATAATTGGAAGGTATATCATGAGGATAGTGGCAAACTGGATAATGAATTGGAATAAGACCAACATAACCCAAAGCTAGTGAATGCTAGTGCCGGTTGTTTTTTTTATTCTATATTTCTATCAATGTGACAAAGGGACTGTCACAATGAAACTTTTGGCAATACAGAGCACTCTTTTCAATAATAAAAATCTGGTGCGTGCGCGCAACACACAACTTTCACTTACCCACTTACTTACATTAGATTAGAAATGAATGCGTTGTGTTAATGCCACTTCTCAAAGTTACACATTTTTCCACATTCATTTCTTACCTGATATTAAAGAACACCTAATTTTCATTAAACATGGCGAATTTGATGAAAATCGTTAAAACCGTTTTTGAGATAATCGAAAAAAAGGTAAAAATCGGAAAAAAAGGTATGAAATAAAGTGCCCCCTCCCTTTGACCAATTTTGATGAAATCTGTGCTGTCACATCGCGGGCATATACCAACACCTAATACGGAGTTTTGTCAAAATCGTTAAAGCCGTTTTTGAGTAAATAAAAAAAACACGTGATAATGAGACAACATTTATTAAGTAAAGTCCCCCCTCCGGTTAATCAATTTTGATGAAATTTTTACAGTCATATCTCGGGCATATTATTACATCAAATACTCAGTTTAATCAAAATCGTTAAAGCCGTTTTTGAGTAAATAAAAAAAACACGTGAAATTGATACAAAATTTATTAAGTAAAGTCCCTCCTCCGGTTAATCAATTTTGATGAAATTTTTAGTCATATCTCGGGCATATAAATAGATCAAATACTGAGTTTAATCAAAATCGTTAGAGCCGTTTTTGAGAAAATCGAAAAAAACATAAAAAGTTATTAAATAAAGTACCCCCTCCCTTTGAGTAATTTTGATGAAATTTATGCTGTCACATCGCGGGCATATACTTACACTAAATACCCAATTTCAGGATCGCACGGTTTATAGTTTTTGAGCTAGTCTGTTCACACACACACACACACACAGACACACACACAGACACACACACACACAGACCATTTCGCGGGACTTGGTCATTTCGACTCAGGGGACCCCAAAACGTGTATTTCCGTTGAAAACCGGAAGTCGAAATTTTTCACGATCGCAATACTTCCACTTACTATATATTTCATATATAGGTAAGTGAAAGTAAAAAAAGTGGGGAAACTGAAAAAGTGGAAAAATCGAGATGTCCCACTCTTCACTTGATTATGGGATATATTGATCATGATTGGGATGGGATATATTGTTTCCTAGCTCACACCCCCATATTGGAACCCTATATGAAGTCCATGTATTCCTTTATTTGTTCATTCTTCACGCATAATCCACAGTATAAATTATAAATTTATATGAAGTGTGGATACAGATTCAAGAACAGACCAATAACCTTACTGCATCTGATGATAAAAATTAATACTTGATTGAGTGATTGTTTTATAGACCTGTATTATGATTGGTGGACTTTTCAGAAGCCTTACTATTATTTGTTAATTAGGTAATATAATTCAAATTATTAAAATGAATAATTAAAAGAATTGGTCTTTTTAACTAAGAATTGCCTAATAATAATGAAATAGTTTTATAATCAGAGATAAGACAAAAAAAAAAAAGATAATAATACAAAAAAAAAGGAATTTATACATGAAGTTTATCACAATAAAACTTATACAATACTAGCTTAAATAATACCGGTTAAAATCCAAGAAATGTCAAGAAAATTAAGGTCACAAGCTTAAGAATCTCGAAGAATTAAGAAATTACATTGTGCTGCATGAGCATCAGGCATAGTGAATTCACACAAAGATACCTTCTTAGAGGTCTGAATGGACCTCCATTTACCAGATCGTCTATTGTACATAGTCTTCTGAACAAATTTCAAATGGAAAGAAGATTAGATAAATTGTTAAAAGACGATGTACAAAAAATAGCTACCCTATTCCAGTACTTAAAAGAAGTATCATGCTGCACTAGAATATGACACAATACAACTAGAATATAACACTCTGTGGTAGATTAGATAAATGAGGATAAAACATTAATAAATAGGAAAAAAAATTAAATGATTAAATAACCAAATAAAAATTGATTATCTCCTGTTTAAAAATATTATTCATAATATCTGGTTTAAAATAAAGGAGCTGATTTTGAAAAAAAAAAAATAAAAATACCTGGACTGTCCTTAATTGCCCACTTTGTTCTGTTAAACTCCTTTTCTTTAATCCAAGTTGGTCCTTTATGGCAATCTTTTCTCCCGTAGACAGTTTTTATTCCATGAGATAAATCATATGTCCAAGGGGCAACTTCACGCTAAAAATTAGGTAAAATAAAAATAAAAAAGTTAATAGATTTAAATTAATTATTCTTCAAGAAAATTTAAGTATTATTCACATGAAAAGGTTCATACATTTCCCTTTTTCTCTCTTAAGCCTAGACTAAAAAGATCAATATACCTTTTTTTTGGCATCAACCACTAGGGTCATTATAGCCTACAATTATATGTAAAATTTTATATTTGCTAGTCTAATGAAGGTGTTTTCATCGAATATGAAAACATTGTGATAAGAAAATGATTGAGAAAAAACATGGTGAAAAATGCAAACAAAATTGATTAAATTAAAATTAATACAATATGTTAGATAATATACCCCAAGAAGAACTCGCAATGGAGTCAATTTAATAGGAGGGATGTAAGTATTTCTATCACGCACTCCATAAATGGTCCTTTTGGGTTTTTCCTAAAACATATTACAACACATTTTAGTTTTCTAGATTAACTTAACTTTAACTTATACAAATTTTTATTTACGAAAAAATGTGCTTTCAATGTTTGTGCTTTTTCACACATTCTTTCACTAAAGAACTAGAAAATAGTTTCTTTAAGACCTACACTATGACCATTCAAAATATTATGTACCTTAAAGTAAAATAATTAAAACCTCTAGCTACCTATTTCATATATGAATGTAAACCTCTAGATAAACTGGGTAGAGAGGAGAGATTGTTGAATTGGGAGAAAACATGTTTCACAGCTTAAGTACATTCAAGTACCTGGGAGGAGTAGTGACGGAGAGCAACAACTAAGAAGTTAAAATTAAAATTTATAAAAGGAAGAATGGTAGCAGGAACCAGATGTCTATATGCCCTGTAAAAAGCTCTCCAATACAAAAGCCTATCTAGGAAAGCAAAGCTAATGCTATACAAAACAATAATTAGGCCAGTGTTGATGTATGACAGTGAGACATGGACTCTGACTAAGGAAAACAGGACAGCCCTCCTGGTCTGGGAGAGAAGAGTCCTGAGGAAGGTCTTTGGAGCCGTCAAAGAAGAGCACAGGTGGAGAATCAGAAGCAACGCCAAAATAAAGGAATTGTATGGGGAGCCTGATATCCTATGTGCTATCAAGAAGGGCAGACTAAGATGGCTGGGACATATTGAAAGAATGGAGCCCTGAAGGCTGCTTAAAATGATGCTAAATGGTACACCAGGAGGGAAAATGAAAAGGGGCAGATCCAGGCATTGGTGGATTGACGACCTAGAAGAAGGCATGGGAAAACTGGGGATTAGAAATAGGAGGAGCCTTACTGGAGACCGCGAGGAATGGTGGCAGAGGCCCAAGTCCTACAAAGACTGTAGCGCCCAAAAATTTTACACAGTAAATAATATGAAAATAAAAATTATAATCCTCAAGATGATTGAAAACATGAATTTCAGACAAACCTTTTCCTTAATATAAACAGCCCATGTTTCAAACCAAACATGTAGGTCTTCATCAGGGCTAGGTGTCATGTCGAGGTGTCGTGAGGCATTATTGTCAGTGAGTCTATCAGTAACATCCCGCCACTCACCTAGCCCCACATGTTTGGTAAGAAAAATCGGCTGTTTAATGAAAAAATTTTGTCTGAAATCCTGTTTTATTTATTTTTTTAACCACTTCCTCGCCATTTAGGCTATATGGGGTTCCCCGGGCCACGGGAGAGGGTGGGGGATTAATGCTGAGTATTATTAAATTTCCACTGGCTCCGGGTTTTAAACTTGCTATATTCTGATACTCAATCATAGGTCCGGTTTTCTAACGTGTTTGCCCACTCGGCCATCCCACCACCCAAAAATTCCTGTTTATAAATTATCCCGAAAATCATAAAGAATATAGTCAACACTTTTCCTCCTTTATTTTTACCTATACTTTACCCTGTTTCAATGATGATAAAAACTACCTGATTGATGAAATTTTTTATTAGAGCCATTTTTAAAAAAATCGTAATTTATGCAAGACTGATGGAATGAAGTTGGATAAAGATAGATCAATGTTGAGGAAAACGTTGTTACCAGATCTAAAGCACACACCTACCACGAATTTACATACAACTTTTAGAATTGCAAGACCTAGCATTGTTGAACTAGTCTGTTTAAAGCGAAACTTGTTAATTTGGACCCAAAACATGTTTTTTCATTGTAAACCAGAAGTTGAAATTATTCACAATGGCAATACTCCATCTTGCTACTTAAATATTCCATATATATTGCTATGAGATGATATAGTTTCTAAAAATGTTTTCACAGATGAAAGCTGTACATACCTATTTGAACCAAAGATGTTGTGTTTTTAAATATTTTATTATGTGAATAGCAATATCTCCCGCCACTTGGAATATTTTTGGCTATTTTTAAAAAACAGATGTACAAAGTTATAAATTCTAATAAGTAGTACATGTGTTAGCATTGTCTTGTTGAAATCGTTGTAAAATTATTGCTCATTATGTATTGTCGTTAAATAAACACATCATTATTATTTCTTCCTGGAAATCGAGTTTTTATTCATTTCCAAGACATTTGGCGACCGTGACAGGACTGTTTTATCGGATGTGTTTATTAATGAGTATTGTCATAACATTGTAGAAGTATTTTTTCGGTGAGTTCGCTTCATTTTGATTTTTTAATTGACTAATATATACGTTATTTAGAATGAGTACATTAGAAGTAACAAAGAAATCTAGAAAGGTTCAAAGAATAAATATAACTAAACTAATTAAGGATATAAGTACATTGTTGAGCGAGCAGTCAGAATATTTTGATTAAATCAAAGCACTTGGAGAATTACTAGATAGGAGATATCAAACATTAACAGATCTCGATTCAAAGGTTTATGATCTAATGTTAGGTGATGAGGCAGTTACAGAAGAAGATTTAGAAAACGAATTAGAAAGGGTAAACGATTATTCAGTAGAATATTTTAAGGTTAAGGCTCTTATCGCTAAGTTAAAAGAAGATGGTGGTTCTTCTTCAGATAATTCTTTGCATGAATCTGATGGAAGTAGACGATCAGTAAAAGTTGCGGAATGCTCATATCGATTACCGTTGCTAAATTTTAAAGAATTCTCAGGTGAATTGAAAGATTAGTTGCCATTTTGGTCCCAATACAAGAAAATCCATAACAGTTGTAGTATGGATCCTGGTGAGAAATTGCAATACTTAACCATGGCAACTAAACCTGATTCTGTAGCTGTAGGGAGGTTGTTGAGAGTTACCCTTATACTGCGGAAATGTACCCTGAAGTAGTTGAAGTCTTGACAAGTAGATTTGGAAGGGAAGATTTACTTACAGAATTTTATATTCGTGAGCTTCTGAAAATTATTTTACAAAATACAACTTCTAATAATAAATTATCATTGTCCACTCTCCATGACAAATTGCAGTGCCATTTGAGAAATTTACATACCTTAGGTGTAACATCAGAAAACTGTGCCCCTATTTTATTTCCATTGGTCTCATCCTGTCTACCTGAAGAAACTTTAAAAATATGGGAAAGGAGTGGTTTATCGTTAAACAGATCTGGTAATTCTGAATTTTCCTGTAAAGATATTTTAGATAATTTAATGCAGTTTCTTAAAGCGGAAGTTGAGGGTGAACAGAAGGTAGCGTTGGCGACGGCAGTTTTCGGCATTAATGAAACTAATCCTATAATACCCCGTCGCAGAAAATCCGAATCAAAAACAGTTACTGAAATTCCTACTGCTGCGGGATTGCATGTAAGTAACACTAATGGTAAGACCACTGATAATTGCATTTTTTGTTCGTTAGGACACAAATCACAAGAATGTATCAAGGCCGAACGCAAATCCAAGCTTGTAGGGTGGGAGGAAAGTAATTCCCCATTATTTACACTTACTTATATTATAGGTCTCCTTTGGAATAGACAAACTGACACTTTGATTATCAATTTGTGTAATCTTGAATCACTAGATCTCACAAGAATTACCAAGAGGGTTATTTTAAGTGCAGAGCACAGAATTTTCGACCATATTGGATTCGCTTGTGGTGTCACACTGATTCCAAAACGTTTATTGCAGCAGACATGGAAATCAGGTATCACTTGGGATCATGAAGAAGATGAGGCAATCAGCGTTCGTTTCTTAGCCTGGTTTAAGGATCTGTCTCTTTTAGATCATATTAAGATTCCTCGATGGTTGTCAGGTAAAAATATACTAGATACATCGTCATTACATATGTTTTCAGATTCTAATGGGAAGTCGTTATATTTAACATCAAGAGAGTGCAAGAAGAAATCATTGGAATTGCGATGGTGGGAGGGTTGGATTGGCCTATTGCTAGGGTATTGGAAGTTAAGTTGTATGCCTGGTAAAGGTGGGAACGTCAGAGATGTCCGTTTAATGACTGCCAGTGGAGAAATTATCCGACCCATCCAAAGGGTTTATCCATTAGAATTGCATCTGGAATCTAATGAGAAAGAGGATTCTAAGGAAGCGCTAAGAGGTCATTTGAGGAAGACAAGACGTTCTGGAAGACATGTAAAGAAGCCAGAAACATTGATTTTGTGATTTGTTAATGTGCATGTTTTAATTTCAGTTTAAATTACTTTGAATTTCTTTAATTTTGCAAAGTATTTGTTTTTGTAAATTAACTTCATTTTCAATTCGTTAATTTAGGTGGGAGGATGTTGTGTTTTTATATATTTTATTATGTGAATAGCAATATCTCCCGCCACTTGGAATATTTTTGGCTATTTTTAAAATACAGATGTACAAAGTTATAAATTCCAATAAGTAGTACATGTGTTAGCATTGTCTTGTTGAAATTGTAAAATTATTGCTCATTATGTATTGTCGTTAAATAAACACATCATTATTATTTCTTCCTGGAAATCGAGTTTTTATTCATTTCCAAGATAAAAGGTATGTCTCAAACTAAAATATAAAAGTACAAAATAAGTAACAGTAAATAAAGCTTAGATTATGAAAAAAATAGGTTACTTTACCCTGAGATCATATGTTCCTGGGCCAGGGTGGTCATTGGGAATAAACGCTGAAGGCCTCTCTGATGTACTACCAAATGGAACAATTAGAGGTGCAGATATTAACTTCTTTACCAAATTATACAATATATTATCATTATAAACACAGATCTTAGCAGGACCTAAAAAATAAATAAGAAATATTAATTGAATAATCATAAAAACCAATAATGAAATATATAGACATACTTGTGTCACTTTCTGGAATATTAGGCCTTGCATCTGAGCTACAATTAAATGGAGGCCATGCTTTTTGTTTTGAAGTTATGGTAGGAGGTGGACGTAATTCTAATGGTTGTTGCATTGTCACAATATTTTCAGTTTTAAACCTCTGTAAAATACTTCTTTTTATTTTCTATTACTCAATTTGCTTAAAAAGAAGTAATATAAAAGAGGAACCGACTCAAATTTTATCTAATTAAAACAATGCTACTTTTTGCATTATCTCTTTAATTTTAAAAGAGTTCTAATTTTTTTTTCTTTTAAAACTGGCATTTGAGGGGTTTTGTGATGCTGAACAATTCTGGATTTGTGTTATACTATAAGTTTTTTATTTTATCTACTTTAATTATAGACTAACTGCATTGATTTTAAGGGAGAAAATAACCCAGTTGGAAAAAAGGCTCAATCTTTTGTATATAAATAAAAAAATAGATGATTTATAACTTTTCAATAGCCTAAATTTTTAAAAAATAAGCATACTAAATGAAATAAAATTGATGCAAAGCTGTTAATGTTAGAAAGTAAAAAACGGTTTCCTGAAAGTCCCAGGACCGCAGTGATCAGTTGCTGATAGCAGTGCTTAATATGATATTTTAAATGGATTTTATTTTCAGATCTCCCTTTAGCATAGATTATCAGTGAAATATTGATATGAAAATGAAATACATATTAAATATAGTAATCTACATATATGTTTGTTTTTATTAGTAAAATAAACAAAAACATTTTTCACTGAAAAAAAGTTTAGTGTTCCCTTTCTGATAGCATTCAAGTACTTCATTTTCAAAAAATCATATATATTTTTAATTAAATGAGGGAGGGTGGTAAGTGAAAGTTGAGTGATGCGTGCACTGCACCAGAGTTTTTCCAATATTTTATACGATAAATGTGAAATGTGTATATTACGATACACTTTATAAATGCTAAGTATAATTCCCTGGATTAGCACAACCCTTCAATGTGGCCAAACCATTCTATGATATAAATTACAGATCAAACAAAATGTAAGTTACAATAATTTAATTACCAATTATTAAATTATATAATTTAAATTTAGAAAGGATAAGGAATTTGAATGGTTTATTGAAAAAAATTAAGGATTAGGAAGTATGTGTGTGATAATACATTTTTAAGTTTTGAGACAGATTTTGTCAAATGCTGGGTCAACAACCATAAATACCCAACCATGTTGCACATAGTTTTTCCTCAAGTGCTGAAGAAATCAATTCTGTTACGTCATATAATTGAGGCACTGTCGAATGAAAGCTTCTTCATTTTGATTAAATAATTTTCTAAATTTATTTTATATAATCATTCATTTCCCATGAATCATTAGAGGACAAATCAAGAAAATTAACTCAATTTACAAAATTGTTTAAATCAACAGAATCATTTTATAATAAAATCTAAATCATTTAAATTTTTTAATAAAATTTAAAAGGCTACGAGCTATCGCTAACAGAACAATAAAAGATAGCAAAAAGAATTCATGGAAGCAGTTTATATCTTCCCTCAACAGTAGTACACCTGCAAATGAAGTATGGAACAAAATACGAAGCATCAGGGGAATAAGGAAGATACAAAGCATACCCAGACTGGAAATCAATAACAAAATTATTATGACCTCCATAGAGATAGCCGAAACTTTAGCTAAACACTTTCAGGAAGTCTCTTCCACAGACTATCAACAAAACCAGAAACAAACTATAGAAGCACAGTATAGAAATAGTTTAGTTTCAAGTGATCTTCCAGGATGCAGTGAACCATTCCGAATGGAAGAACTCAGATTTTCTTTAGAAAAATGCAAAGGGAAATCAACACCCGGTCTAGACAATATAACGGGAGAATTTCTAAAACATTGCCGGAAAAAGGAAAAATATATCTATAACAAATCTACAACGAAGTTTGAAATAGTGGAGAGTTTCCATCCAACTGGAGAAAATCAATAATAGTATCTGTCCCAAAAAAATAAAACGGCACCCAACCGAAGGCCTATTTCACTACTCTCGTGTGACGTTAGAAAGGATGGTTAACCTGAGACTTATTGACACATTGGAAAGTAAACGCATCCTCTCCCTACACCAAATGCGGCTTTAGGGACCAGTGATCAACAACCAATGCTATACTATCACTACGCTTAGAAGTCGCAGAGGGTTTTTCCCACAAAGAACATATGATCACAGTGTTTTTTGACCTAGAGATAGCATATGACAAAATGGTAAGAGAGCGGGTGTTAACAATTTTAGAAGAATCGGGAATAGAAAAAAATATGTGGGCCTACTTGAAAAATTTCCTAATAGAGAGGAAATTCTGTGTCCGAGTAGGAAATTCAGTATCCTCAGATTACATCTTCGAAAACGGTACCCCGCAAGGATCACCACTAAGTGCGAACCTATTCCTCTTAGCAATAAACGGAATCACGTCCAACATCAAGAACCCAGTTAAGTGCTTATTACTCGCTGACGACATAGTTATACTGTGCGGAAGTAAATCCTTAGCGTTCATACAATGGAAGTTACAAGATGCATTAAATAAAAGACAAAAGAAGCTAAGTTTAAATTATCAAACACACATACATTTTTGTAGACAAAAAACCTGTCATCAGAACCCTCCATTGACGTTAGAAGGGTCCATTATCGAATACGTAGAAGAGCACGTCTACCTAGGGATGATATTGGATGAGGCTAACCTGGAGGCAACACATAAAATATGTTAAAGAAGAATGTATGAAAAGAACCGGAATTCTGATAGTTCGGGAGCTAAGGGCCAAAAAGGTGCCTGATTTGAAGAAAAGTTTTGATCTTATAGGCTGAAAGTACTAATTTCATAGACAACAAATGTGAACGTCTGCCACCTCAGATCGGTTGCCATCAGATTTTATAGGCGAACAAAATCGACATTTTCACACCTTTTTCAATTTTTCGCTAATAACTCGAAAACCATTTATCGCTGAAGATATTGTGTTCTTTCTAAAATAAAAGAACATTAAATTTTGCTTAGCTTCGTTTAACCTCAGCATCGGATGAGGTCCTCACAGTTAAAATCGGGTAACTCTTTGCGCCAAAACCGATTGTCAATTTAGCCACTTTAGCGGAAAAATGAATTACGCTCATGTTCCAAAGCCTACAATTTAAAGAGGGATACTCCAAATAAAAAATGTTACTTATAATAGTTGTAGAATATAGAATTCTGTGTAAAACGATCTCATTAATTTTAAAATTAGCCCACTTCTGTGAAGACAAAGTAATTAAAACGTGAACGTATCTAGCGCCTTGTGGTCTAAAATCCGTGAAATTTTTCGGCATTTTTTTTAGTTTCTCGCATATAATTCGGCAAATACAGATCACAAAGTATTGCTTTCTTCTTACCGTAAGAGGCTAAACTGTTGCAAATAGAATGATATATTTGAATTTTAAATCGGTTTAGTGCTTTAGCCGGGTTCAGTATATCAAATATCTGTAACTTTAATGATTGTGGTGGAAACCGTGTTCCAATGCCTCTAACTGAAAAACATCTAGTTTAAATGAAAAATGTTTAATTTAAAACATTAGTTTAGTTAAAAATGTACACACAACATTAGCTAAAGTGTCTAAGTAGTTATTAACAAGAATATTTTATCTAATCCCCCGATATTTCAAAAACCAAAGTCTTAGCAGGAAGTACCTACTACGAATAATTTCACATTTTCATTTCCATTTCCATACAGGGTTTAGCTAATGTTGTGTGTACGGAGCTTATTTCCTGCTAAATTTGATGCTCAGCAACTTTTATCTAAAACATTTTTCATTTAAACTAGGTGTTTTTCAGTAAGAGGTGTTGGAACACGGTTTCCACCACAATCATAAAAGTTACAGATATTTGATATACTGAACCCGGCTAAAGCACTAAACCGATTTAAACTTCAAATATATCATTCTATTTGCAACAGTTTAGCCTCTTACGGTAAGAAGAAAGCAATACTTTGTGATTTGTATTTGCCGAATTATATGCAAGAAACTGAAAAAAATGCCAAAAAATTTCACGGATTTTAAACCACAAGGCGCTAAATACGTTCACGTTTTAATTACTTTGTCTTCACAGGAGTGGGCTAATTTTAAAATTAATGAGATCGTTTTACACAGAATTCTATATTCTACAACTATTATAAGTAACATTTTTTATTTGGAGTAACCCTCTTTAAATTGTTGGCTTTGGAACATGAGCGTAATTCATTTTTCAGCTAAAGTGGCTAAATTCACAATCGCTTTTGGCGAAAAGACTTACCCAATTTTAACTGTGAGGACCACAGTCGACGTGAAATTTAATGGTCTTTTATTTTAGAAAGAACCCAATTTCTTCACAACTTAATAAGAAGCAAAATTGAATACGGTGCTCCAATATAAGGAATAGGTAAGAAAACGGCATTAAAAATGTTAGATTCTATCTACAACACCGCTCTTAGAATATGTATGGGAACTTACCAAACTTCTCCAGTAGAGTATATACGCTGAATCAGGTGAACCGTCCCTAAACATGCGGCGAGAATACCTGTCACTAAAATACATTATAAAATGAAGACTCTTCTACATTACCCCTTAAACTGTATCCTTTTCGAAAAAGAGTCTGAAATGCTCAGACTTAGAAATGTTGGTAGCACTTTCAAAGAAACGATATATAACTGTTTACAACAAACATGGACCTGAGCAGTGTTAGACCACTACCTAATCAGAATATACCAAGGTGGAGGAAAGAAAGACCCTTTATAGATTATTCAATGATCAAATATTCTAAAGAATGTCCCTTAATAATCCAAAAATCCTTTTTGCAGCTCCTGGAGAAATACAGGGGCTTTGAAACAATGTACACCGAAGCTTCCAAAATAGAAGACAACATATGCTGTGCGGTATACACTAACCGAAATAGAATTTTACATAGGTTACCTGGAGCATGTTCCATCTTTACTGGAGAAGCAACGGCCATTTTAAAAGGTCTCAACTTGGTAGGAGAATCGGAAATGGAGAAGTGGTTAGTTGTAACAGACTCCAAAAGCGTCCTAACAGCAATAAAACTCATCTCCAAGTAATTCTGTTATAAGGGATATAACAAGCATGTGGTGGGATCTAAAATTAAGAGCGAAAACGGTGAGTTTAGCCTGGGTCCAATCCCACAGAGGAATCAGAGGCAACGAAAACGCAGACCACCCAGCCAATTTGGCGAGACAAGAAGATTCGGGACACGTAATATTATTAAAAGAGATCACAACAGAAGATTGGCTAACTATATTAAAGAAAACTCTGACAGAAAAATGGGCATCGCAATCAAGGAACAAACCGTCAAAATTAGCCGAGATAAAACAAGACTGCAAAAAATGGACGACAAGCTTAAGAAGCTCAAGAAGAGAAAAAATCATATTGTGCCGCCTAAGGATCGGGCACTGCCAGTTCACCCATGGCTACCTTCTCAGGGGTCTGGAGGCACCCACATGCCAAAAATGTTACAATGTTGCTCTGACGGTAAAGCACATTTTATTAGATTGTCCTCAGTTCAATGATCTCCGGAACAAACATAATATGGACAAAACGCTAGCAGAATTGTTAAAAGGCAACGATACAAAAATAGTCACCTTATTGCAGTGCCTAAAAGAAACAAAGTATTATAGTAAAATTTAACAGAACACAGCGCCAATGACCCTAAAGGGGAGAGGCTAAAAAGAAGAAAAAAAAAAAAAAAACAAATTTTGTATAGAATCTGAAAGTAGAAATTATTATTTTTTTGATACTCTAATATTTAATTTCAGCAACCTCACACGATATTACAAAACTTAATATTATTATTTCTTGAATTCTAAGCTTTCCAACGATATATTATTCATATATATTACTACTAATATTATCGGAAATTCAAATTTTTGTTTTGGAAAATCATTTATTTTATTTTGACTATATAACTGTCCCTTACCATCCCTAGTTACAAGAAATGGCTAAATATAAAATACAAAAGATTTATTCATCAAATAAAA
Organism: Aelia acuminata; assembly: GCA_911387785.2. Taxonomy (NCBI): domain Eukaryota; kingdom Metazoa; phylum Arthropoda; class Insecta; order Hemiptera; family Pentatomidae; genus Aelia; species Aelia acuminata. The sequence goes on along the minus strand of OU426978.1, from coordinate 182,926,022 downwards.
TAGAAATAAAATTTTAGATTAGATTAAAATAAATCTAAAATTAGATTAATTTATTTGATGAGAATCAGTGTAGCCCATTAATTCTGTGGTATTACAACTAGAAAAATCTTTAAAATTTCAGAAATTGTTTGAAAAGTGACTGGTGCGACCTGGGAAGGTATTTTTTATTACATACTGTATACTGTATTACCTATATCCTAATAATGAAAACAAAACATATATACAACTTTCATCTACTCAGAGTAGAAATCAAGGTGATTCATTAAACGTATAAAGGCCATTTAGCAACTTCCCAGGAAACAAAACTTTCACATTTATTTCTGTTTGTTTGCAAAACTTGACAGTTGTCAGAACTTTTCGATTAATTATTATTTACTTCTGTTTTTAAGGGACCTCAAAAATAAATTGTTATTTTATCAATAGTCGAGTTTTTGCCATTTTATTGTTGATAAATCATGAATGGGAAATGATAGAAGGGGTATTTACGGCTAAATTGAAACAAAATTTTTGAATTTTTGTCTCGGATTTCTTTCAAGAAACTGACAATTATTTATATTAATCTAATCTTAATTTGTGGGTGACCACCATTTTAAATTATTTTTAAATAATTTATTTTTTGAAGAGAAATATAAAATACAAAGATTTGGCTCCGCCGGGAGTCGAACTGACGTATGTCAATAAATATCATTAATTGGACAAAATTTGTCCACCTTCCGCTACTACTCGCAAAATTTGTGAGATAGGGGGAGTAGGTATCAGTGAAGAGAAAGGATTTGCTCTGCCTTGAGCCGAGCTCTGTGGTGCAGTGGTTAGAATCCGCGCGTGTAACGCGGGAGACCCGGGTTCGACTCCCGACGGAGCCAAATCTTTTCTCTTCAAAAAAATAAATTATTTAATGACAACTATTTATGTTTTAGTAGGGCCAATTTTTCTTTTAGGCTTGATAGGGCAAATCCAATATTGCCAAATTACTTTAAAATTAGTCATAAGAAAACAAAAATAACATTGAAATAATAAAAAAGTTCATATTTGCATACAGACACACACATATAAGGACATATAAATCACATATATACCTTTACACAAAACCTTCAAAGTAAATGTTTATTGAAAATTAAAAAGAAAAAATTAATAAAATATAATTGAAAAATGAAGTTATAAGAAACTATAACTCTATAATTAAATGTTTAAGAAGAGGGCTATCTTATATTTCATTCAAAAATGTATAACTAAAGTTTGTTCAATCTTAATATAAATTTGGATTGGCTCCAAAAGTAGCAGATGGATAAATCTGAAAATATTACAGAATGTTGCAGTTCATCTAAATAGATCTAAATAATTCATCTAAATAGAGAGCATTTCTACTTTTTAAGTTAGTAATAGGACAATTGCGAACAGAAACACAGCCTATTTTATTTTTGATCACATGTTTTTTTACCACCATATCTATTATATCCCCTATGGAAAAATCGACTGTTATAAGGAATACACAATGTTCCTTTCTTTTTAGGAGAAGAGTGTAACAATCTATGTACATATATATATATATATATATATATATATATATATATATATATATATATATTTTATATATTATATCTTATAAATAAAGTTGAAATTCTGTTTGTTTGTTCTTTATAGAAATCCATACCGTTTGTCCTAAATTCTCCAAATTTCGCTTAGTGGTTCTTTGATACCAGGTGCGAACACTGTCCATATTAAAATTGTAAAAACACGAACCTGTCCATATTAAAATTGCATAACTTCAGCCAATCTCATGGTATATTCTTTATTGTTAAAAAAATCGTCATGATCTCGCTTTACAATGGGGTTTTTTTACGAAATCGAAACGCCGTTTGAGTCGAAAAACAGCCTAAAATATCATTTTATACATTTTGAAGAGGCCAACAAGGCCCGGTAAGACCGTCCCTTGGTAGGCGTCGAGTTCTGGGATTTTTAAACCATATGTTTTTTTTTAATTACAATACTCTTATTTACATGTATGGTGAATTTATTTTTTATAAATGCCTCCTAAGAAGCGAGCTTCAATAGAAGTAGTGAGCTCAAAAGCTAAAAACAACGTCAAATACGAGCAGCTGAAACTCTCGACGAACATCAAATTAGGATTGAACAACAGAGGCTTAGACAGGCAGAATCGCGGGAAACTGAGTCTGCCCAGGAATACGAGGCCCGCTTTGCGCCACAAAGGCTTAGGCAAGCCGATTTGCGAGAAGCTGAAACTGCAGGCCAATATTTCTGTTTGTTTGTTTGTTTTTTATAGAAATCCATACCGTTTATCCTAAATTCTCCAAATTTCGCCAGTAGTTCTTTCATACCAGGTGCGAACACCTGTCCATATTAAAATTGCATAACTTCAGCCGATCTTCAGCTGATAGTCTTTATTGTTATAGAAATCGTAATGAACTCACTTTACAATGGTTTTTTACGAAATCAACCGTTTCATTAGAAAAATGAAATTCCCCGATCAAACCGGGTTATACAGCTCAAAGATGAATTTCTGTTAGTTTGTTTTTTCTTAATAAAACTCCATACCGTTTGTCCTAAATTCCCCAAATTTCGCTCAGTGGATCTTTCTTACTAGGTGCGAACACCTGTCCATATTAAAATTTCATAACTTCAGCCAGTCTCTGGGTATATTCTTTATTGTTATAAAAATCGTTATGATTTCACTTTAAATTTGTTCACGTTTATTAGAAAAATGAAATTCCCCGGGTGAAACCGGGATATACAGCTAGTATATATATAAGTTTCATTGAAAATTTATAATCCTTTCCTATTACACAGTAATTTAAAGTAGGCTATCTGTGGTGTGATATTGATGTCATTTGGTAAATTTCACCGGCATGCATTTATTTGTTTGCACAAAAGTTAATATTATTCGAGTGTGCCATAGCAAACCATGGCCAGATCTAGCTCGTACAATATAATTATTAAAAATTAATTTGGACCAAATGTTTTGTGCCCCACTAACCTTCTTAAAATAATCTGTGCATTACATGTTTTTACGCATTCACTCAATAAAGGACAATAAAATAGTTATTCTTATCTGTGACAATACATAGTACTCTGTGGCATGTATATTAAAAGTCTCTATTTACCTGTGAAAAAAAAAATCCATTAAATAATATAGAAGAATAATAGTTCTTTTGTGCATATCAATCAATCACAACCTTGTAATAGTTTCATAAACTAAATATTACTCTTTCTTAAATTCTCAGTTTTTCAGGAATACATTATACTGCACTCATTAAGGAAATTAAAAGATTTGGGAAACGTTTTTCTTTTTTCTTTTTTTCCTATGAAAAAATTCTTGCCTATAATTATATATTCAGTCATTTCAAGACTGTTAATTACTTCATGTAAAAAAAATATATAAGATACCTTATTGGAATAAGTCTTTTCTTCGCTATTTAAGCCCTATCAGAACATGTTTCATGATGAAACCTATCTGATATTAAAGAAAAGTGGATTCTCACTATAAATCACAAGTTTAATCAAAATTAATAGAACCTTTTTTAAAAAAATCATTTAACGGTTATAAAATTTACAGCATGAAGGGCCACTTCCAGTAATACAGTTTTGACAAGACCTCGGAAGTCACATCAGGGGCACACAGGGGTTTCTATTTACAAACTCACACACACACACCATTTAGACTCAAGGGACTCCAAAACATGCATTTCCGTTGAAAATGGAAAGTCAACATTTTTCAATGAAGTCTATAATTTCCCATCTTTTGCAGAATCACCCATATGTAATAACCAAATGACCATAGGAAAGAGTACACTATGAAAAAGAAAAAAAAAAAAATATATATATATGTATAGGTCATTAAGAAGAGTAAACACAATAGATTACCTCAGCCCTAGGAAGAGTTCCAATCACATTAAAAGAATGTAGACCATAGAGTGGTTCATAGTTTATTTCATAAGTACCTGGACCGGGGGCATGCTAGAACCACAAAAATTAGTATTAGAACTTGCAAAAGATATATCTTAAAGATGAAATAATCATTAACATTATAAATTAATGAAATTGTTTTCCCTCAGAAGAAGAAACTTCTTCGTTTTCTTAAAACCTCCCCATGTTTTTTTTAATATGTTCTGAATGTTTATAATATGCATTTAACCCTCATCGACTACGGTGGGTCGGATCCAACAGGAGTGAAAGTTTTATTACGCGCCAATTCCGACGGAGTGAGTGCAGAAAGCTGTCCTTAAAGGACACCTTCTCTTCTGTTGTTAGGTATCTGCTGACCCAATTACAACTAAAAGAAACGTACCGTTTTGCACTTATCCCGCCTTTGGTCGGATCCGACTCTCAAATTCCGGATGAGTTTGAAATTGTTGAAAATAAAGAAGAAGAGTTCAAGAGAGATGACAGTTCAGGAGGAGAGCGCGTAGCCAACACTCACGCGAAATAATGAGAATTGGGAAAGGATGGAGAAAGCATATGGACGGACAAGCCTACAAATGTAATAAAAGGGAGCCCAGGACCAAGAGGAGAGGCTGATAGCCTGGAATCGTTTATTAATTTAATTTTTAATTTATGTTTTTGGAATAGCATTTTGATTTACAATTGATATATTAAAATTTAACCTGAACTGAGGTTACCTTATATACTTATTATTCGTATTTCATTCAAAATTATATTTGATTGAAATTTTATAATTTTTTCTATTTATAAATAAAAATTATTTTTGATTGAAATGCTATTTATTTTGTTTTTTTGCTTATCTAGATAGAAATTAGTGCCCATTTTCTTTGTTTCAATGCGGATTTTAGTAAAAAAAGGGCTCAAAAGTAAGTAAGATCGGATCCGACCCAACAGTAGCATATGTGTGACTGAAACCACCGTAGCCGACGAGGGTTAAAAAAGAATCAACTTTATTAATAGTCAGCATATAGAAACGAAAATTCATCAATATATAAAATATATTGGTATACATAAAATAATATTGTCAAACAATAATTTAATAATATAATTAATTTTTATTCATTGGTTTTTATTGATAGTAAACTGAGGCTGGCATATTTAGTGTTGTGTGTTAAGGTTATGATCCTTAATTTATATTTTCAGTTTGAACACAACATTGGAGCCCTGTGTTGAATGCAATTTTTCTATGACCAAGAGACTTAAGCAATAAAAACGTTACCTAAATTATATTGCATTGTATATTATGGATTTCTTATCAGCAGAAAGGGCAATAACTGTTCTCAGTTGGCCAAAGAACAGAGAACAAAACCACATGTCTTTGAAAATAAAATTTTATCTTCCTCCTTGGATACCATAAAACTGAGCTCAATGAGATGATATTGGGAGGGGATCCCTTTCTTCATTTCTAGGACGCAATAAAAATATCTGGGCAGAAAGAAGAATGGACCAACGCAATTAAAATACTGCACTACTACTTGACTGTCTACAAAGGTGTTCTGGGGTCTGAAGTTAAAGAGTCCGAAGTTAAAAAGGAAATGTTCATTTTAAAGTCAAGACTTGATCAAGCAGCAGAAACTATTATTTGATATGGAATTCCATATTCATTCGCATATAGACAATATTCAAATTGATTAGGATAAGAATTTCAAATGCAACACTTTCCTCATTTTATCTTCGAACATTATTAACAGGTGATACATATTATTCATATTCTCACCCTAAACATGATAGCTTGTTAGCAAATTTTTTTATTGAATAATATATAATTATACTGATATAGTAGGACCATGTTTATCACTTCATATAGTATTTTTATTCTTTTCTAGTTTTGTGATTCACACAGTCCTGACACATTATTTTATTCATTGAGGTAGAGTCATATACGAAAATTGCATATATCAGAGTTCAGAGTAGTGCAATCATTGAAATATAGTGGTTGCATTGCCGAAGGTCCTATAACGAATGAAAAGAGGTGAAAAAACGAAAAACAGATTGGCCAAAATCAAAAATAATTATAAAGAGTAAATACCTAATGTAAATATTTATACTGACGTGGCTCATGGGACAATTTCTTTTAAAGACTGTTATAACTGGAATGCAAATCATGAGGATTGTAATATAAATTACTTACTGAATAGGCACAGTTACCCAATGAGCACCAGCCCAAAAATGGCTATTATCGGTAACGGGCAGCTACAGAATCTACAGGCACTCGGTCTATCACGTTGGAAGGCAGAAAAGTGCTATTGACTCATATATTGATTGCGTTTAGTAAATGCTTAGAGCTATGAAACATAATTCAACAAACCTACATAGCAACGAATAAATTCAAGATATCTACTTTTTAAGTTAGCTAAAATTTAAGTTTCTTACCACATTCATTAGATATTTGATATCATTCCATTTTGAGGGAGACACTTTCTCTCTTTTTTTATAAGCTCTTAGTGTTGTGAGGTAAACATCCAATGGTTGTAGAGGTTTGTCTATTAAATTATAAGTACCTACACCAGGTGAATCAGGATCTCCTGCTAATATTAATTTCCTCTTAGCTCTAAGCTTACTCCATTGGTTCCCTTTATATTTTAATGTTGTACTGTTAAGCTCATACTGAAATAAAAAATTTATATCCTTTTTATTAGGACTAAATACTCATATCAGGACATACCTAGGTAAATTTAATATAAACCGACTAAGGAACTGACTCTGATTATTTTCTTATTGAAATGGAGTAAATAGAAAATATATATATATATATATATATATATATATATATATATATATATATATATATATATATATTAATTTTTCTTCATTTGGTAACCCTGCCTGATCATAAACTTTATATAGAGATGTCACAATCTATTTTAACTATGGCAGATCTACCACTCATTGCCAAAATTTTGATATCATTGCCAATGCTAAAATGTAGGTAAACTTTGATAACTTTGAAGAAATGCTTTATACTTTTCTTGTCCTACTTCCTAGACCTTCTTTTTGATTAATCCAACGATCATCTATTTACAGTAAATTTATATCTGTATATATATATATATATATATATATATTTTTTTTTGGAAATCTAATCGCTTTACAACCAAATTTAATTATAGATGTAATCATAATAGTTTCCAGATCAATGCATATCAAGGCACTGATCTGCTATAGTAAAGGTGCCAAGTTTGAACTGGCTAAGGTGGGATATCTTTTTTATTCTGCAAAAGACCGTCATTGGTGCTGAGACACCCTCCTTGGGCACACCCATTCTCTATAGACTGGGTATCCTTAACAAAATAAATAAGGGAATACTTAGTGGTTGAGCATGATCACAGTATCGCAATTCAAAATGTATGTATTCAAGGTCAATACTGAAATTGATGATGGAATGCAAGAATAAAGGTATAATAAAGATAGTGGAACAACAAAATAAAGTGTCCATGAAGATAGTGGAACAATAAAATTCCATGAATGTCGAGCACTGCTTTCATGTATTTTATTTTTCCAATGTCTTTGAGGTACATCCATCATCAGTTTCAGTATAGAGAGAGCTTGAACGAACATGAAATAACTGGCTGATGTACAGAAATTTGCAGATCATTCAGTTTATTTTTAATACTGTCACATATATCCTACATACTGTAACACTTATGTGGGTTAAAGAATATTTATTAACAGAAATATACAGTTATCATAATGCCAACGAATTAATAAAACTTAAATATTTGAGCAGGTTACAAAATTGATAACGTTATAACACACAATCATATAACTTGAACTTCACTGTCAAGTCACAGACTTCGACTTCGACAAACTAACTCAGTCGCTGCTCCTTATATACAATCGTAAATAGTCAGGCCTGGAATATTCCAGAACAATGTGGGCAGTTCTACGCCATCACGGAAAGATATAGACACAAACAGTTCGTTCCAACCACTTATTTTGTTCCAACAAGCGGTCCGGGAGGTTACGCCATATGTTTTTTTTATTTGCTTATCGGTTTAACGTTACAATACTTTTAAATTTAAAACACAAATATTCTTTTCTTTTCCTCAATGTTATAATTAAATCTGATATTGTACACCTCATTTGTTTCTAATTATTTTTATGTTAATTATTTACCACTCACATATGGTCGGTGTAAAGCCAAAGTGAACTAAGCACTAAACTCTATATTTTGAGAAACCTGAAGTTAAAATTTAAGTTTTGCAAAACAGGTTTACTTAAAATATGATTACCACGAACACTTTTGAACTACAACATATGTTACTTTCACTCTTATATTATTCACATACAAATTATTAGGATTAAAAAAAAAAAAAAACTGTTTCTGTTTAAATTGACATATTAGAAACCTAAAACTTAGGCCAAATATCAGACAGAAATAGAATTATCCGTTTGCACCTTATTCATGATGATACCGCAAACATAACGTAACTAATAATACTGTAAATTTAAGGTTTAAAAAATAATAGGCTTGTAAACATTGATAGCAATCTTTTATTGTTCTATAACACTAACATACAAGTCTTAGCTCCGACATATTGTTTACAGCATACACCAGACACGTCACTAAGTGCTACAGAAAATGGCTTCAGAAATATATCAATTATAGCCAAAGAGGCTATAGACTAAGATTAATATAATCAAATATATAATTTCTAACAAATAATAGTAGAAGTCCTACTACTATTGGTTTGATGGTTAACCATACTTCACCATTATAATAATCATTCATTTTAGTTGGCTATGAATCCTAATAAAATATCATTTGGAAAAGATTTTATTAGTCTTTATTGCTAAAATATTGATATTATTATATATTTGTACAATAGGAAAAAATTACAATCGAGTTTGGTAAATATCATTGAAAATGTACATGAGATGCCCGTGGAACAGAGTTGGGCAAATTGTAATCAGAATAATGATTTGTGAATATGAATAATTGGTAATCATAAAACAAATAAAAATGAATAACCATTATTCATAATCAATACGGAGTATTTTTAATGATTATTGAGTGTTTATGGTATTCATTTGAAATGAATAATGAATAACTAAATACTAAATACTAATTATGGTATTCATTTCAAATGAATACCATAAACACTCAATAATCATTAAAATACTCCGTACTGATTATGAATAATGGTTATTCATTTTTCATTTATTTTATGATTACCAATTATTCATATTCATGTATCATTATTCAGATTACAATTTGCCCAACTCTGCCGTGGTCTTATGTGTTACCACAGGTATCATTCATATAAGGAAACATATTTCCTGCCAAACGTAATTTTAGGTACCCTCCTGAAAATTCCCTCTTCATGCAAAAATCTTTTTAACAAGTTATAAAAAAAAAATATATCAGAAGATTATCTACTTACTGGAAAATGACGAAACTTAGGTTCTATACGTTTTCGAAAGTCTATCCTTGGTGGTCTTAAAATTAACCCTTCTCCTTTTATAATATCAAAGCCATCAAATAGTTTAGGAGGTATTGAAACTGAAGGAGTGTATCCATAGCGAGGAGGTTTCCCTCTGTAAATCTGAAAAATTAAATCAATTTGCATACAACTTGCGTTACCTGAAGTTGTATTTGTCAAGAATTTAACTCTTGATCTTAAAGTTTCAAATCTTTATTTGTATACACAAATGAAAACAAAACAAAGGGAGTAAGGTTTAAGTATCCAACCCTTCCTTAAGTATCCTAAACCCCAACAAGCTTTACTCATTCAATCGCCAACTTCATAATAATTAAAATGTAAAAAATTATTACATAAATGTTTTAATAAATGTTTAGTATCAATCTATGGGTTCCTTTAGATTCCTGACTATAAAGCTGACCTCAACTGAGTTTGATATGGAATATGTACAAAATGAGTTTAAAATTAAACAAATTAACGACAAATTATTTAAGTGCATGACTTATTTATAAAAATTATTACATAAATGTATGACTTATTTATAAAAATTATTACATAAATGTTTAGTATCAATCTATGGGTTCCTTTAGATTCCTGACTATAAAGCTGACCTCAACTGAGTTTGATATGGAATATGTACAAAATGAGTTTAAAATTAAACAAATTAACGACAAATTATTTAAGTGCATGACTTATTTATAAAAATTAAAAAAAAGTACCCCCTTCACATTTGCTTTACAAAATTTCCATCTTAGGGCCCCAATTCCTCCTTTTAACCCACTTAATTGAAAGGACTAAAAAATACCAAATTTTATTCAATAGGTTTTCGTTTTAGGCCATAAAATTCGTCCGTATAATTTTTATAAAATCCTTGAACTTTTAAAAATTGGAAGTCGAAATTTTTCATGATTTACTGTATATTTCATATGTAGGTAAGTGAAAGTAAAACTACTTAATTTTGAATAATGTCTAATGTGACAAGTTTAATCAAAATCATAGGCTGTTTTTGAGAAAATAGCAAATGTGTTGTCCTGGTAAAAAGTTCAGATGACTTAATTTTGATGTAAGCTATGGTGTCACATCATAGGAATATACATACTTCAAATATCTAGTCTGTCCCCCAACACACGCAGGCACACACATACACACATCTGTTTGAAGGACTCGGTTGTATGGACTTAGGGGACCCCTTATTATGTAAGGTAAGTGAAATTAGAAAAAAAATATAACTAAAAATCTCAAATAAATATAACCAATGATAAAACCAAACAGAATCAATGCTCCATTGATTAAATCAATAAATTAATTAAAATTTTGACTTGAAGTTTTTTTCTGGCTTAATATACTTAACTTAAAATAAAATTATGTAAATATAATTAAAAACCGTAACCATGTTTCTACTAGTTTGCCGGTGCGAAAAATTCATATAATATATTAATCAATGACTTTATAACACCCAATATGAGACTAAGTAAACAAACATACCATATTATAAAGAAGAGATATTTTGTTTTTGCTATTTAAAGTAAAGCATTAAAAAGGATTTGAGACGCCGTAATATCTAAAAGAGTAGTCCAATTTTCATGATTTTTATTTTCAAGACATTGGGAATACAAAGATCTTTCACATTTGCAATTGGATAATTGATAACAAAAAATTTATGATTTTTCACTCTTTTCCTGGCATTGTTTGGTGGGACTGGATTATCTGACTATTTTTCCCATCTGGAGGGGTAAGAAATCTTTAAAGTGATACCTCAAAAACACTTTTAAGAAATAATATGAAAAATATGCTGCATAATTTCATAAGTTATGTTAGTAGGATATATTTTGACAATTGTTAAGTCACTAAAATTAGGTCTTGTCACCTAAAAGGGGAAAAGGCTGTAACTCTCCTCCAAGTAATCATATTTAACTTTTTTATCGAATGGTTAGTTTATGGTCAGGAGAATCATGTAGGTAAATTGCTAACAGCCTCATGATGATTTATATGCGAAAAATGAATTATAAAAAATTGTGTAACATGAGGAACAATTTTCAAGAGGAAAAAGGATGTAAGCCACGTGAAAGGACATACCTCTTGTGGAAAAGCATGTATTGCAGGCTATTTTAAAAATTTTTATAACAGTGGTATTTACCTCCTGAGAATATATAAGTATGTGACATGTCAGCTCATGAGGATGAGGCTAATATTGAAGATCCAAACTAAAAAGTTTGCTTAAAAGAAAGAGAATATCCAAATATATCATTTCAAAGGAGCCAACTGCGCTCATCATATGATGAAACATTTATTTTTACCTCCTTTAATTTAAAAAAAATGTATTTAGTACATTCTCCTAATAATTTTCAAGTAGGAAATATACAATTTTACTTATTTATGATGTTAATTTTGTTATCTATGTTGTGAAAATGATGGACATCAAAGTCAAGGAATAAATCACCTTTCCTACCTTGGTGACAGCTGTCTAGGCTAAAATAAAAATAGACAAATAAAGGCTATGATTTATTTCTTTTTGAAATGCTATAAAAATTAGTTAAAGTTAAATTAAATTTCCCTGATTCGAGGTCAAAATTGTATATAGTAGATTTAATGGACCTGGCTATTAAACCCTGTTACACTAATAAAACATTTGGGCTTTCTTTGATCAGATCAAAACTCTTATAATGTAGAAGTTATAACATATACATACATAGATACAGATAATATATACATTAATACTATACAGTACTAGTTTCCCTAGGTTACACAGCCAACTTGGTGCCATTTAGTGTGGCCATGAAAAGGACTTGTTTGGGGGTCTATTTATCTCTGAAGAGCGAGCATAGTAAGTGGGAGTCGAAAGCTGTGATCTAAAAAAGCTAATTAAGGCACTTTTTAACTGAAAAGGGTGCGATGAGAAGTCTCTTAAATCACAGCAACATTACCTCCCGAAATAGATCACCCAGAGAAGTAACATATGTAAAGCTTTACCTGCTATACTACTTAATACTAACATATTATTACCAAATAGGAAAGATATGATAACCTACAAAATGTATTTTCTATATTAGGTGACGATATGTACCCATCAAGATATAACTAAATGGTAATTATAAAACCATAATAATAATATTAATTATAAAACAATCATCCATAACCATATAACATATAATAATTATAATACTAATACCATATAACCATCCATCAAAATTTTAATTTAAAATACAGATAATATAAATAGAAAAAAAATATGTTTCATGGTAATACCTTTCCTTTGGTTTTTCTTCTATATTTTTGTCCATATAACAAGTCAGGATCGTATGAAAGAGGAGAAGGTCCAGGCTTACGACTAAAGGTAACTCTAGGACTTGTAAATCTTAAACTTGCACCTCCCTAAAAAGGATCAAATAAATTTCAATTATAATAGAAGGTAGTAAATTTTTTTTGAACAGTGGAACATGTACTGCATACATTACCAATTTGAGAATATAAAGGCTTTATGTTTAATGGAAATCGCGACTCTTTTACTATAATTCATAAAAAACATACAACGGAAATTCACATACTTTTGTGACATTATTAGATTAAAGATTTACTTGAACATTGAAAAATATATGAATTGATGGGGGAGGGTTTATTGAATGAACTGAGAGGTTTTAACAACTGCCGAAGATGAACTACCAATCCTTTTGAGTGGAACATTCAGCATAAAGGAAGCATGGTACCCACCAACTTTTGACAATACTTGGTCCTCTAGGGATACAAAACAGAACAAATAAATAAACCATTCCATTTCAGAACATACTAAAAATTGTGTCATTTTCTGAATTTTAAGAAATTGAAGCTTTTCCCATGTTCATACTATCCCAATGAAAATGCTTTCTAGCTTGGCCTTATCTTCAGAATAGATTGAAGGATGAGTTAAAAAGCAATTTGCTGACATAGCATCAAATGTACTTAATCTACGATATATGCATAGACAACTTATACAGAAGTGCTATATATATAGGGCTTAAAATAGTAAAATGAAAGCAAATACTTGCCCTTCAACTCATCATTAACATTTAAATATTTAAAAATTTACATCTTTCCATACTATAAAGTACTATGAGAGACCAAAAATTACTTGCACTGAAGGTGGTGTAACTAAACTCCCACAATTTTCTAATAATAATATTAAAAACAAAACAGGCCAGGAATAAAGATATAACACAATATTGAAACCAGGAGGCCATCTGTAAAAGAAGAACAGAGAGGATGTTCCACGAAGAAAAAACATTTGCCTAGTAAAGATTTAGCTTATCCTCTACGTCAATGGTGGTGTACTTCTCACTGATCCGGTTGAAAAGATACAAGAGGAAGTGACCTGATTTGAGGAACTTCAATGAAAAAGAGTGAGATGTTATAATTTGGAAGGCAAATTGAAAATGTACATGTACACAGCAGTGTTGAGGAGTAGGCAGTAGTCATGGAATTCACATGCCTAAGAAAATTCATGGAAGAATCTGAGAAATTGGACTCATAGATATATGAGAGAATAAGCAAAGTGAATGGAGTCTACTTCTAAATTTGCAACACTGTTGTTGAAAAGCATGAGGTAGCTAACAACATCGAACTCCATATCTTATATCAATGTTCCTACAAGTACTTTCGTACGGTGCTGAAAGCTGGTTGTTTACAGAGAAGAAGGAGAGCAGAGTCACTGCTGCTGAAATGAAATTCATGCAAAGAATAGCTGGTGTTCACAACGAGAGAATATGCAGCAAGTTAAACTGACCATTGAAAGAGGTTCTGCAAACCTGTTCAATTGAAATGGTTCAGCTAGGTAGATAGGATGGAGGAACATATGGACCCATTAAAACCAATGTATATATCTCGAATACATTGATAGACGTTGCAGAGTTAGAGGCAAAACCTCTGTCAGGCCAGGAACCTGGCAAGGAACAGTGGGGAGTTGAATTTCTGATTAGGCACTCCCCTATGCTGAGGAGCACAAAGGGAGAAGCGAAAGAAGAAGAGGAATCGAGATGGCTTCAATAGTTTGACCACGTATGAGGATGGGAGAAGAGAGATGGCCAATGAAAACATGGCTGGTTAATGTAAAGAAAGGAATGGCAGTTAATAAGAAAACTTAGCAAGTTTTAATTCAGGAATAAGATAACTATCATACAAAAATTCAAAGTAAAATAAAAATAAGATGAAAAATAAGAATTAAATGTTTCTTTCTCTCAAATATAAATATATAATAAGTAAAAATTTCTTACCTTAATGCGGTGTTTCCTATATCTTATATTGTAAGTGCATGGGGCTGGAACACCAGTATCAGCTAAAGCAAGTGCATTGGTAGAACAGTTGAATGGTACATGGCAGGCTGTGCATAAAAAGTTAGATACCAAGTCATTAGTCTAATCTGAAACAAAGATGGAAAATAAAATATTCACAATGTATAACTAAGAAGCACAGGGTATTACGTTTCTGCTTTGACAGAGGAAAAGGATTATATGATGCTGGTGAAATATTGGCATATAGTTTAGATGCACAGAATGGATCAGTTCTTGGAGCACGATTCCACATGCTCTTCTAAAAGTTTAATTATCAAAATGTTGAATTGCTATGTTTTCAAATACTATATTTCATGAAACAGCAATGAGAAGGACCTATATATTTTCAGAAACCAGTATTTAGAAGTTTCATTACAAATTATCATTTTTCAATAAAATATTCTTCACTAATCCTTTACTACAAGAAATAATGGCATTAGTAAATTGATAACTACTTCCTGTTTAATACTGTTTCTAAGGTAACAGTGACACATGTTTATTATTAAGAATCAATTTTTTAAAAAATAAAAATTTTTGGTTTGATTAATGGTTAAATTTTATATTTTTATTTCAGGCTATGCCACATTGCCTCATTCTGACACTCCAAACACAATAGGCATGAAGATAATAATATAATTGTAATAGAAACTATATTATTATAAAATAATGTTACAATAATGATATAAAAAATATCTCTGGCCCAATGGAATAACTAGTTAAGTTGAAAAATAGTCCTCATGAGTTGTATACATTTCGATCTTTTTAGAAACATTCTGCACATTATGAAGAGGTTGATAACTCTGCAATAATCATGAAGGCCAGCTAAACATTTTGAGCTGTGATTTATAGACTTCATTATACATATTTATAAATAAGTCATTTGGACTATTTTCCAATTTACTAGTTATTCCGTGGGGCCATAGATGTATTGTTAATAGATTTACCTACATTAAGTGAAAATGATATTGAGGAAAAATAAACAGAAAAAAAATGTAAATTTTAAATGAGCCATGTCGCAAAAGAGAGGAAGAGACGTCAATGAAACGTTTTAAAAATGATATGAATGCCTTTAAAATTACACTTATTAATACAGGTACACAACTTAATCAAATATACATCAAAATCTGAATATAAATATTAGATAGATTAGGAATAACATAGGCCAAATTAATAGGATTCTACTTTGCTTTGCTGCATCAGGTAAGAAAATGCTATTCTTTAAAAGAGAGGGATGTGGTGATATTCCTGATTTCTATAGCTCTTTAAAACAATATACGAACATTGTTCCTCAACAGGAAATTCAAAGAGACTTTGTTGATTAAACACTTAGTGAAGCTTTTAGTCTGATCTAATGGATACAAATTCATATAATAATACTTTCATTAATAATTAAATTAAATAATTTTTAATTAAATTTTCTTATGTGTTTTTTTTTTTTATATAGCTATTTTATGTTGATAGATTATAATTATCAGAAACATTAATACTTAAGAAACACAGGTCTATGTAACATATTTTTATTGATGATGCTGAAGATTAATGGAAAAGATCCCATTTTTTTTATCTATAACTTTATAACAATTTTCAGTTTTCAAACGAGTCTTTCATAATTCATTTTTAGATAAATTGTTGAGGAAAAAAAAAAAAAAATCAAATCGGTGAAAGTAGTAGATGTCCGAATTAGCTTTTTGATGTACCTGCTGTTAAAAGGTTTGTCCATGAACTCATACTTATTCCATAATTTATTTTCTCTTGATCAGTTAAGTGTCTGCAAGTGCTGTTAGAGTAAAGTTTTTGTGCTTAACGCCTATTCCTACACTTTTCAACCTCGGTTGGTAAAAACCTATTTTACAACCTAATAAAATCTATTTTTACAAAATGGTTAAAGTTTGACTTGTACTGTTTTCATTCTCTTTGATTTAATTAAAATTTATGTAATGAATGGCAAACTGTTCCCTGGATCATATGTCAAATACAATAGAGATTCTGTTAAGGAGATATTAGAATATTAGCGAATCAGTATTTGAATTAAAGCATCAAAAAGAAATTTTATGGTATAAATACGAAGATTAATCAAATATAAACGAGACTTTTCGCCCTTCAGGCACAATAGAGGAGGGAGAACGTTCCCGCTTTGTTTATTGTTGTGTAGGTTTGTCAGGAGTAGGGGAAGCACATGGGCTCGCCTCCTCGACCCTCTCAGTGTCCACCATGACATTGTCGGAGCAAGAGGTACCTCCGTCAATTGCCCAACGTGTTGTAATCAAGTTTCTCGCCACAGAAGGTGTAAAACCGGCCGAAATCTTGAGGAGATTGACTGCCCGGTTCGGGGAAGAGACACTGTCGCGAGCCAGAGTGTTTGCATGGCATAAACAGTTCGTGGAGGGTCATGATCGTGTTGAAATGAGAGCCATGACCACAGACCTCGCACCAGCATTACAGCGAACAACATCAGCAGTGTTCGACGGCTTATTGAAGATGACAGACGTCATACCACTTCTGAAATTGCAAGTGAGGTCGGGATAAGTTATGGGAGCACTTACTCCATACTCAAAGAGAAGCTAACGTACGCCAGGTGTGTGCCAGGTGGGTTCCTAGCCTTCTCACAGCTGACCAGAAATTGCATCGTCTTCAGATGTGTGGGCATCTTCTTGAACGATTTCAAGAACAAGGAGACCAATTTCTCACTCACATTATCAGCTGTGATGAAACATGGGTGCACTACACCCCAGAGTCTAAACAAGGGAGTATGGAGTGGAGAAAACAAGGAGAACCTGGACCAGTGAAAGCCAAGTCACGTTTGTCGGCTGGCAAGGTTTTGGCTACCGTTTTTTTTTTACCAGCGTGGATTGCTGTATCTCAATTTTTGGCACGAGCGCAGGACAATCAATGCAGCCTACTACTACGATGTTTTGAGTGAGGTCCGACTTGCATATCGCCGCATAAGACGAGACCTATCGATCAGGGAAGTGGTTCTTCTCCATGACAATTCTTCTCGCCCCCATACATCAGCCTTGACTAGGGAAAAATTGGAGCAACTGGGGTGGGAAACATTGGAACACCCTCCTTACAGTCCAGACCTGTCACCCTGTGACTTTCATGTGTTTGACCCTCTCAAGGCAGCTTTGGGAGGCCAAAGATTCGATAGTGATGCTGAGGTTGAAGCCTACGTGCGCAATTGGCTGCAGACACAACCTGCATCTTTCTACGTGGAAGGAATTGGAAAGCTGCCTATCCGCTGGGAAAAATGTGTTTCCAAATCAGTATATTATGTAGAAAAATAAACTATATTCTTTTTTGCGTTTAAAATAAAAATAAATTAAAAAAAAAAAGTCTCGTTTATATTTGATTCACCCTCGTAAACTAATTTGTTCTGTACTTACACTTACCTTTTGATTATCCAATAGACTGATCTCCATGTTCAACATTATTTACAAAAGTGAACAACTGAAGTATGGTTATTTTCAATACAGAACCACAAAGACAAGAAATGTAATTCAAATCGTGTGAAAGGAGGCCTCTCTACCTAAAAGTTGGTTTTCACTGCTAGACTAAAAACAAAACAAATTAATATATCCAACGTATCTTCATTAAAAAAAAATTAATAAAATTTTATTTAAAAAAGATAATTTGAATTAATTTAGTTTATGTGTGTATTTGGTGGTCTCTTGAAGGACCATAAATTCAATAAAAACAATTATTTCTTCATTCAAAAAATATATTGCACTGTGACATTGACTCCCATCAAAGTCACTATGCATCACTGAGAAATGAAATATTTCTGAGCACTGTGGAATAGGTTAATTTGATTACAGTGAATATATCATGATACATGTGATGGTATGTGTTTTATTTATTATTTTTTAATACACATATCATTAAAATAATTACTAAGCAGAATTTATTTGCTTATTATTTTTTTTTTTTTTTTATGATTTTTACTTTTCTTTACTTACACCTTTTGAGCAAAAACTTACCACTAATGAAAAATCTATCGGTTTTTAAAAATAAAAATAGGAATTATTTGTTTTTAAGTTGTAGATATCCCAATTTTTATTTGATTTCTATTATTCTTTTATTACTTCCATTGTTTAAGCAATACCACCGTACAATAAAAAAAACCTAACAAAAGATCATTAAATGTGAAACAATATTTATTATTTTCCACAGGGGTAAGAAAGAACTTTGATCATCTATAATCGTTATTTATATTTAAAGTTATTTATTTCTATTATCCACAAATCATAAATAATTTTAGCTATAAATAATGGTAACAATTTAATTTCATTACATTTCGAGACAAAAAAATAGTTATTCTGAAAGACTTTTTCGTGATCCCGATGTGACATTAATAGAATAAAAAATAAATTAAATTATTTTGAACAGCTTTTATAATGCATGTTATTAAGGTTTATATTTATGCATTGGGCATGGAGTGCATGTGCTGACAAAATATTTTCATTCTATTTTCATATAGACATGCAGATTGCTTATTAGTATATATTTGTATGTACATTTTATTATTTAAACAAAGAACAACTAAAAATATAAAAATAAAAAAAAATACAAGTCATTGAACTTAAAATTTACTTATGAAATATAAAATTACATTTATCCTTTATTTTATTCAATGAATTACAAGAAGTGATTCCGAGATCTACACGAAGGTATTTGTTTGATATTCTGCTACTTTTTAGATTCCTTGAACCATTAGTAAAGATAAAATAAAAATGTATGTAAGAAGGATGTTGGTAAGAAAAGCGTGGAACCATGATAATGTTATAGTATATTAACCATTTCTTGATCTGAGGGCAGTTTTTGATTTAGATCTATATGACAGGAAATAACATCCCCTAATTAGAAGACAGGTGCTATCAAATATTTTAAAATAGTAAAATATATGAGAATATTATTCCCCTTCAAGGTGGATTTATAACACTTTGAAAGGTCTGACACTGCTCAGCTAATCCAAATAAGACTCGAACAGGTACTTTGTTAGGCCATAGTGGTCAGTGATAGCACTAGTGTTACTATTGAATTAGTTAAAATAAGCTAATAGACCTTATTTTAGCTTGCTTATGATCCTGCTTATATCAATAATAAGTTTGAGAAAAAGCCAGAAAAGATGCTAATTCCATACTAGCAATATTTGTAGGGAAAATGGTTGTATAATAAAGGTACGTGGGTGTGGCCAGTCATCTTTGTTGGCTCAACTTCACGTTTCAAAGTAAACAGTACACAATGACAGTTTGTAGTACACCATGTTCGGGGAATAATCTGTTTGTCATGTGGTTCGACAAAGGCATCTTTGGCATCATCGAGTCTAGAGGTACTAGTATTGAATTTTATATCATGGCAGACCCAAAGAATGAAAACATTTATAAAATAAGGCCCCATATGACTCAACAGGTATGGGAGGCACAAAAAAAAAAAATAATAAATATATATATATATATATATATATATATATATATATATATACATATATATATATATATATATATATTTGACTAGATACCAGACCATTCTACTTTTATAAAACAGTAAAGAGAGCTGGTCTTTCTCCTCATTTTCATTCTTCTTATGGATGAAATATGAAAGCAGTGTAAATGGTGATTCTAAAAGAATATTGGAATTTCAATCATGTGCCAGCAATGACCTTTTCAGGGATAAACTTCTGATATACGAGATTCAGGAGGCTCTTCAGTCATCTTTATTCAAAGAATTCAATTTAAGAGGGTTCTGAACAAATCAGACTAATAGCAAGGTCTTGAAGGTGGGAAGATGTTAGTCAAAAATAATTACTGTAAGCCAACAGAGACTGTTGCAGAAGTAATAGGATGAAGGAGTCCAATCAGCATGTTATATCTTGGAGAAGAAGCAGCTGAAATAGTCGAAGAAAAACAACAAAATAAAAGTACAAATGAGGCCAATGTTAACTTTAAACATGTCATGACTGAAGACATCCTCATGGCAAAACCAGGTTATTTATTGAAACAGCGGTATAGGAAAACAAGGAGCAGCAAGAGGAAGTACCATCGCAGAGATGAGATTAGCCAGGGATAGTGAAAAGTTTTATTATTATACTTGGGAACACTTACAATGAAAATAACCTAATGTAAGGAAAAGAAGAAGCTTATTTTTTTTTATTTTTTTTTTTTTTTATCCTCATCTAATTAGTGATATGTTGAAAAATTAAGTTGGTATACTCATAAAAAACATTTTTAGCTTGAATTGGGATATATTAGATTAGAATTTCACCTAAGAACCACTTCTTGCAAGTACTTTATTTTTTTTATTGATTCATAAGTTCACCATCCTTAAGTGAATAATTCAAAAGATTAGTTTTAATTTTCCCCTGCATGGTGCTGATATGTTTACATCTTTTACATACAAGATTTATTTAGTAAAAGCAAAATAAAAATAATTTATGTTTATAAGCTTAAATCCAAATATATCACATAATTAACAGAAGGTAATAAGAAACATAAATATAAAATTAAGGCTGTATTTGTACTCTTTAATCCTCATTTTTCCAAAATTTATTTTTAGGCTTATTTTTACCTTGTTAAGAAAAAGTATAGAAGGAGCAGGGTCAAATAGTGCTATCTTTATTTTATACTTTCTAAAGAATGTTGCACTAATATTAATAAATTAGGTAAAAATTACTGATTGATAAACATCTCTAATTTTTTTTAAAAACATTATTCCATGATTTTGATTTAGAATGGTATTTTAAAGAAGTTATATTTCTAGTACAGACTTACATCTGATTTAGTACAGAACTTACTATTAAATTTCTATATCATAAAAACATTCATTTAAAAAGTGTGCTTCACATAGCCTGCTCCACTCTAATTTTTTTAAACATGCTTTTAAACCTTATATTACATATGTAGACAGTACAGATATGTTGAAAGACATTGATAGCATTCCTTACCTCAAACAATCGTCTACCATGAATGACCAAGGACCTTCCATCACAACCAAATTGTTCAAAAGTTATTGTCACAAAACATCTCGCCTAACGACTAACTACTAAGTAGGCTGTAAACTATTGTAACGATACAGTTAAGCTATTTCTTTAAAGCTATATGTACATAACCTCTGCTCGACATATTTTTTTTTTTTAAACCCGTTGCTCCGAACTGGTGGATCCCTTCTTTTCCAAGAAATAAGGGCCGAGTTGCTAATACCAAAGTAACTAAACTATAATGTTCACTGCGCCAAATTAACTTAAACAAATGTTCCATTACAGTTGAGATCATGACAGTAGGTGCGGAAATCTTGGAAATTGTTATTTGATGGCAACGGCGTTCTGAGAGACATTGTCCTCAAGTTGGGATCTGGCCTCTTTGGTTTCACTGGGACTCCAGCAGATATTGTCATCCTTTTCGTTGGAACCTTTTGGGTACCATTTCCAATGTCTCGAGAGCTGATAGTGAACTGAGTTCTATAATCATATCGAAGTGTCGAGCAGCAGGAGCGAGATGATACAATGGCCTTGAATCCAGCTCTAAACTTTTTGTTGAAGAATGCATACAATATGGGATTTATGCAAGAATTTGAAGTCCCTAGCCATTGTGCTATTGGCAAGAAGAACTCAATTATTGCCAATTCCATGGAGCCAATTTCACCACCTAGTTTTACCCTGCTGCAGATGATATACAGTGGAAGCCAAGAGCAAGCAAATAAGACTATCACAACAAGCAACATCTTGATAACCTTCATCTTAGACTTCTGAATTAATTGTTCTCCATGAGCATGTGTTTCACCAGGCAGAGTTCGAGTGACTACACGCTTCCATATCATTATATAGCATATTGATATCAGAATCAGGGGCAGAATATAGCACATGAAAAGGTGAGCAACTATGAAGTAAACACTTTCACTATATCGATCTGGCCATTCTTCAGTACATGTCTGAAACAAAAAAAAAAGTAATTATTTTTACTGTGTGGATATTTTTTCTATTTGTTACATTTAAATTAATGTTTGTATATTATATATTTAATTTATATAAATTTCAGTTAGTTCATTAGAAACTGACATAAAATGCATTGTTTTGGTAGACATGATTAAAACATGGTAACTATATTTGTCAGTAACTTACAGATTGAAGACAGTATTAGTTAATAAGACAAAAGGTGAGTTTATAAAAATTTACTTATATCAAAATTTGTATCGCTTTTGTAAAAATTTTCTTATATAAAAATTTACTTAAATCAAAACTTTTAAAATATAAAAATACAATTTAAATAAACTGATAATACCTGGGTTACATTTGAAGTAAAAGAAAAGAGTAATTTACAGTTTGTCGAAAGAACTTTGTGGAACCGTCAATTGTTTAACAAAAATTTTAATTTTTCCATTTGTTTTCATATTTATTACATTAGGTTCATAATATCAAATTATATGAGATCCATCTACTGTCTCTTTATTTTATTTGAAGAATCAAATTAGAAAAATTAAATTATTGACTGCCACCCCGGACTATTCTCATGAATATTCAAAATCCGGTCAACCATCATTTATCCAATACAAAAATTAAAATATTCCGACTAAATAGGTATCGTATAAACTTGAAATCTTAAAAAAGATAAAAAAAATTACCAAAAAAATTCAGTAAAACTAAAGTTTTGGAAGTGCTTTATGAGTGCTTTTATCGATCAAACGAGTACTTGGTTGTATATGGGAAAGGTATCACAAATAATAGAGTGTTTGAGCGAAGGGTCTATACCAGTAGTTACATATAAAGAAATTAATTAACCCATTAAAACTTTGTTTTCAATATTCAGAAAACATGCTAACAACCCTTACATCCACATTTTTCATCAGTTTTACAATCCTTTCCCTACACTATGAATTATGTAGGATATCTCTTCTATGACAGTTCATTTATATTATTTTATTTTTTCACAATTGAGACCTCCTAGGCATAATTGGAACTCATAGTTTTTCTTAACTAACCTTTTATACTCCTCTCAACTGGATATGTCATTTACCTGATTTCAAGAAACAAAAATCTTTTTAGAGGCCAAAATGTTTTGCCTTTGAAATTACAGATATATTGTTATTGGCCAATTTTCAAAACTAAATTTTATTTCTGGCCAACATAGCCAGTGAGAATATAAATATGGCTAATTTTTTCCCCAACAGGAGATTAGTTTATTTATTTTTTCTTTCACAACCATTTCGATCGATTTCATTACCACATCATGATTTGTTGCAATGTTCGTGTATATTTAGTTGCTGCTGATGCCTGTTTAACGCCTTATCATTAAAATATATATTTTTTTAATTAAAATAAGCATCAAATAATGTACATTTGGCATGGGTAGGCATGAAGGAGACAGTACCTAGTAGTTAAGAGTTAATACAGGCAGAGAAGTAGAAGGCACTTGGGTACAGTATACATAAATATATATTTTTTCTGTAAATCCATAATTTTAAAAGTTAATGTGACTTGTTCAATATTTTTGTATCGTATATATGATTAATTTTCTTCTTACAAAAATGAAGAGAAGAATTAAGGATCACAGAACTGTATATTGCAAATTTATATTAGGGGAGACATTCTTTAAATTATACCTAACTGAATATTTTGGCCCAGCTGTGTGAGTCACCCATTCCACCAAAAATCTTCACTTCAGTTAGTTCGATTTTATTTAAAATTCAAATAATTTATTTATTTATTTATTGAACAAATGCATCTACCCATAGTGGGTCATTAGCATAACAATCATAAATTTGATAGCATAAATATAGTATTTTCTGAGTTTTCTAATTGAGTACTGAATTGGATTGAGTTTTTTAACAGTTAATGACATGTTGATACAATTACCATACAATTAACATTTGAGAAGTATTACATAGTTCATTTACTTGTATTACATAGTTAATTTTAAATTGTCTAAATGAGATGAAAGAACTTGGATTTTTTCAAAAACTTGATTACACTTTCGGCAGCGTTCTCCGTGTCACCGAGGGCGATGTCCAGCCTGTTGTCAATGTTGCACTCTCTTCTTGCTTCCTCCAGGGCCTCGCAGTCCAGTAGAATGTGCTCTACAGTCAGAGTTACCTCGCAGGTCTTGCATGTCGGAGGGTACAATCCCTTGAGGAGGTACGTATGCGTTATAGACGTATGTCCGTGACGCATTCTTGCCAGTACAACTTCTTCATGTCGGTTTGTTCTCTCCGCAGTTTTCCAAAAATCGGGACTAGCTTTGATTTTTCTTAATTTCTCACTTCTATTTTTCCACTCTGTGGTCCACATATCGAATACTATTTTCTTGACGTGCTTCTTCCAGTCAATAGGAGTAATCTTGTTAACAAACCTCACTTCTGAAACAGGATTTATTCTAGCGTCATTCGCAGCCCTGTCTGCTTCCTCATTTCTTCCAATGCCCAAATGAGATGGGACCCACAAGAATTTTATGGCTTTTTCAGAAAGTGAGCACTTCCATACCAGGGTTTGGATTTTCATCACCAAGATGTCTTTAGAGTTCTTGTTTTCCAACGACTTTAGAGAACTTAAGGAGTCCGAAACTATCACATGATATCTGTGCTGGTGTTTTGTTATAAGTTTGAGGGCTTTGAATATTGAATACAGCTCTCCAGTGTATACACTGTTCGGCTGTGGTAGGCTGAACTTTTGACAAATGGAGTCCATAACGAATGCACATCCAACTTTTGAATTTGATTTGGATGCATCAGTAAACCAAAAACGGTAGTTGGAATATAGCTCTTCACGTTCTTTGTAAATTTGGTGGAATACGTGAGGAGGTGTTGTGTCCTTCGAAAATTTTGACAAGCTGTAGTCTATAGTGTTATCTGATTGTATCCAATTAGGTGCTGTATTATTTGGAATTTTGAAGAAATTTGGAAAAGTGATTTCTAACTCGCTTGTTAATTTGTTGACTCTATCAATGAAGCATTTACAGGATGGAGTATGTGCTTCGTTTTCACTTGAATGAAACTTAAGTTCAGATGCAATGATATTTTTTCTAGACATCAATGTACCAGCATATGCCAAAGCTAAATATTTTCTTCTTTTCTCCAGAGAGGGTTCCCCACTCTCTATGTACAAACTTTCTACTGGCGTGGTCCTGAATGCACCCGTGCAGAGACGAAGTCCTTGGTTGTGCAATGGGTCCAAGAGTTTTAAAGTTGAAGGGCTCGCTGAACTGAAAGCGACTGAACCATAATCAATGATGGGTCTGATCAGAGTGCGGTATAACATAAGTAGCGTTCTCCGATCAGATCCCCACTGCGTGTTAGCCAGAATTTTGAGTAGATTCAGGCCTTTTTGGCATTTTACCTTAACATTACGGATTTGATCACTCCAAGTTAGTTTTTTATCAAAATAGATCCCAAGAAATTTTATTGATTCTGTGTAAACAATAGGCTGATTTGATAGATTTAACGAGGGGTTCTTTTGGCATTTCCTTTTTTTGCAAAAATGAACCGCCAGGGTTTTCGTTCCTGAAAAACTGAAACCTGTAGTTTTGGACCAGGCTTCGAGATTTTCTAATGTTTTTTGCAGCTTCCATTCAATGTATTCGAGTGACTTGTTCCTTATATAAATTGAAAAATCATCAGCAAATAGAGAACAATTTACTTCATTTGGTGTTGTCTCTGTAATGCTATTTATGGCTATCAAAAATAATGTTACACTCAGGGGAGATCCTTGAGGTGTGCCATTTTCTTGCAGGTACGTTTGAGAGAGGTTTGCACCAACTTTCACCTGGAATGTCCTATTGTTTAAGAAGTTGTTGACAAATGTTAATAATCGTCCAGTGAGGCCGAGCTGTGAAAGTGCCCTGACCACGTTATACCGCCACATAGTGTCGTAGGCCTTTTGGATGTCTACGAAGATAGCAACTAAGTGCTCTTTATTTGAAAACGCTGTTTGAATTTCATTTTCAAGTTTCATTATTTGATCGATGGCGGATCGGTTTTTCCTGAAGCCACATTGTGAAGTTGAAAAAAAGTTTTTTGAGTCTAGATAATGTATTAGTCTGTTGTTTACCATTTTTTCAAGAATTTTCGAAGTACATGAAAGTAAGGATATGGGCCGGTAATTGTTGATCTGTATATTTTTGGGGCTTTTCTTAATTGGTATAACTATCGCCTTCCTCCATGTTTCTGGGAAGCAGCCAGTTGTCCAGACTCTATTGTATATGGAGAGAAGAAATAGTTGAGCATTTAAAGGTAGTTTTTTTAGAAAAATATATGGAATCTGGTCGGGCCCTGCTGTTGATTTATCTTTACACGTATCTAGGGCAATTTTCATTTCTGCTAAGCTAAATGGGTGATTATATATTTCAGAATTTGTTGTGTCGAAATTTATGACGTTTTTCTCTTGGTCGATTTTATGCTGCAGGAAATCTGGGCTATAGTTTTCTGTTTTAGACATGGCAGAAAAATATGAACCTAAACCTTGGACAATTTCGGATGGGTCGCTTATGATTTGGTTGTCAGCCTGAATTACAGAAATATACTCGTGCTTCGTGTATCCTTTTATTGCATTTACTCTTCGCCAAACCTCTTTTACAGTGCTGCTGCTATTTATAGAACTAATATAGTTCATCCAAGATTTCTTTTTGCACGCCTTCAATACTTTGTTTGCTATTGACCTCATTTTTTTAAACTCGCTTAAATCTTCTGGTAATTTCGTTTTTTTGAATTTATTTAACGCTCTTTTTTTATTAGTTATTGCGATGCGGCACTCTTCGTTCCACCAAGGAACCTGCCGTCTGCCCTTGAAACTTATCTTCGGAATACTTCTGTTTCCGGCTTCAAGAATTTTTAGATTAAAGAAAGATATATTTTCCTCCAATTCTGTGACACTATCTTTCTTCGTTTCTATTTCTTTTTCTATTAAGTATGAAAATTTTTCCCAGTCGGCCCGTTTGAATGACCACCTCGGTATTCCATTTGATGTGATGTTGCTATCATCGAGCGTTATGGTGATAGGGTAGTGGTCGCTGCCATATAGAGTGTCTTTTACGCTCCAATGAACTTTGTGAAAGATTTTAGCATCAACAAAGGATAAATCTATCGCAGAAACTGAACCGCTCGTACAGAAATGAGTTGGGGATCCATCATTGGTAAGAATTAGGAAATTATTAAAGTTGATAAACTTCTCGATTTCAACACCTCTGTTTTTATAGTCGGATAGTGTAGAGCCCCACAATTTGCTGTGTCCATTCAAGTCCCCAAGAAGGATTACAGGTCTGGGGAGTTGATCCACTATGGCTTGGAGGTCATTGGCAGTGAAATCTCTATTTGGCGGTATGTAAATATTGCAAACTGACATAGGTTCTGGATAGTAGATTGTTGTGGCTATAACTTCATGGATTGATTTAATGTTTATTTCTTCTGAATGTATTTCCTTTTTAACCATTGTAGCAACTCCTCCCCAGGCGGACTTACCATCAGACCTATCTTTCCGATAGACGTTATAGTTTTTAAGGTTGAATCGCTGGGATTTCAGGAAGTGTGTCTCTTGCAAGCAAAAACAGGTTGGGTTCTCTTCTGTTAGTAACAATTTAAAATATTCATAGTGTTTGTAAAGTCCGTTACAGTTCCATTGCGTGATTAATGTTTTGGTAGTTTTGACCATATATGTTAATAAAAGGAAAGAAAAAATTATCTAATTATATAAAACAATTGGCTAGACTAGTTAGTTATCAGAGCTATCTTCCGTATTTATTGTATTGTCTGTTGAGTCCCACTGTCTGTTGAGAAGCTTTGAAATTTTGATCTTGGAGCGCCGATTTGTAACCAAGTTTCTGGTGTCAGCCAACATAGCCCTAAGGCCTTCTATATTATCTGTAAATTCATGAACTAGCTTGTTGAAATCTTTCGTTTCTGAAGCCATATCAATTAATTTAATCAAATTGTCAAATGAAATAGGGTATTTGTTCTCATCAATTGATTTTCGGGCTTCTTCAAGGTTAATTTTGGTATTCTTAGCGGTCTTTTTTAATTTTTTTGACTTTTTGCTAACTGTTTGAGTTGCTTCCATAGGTGGAAATTCTTCGAAATTAACAAAATTTTCTGATTCCTTATTATCATCTAACATAAGGTTGAGCTCAGTAGAAGATACTGTAGAAGGAGGAGGGCTGGGATGGCTTCTTTTGATGCCAGAAACCACTGTAGGTGATAACAATAAATTATTGCTATTATCTACAGCTGTTTCTTTTTTAGAATTGGTCTCAGCAGTGACGGCTTTGTTGTGGTCAAGATCACCATGGTTACCGGAATCCTGCATCTCGGTCTCGTCGCCTTTAATGTTTACCTGGGCTTTTGTTGATACTATGGCGTTGTCATGGTGACAAGCTGGGGTCGGCTGTACTTTTATATTACTGCTAGGTAATGTCTGATTAGGCGTATCTAGCAAGGAGCGATAGGTTATAGTTTTTTCACTATTATAATTTGTTTCTGAATTAAAATGAATTAATAAGCCTTCGTTGTCTTGATTATTTATTTTTTTATCATCCTCGTCGTTTTCGCACTCAGGGCAGTCAGTGGATATATGGCCCGGTTGCTTACAAATAAAACACATCACAATATCTTCGCTAAGAAAAATGCGATATGATACGTTTTCATGTTTTATTAGTAGGGACGAAGGCAGTTTGCTAAGGTCGTCAGGTGGAATGTAGACCTGTCTTCTAAAACTGAGTACATGGGCTAGTCTTGGGTCTTGGTAACCGGCCCTGAGAAAATGCATTGGGGACACTAACCTTACGCCAATGTTTTTAAGTTCTTTTTCAATAGCATCATGCGGTATTGAAGGACATGCATTTGATATTATGATTCTTTTTGCTGGATTAATTAGTCGTTTTATGAGAATTTCTTTGTTATCTATTGTTATAGATTTATGGTACTTTAAGAGGTTATCTACTACGTCCTTGTTGCTAAAATGGATACAAAATCGGGAGTTTGAAATTCTTGAAGTGTAACGAATAAATTTCGGATCAATTAGTGTTGCGATTTTAATTACATATTCTTTTTGTTTAATGCCTGGGTAAGTGTGTAAAATTATAGCATTTTCTCGTTTAGAAAATCTTTCCGTGGCGGTGGCTTTGGCATAGCTGGTTGTTGTTGCTGTCTGGTTAAGGTTAGCTGGTGCTTTTGAATTGCTATTATTTGGTGAATTTTCAGTTTCGTTTTCCTTTGGGTTTGATGGTCTCATCGCGCCCAGTTTCGTTGAAGACATTTTGGGGCCTTATAACAAGGATACAGAGCGTAGTGCTCTGGGCAACTATAAAGGGCGCCTAGTCGCCCGACTTTTTATAATTGTGCTATAATCTATTAGATTATGGAACACGCGCACTAAAATTGTACAAAAGACACAAAATAAAGCAAGTTTTTTCATAAACAACACTTTAAAATACCTAAAACTGTAAGACTGACCTGAAGTGTGTGTGCTTCATGTGGGTCCCAAACAGCTGATCTCAATTCAAATAATTATTCTGCAACAATTATTAAGTGTTGTGTTGTGTTGCTGTGTTGTGATCAAAACCATTATAATAAAGATCCAAATGAGCAACCTATAAGACACCGACTTCTAGGTTATGTAACCTGAGCTGGATATAGACATTTGTAATAGGGAGAAACTGGAGCGCTTTATGTGTAATAATTCTATTTCGTTTTTCTTAACTAAATGTTTGAACATTCATAGGGAAGAGCCATAAATTCACCTTTAAAGAGATGTAAAGAGAAAAAGAAACACTACCAGACAGAATCTGAGATAGAGAAGAGGACAAATCCTAGAAACGAGTTAAACCGTGTTCTCCACTCGGCGGATAAAACTCTGAAAAGTTTAAAAGGAAGAAGGGCAAAGCAAATAAAAATTGCATCAGTTGCCCTAAAAGGGACGGCTGAGGTCAAGGAAAGAGTCCTTAAAAAAAGCAACACCTTGAAGCTAAGATCAGGGATAAGGCTTTACTTAACTAATCCAAGTCCAAAGCGTAACAGTTTAAATTAACATTTACAGAGTTCATTTTTGTTTCGTAATTACTTTGTCTTTAAATCTGAAAATATATTTATAATTTTAGCTGAAAGTTTGAATAGTTTATAATTATAATTAATTTAGAAGAATTCGCACTTCGTTAGACGTACAATACAAACATCAACTTCATTCGAGGACACAATACAGGTATAAAAACAAAATTAATCTTTAAAATAATTCTGAAGACCACAGATCCAACATTACTTTAACATTTAAAAGTTAGTTGAAAATTAAAATATCTAAATTTGCTTTTAGATAGTACGATATGCCGCTTTACGCCTTTTTCTAAAATACTAGACGTTTTAGATTCACTAGTGCAGAATTTGGTCGCAAAAAATTGTATGCAGCAAGAAAATCTAGAGCTGTACGTAGTTTTGTAGAAATATTCAATGATTTTAGTGACCTATTCAAAAACTATTTTATTATTACAGTTTGTGCCAAGAAACTAACCCGTTACCTTTCGGAGTAAATTTTAGCCTGGCCTCAAACCAACATAATTACCTTCAGTATTCTATGGTAAAAATACTTATTTTTCGTGAACGTTTAGCAATCAATTTTAAAAGTTAATTTGAAAGGAAGTGAAATAAAACAGAGCTAAGCCGGGGTTTCTATTGAACAACAATAAGCCGAAATAGGAGTTAAAAGGGAACTAATGATAAAACTTCCCTGTAAAAGGGAAACGAAACGAAGAATTGAATGAAGAAAAGCATCGGCTAATTGAAGTAGGAGTTGAAGCAAAGACAACCCTATGACCTTTAAAGACTAGCTACCCCAACACTCGTTAAGGTCTTAAACTCGATTAACACCGCAGTTTATCTGTGTCTCCACCCCGTCATCAAACCTCAATCCTATCTCATTCCCTTTATTTTATAACATTCCTATAATTCGCCATTCTTCTCTGCATTTTATTCTATTAAACGTATCCCAATTAAATATGGTGAATATTGTTTTAAAATAGAAGTACGTTACAATTAGTATTAAACATATGAGTTATTACACTGTTTGATGATTTAAATTTTCTCAGAATATTGCAAGCTAACTTTAAATAAATAACCTTGCAGTTATATATATTTCATTACTATCAGTGTCAATCCTTGAGTTCCCCACCTGTCTCTTGCCACATTGACTGATCCAATCCCCACTAATCACTGTTCCAGAAAACCTGATAATCAATTATAGTCGAATAGTTGACTAGGAAACAGCACAGCTTCTGTCGTTTGGAGTTTGCCTTTTGATTCTTGGATGTTCCAATTCTTTATAGATCCAGAGCAACTATCCAACTTTGGACAAAGTTTTCCGCTATGGAGTTGATGTTACTATCCTCCAAGAAATTCCACGGGAGGGGTCAACAGGGGAAGAGATTCATGCCAAATATTTTAATTGTGTATAGAATAACTAAATGCAGACGATTCTGACTGTTCTGTCTATCTGAACAGTAGACAAAAAAGTGAAGACAGATTTTTATGAATTTCAGGTGAAGCATATATTCTGTCGACAAAGTAATTTGAGACGATTTTAAAAATAACATTTTAAATTAACATAAAATTAAGGGTAAATATAATGTGTTCGATATTTTTAACGAAAAAGTCTCCCTTTAGGCACATTAAAAAGGTAATGAAGAGCTCTCTGATACGTCACCTTAAGGGAACAAAACGATACTAATTAATAGATGATTGCCCGTTCAATAGTTTTTATTTTTTTTTATTTTAAAATTATTTTACAGGAAGAGAAAAGATGTACCACGGCCATGAATAGAACCCGGGTCTCTGTATCAGCGTTCATCGCTCGTAACCAAAAAATTACAAACCCGTTAAAAAAAAAAAAAAAAAAAAAAAAAAAAAAAAAAAAAAAAAAAAAATGGAAGATACTTCTGCTTTAGTTGAAATCTTTAACCAGAAGGTAGAAAAACGCATTCACCCAAGGGATGAAAGAAACTGAGAGGACAGCAAGCTGGAGGAAATATAAAGATTACGGAGCAATAAAGAGCGTCATAAATGTTAAATTTATTTTACCCAGACATGTTGAGACTTTCTCATGCCTTATAGTATATACTACTTATAAAAACTTTAATAACCACGAAATCAGGCTGTTTCTTCTTTAAATATATTTATTACTAATTTTTGATGGTTTAGATAGTTGGTGTTTAAATTTATAAGTGTTATTATTTAAAAAAAAAAAGTTTAGAATAAATATTTATTAGAGGAGAAATGATAAATTTTTTATTTAGCCTTACTTATGGAGTACACAAAATACACATTTTATATAGGTATAGGTAGATAGATAGATACTCATGTTTTATTATACAGTAAAGTTATACAAATTTTATGTAGGTGTATGAGGATTCCTTAGGTCGGCTTTAACAAAACTTTCCATTTGGATATCACAAGCATAAACCAAATATATATATTTATTGAATTATTGTGAAACTTATACCAAACGTTTTTCGATCTAAGGGAAAATATATAGGGTAAACCGTATAGTTATTGGCACCCTTAAGACTAAGTTGCAGTTGTGACATTAAAAAAATACTTCTTATGAAGGGATCTAATTGAAACTTCCTGTAACCCCTCTTTATCTATCCTTATAAAGACTCAAGAGTTCTTTTTGGGTCAAAAGTTCAATAGTTTTACAAAATTGGCAATATTCATTGTTAAAAGTGCCAAATCTGCACCCTGTGGATTTAATTGTGAAATCTTCCCTATCGTTAGTTTGTTAAAGTCTTACTTCATAGAAGACTTAGAGGACCCTTCAAACAT
Source organism: Aelia acuminata (assembly GCA_911387785.2). Classification (NCBI taxonomy): domain Eukaryota; kingdom Metazoa; phylum Arthropoda; class Insecta; order Hemiptera; family Pentatomidae; genus Aelia; species Aelia acuminata. Next base: position 182,892,565 of record OU426978.1, on the reverse strand, counting down.
AAGACTCATGTATATCTTGTAATAAAATTAGGACTTGTTTACCTATTTCTTTAAGTTAAAGTTGGGGTGCCGATAACTGTACTGAGTGCCAATAACTGTATGGTTTACCCTATGTTTACGTAACACTAACCATTTCTATTCAAGTTCATTCTGAACATACCAGGAAAGAAACAAAAGGTTTTATTAATTTAAAACATAATTAATTTTGAGATAATTTCGATTTGAAAATATCCATGGGACATCAGATTACTTAGCTGACTTATATCACGGGTCGAACGTATGTGTACTTCCTAATTGCCCGTTTAAGTGAAAGAGTTAATCGGTCGCTGCAGTTGATTGGTGCTTACAAATGACAGCGCCATCTACAGGCAGATTAGAGGATGTCTTGCCGGGTTGATTAATCTTCATCTTCCCCTCGGCCGATTAGCTCATTGACACCTAACGAGACAATACTCTATCAGTCTAGCTAGACCCATCGGCTAATCATTTCTTCTTGAGTTAAACTTTCTTTATCCGAATTTCGCGATATGTTAACAGCAGTCTAAGGGAGTAGAGTTTACCAATACTTTTGTGATACAATTATTTATCATGCGATGATGATTTTACACCATATAATTAGTTAAAATACGAGAAAATCAAACAAATGTGGAAATAGGGAAAAGGGAATAATATTGGATTCGATCGATAGGTTTTATCTGGGATAGATAATGTAGCATAATCAGATATTGATGTATCATTGCAAATTGAAAAGATCTAGGGAGAAATAGAGGTGAAGAAGATATAATAAGGAGCGTGGCAGTATAGGCTTAATATTAAACCATTTTATTATTACTAGCCTTGATTATATTTAAACTAGATTTTCCGGAATCTGATTGATTTTACTCAACATCATTGGAAAACCCATTCTTGAAACATGCATTGATTCCTAACATATATTTCACAGCGTTGGATTTCACATTCCAAAATTCCACTCCACAATCCATTCATATTGTAACATTAAATCGTTAAATAAAAAAAAAAAAACATATGATTTCAAATCCAAAACCGTTTGTTGGAACAAAATAAGCGGTTGAAACGAACTGTTTGAGTCTAGATCTGTCGTGCCTAGTCCACGCTGGCGTAGAACTGCCCACTTTGTTCTGGAACATTCAAGGCCTGACTATTTACGATTATATATAAGGAGCAGTGACTGAAGGAGTTAGTCGAAGACTGTGTCTTGACAGCGAAGTTCAAGTCATGTGATTGTGTGTTATAACGTTATCAATTCTGTAACCTGCTCAAATATTTAAGTTTAAACAATTCGTTGGCATTGATAACTGTATATTTCTGTTAAATAAATATTTGTTACCCACATAAGTGTTACAATACAATCGTTACTTGGCATTGTCTCTTCAACATTACAGGCTGGAATATAATGCAGAAAAACCTTCCTGGAAGTGGAACATGCTTTCAAATTGAAAGTGAAAGTTTCAATTTTGCTCGGAACATGAAAATGGTTAATTGACTCCGTAAATATCTACCCCCTCAATATTTTACTCTTGCTCTGTTCCAGCCTTACAAAGAGTGCAAAATGTATAGGGTTACACAGAAAAAATTTCCTTTCTTGAATGGAAGTAATTGTCGGGATTTTATTATCTATACTTTCTGTATCCTTAATTGCCCACTCAGATCGGCTTTAAGAACGTGATTCATATGAGCGGTATCATTCACAACTTTACCAGTTCACATATTTCTCGAGAAGCAGCGTCTTCAGTCAATATTTTTTATATTTCAAGCTTTTCTGAATTCATATTTAACTTATAAAACTTTTAATGGACTAAAAGAGATGGTTGGTAAGTAAAAGACAAAACTGGGAAGTCTTAACGATGAAAGATAGGGCAATAATCAGCATTTGTTGTTTATAATTGAATATTATAAATTAAAACAGTGACATCATTAATTATTTTTTTCCATTAGGCTAATTATTTGCCATCGAGGGGTTTTAAGCCGATCGAAAATATCCAGCTTCCTGTCCTCTCCGCCCTTCTTTATTCAGACGAGACCCGGGTACGGTATAAAAACGGACATAAAACCGGGAAAGTAAAGAGCAAAACATAAAATTGAAGATATAAAAAGAGATGATGACAAACGCGGAGAACATTTTAAAGGCGGACGCCTCGGATATAAGCTATCAGGGGGTGTCATTATTTATAGTGACTGCAGGGTATAGATGGGGCATAAACTGACCCTCGAGAAAAAGCTAACGGCACATATCAATCATTGGCCGGCATTAACATCACATCCTTTCTATTCAATTAATAGCTGCCATCCATCATCTAGCCCATCTTCTCCTAAGGTATCCTCTTCCTAATGGGATCGTCCCATCGCCTTTCATAAAATGTCTGAGGTATTGGTCATAGCGGAGTCGTTCCCCCGGCGCCAAGTCCCTTTCAAAACATGATATTTACTTAGTAAGGATAATCGATCAAAAATCACGCAACTTGTCTGCCATTTCTGTATCTTAAAATAGTCTTTTTCTTTTTTATTACCAACGCACTCTTTTTTTATCCATAATACTTTTTTTTTTACATCGATTCGCACCTGTCAGCTATCTGCGACAATCAGCGAATTCGAGGGCTGCAGTAACGCATTAATATGCAAGGCATGAGGGAAGGAAAGTGCTCAGCAGCACCTCTTCCGGGATTGACACAAATTCAGGAGAGGAAGTCTCTCATCCAGCTTCTTTTTAGCGGTCTTCTAACTGGTATGTCAGCCATGGCCATGTCGTTAATTAATCTGCTACTATGTCCTTCCATTTAACAAAAAAGCGTGAGTAAAGTGTTCGTATGTGCTGTTGGATAGTCTGTATGTAGAGTTTAGTTACTTACGAACCTTGGAGCGTCCGTAATTAGTCTCAAAATTTTAGATTGTTAAGTTTATAAGTTTTGCAAGGGCGTCTTTTTAGCTTAGCCCTAAATCTGTGAGGCATATGTCCAATATGTTCAGGGTTTTTTTTTTTTTTCATTTTGACAAGTGGGTCCCAGGCCATCCATCTGTCGAACAGAAGTCCAAGGTAGCGTACAGTTTCTGCCAGAGGAATTTGGTTGTTGCCGATATAAACTGGGGGACATGTATTTCGTCTGAGTGTGAAAGTTGTGTGTTGTGATTTAACATGATTTTATTTCATTTCCAGAGTAAGTACCATTTTTGTAATTGAATTAAGTGTAAATTAATCTTCTTACCATTTGTTCTAAATTTTTCGAAAAATTACTGTATAACAGATTGGTTGACATACTGACCAACAACAATATAATACCTGACCATCAATTCGGTTTTCGTTCTTCCCTTCCTACAACACAACAATTAAACAGAGTTACTGACTACATTGCTCGAGCACAAGAGCAAAAACAATACGCAGCTGGTTTATTTCTGGACGTCGCTCAAGCATTTGATAAAGTCTGGCACAAGGGGCTTCTCTTCAAACTTAAAACCCTATTACTCCACACATATTATCTCATACTCCAATCATACCTCTCCTGCAAATTCTTTTCTATCTGGTAGGGGTCAGAGATATCCTCAATCCGACCAAATCTCAGCAGGAATTCCGCAGGGATCAATACTGGCTCCGTTACTTTACATCATATACACTCACGGTAAAATTTTGACTGCAACTTACGCTGACGATACAGCAATTTTAATTAATACATCATGGCCCCAGACTTGCCTCATTGAATATACAGAACCATAATAATTTTAAAACAACAATATAATAATTAAAATTTGAATAATTCAAATAAAAGAAACAGGAAGGGAAAATTCCCTAAAAGCAGGAAGAGCTAAACCTGTTCTCCAATTTGGGGAGGGGAGAACTGGACTAAAGGACGTCCATGCGCTTCTTCAACCGCGTCACTGGTATTAAAATCCAGTGGAGGTTGAGCTACGGCACTTTAGCCACAGGCAATGAAATATTCGCGTCTAAATTTTTTCACTCTGCATAAGGGTATAAGTGTCTTAGGAAATTTTTACAGAAATTATGTGATTCATACCCTCTAGGGTGAACTACGTACAGTGCTTACACCCAGGCCATCTTTCATACGTTCAATGAACTCTTTTCTAACAACAAAACATTACTTATACTCATTCCTGAAGAATGGTTTTGGCAAATATAATAATTTGGCAAAAAAAAAACACTAATTTTATTTTATTTTTTTCGCACCTAGACCCTAATGCATTTCCACGCTTCAATTACATGTAAATGTTTTGTGATCCTATCGCATGTCGGCATGAACATTGTTACAACTCAAAATATATCAACTTTGAATTATGCATACCATTGGAATCCGAATGACAAAGCCTACAATGCCAGAATATAGTCACAATAAAGTAAGAAAATAGTATTAGTAGTTCCGTTCACGTACTGCGCAATATGTCATATTCTTTTATGGAGGGAATAAACATGTTAACGCCGATAGAGGGCTACTTTTGAGTTACAGTTAGTAACGTTAGTACAACTGCCCAAGATTATTTTCTGATCAGAGATTTTCCCCTGGGGTTGTTTGTAATTATATAGTAAACTTGAGAATGCAATTGAAACTTCACATGTTATCCAAAAAAAACAAAACAAAAAAACACAGTTTTTTTGAGTTTTAATTATCCTCTTGCCGACGTGCTGTATCTTCTAGTTCTTTTATTGTCAAGACTATGAGAGGAATTTCGTACTAACAATATTTTATTAGACTTTAGGTAAATATATTTATAAGTATCTCTAGCTTCCTATGAAGGTTTTAACTGATATAGCTTAGCATGGAAGCTGTGGAGGAAATAAATACGTTATGAGACACCTTTACTGAAAAGAGTACGGAGCGCCCTGTGATGGGGGAGCTGAGTGGGCAGCGTTACACACCATTACACCACTTTGCCGCCCCTTTACTGCATTATCAACAACCCCCCCAATCTTCTATTTAGCCGCTTATATTAATTAGCTCATTATCTAAGCCCCCTGCTATCTATTATTGTATATCCCTGTCCTCTAAGAGGGTTTAAAATTAAGTAATAAGGGATGGGATCTTTTATTACAGTGATATAACGAGGAGCGGTAATTTCCCTTTGCGGGGTGCCCTAGAGTGTGAGGTCCGGAACAGACTGAACTTTCCGGCCCCCTTGGCTACGTTACTGGTGATAGTAGCCCATGAGAGACTTAAGGCATCCTTGTCTACCAGTGCTTAGTAGCATGCTTCTAAATTTTTATTTGAAATTCTGAAGTAATATAGAACAAAAAAAAAAAAAAAAAAAAAACCTTTTGAACTTTAGTCAATTTTACCTATCCAAAATCGGAAGTTTCATCTAATATTTCAAGACTATAACTTATATTTATTGTAATCTTTGATTTTTTCTTTTCTTGTCAATAATAAAGGTAATATCAATGACGTTAAAAGGGATATTGTTTTGGTTTTTTTTCATGACAAATGAAATGGCATGCTGTGATGACACGGCCATATAAATTTGATATATGACATCTCAGAAATTATAAAAATCATTTATAAACAATTGGCCAAGTCTTAAGATTCTATTCAGTTTCCACATGTATGCACGAATGAAAAATTTTCTTCTTCTTTAGTTTTCTTTTATTTTCCAATGAAATTTAGGGGATATATTACTTCAATGAGGGAGCTCTATTGCTCACAATTTTAGTATTTTTTATCAACAACAAATACAATTGTTATTATTATTCCTTGGCTCATAAACCTGCAACGAGTCAATAGCAAATCCGTCGTTCACGGATTCATCAAATAAATTTATGGTAACTTTAAAATGACTACTTTTTTGTTTTCACCATCAGAGGTCCATCAATCCAATCAATATTATTCCGCATTAGATGGTGTCATATTTTTTATTTTTAGCATTAAGAAATAATTAATTTAATTTTTCACATCTATATTTTCCTCTAAAACACAAAAATTGAATCGTGGAGAATTCCCTACTCTTCTTTCATGAAGGTGTTTCAATAGAACATAAAACAAAGTTATTTTGAGGTAATGATTAATTTGAACGTCTTTCAAGTAATCAAGATGTCCCAACGGTCGAAGAATTAGTATAAATAGTAAGATTATTACAATCAGGAAGAGGAATTTTTACATGGAATAGAAGAGTAATTCTAGTAATGCTCCCAAACACTTAAGCGATGCCGTTTCTTCTTGGTTCTAAGGTATTGAAAAGTTATGCAACAAGAACTGTACTAATGATTTCACAAAAAACTCAATTTTAGAGTTGTATCTTAGATCTAGAAGGGCGCAAGGACGGGTGCAATATTAATATCGTTAATTTAATTCTTATCTATTAAATCTGATATGGGTTTTCCAAGTCAGTCTCTTGTCAGATAAAAACCTATATTAAATTAAGATGCTTAAACTTAAAAAACATTCGATTCTTAATTGAATTGTATTAAAAAATAATAGTGGCGTATACCATCCCTAAAACCCGCCTAGATAGATACCGGGACTGATACAAGTAAAAGTTGCAGCGGGGCATAAATAAGGATCTCCCGATTGGATACAGAAGCAGGCGACTGCAATAAATCGTTGGGCATGACGTCTCGAAGGCAGATCTTCCTAACTAGTTAAGTTTTCCACGGGACTCTATCTGGGACGTTCTGCTCCCCTTCTGTTTTTGTACAACGATCCCTGTGTCTTCTATCTGATTTAAGAACTGTCAGAGGACGATAATATATTCGTGGCGGTCCGGTCGATGGCCGAAGTCCACTGATTCATGGTCGAAGAGGCGAAGAGGCGGCTGGTATAACGGCGAAGAGAAATAAGTATTGTGGAAGAAGAAGTGAAGATACAGGAGTTATAGTGCATTTATATACTTAATTTATATTGATTACTGGTACTACTTTAATAATCAGTCTAGATCCTGACTTATGCCGATAACATTGATAACATAGGACGGTCCTTTCAGGCAGTCGAGGAAGCACTAATGGACCTAGATGCTTCAGCTAGGAGACTGGGTCAAGGAATAAGTCAGGAAAAAACAAGTTCATTGTGTCAAGCCAGAGGGTTAATAAGTAACAATGGGTTACCATGGGAATCTAACACTTCGGAAAGATTAAGGAATTCGTTTATCTTGGGTCACTGGTTAACCCTTTAACCGGGGAGTTCCCTTTTAAATTACGCATCCTATAACGGGCGCGAGCTCTTTCACTAGGACGTGTATATACGTCCCGCCCGGTGCAATGTAACTTCATATTATTATTTTTTTTATTTATGCTTAAAATAAATTGAAAGGCTATGGAATATATTCGTTTCCGTTTATTTATACATAAACCATCAAGGAAAACACAAAAAGACAAACAAATAGTAAAGAATAGCAACAAAAATATAAAAGTATCGAATTAAGAAATTATAAATTTTATAGCCTTAACCAATATAAAGAGTACAATATATATATATATATATATATATATATATATATATGTAAATTCACGTCGTTACATGTATCGATGACTAATACCTCTGTTGTACGAAAATATAAGTCCCACCCGTTCCAGGGCACAACATATATTTCAAGGACGTATTTATACGTCCTGCCCGTTGGCGCTATTGTTTAGGTTGGACGCCTATATACGTCCCGCCCGGTTAAAGGGTTAACGTGAATAACGATATTTCAGCTGAATAAGAGGAAGAAGCTGGTGAACACAAACTTCTTCGGATAAGGAGACCTGTTCTTAAGTCTTGATGTATGGCTCTGAGAGAGACTTGGACCATCTCAAAGTCAGACGAGCAGAGACTACTTGTTTTTGAGAGGAAAATTGTACGCCGAATCTATTGTACGTTCCAGTTAAAGAAGGCGGAAATTGGAGAATTAAAAGTTACTTGGAGCTTCACCCACTTTAGGGACAGCCACCTAAGGAGGCTTAGAGGGGCCGGACACATTGCCAGAATGCTAAAACAGAGCATTCCAAAAAGGTTGATAACCGGGGAAATGTACGGGTCAAGAAGTATCGGAGGACTGAAACTTCAGTAGACAGTGGAAGGTGATTCTAAACATCTTCTTAAGCGCGCGAGGAAAGATGGAGAGATTTTCTGAATGAGGCCTTGACTCACTAATTGGTTTTTTTTTTTGCCACTGCCATAATAATAACTTATAAGATAAGTTAACATAGTTAATATAACACTTTTAATTTGCTATAATAATTAAAGAGGGCTCAAATAAGATGGATAGGACAAGTGGATAGAATGCACGTACAAAGAATTCCAAAAAGGTGGTAAAAATTTCCGATCTTAAATAATTGACTCCACTGAAACGCCTAAAAACTGATGTAAACTTCATTCGACATGAAAATTTAATGTTCTTTTACGCTGAAGAGAATATAATTTTCTATGCGAAGGATTGTTTTCAGTTATTGGCAAGTCTTTAAAAAAATCGAGGGATTTAGACCACAGAAACTAAAACTCCCGAACGAATTTTATTGGAAAACTAGGTTTTTCATGATCTTCCGGTAATAAAAACATTTAACAGTTATATAAAATAATTATTTATTTACTTTGCAGTTTAATAAAATATGATTATGATATGATATCAAACTTCTCCTTTGTAAATAGGAAATATTTTTCGGAATTTCGGTTTTTCCTTGCATGTAAAGAAATGAACATTTATGGACATGATCAAGATGAGAATAAAATATTTCAGCCTACATTTTGTAGGCTAACCCCCTTTTTAAGGCGCATTTTCCCAAGATTAAATACACTGTCAATCTAACCTAGGTTCATAGAATCTTACCTAGGTTTTTAAAGATTTTATGATTTGTTATTATTAAATATAAAATAGGAAAAGATATAATAAATATGATGTAATATATTGCTTACAATGTCATGAGTTAAACATTGAACGAAGTGAGGTTCGATTCGTAATAATTCAAGAGAAGAGAAGATCTTCAATTTGTGGTGGTAAAGAAATGAACTAATTCTGGTATTTAACGGACTTCTCATAGAAGCAAGCGTAGAAATATGCGAGTAGAGGTAGCTGCTTGAAACAATGGTTCCAAATAAAACATCTGTTCATCATATTTCTTCCGTTTTTTTAGCTACTCCGCTCTCCAGCCATCATTTTTCATGTCGGTAAAATGTCCGTTTCCTGGTCCCTTCTTGGCCTGATTCCTCCGAACCGGGAGTAACTGAAGTGAAAAATGCCGGTATTTCGGAAGTTCTATTGCTCTGCCCTTTCCTTTAAAAAATGTATATGGCTTCGAAAGATATTCAGAAACTAAAACTGTTTTGAAGAATATCAAAGATTAAAGCAGAAATAAAAAATAGGTTTTCTTTAAATGTTATTTATTGCTTTAAACGTCTTAGGTATAAATCTAAAAATGTTTCCAATAAAACCAGCTCAATCTATATTTTTTGAAAAAACCTTTCTGATAACTATTTAGATAGTTATTTTAGAACTAATCAAACATTCCGTTATAAAAAGAATGTAATGCCCGTCTTGTGACATAGGAGAAACTTGTAACCACTTGGAAATCGAAATCTATATAAATAAAGATGAAATTCTGTTTGTTTGTTTGTTTAACGTCCATTTTTATGCTACTAAGGCTAATCGGACGATGTTACAGTGGGAGTCCTAAATTTTGCCTATCCAGGTATAATTAGGATAGGGATCTTTAACGAGTACCTGACATCGTACAGGCTCGGGACCTCCATTTTACGTCCTATCCGAGGGACGGCATAGCTAAGGATTTTTTACTCCCATTAAAAAATCCTAGGGTCACCGCTGGAATTAATTCTTTTTGTTTGTTTGTTTATTTGTTCTTTATAGAAATCCATACCGTTTGTCCTAAATTATCCAAATTTTGCTTCTTTTGGTTCTTTAATACCAGGTGCGAACACCCGTCCATGTTAAAATTGCATAGCCTCAGCCAATCTCTGGGTATATTCTTTATTGTTATAAAATTCGTCATGATCTCGCTTTACAGAGGTTTTTTTTTACGAAATCGACCGTTTGAGTCTAAAAAACGGCCTTAAAATTCATTTTATAGATTATAGAAGAGGCCAACAAGGCCCGGTAAGGCGTCGAGTTCTGGGATTTTTAAACCATATGTTTTTTGTTTTGTTTTTTAAGATTACAATACGTTTATTCACATGTATGCTAAATTTATTTTTTTTAAATGCCTCCTAAGAAGCGAGCTTCAATTCGAGTAGTGAGCTCAAAAGCTGAAAAACAACGTCAAATCCATAGCTGAAACTCTCGACGAACATCAAAATAGGATTGAACAACAGAGGCTTAGACAGGCAAAATCGCGGGAAACTGAGTCTGCCCTGGAATACGAGGCCTGCCTTGCGCCACAGAAGCTTAGGCAAGCCGATTGCGAGAAGCTGCAGTTGGCGAGAAGCTGAAACTGCAGGGCAATATTTCTGTTTGTTTGTTCTTTATAGAAATCAATACCGTTTATCCTAAACTCTCCGAATTTCGCTCAGTGGTTCTTTCATACCAGGTGCGAACACCTGTCCATATTAAAATTGCATAACTTCAGCCGATTTTCAGCTGATATTCTTTATCCTAATAAAAATCGTAATGACCTCGCTTTACAATGTTTTTTTACGAAATCGACCGTTTCATTAGAATACAGCCGTATTCAACCGGGTGAAACCGGGACCTACAGCTAGTGATTTATATTTTGTGATTTAATTCTTAAATTAATCTTTTCTGGGTTTTAAAATTGGCTCAATCCAATAAAAATTGGTTCAATCCAAGCGATTTAGTTCGGTTGAAGTAAAATTTTGGTAATCACTGCAAAAACACTATAAGATTTAGATCTCCACAGAGACAATAGTTTATTTTTATTTACTCTTCGTTGAAATGGACATTCATAAATCAGGATTTACGTTTTTTAACGGACCGTGTTAATACTTTGTAAAAATAAAAAAATATTTTTTATCGGGAAGGGACTCAGTTTTAAAAGCAATTTTTGTTAATACTGAAACTCGAACTTCACCGAAGCCGAAGATATGAATTCCGCATTAAGTTGGTTTTTTTATTATCATTATATTTCAAGAGAGAAAAGAGGATTTGCATTCTAATAAGAGCTCTTAACACGTTTTAGCTTTTTGTTTCACCCGACTTAAAACCATCACATGTGAACGTTTTTCGGGACAAACACTATTCAAATGGGACACACTGAAAAAAGAAAAAAGAAAAAACAGACAGAAGAAAAAAGAAATGGTGCATATGAATGAAGTAGGGGGCATATGTAGGAAGAGTTGTGATGCATGACCCCTGACAGCCAACAGTCCGAATAAAAGTTTTCACAAGTCCTGAAAGTTGCTAAAACCCTCCCCCCCCCACCCACTTTTGCGGAGGATAACACGTGGCCAGGACTTCCACAAGATGAATGAGTTCTGTATTTCGGGCTGGGGTATTGCTGCGTGCCCCGAATAGAGCCTAAGTACATTAGATTTAAGGCGAATTTTGCAACTCTCATTAAAATTATTATTCTATGTTTATTTATGATTTGTAGTATATTCATTACTTAAACAACCACAAGCAAGATTGAGAGTAGACCTAAATCGGATCCAGCCATACCCGTTACCAGTCGGAAGAAAACCAAACACGTTAGTTGGGTAGTGCCATTATAGTACCGGAGTATAGCACTGACCGAAATTCTTCGAAAAAAAAAAAACGCGGGTCGTTACTTGGCAATGGGATCTTTCACTCTCTCTTCAGACAGCTATATATCCGATTAAGCGAAAATCAAACCTGTTTGTTTTCAATCCGACGTCGAAAGACTCTACGCGCAGTGGATAAAGAAAAGTTTATCGTTTTTATTAGTGAGAGTGAAAAAAAAAATGTATACACAGTATGAGTGAGAATCTCTCGGTCATTTGAATTATTTTTTTGTTAATTTAGAAAAAAACAAAACAGTTTATTAGATATTAAGGTATCCCAATTTGAAGAAATGAACTACCCTTCTACATTTTTTTTTTTTTTTTTTTTTTTTTTTTTTTTTTCGGTTGGCGCATTAGGCCTAATGAGACCTTTGGCCGCGCAGTTTGGTCTTCTTATAGACATTTGTTTTGCTTGCGGGAGTACAGACAGCCTGGAGGGGGTAGCCCAAACCTCACTTTGCTGAAAGCCATGGTCACCATGGTACAGCGGCAGACTGCCCATATCTCCATAACCAATCCCATTGGGGCCAATGTGGCAGTGTCCTTCCCACCGATGGCGTCAGCTCTCTCGGGTTCAAGGACAGTGACAAACTGGACTAGGTCCAAGGATTATGGTAGCTCAGAGTCAGCAGGCCCCGAGGACCTATATTTCTTTCCCTGAAGCATACCGTCCCTGAACCAAACCTCCGGGCGGTTACTGACATCCTGGAAAACCACACCACGATTCTCGATGAGATACACGGGGAAGGTTCATCACTCCTACGCCCGGTCGGTGTGAGTCGCCTCCAGTAGGCTGACGGGCCTCACATACCCGGGGGTGGGGGTAGACTTGGACTGCATGTCTTTTATTGGTGGGCGGTCACCCGAATGGAGCGGTCACCCATCCAAGTACTGACCACGATGGACGTTGCTTAACTTTGATTATCTATTGCAAGCGCCCTTGTCCACTCGGCCATCCCATCCCCTTACTACCCTTCTACATAGGTATATATTATTCCCATCAGGATATTTCCAAATTTGTAAACATTTTTTTTTCTTCGCCAGGCGATCTGTGGCTTTGTGGCATATGGAAGAAAACATATCTAATGCAATTCCACCCTAACTCGGCCTGATGCTAAAATTTATTATGTTTTTTTTTCATCCTCTCAACGAACATATGTTAGCTTTTGCAGTAATTTACCTATCTTGGAATCGCCAGGGTAAAGTGATTTTCAAAGTTAAATGTGTTTAATAACTATAGTCAAAATATACCAAAAAAGGTAAATCATTTCACTATCCCAGTGGGTATACTGAGTCACAAGCCAGGTTTATATATCATCTTTTTTTTTTCTCCTTCTCTCACCTCGTTTGTCTTTTTTATTTGATTTTTAAGTGCGAGTACCTATTTAGTGTCGTTTGTTAATTTACTGAATAATTAAGTACAGCTTCACATGTATGTTGATGTCTGCTTGATGAGATTCACCTTATTTTCTCTTGCTCTCCATGCTATATTCTTCTTTCCTTCCACGTGTTTTTGATTGAATGTGTATTTTTTTTTTTAATACTTGTTAAACTGTGCTATTTTTAAGCCCGACAATTATTACTCAAATTAGTTCGGTAATCGGACAAAACCTTTTCATCTAAGGGAACATCTTGTTGGTGGCTCATAGTTATGGCAGCAGAAAGGAGGGGGATGCTTTTCTGTGACATGTTTGTTGCTAACCCTAAATAACCAGTTATCTTGCATTATTCAAAAGAATTTAAGTAGTTAACAATTTTTTTTTATATCTTCACATCAAACAATAATCTTAAACACACAAATATTATGATAATAGGTCATATTTTGAGCGGGGCTAACGGAGTAGAGCGCATTTATTTTAACTTGTAATTTACACATTGCGCTTTGAAAAGTGGCTATAATCTTTACTTAGTAAAGAGGAATGGTACAAATTTGTACTCCTATTTTTGCGTTATTTAACTTTTGCATTTTTAAGATGGGACCTCGATTATCAGAAATTTATGATAATCCAACAAACTGTTGTTCCCATATTAGTCAGATAACCAAGATTGTATTATACGTAAAGCGATATATAACTTCGATTTCGACAATCGATTGAATTTATACGGCATAGCTTCTCGATTATGATGGCCCATGGTATTATTATCAGTGTTATTGAATAGAAGAGACATGACGTGAACGAGATGGCATGTCGAATTCCAAGTAGGCTGTAGATTATTGGTAGAGGGTAGAGGTAGTAGCTGCTTTGTATTCTCAAATATATCTATTCTAGTCATTTCAGTAGCTATATCCATTTTATGCATATATTTGAACATGTTTTTTTTTCTTTCATCAAGTATATCTTTTTTTTTTACTTTCACTTAACTATATGTATGGGAAATAAGCGTTTTGGGATCTCATGTGTGGAAATAACCAAGTAAAATGGTCTATCTGTGTAGGTTGCACGTAAATCACCGTAAAAAAAAGTATGTTGCACCAAAATCACCTTGACATACCCTTATCAATGACATCGCCTCCGGAATTAATATAGTTCGATTTAATTACACATTTTAAATTAAAAATTTACCGTGGAAAGAAAGCCTTTTTCTTATAAATATATATGATTCTAATTTGAAAATCATTTATTTCCCTATCCTCTGGAAATATTCCGATATTATCATGGTACTAAAACCTACCACATATCCCGATCTTCCGAATTCCTAGAGCCCAATCAGCATTCTTCCTTCTTTTTATAAATTATCCGAAAGTGAAAATAAGAAAAAAAGAATAACTAACGTAATTTACAACGTACAAATACCATAACTTTGTATTTTCCTTTGTTTAAATTCCACAACAACAATCAACATCATTTGTTGAATCTCTATCTTATTGAATATTCTCACTTTATCAGCTACATTTCATTTAATGTATCGATCATCCCTAAATATTTATTTTTATCCTTCCGTTCATTTTTATGCCTAAAATTGTAAATATTTCATTATTCGATAAAGATAGATTTATGTTCTGTACTAAAATACCTATAAATGAAGAAAGGTTCTATTAAATGCTGGTCGTAAAAGCATCCAATAGAAATTTATATAAAAACTAGATGCTCCATCCTAATGATTACATTAACTATGACGGGAACCATTATCACTGAGGATCAAACTGAATTGCCTTTTCGATCCGATTAATTTCCCATTAGACTTTTATTATTCTTACAAATTTAGAGGTCGACTGTTTTCTTGAAGATTAGGATCATTGATAAACGGGAATTTCAGGCAAAATTTTTTCTTTATTTATACAGCCCACGTTTCTATCCAAACATTATTCACATATCATAAATATTTATTCAAATATTAATATGTATTTTTAATAAAGCTTTTATGATTGTAAAATTTTATACTGCCAATGTCATGTAAACATATGATCAGTTGGGTTTTGTTTTCATTATTAGTTACTTCTTATTCTCACTATCATTAAATAAATTATTTCTCAAAGCCTTTTTTTTCTCGGTACGCCATAATTACATTAATACTTCATCAAATTTCATAAATGAGGCATCATTTTAATGCTTTCCTTAACTCCTACACCGGAAAAATATAAATCTTTTCGCCTTCGGTTGCGAGGTATAAGAGCAAAACCGCGGTTTTGAGAAGAAAATCAAAATGTACAGGTTTCTAAATGGTATCAATCTTTTCAGGTGTTCAAGAAAAAAATTCAATATTTTTGGTCATATACATTTTTCGATTAAACCATTTGCTTGCGAGTAACAAGAAAAAACGTGCGATTTCAGTCTATCATATAACATATTATTTCTCAAACCTTTTTTTTTTGTAGGTACGCCATAACTTCCTTAATACTTCATCAAATCTCATGAATCACTTATCGTGTTAATTTTATTGAATATCTTTCATGCATCACTTTTCATGAATCCCAATACAAATCTCATTTCGCCTTCGGTTATATACATTTTTTCGAATAACCCTTTGTTTGCGAGTTGTAAGCGAAAAACTGCAGTTCTTAGCGAAAATGGTCACCGTCATACCTTAAACTTATGTTTCAAAAAATAAATAATCTACGATTTAAACACACCTATTCTTTGCTTCAACTTTCATCTAGATTGCGAATGCTTCGCACGGGTCAGTTAGTCTACGATTATTCTAATCATCTAGCAAATCGTCGTTGATACCGCAAAAGGTCGTATGTCAAAAATTTTCGATTTTGTGATTTTATTGGATTTTTAATCAAAAATAGTAGCTTTAGGGTCCTAAACGACGACGCATGTCACCAGTAAATAGAAAAGAAGAATCATGTTCAGGAAAAAAATATTCGAATTTTAGGATTCAGTTGGTAATTAATCCTGAGTAACACCAGCCTATAAGGAAAATTTAAGCTCTAATACAAGAAAAGTTTTACAAATAATGTAATAACAATTTTAATGTTTCTTTCGATAATCACCATAAAAACTAAAAAAATGAATTGCAATTAAAATGATTTTTTTTGGTCTCCTGAAAATCAGCTGTTAATTGACATACGACCCTTTGCAGTATCAACGACGATGTATATCCCCCCTATTTTGTATAAGTGTTTAAAAGTTCTTTGTACTTATAGGTAATTTATATATTATGTTTATAATATATTCCTTTTTATTTTAGCCCTGACGAAGATCCACATGTTTTGATCGAAACGTAGGCTGTCTAAAGAGAGAAAAAATGTTGACTGAAATTCCTGACTATCAATAATCCTAATATTATTCTCATATGTTATATTACATTTTATATGAAGAAACCTATTACGGACTCTAGCAATCAGGATTGGTTATTATTATCATATATTTTTAACGGATATGTGTATAGTTTTTCAGATATTTTATTTAAGTCGAGTTATTGAAAAATATAAAATATATATGAATTTAATTTATAATATTTGCACAAGAAGCCTAGTAACGGAGAATGAGTAATTTAGTACTCAAAAACACGTACCTAGTGGAGTTTTTTATTCTCATTTTAGACCTCAAAGTTTCCGTTAGGGCGTGACTTTTTACTTTATTCATTGTCATACATTGTTTACTCTTGTCACTTACTATAAATTAAAAAAAAAACGACATAATATTAATATAACATAATGCAGAGCCAGTATCGCTGGCAGAAGTGGAAGTGGCTCTAAAAGAAATGAAAAATCAAAAAGCACCTGGACCAGGAAGCCTACCAATAGAGCTTGGCAAGTCAGGACCAACGTGTTTGAAGGAAAAAATAGCTGCTTTGTTTACACGGTGCATGAATCAACGTAAAGTTCCTTCAGAATAGTTAACCAGCCACATAACGCCTATCCAGAAAAAGGGAAACAAGAGTGATTGCTCGAATTATAGAGGTATAACGGTTTTAAGCAGTATGAGCAGGCTCTATGGTCGAGTTTTGAAGAACAGGTTGGAGCAGGAAGTAGAAGAGTGTATATCGGAAGAACAGGCTGGTTTTAGAGCAGGTAGGTCCTGTGCGGATCATGTCTTCACCATTACACAATTGCTGGAGAAGAAATTGGCGTGTGGCCGTGAAGTTCATCTCGCTTTTATTGATATTAAAAAAGCATACGACACCGTTCCATTGAAACTTCTATGGACAGCACTTGAAAATAATGGAGTCAGCAGTAATCTAATTGACGCCATTAAAAGCTTATATTGCGGAGCGGAAGCCAAGGTCAAAATAGGAAACCGTTTGACAGATAGCTTCCCCATCACCAAAGGCCTAAGACAAGGATGTAGTTTATCTCCCACCCTTTTCAACTTGTTTCTAGAGTAAGCTTTGAAAGAGTGGAAAAGAAAATGTCGGGGTATGGGTGTAAAAGTAGGGTAGGAAACGTTATATAGTCTGAACTTTGCTGACGATCAAGTGGTGATAGCCTCTGAGGAAGATGATCTCAGTTATATGCTCAGGAAGCTAGAAGAGGAATACTCTAAATGGGGTCTAGAGATCAGTAAAGAAAAGACGGAATACATGGCCTTCAACGCTTCGACGTCTTCACTTCAATTAGAAAATTGGTCACTGGATAGGAGTGCTCTCTTCAAGTATTTGGGAGTACACATAGATATAGCAATGGAACGCTTGAGACCGATATAAAGGAAAAGATTACAAAAGGAAAAAAAAGTTATCGGCATGATGAACTCCGTACTGTGGAGCCCAAGTGTTTCGCTGGAAACCAAAAAGAGGATTTTTCACTCGTTTCTTGAAGGTGTAACCCTTTATGGTTCGGAGATGTGGGTAGTTGGAGCAAGAGAGGCAAAAAGGTTACAGGCTCTAGAAATGGACTTTTGGAGAAGAAGCTGTCGCATCTCAAGAATTGAGCGAGTGAAAAACTCGGCTATAAGAGATATCGTTAAAGCGGAAACGATAATCCACAAAATTGGGACCAAGCAGCTGCAGTGGTATGGTCATGTAAGAAGAATGGGCCCCGAGAGATGGCCAAAAATGATGTTGGATTTTGTAACGGAAGAGAGAAGGAAAAGAGGCCGCCCAAGGAAAACATGGCTGCAAGGAGTTGAAGAGGTGATGGCATCAAGAGGCTTGGCAGAGGGAGATTGGGAAGATAGAGAATATAGAGATAGAGAACAAAATGTTTTGGGTCTCGGCATATGACCGAAGGTTGTAAAAGTCCGAAATAAAAGAAAAAAAACAAAAAAAAAAAACATAATGTTATTTATAATATTTAGATTACATAATTTCATCTATAATTACCTATAAGATAATATTATCTACATTTATAGATTATTCCTATAAATTTTCTTAATTTGATGAAATACCTTTTCAAAATCCATACTTTTTGATCTAATTCACTCCATGAACAGAAGCATATCGAAGAGTATGTTATTTTGGAAGGCCTTATTTAATAATATTAAGTTTTAATGTCACAGCTACATTTCTGTCGAAATGTAATTAAAAATCGAATTAAAAGTGGATCGCACATTTAAAAAAAAAAAATTAAATGGCTTACCTACGTAAAAAATACCGATGTATCTTATAATATATATAAATATTATTACTCAAGGGCGATAAGTTCTACATTGACAGTACCGATAAAATACAGGTGCTTCGGAAGTGAAACGAATGTTCGTATTAACAGCAGTTGGTATGTAACATTCAGTGGCTTAGTTTCATCAACAAAAGGGAAGCCTGGGGAGAATGCCTTTAAACAACCTAATGGAATGCCTTTTGCAAAGGTCTGGGAAATTCCTACTTTTAGACCTAATACACTTTGAAGTGGTTTCGTTTATTTTCGTCAACGGAAAAATTAAGATGGTGTAATGCAACCAAACTTCATAATGGTGAAAATATTTGTAATTAAAATTAAAGTGTTTTTAAATAGATGTTGGTTGGTTTAGATTAAAGGCGTAATACCACAGTAGTGGATTAATTAAATCATAAAAATTAAATATTACTCGTAGATTCCCATACTTCAATATTAAGTACAAATTATTAATTTTATGGAGTTTTTTAAATTTAAAAACACAAAAAGACATCCAATCGCCACCTGACAATCGGGCTGTCTTAAGTTCATTTTCATTGAGTGCTACAATAAAATCCATTCATTTAACTTTGTAGTTAAGAACGACTGGCCCAATTACCACAAAAACAGGACTTAAAACAGTTTGGCTTTAAAAATCTCCTGAACTTCACAAAATCGATTATTTTAATTCTTTCGATGGTTTCAGCTTGTTGAATTTAATAAAGATCGGCTCATAACTCGAATTCGTTAAAAATGGATTCAGGACAATCTCGGTCTTAGATAATGATTTATACAAATACGCATTCCTTCTTCTTCTTATTTATTTTTTTTTTTTTTATAAGAAATAGAAAAGTTATTCCTTTAAAGTAATTTTTATATCTTTTAGAAATAATATTTTTGGTAAAACCTGGAGGAGAGATAGAATAAGAAATGGGACGATAAAGAAATTTTGGACATCTTCATCACGGACTGTTATGGAAACTCGACAACTTTTTATGGACAAAACTTTATGGAAAAATCTACGGAATGGATGAAGAGTGGGAAGGAAGTGTATGGAAGCGATGCCGATTCGCTGAAGAACACATTGCAGGTCTAGAACATGGGAGCACATTCAACGACAAGGTCAAGAAAGAGAAAAACACCAAAAAACTGATGTTTGGTAAAAGTACCTGGAGGCTCCTCCACGCGTAAAAATACAAGGATAAAGAGGAAGAAGAAGAAGAAGAAAGAATTATTATTGTTGATTGATTTTTTTCTGCATGTTTTGTATTCTATTGGGAACAAACATTGTCAGAAATGTTTAAAAAAAAAAAATTCTTATTTTATTAGAATCCTTAAAAAATCTACGATATTTGAAATAGATGGCTGAGGAACGTTAAATTTTACTGGAAACCAATTAGATGGTTAAATCCATTATATGAACTAGATAAACCAAAACGTAGGAATCTTTTATAGGAAATAGATGGCTCAATAGATAGGAATATTTAATTGGCACTAGATGAACCAATCAAACGGCCAATCCAATATATCGCACTTAGGCAAGAAAATAGTTACAACTCAGTTTTACAATTTTTGGATAATCATGTGTAAAGTTTTAATCACATTCCCATGTATCTATGTACCTACAAAAGGGGACTTGGGGAAATAGCCTTTGATCACATATAGTCTACTTTTAGGGCAGTTAGTACCACTATAACTAAAAAGTAGCCCTCCGCCTGCGTTAAAACGATCATCCCTTCCATAAGGGAATGGTACCGCGCTTTACGCGAACGGGAGTATTATCATTATATTCTTGCATTGTAGATTTTGTTGTTCTGATTGTAAGGGTAGCGTAACTCAAAATTAATATCTTTTGAGTTGTAATCATCTTCTTTCCGACGTGCGTAATGAACTAGATAGACTAGCTGGCATTGGAACAGGTGACGTACATCAAGAGGAATATTATTATTGTACCGTTAATGATGAAAGGAATGGCTGACCGTAGCTGGTAGATTTCCATATGACCGCTCAGAATTGGAGGAAGCAATAAGAAGAGCAGAGGACGTTAAGGGAGTGGAAAATGGACACCACCAGTTGACTGGCCGGGGCCCTGACATGGGTGTGACACCTCTCTCCTTCCTCCGCAGGACCTCTCAGGATGTTTGCCCTGTATTCAGGATCCGGCTTATGGCTTCCTTAGATATTCCTATTGCCCCTCCCTTCAGTTCTCCTGTCTTCAAAGCAGGGTTGAATCTGATTTTCGGATGTAGGTTATCCTTGCTTTGAGTTGTAGACACATCATATTAATGATTCTTGGTATTTAACTATGGATTTGCTGATTTTTTTTTTTTTATATAAAGCACATTCAACACTATTCAATTCGGTAGTTTGATTTGTTGACTTTTCGTCAAGATTATAGGTCAAATACTTATCTTAGCAAGGTTCTAATTGCTCTGACCTTAATTACAAGAAAAATTAGTTTCAAAAATTTGAGGTATAATTATTTTTCCATCATTAACGAAGTATATCAATGCTCCTATTATTCCTTTGCATGTTATTAGTTTATTGTATGAAAACTTTAAGATAAAAAAGTTACTTTTGTTTTTTAAACGAATTAAGTTTAAATAGATTTAACATAGGGGGAGGTGGCGCACAATGAAACACAAAAGTTTTTTTTACCCATAGCCCCTTCCTGAGACTTTATATTCAATTTTTTATTTTTTCCATGTTACATTAGGATATAATCTATGTAAAAAATGCGTTAAACATTATTTTCTGCATTATGTGTGACCGAGAGCACCTGTTAGATAACGAAAAAAAAAAAAAGACTGAGTACGACGAAAAACACATGGGGCACGATGAAAAACTCGTGGGGCTCCATAAAACATTTCATTGTGACCCGAACGTCCCTGTTTCAAGGAACCCCATACGAGCCATTTTGATGTCTTTCATTTCATTTCATTCCTACGATGAACGTGAAGAGATAGGAAATCCAAAGTCAGGCAAAATCTCTTTCCTAAAGATGAAAATCCGTTCTACGAAAAATTTTAGATTTGCCAAACAAAACCGCACTTCAGTACCGGAGTGTCAAGCAACAAGTCGAAAAGGGACAAATAGCTAACTTTGTTTGGAGTCACCCTTACCGCTTGCTGTCTGAAATTGTTTGCACTAGACCTTTTTGTTCGCCCATTGCACCGACTGTTTCATTGTGCCCCACCCTCCCCTACAACATGAAATTGTCAGCGATGTTAGTGAAGTTACAATTTGCATTGTAAAATAAAAAAATCATAATAAAGGAGAATCAAAAACACAAAAGTTATTTGAGGATAACCAGTTGTTATTCAGCCTCAAATTTCCGAATTTGAAAATTCAGCCTGGTCTCCTTCAGCCTAAATATTCGAACAGTATGTGTCTAATCTTTACTATACCGTTAGCACATATCGGTCACCATTATACATTAAGAATGCACACCCTATTATATCAACTTAATAAGATATAAAACTCTCTTTATTGTTAGAACATTTTAGAGTCTATTATTATAATTAACGTATCCTAGTAATGAAAGATTTAAAGACTAAATTTTATGGTATAGCTTATTTTATTAAAATTTATTTCATTTACATTTAAGCTTCAAAGTCACTACCCTATTTTTAGAAATTCTCCTCAGTGGTATAAATGCCAGCATCTAACATTTTTAACTGATTTAATCACGGAAAAATAAAGTCCTATCTTTAAGGGGATAGAAAAGCAACTCCACATGTCTGACGGTAGTTGGAACGCGAGATGAAGGAGCACCGGCAGCCTGTACCAGATGATGCCGACGAGCAGGCAATCTGGAGGAACTCGAGGAATGGATCGAAGGCACGCAAAGGTCACGGGCCGTCGTCTCCTTCTCCTCTTGGCAAATTTAATTGTAGCAGGCATTAGCATAATCTCATCCACTATTTTCACCGAATTTGACTAAGGTAACCGAGGCAATGATATCGTCATGAGGAGTTTAGTGATTTCAAATTAGGAAATAAATCTAAGCAGCTTTTACTTGACACAATGATTATACTTTAAAAAATAATGATATATACTTAACTAAAATATCAATGAGAAAGTAACTCAAATGTTATATCACCTTCCACTCTATTTACGTTATGAGTTCTATTAAGATTGCATTTTATGAAGTCCCATTTGTAAAAATAAATGGAAGAAAAAAATGTCAATACCTAAACTCAACGAAATAATAAATTTTCTCCTTGCAAAGAATGGTTTACCTTTTTTTTTTTTTTTAATATTTAAATAAAGCAGTCTTACATTGCCAAAATGTAAAAAATATTCTAAAACATATCTCACGTCGGCAATATGGTTACAACTCAAAATATATCAAATTTGAGCACAGCTTACCATTGAAATCAGAATTAAAAAACCTAAAATACCGGAATATTCAATCGTAGAATATTCAAGTAACATTAATATTAATAGCTACGTTGGCGTAAGGCGCAAAAACCATATTCTTTTATCGAGGGGATGATCGTGTGAACGCAGGGAGAGGGTTAATTTGGAGTTAAACTTAATACCAGTGGCATTAACTAACACAATGGTGAACTATTTTTGACCAAATATTATTTGCCCTAGTGACTATTGAAGGGTACATGGTAAAATTGAGAATTCAGTCGAAACTTCAAATGCAATTACCCAAAAAGAAAATTTTTTTATTTTCTTCTTGCCAAATTGCGATTTGTTTTGTATCAGCATGGGGAAGATCGGTAAGAAAGATTCATTCATTCAAAGACTGAAGTCGGCATTTTAGAATTTTCGTAGTGATTTGTTTACTATGAGCACCTGATTTTGATTTACAGTTATTCCTTTGCTCAAAATAATTTTAAGGTATGATACTAATTGCGACGGACCCAACGTCGCACGTTCGTAGTCCTAGTAGGACTCCTTCGTAGTCCTACGTTCGTAGGATTTTTAAATGCAGTAAAAATCTTTGTTCAGCATATCTTTACAGGCTATAGTGGCGTCTAACAGCAGAGCCGGAGTAAAGCAAGAAGCTGAAAGATGCGCCAATGTAGTTAGCCAATGGTGTGAGACAATGAAATTAAAGATGGCCGCGGCAAAGACTCAGGCCATCCTCCTGAAAGTCCAAACTGATAGGGCGCATCCTATAAATCTGAATATTGAAGGTACCAGAATACGTCCAAGTGAGTTGGTCACTTATCTAGGAATCAGATTTAGGAGAAGATTGAATATGACTCCTCATTTGGACTACCTCATCAATAGGGTGGCCCATACCTTGCATGGTCTGAGTCGTCTGGGGGGCGCATATTGGGGACTTAGATATCCAGCAACAATGACTATTTACAATGGGGGGATTCTGAGTATCCTAAGATATGGCTCTCCAGCGTGGTCCCAGAATCTCTCACACCGGCAGAAACGAAGATTGGCGACGTTCCAGCGCACGGCTCTGCTACGAGTCACTAAGTCGTACCGGACAGTTTCTCACGAGGCGGTGCAGGTCTTAGCAGGAGGGATTCCTCTCGACCTCATCCTGCGAGAAGATTTCTTGAAACGGAAATTCAAAACAGAAGGCTCAGCAGGTCTACCGATAAATATTCAGGTAAGGATTGCAGAGGATCCAAGACAATGGAAAAAGATTTTACTTGAGTAAACAATAGAAGAGTGGAACCTTGGTGGTTCTACCTTAAGAAAATATTTCCCCACCGTTCACGGTCGGTTAAAAGCAAAGTGGGTCCTCCCAGATTATTGGGTCTCGCAATTCTTTACGGGGCACGGGGCCTTCCGAGCCAAGCTATTTTGGAAAGGATATTGATCCCCTGTGCCCTACATGCAGGATACCGGAGACGGCTGAGCCTATTGTTTTAAACTGCACCGCCTTCGAGGAACTGAGGGCTAAGTTAATGAGGGAAGCTGAGCTCTATATTCTGTCGGAAAACAACTTCCCTCAACTAATGGAAGAAAGAAATTACCCGTACTACAAGGAATTCGTTTACGGGTGGAAAAATATTGTGGGACCACAGCATTTAATCTCGGAAGAAGAGGACCAGCAGTGGGAAGACCGCCAGATTAACTACTTGAAGTGGACGGAACATAGAAAATGGAAATTGAAAATTAGGCAAGGTCCATACTGCTCGTAGGTCCACTTTGCTTAAGACGGAACAAATTGAAGAGATAACGCACAGTTCATAGCAGATTACTTCTGTTATATGGTTTTACAAGCAACAGTTGTTTGCTACCCAGGAATGTGTAACATCCAACTGGTGCTAAAATCCGTTTTGGCCATTGGGCAAGGTAGGGCTACAAAATAAAATTAAAAAATATCTTTACAAAACTATTCTAAAAGAGTAAATGCTCTAATGCTCAAGGCCCTATTTGATAATAAATGTTCTTTCTGAGGAATAAATAAAAAATTAGCTGTTCTTCATTATCAGAAGATTTGAAGCCTTGAAGATATTTAGTTCATAGAAACTGGTAACAAGGCACTCGAAGACGGCAGGTGATCTGGGTATTCAGCTAGTAAGCTGTGCCATAAGTATGCCATCTTCGTAATGGACTTAAACGGAGATCCCGAGCCTAAGTGATGTCAGGTACTGTTTAAACACCCCTATCCCAATTATTCCTGGATCTCTCACTGTAGCATCATCTGATAAGCCATAGTAGTGTACAGTAAAATATATACATCTGTAGTATTCGATGAGGGTGAATGGAGTAAATTCGAGAGAAGAATAACGAGATAAACAAACTCTTAAATCTTTCTTATTAACAGTTTAGTTTATTTAAGCGAGGCGGATGGATTGAGTACATTAATGACTTCGCTTCTCCCCCGGCCCGGAAAACCCCGTATAGCCTACAGACAGGAAAGGGAGGTACAAATCAAAACAAAAAAGGATGGATTGGGTTTTGGATTCCCACTATAACATCCCTGAATCAGCGTTAGTAACATTAATTGACTTTTGATAAAAAAAACAAACATACGAGTTTTCTGATTGTGATTTAATATCTCTAATGATTACGTCTTTGAGAATAATTGGTGAAGAGTATGATTTTCTATTCGGTCTCAGTGTTAGCTGCCATGATTAGGCAAAGAGCATTTTTTTTTCTTCTTATCCTTCCAAGATTTTTCGAATACACAAGTGTTATCCCGGGCCCTGGGATTAATGAAAAATTATCATTAATCAAGTTAGTAATAAATCTGATTTTGGAAGCTTTGCCCTGGAAAGGTAAAAACATCAATTTCAAAATGAAAACTGTCTTTTACCAGAAATTATACCTTATCCTGATGATACCTGTTGTATCGGAGGTACGCTAACAAATTAGAGACTAAGACTAGTATTTGTATAACTTCGGGTTTTGTCCTGGCATCTTGCATTAATATCATCGTAATAATAATTGTTCGTAAAATCTAATTGCTGGTATAAATTAGAGGAGCACAACATATTATAGCGTAGGGACTCCATTACAGAGCTATGAATATACGTATAATATAAACTGACAGACGATAAAATACGACATTGGACGGAGGTAGCAAATTCGAAGCGATGGGGTACAATAAGCTGATTTATATCCGCTTTGGAAATATGGGCTGCGGTCCCTACTCCCCTCTGTTATATTATCTGTTTTCTCTCTCTCTCATCTTTTATTATCAGTTCCCTTTCATCGAAACCTTATTGATAGTTCGTCTTTATCATAGGATATACTAATTATTATGAAAAAAATTAACATATTTATTGCTGGTGTAATTTTTGGACGATACCTTAGTTTTGGGTGCATATTGCGGGATTCAGAAGAAAATTTCAGGTTGGTTGACTGAAAAATGATTTTTACCGTTTTAAAATTTGAAGGATACTGCATGCTAATTATAACTAACGGGATTTAAAAAGTCAATTCATAGGAGAATGGAAAGTAAATGCAGTGTGTCGTTTCCAAAGGCCCACGCGCACGTGGGGAAGCACGTTCCAGGAGGCCCGATCGTACCGAGTGCCGTAACCTTCTCCTGGAACCTTCGCATTTGTGGTCTTGGTATAGTGTAGTGTATTAGTTCACCGTATTCAATGGACTAGATGCATCAGAGGCATATAACTTGAGTTAAGCGAAGTGTTACTCTCTATGGAACTTTTATTTTGGTCAAATTAACGGGAATTGTTATCAAAGAATTAACGTTTAAAATCATTAGAATATCACTATAGAAGCGAATCTACTCTTTCCGTTTCCAAAGAAATCTGGTAAACTATCTTTCCCCGCCCTAATTATTCCACATAACTCTCGAAAGGTATCCTAAAATGAAATGGCTGTACATTTCTCGGTAACGATTTACTAAAATTTCTGAGATTTGAATTTAACCCATCTTGCTTAGTAAAAAATGAGTATTTTTTAATTTCAGGCAGGTTTCATTATCGTAGGAATCTTCTGATAGGGCTTAAAGGACTCCCTGATTATGCCTAATAATGAGAAATGGCTAAATTTAAAATATGAAATAATTACATAAACATACCTTCTTTTCCCTTGTTGCAACTGCACGATTCGGGCCCATGCCTCGTCAATAAGGTTTCAGCAGGTAGTTCGATCCGCGGTTCACCAGTTTCTGATTTTGAGTTGGATTTTAGCAATTTGGGTAACAAATAAAATTTTCATAACCACTGAATAAACTTATAAAAATTGCACGCCATGGAGTATTGTGTTAGTTCATTAATCTTTAATAATTATCTGTTTGAAGTGGTCAAACAACAGTGTCCGAAACAGTCTTAAATTACAAGATGATTTAATAATAATTAAAATGTGTTTACTTTATTCTGAAAGCAAATTTTTTTTTATAATCTACTTGGTTGTAAAACCATGCATTTAAATAAAGCAATCAGTTTCAGTGCAAAGCCTAAAGAATTATGCATACAATCATTCTCATTCTCGGAAAGGATTAATATTAATCCCAAAGAATGATTAGTCAGTTGACACGTCATTAAATTTGTACTATAATTTCCAGTTACTCATTCATTACCGATTTGCCAATTATTAACGTATGTGTAAGTCTGCCCCTACATATTTTATTCGTTTCAATGTCTAAACTGACGGCCTTAAAATTATCACTAATTTATTTCACCCCGAACAATTAATGATAAAATAATGAAATTTAGAACGTTTATTAAATATTAAGGTTACCCGAAAAGTAAGTGAAGTAAATACACATGAACATGACACAAAAGATTTCGTGAGGGGACATTCAAAGAAACTAATTATAAAAATGAATACAACACACATGAACGAGGACACCAGAACACGATGGAAAAAGTCTGTCATACTTACATAAAACATTAATTACATAACTCAATAAAGCCGCAGAAGGATTGCCGGTGGGCACTGCTTTTCCCCATATCCTATTGTAGGATCTGTATTAAACGAGATATATCGTTATTCGTTACACTGACGGATTCTCCTTTAGCCCTCACCAAAAAAAGTGCGATATATTCCCCTATGAAGAAGGGAAGAGAGGACGGCTTTAGCATAAATGGCTAGATGAGATCTAGAGTTCTACTAAGATAATGCATTAATTACATAACTCCGCAGAACTAAAGCCGCAGAAGGGGTGCCGATGTGTACTGATTTTCCCCATGCCAATCAAGCTTATTTTGTTTTATTTTTCCATCTATTATTCTCCTTTGTTTCTTTCTGTATGCCAGTTCATTTGCTGACTGTTGATAATCATAATTAACAGGTACGAGAAAAAATTGTGAACTAAGTAACTACAGCCCATGTTTCCATAACAACATTGCACCAGTCTTTGCAAAGCTATCCTGTCCTCTTATTTCTGATTTGTGAGCTGCTAAGACGTTTTCAACGCCATGAAGTAAGTAATCGTCTTCCTGGTCTTTCATTATTTTTTAAATATATTTTTTTAGGAGTTTTATCATTATCCAACGCAAACTATTCGTCTTGCTTTCATAAACTAAACTTTATTGAAGGATCTGTAGAATTCATTTATCTCGTTATTCTTCTACCGAATTTCCCAATCACGCTCATCAAAAATAGTTCGTTATATTCTCCTATAAAAATAGAAAGAAAGTATGGCCAAGATTTGGATGGGCAAATAGTTCGAACGCACTCACCGACGCACTGAAGCTTTGAACATCACATGAACTCCCTGGCGCAAAGCAGAGAAGAATGGAGGCGACCTCTTGAAGCGCCTTGTGCCCGTAATGATGATGATGACTAAAAAATGTTAAGGCCATTCAATGTAGAAATACGTCTATCATCACTTTACAGCAACACAGAACAATACACAGAAGAATGGCTAATCGGTCGTTGGACACTTGAATAATCGGGCAGTGTAAGTCCTAAACTTTGCCTATCCAGGTATTATTAGGATAGGATTCTTTAACGAGTACCTGACAGCGTACAGGCTCGGGGAATCCGTTACCCCCTTTCAAAGAACGGCATGACCATGGATTTATACTCCCTTTAAAAAATCCCGGGACCACCTGCAGTGTTATAAGCCCCCCCCCCCCCACCTTGGACGTTGTAAGTTGTCATGCTATCCACTACACAACAGCTGAACTCCAGAAAAAGATAGCCAATTAATCTTTGTTACATGCCATATTTTTTTTTTATCTGCAGAGATCTAATTTTTACTGTTGGGTTTCGCACTAACGCAATCTAACGTTGGATAGTCACCGAATGCTCAAAGTAAAAAAGGGCTCGAAATATCTGTATTATAAGGCTTTATTATCATAAAAAAAAAAAAAAAAAATTACTCTACTTAACCTTGCATGCATAACCAATAATGAGTTTTGAAGATATTATAAATCGACTACATATAAAAATAAGTATTGTTTATATGATAGAGTTTTAGTTTCTTTTTTATTTTTTTTGTCTTTTTCTCTGAATTTTTTCAGTCATACAGTCCAAAATGTTACGAAAAATAGTAGAAGCACGATTTTACGTTATCAACGAAATCATACATACGGACTTCCAGACATTCCAATAGTTTTTGTACCAGCTGAAGATAATTACATCAAATTTAACCAAAGACTAGTCTATAACAACAACTCACTCACAGAAAATTTGAAAAGTTACGGATGCCCACCTTGAGGACAACAGAGGCGGTGGCCATGGGTCCAACTAAGATAACTATTATTCCTATACTGGAATGCTGTCAAAGAAGACCACCAGTTTTGTTTATTGCAATACACTTTTCATTTTGTTTCATTCATTTGCAGTTACTTAATGTGTTGTTTGCTAAAAACATCAACAACATATATATTAATTAAGTAACAGTTTCTATGAACTATTTACTGTTTATTACTCTTTGATCTTCTATGAACCATGGTTTGGATGTTTAAGAAAAAATAAATACTTAATATTTGTATTGCTAAGTCACATGAACTTATCTCTACATTTATTTATGATCTTCTCGATAGTAGTTTTGTATGATTATAGGATTTATTGAAATAATTCAAAAATAACAGTTTTAGAAAAGGTTTATTGGGAGCTTATTAGAGGAGTGAAGTTTATTGACAAAAATAAAAATGACATAAAATCTTCAGATAATAAAATAAACAAACAAAATAGCACCTCCTTGCAATTATTATAAACAAAATAATAGTCCCTTCTGACTTCTATATCACAAAATAATATAAAACAACACAGTATTTCAAATGTCCTAATATGTACAGTGTAATACAGCTCACAACTCACCGGTGCGCTGAGGTGTTTCTTCTTCAAACTCGTTTCTGAGTTCATAACGGTGGGATATAATTAGGTATAAAATTCCCATCCTACGCTACTGCTTTTTCTAGCCAACACTCGAGATACACTAACCTTTTTCTCAAAAAATCACAACGTTGTCATTTTTCTTTATCGATCACTAACGATTCAAACCGCAATTGATCGATCCTGATCGATCCACTACAGGTTCTTTCTTTTATTAATCTAATCTTAATCTGTGGGTGACCACCTTTTTTAAATTATTTTTATATAATTTATTTTTTGAAGAGAAAAGATTTGCCTCCGCCGGGAGTCGAACCCGGGTCTCCCGCAAGTATTTAAAAATAATTTAAAAAAAAGGTGGTAACCCACAGATTAAGATTAGATTAATATAAAATAATTTAAAATTGACGTACGTCAATAAATACCATAAATTGGACAAACTTTGTCCACCTCCTGTTACTCGCAAAAATTTGCGTGATCAGGTAGTAGGTATCAGTGAAGAGGCTATTGGCTCTACTTGGAGCCGAGCTCTGTGGTGTAGTGGTTAGCATCCGCGCATGTCACGCGGGAGACCCGGGTTCGACTCCCGGCGGAGCCAAATCTTTTCTCTTCAAAAAATAAAGTTCTTTCTTTTAGTTTTCCCATTTTAAAAACTTACTTCTTATCCTCACATATTTAGATTTTTCTATCCTACACACAACAGCCAGGTACTATTTATCTTTCATGTGGAATTGGAAGAACAGTTGAGGATGTTTCTTAATAAAATGGGAAACCACCTTGGGGGAAAAAAAAACGCCTTAAGAAGAAAAATGTTGGGTAAAAGGAGAGGAAGGACAGTCAATCTTGAGGGAGGGGGCCTGTTAAGAATACTCAACACGGATATTAGCATTTACATTCCCTTCGGATTAAAGGGCCAGCGGAGGGCTGCAACTTATCAGTTCAACTCCCCTCCCCACCTCCTAGTCATTAATGCTCATTTATACTATCGCGGAGATTATTCTCCCACCATGCTAAGTTTATTTATTTTCAAATAAAAATATCTAATGTATTCCATCGAAAACTTTCCACTCTCGGCAACAACCGAGTCCGGATCGTAACAGCTTTAGTTTAATCCGGCATTGTTATTTTTTTTTTTTGCTGAGAGTTCTAAAGTTATTGATAAAATATTCATCACTCGGAATATTTATGTATTTTAAAGGTCAATTTCAAATGCTCAAAAAGAGCATTATATTAAACAAACTTTTTTTTTTTTTTTTTTTTTTTTTTTTTTGTGACTTCTGAATACATCTTTTTTTTGTAGCACTAATTAATCTATGGAAGGTATAAATAATGCTGATATCTTATTATTGTTATAACGAATATTTAGGATATTTAAAACAATATAGGTACACTCAGCGTCAAAACGTTAGACACACCCATTGAAATTAAGAAAACTTTTCATGTTTTCTTTATTTTTGATTAATATTATTTTTTTAAGCACAGTTTAAAGTATATATTATGATATTGAAATGGGGATAATCTTCTCAGTCCTTGAGAATTATTTAAATCCAATATCAGCAAATATTGGCATTTCATTTGCGTCAAAATGATAGACACACTTGTTATTTACTATTTTCTTTATCTTCTAGACTTGAAATTGTTAAAATACCATTTCTATTTCACTGCAGTGTAGAATTGATTTCAAAATAGGCCTAAAAAGAACGTGAGTTGTGGGGGAAAAATAAGTGCTTCTCCGCATGAACTAAAATACAAGCAGGCTGCTGATTAACTTCAGATGAATGATAGATTATTTTAATAGTGTTTTAGAGGTAATTTGAAAAGATGGCAGGGTTGGGATAACAATTCTTGAAGTGTCTCTAACATTTTGACACTGGGTGTATATTGTAAATTTGGCTTAAGATGTCTTCCATATTTTTTTTATATTTAGCTTACTTTTTTTTTTTTTTATAGAACATTATCCTTATAACAATCATATGATGAACAATATGGTACATAAACATAAGTGATACAACGATGGCTATTCCAGGTTTTATTATTGCATTACTTTTATGTAAAGCTCTATATCCGTAGAACACGAACATCGACGCATCATAAAATAAGATACCCACTGTATTTTTCGTAAGTTATTCACATTTTTGTGAAGAGAAGAAAAATTAAAGTTAGTGTCTGTAGTGGTAACTTAGTAATATTAGTGATATCACTCATTGAAGACGAAACTCATTTTAACCATATTAAATTATGTTTTTCATTTAGAAAATAATTGCTCATATGAGATACATTTTTATGGTGTATAGTGGATAGGAGGTATAGTGCCTGATTTAAATGAAATAGACACGAGTTCAAATCTCGCTTCTTAGTGTAGTGGTGGGATAGTGGAGTGGGCAAACGCGTTCGAACGTATGCGTTGCCCATGGCTCGGAGCCAGGGGGAAATTTAATAATACTTAATCCGAAACCCTCTCCCCTGGCCCGAGAAACCCTGTATAGCCTGAAAAGCGAGGAAGGGGAGAAATAATAAAAAAAATATTAATAAATCTATTGATTGATCATTAATAAATGATTTATTTTAATGATTATTCTATGCACCTGCTATGTTTTCGGGAGCAGGGATGGTGGACATATTTTAATGGGTCTTTAAATTCATTAATATTCTATGATGTCATACTGATATATCATAAAATGTTCCTAATCTGACATTCAATGTTAGGTTAAATTTTCAACAAAAAGAACCGCGCATAAGAAGCTTTCCTGCAGATATTATTGCAAGAATAAGCATTATTAAGAAATTGAGAAAAATAAACAGTAGTTAAAATGGTTAATACAAAAATTATAAATAAATTATCCAAGATCAAACAAAAAAATTTGCAGAGTCCGTCCAATACTAAATAGAGTCAACTGATCTATATACCATTTCATATTTTGACTTTTTTTTTTTATTTTAAGCACACTGACAAAACTTTTAAGCATTTTGAATTACATATATAATTTGCAATAAAGTGATGATAGAAACATAACATTATTAAGATTATTTTTTCGGAAGTCACGAGACAGGAAAATTAAGTAAATTTGAACAAAAAAATCATGTCGAGTACCAAGTGTATTTAAATAAAGTTTATAGATTTAATTTATTGTGAAATAAATTTAAAAAATAATACACCTGATAAAGACATCAATATTAGCAAACGAAGTAGTTGGATAGTATAAATATAGCAAAATAATACTCGTTTATAATCTGTACATATCATGTTAATCGCTGGATAGGGGAGAATTTGACGATATCACTAGAAAAAATCATATTTCGTTTTTATAACAAGCTTCTTGAAACTCATTTCCTGAAGATAAATGAAAAGTAAAATCAGATCTTTCTACAGAAACTTATAACAAAGAATGCTGTACTAAGTTCTTGCCGAAGTGAAAACACATTAAGGCTAAATCCGACGTCTCTTGGCAGGAAGCAGGAGATTTTTTTAATTTTCCTTAGGAAAGGAAAATGATGCTGGGTTTTCCTAATCGACGGTAGGAGAGATACCAGATAGCCTGGGACTGTGCCAAGGAAAACTCACTACAAATCCTCATCTATATTTCTTACTTAGCTAATAGCTTGTTTAAATCCTGTTTCTTCATAATTACGTTTGCATGAATAATAAGTTTATCCCTCAGGATCTTGAGTAACTGTCAGTTTACCTGCATTTTTGCTTTTAAAGTGTTCATTTTTTCTATTTTATTTACAGTTAATTGATAGTAAAATATTGAAATTTTATGATTCTCTATATCTTGAATGCCGGTGTTAAAGGTAGAATTGTAATTTCTCAGTGTTAAATAAGATTGAGTTATTTATTTGTTGCAGAAAAAAACTACAGTTTTTTTTCGATTCAGCTCGACAATGTGAAAAGCTCCTCTCTTTACCTAATTATTCACTCATCAGCACAATCGCTAAAACCAGCTTACGTACTTTTAAGTTATCTTATCCATATATAAAAAAGCTGATGTCACAAAGACAATAAATTCGCAACTTCTTGATGACTTGAAAATTGATAAACTTTTTTACAACTCAGAAATATTTCATGAGTCAGTTCAAAACTGGCAATCTGACACCAAATATCCTATTCTTTTACTAATATTTATAAATGGGTACATGAAGATATTAAGTAGTTTAATTTTTCCAATAAAAAGAATTTTATAAGTATTCTCCTTTTAGCGTTTAAATTAAGAATTGTTGGATTGATCCATCATTGTTCTCTGTGTAAAAATTAGTTACTATTGTTTCTTATTTTTCCCCCTTTTATAATGTTTTTAGGTTTTATTAGTTTTTTTTTTTTTTTTTTTTTGTAAGCCCGCTGTTTCCCTTTATATTATTTTTATATATTTCATACTTCTTATTGTTTAGTCTGCTATACCCTGATTTATTCATCTTCTTTTTTCGGTAAGTGTTCTCATTGAGAATTACCTTTTATTTTTCCTTTACAGCTTTATGGTAGATATTTCTCTATTAATTAAATACCCTGCTACATTTATTCCCTGTAAACAAATGTGGTTTGAACAGATATTCAAAATTTTGGTGTTAGTGAAATTCCAATTTACCGAAAAGGTTGACCCTAATTTTAGCCCGAATAATCCCTTAACATATTTACCATTATATTAAAAAAATATAGTTATTAATTAGTAATTAGAAATTCTTTATTCATTTGCTCATATAGCGGGCTTTAGAGTAGGATTTCCCCAATTTTTGACCGCCTCCAATATCGTTTATTTCCATTTTTTATTCCAGACTGTCTTGACGCCCTCCCCCCTAGAGCCTGAAGACCTCTGCTTTAGATCCTGGAATAACAATTAAATAAAACAAATTAAAATGAGGAAACGAAGATTAATCATAAGAAAACCTTGTATTGATCAGAAAAAAATATTAGAATGTTTCTATCAACATAAAGTGAACAGAGAACTAATGTTGCCCTACATACATTAATTTATTAATCATTATATTTATACTGAAAATGCCCTCAAATGAGTTTCCCAAGAAATCTTTCCTGGAACTTATTAGCCTCTCTAATAAATACAGTAGCTCCCCCACTACAATGGGGCTGCACATTTGATCACTATTGGAAAAGAAGACTTATGGCTCGCACAAGAACCAATTTTAGTAGAGAAGTATAAAAAAGATAAGCTCTTTTCATTTCGGAATCACCTTATTTCTCTTGACATCAGCAACATCATAAATTCAAACTTCGGCACATATTACCGTCTTATTAGCTCATTGGATGTTTTTGAAGACTACATGAAATGTAATGTCCACATTAATAAACTTAGATTAATAGCACAAATAAGATTGACTAGAAAAAAAAAATCTGGTGCGTGCGCGCAACACACAACTTTCACTTACCAACTTACTTAGATAAGAAATTAATGCGTTTTGTTAATGCCACTTCTCAAAGTTACACATTTTCCACATTCATTTCTTATTTTTGTGTTCATTTGCTCTATAAACCCCTCAGAACATTCTATTTATTAAGTAAAGTCCCCCCTCCGGTTGATCAATTTTGATGAAATGTTGGCTATCAAATCTTTGGCATATACATACATCAAATACCCAGTTTGATCAAAATCGTGAAAGCCGTTTTTGAGTAAATAAAAAAAAACACGTGAAAATGATACAAAATTGATTAAGTAAAGTCCCGCCTCCGGTTGATCAATTTTGATGAAATGTTGGCTATCACATCTTAGGCATATACATACATCAAATACCCAGTTTGATCAAAATCGTGAAAGCCGTTTTTGAGTAAATAAAAAAAAACACTTGAAAATGTTACGAAATTTATTAAGTAAAGTCCCCCCTCCGGTTAATCAATTTTAATGAAATTTTTACAGTCATATCTCGGGCATATAAATAGATTAAATACTAAGTTTAATCAAAATCGTTACAGCCGTTTTTGAGAAAATCGAAAAAAACCTAAAAAGTTATTAAGTAAAGTACCCCCTCCCTTTAAGTAATTTTGATGAAATTTATGCTGTCACATCGCGGGCATATACCTACACTAAATACCTAATTTCAGGATCGCACGGTTTATAGTTTTTGAGCTAGTCTGTTCACACACACACACACACACACTGACACACAGACACACACACAAACACACACACACAGACCATTTCGCGGGACTTGGTCATTTCGACTCAGGGGACCCCAAAACGTGTATTTCCGTTGAAAACCGGAAGTCGAATTTTTTCACGATCGCAATACTTCCACTTACTATATATTTCATATATAGGTAAGTGAAAGTAAAAAACAAGATTTATTATAACAATGTTACATATAATTTCCAAGTTGATAACTTGTGTTAAATCTGTAAATATGAAATGGACAATTTTCCACATTTTTTCCTGCAATTCCCTGTTTACTCTTATTAAAGAAACAAATTTTCAAGACATTTGTTGTTTGTAATTCTCAGATTATGAAAATGTATTAATGATTGATAGCTTGGAAAATATAGAAGATATTTTTATTTTTATTGTTAGTAGTTTAAGAATAAGAAGTGGTTTTTACAAGTGAGCACTTTTTATTTTATTTAATAGGTATATATTGTAAAAGAATGATATGGAACTATAACCCATCTGTATAAATCTGTAACCTGTAAACAGATTATAAATAAATAAAATATATTTATTAAGCGCTTTTTGTGATGTTTCGTCCTAAACTTTCATCTATAATAAAAATGATCTAACTGGAAAATAGATCGAGATTTAATGGTAAAAAGTATAGATACAACAGATAAATTTATTTATTTTTTAAATTCCGACACTTGCAATCTGATCGTCTTCTCGTAAATCTTCTCTTGAGTGCTTCTTATCTGATATTGATTTTACTGATATCAGATTATAATATTTTCAACTCTACTCTAATTTGTGAACATTATTAAGAAATAGCACATTTTAACTATCAACCCTCAGTTGATTATGACAAATTTACAAATGAGGTGGTATGAGTTATTTGAATATTTTAGAGCTTGTATTAAAACATGCTGAATAGATCATAATTCGATATTACTTCTAATTTTAAAAAATAATTTTACTATATAAGATTAGATGATAAAATAAAATTAATAGTGTACTTTGAGGAAAGGAAGGGCAAAGGGTCAATATATTATATAAACGGGAAGGAGAGAAAGGGACTGAGGGCTGGGCGGCCTGAAGTGTTCCCTACTCCAGGGGGATAGTGGGTATTGATTTGTATGTAAATATCATGGCACTGTTTCAACTTGCGGATATCCTCATCCTAG
The DNA here is from genome assembly GCA_911387785.2 of Aelia acuminata. NCBI lineage: Eukaryota > Metazoa > Arthropoda > Insecta > Hemiptera > Pentatomidae > Aelia > Aelia acuminata. The sequence continues at coordinate 182,854,995 of OU426978.1, read as the reverse complement.
AACATTCTTCCCAACAAATACTACTATCCAATCCTTCTCTTCAGATATCTTTAAGCAGCCTAATTATTAAATTCTTGATTAATTATAGTTGACATTGCAGCAGAAAACATAAAAATAGTCGATGCTATGAAAATAAATCGAACCTTAGACATTTAAGTTTAGCGAAAAATATAATTCGATACATAGCTAGTTTATAGCAAAAAGGCTAATTTTTTTTCAATGAAGTTAAACGTTTAATTAAAATAAAAATATACCCTAACATACCCCCAAAAATATGTTAAATAAATTAGAAAATCTTTTAATGTTTTCAGTAAAATAGAGTCCATAAATTGTCTAAAATATTAATCGACGATGTACAGAAATTATAGTCAAAGCTCTGAAAATCCTGTCTTAAACATTTAGTTTTACTGAATAATATAATTCCGTTTCATCAGTTCATTGTTAAACAGCCAATTTTTTTCCGATTAAGTTAAAAGTTTATTTACTATAGAAAACATCCCTTTTTTCATTATTTTCAATATTTACCATTTGAAATTTCTCCTATCCCATGTATCTTAAATTTTTTTTAATTATTTTATTCAAAAATTTTAACCCCTTAAATATGCCAGTGTATGGAATATAAATAAAACGAATCTGAAACCTTTTAAGGTATCTTTTGTTTTGATGTTAGAATTTTTTTTTAAATATGATATGAAAAACATAATTGAATAATAATCACATAATAAATATATAATAAAATCAAGTAAATTAAAATCAGTTTCTGGAAGATACATACAATATCTTATAAATGCTTTGAAAGATAGGAGCTTAAAATTTAAAATTAAATATATTAATTTACGCTCATTTACAGCGGTTTTTGTAGGCAGCATTCAGGGTAAGTTAGCGTCAAACGTGAAGTCTTGAGAGAATGCCTTTAAACAACCTAATGGAATGTCTTGTGCTCTGGGGAATTCCTTCTTTCCTAACATGTTAGGAACAACAAACAAATGTTTGTGTTTGTGTATGCCTCTTTTTGCCATGTTCTGTCCCGTGTAAGAGGTAATTCCAAAAATATATTTAAATTTGTGATATAACAAATTATAAAAAATAACATAAGAAACCGTAGCAGATCATAATATGATATCAGTTAATCATAATAAAATTTATCAAAGAAAAAAATCTATAATCGAAGAACTTATTAAATAGAAACGTAGATTTTAAGAGACTCTTATGATATATTTATTTTCTATTACCGCGGCTCCTTAACTGCTTATAGCGGCTCCATGGCTTTTCACGAGGGCTCTTTTGATTGGAAGCTCATTGCTTCGTCTTAATATTTCTTTTTAAGGATATTCTTTAGAACCTGCGCCGCAATATCTTATTTATTACTCATAAGTTCGGACAATGAAGGCACAATAAATCTGACTTTGTATCAAAAGAATGGCTTTTATTTGTTCTTTAAAAAGTTAGACCCCTTATTTAAGATCTAATCATACAAAAGTCCTACATGTTCTTTAGACCAGTTTAAGACATTGGCTTTGTCAAAAACTTAAATGTTCTTATTCTTGAACATTAGGGGCAGTTAAACATTTGAATATCCAGTGTTTGTTACGTTACATTTAATATCACCTGTAACAGAAGATGGTATGGGGTTATAAATTGTGAGATATATACGAAATTGCATGGTAACCGCTGATTGAAGTTTGGTAAAGATCCGTAATTTCAATTTATCACTCTGAGGCTCTTCGAAAGTTAAAATATTTAAACATCCTCTTTGGGTTCTGGCTGTGACCTCTTCACATATGCTTGGATTTTTTATGTTCTTAGTAATCTATTTCAATCTCCAGTGGCTTTCATAAACCAGTGAAACGTTGGGATATCTTAGAGTCATTGATTGTTATCCACGTAAAATTGGGGAGGAAAGTTTGTGCAAATTCTGAGTGAATGACTAAAAAATTTTAAGACTTTAAGTTTAATTGTAATGCTTCAACCTACCTGATTCAATTTTAATAAAATTTTATTTCAGTTTTTTTTCATAAGAAAACTGCAGCTGAAAGGCAAAGTGGAAACTTAGCAGGATCATCTTTTGTCGGGAAGAGAATGGGTTCAACGTTTGAAAAATGGTTTCATGGTTACAGCTTGTTGATGTTTATTACGAGTTGCTTCAGCCCGGTAAAACCTTCACAGATAATTGTTATAGACTACAACTTCGCCGAGTTCTGAAGCAAAAGCGACCACAATACGAGCCGGAGGCTTTATAAGGTGATTGTAATGACTGATAACGATCAACCTCATGTTGCGAACCCGAATAAAACTTATTTGGCATTGCCGAAATAGGAAGTTCTGCCGCAACTGCCGTTTTACCGGACATAGCTCGTTCCGATCGCTGTCATATCGCTTGGCTGAGTAGCGCATCCATTCTTACGACGAAACTGAAAACTAGTATGTTGAAAGGTTTTCCTAATAAAAAAAAATTCTTTTTTTTTATCTTGGTGTTCGTATTGAAAATACTTTAAATGACATCATAAATAAAGTATTATTTTTTATCAAAAAAATTGCGGTAACTTTTTCACTCTCCTAATAGTAATATGTTGTATATTCCATCTGGATCGTAAATATATTTGCCTTGATGATATTTTGGTAAAGTTATTTCAGCCTATTCCTTTAATGAAAGATTTTTATTGTAGTGTACAACACGTGTTCCAAGACATTTAAGACTGTGAGACAGCTGTTGAAAGAGCTTTCACGCATCGACTTGCTGTCATCGCTGATCTTTCAACTCCACCAACGCAACATTATGTCCCCTCAAGATAGGAGCCGACAAAGGTGAGAAGAGGGCGGAAAATAGAGGCTATTTAGGAGGCGCCGCTAGGTAAACTCCCAACACTTGGGACAGCCCCAAGCCTCTTTAATCGCCACTTATACCTCCACCATGATGGCTTTCTCATCACGTTCTTATTTATCCTAAAGGCTGGGCTAGCAATTTACCCAAAGTTTCCGCTCTGGAAGTAATTTCTTCAAAAGCTATAAGTAAATGACCCACTCACGTAGAAAGTATCAAGTTGTTTCCTAAGATAAAGGAAAAAAAAAACGACGGTCGAGTCTTCAAAAGTTTATAAAAGTGGATTTATATCAGGAATTTTCCCGGGTATATTTGGATGCCTACACTTTACCTTTTTCAAAATTTTGAACACATTGTTGAAAATGCAGCTTAAACACATATTCTATTTACTCAATATGTTTTGGTAAAAATATTAAAAAAAAAAAAAAATATTCAAATAATGTTTAGTGCAGATATCAACGATTTTCTAACATCGCAGTTATAATAAGATAAGATTCATGGAAATAAACATGAACATAAACCTCTATATATGAAGAACAGAGTTGGGCTGTAGTTAACTAATTCCAGTAGTTAACTACATTTTTAACTACTAACTACAAGTTAAGTAGTTGCAGGGAGCAACTACTAACTAGTAGTTGGTAGTTAGATATGTACAACTACTTTTTTCAATTACAATAAAAGTAGTTAGAATTTTTAACTACCAACTACTAGTTAGAAGAAGTAGTTAAAATGTTTAACTACAAACTACTAGTTGGTAGTTAAAAAGTTGTTAACTACAATGGTAGACAACTACTTTTGGAAGGTTTGTGCTAAAAACCAGTCCTGAACTAATTTTCATGCTCTCCATTATTTTTGTTTACAATTCAATTGTTTGGTATTCTCCTTCGATGGGCTCTTGTTCCGTAACCAACCAATCAAACATAGAATCGAAGGAGTGAGGGGGGGGGGGGGGCATGACAGCCAGTCCAGGACTGCTTGTTGGAACAAGCGCACTAGAAAATAGTTTGAATTTCGATTTCGTTCACATGGGGGTCCAATATTATACTATCGGGGCCGGTGTTTTTGAAAAATATATTCATTTTGTATTTTAGTGGGGGGGGGGGGGGTGCATTGGAAAATAGTTAGATTTTCCGATTTCTTTCACATGGGGGTTCAATATTATGTTATCGGGGTCGTTGTTTTTGAAAAAAATATTCATTTTGTATTTTACTAGCGGAGGAGGGAGGGGGCGCACATTAAAAATGTTAGATTTTTGGAGGTTTTTCACACAGGAGTACAATATTATCGAGGACTGTGTTCTTCAAAACAAATTTTCATATCCTATTTTAGTGGCGGGGGGCGCACCAATATTGATAATGACTACCTTTTCGGATTTTTTTCACGTCAGGGTCTAATATAATGTTATCTAGGACAGTTTATACGAAAATAATATTTATTTTGAATGTGATATAATCATACTTTTTATATTTCTTTTTTATATTTCGTATGAGTGTTTATCTTTAATTATGGGTTCATATCATTTTTTTTTTTTTTTGTTTATTATTCCTCACTTTCCTCGCCTTTTTTAAGCTATACGGGATTTCCCGGGCCAGGGGAGTGGGTGGCGGATTGATGCCGAGTATTATTAAATGTTTCCTGGCTCCGATTGCTATTTTCGGGTTATCAATCATACGTTACCATGGGCAACGCGTTTGCCCACTCGGCTAATCTATAAGGTAAACGTACCTATAGTGGACACTGTTCCAGTAGTGGCCACATGGACAATTAAATTTTGAAAATAAGGCAGCTAGGCTTTGAATCAGCTTCAAACATAGAGAGAATGTACCTACTACTATCTAGTACTGGTATATGGAAATCCAGCTTCTTTAAGTTACCCAGGGTCCAACTATTAATAATTAATTAAGTTAATTGTTTATGTATTTTGGGGGATTTGCCATTGTTATTTATAAAGTATTGAGGTGTTCCCAAATAAGGAAGACTTTATAGATTCAATTTTTTATGTTTTCGTTTGAATTGTTATTGTTGTTTGGTCGTAGTGTAAGTGGCCATCAGTTGTCCACTACTAGTGTTGGAAGATTAATTTTTTTCTCTTATGTCAAGGCTTTGAATGCACTAACAATGCTTTATTATTTACAATATTTTGATTTTGAGATTTTTTTGACCGCTAAATCCAGTAGTGGACACCTCCTGTCCATCCATTACTAACTACAAGCATTTTTACTACTAAATAAATTGATTTGTGAAAGTTGCTGTGTTTTTTTTTCTTATACGATGATCAGTTGTGATATTTTTGTGACATGACATAACTTATCTAAGAGCTTATGATCCATTCTACATAATTGTACTTAACACAACTGAATAAGTAGAGGAAAATATATACCAAATAAAAATATTGTTAATTATTTTCTTAACCCTGGAATGGTAGTGTCAATCTTCATACATTGTTGGTAGTGATACGCCTCCAAGACGTACACGGTAATAATTACGTACTGTGCTGACCCTTCAGGCTGCAATTCAGTCTTTAGATAATTACTATTAAAAACAGTGAGCATTGCACATTTACTCACTGCACCCAATCTCTTTCACACACAAACACAGATCGTCCACACATCAAAATTAGATAAAACATCTTTTATAAAGATAAAAAAATTTTACCAGGGCTCCAGTTATATTAAGGATAGAAAAATACAGTATTAAAGAAATATATTAATGGAAAATAAAAAAAAAAAGATAAAAATAAATGTTTTTATATCTAAAAAGAAATTGACTTATAAAATTATAGGAACAATGCATTGTGGGTAAACACTAAGATCTTCAGTAATATTAGTTATAGCATTATCATATCAAGTTATTCATTACACGAAAAACAAACTTTAAGATAATGGTCTCCACAAACAGGTTTTTCACACCGAGAGCAACGCATTTTTGACATTCCCTTCTTTTTATACGAGCAAAAGGCAAATGTTTTCTTTGAATACTCTTTTCTTCTGAATGAACTTGTGAATTATCTATATCCTCACCTTGTAAATCAGTTCCTAGAGCATTATGTATCACAGTTTTTAAAGCTTTGGTTATATTTCGTCGTGCAATCATCCACTTGTGCATTAGATTGTCTGCTAAAGTTATTATGTATTTGAATATCGACATTGGTTTAGTATTATTCTTGTAAAAATTATAGGCATCTATGACATATGAATTATACACCGCAATGTTCAACATGTTATAAAAGAAGCAGTTTTGTTTTTCGGCCAATATTTGTTCCTCGACAACACTGATCTAAAGTTTATTTAAATTAAATAAACTTTAAGACAAAATTTAAAGAAACAAAACAAATTGTATACATTTTTTGAATATCTAAAAAAATTATTCGAATTCAATGTCGTTTCTCTCTGATATCCACCTCTGATATTTAGGATAAAGTACCCGTTGAATGGTAGTAATACGTCTCTGAAGCGTAGCATCAAATACCTAGTGATTAGTAGCAATACGCCTTAGAAGTGTGGGACTATTTTCTTTCATTGGTAGTGATACGCCTCAGAGGCGCAGTACTATTTTGGAAAAACTTCAATACTCACCAGTTATTTACTTGTCCAAGGTCAGACCGTAACAGATCCGTTTCTCACCCCTTCCCGCTAGTTGTCACGGAAAGTGATGTTGGGGTGGGGCTTAGATTTGACGGAAAGAGCATTTTATTAAGGAAATACGTCTTCAAAGCGCATGACTACCATTCCAGGGTTAAGGCTCCAATAAATATCTTCAAATATCGTATTAGATTAAACATGAATCACATTGTCTTAACAGGGCTCACGTGATATTTGGCCTAGGCATATTAAATGTCTTCCAGCAGAAATTGTCATACTTGTATATGTTTGGAAGCAAATGAAAAGAGCTTTACCAAAACATGAGGTGCAATGAATATAACATTCATCCAAATGAATATAAAGATGTTTACAGAAGATTGGCTTAAGATAGCTTACAAGTGAGTGAATCGGAAGAATGTAGACAGAAACAATGACTAATTATTTAATAATCCTATTTACAGCACACCGATAAAGCAAAATACACTTAAATTTTGACAGAAGAGGAAAACAGCAATGTTGATAACAACCATAATGATCAATCCATATAAATAAAGATGAAATTCTGTTTGTTTGTTTGTTCTTTATAGAAATCCATATCGTTTGTCCTAAATTCTCCAAATTTTGCTCAGTAGTCTTTCATACCAGGTGCGAACACTTGCTCATATTGAAATGAATAGGTTGCCTTTAGAGGTAGAGTAAGGGGTGGTAAGGCAGGGAATTAAGAAGATGCTTTGAGCCAATTAGGATGGCCATGGTTTTTTCCCCATTCAGTCTTAATTCATTTTTCTCTGCCCAGGCATTGATGCTATCTATATCTTCTTGTAATTTACGAATTGCCTCTTGCATCTCGGTAGGATGGAATGATAGGTAAATTTGGAGGACCGGCGATGTTGAAAAAATTGGTGATTCTGTATTAGTCGGATAGCCGGATAGTATTTCTGCAACAGTTGCCTGGCGCTGACTCAAATAAGAGATAGATAGCACTTCTAGCGAGCAAGCACCGTGTCTTAGGTGTGGAACCGTACTCTACCATCTGTGATTGAACTTCCAGTGATATCGTCCACTCCTTAGTCGGCGTCACTGTATCCTTCCAAAATTCCTATTTTATGAACAATACAGTAAATTATTACTAAATATCGTGCAGCTTTCAAGAGTGGAAATATCCGGGTCACCCTAAACCAATCTTTGTCGTTGGCATCACTATCGTAAGCTCATTTAGTTACATCAAAATACATGGATGGAAATAAACATGAATATAAACCTCTATATATGAAGAACAGAGTTGGGCTGTAGTTAACTAATTCCAGTAGTTAACTACATTTTTAACTACTAACTACAAGTTAAGTAGTTGCATGGAGCAACTACTAACAAGTAGTTGGTAGTTAGATATGTACAACTACTTTTTTTAACTACAATAAAAGTAGTTAGAATTTTTAACTACCAACTACTAGTTAGAAGAAGTAGTTAAAATGTTTAACTACCAACTACTAGTTGGTAGTTGAAAAGTTGTTAACTACAATGGTAGACAACTACTTTTGGAAGGTTTGTGCTAAAAACCAGTCCTGAACTAATTTTCATGCTCTCCATTATTTTTGGAGAGCCTGTGTGGGAGTTCGACGCGTTCATCTTTCGACGTTTTTTCAAAGTAACCGTGACAAATGATGTAATTGTCCATACGAAGCTATTTAAAATTTTCTAGTATTGTATATCCTTTCTTGCTAATTTTAATTAAACCATCTTTTCTATTAATGATTTCTAAGCCCAAAAAAATTAAACAACATACTTTAACCTCTCTCTAACTAAGCAAATGGTAAAAAAAAAAAAAAAAAAAAAAAAAATGGACAAATTGCATTGTTGAGACCCAAATTTAAAATATCTAAAAATGTATCTGAACATTACACCTATTTTCAACACTTAAGACTTCATATGATTATCTTTAAAGGTTTTTAATTATTCCGCATTAATTTGTGAGTTTTGAATAAGGTAGAAGGAAGGAGGTTTAGTTGAAAGCAAGTACAAGGTTTTAGTGATTTCGGGCAACTCCCTAGAGAAGATTAATGCTTCACAACTTTAGGAAAGCTTGTGCACTTTATCTGGACTTGGACAATCTTCGGCTTTATTCGGGTGGAAATTTTTATTGATTGGAGGGTACAGAGCAGTTACTTGAATGGAAACGGTGAGCAATGCTTCTATATACTAAGATTTTTTGCGTTATACAAATTATTTTAACATAATTCTATATATATATTTTATATTTTTTTATAATCAAAAAGATTTTGGGAAGTTTGTAGATTTGAACCATGAGAATGTATTGTTAAAGTATTTTCTAAAATGAGTGCGTTGTGCTTTTGGTTTCTGAACATACCTATTTTAAGGAGTAATGTATGTTCCTAACAGCACATAAAACACGCCGATAACTAACAGACTGCGCGTGTTCTTCCCCACTCATTCGATTCTAAATTTGATTAGTTGGTTCTTGAAACATGATGATAATGTTCATTAAAACTAATCCCACTTGTTTTTTAGATTAGTTGAAACGTTTTTATCTTTATCAGTGAATTTTGATTTGAATGTATTAAAAAAAAATAGGATATAATTAATTCTACGCATTATAGCTACTCAGCCAAAGCAACGCGTGGGAGGGAATACTCATATTCTATAAAATGACTCCCTTATTTTGGAGATCAAGTTACTAGCTGTTGCTGTAGATTACAGGTGGCCGTAAAAAAAACTGTTATCACATGTCCGGGCCCCACAAAGCTTATTAATCATTATTCAAATATGTAGGAGAGCGGGCCCGCCTCTTTTCATGTTCTATTTAATATTCATTTTTCGTAATTGAAACATTAAACTTATATCGAATAAAAAAATATATATATACATATTTTATCATCATATATTTTTCTAGGTTTATAAATAAAAGGAATCGATATTTTTCGAATTAATATATGAGTCTAAATCACTTAAAAGTTGTCTAAAACATAAGGATAATCCTGTTTTAAATTTATTTCACTATATTCGCTGGTGGATTTTCTTTATTCGGCCGCTAGCAGATTGCGATCTTGGTCTCTCTCTTCGGGGATTATGTGATCAACATGTGGAGATAAGCGCCACGGCCCCATCTACTCCCAGTCGATATCCACTCTTTCCCTGATTAGTCGTTGATATATTTTGTTTCCATCGATAAATTTGAATACAATCGAATACTTTAGCATAGGCCAAAATATTTATTTGGTTTCAATGCTTCGTTTTCACTTAGAAATGTGTAAATTGTTTTAACGATTTTCGCTGCATAGATTAGTTGAGTATGTGGCCTCTAATTTTTATTAACTTGTATTGCACGTGATAAGTGCTAAAGAAAAAAAATACGAGCAATTCCATATCTGATTTATTATAAAAAAAATCCTATTTTTTATCTACTAAAGGTTAGGTATACCACACTTATTCCTCTCGATACAACTAAAATCAGTTTTTATCATTTTATGAATTAGGGCAATGGTTGTTTTCTTAATGAAAATTGAAAATAAAGTTTCAATAAAATATAGCGGGAGGTGGGGCACATTGAAACACAAAAGTTTTTTTAACCACAGCACCCTACCTGAGACTTTATTTTAATTTTTTTATTTTTTCCATGTTACCTTAGGATCTAATCCATGTAAGAAATGCATTAGACATCACTTTATGCATCATGTTTGATCGCGAGCAGCTATTTCCCAAAAAAATAATTTTGTTTCATTGTGTACCCGGGGTATAATGAAACATCTGAAAAAAAAACAACACCACAATCAACAAAAAACTTTATTCAGCTTCCAGTCGGTTTTTCGTTCTTCTGCTTTAGGATAGCCGCGAAATTTTTCAGGAAAGAAGAAAGTTTGATTGTGGAAGAAAGGTGTCATAAATGAATACAGTTTTTTATGGTGTTCCGCTCTCAATTTCGCACCAATCTGTAAGAAAATATAAAAAAACCGACTGCTTATCCACAATAAAAAACACAAGCGGCACAATGAAACACTCGTGGGACTGCATGAAACGTTTCATTGTGCCCCGAACGCCCTTGTTTCAAGGAACCCCATACTAGCCATTTTGATGTCTTTAACTTCCTACGATGAACGTGAAGAGGTAGGAAAGCCAAAGTCAGGTAAAATCTTATAAGATACATGCATAATGAAATGTTGTAAGAGCAGATAGAATAAAATAATTACTCATAACTGGTGACGAAAATCGGTTTGACGAAAATTTTTAGTTTTGCCACATAAAATCGCACTTCAGCACTTGGAGTCTGTCGCAAAACAAGTCGAAAGGTTACAGTAAGCTGACTTTGTTTGGAATCATCCTTACCGCTTGCTGTCTGAGTTTGGTTGCTCTAGACCTTTTGGTTGTGCCCCGTGTTTCATTGTGCCCCACCCTCTCCTATTTATAATTTGTGTTTCTTCATAATAAAATGCAATACATTTTAGTGAAGACTGATTCATTTTGTATTTTTTTTTTCAAAAACATTATATCGAATGCCTAATAATTAAGGGTGTTACAAAATTTTAGTGAGAAAAAATACTGTAGTCAATGTTTCAAGGGATTATATTTTTTTTACTTGATGTAACTACGTATTTGCATATTTATGAAATATTCACAGGTTAAAAATGATATACTTTGTTCAAAACTTTTTGAAAATTAATATACAAATGATTAGTTGACAAACTGATTTAATGATCATAATGTTAGACCATTAATTCTACTTTCGTACCCCACATTCAATAACATTACAATTACACAGTTACTGATTACTCTGCTGGAGCAATGGAACAAAACTACATGATTTCTGGATGTTGCCCAAGAATTTGATAAAGTCTCACTAGGGGCTTCTCTTAAAACTCGAAACAGTACTACCTTACACATATTACCTAATACTCTAATCCTACCTCACTGACAGATTTTTTTCAATCTGAAAGGAATCAGAGATTTTTTCAATACTGCCAATCTTGGCATAAGTTACGCAGGGATCTATACTGGTTCATTTACTATACATTATATACGCTCATGATATAACTACCAACTTTATTTGGAGCATTTGGACTACAGCATACGCGATCGACAACAGCAATTTCAAAAACAAACCACGACTTCAGAATTGACTATTAAATTTATAAAACCTCTTACTGAATTTTAAAAAATTGTACTATCTTTAGAAAATTTACTTAAATCATGACAAATCGCAATTCGCAAACTCCAAAAATGTAGTAAATATTTTTTCTCCAAATTATCAAATTTAAAAATGAGGTAGAATGTGAATAAATACAACTGCTTACTTAAACCGATTTGGACATGCACCTCACATATTTTTGGCTCAGCCAAAATGACGTACTTACAATAATTAAAAACTCTTTAATCTAAAATTTTAAGACTAATAACAGACGCCCCCTTGTAATATTTTTTTTCTCTTCAAACTTCAATTCACACCTGTCAGCAATTGCGACAACAGCGAATTTGTTGAAAGAATTAAAAAATAAGGCATTTTGGGCATGATGAAAGGAAAGTGACCAGCAGCACCTCTTTCCGGTCTTGCTACCTTAGCTGAGCAGTTCCCTTATATAGCTTTTTTCTAGCCGCCTTGCGACAGGCTTAAGCCGTGGCCATGTTGTTGATCAGTCAGCTATTGTGTCCGTGTAAATTTACAAAAAACTCGTGTGTAAAGAGTGTTCGTATGTGTTCTTCGATAGTTGGTTGTTGTAAGTCTGTATGTAGAGTTTTGTTATTTACACACCACGGTGCGTTCGCTATTAGTGTCAAAAAATTTTATTGAAAAGTTGGTAATTTTTGTAAGTGCGTCCTCTTTACTGAGCCAAAAATCTGTGCAGCGTATGTCCAAATGGGTTTTAGTAAGTAGGTGTATGTATTCAGTTTATGTTCTATTTTCAATTTTAACGAATTTGAAAAAAAATTGAAGAGTATTATTTTTCGTTTGTTAAGAGCCTGGTAATTAAATAACAAAACTCTACACTTACGTCACTTTGCAAAAATGACGCACTTATAAAAATTACAAACTCTTTAATCTAAAATTTTAAGACTAATAACAGAGGCTACCTGGTAATTAAATAAAAAACTCTACACTTACATCAACGACAAATCATCCAATACATAGGAACTCTTTATTAATCCTTTTATGTAAATTGCACGACAAAAAAACAGACTAATTACTTGTGGCTAACAATCCCATTAGACAAAACTAGATGGTTAGAAAGAACCTGGACAAGGGATTTTTTCAATTCTGGAAAGAGTTGCTGCTGATGGGAACTTTCCTTCCTCATGTCCAAAATTCCTGTCATATTAATTTCTTCTTACCACCGTATTCGCTGCTTGTAGCTATTTGCTGATAGGTAAGAATGAAACTACGAGACGAAGAAAATATGATATAACATGCTCTAATAATTTTTAAAGGTTTCATGGAATGGCGGAAAATAATTAACTAAAGTTTTAAAAATAACTACCTTTTTAATTTAATTTTCTTTAAAATTCTAAATGGAAAATATTTTTTTTGCAATACTCTCTAATCCGTATTTTGCTTCATACATATAACTAACTACCTATATAATGCCTACCAGTTTTAATAAATTTCAGTTTATTAATTCACATATTTATTTGCGCATGTTTATTTACTTACTCGCATTTGTGAATCTTCGCCGTACTTGAAGTAGACGGCCCATGGGAAGGTGATGGACAAGGATATCATCCATATCACAATGACGGTAATCTTGACAACGGTGGTGCTGATCCTCCACTTCATCGGGTAGCAGATGGCTAAGCACCGCTCCACTGAGATGGCTACTAGAGTATTTATAGAGGCGTTCACCGACACTCCTTGCAAGTAGGGGATCGTCTTGCAGATCAGCCATCCAAGTTTCCATGCTGAAAAAATAATTTCAAAATAGTATAAAAATGTATGAAAAAATAAATAGTATAAGGTAATCCAAGAGCCTTTTATAGGTAGACATATGACGACATTAAATACAAAATATAAAGGAAAAATAATACATCAATTAATTAGTGAATATACCTATATTTTTTTTATAATCCAAACAAGATCTAAATAATGCCGAAGGTGTTGGATAATTAATTTTTATCTCCATGTTCCTCAGTAATTTTTTCCAAGTTTTTACATCTATATCTATACAATTGTATGAATTCCCCTTCAACAAATTAGATCCACACATCAGCTGAGAATACTCCTTAATAATTACATTAGAACACATTCTACTGATAGTCCCAGATATCAAGTAACTAGTGGCGAAAAATTTTAAGAAAGACTATGAAGAGAACTTCAAAAAAATTTTAAGACAAATCAAAAATACCAATAAATATAATATAGAAAAAAAAAACGCAAATGACCCTGAAGGGTTGAGGCGAAATGCAACAAATAAATAAAATTAATCTATAAAAAATATTGAAAACTCTCTTTTAACTTTATCAATTATATTATAAAATATTGTTTGTTTGTTTTAACGTCACTTTATGCCACTAAGGCTAATCGGACGATGCTACAGTGGGAGTCCTAACTTTTGCCTATCCAGGTATAATTAGGATAGAATCTTTAACGAGTACCTGACCTTGTACAGGCGCGGGACCTCTAGTTTACGTCCTATCCGAGGGACGTCATAGACAAGGATTTTTCATTCTCATTAAAAAACCTTGGGCCACCTCGGGACGCGAACCCTCTAACTTTAGTATTGTAGCTTTCTATGCTAACCACTACACCACAGGTAACCCTCTTACATAAGGTGAGAGGTAAAACACGATAATATAAAATATTTTTACATTATTATAATAATATATTTTTTGTTTCTGTAGTCGCTTGTTATATGAAGAAAATGACCAGAGAACCCTTGAACTCAATGTTTTAAGGAAATCTTTTTTGAAAATAATATTTGCAATTAATGAATTAAGAATTGATTAACATTGTGGCTACAATGTTCTATCCAATATTATATTGAATTTCAACAATGTCAAATTTAATTCTAAACAATTCCGTTATGGCAGATTGCTTGGACGTAGCCGGCACGACTCTCCAAAGTTCACACGCTCCATCGTCCGGCATTTGTTGCAGTCCGTGAGGGAACAGTTTTTCGAAAATTCGTGTCGTGACTAAAATAAATTTGCTTTGTAGTCAATTCCGCTGTCAATTACCGCCTTCCCGTTATTGCTCTCCCAATTGCCCTTTTTTTTCCTCACTCTAAATTTATACCTTAGGAACATATCTTTTAATCTAACGACGACTTGTATCGCATATGCATGCATGAATCCTAATATGAAATATAATTATTGGAAAAAAAAGGAAGTAGGGTGGGGTGATGCTACAGGAAGAAACTATATGCTTCCTGCATGAAAAAAAAAATTAGGAATTCCAGACTCCTCGACATTCACGTTAGTATTTGTAATCATATGCATACTTTATTGATAAGTAGTTTACGCAGTTGAATAAAATGAGTCATTTTTATCAGGATATAATGCCTGCTCAAAGTCTGTATTCAAATATAAACCTTCGTTGGTCGTTGATGGTCAAGTTTTTCTACGTCATAATATCCCATTGAATAATGAAAAATGATAATTATCAACACTCAGTTATAATAGTATTTGATTAAAATAATGATAAAGAGAAAAAAAATAGAAGAAAGGGTTAAGGATTGTTTTGATTATTCCGATGAATCAATTAAATCCAAACCACCGTTATTTTAAATTTCTTCGGATTACATTTATTTTAATTCAGAGCCCATATTCATTAAATTTCTTCGGATCATATTTATTTTTTTCATAATTGTCTTCTTCAGGTTTTATTTTGTAATGGACTTTATATTTTACACCTTGAACACTTTATATTTCTAACAATCGGACATGTACGAAATTCGGTTCATTAGAATTTCTTTAAACTAGTTATAAACAATTTTATTTATGTCCTCCTAATTAAGAATCATAGCTGTTCATAAAGTGCATCTCAGCACCCACATAACAGACCGTCCTTGGCAAAGCATCGGTACAGTTACTAACAACCTTAAAACCAAGGATTGCTAAAATTGAAGCGTGGAAATGCGTAAGGGTATAAGTGCCTTAGGAAATTTTTAATGAAATGATGTGACTTGTACGCTCTATGGTGAACTAAGTTCAGTGCTTACACCCATGCCATCTTTCATACGTTCAATGAACTCTTTTCTAACAACAAAACATTACTTATACCCATTTCTGAAGAATGGCTTTGGCACCCATAACAATTTGGCAAAAAAAAACTTTGTTCTATTTTTTTGGCACTTAGACCCTTATGCATTTCAACGCTTCAATTGTCGCAATAAACAGAAAATCAGACGTCCAAAATTTCAACACATGTCATTCAAATTAAAATCAGTATAATATTACTAATTATACCTACAAATAATGTAATAACACACAGTCAGTATAAACTATTAATCCATTTTAATAATCTAAATCTAAAATTCCCGCATACCAATTACAGCCCCATAATACCATAAGGCCGAGGAAAAACCCCATGAATCCTTACCGCATTACCTTCCTGTCCATTACAGTCCAAAACTTGCCGTTGGACATAAGAATATCGTAGTTAGTTATTCTCTACGCATCTATATATATATGTATATGCCCACCTATGTATTTAATATACTTTTATTGTTACTTTTAATTTTAATATATTTCTTTAAATAATTTTATCCTAACCTCTTTGATCATCCTAGGGCTTGATTATGAGACTAATCTAGTCTCGCAACGTCGCCATAATATAATTCTTTATTATTGAGTGAACCTACAATAACATCTATATAAAATATATATATATATATATATATATATATATATATATATATATATATTATCAATTAATTATGTTCAATCTTTTAATGTAATGCGATCGTTAATATGACGAAGATAGTTGTTTTACTTTCAACTCATCACTTTAATTGCTTCCCGGCTGATATGTCACATTCCTCGTTCCGTCCGCTTCTTCTGAGGCTATTTTTAAACCTCGGACGGACAAGAATTAATTGTTTCAAGGCCATTAAGAAACAAGAGAAAGGACGAAAGAGAAAAAGAGGACAGCCGCTCCTGCGGGACACCAGCCCTGAGTGCTTCGTTACTAATCGTCCGATGATAAACGACCCCGCCCCACTCCCGGAATCTCGGCATCAGTCTTCTTTTATCTCTCTTTCTGGATTATTATACACACTCCTTTCATTAAATCCTTTCTCCCCTTATCCTTCCTATTATAACGCCCTTTATCATTTATGCTACGACTTTCCTAATAATCTTTTTGAATAAGAGATACAACTGAAATTCAACAATTATTACAGAGATTATACAGAATAGAATGCCTATTTATTATACATCTTCATTACACTATTCTAAATATTCAAAGAACCAAGATAATCTACAAAAGAGGGATGGTTAGAATAGGAATAATAATTAAATAAAAAAAATCGTCAGGAAAAAAATGCCTTTGTTGAATTTAAAGATTTGTCGATTTTTTTTAGTTAGATGTCGGTCAAGAGGTTTGAAGAGGACACGCCAAAAACCATAGGGCTTTAAAAAGCTCCACAACTGTAACGCGAACTTTATTTCTTACTACGTAACCAAGGATCATTGAGAACACGTAACGATATTTCGTTTTGTTTCAACATTGGATATATATTATGATAATTCAGGTATTCCTAAACTGCTGCATATGTACCAAGTTGCCATATATATAATATATAACATAAAGGAGAAAACCGTAAATATAGACTTTTATACCGGTGTATCCCTACTACCGAGTACCTATAGGGGTGAACCCTACTACTTATTGCGCACGAAATGAAATTGAAAAGAAGAAAAAAATTAGCACACTTATCCTTGCCAATAATAATAATTTGCAATTTTTAAGTTGAATATTAACTTAAAAAAAGCTGGTTCTGCAGCAGGCAAAAAGATACAATTTATATTTTCATCTCTGGGTTCCATTAGAATATTTAAGCTATTTTCTTAAAAGTGGTAAATACATTAAAATAAAACATAGGTTGGGTAGCTATGTAAAAAAATCAAGAAAATAGATGTCCCGCTGTATATATATCCTCTATTATGATTAGAATATATTGCATTCACACTATGCTCTATAATAATATCACATAGCGAAAAGACCTCCCTACCTCGACACAGAACAGAGCCCTGCTACAAGGTTTGCGGTTAGGATAAAGTATGAAATTCACCTGGCTTGAGATAATATATTCACGCCTGGGCGAGCAACTTTAACGATCCCCCAAACGTGACCCACTGGACCATGGAACCAATAAGAAAATAAGAAGGGAAAGGGGTGGGATTTATCATTTAGAGGGAGGATTCCTATTGGCGGAGAGGACTAAGCAATTTAGCCAGTCGCGGCCTGGCACCCGCCCAGCTGACAGATTTCCTCTCCCGACTGATTTTACACCCTTTGTCCTGACAATAATGGATTCCCTACAGAACTCCTGTCATTTCGGCTTGTTCCTAGTTTTCTTCCCGCCTCTATAATTGCCCGTTTAAAAGGTCAGCATTTATTTATACTGTTCTTAACAACACTCACTTTTGCGTTGGTAAAATTCTACTTTGACCTTATTATATTCATTTTATAACTGTTACATAACCCTTTTTTCACCTTTAGTACAGTGGTAAGGCATAGCTTACTAGTCATAGGAGTTCGCGGATTCTTGGCTCGCCAGGCTTCTTAAAAGGAGTAAAAAATATTTGGCTTTGCCGTTCAACCTTCGTATGGCACGAAAAATGGAGGTCCCGAGCCTGTTCGAGCTCAGGTACTCGTAATAATATCTTGATAGGCCAAATTTAGGACTTTCAATTATTGGTTCCGGCGAAGACTAAAACAGCATTGGCCCAGAGATCTGCTCCAACCATTACACATATAACACTTACACTAACATTATAAGTTTGCAAATCGATGATATTAAAATTTCATTTATAACAAATTTGCTAGATGCAAATGATGGAGAATATAAACAAACTGCCCATCAATTACACGTAAAGGCGTACTTCGTATGCGATAGAGTTGTCAGCGTGTTGAATGTATTGTTAGAACAAATATAATTATTGATTAAAATAAAGAAATATCAAAAGTCCCTACCTTAAAGAATACAATATGGCCGCCGTTTCCTAAAACACCATTATAATTTCGATAATACCCCCAAAAAATTATAATCCCTTTTAAGTACAGGTTTACATAAATAAGTGGAGCCAACTTCATTGTTGGTTCTAACGGCAGAATAAAATTCCAGTTTCCAATAGAATAAAAAAAAAAAAATTGTTATTGAGAAAAAATGTTTTGTGTCTCCTTTCCGGTTGTACAAAAATAATGTGTATTTTTAGCAAATGTTAAAGAAGGAGCTAGTGGCAAAGAAAGGAGAGTGGTAAGTGAAAGTTGTGTGATGAGCGCACCGGACCAGATTTTTTTTCAGCGATGTGATGATTATCGTTTCATAATAATAAGGCTTGTAACAGTGCTATTATATGTTTTTATACATTTTAGTACCTAATTAGACACCCACAACGATGACTGTTCGTAATAATCGAAGATGATAGCTACGGAGTTATAAAGGGGAGACAGACCATTACATTTAATCGAACTAAAATATTTCTAAGTGGTCGAGAGTGGGCAATACCTGGGATGGTCCATTAATATGATTGGATGGTCAGCAGGGGTGCGCCGGGTTTCGATTGGCTGTTCCCCGATCATTCCCGACCGAATTTCTACCAATAACGTCTTTTTTTAATGTTTCCTCTATTGTATGTATCTTATATATATATATATATATATGGATTGTATATATCCTAGGTATTCCGATAATAGCTGTATGCTATTACTAATTTTATCTGGAACCAACGCACCGCGGTATGCGACTAAGCAAACCCGACATTCTTTCACCATCCCACATCTGACCAACACATCTTGAACACCTAAAAACTTTTTGACGAACCTACCAAAGGATTAGTGTAGATGAATACTGCTGAAATACCAGGAATACTAGGAGGAGATTAAATAATCGTTGGGTGAGAGATCTCCTTCGTAAAACAAGTTAGTAATTTGATCAGGCCGTAGTAGAGATTCAGATTTTCCAAGCGTTACATGTATTTTTTCTCCGACTCACTGACACATTTGCTGATTGTTGACGAAAAAATTACAGTTGCAGATAAGTGTTTTATGTAAAAATATATATATATGTTTACAAGAAAAAACCATAAATAAAAATGAGCTCTACCACCATAGGCTTATTGTTTGTTTATTTAATTAATGCCACTTTATGCTACCGTAATCAATCTGAGGATGCTACAGTGAGAGTCCTAAATTTTTCCTATCCAGGTTTGATTTGGGGTGGTAGGATAGTGCAGCCTCGAAGAACCAAGGATTTTTATTTCCTTTAAAATTTCCTAGAACTTTCTCCCGGGATATGAACCCGCGTCCAGGGATTTGAAGTTGGATATTGCATTGCTTTCAGGTATAAGATACAGATTTATGAAATAACCCTAATGTGCAATATAGGTCGATCATTCTTTAAACACAGTCTTTGTTTTATCAATAGCCTGAAGAGTAGCAGTGAATGGACACAAACGAGGAGTAGGTTTTTGATGAAAAGATATCTAGAGTAAAGTTCTTTTGGTTATGTATTATTTCATTTATATATATAATATATTTTTTAAATCAGCAGTTGCCTACATTAAAATATTTAATCTGTAGTTTGATGAATAGTTAATTTGATGAAAAAATAGCTAAGAATAATCTTCAGATTTATTTAAAGATTCTAATTTTACACCACATATTATATTATCTATGGCATAGTTATAATACAATGAATTAGTTGTTAGTTAATGTGGAGGGGGGGGGAGTTTTATATATACAAAAATAGCGATTATAATAATGAGGATGAAAAAAATCACGTAAGCTTTGTTCTACCAATTTAAGCCAAACGGATGATCTTACGAGGGAGACTAAATTGGAAGTCCAGGGCCTGAAAGGTCATCGACCCCTGGGTTGAATACATTTTACGGGTCGTTCTAAATGGAAAAATAAACTTACACTGATACCGCCTCATTGAATTTATTAGAAGGGGTTCAGAATTTTCTTCAGTTATAACAAAGACCAGGATTTATATGCTACAAAAAAACATTAAAATATATCGTATAATAAGCGGTAATAAGAACTATGATACTGTAAATTATATATACTCTATATAAAATATACAGTACAGCATATTGTACTGTACCATAAGAAATATGAAAGAAAAAGAAAAAATACTATACATAGTATTTTTTCTCTTTATTTCATATTTCTTCTAGTTAATGTTTTCACAATCTTTTTGTATATTAAAATGCATTTTAATGTACAAAAAGATTGTGAAAACATTAAATATGGTAAAATATTTAGTCATAAGTACTTTAAAATAATAAAATCATCCATTGCATAGTAAATTAATGTTTCGCTGATGTGCACTAATTATAATTTTTGTATTATGTAATAGTATTTTCAAAATATGTGGTATTATGATACAGTAATTATAAAAATAAAGACGGGAAAATTTTTATTATTAACTTATAAATTTCATATCACCTTTAGAATCAGTTCGCCGTTTCAGAATTATCTAGGCGTATAATTGTTTTGATTACAATATATTAAAAAACATTCAAAGTTCAACATCAATGAGGAAATCACAGATCACAATGGGTCGGTTAATTTTCATTGCTTAATAGATTAAAAAAAAAAATCTATTCAATCATTGATTTCATAGAATGTCGATTTCATATTCCTTTTAAACACCAAATTGAATTATTTTTTTAATCAAGTTACAAGTGAAAATCACTAGAGAATAATTTCCTAAAACGCTGATCATTTTTATCCTACCATGATGTTTTTGATGAAGATAATCCAATGAAGATTAATTTTATGTATGTATATGTGTATCCAATAAATATTTTTTGTTTAGACATTTTATTCAAATAGTTATCGTTTCAACAAGAAACAAAAAGACATTCCATAAAAATATAAAAGCCTTCCATTCCCGCATAAAGTAAAATCCCCAAATTAGGACTATACTTAACCAATCAAATTATAATTTTTTTTCATGTTATGAAATTATTTCATTTAAAGCTTTAAAAATATCGGCAGTGATCTTGACTTTTCCATCTCTAACTGTGTCTGTCTAATCTGGAACATCTTATATCAACTAAAATCAGCAATATTTTCTCATTATATTGATTATTTGGCGATTATTTTATATGCTTCTATGACATATGTTTCCTTTAAAAATATAAAATTTGGATATTGGCATTGATGACATGAGGTCTAAGAAAAACAAGCAAACCGAAATTATAAAATTTTTGTCAATATCACTCTTGCTTGGAATTTATCTTTTTTTTTAGCCTCTATAAAGCATTTTTTTTTCTTCTTTTTTCACATGCTTAAAGTTTTTGAGCAACCGCTTTATACTTCATTAGTAGGTAAGTCTGTATGGAGTTACAAGCAAATGAATGTAATGGTTCTACTAAACCCGCATGGCTGAAACGTTGTGCAGGCTGAAATAGCGCCGTTATCTGTGAGGTCATATCATAATAATACTATGTAAAAAAAAAAAAAAAAATTCCATGGATTTGAAGCAGGTATTATTTTATGCCAATGAATCTTAAAATATCATATCATT
Source organism: Aelia acuminata (assembly GCA_911387785.2). Taxonomy (NCBI): domain Eukaryota; kingdom Metazoa; phylum Arthropoda; class Insecta; order Hemiptera; family Pentatomidae; genus Aelia; species Aelia acuminata. The sequence continues at coordinate 182,832,892 of OU426978.1, read as the reverse complement.
ATTATCAATGAAAATTACTCCTTTAAGGTGTGTAATACCGCTGGAAAAAGAAAAAATCTCTTTTCTATTAGACTGTCGGAAATAAATGGCAGTAAACATTCAGTTAATTTAGCAAATACAATTAATACAGTCCAATTGCTGGTAATTGCTTAAAGCAAGTGACACCCAAAATTATAACCTATATTTTTTTGGTTATTAATCCATTTAAAGTATAGTAGAACCTTTCAATTAAAAAACATATCATAAAATTTTGATGCCACGCTTCCTCCCTGACATTTTCAAGGAAAAGGATCAAAGTGAAAATAAATTAGACTAAACGGCAATCACTTTCAATAAAGCTTAGAGTTTTCAATTTTTTTTTTTCTCAACTTGGTTAAGGAAAATACCACAATTCAACAGAATAATTTACTTTTTTTAATGAATTTTTTTTTTTTTTTTAAACTTATTATACTTTTCATTCTTCTATAAATAACATTATTTCAAAAATTAAAAATAGTTTATGACCGTATTTAGTGTGTTAAAGTAAAATTAAAATAGCTTGATGCTTGAAATACTACAGCAGATATTCAATTATTGTAATGAAAATTTGGCATACCAGTGGGAACAGTTAAATTTATGTTCAACGGAGGAGACACTTCCTATATTAACAAAATAGTTGTTAGTGATATATTCTTAATTTGAAGAAAAATTAAATGTTTACGTCGGGTCCAGTTTAAAGAAAAATTAAAAAGTATACTCAATTATAAATACGCATTTAATTGTTCAACAACGATAACCCTTTTTTCATAATTAGTTCATTTTAGAGATAATCCATTTATTTCATATGTAAATAATTCGAAATGCTTTGAGAAGAATTCGTCTCGAAGATAAAATAATAAACCCATAAATCTGATAAATGAGCTATGTGAAGGGTTAAGCATGTATATTGATTTAGTATTGATTATATAGTGTTGATGTAATCTGTTATTAATTGATTAACTGAACCCCACCCCATCTTTTTTAGTTTTTATGCCTATTTTATCGCCTTTTTCAGATTATTTTTTTATGTTAACTGTAAATGTCTATGTTAAAGTTATATTTTATTAAAAGGTTTAAAATTATCATTTGATTTGTCCTTCAAAGAAAGTGTTACTCCTCCCACGTGGTAAAGGACACATATACCTCTCCCTTTGAATTTAACTGATGTTTTTACTTCCACTGCCAAGGTCTTTTGATCAATGTACTGACTATACAAGGGTAAGCTCCATTTTATGATTCACCCATTTATGACTCTCTTTTGCTTTGTTTTCTGTTCTCTGAGGTTTATGCCTTTGTATATTTTTGTATCTCATCAGATGACATGAGGGTGAGCTTTATTCATTTATTTTTTTCATGGCATTTAATTTAAAGAAGACCTCTTGTTACAAAAAAGATGCATATCCTCCAGAGAAAAAAACCAGTAAAAACATCATGAAGGAAAAAATATTTGGGAGTCATTAACAATTTATAATTGATTAGGAATGTACAGAAATTTTGAAGGTTACGTAATTATGAGTGATTTAAAGTTAAAATTAAAAAGAAATAGTGACGAAAAACTTGGGAAAGCTCACGGGACACCTCTTTAGTAACCTATGTGAAGGACACCTCTTCGGGGTTAAAATAGATTAAGATGTAGGAAAAGGATATCAGGTGCAAGAAACAGATGAAAAATGAATAACATAATATGAAAAAAACAAAACAAATGTTTTGCTTTTTTTTATATTTAGCATCAAATGTTACTTCCAAAGAAAAATTTGTATTCTTTGATTGGTAGTTTTTGGCAGACTAGCTGTTCTCCCACTAGTTTACAAGCTTAAAAATAAACAGCCAGGCAGTTCCATTGTTCCAGTTTAAGGTGTGTATAAAGTATGTTTGGTTAGCCAAATATGGGTGTGATAGTAAATAAAAATACTACATCATTTTTTGGGCAGTTATGGCAAAAAGAAAAGTATTTGTAAATAGAGTAGATAATGACTTCGAAAATACCATCCACTGGTAAGCCTGTTTTATTTTTACCAAAAAGGAAAAAGGAGGTTTTAAAATATAATTTACATTTAGAAGAAATACCACATTGGCCTCTTTGTCTTAGAAATTCAAAATTACTTGTTTTGATGTCAATTATGCATTCAACATAATCGAGTAATGCAGGAACAAATACTTTACTTTAGATACTTTTATCATGTCGTCCATGAATATTCAGTGGCACGAGGAACCAAAAGATAGCAATTCAGATATATTTATGGCCGCGTGACCAAGTATGGGATGATTCATATATGTTATTCAACATGGACAGAAACGAGTACAAGACGGTTAGAAAGACTTTTTTGAAAGATTTTGGCTCAGAATCAGCTCTCTCATATATGCTCAGTCCCTTATCTAAAAACCTGCCTTCGGAACTCGAGAAGGATCTATAAATGATATGCTTTAAATAATATAAGGAAAAAGGAAAACAAGGACCTCAAGAAAAAAAAAATCGTTGAGAGGATTAATTTTTTTTTCATGATAAAAGACAAGATAACTAAACATTTCTGTAAAAATGTAGTATGCCCGTATACAATGATCATAGAGTTACTATTTGTTTAATCTGTAATAAATTATTGTAATATAAGTTTAGAAATAAATTATGTAAATTAAAATATGCCATTTAATTATATGACTTTTTTAATGTGGTTTAATGGGTTACCCCACATATACCTGGACGTATTTAAAGTATGCGTATCCATTTAAGAGTTAATTTAAACTTAATACTTATTAGGCATATTTTTATATTTCGTTCCCTCAATATAAAATTTATTTTCCTTACTTCATAGAAAAAAATCTTTAAACTTGATAAAGACAACTCTACCAAGGTTAATGAAAGGGTTGATTATGCAGATTTGGGAAAGGAAGTGTTGACGGAGCAGTGCCAGGACGAGTACACTGTGCTTCTATTAGCCACAATAAAATTTTAGGGGGGGGGCGAATGGTGGTAGATGCACCTGTATCAGGTTTGAGGCCATCCTCAGCAAATTTTTACCTGAGCGAGCGCGCCGAGCCGAGATTTACCTGGCGATCGATAGAGCTTTCATCTATTCCCTCCCGTACTACCTCCTCGTATAGTACGCCCACTACATCCCGCCCTCCCACGCCACATCATACTATCTCATCGTACTACACTTTCATGTGCTTTCTATTATCAAATCATTTCCTCTAAACATATCATATACACAAAGGAAAGGTATAGGGTGTTGAAAATACAAAACCCTCAATGGAAAATATATTTTTAAAGCCATTTATCATGACTTGAAATTATTCAAAATATATAAATATTAAACAAAAAATACTTTTAAAAAATCTAGTTACGTGCGCGCATCACTCAACTTTGTTTATCACCCTCCTTTCTTTGACGAAAAATGAACATTATTTTCATAAAATGGCAGACTTAAGTCATGAATCCTTTTCTTAAGTCACGGAAAAGGAGCAAAAAACTTATTTATTAAAGGACAATTGTTTTTGTTTATTCTATTAGAAAGTGGGTAATCTAGTTGGTTATTTTACATAAATGTTATAATAAATTTGAACTAAGTTTTTAAATTTTGAGCGCTTGAGCATTTTTCAGAAGGAGACGAAAGTACTTCCATGGCTTCTTTCTGTAACTCTGGTTAACAAACCATTTTCTTAACAAAGAAAGCAGACCTCTCATCCTACGCTTTTTTTATTTCTTACTTGTGTTTCTGTGTCCGTGTAAGTTAGTATGGAAACGTTTTTAAAAACTATTTAGCGTTTGTTTGGTCACCTACCATGATGATTTAGAAATTATCCCTAATATGTATTTCTGACAGATAGATCGGGAGTTTTCGTATGGGCTTTTTTTCTTTATTTTTCGTCAATACTGAATGTCTGTCAACCGTTGTCCCTATAGTCTAAAACAAGGACTTGTAAGTACTTAGTTTTAGTTGTAGGACGAATAAATAAGTTAAGTATAATATAAGTTAGCTAAAGTAGGTTTAGTAGTTGCTTAAGAATTTTCCCTTTTATTTTCACGAGCAGGAAAAACTAAATACGAATGACTTATGAATCTAGTTTGAAAAGGAATAAATTCAAGATAGATTATAAAATTGGAAATATGCTTTGGTAATCGCACAAAATATAAATATCGCTCATTAAGAAAAAAAATTTCGTTTTTCTATTATTTTTTTTAATACTTCAAATCACATTATATTCCTTGGAAAAGAATCCACATTTTTAAAACCAATATTGAATGCAGTCAAGAAAGCCTTCCGTTGCCTTGAGAGATAGTAATAATTTTAACTGTAAAACTACAGATTTTTGGATTGTAGCAGTTTTCTTCCTATATCAATGAGCAATATCAGTGAAAAACATTGAGGAGGTCTCACAAACAACTATACACAGTCTTTTATCAACGGTTGATACCAATCTTCGCCTAAAGTAAAAAAAATATATCAAAAAGTTACTGACAGCAGTTAAAATTCAAACTCACATAATATTTCTTCATATAAATCAACAAACTATCACTTTTTTTCGCAAAAGATTTCCTATGGTAAATACATAGGCATCCGGAACTCTCAGTGTTGCAATAGATTTGTCAAATGAAAAAAAAAAAAAAAAATCTTGCCTGATTGGCAAACGAAACGTGTAAATGATGAAGGATTCGTCGAAATAACAATTTTTTGTGCACTTTACGAGCTAATTAATTTATATTTAATTACGATAGATTAATTGATTATCAGGATTTTCAGTTTAAATTTATTTTTCGAAACCTAGCGTTTCGATCCAACTTTTGGATCTTCATCAGGGCTAAAAGAAAACAAATATATGAGTATCTATGCTAGAATAAATGTTTTGCATATTAATACATAATACATACATAGAATAAATATTTTACAGAAATATTCATTTATTGTTATCCTCTAGCATAGATATTCATATATTTGTTTTCTTTTAACCCTGATGAAGATTCACAACTTGGATCGAAACGCTGGCTTTCGAAAAAAAAAAAAAAAAATTTAAACAGAAAATCCTGATAATCATTTAACCTATCGTATAGAAGAAATAGTTGACTATCTCTCACATCTACTGATATTTAATTATTATATATTTGTAGCTTTAGGAATGCAAGATGAATAGAGTTAGTGAGCGCCTATTATTTTATTTTTGTTTGGATTTGATATTGATTTTCATTTGGGGATTAAAGCGAAATGAATTATTGGGATCAGGATGTGGGTTAATGCTATTCAAATGAGGTTTGTTCACTTCTTATCAGGTAACATCTTGTTAATGCGATGGAATCAGCTGATCAGTAGAATCATACTCGTAAACCCACTTCTTTTTTAGCTCTGAATGAGTTGTAAATGCAGAAAGGGCGCTATTAGAGCGAAGAAAATGGGCTGATGGGTTCCAGCATTGATTCGAACCCGCGCGGTATTTACAAGAGTCGCTGCCAGTCACGACAACTATCGCTTAGCTCCATTCCCGCTCCTGATTGCTGTCATTAGCTGAGTATTGTCCCAACGCCATGTCGATATTCCGTCTATACGCTCTTCTCTATATAACCACCTACTCCCAGGTTTATGCTTACTAAATAGCACATCCTTTTACCTTTTTCCGCTCTGACAGTAGCATGTAGACATTGGAGGAATAGTCCTCAAAGGCTTTCTGCATCCGTAAACATTGCGATTATGGAAGGCACAGTAGGTTTAGTCGATTGGTACCTGCCACACAGACGTTGATTCCTAAGCAGACTTGTCTCCTCACTAAAACTAATTTAATCCTTAACTAACTTCCGCACCCGAACATACCTTGTATTCTTTAGATAAACTCCATGCCATTGGGAACGGAACTGACTTCAGTAGATCCAGAAAGCCACCGATGTTTTGTAAAATACAACTTAAAATAGTCATGGAGAATTTAAATTTTGGTCATCACATATCTGCACTAAACAAATAAATGCATTAGTATACGTTCCATTAACAGACTCTCCGGATTTATTTATAGATGTGGATCCAAAGTAGAAGTCAAAAGAAACGGAATGCAATAGATAAGTAACGAGTTCCGATTTCGATTTAAATTTAAGGTTCAAAATATATTAGTTTTAAACCAGTTCTCCAGGAATGATCATTTTATTGTTTTAATACACTATCAAATTATCATTAAATTAAAATATTGTAACACGAATGTGGTTTTATAAATTTGACGTTTGCTTGGGACAAAAGTGTCTAACAAATAATTTGAACTCAAATAGTAACAACGTTAAAAATAGTAACTACAAGTGACAAAACAGTTACTCAAAAGTAACCATATCCTTCAATGTTCAAGGCTAGCCTGAGCTCCTAATTCATGGTTTCTTATGTTTATTCCGAACAAGAAAAGCGTCATAAAAAAAAAAAAAAAAAAAAAAAAAAAAAAAAAAAAAAAAAAAAAAAAAAAAAAAAAAAAAAGGAACAATTTATTTATATTGGAATTTGAGAGATGGAAATACTAGTAGACGTGATGATGCCATCCCATTTCGACCTCAAGATAATCCATAATTCTCAGAACCTGAGATCATCCAAAGAGAAAATTGGATAAATCAACTCGCCTAATTAAAAAAGGAAAAATTGAAATCAAACTCTGAAATACTAGTAGATTAAAGAAAAATTAAGAGATCGACTTTAAATTCTGTCAGTTTCCCCCAAGATTTGGTATATTCAGCAAGGATTGGTGGCTCGATGTGTATTCGTTACCACGTATAAAGAACAGTCAAGCATTTACTTTTATTTTATACAGGAATTTCTTATTTTGTGTTTTATTCTTTCTAGGATGGTTAGAATTTAGATAAAACATTCGTTAAGACCGTTCAAAAACGTCTGAACATTTTATTCTAAAAAAGGAGCTAATGCGCAGAGGAAGGTAAAAATATGACGATTTGCTGCATCGTTTTTGCTTCCAAAAACTCCATTCCTTTTAAGTTGTCTCCAGGAGTAATGAAGCAAAATTCTGGCGAAAATAAACTTATTATTTCGTTCATGCCCGTGCGATTAATAACTTGGTGTAGAGAAATGCTGTATACTCCTGACATGTTTGAAAGTAATTCTATGTCGTTTAAACTGATACATTCAATAATTAATACGAAAAATTGAAACATAAAAAGTGTTTTATTGTGTCTCACATTGTGGCCGCAGATGGAGCTAATCTTCTATGGTACATTTACTATGCATAAAATTATAGCAGTTTATTTTATATTAGTTTCATTTACAGATCAACGTTTCAATGGGGGAATAAATGATAAATGGCGATCTGAAAATGAAATTCATATTAAATACTTTTATGTAGTAATAAAAATGAATGTTTATTACTTTGTTGGTTTATCTCCATCCTACATCTGCGGCCGAACCCTTCAATTTCGGGTTGTTATTTATAATCAAATCGTCTCTGCTTTCTCGCTCACTAAGGGGATCCTTTATGCACAAAATGTGGTGGTTGAATGCTAGGAAGAAGTGGGGAGCACGAGTTGTGAAGATGCCAGTTAGCGCTGGTTTACATTCCATCCAGACACGAAAATCCCATTACACATATTGCCCTAGCTACAGTTCCTTTTGTCTCTCCAAAATGGCCTAGGTATGTTCTGTCTCCGGTTCCTTCTTCTTCTCAACTCCCACAACCCTCCTAATGCATTCGGATAAAGTGCTCTTCTATATTTACTGACGATTCTTAAAGTTTATAAACAGTTTGAACACGATAGATAAATAATAAAAGCATATTAAAAAAAATTAATAGTGAAACCTTAAATCCGATAATTGTTTTCTTAACAGAAATTATCTATAGGGGAAAATCTGACGAGACATTCAAGATGGAGAGCTGATTCAAAACAATTCATCTTAAAAATACATCCGTATTTATAAAAAAAAATATAAATACTTATATATAACCCCACAGTATAAAAAAATATAATAATCTTCAGTCACTTAAACACAAGTTAACAAAAATATAGCAAAATTCCTTCCACAAATAAATGGAAACTACAAAGATATTACTGCAGACTGATCAATAAGAGAAGATATTTCAAGCCGAAATCTCGAAACTTAAGTAACTTATTGTAATAGTTAATTATGCAATATTTGAATTTGCCTACTTCGCGATTCCACATTAAAGATAAAAAGAATTTTATAGTTCTTTATAGAAAAAAAATTAATATGTAAGTAGAGTATTAAATGAGCGTATCTAGTGAGAATGGAGGTATCAAAACCCTTAAACGTTTGCGTGTAAAATAGTGAGATGAATAAAAGTTCATATTGATCTCATTCAATGAATTATCCTTAAAAAAAAAAAACATTGCACTTTACTTCATTTTTTATTCTTTTTTATGATTTTTTTAACCATTTTTTTTATCACATAATTTTCTATAATTTTAAGCTGCTACTAAATATTTCTTACTTGAGAGCTAAAATGGTCAGAATGATAAAACATGCGATACTAATGTAAAAAAGAAATATGTAAAAGTTACTGATTCATTGGAAACCAATAATGCATATATTATTAAGAATACACGAGTTTTAATTTCTATAAAATATAAGAATTGATGAATTATGAAAAAAATCAGTTAGGAGAGTATGTTACATAAAAATAAAACCAAGTGAAGCCGTAAATTTTATGAATTTCTACTTCAAATTTATTTATTTAAGATTTTTATTAAAATTATATATGCATTTACAAATTGAAACATGATATTACAAAAACTGGACATGCTCAAAGACATCTCTGTTTTTTTAAAAATTTATTATTGGCTTCCTTGCATGAGATATAAACCAAGAAAATAATATTTTTAATTATACGACAAAAAAAAAATGGAAATAATTATGTTTAACTAAATGTTTTCATACGGGATATTCGCCGGAGAAAATAATAGAATTTAAGGCAATACATAGTCCAGAATTACAATACATACAGGGTTTCCCAACCCAGTTGTAAAATGCTGCAATATATAATTTATAATATATAATTCTGTTATGTATCATTGATATATATAGAATGCAGGCCTCAAAGTCTCGTATAATTTCAATAATTCACTTAATAGTGCAGGTTACATGCCAAATTTTCGCCTATTCAGGCATCTTCAGGGCTACAACAGTTTCACATGCAAGCTAGAAACAGACTGAAACCTTCCCATATGGAAGGAGCTTCCATATGGAGAGGAAACCCTCCTTCCATATGGGAAGGTTTCAGTCTGTTTCTAGCTTGCATGTGAAACTGTTGTAGCCCTGAAGATGCCTGAATAGGCGAAAATTTGGCATGTAACCTGCACTATTAAGTGAATTATTGAAATTATACGAGACTTTGAGGCCTGCATTCTATATCTATAATTGAATAGTCTCTTCCTAAAAGCTTGTTTACTAAGTTATGTATCATTTTAAATAATTTAATTATATTTATTTTACTCCAAAGTTCTATTGTTTTATAATCTTGGTTTCTTGTTTTTTTCATACTTGAAATTTTTATAAATTTAAGTATAGCATATATATATATATATATATATATATTGTGATTTTCCATTTTCAATCTATCCTGGTAACTGCAAAAACTTGCAGTTCACATGCATGTCTCACTTCTTGTAATATACTTTATTTTATCCGCCTTCAAATATATATTTCTTTTAGTTGAATCTTTAAACATGAAAGCAATGCTTGGCGTTGACTTTTTAATCATAAATATTAAACTGTTGCATTATTAATCCCCCTCGAGGACTTTAGGATTGGCAAAGAGCCTCCGAGGACATTTATCAAGGATGAAGGAGCTGGAAGGAATTGGCATGGAGAGGAGGATGCCCTGAGAGCGGGCTTAGCGCTTGGAGTAGCCCAATACACCCGAGGAGCTATTTATTGTCTCGAGTTTGTTTTCAGTTGGAAGGAGCTTAGGGTCCCCGGCCACTCCTAGACTTCATAAATGCCTTAGATTTGTCTAGCTTACACTTTTCCTCTGACGGCTACATTATTCAAGGCACCGCAAGGTCAGATTATAACTTCGAACTTTCTTCGGCATATTCTGTAGCTAGAAGATTGGAAACTTTTCGTGATTATGATATTAATTTTGAAATTGAATACTGTAAAGAAACGTGCTGAGACTGATTTGGCAACTGTGATTGAGTCTCATCATAGTCGAATGATCAACCATGAATCAAATAAATCTTGATCCATATTCTGATGTTAACAATAATTTAAAATTTAAACGAACAATATTTAGAAATTGAGCGAAATATTGAAATTAAAAAAGTTGGGTTCATTAGAGATTGTATAATTATTTTCGTGTGAATAACAACTTTTATTATGATAATTATTTTTATTTTGAAGAGAAAAGTTGTGCCTTGGCCGGGACTCGAACCCGGGTCTCTCATAGTTGAAGTGTCTTATGCTGTTATTATTCCACTGAACTACCAGGTGTCAATTTTCTCTCTCCACTCTTCCCCTTACCGGGATGTCGCAATTATTTTTGCTAATTTATTTGGTGGGTGGATTGTTCCACCATAATGGCAATTCGTAATTTTTTTTTATATTTGTATATAAAATTTAATTATTTTCTTGGGGATAACCATTTTTTATATATTTCATACATAGCATACCATACTTGTAATGTGGGAGACTTGGTTATTAATGCATTTGTGTTGGCGGCTTTTTTATAAGGTTATTTATAATCTTACTTTTGTACATTTTTTTTTTTTTTTTGGTTAACCAAAAACATTTGAACGAGTAACATACCAATACCAATACTTATAAATACTTCATTGAGGAACTGTTAATATCTATTCAATGCGAAATGTTAAAATCGATTTTCCGAATCGTTTCTTTACTGTCTGCACTCTTTTCCATGACAAACAGATCGATGATCAAAAAGACAACATAGATGAACATCGAGGATAATGGGAACGCCACTAAGTGACCTGATTGCTGTGGATGTTAACTTGTTGAGTGGAGAGAGGTTTCTCATTGGATCAGCGAGTTAGTGCTCCCTTACCGACTAACCTAGCGGTCGCTCCTATCAGGAACAAGAGCATCGTATCGGCCATCTCATTGGTCCAATAAACAGGAAATGCATCTAATAACCTCCCGCAATTCATACCGGCTAATTAGAACTTTCAAAATAAAATATAAAAATATTTTGGGAGATTTTTAATATTCTCTTGTTTCAGTATTAAAGGCATCTTTAGCTATCGAGACAATCAATCTTTTGACAATGTAATTTTTCCTCGAAATATATAACTAAAATCATAAACAAACTATTAAAGTGTGTCAAGTGTCATCAGCAAAGGGTGTTGATGGTTTCAGATCCATTTTAGAACCCCTAGAAATTTTTTGGGGCCTTTTTTTTTTTTTTTATAGATAAATTTCTCATAGTAATATTTATTTTGCAGAAAAGATTAAGTTAAACAAACGGCCAATTTCGACATAGGTTGGTAGTGAATTGCAGTGAATGTTGGTGTCGCGGCCATTTTCATTTTATGTATAATATTTTAATATGAAATTATGAAATCGTTTAAAGATAATGGGCATCATCTTGAGATTCTAATCATTTTCCTCACGTTTGGATTAATGAAATATTTTATTTTTCTTCAGTTTTTCAATGAAAATGAGGTAAAACGTGACCTCGGCTAAATAAAGCTAAATAATTTGTTACTATTACTGAATTGTTTACAAATTTCAAAAAATGCAATAGGGAAACTATTAGCTAATACTAATACCTAGAAGGAGAGCCTTACATGACCTACAATGAAAATTTAAAACAATCAAGATTTTTTATTGTTTTCTAAAATTAAAAAATCTCAATTCAAGACCAACGTTATCATCTTCCATGCACCATTTATTGAATGTAAAAAAAAAGAAACGTATCGATTGATTCTCATTAAACATAAGTTGATGTATGGGTATACTAATAAAAATCTATGGAAAAGTTACCGGTGTAGAATGAGCTTAACTGGATTCATTATTTAAGTTCGTTGTAATCAGTGAGTTACAGTATCATAATCGTCAGAATAACTCATGTCTACGAACTCTTACTCATGTATTCGAGAGTTAAACACACGTACTTAAGAGCCAGGCTGTCATAAGTCCATTTATATCGATTTAAAGGTAAGGGTCGATCTTTAATCAATCGAGCAAGCTAAGTCCATCGAAACCATTCAAATGATCGACTCTGCAAAGGTTTAAGAAATTTTAAAAGCCAAACTGTCCAAAGTCCAGGTACCTGTGAGTGAGGTACCTGAGAAGCTAACTTGAACTAATGAATGAATTTTATTGAAGAAGTCAATGAAAATGGTCTAAGAACAGTCAGTATTGCTCTGATGTGCCGATTTGATGTCTTCAAATGTATTTTAATTGACTTTGGACTGTTTTGCTATTTTATTGACATGTATGTGGGAAATTAGGTAGAGACTAACATGCCACTAAAACGTTTTATCTTTAAGGTTTTATATATCAGAATACGAAATCGTGAGACATAATTGGTAAAAAAAAAATAAAAAAAAGGACAAAGATGTAACATACACAATTATTTTTTTAATAAACAGAAGTTTATATTGAATTCCTGTAATATGAGGAAATATCAGACATGGCATTTTGTATTTGTCTGCAATTTCAGTATTATTTGTTCTGATTTTTTATGTTCCATCATAAAAATGTAATAAAATAACATATTATAACAATGAATTAGATATTATAAACGCTTCTTTCATATTAAATATATTAGAGAGGATAGTGAAAGCATTTTGTGGAAGTAGGGCTTGCTATATTGGAAGGGGCAGTGATCTATTAGGGCGCGAGACAAGCCCCGAGGTAGCTGACCTGGTCACCTGTGAGCTCCAAATATCGGCTGACCTGCATTCGCCTCTACCGTCTCAACATATATATATATATATATATATATATATATATATATATATGATTTAGAGACGGTGGTTCTACATTCCTTGTACAAATAGCATATTGTAACACATGCGTGGGTTTAAATAATTTTTATTAGAAAAAATAATAATTCACAACATAAGATAAACAATAAAAACTCAAATTATTAACAACGTTCCAAAAAGTAACTACTTGTAACAATACAGCGACACACAGGCAACCATTTTCTTCGATCTTTAAAATCCACACTAAGATTCTAGTCCATTGCGTATTAAATTTAATCCGAAATAGAACTTTCTAGGACCTAGAATATTCTCGAACAATCTAGAACATGTACTAGAGCAGTTAGGTAACTGTTCCAACAAGAAGTGTAGGTCTATTTTCAATGTAAAACAGACAACAGACAAAATCATATGGTTAAGTACGTTACAGTATTGTAACACCAATAAGGGTTTAAAAATTTTTATTTATGTCAAATTATAATACAAAATGACAAACGAATAATTAGAACTCAAGTTAGTAACCACGTTACAGACAAGTGACAAAATATTGTCTGAAAAGTAACCTTTTTTTTAAATGTATAGACTAAACCCCTAGTCCATAGCTTCTTGTATTTGTCCCGTAATCGAACAACCTAGAAAGGTCTATATCGTTCCATAACATGTTATTACGTATTAAAACACAAATATAAGGGTTACATAAAATTCTAGAACTCTTTTCAATGTAACTGAAATAATAATCTATTTACCTACAATAACAATAACCTATCTAGTTACAACTCTGGTTAATTAACCAGGCTTTCAGGTACTAAATTATATAGTGTAACGTGAAACCAAGTCATACATTTTTTTCTGTTACATTGAAAAGAGTTCTAGACTTTTTGTTGAACAGTTACTTGTTTTGGATATTACGAGAATATTTTAAGCCCTTCTGGAATGTTCGATTCCGGACTAAATATAAGAAGCAATGGGCTGAGTCTGGCACTGTACATCGAAGCATATGATTACTTATGTATGTGTCACAGTTTTGTAGTTACATTATGTAACGTTGTTAATAATTTGAACTTTTATTGTTTGTCTAACATTATGAATTATAATGTTCTAGAAATAAAAATTATTTTAAACACAAATTAGTCTTACAATACGTTATGAATTAAAAATCTATAATCATGCAAGAAAACTGGGTCATTCCATGTCAATTACCACAGGCTTGAGCCTCACCATCTCAGATTTATTTGAAATTTGGTTTATGTTATATATTGGTATATGATCTACTAGAACAATTGTGAAATATTACTGAGATATGTCTACCCGTTTTTGAATTATTGGTCTCTAAAGCCCTCAAAAATAGGTCCAGAAACAGAAAAAAATCGTGATTAAAAATACCTGTAGATGTTTTCCAAATTTGACTATGACTATAAGATTGGTGTCGTTTAACAGCGCATTCCACGCTATTCCATATGATATACAACAATGTGCAGATTGGTGCTAATGAAATTTTCTTAAAACCAAATTTTAAATTTAAATTTCAATTTTCTCAAAAGGGCATTTTTAAAAAAAATTATATTATTTTAAAAAATAGGTAGTATTATACACAAACATACAACAAAATATAAAAGTGGGATGAATTATATTTTGTAGTATGATTAGATTTAATAATGCCTAGTTTTTAAAAAAATATAAATTTTTTAAAAAATGTTCTTTTTTAGAAAATTGAACTTAAAATTTTAAATATGGTTTTAAGATAATTTCTTTAGTGCCAATCTATACATTGTTGTATATCATATGAAATGGCATGGAATGCGCTGTTAAAGACACCAATCTCATAGTCCTAGTCATGATATTTTCTGTTTCTGGACATATTTTTGAGGGCTTTAGAGACCAATAATTCAAAAGCGGGTTGATATATCTCAGTAATATTTCACAATTTTTCAAGTAGATACAAGTGGTACACATGTACCAAATTTCAAATAAATCTGAGATGGTGAGGTTCAAAATGATATAGTTTTGCGTTGATTTGAAGTGGAATGGCCCCATAATGTTATAAATATTCAGATTCATTAATTAAAAGACTGCCGCAATGCTTATTACCAAGTAAATGTAATGAGGTTATCGAAATCTGGTACTAAATTTATAATTAATCTATAATATACTGCCGAAACAGAAAAATAATATTTGACTCAGTTTGCGAATTTCTTTGAAAATTATCAAACCAAAGATAATCCTTTTATTATAATCGAATTTAATAAATCTGTAGATCTATAGAATTTATGGCTCGATGAAATTTCATCAGCGCAAAAGGCGCATAAGAAAATACTGATGGTAGTTAAGGTTAGGTTGAAGCAATCGAATGCAGTTTGGTTCGAGTTTAGCTCGATTAGTGGAAGTCGATTAACCGGGGGAGAACTCATTTTATTAACCGAACCACCAGCTAATACCTCACCATCCGCCTCACTTCCTTACCTCGTTAGCAGCTTCTTCTCCGTCCTACCTATATCTTACCCTCAGCTATCGGGGGTAGGGTAGGTGGGGTAGTACTTCATTGTCAATGTACTTCAATGTAACGTACAACCCGATAAAACTGTACAGTTGATAGAGAAGTAGAGTCTATACATGTAGCTTATACTTCATATGACCGGAATAGTCTAATAGACTAAACGGGCGATTCTCAAACTATGGGCAACTTCTTTTCACCACCTATTCAAAGACAAACCCTGCTTTGTGGCCTTAGATATAAAAATTTTCTGAAAATTATAACATGTTTTTGTAACGAGAAACAATTTTTCACATTACCCATTTTTTTACAATTTTTTTTACCCTGATTGTAACATTATGGAAGAAGAATAAAAACAATACGCTGTTTAATCATTTGGTGTAAATGAAAAATCAAATTTTTTTCATAACATTGTAAATCGGAAAAGTTATCACTAGCGTGGACGGATAAATTATAGAATCGTTAACCTACCAAGAGGTAATTGTTTGATCGAAAGAGAGAATTTCTATACTGTCAATATTGTCTAATAAGGTATTACCTCTCTTAATTGCCTACATCTATACTATTTCGGCTCCTGCCGGGGTGTTAGTTTATCTTGAATGCAAGCTATGTTTTTATTCACTTGTCCCCAGTGTTAATACTTTTCTGTGTTAATCTAAGACTCTCAGATATTATATTTTTTTCCACATTAATTCCTCTAAAAAATGATGTTTTTAAAGAAACATGTGCAAATGTCGTTTTATTCGCTCGTCGAATCATAATGAAAGAAAGAAAATATTAATTGATAACGGTTAAAAGGTAACAATAAGAATCCAGTGATGAAATATTTATTGAAATGCAAGACACGCAAACAAAGAAAACACTATTAAAATGAAAATGAAAGTTAAGGAAAATTGATTAAGCAATAGGTAATTAAAAGAAAGAAATACATAAATCCCAAATCAAACTTAATACAGCTAAATATAACATGAATGTAAAAGAAACTAAGGTTATTAACTATTATTAAATATAATTGGCCCAATATCTTCATGAGAACTATGCAATTCCATATAGTTAATTTTTATTACAAATTTACGGAGAACGGTGAAAAAAATGGACACAAAATTTATCCTAACATTGGCATTACAGTCCCTGCGTGGTTGAACAGACACCCATATAAGTAAATCAATGGCAAACGTCTACAAAAAATGTATACGGCCATCCCAAATCAAAGGCTATCTCATGGAACTGATTCGGAAGTATGCCGATCACAAATACAGTAGTATGCACTGCGCTAATTGTTTCAGAAAGTTATTATAATTAAAATAAAATAAATCACATAACAATGCCTAGGTCTTTATTATATATTATTATATTCCACTTTATATTTTTCTATCTTATTACATTTCGTTTCTATGTAGTACACTAGTATATTTTATGTTATTAACAGAGGCTTCATTCTTACTGTTCATTATATTCTTATTCGTTACATTTCAAACTACATATCTCATATGAATAGTACATCATATTACCTTAGATAAGCTATGCAGACTTTTATCTCACTTTTCGTTTATTTTTATTATGGTATTATTACAATAATTATAATCTCACATTTATTTTTTAATATATGCATAAACAATTATTATTTTTTTTATCTATTTTATATAATTTTGATGTGATTTTATACACACACATATATATATATATATATATATATATATATATATATATATTATATATATATATATATAGTAGAGATGAGAGATGGTCAACTGTTCTTCAATTACGATAGGTTAAATAATGGTCAGGATTTTCAGTTTACAATGATATTTATTATGGTAAGCCAACGTTTCGATCCAGCTTGTGGATCTTCATCAGGGCTAAAAGAAAACAAGTATATGAGTATCTATGCTAGAGGGTGACAATAAATGGATACATTACAGAACTGATAATAATATAAAAGATGGTATACATAAATATTAAAATAAGAGGCTGGTTAACAAGATAAAATAGAATATGATATTTACCTACTGAGTCCAGGTGGATACTAAGACTAAAGGTAAAAATAAGGTGAGAGGTAGTGGTAGGGGGTAGGTTTGCCGACTTCAAATGTATATGGCGGGGAAATCCAACGCTTTTGAAGTGAAGGCACATGACAACTGAGTGAACAATATATTTAAAAACTAACAAAATATATGGTACTGTATACAAATAGTTGTGTCTGGACTGAATAATAACATAAAAATGAGAATAATACATAATGTAACAATGCATACAAATTTGGAAAATATATAGAAAGAAGCATACAATACAAAAAATAATAAAAGTATAAGAGGTACAGAGATAATTGCAGGTACCTATGAAATCAAAGCTAGGATTTGAGGATGCGGAAGATGTTAGAATAAGTGGATGAAATTGTCTCTTTATCTGTTTTGTGATTTACCGGGTTTACCACTACCTCTCACCTTATTTTTACCTTTGTATATATATGTATATATATATATATACATTAGATACTTCATTAAATGTTTTCTCTTCTTATTTGTTGCCTGTTTTTTTCTCATTTAGTCTTGCTTAGCCTTGACTGTTTCATCTAGGTTATATTGACAGTCTACTAAAGAAATTTTATTTTATAAGTTGCTATAATGAATTTATAGCCGAAATATTTGTTTCTAAAACAATAACGTCAATAATAATAATGATAAAAAACGAGGACAGATGGAATGAAGGAAATTGGGAAAGGTAGATTCTAATATCGGAGCGGGCATGGAGTATTGTCAATATTTGGACGCTGCGGCCCGGTCTCTACCGCTGCCTTCCCCTCATACCTCCTTCTCTTTAAACAATATCCCTTTGTCCTTCAATTCTTCTCTGTTACATTTTTTTATATACATTGTTAATTTTTAGTAACGAATCCATCCTAATCTTTTCATTGAAATTTTAACGAGATCATATCAGAGGTACGCGTAGTAGCATTGCCACTAAGAAACCCAAGTTACGAAGAAACAAGCTTAATAAATAATAACAGTTCATCTATACTTCATGGTGTGACGTTAAAAGATAACGGATGATTATTTCAGTAACATCTAAGAGTTCACTTATGTTTTAACCGTTAGTACATAACTCTATTAGTTATGTAATAACCTGTTCAGGATGAGACGAGTATGACACAGTACCCATTCTTGAATGTTCGATAACAGACTAAAGTTAAGAAGCAATGAACTAGGGCTTAGTCTTGCTTTTTACATCGAAGCATATAGTTATTTTCTAGTCACTGTTGTGTCACTTGTAGTTACTTTTTGTAACTTTGTTACTAATTTGAGTTTTATTGTTTGTTTGACGTTGAAAATTATAATTTTACCCCAATAAAAATTATTTAAACCCACATTGGTATTAAAATGTCATTTACAGATTATTTTATTTTTGGGGTATTAAGTGTGGTCTGCCATTAGTTCCTTAAGTTTTGAGAAGGCTTTTTCAGATCTTTTAAACAATCCGAACAATATCTTTGCAGTTTCCTTACTTAGTCATGTTAAATGATAAATTAAATAAAAACAGTTGAAACAAATTATGAATACAAACCAAAAAATAATTTTAATTTACATATTCCCAAAAATCGATTAAATAATCATCAATAATAAGATCGAATTGGACAGGATCGAGCTATTGGGCTCCATCAAACCAAACTGATATTCCTCTTGACTTCAATCCATAAGATCCAAAAAAATGCTTAATGCTCCTTATTTCGTCACAAATAAAACCATTTATTGGGGGTCACCTGTGATATAGTGGTTAGGATGGCAACCTAAAATACTGAAGGTCGCAGGTTCGCGCTCAGCGGTAGCCCTCGGATTTTTTAATTAGAGTAAAAATCATTAGAGGGACGGCATCCTCGGATAGGACGTAAAATAAAGGTCCCGAGCCTGTACGATGTCAGGTACTCGTTACATATTCCTATCCTAATTATACCTGAATAGGCAAAATGTAGGACTCCCACTGTAGCATCGTCCAATTAGCCTTAGTGGCATAAAGTGACGTTAAACAAAAGCATTTACAATGACCTTTATGGCCATATGTCGCGGATTCAGTGCGATGTAGATATCGATCCTTTTATAATAAACTACAGATCTTCTGATCGCTTTTGTTTCCAACCTGAAAAAAATATGGCCCAAGGATCTTTTAACTTTGAGATATATTATTTGAGTGCTATCAATGGGTAGTTTTTGTACATGTCTGTTCGTCATTTTTTTTTTTTTTTTTTTTTTTTTTGAAGCCACATTTAGTTGATATATTGGATATATTTTGAAATACAATTATAGATTTTAATACAAATTTAAAAATATTTAAAGATAGTTAAGCAATCTGTCAATAAATGTGTAATATGGCTATGTTCATAACTATTTCTACTTTCACTTACCTACATATGAAATATATGGTAAGTGGGAGTATTGCGATCGTGAAAAATTTCGACTTCCGGTTTTCAACGGAAATACACGTTTTGGGGGGTCCCCTGAGTCCAAAAACCAAGTCCCGCGAAATGGTCTGTGTGTGTGTGCGTGCGTGTGTGTGTGTGTGTGTGTGTGTGTGTGTGTGTGTGTGTGTGTGTGTGTGTGTGTGTGTGTGTGTGTGTGTGTGTGTGTGTGTGTGTGTGTATGTGTGTGTGTGTGTGTGTGTGAACAGACTAGCTCAAAAACTATAAACCGTGCGAACCTGAAATTGGGTATTTAGTGTAGGTATATGCCTAAGATGTGACAGCAAAAATTTCATAAAAATTGCTCAAAGGGAGGGGGTACTTTATTTAATAACTTTTTAAGTTTTTTTTGATTTTCTCAAAAACGGCTCCAACGATTTTGATTAAACTGAGTATTTGGTGTACTAATATGCCCGAGTTACGACTGTAAATTTTTTATCAAAATTGATTAACCGGAGGGGGGACTTTACTTTATAAATTTTTTCACGTGTTTTTTTTATTTACTCAAAATCGGCTTTAACAATTTTGATTAAACTTGGCATTTGATGTATGTATATGCCAAAGATGTGATAGCCAACATTTCATCAAAATTGATTAAGCGGAGGGGGGACTTTACTTAATAAATTTTTTATCATTTTGACGTGTTTTTTTTATTTACTCAAAGACGACTTTAATGATTTTGATCAAACTGGGTATTTAAAGTATGTATATGCCAAATATGTGATAGCCAACATTTCATCAAAATTGACCAACCGGAGAGGGCACTTTATTTCATAACTTTTTTTGCAATTTCTACCTTTTTTTCGTTGATCTCAAAATCGGCTTTAACGATTTTCATCAAATTCGTCATGTTTAAAATGTAAATTAGGTGTTCCTTAATACCAGGTAACCTTTATCGTTGAAATATTCGGAGGGTGCTTAAATGGGGAAGGAGCCTTTTTTGTTTGTTTGGTTTTTTGTTTCCTATAAAGTATCTTTGTTTTTGTTTATATGGAGAAATTAACTGTCTCTTATTACGCCTAAAAATAAGAAATGGCTAAATATGAGATACGATAAAAAACAAGTAAACGTATAGAGGAGCCCACGCATGCGTAGTACGCCTTTAATGACATATCATTGTTCATAATTAAAGCCGTTCTGTTCATTTAATGGAAATTATTGGTTTCATGGTGACCAACTAAATGAAATTTTCAAAAAGTAAATAGAGAATTATAAAATCAGTCGACTTGGAGTATTATGCTTGCATTGCCGAATTATCTCAAGTAAAAACTTTTATTTAATAATAAAAGAAATCAGTGTTTGTTAAAGAGAAAATGAGAACAAAAATAAGAAATGAATGTGGAAAAATGTCCAACTGAGTGAGAAGTGGCATTAACACAACGCATTAATTTCTAATCTAATTGTAAGTTGGTAAGTGAAAGTTGTGTGTTGCGCGCAGGCACCAGATTTTTTATATATTCAAGAGGTTTTCGTTGCTACGGAGCAATGATTCACAGTACAGATATAATCCGGTTTCAACAACTCCAACGCCACTGGTTTAGCCGAATTCACAATTTCGCACCATGTTCAAATGTCAGACGTCTCACTCCATTTTATACATTATCTTCTTAAAAGCCTATTATTAGCTACTCACGATTGAAGTATTTTTAAAAATTAAATAAGCCAAACACCTGTAAGAAAAATATATTTAAGTAAGTGTACGTAGATTAGTTTTTATGAACCATTAAATTCCAATTAAGAATTAAAATATTTAATTTAGACTTTTAAGCTGTAGAATTGCAAGGTTGTTTTAATGTTTTTAATTGTTTCAAACTAAACTCAGGCCAACAGATAACTGATTAAACTCAGCCAAATAACAGTGTATGCATGATTTCATTTTATATCATATGACACCTTTTCTCCTTCACAAATGTTCACAGACACCTTTAGTATTCTAATGACACACCTTTTTACACATAAAAAGTTTTGATTAAAGCTGGTATTATCTATAAAAAATAATGATTTTAGACAAAACAAAAACTGAATCAGTGCTTTCATCTAGTCCCTGATCTCAACTATGAACTTTAGCTACCGATACTTGTAGAAGGAAAAGGGTAAGCAGTTAGCTAATGGAAGGCACTCCAGAAAAAGAACGGAACATCCTGGCCGCAACCTTCGGGAAAGCCGGCGTGGGCAGGCTTGCGGGAAAACCGGCCTGGAAGGGAAAAGCTCTAAGGAAACAATTTCCTTTTTACTAGAAATAAGTGCCCTTACTCTTCAAACCTAAGTAGGATATTGTAATGTTTATCTATATTTTATCTATATTTATTTATATATTTGTATGAGTGGATAATAATTCCAACTTTACAATCACATTCCATACATTACTCTACCCTATCTTCAGGATGTATTTTGCTTCTTTATCATGTTCAAAGAGATTGTATAAATTATGTCTTTATTGATATTCAATCCTCTTCATAAGGGTTATATTCAATATCTATTTAACCTTTCTTATTGGATTTATTTTTATATCTTCGAGTGAATGAATAATAACGTTCTTATTCTGTCTTTTTTTTAACAATACTCAATTTACAACAGATAAGGAAATACTGAATAAAAATATGGAAATTAATGCAAACCATATGAAGAACGTGGTTTCATGAATCAAGATATAATTTAAGGATCTTCATTAAATAGAAAAATTCTGATATAATTGTAAGTTGACTAAATAAAACTTACCTATTAGTCATTGTTCGTTCATTAAAAATACTACCCTGATTTAATCAGTTATAAAGTATTTTTCTCATATTATGTATAAATACGACTTTTATAGCTCAAATAATTGTAGTATGAATAAAAACTATTTATATAACCATTAAAAACTATTAAATACTTCTAATTACATTGTCATGTAACAATGTCAAAACATAGTTTCCGGTTAATCATAATTTCCGATAAAATCTGACTTAAAGTAATATTAAAAAAAAAAGAATCTGTCAAAGAATTAAAGAAACAGTCTCACATTTTCACACACTCATGGGATCATTGCCCTGAAAAAACTTCCAATTGGAAGAAACAACTTTCCGTATTTGGGTACCGATTCCGTTAGCTCCATTAGAAATAAGGAGCAGAAGTTGCAGCCGAGTACCCTCAAAATTCTATCCTGAGACTCTTATTTCATTATTATATTATTTAATCGTGTATATATATTAGGTCCTTTAAACATGTTTTACAGTAGGTACATTAAAAGTAGAGTAGGTACCAATAGTTGACAGTTAAGGGAAAAAAAATTATATTATTCACAATGTTTACCAATATAATGGTGTTAGGATAATCTTTGCTGTGAATTTAGTTTGGCCAATCCCTCTAGAAAACTAGGAATAAAATATTTTATGGTGTATATTTACGGTTTTTATAAAAAATGATTTCTTAGAAACTTCTAAATGAAACAATAGTTGACACATCAAAATTTTTTGATCAAAAAGGTTTGGAAAGATGACATTTATGGTTTTAAAGTTGAAACATGCATTAATTTTTTATTTCCCATGATTTTAATAGGTAATAACGATTGCAATAAAAGTTAATATTATTTTTATTTATTAACTAGTAAATTCACAATGGAAACAAAATAAAATTTCCATAATTTAATAATTTTATACACAAAAAGCTTAAATGAGACAAAAAAAAACAAAACAAACATATTCAAACGAAAAATGAGATCATACAGTTTGGGATGATAAATAGATTTTAGTAATCGCCGAAATCTACGTTTTTTAAATGTTGGTTTTGCATAATTTTAGACTCTTCAATGATGAACTTCACTCTTCCAGGGTTCTTTTAAACAATTAAAGATGGCCAAATTCATTGGTTAGATGGAGTGTGTAACATTTTGATAGAGTGCGACTAATAGCAAGTATCACATGTTCTTTGCAGAATTAAGAAGTGGGGAGAGTCAGATGAGACGTGCTCTCAGTGATACATGGATTCAGCACACTAGCTATAAATTCATAAGACACATGTCATCCAGCCAGACTATTTGAAAATTCACACTATTTGCTAATTCTGGCGGAGTTGACATCGATATCGACTATTGAAATTACGAATTAATTTATGTTCTAATAGTTGACAGCTACATTTAAGCCCTAAAACATTGTATAAATATATTAAAAAGGATATCAAATGATTCTCATGAAAGTAATGAAAATTAATTAAAACATAATCGAACTCAAATATACCAACTAAAAAGCTTAATGAACAGGGTAGCAGAAACCAAGTTTTCAGACCACTATAAAATTCGCTATTATAACCTCTCACAAAGAAGCTTGAGTTTTCATTAAACTAATATCGATAGCAGCACAGCTAACTAGTATAACTTGTCTAATTACCGCCAAATAATCAACCCTGAATCTTATTATTCACACTTACAATGTCAACTATTGGAGCACTGTCAACTCATGGTACAGTTACCCTCCTAGTACAATCTTTGAAAGTACACAAAAATTCTGTTTTTAACATTAAAGAATCGAATGGTGGGTTTTTTTCTTATTGTCTCTTCTGTTTTGAGGGATGTGAAATGACTGTATTAGCGTATAAATTAACACAATCGTAAATACAAAACCTTTTAAGCCAAGAACCAATCTTGAAAAATTATTATCGGAAAAATAATCAGCAATGGAAAAATCTGAGTATGATATTTATTAAAATACAATATAACCTATATAAAAATATAATGCTGCATATGATCGTGCTTAGCACATACGTTAAAACAGGTATTATTATAAATGGCATAACCAAAAGTAATCTGTTAAAAAATAAAAAATTGAACTTGTATTACGTACGTATTACGACTCTGAAATACAACTCTGACATAGTGCTTCTTATGGATTATGACATCATGGTGAGTAACTGACTGAAGTACTATTTCTGCTGGCCTACAAATACATATGACCCTTTTCTTATTGTCTTTTATTAACTTAAACAGACATGATATCATGGTTGTTAATAATGGGAGAAATAGCTGATACCTAATTCTGGGGTACCAGAATAAGAGAAAATTAAAAAACACTGGGATTGAGATCTTCTTACTTAAACATCCATTGATTCGTGCCAGGGAAATTGGTTAGCTAGATGCTTTTCTTTTCCATCAATTTACGAAAAAGTTTATTTGATGCATATTCCGAATCGGAACCGAAATAGAGTGAATTCCAATGTTGTATTTTCTTAATGCGACAGAGTTTTTTTGTTGAATAAAAAAGGATTTCTTAAAACTATTAAATACTAACTTAAATGCTAAGTACACCATCGTAACTTAGGCAATGCTGACTTTTACATACATACATTGATAAAAGAAGCAAATTAAGAACTATCGTGGAAAAATTATTTGATATAAATAAATTGATTTAATTTTTAATAAAGTCCCTACTATTAACATTTTACAAATTATAATATGTCTGATGACTGGTTAAATTGATTAACTGAATTTATTTAATGAATTAAGTTGCTTAGGATAGCAACGATTTCTGTTTAGTGTATTAGTCTGGCGTTTACTTGAACTTCGTGAAATGTTGTTATTATAATTTACGTAAAACTCTGTTATAATCGGTTGATGAACAATTACCTATTCAACTGTAAGATCTCATTATTGATAAGATCTATTCGGTTGGTTTAATGATCGTAATCAGTAACCACTATTTAGGTATTTTGGACAAAATGTCAACAATTGATAATCAAATCCTGGGTTTTTATAAATAACATTTACACTTAAGTCGGGTCCTAAAAAATTATTTACTACTTAATGATTGGGATGACAGATATCAATGGTGTCATTTGATACACTCACTTTGTATGTTAACACATAATAATTTTTTCTTATTTATTTGCTTCAATAGTATGACCCAGTTTCATGGTACGGAGCTTCCTTGAACCCTTAATAACGGATGTTTATAAAGGAGCTCCCTGAGGATGCTGTGATGGAGACGAAGCACCAGTGCTCAGCTGGGAGTTCCTACGGCCTCTTGGGCCCCCATATTTCATAACCCCTCCAAATGTTTATATTTAGCTATTATCAGCATTACCTTAACTCAACTCAGAAATGTATTTTCAAATACATCAAACTATTTAACAGCGAAATGAATACTGATACAGTGAAGTGTGTTAATCCTATAATTTCAGACTTCTAAGAGTTTTGAGCCAACATTTCAAGTCTTAATCTACAATTATGTTTCCTAACTTGCTCTAATAAGTAAGATTTTAAGTTTTTGAAAAATAAGACGTTCCATCAAACGTTTTCGAACTTACTATTTTTTCATTATAGATTGTAACCTGTTACATCTGTTTGCTAGTAAGTGAAAACATTTAGCAAATATTTCTTAAAAAATAAATTTTGATTTTTTCCGGTACTTTCACCGTTTCCTTTGGTGAATATAAGAAAAAAAAATCAACACTGGTATGACAACCAGAAGAATTAAAATGAAGGCCTAAGCTTCCCATTCAGTCCGGCAAACAAAGATAAAAATTGCACCGAGACCATCTAAGAAGGTCATTAGCTCAAAAATTGTTGCGAAAAACGCTCCCGATCTTCATCCAGCTGAGCCTAAACAACCCATTAAAGGAACCGAGACCAACGAACTAACTGAAGCTGGACCTAGCAAAGAAAGTGAATGGCATCAAATACCGTTTAAGAGTGTTGCATCTCCGCGGGCTGTCACACCTCCAGGACCATCCAGGCAGGTAAGCTTCGAAACAATAAATCCTTTTACTGTCCTTAATACCGATGTAGAAGAACGAGAATCAGAAAGTAATGAGCCCGTTGAAAAGATGAAAGTGAGACCGCCTCCGATTTATGTAAAATCAGTATTAAATTTCAAACAACTTTGTGAAGATTTAGTTAAAGAGGTCGGTAATAAAAATTTTACCATTACAGCTGGCATAAATAATGTTACAATTATGCCCATTAATTCCGAATCTTACAGGCAAATTATTAAATATCTGAAGCTAAGAAAGGCTGAATTCCACAGTTACCAACTGCCGGAGGACCGCCCCATGCGCGTAGTTATCAGAAATCTTCATCACACTCTTGGCTGCGATTTAATCAAAACTGAATTAGAGGAACTTGGTTATCAGGTTGCAGGCGTTCACAACGTTTTTCATCCAAAATCAAAGATCCCTTTGCCATTTTTTTTTATTGATCTTAAGAAGACGGAAAAAAGCGCAGAGATATTTTCCTTGAATTATTTGTACCATACCAGAATAAAAGTAGAAGAGCCAAAACAACGGACTGAAATTCCTCAATGTAAAAGATGCCAAAGCTATGGAGATACAAAGACTTACTGCAATTTAAAGCCCAGATGCGTAAAGTGTGCCGGATCGCATCAATCGTCGGAATGCAAAAAACCAAAAGAGCTTCCGCCTAAGTGCGTTCTTTGTAATGGTTCCCACCCAGCAAACTACATAGGTTGCCAAGTACACAAAGAATTAAAAAAGCTTCGTCAACGCCCTCCTTAGAGAATTGCACATGATTCGGATCAGCTGTAAACAAGAAAAGACGAAGGGAAATCGACAACGAACACCCAAAGTATAGCAAGTTCTCTCGAGCCATCGTCTCTTCCACCAACCGACTTCCAAACGCAGACTGAACTTACTCCCAACTGAATATGAACTTACTACTGAATTACGAACTTACTCCCAATCTATTACAAGGACTGATGATGTAAATATACCAAGCCAATCATCGAACATCCCCGACGTAACAAATCAACTAACCAACTTCATAAATGATTTCAAAAATCTTATCACTCCTCTGATAACATTGCTAACATCGCTGGTTCTTCCGATGCTTTGTAAATGAATGGACTTAAAGTTGTTCTTTGGAATGCTAATGGTTTACTATCTCGTAAAAACGAACTCGAAATTTTTCTAACTGACAATAACATAGACATTGCTTTATTAACTGAAACTCACTTAACACGAAACATAAATTTTAACATACCTTCATACGTTAGCTGTAGGACTGACCACCCTTCAAACAGGGCTAGAGTGGGTACCCTCATCCTTATAAGGAGCAAAATTCTTCAATTCTTCAGAAGCTTGTGAAAGCTTCCAATGTACCTCGTTGCGGTGAAGATGATTACTTTTGAAATTACTATTGCTGCTCTTTATTGCCCCCCCGGTAAACAATTGTCAGCTCAAATATTAGATGGGCTAATAGCTTCTTTTGGCCAAAGATTTTTATGCGGTGGCGATTACAATGCCAAAAATCAGGTATGGGGCAGCAGGATAACAAATTCAAGAGGCAGAACTATTTTTAATGCATTTATGGGTAGGAACTGTGAGTTTTTATCCCCCAATTCACCTACCTATTGGCCTACAGATGCGAACAAGCTTCCAGATGTCGTAGATTTTTTTCATCACAAAGGGATTAAATTTACAAAACTGTGACCTAACTAACCTAACTGACTTATCGTCTGATCACTCCCCTTTACTAATGACATTGAACACACAACCAATCATCAAAATCCAACACTAACCCGACACTAACCTCTGGGAAAACTGACTGGTGTAAGTTTAGAGCATTAATTGAAAATTCTTTAAATCTAAATACAAACATACGGACACCTGAAGACTTAGATGACACGGTACAGCTTCTAACACAAGCAGTCCAAAACGCTGTCTGGAGTGCCTCAATTTCTAACAACAAAGCAGACATCCATCAGAATAATGACCATAATTCACCATACATACGACATCTCATCCAACAAAAACGAAAAGCACGTAAAATTTGGCAAAGGACGCGTTATCCAACAGACAAACACAGATTCAATAAGCTAACTAGACTATTGCACGAAGAAATAAAACGCACGAAGACTGAAAGATTTGATAAATTCCTGAACAGTTTAGCGACCGCCGACAAACCCATCTGGAACATGACAAAACGCATACGAGGACACCACAACGTTTCGGTTCCTATTCGACAGTCTGATGGCACTTGGGCGAAATCAGACAGCCAACAAGCTGAAATTTTTGCATGCCATATAGAAGAAACATTCCAACCTAACACAGACATTAACGAGCAATTCACCGAAGAACTTGTAACATACCAACTTAACACACCATTGCCCATGACATTACCGCCTACTGCAATCCATCCTCAGGAAGTTCAAAATTTTATTCAAAATTTACCAAATAAAAAAGCCCATGGTTATGACCTTTTTACAAATTTTTTGCTGAAAAATTTACCTTGGAAAGCAATCCTTTTTCTGACTAATATCTACAACTATATTTTAAAAATAACATACTTCCCGGTAGCGTGGAAATATTCTGAAGTTGTTATGATATTAAAACCCAATAAACCTTCCGATTGCTTAAATTCCTATCGTCCTATTAGTCTTCTTCCTTCCTTTTCCAAATTGTTTGAAAAAATTCTTCTATATCGTCTTAATTCTCTTGAAATATTGAAAGCTATTCCAAATCATCAATTCGGTTTTAGGAAAAATCATTCAACTATACAACAATGTCACCGATTGGTGGATTACATTTCAAATGCATTAGAATCTAAAAATTACTGTCCTAGTGTTTTTCTTGATATCAGTCAGGCTTTTGATAAGGTTTGGCATGAAGGATTGCTTTCCAAGCTCAAAATTTTGCTTCCTCCGACTTACTAATTAATACTACTCTCTTACCTGACAGACAGACACTTTACTGTTAAAATAGACAACGAACTATCCAGTATAAAAGATATTAAAGCTGGAGTTCCGCAAGGTAGTGTACTTGGACCACTACTCTTCAATATTCTCACAGTTGACTTACCTGAAAACGAACACACCCTACTGGCTACATTCGCTGACGATACCGCACTACTAACATCACACAGAAACCCCGATATAGCATCTTCCATCCTTCAAAACCACTTAGACGATATTTTTAGTTGGGCTACCAGGTGGAAGGTAAAAATGAATGGGATGAAAAGTGAATTTATTACCTTCACCCTCAACCATGGCTCATGCCCACAAGTATACTTCAATGATACACCGATCCCTGAATCCCAAGCAGTAAAATATTTGGGGCTTCACCTAGATAAGAGACTGACATGGAGAACCCACATCAGACTGAAAAGGAAACAACTTAACAAACGATTTGGAATGTTATCTAGGTTACTCGACAGACGTTCGAAATTATCAATAACAAACAAACTTACTATTTACAATCAGTATAGACATACGGGATAGAACTATGGGGTTCTGCAAAACCCTCAAACATCCAAAGAATTCAGTCATTCCAGTCCAAGGTATTGAGGAAAATAGCAGACGCACCATACTATGTGACAAATGACTTACTACACAAGGACCTGAATATCCCAACAGTTATCGATACAGCCACACAATACTACAAAAACTTTCACCAAAGACTAACATTTAACATGAACCCCTTAGCACAGACACTAACATCAAACATAAACCCTTATAATCCACCCCGACGACTTTTGAGGCGGTGGCCGAGAGATATGCTAACTTAGTATTAGTAAAGTTAGCAATTCATCCAACAGGATTTCAACGTATTTG
Source organism: Aelia acuminata (assembly GCA_911387785.2). Taxonomy (NCBI): domain Eukaryota; kingdom Metazoa; phylum Arthropoda; class Insecta; order Hemiptera; family Pentatomidae; genus Aelia; species Aelia acuminata. The sequence continues at coordinate 182,802,530 of OU426978.1, read as the reverse complement.
CTTATTGCTAATTAGCAGATTGCAAATCACACAAAAATGACACATTCTTGGATTTTTTAATAATAAATATTAATAATAATAGATTGTAATTGTTTCATTATATGTTGCTGTTTTTTTTTTGTTTTTTTTTATGGGGAGCGCAATCATTAACTTTGATCCGCTTCATCCGATTTCAATAAAACATTGGTGGTTTTTGATTATCTAAATAGACGTCTAACGCATACATTTCACATAAATGGTTTTATTCATAGGTTTTGGGGTGGAGGGTTAAATATTAACTTTTTACCGCCTTATCCCATTGTCACGAAATATGAAACAAAGATTGTTCATAAGTCAAATAACATGGCCAATTCCTCGTAATTTTTACAATAAATAGGTTTTTTATGGGGGGAGGGCTAAGTATAGAATTTTTACCGGTTTATTCTAAAGTAAAAAAATCGAAAATTAAGTTAGAGCCATACACGAAGGCATAAACAGGATCCCAATTTGGAGACAACACCAAAAGAGTAAGTAAACACAGTAAAAATGTAGATGACTGATACATTCAATAAAATTATAATCGGTCATTATTTTTCCGAGAGGTTGACGTTCCTTCGAAATTGGGGAGGAAATACAGGCAAGATTAGAGGTAAGAAATGCTAGCCATTAACGAAATTACTTAGCTCACGCTTTCTTCCTTAAAACTTAAAAATTCAAGTTTACAAAAATATTATTCCTCCTGCGGTTCTTTAAGAATGCAAAACGTGCAAGCTAACATCGAATGATGAGCAAGTGAGGTGCTAGCAGACAGATGAATAAAATTGGAGTGTGAAATTGCAAAACAGTGGTGAACGAATCCCATAGAAATTAATTTATCGCGGTGACGAATGGAAAACGTCTGAGGGAAGTAAGGGCTGAGAAGTAGGTGGGAGGATTGAGTTAGGGCTGATTTGCCGAAATTCCTATTGTACGGAGGTCGTTCGATGGTGTATGGGTAGCCCAATTAGTTTAAATAGGTTCCGAATCAGATTGGATCTGTAGAAAAAGAAATTCAATTTAATAATTTCAACAAAATGAAAGCCAAGATGATCAGAGAATCAGATTTATTAGTTACTTCATGTTATAGTAAATTTTAGTGAACTTTTTAGTTGATTGCGGGGGTTGAGTTTATTAGCTGGTTCATCTTGCTAATTTTTTTAAACTTTTAATTAACGAATTCAGGATTATTAAACCTCAAGCCCGAATTATTAGTATAAAAGCGTAATTAGTGATGCTGACAATGAGGAAATGGATTTGGACGCGAGATGTGGATAATGGGAGAAGAAAGAGGCGGTAGAGATAAGCGGTTTAGAAGATAATGAAGGTTTGGCAGCGGGGACGGGTCGGCCCCGACGGGACAGAGATTCGGGGCTGTCCCGCATTAGTCCATTGTCCCGTTTGTCCTCCCTGCCAGGTCCCCTCCCACCTCGCTCCGTCAGTCATTGTAATTCCTAATTTGCTAGGAGTCGTTAATCGTTGGGTATAATTCTTTGACCGGGGTGTTATTCATTTCGGCTTACATTGCTTAAAAATAATGGCTTAATCTTTTGTATAATTGACTGTAATTTGTACCTCGTTTTTGTATTCTTGTAAGTAAAGGATAAAACGTTGATCAGAATCAAAAATTTCCACTCTCATTTCAGACATCAAGAAAGTTTCTTCTTATTCAAGAAGTTGTACTAGCATTATTCCTATTTGTCTTTGTTTAAGATTAATGCATTTTTTTATCTAAATGGTCCCAATTGTTTTTGTCTTTTTATATTTTAATAAACAAATATACATTCTTAGAAATGTGTTTTAATTAGATGATCTCAAAGTGTAAATACCTTCACCTTATAATTTTGGAGAGATGCTGAAAAAAAAATTATGTTAAATAAATGTTATCTAATTTTACCGACGGCTTTCACTTACACATACCCAAAAGCATTTTCTTTGCTAGTCCTATTACAAAAAAACAAAAACAACTCAGTTACAAGGTGAATCGAATGCTTTAGAGGATCTCCATTCGTGTGAATGATTCGTTTAGCAGTTCAATCGAATGTTTCATAGAAATTTTGCTTCCTTTGACTTGGGGCAAAACTACCGACTAAAGGTTGACACCTGACCAAGGCTAACCAAGGGGTCGAACCACCAAGCCTTGAATATTCGGAGATGTTCGTAGCATCGTATAAAACGGCTTAGTTCAGTAGCACTGTGTAGGCCTTGACTTCTTGAAGTCCTTATCCATCGTCTTCGTCTGTTATGCGCCCTAAGTAGTCTTCAGTTTTTGCGATTCTGAGCGTCATTTTTTGAAATGAGTGGCATTCTCAGAACGTGCGCCGACCATTCAATCGGACGGGATTTTATAAATCTTACAATTTTGGAACCACTTTATCAATCATACAAAGAGCTGACTATTTGTCCTTATCATCCAGTTATGAGATACTTGACTGAACAAGGAATAATATAATTTTTAAAGTATTTAGCTTTCAAAGACGCTCAATGCATTACTGATGGTGACAATAAGCATCCAGGTTTCGGTCATATCTGATAGATCTGTGAGAAGCTATATATAATCTAGGAATACTTTCGTTTTCCCTTATATCAAGGATGTATTTAAACCCTGATATAGAGGATGTAAATAAAAAAAATAAGTGATTGAATTAAAATTCACAATGTTTTGAAATGAATACTGAGAATATGAATAAGGGGTGGTTTTAATAGAAGTCCTTTTGTCTGGAGTTCATAGGGTCGTATAAATTTATATAGCTACTTTTAGCACAGACCTTTCTGTCAGTGATTTTTAGAAATTAATTAGTCAGATTGGTTTTATGACAAAAGTTTATTTCTGACAAGAGTTCAAATATTTCCACTGTTTCATTTGTCAGGGAATTGCTGCAGGCTACTTTCAGTCCCATATTACAATGTACCGGATGAAATTTGAAATTTGAATCGACAAACGATTGCTTTCAACGCCCACTTGCGAGTAGGCGGCAGGTGGGATACGGTTAAGCGATTTCAGTATCAAATAATGATCCATGATATCAAGAACAAAAGGGACTTTTCATTTGTAACTCGATTGCTGCATGATTTATTGATGAGGATTCGAATCCATTCCTATTACTTACTTGTTTAAATATCACTTATTCAATACCAAATAGGGTTTTACAAATAAAATATAGAAATGAAGATTTTACAAAATTTTATTTAGGGAAAAATATTGTATGCTTACACGAAAAGCTGATTTGTCAAGATTTATCAAATTTATGGGTAAAAGATAAATCCGGGAGGACCTATTCGGATCTCAAAAAGAACTGATGATTCACTCTTCGTGAGATTAACGAATTGTCAACAGATATTTTACGAGAAGTGGATACAGACTGACTTGACATTGTGAGATAAAAGGGTTAGCTAAAGAAGAAGAATCTTAATTTTAATTGTGTATTAGAGTAAAAACAAATTTTTGAAATAAACTGAACATGATTTTTAATTTTAACCGACATTTTCAAAATATTTTCTAAACTTTCATTATAAATTATTTTCAAGAATAATTTTTTTCCATTATTCCAGAAGAACAATATGAAAAATAGGGGAAATAATTTACAGAGTTTTGAAAATTTGGGGGAAATTATTAAATTATTATTGCATTATTAAATAAAAACAGAATAGTTCCCACCACTATTGTTCTCACTAAGCACGTCTCTTTTCCTACACCTAAAATCATATTTTTAATTTTTTTTTTTTAGACAAAACAGTTAATTGTTTTTAAAGAAATGTTTTTATAAAAATATTCCTAGTGAAATGATTCTATGCATGATATAATCAATGAGTGAGACAACCAGTTCTCGATAATCCAGCCGGAGGAAAATTAAATATCCATTAGTGCGTGAGTTCGGTCTTATTTTCAACGTCTATCTTTATTTTATTATGCCTTATCTTTATCTTTCTCATGACGTGATTGTTTGTCCTTTCGTGTGCTACATCTGTACCTATGAATAAAAGGAAAATATAGATAAAAAATAAATAAGAAATGCAGACCGAACGCTAACTAATGGATACTAAATTACCTAGATAACGGGTTGTCTTAAGTAAATCATGAGGATCATTTTTAAGTGAAATTTTACTAGAAATATTTGTCATGCAACATATGACTATAAAACAAAATTGGAGGTACTTAGTAACTATTTTTTTCTTACTAACACGATTTTTTTTTTCAAATATTCAAAGAATTATAAATTATTTCCGGTTTCCTAATTTTTATGGACTATTTTGCATGAAATAATTTTACTCCAACTAGATTATCTCCAGAACGAGATGTTTTTGGAGAGGAAGATTTTGGAGCACAATTTAACCAGGAATGTTTTTCATAATAAAAGATTTTCTTTAAAATATAAATAGTTTTGTCTAAAATGTGAAAAAATACGTTAAAAAAATCGGAATAAATGGAGCCGCCTCTTGGTGTGGGAAATTTTCAGTTTCTTACTAGTAATCCCATTATGAATATTATTTTAAAGTATCAAAACTTTATAAAGTTCTCTATCTATATAATATATAGAAATATATAATATAAATATATTGTAACACTTATGTGGGTAACAAATATTTATTTAACAGAGATATACAGTTATCACAATGCCAACGAATTATTACAACTTAAACAATTGAGCAGGTTACAAAAATGATAACTTTATAACACACACACAATCATATGACTTGAGCAACACAGTCAAGACACAGACTTCAACTAACTCGTTCAGTCACTGCTCCTTATATATAATCGTAAATAGTCAGGACACAAACAGTTCGTTCCAACCGCTTATTTTGTTCCAACAAACGGTCTGGGAGTTTTTAATATTTTATTTTAATATTTTAAAGTATCAAAACTTTATAAAGTTCTCGTTAGCTACATTTTTGACTAATTTGGCTGAAGTAGATGATTTTATTCGATTTTATTCGAATCATAAAAAGGAAAGCTATACGACTTTTAAAATCTACATTTATGGTAAGTTCGAAGAATGAGAATATAAATTTTAGGAATTTTCGTGGAATCGCTGGATACATCTCTTTTATTTTTAAGATATAATATTTTAAGATATAATTTTTTTAAAATTGCTTTATCTCTAGAAAAATAAAAACTTAAATTATTTAAATTTAAGGTAAAGCGTAATTGGAGGGAACCACATTTTACGAGGATTTGGCCCCTTTGTTTGTATTTTGTTATTAGTAAACATTACGAATAAATTCCGATTTTCTATAACCTTATAATTCCTAAATTTTATTGCTTTCGAAATGTGTCCACATAAGATATCCACATAAGGAACAACTCAAGATAGTGAGACCCTACAAAGCAGAAAATGGGCGGACCGAGCCGTCGACATTGACCTGCCCTAACGCAATTGTCGCCTCTAACTGAGGAAACGAGTTAACGCTAAACTGATCAGTCTTTTCATCGATTCAACTTTGTTTTCCCCTATTAACTTAGCCAGTGTAATTTTACAGCTTATCAATTTGGATCCTCTCTACCTGCTGCTGGGGTCTGCGCTTCCACAACCTGGCAAAGGAGCCTTTTGTCCAGGGTACCACCTCCAATGGAGTGCTGTGAGGTGAAAAAAATAGATCAAAGTAATAATTTTTTTTAGTTACAACAGACAGTCAATGTTTGTCCATTTTAGCATTCGAAAATACGAGCTCAACTCATATAATTGCTCGAAGTGATTTCAACATCACGTTTTTTGGTTTTTTCTTAACTTTAATTAAAGTAGTTGAACTGAAGCTGAAGTGAAATTACCTTCGGAGTAGCGGCTAGCATAACTGCTTACAATTCCAAAGGTTCCGGGTTCGTTTCCTACGAGGTTGCCTTAGGATTTTTAAAATAAAATATCCTTATTTATGCAGTCCTTTGCATAGAACCTAAAATGGAGGTTCCGGTACTCATTAAAGTTCCTTATTTTCATAAGTCCTGGATAGATACCATTTAGGACACCTACTGTAACATCGTCTGATTACTCTTAAGAGCTTAAAGTGACCATGGTTGACGAAAAAAAATTGGAGGTAAAATAAACCAACAGCTTACCTTATGTTTTTTTTACTGAACTATGAAGTGATATAGAAAATGTTCTACTGATAAAAATTAAAATATAATCGAAAAATTGTCTCGATCCAGATTGATAATAGTTAAAACAATCTTTTTATTATTTTTTTTTTTGGTTGGCGCATTAGGCCTAATGAGACCTTTGGACGCGCAGTGTGGCCTTCTTACAGACATTTGTGTGGCTTTAGGGAGCACAAACAGCCTGGAGGGGATAGCCCAAACCTCACGTTGCTGCAAGCCATGGTCACGATGGTGCAGCGGCAGACTGCCCATACCTCCAAACCATTGGGGCCAATTTGGCCGTGTCCTTCCCACCGATGGCGTCAGCTCTCTCGGGTTCAAAGACAGGGACAAACTGGTATGAGTCCAAGGATTATGGCAGCCCAGAGTCAGCAGGCTCCGAGGACCTATATTTCTTTCCCTGAAGCATACCGTCCTTGTATCAAACCTCCGGGCGGTAACTTATATCCTGGAAAACCACACTACGATTCTCGATGGAATACACGAAGAAGGAACATCACCCCTACGCCAGGTCGGTGTGAGTTGTCTCCATTAGGCTGACGGGCCTCATATATCCGGGGGTGGGGGTAGACATGGACTGCATGGCTTTCATTGGCGGATGGTCACCCGAAAAGAGCGGTCACCCATCCAAGTGCTAAACACTCTCGACGCATGCTTAACTTTGATTACCTATTGCAAGCACCTTTGTCCACTCGGCCATCCCGGCCCAGTTAAAACAATCTGAATTATAAAGTAAATAAGAATTAATTTAATTTAATATTCAGTTATTGTTGACATATTCCTGAGAGTTCAAAAAACTACTGTTAAAATATTACCATTAATGGTGCAATCATACCATCATACTTATCCCTGCTAAGTAGCATGGGAAAATGAAGTCCGAAATGTGGAAAAAATGATTTGATAAAAAAATAAATAAATGAATAATAAATAAAAAAATAAGTAGGTAAATACTTCTAAAACTCACACAATTCTTCAAAGACTTAAATTTAATAAATGATTATTTTTGAAATAAACATCTTTCTCTTTGATTCTAAGGTCCCATCATTTTCAGAAATAGTTAAATTTATAGAGAACTAAATTTAATTCATTCAGACGATAAATTTAATTTAGTTAAGCTGGTTAAAAAAAAAAAAATCGACCTAAATAATTTCGTTCAATACTATTAAATATTTTTATTTGATGTTTATTTGTAGCGATGAGTTTGTTTAAATAGATTTTGTTCAATTGTTTTGATATTTGGGTGAATCGTGCTCACCACACAGACCACTTTTATTTGTCCACACAAAGCTCTCCAGACAGGCAAACACTGCAAAACGTATCTGTTATTTTAGGTAATTAGGTAATTATCTGGCGGATTAGGTAAACGCAAACTTCATCATGTCCTTCATTGGCCTATTAGGCTCGCATGAGTAAACTCCAAAAGGATTCTTTGATGTCTGTTGCATTAGATACAAATGGTCGCATCTTTCAGTATTTGCTAAATTCCTTATTGGAAGTAAAACTAAAATATTGTATCTAAACATAGCATAAATCTGATTATTAATTGCTCAAAAAGTATCAGTTGAAGACCTAAGTGGAAGAATATTTTTGAAAAAATTAATATTTTCATATAAATGAATACGTTATTTTCACCAGTATATATGACTTGTATCTTTTATTTTTGACAATCAATCTATATCATACAAAAAAAAAAAAAAAAATCTATTGAATGTGATATCTAGAAAAATAACATTTTAAAAGTTTTTTTTTTTAACTAACGTCTTTAGTATTACCTTACAGGTTCTATTAAGGCAAACATGTGTATAGTGATAATGATATTGTAACACTATTATGGTTTTAAAAAATTTTTATTAGACGAAAATAAAAATCAATATTTTTTTATTTACCTCTCAGCCAAGAGGTACAAACCCAAATAAGGAAGGTTACAATAAGTAACAACTTCTAACGCCATTGAAAAACAAAAGTAACCATATTCTATATTCAGAGCGAGAGTAAGACTCCAGTCCATCCCTCCTCATATTTAGTCCGAATCAGAAAATTCTAGAAAGTTCACGAAAAGCTTAGAAGATTCTCGAACAATCACGAATATGTACTGCAGGTTCGCGTCCCGTGGTGGCCCTAGGTTTTTTTAATGGGAGTAAAAAATCCTTGGCTGTACGATGTCACTCGATAAATATCCCTATCCTAATTATACCTGGATAGGCAAAATTTAAGACTCCCACTGTAGCATCGTCCGATTAGCCTGGTGGCTAGCCTAGTAGCATAAATGTATTACCATAGAACAGTTGGTAACTCTTCCAAAAAAAAAAAATTATTTTTTTGTTTCTCGATGATCCCTTAGCATCTGTACAAATGTCATTGATCATCATTAATGTAAGTTTAAATTTTTATATTTTATTTTAGAATATACATTATTTATATTTTATAATGATAAGGCGAAGTGATGTTTTAGCAAAAGATTGGAATTTTCTTTTTGATAAATCTTAATACCCTAAGGAGACATATTGAAGAAATACTGATGGGGAGGCCTGAAGGATGCAGCCAATACATCATCCCTCACTCCCCCATCTCGTTCTGTACCCTCCACCCCTCAAGAGATAGCTGGATGGCCTATAAATATTCCCGGACCTGATTAAAATTCAGCTGGAAGTCCTCCTATGCAATATCCAGGCCCTGAAGAGCGATATCCTGGATGTGGAATGCAGTCGCTCGCTGGAGTTCGTTATTGGAATCCTGACGGCTCGGCGGATTTATTAAGACTCAATCTGGGGCGACGCAAATCATATCGTCCAAAGACGTGCCCCATGCTCCAGTCTTTTCCCTGCAGGGATTCATTGAGTGTCCTCGAGGAATATGGAATAGCGGAAGTTCCAGCGAATGGTGGACATTCCAGGAATACGGTGCGGAATCTCTAAAAATTCAGGATGTTGGATGTTGGGGATATCTTTGAACATTAAAAGCTAATCGTCTTGTATTATGTTTTAACCTTGTGAACGATATTTACTAAATATGCATTGTAAGTATCCAGTTGAAAATTTATCCAAAAATGAAAAAAATAAATTAAAAACGAGAATATGAATTTGTTTTGTTTTTAAATCCTCTATTTGTCTAAAGTTTGGTGAATATTTTTATAGTCTGGTTATGTGTGCATGTAGGGAATAAAACCCTAAGATCATTGATACCTGCATTGATCTGTTAATAGGTTTATAGTATTATGTTTGATTATCATGACCATTATTTTATTGGGTTTCCTTTTAATAACAATTTCTCATCATTTTTTTTTCTTTTACTGTCACATTTTTATAATTTAAAATAATAATATTTTAATAATGAAACTTTAATCGGCAGAGGGAAAAAACAAGTTTTACTTAAAATAAGTTTATTTATTTACTTTTTTTACTTTCACTTACCTATATATGCAATATATAGTAAGTGGAAGTATTGCGATCGTGAAAAATTTCGACTTCCGGTTTTCAACGGAAATACACGTTTCGGGACCCCCTGAGTCGAAATAACCAAGTCCCGCGAAATGGTCTGTGTGTGTGTGTGTGTGTGTGTCTGTGTGTCTGTGTGTGAACAGACTAGCTCAAAAACTATAAACCGTGGGAACCTGAAATTGCGTATTTAGTGTAGGTATATGCCCGCGATGTGACAGCAAAAATTTCATCAAAATTGCTCAAAGGGAGGGGGTACTTTATTTAATAACTTTTTAGGTTTTTTTCGATTTTCTCAAAAACGGCTCTAACGATTTTGATTAAACTGAGTATTTGATCTATTTATATGCCCGAGATATGACTGTAAAAATTTCATCAAAATTGATCAACCGGAGGGGGGACTTTACTTAATAAATTTTGTATCATTTTCACATGTTTTTTTTATTTACTCAAAAACGGTTTAAACGATTTTGATCAAACTTGGTATTTGATGTATTTATATGCCAAAGATGTGATAACCAACATTTCATCACAATTGATCAACCGGAGGGGGGACTTTACTTAATAAATTTTGTATCATTTTCACGTGTTTTTTTTATTTACTCAAAAACGGTTTTAACGATTTTGATCAAACTTGGTATTTTATGTATTTATATGCCCGAGATATGGCTGTAAAAATTTCATTAAAATTGATCAACGGGAGGGGGGACTTTACTTAATAAATTTTGTATCATTTTCACGGTTTTTTTTTTATTTACTCAAAAACGGCTTTAAGGATTAACAAAAATAAGATATGAATGTAGAAAAATGTGTGACTTTGGGAAATGATATTTATCAAAACACGTCAATTTCTAATCTAATTAAGTTGGTAAGTGAAAGTTGTGTGTTGCGCGCACGCACCAGATTTTTTTAAGAAGGAATTAATTGGTACAAGTTTAAAATAAATCGAATTTTTGCATTTCGCATTTATTTGAAAGAATATTATAATAACATATTCAAAAGCCTACACTCAATATATATGACTTTATGGATGTATACAATTTAATTTATGAATATATATATATATATTCTAAAACACATATGATCATTTAATATTAGGGCCGGATATAGCCGAGCTTGTTGGAGCGCGACCCGCTGTAGCACGCTGGAACCGAACGGTGGCGATTCAGATCCGCCCTGGGATGGTTGACTGTTATTTCGTGGAGGCCCCACGGAATAAATCTCGACCGTCCCACCATGGTTAGATGGCATGGCCAGCTAGGGGTATCGAACAAAAAAAAAATCATTTAACATTAAATAAGAGATAAACAATGATCATACGATAAAAATTCCCCAACAGTAATTTGTATTCTGAGACATCTAGTCACTAGTAGACTTCCAGAGTTCATTATGTGGCCAGTTTAGAAAAGAAAAGTTGTGATAAAAATTAAAGAAATAATAACCTCATAAAACAAAATCAAACAACAGCATATGGTGTATTTGAGTATAAGGGGTATAGATAACACACACAAAAAAAAATCATTTTGCAAAGTTACTCATGATATGCCTAACTATACCTCAGACTCATTTTATTAGGGAAAACATTATTTTTTTAATAAACTTATTTAACTAGATAAAACATTACGACTGTAAAAAGTATTTCGATTGTTCATTCCAGCAAAAAGCTCATGTTAAATATATTCGCTATTCAATTTTACTGTTGTTTCCTTTTTCTGAGAACTGTTTTTTCTCCTGAATTGCTTTTCTGATTCTAAAACTAAAACCATCGTGTATGTTTAACGTTCACTTTATCTGTTTTAAAGAATTATTTTATGTTGGTCGAGAATTGTGGTGGTATTTGAACTACCAACTACCTTCGTTTCTTCTTCTTCTTAAAAAAAAAATTAACTTTTAAAATAAGCGTGAAATGTACTCTAAGTTATTTGAATATATATGGAAGTTATTATTTTCTTTCGAATTGAATTATTATCAATTTATTTTCATTGATTGGTACTAAATTAACTTATACTAATATTTACTATAGCATAACCTAGAAAAAGCAATAACAAAGTCAAAGAAAAAAAAATTCAACAGGAATACACAAAAAAAAAAAAAATAGTATGAATGTAGGAATACTCAAAGGTAGGTTTTATGAATAATTGTAAGATGAAATTTAATCACCCCATTTTAAATATAAAAAAAATGTATTTTTAAAATCTTCAGGGACAAAGGTATGTCTTAGTAGGTATCTTCTTTTTTTTTTTTGGACATTATTTATTCGCACCTTTCAGCTAGGTACTGACAATGATGGCCGAAATAAGAAATTATGACATGTCAGGCATGGGGAGGCATGATTCAATTACAATGGTTGTCCAAGTGAGGAGATTTCTCATCCATCGTCTTTTTAGTCTTCCCGTATCTTGACATGTCAGCCACATGCCTTATTAAAATGTGCGTACATATGTCCGTTAAAATTAATAAAACATGTTTTGTAATGCTTCGCTGTATGATGGTCGAATTTTTACATATGGGGGTCCGTATGTGAAGTTTTTTTACCAATTTAAGGTCAAATAAGATTGTTATGTAAGATAGTATTGATTCAGTATTCCCTTTTTAATTCTTTTAAAGGTTTATAGCGGATCTAATTTAACTTATTGCAGAAATATAGAATTTAGAGAATACAAATAATTTATTCCAAACCCGTTATCACCACGTATAACGGGCGATTTCAATCCCGCTTACTAAGCCAGGCGAAGAGAACACGATGGCGGGGAAGCCATTTGGCAGGTAGCAAGCACTATCTGTTCTTTGACAACTTGCTCGTGCTAATGTTGTGTCAGCTTCTTCCATTGTGTTCCCTCTGGATAATTTAACGTTTCTTTGTCGGTGTCAGTCGGTCGTTTCGCTTAGTCGTTTATGCCCGTCCTTTTTGGTCTTTTCTTCTTTTCTAAGCCCTTTTTCATAAGGAGTGTAGCACTTCTTCAATTATTATCTTTCTCGCCTTTATCGCAATGAAAAAATATTATAAAATATTGAGAAATCATAATTTCGAGAAATTCTACCTTATCTAGGGTAAACCATACAGTTATTGACACCCCAACTTTAACTTAAAGAAATAAGTAAACATGTCCTTATTTTATTTCAAGATAAACATGAATCTAATGTTTGAAGGGTCCTTTAAGTCATCTGTGAAGTAAGCCTTAATAAACTAACCATAGGAAAGATTTCACAATTAAATATACAGGGTGTCAATAACTAGTTTTTGTACTTTTAACAATAAATATTGCCATATGGTAAAACTATCGAACTTTTGGCCCAAAAAAACCTCTTTATCTATCCTTTATAAGGATAGATAAAGAGGAACTATAGGAAATTTCAGTTTGATCCCTTCATAAAAAGTTTTTTTTTAATTTCACCACAGAAATTTAGTCTTAAAGGTGTCAATAACTGTGCGGTTTACCCTACCTCATCCTTCCTTTCGAGACCCAAATTTGAAACTTTAAATCAATCAATTGAACCAACTTATTGCAATAATTCGAACATATTTTTTTTTTCATTTTTAGTAGTTTAAAAAAGGAGAAAACCAAAAAGTATGTTTTGGACTGACTTTATCGATAGAGCGTTAGAAGCAATACCTATACAAATAATAAGCCAACAGACAAAATCAAAAGATTTCATGAAGAATGAAAAAAAAATTAAAAGAATTATTATAGATCAAATAAGTCCTCACAGCAATTTTCTACCTTGACTACGGTAAGGTCGTACCTTAAAAAGAAATTACCTCTTGTACTATTGTAAAAATGAATACCAAATTGAAGCACTGTTCATACTGAAATATTTTTCTGGATATTTTTTCGCCTCTTTCACCAAGTAGTGGTGACCAGAATCTGCTGCTGTAAATTTACATGCTTCAGTACACACTGGTGTATTGATGGTGATCTTTATTACAGCATGGATAGTAGGAAATAAATGGAATGTTATGAAATTAAAAATACTGCAGAAAGTTTCGAGAGATTTTTTTTTTTACGAAAATATAAACGATTCCCTTATTCTAGATGGATCCATTGCCCAATTCTTCGTTTAAAGTTTTATTATATTGAAATACATCATTAGCCATATAGATTTTAAAATATTACAGTGTAGTATAGATTTTTATTTTAAGATGATGGCAGAAGAACCTGCTACATTTGTTCGATTTCAAAATACTTTTTTCAATAAGAAGATGACCAGAAAATCGATCAATAAATATATTTAATTTCAAGTAACTTGAGCGTCCTTTAAACCCTATAGTTGAAACAAAAAGATCTCTACTGCTTCCAACAGTGGTTGGAGCCTATTTCGAAAACATGCCTAAAACGTATACCTATTCATTTCTTTTACTATCTTGGTTTACTCTTTGGTCATCTTATGCTTTAAGAAACACCTATACTTTTAACATATTTTTACTTACACTTACGTATATATGAAATATATAGTAAGGAAAGTATTGCGATCGTGAAAAATTTCGACTTTTTGGACTTTCCGGTTTTCAACGGAAATACACGTTTTGGAGTCCCCTGAGTCCAAATAACCAAGTCCCGCGAAATGGTCTATGTCTGTGTGTGTGTGTGTGTGAAAAGACTAGCTCAAAAACTATAAACCGTGCGAACCTGAAATTGGGTATTTAGTGTATGCATATGCCCGTGGTGTGACAGCAAAAATTTCATCAAAATTTTGAAATTTTTACGTTTTTTTCGATTTTCTCAAAAACAGCTCTAACGATTTTTAGTATTTGATGTATTAATATGCCCGAGATATGACCGTAAAAATTTCATCAAAATTGATCAACCGCAGGGGGCACTTTACTTAATAAATGTTGTATCATTTTCACGTGCTTTTTTTATTTACTCAAGAACGGCTTTCACGATTGTGATCAAACTGGGTATCTAATGTATGTATATGCCAAAGTTGTGACAGCCAACATTTCATCAGAATTGGTCAAACAGAGGGGGCACTTTATTTCATAACTTTTTTTCCAATTTATAGCTTTCTTTAAATTATCTCAAAAATGGCTTTAATAATTTTGATCAAATTCGCCATGTTTAATGAAAATAAGGTGTCCTTTAATATCAGGTAAGTTTTATCGTTATTAAAATGTTCTGAGGGGGCTTAAATGGGGAAGGGGCTTTTTTGTTTTCCTGTAAAGTACCCTTGTTTTTGTTTATATGGAAAAATTAACTGTCTCTCATTACGCCTAAAATAAGAAATGGTTAAATATGAAATATGAAAAAAATCAAGTAAACATATACAGGAGAGAAAAAGAAAAATATTCCGTCAACTCATAAAATACGTCGAGCACACGCATGCGGCGGAGTACGCCTTTAATGACAGACCATTGCTCACAATTACCTAAAGCCGTTCTGTTCATTTAATGGAAATGATTTGTTACATGGTAAATGAAGTTTTCAACAACTACATAGAGAATTATAAAATCAGACGACATGGAGTATTATGCTTGCATTGCCGAATTATCAGAAGTAAAAACTTATACTTAATAATAAAAAAATAGTGTTTTTTATAGAGCAAATAAAAACAAAAATAAGAAATGAATGTGGAAAAACGTGTCTTTGAGAATTGGCAATTAACAAAACACAAGAATTTCTAATTTAAGTAAGTTGGTAAGTGAAAGTTGTGTGTTGCGAGCACGCACCAGATTTTTTCTCTTTGAAACTAAAAATCGTTTTTAATCATATTTAGCTTACTCTCAACGAACATATATACATTATCATTGCCAACAGTTTCTAAGATGTGATAATGTTGTGGTTAAACCATGGTATTCCTGGTACATCTATGTAATAGATCTCGACCTCTTGACCTTCTCAAGCTCTAAGGTAATGGCCAAGTTATAAGAGAACTTGGTTAGAATCTAACCGCGTTAAACTCAATAAACAACAAGGTGTCTTGTAAACCAAAGATTAATCTAATCAGTCTGTCTGCTGTAGGATAATGCCTGTGAAGCCTCCATTGTACATTTCAAATGTCACGAGTCACTATCAATTAGAAGAGTTTGTTCAAATGCAGCTTGTTAGTAAAAATTAGTAATCAGCACTGATTGAAGCATGACATAACTGTGTTAAAGGTTTCCTTAAATGGTTTTATTAGTTTTAAGCCTTTTATTTGTAGCATTACTGGTTTTGCTGAGCAATTATCAACCTTAAAGTGAATGGAATAAAGAAACCTTTTTCAGGCTCAATTTTTTCATGCCAACGTCAATCAAAATTGGTCATAATTAGCAATTTGTTTCAATAAATGTTTTAATAGATGTTATGACATAATGATTCTTAAATCCAGTTTAACTCTGGACATTGAGTTAATATTATAAAGTGTATTCTCGCTAATCCTAAATCGTTTTCAGTCAGCTCCCAATATCTTTCTCCTTCGAAAGAAATAAAATAACTGGTATAATCATAGCATATCGTAAATTCAAACCAAACAGACCAATCATTTGTCGAATCAATACAAAACTAATTTGCTAATTTAAATTATACTAAGCCCTTTTTCATAAGGAGTGTAGCACTTCTTCAATTATTATCTTTCTCGCCGTAATCTTAATGAAAACTATAATTCTTCTGTGAGTAAGTAAGGTAAAGACTTATAAACACTTATTCAAAAAACATTAAAACTTTATTTATATTTGACCTTAGTTATAATAATAAAGAAATGTGGAAATATTAGTGAAGGTACAGTACGGAAGAAAGATGGTTGAACAAGCCAAATCAGATTGAAAGTTTCCAAAGGAAAAGAAATGAAGGAATCAACTAAGGTTTCTATTGAATATTTTCCCTTCGTCTTAGAATTCTTTTCCTCCAGCAGAGTAGATCTCAATAAAGCCCTGACCTTCAGAGTAATATCTTTTTGTTCTTATTATTTGATTTCTCATTTGTTTGTTTAATGTCTCCTCAATACTTTTTTTTTTTTAATAATTTACCACAGCTGGGACAAATATCTTTAAATTAAACTTTCAGTTTTCATAGCTATCATTGCTAGACTTCAAGTATAAATTCATCACCATAGAGTTGGGTACACCTGCATTTGAGCTTTTGTCCAACCCTGACTAAAAAATGTTCCGCAGAAGAAAGTCGGCATAAGACGGTTTCAGTGAACAAAAACAGAAGTCGGCCGAATTCCCAACTTGGAAGAAATTCCAAAACAGAATTTATACGAAAACTGAAAATGTAATGAAGGACAGAATGCGGTAGAATTCCGACGGAGGGTGAAAGTAATCTGTAGGAGTTCTCACGTATTAAATCTTAATTTTTCATTTCCGAAAGCTGATTGTTCCGCCTTGCTCTACCTACCTTCTGGAATCTCCGGGGGCAATTCCATTCTCTCCGCTTTAATGCTGATCCCCCACCCCAAAGAAATGCACTGTGCATTATTGGTAACGGTTTAAGTACCGATTAGCGAATACCTAAATAAACCATTCCGGAAGAAATACTCATGCTTCGGTATTATTGATTTAAGAATATGATATCCATTTGAAATATTTTATTGGATGGAAATAAATTTTCGCGCTTGCATATCATTCGGGCATATTTCCCAACTGATGTATCCATCAAAGATATTTCTTATGAACGATATTATAACAAAGCACGCGTGGAACACTTCTAAAATGAAGAAGTAACTTATGTGAATATGAAATGATGTTTTGAAAAAACAAATTTGTGTATGAACTCAGAATGAGACCATTCTTCCCAAACTACGCACCGTGATTGTTTTCTTGGGGCACCGTGATATAAAATTAATAATTATATTTCTTTATAAAATGTGCAGCGAACAACAAGCCCAGTTATTATGTTAAAGTATTAAGTGTAATTTATTATTAAACTAACCAAAGCACATTTAATATGCAGTTCCAATGCGTCCCCTGGCTGTATTGAATGCATTATGGTTATTTTATTCTGATGAATGCACGGATGGTCACTACAACCAAGACACCGGTGAGTGTACTGTCACATGTTATTTGCTCTTTACCTTTCTTCCTTACTTTTAATAAATTCTATCCTTAAATGACAATTTTTTTCAAAGGGGGGGCTGCAGCATCCACAGCCCTCATCTTAGATTCCGCCTATAGGTACCATTGACTGTTCTAAATAGTCGCAGACACAACATGAATTGCCTAATGACTTTATTCATATAGTTAGGATGTAGTCGATGGGTACAGAATAGTCAGCTTTTCCAGTTTCCAAGTCCTTTTCATCCCGAGTTCTCATCCACAACCTCTTCTCATCTCCAGGACTATACTCGTATACTCACTCAGCCTAATCTGAATATTGTTGTATGTATATACAAGAGCTGATAATATTCGGTCCCTGTCCCTCACTTGTCCACCTGTTTAGTCAAATTCCTTTGCAATTGCTTCACTACCATAATAGCAGGAATTCCTTGCGTAATTTATTATATCATTAGGCAATTTAAAGTGACTTTAATTGGTTCATTCGTCTTGTGACCTAGAGGTGCACTGATTTTAGACTAAGCTTTTTGTTATATATTTCTTCTATTTTATCATTTATTCTGCAATGCTAAAATCCATCATACGTTGCTATTGATTGATCTTATCTCTGTCCTATTTATTAATTTTGTATTTGGTCCCGACCTTATTTTTTAACGAGCAGACCCTGTCATGCGTTGCTGTGGCTCAGTAGCTATAATGCGTTGAATTAGTTATATCTTATTCTTTTTTATAGTCAAATCAAAATTCACTGATAAAGATAAATACTAACCTAAAAACCAATGATATTTAAAATAGAACTTTACGCTAAATTTAAAATTGTTTGGTGAAGAATTTAGATGGGTTAAAGTATTTATATTTTGCATCATATATTTGGCTATAGTGTGTTAATGAATGACGCATGTAAAAGGAACTATTAAAGAATATAATTGCAGCAGGGTTTAGTACAATAACAATAGAAAGCAAAAATGTACCAAATTAATATTTTGCCATAATACATATTAATTAAATTCAGATATGATATATCGTATTAGGAGGTCATACAAATAGGTGCAAAACGATTTTGGTTAACCTGTCTTATGCTAAAACAAATAAATTCGATGTTTTCCTCATATGTAAAAAGGCGACACATAATTTGTCATGGGAAAAACACGGATTTTCCTAGTCCAAGCCGGAAAAAATAGTTTAATGCTTACCCTCCCTAAATATCGAAAGAAAATTAAATGTGTCAATAAATCAACGTACACCGCCACCTGTTGGAAAATTATAGAACTTACAAATAATCAATCTCAATTGTAGTATAATATGCATTTAAATTGAAAATAAAGAAATATTGAGGCCAATAATCGAGATAAAAACTATCCTATCTTTTAAGTTGGACAAGAATACACACAATGAGTCAAATTTAATCAAAATCGGTTGTGTAGATTATGATTTTACTTCCGCCAAACATCGGGGCGCGAGATTTTTATATATATAAAGAAATGGATCGTTTTTGAGAAAGTACGGAATGGCACCATTTTAAGAAAAGTTCTTACGGTATGTTACTTTAAACAATATTTCTTGGATAGAGCTCCAATATTAATAGCTAATATTAGAAACTCGTTTTATTTTTCAAGAAGACTTGTTTATATTCTTTGTGCTGATGGCTATACACGATAGTATACACATATCGGATAATTGAACATCTGAAACAATTCCATTGAAGTAATATCGAAGGAAAGGGCCCAAAAGCATAGTATTGGGCATATAAAAGAGGTCGGTATCGGACCGCAAGCCCCGTCCTGTTTACAGCACAAACACCGCCGATAGCTCCCCCACCACCAAACATCCTTTATCTACATAGTCTCGGTAAACAGATGCTGGTCAGAGTTTGCTAAATAATAAATATTTGTAATATTGAACAATCCCTACTGTATCTAGCATAAACGGCTAAGGGTGTATCACAGCTTACTTTTTTTTCTACATATACCGTAGATAGTTTTAGAAAGGACTGGGTTGTCTATTATAATAGACCGACACGGACATTTTTGTTAGGAGAAACAATGTATTTCTGGTTTCATGAAAGATTACTATTTCGTGCATACACTCACGTACTCAATGTTATATTTAATATTAAAAGGTAAACGGAGGTCCATTAACCATACATATTATTCTTAACGTATATTAACGATGTCGTTACTTTATTAAATCATAATATTATATATTTGAAATACTATAATGAAGAAGAGTTAGTTTCCGTACTTTTTTAACGCAGATAAGATTTTTCCGACGATAATTGAACAACTTCGAGTTCTATTTCCCCATAGGATCTCTAACGACCTTCCTCTTTTCATCGCGGAGAACGAGTGCAGCTCGACTATTATTGATTCACCGCTCCATCATCCAATTTAAATATTTAAATAGAAAAATGAAAATTTTGGTTATTTTTTTGTGGTTTCACTACATTACACGACACTAGTAACTTCCTACTAGGGTGGAAAAATAACCCACCAGGATCAAATTTCTTGAAGAGGAAATATTAAGGTGCTCGATGATCGTCCTATTTTACTCACCAATTGAGGGGATAACTAGTTTATTTTTTTTTTAAATTAGTTTATTCTAGAAGGAACTTATTAATCAGCCTCTTGACGAATAAGTGAGGAGCAGACCATTTACTAGCTTCAAAAAAGTTTATTATGCATAGTATGTCAATATTTTAGTATTGATTCGTTTGAGATAGTATGACTGCACGCCGATGTACACACGCCTAACTGAATCCACACAAACATAAAAATATTTATGACTCTAGTTTTGATAACTTTATAATTTGAAAATATGGATTTGAAAGATTGTTTTCCTTTTCTTTTCTTTTTTTACTAAAGTCTCAATAAGCTAACAACCGAATAAAGATCACTCATGTTGTAAAATACCAAACAACGCAAGAATAATCATTTTTGAAATGAAAATGTGTTTTTTTTTCCTTGTTTTCTTTCCATTAAAATGCTATCTGGGTAATTTCAAAATTTCGGTCACATTCAGGTATAAAATTAAAAAAAAAAAAAAAGAATAATATGTGTGTTTTTTTGCTCCTTATCAATCTTTAAGGTTGTCTACGCAAGTCGCTGATGTGAGCATACATAATTACCACTCAAACCATACATACGCCATTTTGAAAAAAAAAAATACAATTCCAGGGAGTGAGGTAGGTATCTAGGAAGTGAGAAAAGTTTTTTATTTTAACCTTTTTATTTCAACAAAATAACAAGCAGTTAGAAAATATCATAATATAAAATATTACACTAACTTTTAAGCGCTAATAAATATTGATTTTTCAAAAACATCAATGTCATCTTCAAAACAGTGAACTATTTTTCTTCGCACAAGGGCGAAGCGGGGTATTGGAAGAACAGTAATAATAACTTTGAAACTCACCGTACATTCGTCATTATCTTGCGCAATGAATTGTTTTTTAGAGTTACCGAAGCTCCTTACGCCATTCACCAAAAGTGAATCGTTGTACCTGTTGACTTCCACTACACTACAAACGTACTGGTATAATTTGTTCTTATAGCCGCGGAACTTTATCAGCACGTAGGTTCCTGGAGCAATACTACGTAGTGGCGACATTGTATTGGTAGAATTTGGCTCAAACACATTCACCGATGTCGTGTTTTCTTGTGTTGATAAAATGTTGCACTCCACAAGCATTTGCGAAGAAAACACATTTTCTGAGCTGACTCCAGAAAAGAAATGATTTCAAAGAAGGTGCTTCTTACAATCAAAGCAATGAAAGCAGCTGAGACTCCGCATTATGAGTTGCTTAGGGTTGTTTTTCAAAAAAACAACCTGATGTACCTTCATCGTGCCTTTGAATGAGGGAACTATCTGTGGAACAATGTGCTTTCTATCTGAAATGTCTCCATTATTTACCAACCGAAGGACTACATTTCTGGTATTTTCCTGCAGCACTTCTACCAATCGCGGTAAGCTGTCAATGTCATGCCTTTGTGCAACCACTGAATCAGCTGTCCTTTTCAAGCAGTCCCCAATTCCATCCGGAGCTCCCTTGCCATGTCATGGTGTTGAATAGTTCCAGGTTGCCTCTGCTAGGTGATAAATGATGCTGTTATGGCATTAGCTAGCAGGTAAAAGAGAGTGCGATTCCGGTATTGAGTTGCCGGGCTATCAGACAGAAAGTGAACAGTCTTGATATTAGACACAACAGATTTTATGTAATGAAAAACAGGCTGAAGGTAAGTCCATACGGCTAATGGACCATGGTCTAAGTTGTCTGAAAGGGTGCACATTGATTTTGATGTCACTTTAGAGTATGCATCCCTTTTGAAATAGATTTCGGTTGTATGGAGCGTCATCTGTTTTCGGCTCCCGCCAAAATGGAAAGCTTGAACCTCAGAAGCATATTTGATAGAGTAATTTTCACGGAAATCTGAGTGAATTAATAGTTCATCTTCGTTCAGTCTGCTTTTTAGATACCTCAGTGCCCGATATTGATGAGGTATGATGCCTTCATGGAACAAAAATTCCGGGAATTCTTTTTCAAAACAATCTACCGCTTCCATAGCAAACATGGTAACGCTGACTAACGCAATTTGTTTCATTTCCTTTTCGATACCATCCTTACTCCTGTATCTTTCTGTTTTTTTGCATCAATTTCCGGTAAGTTACTTCAGTTTCTTTACTAAATAGCAGATAAGGTACCATAAGGTGTGCACAGGAAACACAAGATCTTTGTAAACATGAAGGATTTTGGCTATCGCAGCACACTTTGCTAACGAGATCGCTCAGCTTAGAGTTTAGTATGATATTAGCTCTGAATAAACCAGCTATCAAAAATTCCATGTTTTAATGGATAGTGCACATACATGTATTCCTATCACTTTGTTTCTGAGAGACGACCCAGAAAGGTTTTAATTTTGAGAATGTGGTATAGCTTATTTTGTAATCTACCTACTTACTGAAGAGAGCATGAAGATTTTTTAGGGACCCTGATAAAAACCTTTTTTGTTTCTTAATTTTGTTTCTTTTGATACATTCCTTTTTTCCTGGACACAATTTTGAATGTTCGTCATCCTCAAGAAACGTTATAACATCTTGACGGACCTGAGCATTTACCTTTTTCATTCTGTGCAATATCTGAGAATTGTTTGAAAGTAGTTGTCTGTTTCTTCTGAACACTTTTTCTGATATGGTTCTAAAGCCTGATAGTAACCGATATTTTTTTAAGATTTGTCCATTCCCCTGCACTTTTTTTCCGAATTTGTTTTTGTCACCGTTTAGAAGTAGCCCATTAAAATTTTCATGTAATTGACGTCTGCAGACCTCACCAAAAAGTAGGCGTTTTCTTATTTCTTTTTTGACACCCAATTTCATTACTTGCTCAACAATTTTACGAGGGCTATCTTTATTGCTGCGTCTTTCCAATTGAGCCTTCAGCCTATAATATCTTTGATGCCATTTATTGGACGCTTTTTGTAACGTTTTGTTACTTTGTGTGAGTTTTTTGTTTTCTCTAACTACCTTTGATCTATATTTGCGCACTTTTTTTCTCCCTGAATTTCTACGTGACTCAAGTAAATTGCGATGATTGATACCTTTTGCATCAGATTCACTTCCCGCCATTTATCTGATTCTTTCTTTTCTTCTTCGATCTTTCTCTCCATGCTTTGCGTTGTACCGTCAGGTCCCTGTTGCTCTTGATATTACTAACTAATTTTACTTGACCTTTCATTTTTTTCCTTTCATACTTCTTCCTTTCCTTTTCTCGTTCAATCTCCAGCAGTACACGGTCACTCTTTATTTTCTCTCGCCTTCTTTCAGCTGCTGCTTTCTTGTACGCCTTAAGCTCCTCCTCGCTGCGCTTCTTTTGTGAGCTCATGCTTCTGAAAGTAATAATGCACAGTGATAGACTTTTGGTATTATAAATTTATTGTAAAAACTTGAAAATACTCAATCACTAGATGTTAACCTCACTCCCTAGGTTCAAACCTCTCTCCCTAGATTTCAAGATTTTCTATGGAGTGAGAGACTAGGGAGTGAGGTTTCCGCCATTAAATGACATAGGCGGTTAGTAGAGTAAATAAGTAAGTTATTCAAAAATATTTTCCACAAATTACTATCAAACTACAATCAATGGGAAAAGTATGATTAAAATCCACTTACCTTTATTGGAAAACTTATTCACTAGGGAGTGAGGATGAATAAAAATACCCGATGAGTTTCAAAACTTGAACACGAATTAACCTTCCTAGTCTCGAGGTTGTTCTGAGAGAGAAAAATCATGTGAACTCCATGTTGAAGCAGTGTTATCGCATAGGTTAGAAAAACAAAATTTCCCTGTTCCTCCAGTTTGGCGGAACTTTTAAAAAAATTCTAGGGAGTGAGGATCAACACCAGTGACACTCATGAAATGAACCAATTAGGTGAATTGAATTAATTAATTTTTATTCCTCAGTTGAATATTGGATTTAGACATAATAACCTTTCTAAAAAACCCTAGATTTTTGGGCTTACACCCAAAAGTTTCACAATGTTCAGCTAACTTGTGGAGTACCTCTGGGTTGTGACATCGCTAGGGAGTGAGAAATCAATATTTTGCATTTTTTTTTCCTGGGCCGTAAATTACAAATTACACTTAATGTTTAATGATAAGTAAGCTTTCAAACAGCTAGATTTCAGGAAAAAATTATCAAAATGGATTCAACTGTAATATGGCCCCATTATTGTTCTGTGACATAAATGTGACTTAAATTTTGAAATGACCCATATAGCGTTATTTTTCCTTAGATCTGCAATCCACATGTCTATCAAAAGATACGTTTTGGCATTTCGGATCATACGTCCTGATATTCAATATAAAAATGTACATGTTAATTTGGCTGAGCATTAGCATAGAACATATTTCTAATGTGTAAAATTTACTATTTATTAAAATTCTACAATATAGTATATATGTTGGAGCAAGAATGAATTTTGTTCAAAAAATCATTTTTATTACAATCTAACATTTAAATTATTTTTTTTATTTAATGAAAACGAAAAAAAAAATGTATAACAAATTCGAAGTTGTATTTATTTTACGATGTTTTTAAATTGATCGACTAGAATTGTAACCAGAATATAGCTCTGTTTACATTAAAAGATACTAGGATTCAGGAGCTTTGTTTATACTACCGCTAGGCTGGACTATTATAAACAATCAGTACATGTCTAGATGTGAACAAAGACTGTGCCATTTATTTTCTCTATCTGTGTGCTATCGTCAAATAACAAATTAATTTAGTGATCACACTACATTAAACTCACATGAAGTATCCATCAACGGTCATTCACCAACTTGGTTACAAAATTCCCGAGCCCGGTCAACCGTTAAGGACTTCAAAATTTGAACATTGACGACCAAGGCACCCAGACCTCATCATCATAAGTTCGTACAACAACATTGTTTAATTTTAATTAGGTGTTAAAGCTCCATCCGCCATTACACCAAAATATAATTGTTTATTTGAAAGAATAATTTACAATAAATTTATTAGGTTTAACCATAATGATTGAAAACTTATTTGATAATAACTGAAATTAATGTTATTTATATTAATTTAAGATTTTATTGCATAATATTTTGGTAGAATTTTTTTATTGCAATAATTTAGAATTAAAAGATAATTTTTTTTTATTGTATAATTTAAAGTTAGAATTAGAAGGTTTTTTTTTTTCTTTCAATTTATTTTATTTTTTTTATTAATTGTGTTAACAGTAAGAAAGGATTTATTTAATTTTTTTTAATAATTTTAATAATAATTCAAATTTTTTTTTGTTTCATTATAAATATGTTTCGAGTGTGCAACAATAAAAAAATAAAAATTTTGTAAAATTAATTTATTTTTCTTAATGATTTCCGCTGTCCGTTTATTTTAATTATAATTATAACTTCAATTTATTTTCTTATTTTAATTTTTTCTTCATATAACAGAATGAATCAAGAATCAGCCCTTACAAGGTAAGAAGGTTTGCGGTTAATACAATACACCGCCACTTCCCCTAACATTTTTTGGTCCTCCGGCCGAACAGTATTGTTGCACACTTATTACCATATTATTATATTATATATATATATATTATAATACTATATTATATATTAATTTAATCTGATTTTTTGTTGTTTTCTTTACAGCGATTTAATTTGTATTTTGTAATCTTGAAGTAGTGTGGCTAAATTTTATTTTTTTTGGGAAAAGTTATTAATATTTTTTTTTTTTTTTCACATTCATTTTTTACAATGGGGCTTAAAGTTGATCCTACCATTAAACAGGAGCAACGTTTCGATGATCTCGTTGCCGAAATTAATGATTTAGCCGACGATTTAAAAGAAACAGAACAGTTAAGCCGTTCAGTAACCGATAACCCCAGTCAGTTAACTTTGTTTAAAGCTAGACTTTCACGTTTTGATTCAACCTATGAAAAGTTCAGACGAGCAGCTAACGAAGCTACAACTATAGCACAATCTTTAACTAAATCCGAGGATCTTGAGAAATTAAAAGTTCTAAAAACTGATTGTCGTGCGCTATATTACAAAGCCTTGTCAGTAGAAATTCAGGGACAAAATTCGGATAATCAGTCAATGTCATTAAACCACACACTTAATGAATTTCCAAATCGTGCCTTCAAATTGCCTTCTATCAATATACCAATATTTAATGGGGATGTAGCTGAATGGGCATCATTTAAAGATACGTTTATTTCACTAATTCATGAAAATACAGATCTGCCAGAAGTTCAAAAATTCCATTATTTAAAATCCTCGTTAAGGGGTCATGCTGCGCAGTCTATATCTGCAATAACAATTTCAGCGCTTGGTTACACTCAAGCATGGGATGCCCTTTGTAAAAGATATGATAATAAACGCTTACAAGCGTCGAATCTATTAGTTAAAATTTTTAATTTCAAGCCGATTCAACGAGCAAATTTTAATAGTCTCGAACAGTTTTCAGAAATCGTGCTTGAGAGTGCAGCTGCTTTCAACGCATTGAACTTAACAGATCCTGCCGGGTTTATTTTATATACTTATGCCTTGCGTTTGTTGGATACGAAGACACGAGAGCGCTTTGAGGCTGAATGCGCTGTTAAAACAGACATACCAGACTTTAAGTTTTTCTCCGAATTCATACATCGTCAGTTTTTGCAATGGCAAGCAACCAACCTTACACAAAACCTCGGTTTGCAAAATCTGGGGAGTGCTAATGTTTCATCAAGGAACACCAAACAAATTTTCATGGGCACGAAACAAGAAAGTAAAAATAATTGTCCAATCTGCCGTCAGCGTCATAGGATATACCATTGTAAGAAATTCCTCAAATTGGACCCGGCAGAACGCTATAAGGAAGTTAAGGCACGGGCATTATGTATAAATTGTTTGATTTCTTCCCACACGACCATCGATTGCAAATCTGCACGTACTTGTCGAATATGTGAAAAGAAACACAATTCACTATTACATTTTACGTCAAGTACGGGAGCACCTCTTGTAGCGAAGATGGACTCTACACCATCAAAACCCGAGAATAGCAATCCCCAGTCACACAACTCAACCAGCACTGTCTTATCATCAGCTGCGAATGGAAATTTGTGCGTTTTACTTGGTACCGCTCGAGCGCGCATCCAAGATCGCAGGGGAAATTATCATATAATTCGACTTATAATAGATAGTGGTGCTCAAAGGTCTTTTATAACCAACAAATGTGCAAATCAACTAGGTCTACCTCGGTCCCATAATCCACACATATTAAAAGGGTTTGGGGGAAGTCCTATTTTTGGGGGGAAATACCAAATAAATTGTTCCATTATACCCAAAGAAAAGTACCAACCCGAATTAATAACCAATGCTGTCATAGTACCCTATATCAGTGATCATATGCCTTCAACTTTAATTCCTGCAGAAGTGCAAAAATTTTTCTCTTGTTATGATTTAGCGGACCCTTCCTTTGCAGAGCCGGGACCCATAGATTTACTATTGGGAGCAGATATTTTTGGGAAATTATTTACCGGAGAACGATTATCAAGTCCAGATGGAATGCCAGATGCAATAAATACAATTTTTGGATGGGTAATAATGGGCCCTCTCAATGTCACCACAGAATCTAAAAATATGAACATTACCACATTAATGGCCCTAAGCGAACAATGGACATCTCCAGATATCCCCGAAATTATGAAACGTTTCTGGGAAGTAGAAGAAGTAGCCTCTGCGAATCAGCAGGATCCGACAGAACTCCAGTGTGAAGAACATTTTATTAAAACACATTCACGGGATACGACGGGACGATATATTGTTCGGTTGCCTTTCAGACAAGAAATAATCGAGTTAGGAGACTCTTACCGGATGGCTCTTCAAAGGCTTAATAGATTGGAAACAAAATTAGAACGTGACTTCAAACTTAAAGAAGAATACTCTGCAATATTTCATGAACATTTGCGAAAAAATTACATTTCACAGGCCGATAGCCGTGGGAAATATATCTTACCCCACCATGGAGTATTAAAAGAAAGTTCTTCGACCAATCTGAGAATTGTTTTTGATGGTTCAGCACAGACCAGTAATGGTTCTTTGAATGATAAACTTTTAGCCGGCCCTAAACTTCAAATGGATATCAGAGACGTCCTCTTAAATTTTCGTTTATTTCCTATCGCTTTGATAGCGGACATTCATCAAATGTATCTACAGATACTGGTACATCCCGAAGACCGATCATATCAACATTTCCTGTACAGATTTGACATCAATGACTGTGTCAAGGAATATGAGATTAATCGGGTTACTTTTGGTCTGACTTGCTCGCCCTTTTTGGCTCTTCGCGTAATCCAACAACTTATTCAAGACGAAGGATCCAACTACCCATTAGCGAGTCGAGCACTAAAAGAAAACATCTATGTGGACGATATCCTTACAGGAGCTGATAATCTAGAAGAAGCTCGTGCACTTCAAATGGAATTAATTTCTATTCTTGAAAAGGGCGGTTTTCAACTTAAGAAATGGGCAAGTAACTCCGAGGAGTTGATGCAAAACGTAGCAGAAAGTGAGCGAGAAAACCCGATCTCACTATCAAACCTGGAAGAGCCCGCTATTAAAATTCTAGGCATCCAATGGAATGCTGCTCAAGACTGTTTATCATACAAAATCCAAAAAATGAAGTATATACCTACTAAACGTGGGATTATGTCAGCAATCGCAAGAATGTACGATCCATTAGGATACCTTGCTCCAGTTACGTTCAAAGCCAAAACCATACTCCAAGCATTATGGAAAGATAAATTCGATTGGGATGAGCCAATTAACAATGATATCTCCGAAGAGTGGAAGAGTGTATTTGACAACCTCACAGCCCTCAGAACTATTCGAATTCCGCGGTGTATATTCTCCAAAGGGAATCGAGAGATAACACTAATAGGGTTCGCTGATGCTTCTAATTTAGGCTATGCCGCTGTGTTATATATTAGACTGAGAACCGAAAATGGATCAACAAACACCTACTTGCTGTTCGCCAAAACACGATTAGCGCCACTTAAAACTATATCGATTCCAAGACTTGAGCTCTGCGCAGCACTTCTTCTGGTGAAAACAGTAAATGCTCTTCAACAATTGATCAATAAACTACAAATAGATTCTATTTATTTGTTAACAGATTCAACCATAGTACTTTCGTGGCTCAACACACCTCCTTACAAACTGAAAACTTTTGTAGCCAATCGTGTTGTTTCAATTCTAAATTCATCAGCTATTGAAAGCTGGTATCATGTTCCAACTTTTGACAACGCTGCCGACATTGCTTCACGAGGAATTTCACCAACTCTATTGGAACAACATAATTTATGGTGGACCGGACCAAGCTGGCTAAGGAAAGAGCCAAGTAATTGGCCTATTTCAAAAATCCAGGAAACTTCACAATTACCTGAACTCAAGACTGGCATTTCCAAGGTCATGAATGTAACTGCACCTTCAGATGTACTACAGACAATTGAATGTTTCTCAAGTTTTGGTAAATTAATGCGTACGTTTGCATGGATTTTACGATTTACTCACAATTTTAAGGTACCTAAAGCGGATAGGCGAAGTGGACCTCTTACGGTTAAAGAGTTGAAAGATGCCACACGATTATTAGTTAAAGTAACTCAAAAGGAATATTTTTCTGAAAAATCAGAATTGAAAAACAATAACTTGCAATCATTATCACCATTCCTCGATGACTTTGGAATCCTCAGGGTGGGCGGAAGATTAGCAAATAGTCCTTTGCCACATGATTCAAAGCATCAAATTATATTACCGACCAAGTCCCACCTTACTTCACTGATCATCGATGATCTTCACAGAAGCTACCTCCATGCTGGTCCACAACTATTAACGTCACTTTTACGACGACGCTATTGGGTCATTTCATCTCGAAGAGTCGTACGTTCGCGCATTCATAAATGTGTCACATGCCACAGATTCAAAACAGAGAATTATAGACCATTTATGTCTGACTTACCAGTGACACGATTCGAACAGGGACGCCCTTTTATAAACACAGGAACCGATTTCGCGGGTCCCTTTACAACAAAAGAATCACAACGAAAGAACTCGGCTCGACGGAAATCCTATGTGTGTTTATTTGTTTGCCTTAGCACAAAAGCAGTACACCTCGAACTAGTCTCTCAATTAACAACCGAAGCTTTCTTAGCTGCATTAGATCGTTTCGTGGGACGGAGAGGTATACCAAATAAAATATTATCAGATCATGGCACCAATTTCATAGGAGCGGACCGTTATTTGAAAGAATTATATCGATGGTTAAGATTAAAGGAAACACAAGAAAAAATTGTTAATCATCTTTCTAATAGGCAAATTTAATGGCAATTCATACCCCCCTCTGCCCCACATTTTGGTGGGATCTGGGAAGCAGGGGTTAAATCAGTTAAACATCACCTCAGACGCGTTATGAAGACGCAAGTTTTCACTACTGAAGAATTTAACACACTTATCATCGGCATTGAAGCAGTATTGAACTCTCGGCCTTTATATCCTATGTCATCGTCACCTCAAGACTTTGACGTTCTAACGCCAGGCCATTTCATAATTGGCGGGCCGATGTTAAGTCTTCCACATGACAGTAGAAGCGTTCCAACAAGTTGTTTAACGCGCTGGCAACTTCAGAAGAAATGTCTCCACGATATATGGCAACGATGGAGATACGATTATCTCAATTATCTACAAATGAGGAGTAAATGGAAACTCAAAGTTAAAAATTTGGAACCTAACGTTTTGGTTCTTCTGAAAGAACCTAACGTTCAACCATTGTGCTGGCCGATGGGGCGCGTGGTAGAAACATTTCCCGGCCCAGATGGGGTAGTAAGGGTGGTAAAAATTAAGACAGCTCAGGGGACATATATACGTCCTGTTAGTAAATTAGCCCCGCTACTTCATGAAACTCCTGAAAATGAAAAATTTTAATAAAAATTTTGGTGGGCGGTATGTTGGAGCAAGAATGAATTTTGTTCAAAAAATCATTTTTATTACAATCTAACATTTAAATTATTTTTTTTATTTAATGAAAACGAAAAAAAAATGTATAACAAATTCGAAGTTGTATTTATTTTACGATGTTTTTAAATTGATCGACTAGAATTGTAACCAGAATATAGCTCTGTTTACATTAAAAGATACTAGGATTCAGGAGCTTTGTTTATACTACCGCTAGGCTGGACTATTATAAACAATCAGTACATGTCTAGATGTGAACAAAGACTGTGCCATTTATTTTCTCTATCTGTGTGCTATCGTCAAATAACAAATTAATTTAGTGATCACACTACATTAAACTCACATGAAGTATCCATCAACGGTCATTCACCAACTTGGTTACAAAATTCCCGAGCCCGGTCAACCGTTAAGGACTTCAAAATTTGAACATTGACGACCAAGGCACCCAGACCTCATCATCATAAGTTCGTACAACAACATTGTTTAATTTTAATTAGGTGTTAAAGCTCCATCCGCCATTACACCAAAATATAATTGTTTATTTGAAAGAATAATTTACAATAAATTTATTAGGTTTAACCATAATGATTGAAAACTTATTTGATAATAACTGAAATTAATGTTATTTATATTAATTTAAGATTTTATTGCATAATATTTTGGTAGAATTTTTTTATTGCAATAATTTAGAATTAAAAGATAATTTTTTTTTATTGTATAATTTAAAGTTAGAATTAGAAGGTTTTTTTTTTCTTTCAATTTATTTTATTTTTTTTATTAATTGTGTTAACAGTAAGAAAGGATTTATTTAATTTTTTTTAATAATTTTAATAATAATTCAAATTTTTTTTTGTTTCATTATAAATATGTTTCGAGTGTGCAACAATAAAAAAATAAAAATTTTGTAAAATTAATTTATTTTTCTTAATGATTTCCGCTGTCCGTTTATTTTAATTATAATTATAACTTCAATTTATTTTCTTATTTTAATTTTTTCTTCATATAACAGAATGAATCAAGAATCAGCCCTTACAAGGTAAGAAGGTTTGCGGTTAATACAATACACCGCCACTTCCCCTAACAATATATATTTCTGAATCAAAATTAATATCCATGTTTTCTATTTACAAAAAAATATTAAATAAATAATAGGCATAATAATAATTATAACACCTAGGGGATATTATTAGCTTGTTAAATAATCGAATTTATTTACCTGATATCAACTAAAATTAATTATGTTTATAAAGGGAACAATGAATGGTTTAAGTAAGAGTAATAACTGAAAACAGTCCATCAATCTTGTGGTGATCCCGTATTCACACACAGCCATTGATCCTTCTGTCTTAACTGCGCCCTCATAAAACATCCACCCTTAATAAGCCCAAAAGCCCTGCTCCAAGGTCCCACCCCTTTTCCAAGGATAAATAGTTCAAAAGGGGCAAAGGATTTCTTCCTTTATATTACCCTTACCATTTTCCTTTAGAAGAACTATAAAAATGTAAAGAGGTAACCCAAATGTATGGTAGAAATTAATTTAAATTAAAAACGTTAATCACACCTAACGAAAATCCACTAAAACACCGGAGAATAGTCGTAGGGACTTAAGAA
Source organism: Aelia acuminata (assembly GCA_911387785.2). Classification (NCBI taxonomy): domain Eukaryota; kingdom Metazoa; phylum Arthropoda; class Insecta; order Hemiptera; family Pentatomidae; genus Aelia; species Aelia acuminata. The sequence continues at coordinate 182,769,894 of OU426978.1, read as the reverse complement.
ATATGCTTCAGTATGGCTTTAGGGAAGGGTTTTGCCGTTGTAGCTTCTTCGATCTGTACTGCCTGCGCCCTCTGTAGACTTCGATACAGGCTTTGATGCTTTACGGTGAACATAAATCTGTTTTATATCCATTATTTAATAAGTTTTCCCGTTATCTAATTTACTATTGTTTTCATTCATTACCTGAGTTAAATAGTTAGTCAATCCTCGTGGTTGATTTTTTTTTCTCGGAAATATAGAGCAGGCTTGGAATTCGTACTCGAAATGTTGAAGTAGTTTCAGCTCTTTCACTCATTTATTTCTTGAAGTTCAAGAATTTTAAGAAAATTCATATTTGAATCTTTCTCCAATCACCAAGAATAACTACATGAAATTTTATATTTTTTTATTGAACAGATTCAAAATTTTTACAAGTAGTACATATAGTTATTTAAAAAACAACTTTTTAGTTAGAATAAAGTTATACGATAAATAATACAGGTATCAGATAGGATCGCTTCGATCCCTTCATTCAACATGGGCAATGAGAAACTTTCTTTTTATAGAAATATTTTTTAATCTCCTCTTATTCCTTATAATAGAAACTGTGAACCTTAAACCATAATCAATTTTGCAGCTTCTTTGAAAGCTTTAATTTTAGGGCCATTATGAACTTTACCAAAAGTAAAACATCTTTTTCCACGGTAAGTCTTTACTTAGCATGGTTTTAACTGTATTCCCTGGAAATTTTTCTTTAATGATAGCATTATTGCTTATTTATGATATAATTTTTATAAGATTATTTCTAATTATTTGTAAAAAAAATTGGTAGAAAAATATACTGATTGAAAAGATTAATCAATGAAACGTAATCCAATCCGGGGACCGATGAAGTTCAGTGTACTAACTATTTATTTCCATACTTACATACCATCAATTACATAGCAATACATTTCCTGGCAACGATGTTATCATTGCAATTCAGAGTTTAAATTAAATTTGTTATCAGAGTTTAAAAACAAAAAAAATGCATATTTTTTTAATTTTATAAGGATAGGCTCTAATCGACTAACGTGTAGTTAAAATCTATCAGATGATCACTAGATGTCACTGGGTCTAACGTTTTCTGATATCGATACATTTATACTAATAGCATCGATGCATCGAAGTAGAGGTTAAGGAAGGAAATGGGTCAAGAGAGGTACCGTGATTAAAATGGCTGGAATGCGCGCGCCTTCGCGACCTACAGCCCAATCCTTCGATTATAAGACTAAAAATGTTTCTACCAGGTTTAGTATCGTCTATAAAAACTGATCATTCCTATTCGAATATAAACTTATAAATAATAAGATAAAATTTTCACCTGCAAATTTTATTTTTATTCAAATAATTATAACATGATAATATGCATCTGATGTCAGTTTTTCCAATTAGGTATTTTCCAACTTAAATACCACCAGAAAGTTGTAATTTTTTCTGTAAGTTATTGTAATATATTTATAAATTAACTGATCGTGTAATTACTTTTACTTTGAGCACCGAATTTCTTATTGTACATATCCCGATAAAATAAATATATATTTCTACTCATCAAATCATTTTTAAGTATTTCTCATATATTTAGTACCTATAATATAAATGAATTCCATCATTTCAAGAAAATAACGTACGATCGAATAGGTAAAAAAGAAAATTGTTTGTTTTAATGTCACTTTATGTCACTAAGGCTAATCGGACGATGGCTACAGTCGGAGTCCTAAATTTTGCCTATCCAGGTATAATTGGGATAGGGATCTTTAATCAGTACCTGACATCGTTCGGGCTCGGGACCTCCATTTTACGCCGTATCTGAGGAACGGCATAACAAGGATTTTTTACTCCCATTAAAAAATCCTAGGGCCATATCGGGACGTGAACCCGCGACCTTTAGTATAGTAAGTTTCTACGCTAACCACTAGTTTACCCCCGCTAGACAGTTGACCCCAACAACAAAATATTCATACATTTTGTAATTTATAGTTTATAAAATGTGTATACAACATAACATTAGGTATTATTAATTAATAATTATTTAAAGTGTATGCTTTTTAAAAGTCCTACATAAGATGCATTTTTTCTGTGATATATTCACATTAAAAGGTATTTTAAGGAAACATTTTAATTTTTACAAAGCAAATCATATTATCAAGAAACTAATAATGAAATAAATAAATTTATTTCATTATGCGACGTACTTATTTATTATCTGCAAGAAAGCCAAACCCAAGAACATTAAGAAATGTGTACTCATTTTCACATTAAAACCACACTATCTACAAGACAATACTGATAAAACTCATAATAAGCAAATCATAACGTCAAACTCAAACAAGCGCGTTTTTTCTGACTCTACTTAATAGCCACTACGCACTACTTGAGTTTCATTTTAAATTTCAGGTTAAGAAAAACTTGGATTATCGAGGAACTGGAGGAACTGAGAATAGCTACAAGTAAATTAAGGGTAGAGTTTTTAAGTCAGTTATACTAGGCAGATAGTCGACACAACTGTCGACAAACACTATAATATATATAACTTTTGTAATTCCTGACAGCGCCAAAGTGTTGTGGGAAACTGGATTATATGTCCTCTAAGAGAGCGATTTACCTCAGCTAGTGACTGAATACACTACAAGCACTATAAGTGTTTCTTGTACTGATGGACAACAGCTGTTGAACCTGACTATTTAAATTTGGGAAGATATGAGCACATGCCTGGATGACCGCCAGATAGTAGAGGCGAAGAACGTAGTTCCCACGATTATCATTAGCTAGATATCAGTGTTTTCTTACCAAGACCTGTATTGCCGAAAGGCATTGAAGAGCACCATGAAAAAAAGTCGAAGAACAATAATGATTTAACTATCAGTTGGAAAATTTGAATGATGTCCTGGTTACAATGAACAAGAGGAAAAATACAAAAACGATAAAAAAAAGATAAAAAGCGATTTATCTAGCTATCCCATCCTAAGGACAAGATTATCAGTCGGCTTACTGATACCTAACCCGAAATAATATAAGATTAATATTTAAATGTGAAAAAAAACTGGGTGACAAACATTATTCTCTGCAATGACAAAAAAGAAAATTTAAGACGTATTATGTTAGTGGAGGACGATATTCTTAGGTTAACTTCAGTTGGAACTTCATTCTAAGCTGTTTATAATGGGTCCCTCAAGGCGGAGGAGTGTAGTTCTGTAGATGGGACTCGGTAACAGTAAAGAGTCTGATAACATTCATGCTTAGACACAGTAGATTCAACAAGAACATTTATAACACTCTAATGATGCTAAGAATATATGGTGAAAACCACCATCCTTCAAACTGTACAAGCTTGGCTATGTGTAGCATTGATCCCAAACTTTCCAAACCAATTAACAAAGCATGTGGAGATTGGCAAAGGCTATTGCCCTTCCCTGACAGAGTATCGGCCCGAGTACAAAAGCCTTTTCAACCCCGGCTCCTACAATGCCAGGGGAGAAGCTTTTTAATTGAGGATTTTAATTCTGGTAAATGACCGGGAAATCAGGGATGCTTTTTTTTTTTTTTTTTTTTTACCCATGCTATTACTTTTTCTTTGGCTACATGTATATTGCATCATGACACATTACTTCTGAATAGGTTACAGAATAAAGATATAAACTTATACGGCTTCCATAAAAATTATTCTTATTTTAAAGCTTATTTCAATAAATACAACAAAAAACTTTGAACGGAATTAATAAAAATTACATGAATACTCACTTATAAAGAAACAATCCATTGGTAGCCCTATCAATAGTAATAAAATATCGCTGTAAACCTGCAGAGAAAAAATAAATTATATTCAACAGCTGCGGTTGTTAATAATCCAGGCTAAAATAGTCCAGAAATAATTAAAATTTAAATTTAAATATATAACTTGTAAATCGATAGATTAATTAAAATGAAAACATGAAAATGGTTTTATAAACTAAAAATAACTTGTACGAGTAAATTATCAATACAAAAATTAATTCAAATACAAAGATTAACTTATAAAATCCATTTGTTTTCCGTAATACCAAAGTGACCTTTCTCGTTTGTACTTAAAATACTCCCTCAGGCACAACCATCGCATAATATTGAATTTTTGTTATTCAAATATAACCGAAAACAAGCTTAAGCTTCCATATTAATCTTCGATTTCTTATTTGAAGTATGAAATAGTCCAGAGCTATGAAAAATTGTTATAAAATGTGATGTGTAATCTATGTTTGTTTGTTTGTTTAACGTCACTTTATGCTACTAAGGCTAATCGGACGATGCTACAGTGGGAGTCCTAAATTTCGCCTATCCAGGTATAATTAGGATAGGGATCTTTAACGAGTACCTGACATCGTACAGGCTCGGGACCTCCATTTTTCGTCCTATCCGAGGGACGGCATGGCTAAGGATGTTTTACTCCCATTAAAAAATCCTAGGGCCACCGCTGGGAGCGAACCTGCGACCTTTAGTATTGTAGGTTGCCATGCTAACCACTATACCACAGGTGACCCCGATGTGTAATCCATATAAATAAAGATAAAATTCTGTTTGTTCTCCATAGAAATACATACCGTTTGTCCTAAATTCTCCAAATTTCGATCAGTGGTTCTTTCATATCAATTGCGAGCACCTCTCCATATAAAAATTGCATAATTTCAGCCTTTTTTAAGGTGAAAGATACAATCAAGCAGAACAAAGATTAACTAATAAATCCATTTGTTTTCCGAAACACCAAAGTGACCTTTCTCGTTATACTCCCTCAGGCACAGGCATCGCCTATTCATAGCATAATATTTATCTTTCTAATTCAAACATAACCGAAAACAAGCTTCCGTATTAATCTTCGATTTCTTATCTGAAGTACCCTCCTGACCTTTAGAAAGCTACAGTGAACTTTCTTCACCTTCGAGAACATTCCAAGTTCATCGCCACCCGTGGTTGGTTTAGGGGGGGGGGGAGTTATATTTTGAGCCCGGAGAAGTTTTAATGGAATAAACTTTAATTAAATTTTTAATGATATTTAAAACGTGACCTTTTCCTCCTGCGGCGACATTAAATATTAATTCTTGGCTTCTATTTCGATCGTTGTATGCCGCATTATAGAAACCCGCAGCTTCTGTTCAATAATTCATTTTTCATAATTATCCTCCTATCTGAGGAATATTGAATTTATCCTTTGTTGTTTCCATTTTAAAATAGAATAAACTAGAGTATTTTAAATATTAATCTTGCAAGCTCAGTATAAGTGCCAGTGGTACATTAATCCCAGTATACAAATGATACCAACTAATCCAAATTATACATCATAATATCTATAAAGAAAAATCAGTGGCCAAAAAGTGATTGGTATGCTGAATTCTCTTCTCTGGAGCAGCAATATTCTTGGCAAAACCAAAAAATTAATATATAGTGCACTGGTCGAGAGTATCATGCTGTATGGCTCCGAGACATGGACTCTTAACAGAGCACAGAAAAACAAGACTCTTGGCGGTAGAAATGGATTTTTGGAGGAGGTCGGCCAGGATTTCAACATGAAGAAATTCTTAATAAAAAAAAAAATATATATCTATAAATTCTTAGCATTAGTAAAAATACGAAACGAGAGCGTAAATATTTTTGTATTTATTGTATTTATATGTATTTTTAATATAAAGAGTCGCTCTCATTTTCTATTTTCTATTTATTAAGTTTTGAACATAAATATGAGTGCTCTATCAATTCTGGATCATGCCATTGTAATAAGTCTCTTTGCCACCTCATTAAAACTCGGGATGGATTTAAGTGTTGTTGCTGATGTGTAGGATCTTCTTAGATACGTAAATAAGTATCGGGTCACCAAGTATCACCCCTTAGCGTCACCTTATTCCTTATTGCCGTCAAAGATAGTGAACATTACAAGAACCAGTGCAAAAATGATATTTTGCCGATTGTATTGTCATAGTTTCCCGCAATAAATTTGTTGACACCATCAAACCTAGCAAGCTTAAATCCAGAAGACAAAATTTGACCAATCATTCGTAAATAGAATTCCACGACAAACGAAGATACCAAATTTCAGAATCCAAGCTGCACAAAGTAAGGCGCGAATGACAAGAACAGTGAAGCTTATTACGCTCAAAACTCATAGGGGTAAAACGGATCTATGAAAGGGAAAACAAACTCGCCGATTTCCCGGAGAGAGGAAACGATTTGTTCAGACTCCGTATTTAGGCACAGTGAATTTTCATTGTGTAGTAAGTCGCAAAGAATGGGGCTGGGATAGCCCAGCATGGTGGAGCTTGACCCGCTTTAACATGCTCGAGCCGAAAGGCTGCGGTTCGAAACCGTCCTGGGAGGATTGTCTTTTATTTCGTGGAGGCCCCAATGAATAAATATAAGTTCTATCCCGTAAGTGCATAGAGATCTGATAAGTGATCCTAATCAAAGTCCATCTCGTTTGTTTAATTGTTTTCTTATCTGTCTGATGTGCTATGCATTGTGGATGCTGCCATGATAGGAAAAGTAAATTGAATTGATAATTTAATATCAAAATATGTAAAGTACTGTATATGGTCAACCCGGTGGTCAGTTTTACCTGAAGGCGGCTAGGTCTTAGAAATACCGCCTTGTAAGTTATTGGGGCCATAAACCTTCTGTTAGAAATTCAAAATAAGCAAAGCTTTGGACCGACAATGCTGCCGACAAACACCCAGGAAAATACCTAAGAAGATTGTTAGAGAAATTGGTGGTCATAAACCCTGGTTTTGCCTTGGCAAAGAGGCCGCTGGGAAAAACGTTAAATATAGAAAGGAAGGGAAATTTTAGGCAGCTAGCCAATCAGAACAAGTCTGGAACCAACCAATCAGGAGAAGTCTGCAGCCAGCCAATCAGAGGAAGTCTGAAGAGAGTGGGGGAAAGAAGACTGATACGGAGAGGAGAGAAGTTTGAGGGGGTCGAGAGGAGTTCGGAAGGGAGAATAGAGAGAGGAGTTCGGAGGTGGACAGAGGTCGGGTAGTGTGCTCAGAGGGCGAGAGTGGAACGAGAAGGGCAGAGGACCGGATAGATAGGAGGGGCAGAGTCCAGATAGCCAGACAGGCTGAGATGGGATGCTGTGCTGAGTCTGAGAGCGCTTCAGAGATGGCAGGGACTGATCCAGCAGATAGGCCAGGGACAACACCAGAGAGTGCCCCCCAGATAAGGTTAATACATATACAGTACTATTTGTAATATTGTGTGGTCAGTATTTATCAAATAATGTTAAATTGCCAGTTGCGTTAATCTAATTTGTGTCATTAAAATCTTTATATGATATATTAAAGGGGGTATAAATGATTTACATTATGGGTCAATAAAATTAAAGGTATAGTTCAATTTAGATTTGTTTCTTTATTATCAATTACCCTATGCCACAGATTTATTAAATAAAATAAAATTGGTAAACACGTCACCGTTGGAAAAGTATCCAATTGACATTAAGGCGTATTAACTACATTAATTACATATATTAATTTGATATAAGCCGTTTCTGGTAACCCCCACCTGCCTTAGAAAAGCGGGAGACCAGAAACGTAGCAGATGTTGTTTTTCTATCTCAGTTTTTAACGTCCCAAATATCATACTTCCTGAAAAGTAAGTATTGGAAAGTTATTAAAATCCATAACCGATAAGACGGCCATCGAGATTTGAACGCACTAACTTCGATTTATAATATGGTTGTCAGGGGCTATTCAATAACTAAAATTACTAAGAACGGAATAATTAACGAATATATCGTGATCATTAATGTTGAAGATCACTTGTTGGATAGGAAATGCTGGAATAAATTTCCATTTTAGATATTAATTATGTTATCAAAATGATTGATTTGATTAATAAATTGATTGATTGCGGGTTGATTGTTGATTGATGGCGTTCGCCGCTACACGAAGATCCTTGAGCTGAGAATATTATTAACAGGTGTCAATGAGCATGGTGCAAGTGCAATGATATTTCAGTCGTCTAATTTAAGTAAAAATAAATATCGATAGGTGATTATTGTAATCTAATGAAGGTATATTGCTAAAATTTAGGACGAAAGGGGGACTTATGAGTAAGGAACTCTGCTCCAATTCTTCCTAGCCCAAGTAGCCTATTTGTGGCAAACGATTATTAATTTTGAACCAGGTAGTAATTTGGAACCAGGTTGCTAATATATTTGTGAACTTTCATCGCATAAAAGTTGAGTCGCATCACTCACTATTCTTGCCGACCGACGATATCTTACAGGTATTACGTTTTATGAAAACATCTGATTTTTTTTACGTTGGTATTCTAAAAATGTATCGTTTTAGTTTGCATTGGGCGATATTTTTTATGAAGAATTTTATTTTAAAAGATTTTTTATATTTATTAATTCTTTTTTGTATCCACAATTTTATATTTGAATCATTTAAAAGTAGATGGTGGGTATTAAATAAGAGAAGTGAGAAATGTATAATTAAAACATATGCGATGGAAGAGCCCTCTAGCGGAGCTGCTACTCGACATGAGAACTGACATCAATATGGGACCCTTGTTCCCCTCATGTCTGCTTAAAAGGGCATTCTGTCCCGTGCGAATATATTCAGGACTTTCGGGATACTTTTGTTCAATGGCCTCCATTTACATATTCCGGGATTCGCTTACTTTTCTGCAGAGATCACCGAATCAAAAAATGTCCCTGTAAGATTTTTTACATAAAAGGCACATCAGGCAAATTCTTTTTTTTTCATAAGTAATTTTTCGTTCATTTTTCCCCCGTTATTTAAAGAAAAGCCTTATAAAATTGGCTTATTTACTTGTAATCATGTCCATATACTGTTATTGAGTAAATCGCACCATTATTATAAGGGAAGCTTTTAATTTATATACGGATACTACTTAAAAATTGTGCTGTCAAAAGAATTATTTTATGAACGAAAATCAGAATGAAAAGAAGTATCGCAGATTTACGCATCTGGTTCCTATTTATACGCATTTATAAAATTTAAATAGAATAAAAGTAATAGGCTAGATCCCTGTACGCGGCTTTTCTCCAAAAAGACTATTATATCATAACGTAAATATAATATATACACTATTATATTTATAATTTAAATAATAAAATCAAGTATATATTCGGATATTTGTGATTATAAAACAGAAAACAGAGAAGGATCAAAACATTATTTAAATTAGGACAGCTCTACACAAAAATCTACTTTTGGAAATTATTATTTCAGACTTTAACATAAATCAGACTTTATTATTTCCTTGCCTTTAACAGCCATTGATACATCCATAATCAACATTAACCGTCCTCAAAAATCACCTTATTTGTGGATTAGTTATAATTATACATTGATTAAACAGAATTCATTTTATACTTTATATTTTAGGTGCTCACAAACAATACATATATAAACTTTCATATACTAATATATATATATATATATATATATATACATATATATATATATATATACTCTCAAAACTTAGAAAAAGAAAATCATTTTATATATTTAAATAATAAAATGAAATAATAACCATTTTAAAATTATAAGCGCTTAGGTTCACAGTGCCTTCTGTATCGGGACTTGAGGGATCCCATTGTATCAAGTCTCATTACTAAGCCCACTGTCAATATTGGACCCTCCCTCTCAACATCAAAGTTTCGAAAAACTCTTCAAATAAGAAACAGCCTCATCTTATTTCATTGTCTGTTAAAAAAATAATTATTGTTTTCAATATGAAGTTTAATTTGAAACTCTCAGTTGTGTTAAAATAAATGTTTAATTTTAAGTTCATAGATTCTTCTGGTCTTTTATTCAATGGAGTTTTAAAACTATTATACCTTTATATATTAATAATTATAAAAAGTATTTCTTATACATTTTATGTTTATATGTATCACGCTCAAGTTTATTGGTGAGTCGCTATTCACTTTTTATTTATTATTTATACAAGTATTAAATATATTTTAGTTCGGTTATTGAAGAAATTCACATATTACCATTATTCATTTATTTATGATTATTCCATGCAGAAAAAATGAAGAAAAATCAAACGATTTCTACTTACATATCGTGACGTTTCCAACGAGAGTGAAGGGTAGGCATATGAAGTTGACCAGAAGATCGGCCAAAGCTAAATTCGCTATGAAAAGGTTTGTGGGTGATCGCATCCGAGGAGTCCTTAAGACGACTGATACCACCAAGACGTTGCCGATGACGCCTATGATGAAGACTGAGGTGTAGGCGAGGCAGAAGAACACAGTTACCGGAAAGGAGTAGCGGAACTCCTGGACTTCGGTGCTGTTAAGGATGGTGGTGTTGAGGAAGGTAAGGTTCATCTGGGGGGGCACCCTGAAACAGAAAGAGACCAAAGGTTATTTGACTCATTGTTCAAACATGCTCTATGCATTCAGACACTTCTCTATGTTCACTAAAAGAAGAAAAAAAAGAAAGTATTTAAATTTTAAAATAACTTTATTTTACAGACAGTAAAATAATGTGGATGAAATATAAAAATAGTAGTAAATGAACGATTTGCATCTTATATACATATCATAAACGATAATAAGTGAAGTAAGGAAATATGCAAGTTGTGATTCATTAAATTAAATATGCATCACGGCATTTGTACACTATAAGTAGATCAAAACACCCATTTCTAAATTAAAATAAAATCTACATATATTTTGAATAAATTAGTACTTAACACGCAGCTAAGAAAATAATACGATATAATAGCTATGATTGACGTAGTATTATTGATAGAAACGACTGATTCGCATTGTAATAAATCAGCTTGATCAGTAACTAATTTACAATAGTAAAAGTTATTTTTTCCTTACAATATGTCTGCAATATAATTAAAACATGCTATATGATAATATTGTTTTGAAAATTTCTAAAACTCATAAGTAAGGTATGACTCTGATAGTGATGCTTGATTAATCAACAAGACTTTCCAAAACACTACACAAATAAGGACCTGTAAAACATTTGATGGGTTTTGAGCTAAAAATAAATAATAATAATAATATTTACTTATTATATATTTATTTATTTAAATAAATAAATAAATTTATTTTTAAAAAAATAATAATAATAAAAGTTTTCCAAAGAAAGAAACAAACATTTACCACTAAAAATCATGGAAATATTTGGCTTCGATTATGTGTAAAGAAGTACTGTTTCTTGGTTAGCGATCGTACAGGTAGATGATTTTACCGTGAAAACTCTTAATCGCCAAGTTTTTAACTAAATAGTACTAATTTTTCAGTTAAGATTACCCATATTATAGAGGTTGGGTGTTCCCTCAAGAAGCTCTCTCAGTCTTTTGGACGATTAGCCACAGAATAGAAATGAATCGTCATACGCGTACAGTTTTATAATCTTACAATTTTTTTTATTGATTTACTTTTCATTTTATTTATTTACTTTTTTTCCTTTAACCTTTATTCTTCCTTTTTTATTTTTTGTTCTAGTTTATATCACTCTTTCGCAAATTTACCCTTTCGCGGCATTGTATCCTCCTTCTCTCTCACTTCCCTCCCCATCCTATTATGGCACGCATACAGAGACTGTATCGTAAAAATAATAGCTAATAGATAAATAACTAGAAGAATATATAAGTATATACATATACATATAGATACATAATAATTAAATAAAGAAATTATCATATCCATTAATCAGAATAAATAAATTTCACAAACTGCTAATGCCATGTTTTATGTGATTTCTTAAGTACATGAAAACAATGAACGTGAAATTGTTGCAAATGAGTCCCGCTCATGTCATTTAAAAAAAAAAAGTAATATTTTTTTCTTCTTGAGATTTATTAAAAACTAAAATGAATTCAAATTATATGATTTAAAAGATGCTCCCTCTTTCCTCACACCACCTTTTAAGGCCCACCTATGCCATGTTATATTCCTCCTAACTGTATCCTAAGCACCAGGTCTGGAATCCTTTAGAAACATACTCCTCAAACAGAATGTTTTCCTTGAAGTGGTTACCATCCCCGAGGAGGAGGAGCTATTGTTGAGAAGAAGGGTCGGAGGGGGTTGGCTTCATATCTCTGCCTTGCATTCCGTCAAAGGTTAAAGGTTAAGGAGGCCGCGGCTTTTCGGATCCTCGTTTAACCATACAACATGTATTCCCGGCAGTTTGAAGTCTACTGAAATATTCCGGAAATACCTCTTTACATCCTTCTAAAAACCGTATTCAACATTTATAACTTTAAAAAAAATTGATATAATTCCAATAGGTGCTATCGTATAATAAACAGGTGTATGAAATGTATCATTTTTGAATGCCAGCTTTATAAAAAAATCTGGTGCGTGCTCGCAACACACAACTTTCACTTACCAACTTACTTAGATTAGAAATTAATCCGTTTTGTTAATTGCCACTTCTCAAATGAACAGAACGGGTTTAATTATGAACAATGGTCTGTCATTAAAGGCGTACTCCGCATGCGTGGGCTCAACGAGTTTTATGAGTTGACTGAATATTTTTCTTTTTTTCTCCTCTTTATGTTTTCTTTATTTTTATCATATCTCATATTTAGCCATCTCTTATTTTTAGGCGTGACGAGAGACAGTTAATTTCTCCATGTAAACAAAAATAAAGGTACTTTATAAGAAAGAAAGAAACAAACAAAAAAGGCCCCCCCCAAAAAAAAAAGCCCCATCAGAACATTTTAGTAATGATAAAGCTTACCTGATATTAAAGAAAACCTAATTTTCATTAAACGTGACGAATTTGATAAAAATCGTTAAAGCCGTTTTTGAGATAATCGAAAAAAAGATAAAAATTGGAAAAAAAGTCATGAAATAAAGTGCCCCCTTAGTTGGACCAATTTTGATGAAATGTTGGCTTTTACATATTTGGTATATACATACATCAAATACCCAGTTTCTTCAAAATCGTTAAAGCCGTTTTTGAGTAAATAAAAAATATGTACACGTGAAATTGGTACAAAATTTATTAAGTAAAGTCCCCCCTCCGGTTGATCAATTTTGATGAAATTTTTACAGTCGTATCTCGGGCATATACATACATCATATACCCAGTTTGATCAAAATCGTTAAAGCCGTTTTTGAGTAAATAAAAAAAAACACGTGAAAATGATACAAAATTTATTAAGTAAAGTCCTCCCTCCGGTTAATCAATTTTGATGAAATTTTTACAGTCATATCTCGGGCATATAAATAGATCAAATACTCAGTTTAATCAAAATCGTTAGAGCCGTTTTTGAGAAAATCGTAAAAAACGTAAAAAGTTATTAAATAAAGTACCCCCTCCCTTTGAGCAATTTTGATGAAATTCTTGCTGTCACATCGCGGGCATATACCTACACTAAATACCCAATTTCAGATTCCCACGGTTTATAATTTTTGAGCTAGTCTGTTCACACACACACACACACACACACACACACACACACACACACACACACACACACACACACACACACACACACACACACACACACACACACACACAGACCATTTCGCGGGACTTGGTTATTTCGACTCAGGGGGTCCCAAAACGTGTATTTCTGTTGAAAACCGGAAGTCGAAATTTTTCACGATCGCAATACTTCCACTTACTATATATTTCATATATAGGTAAGTGAAAGTAAAAATGGATAATAGTTAATAATTGAATCAAAGTTATTACTGGTATACTTATTTGGTAAATTAAGGATAGTTTGACCAACGATTAAATAGATAATGTTTACGATTTTCTTTTTATAGGTTTATTTATAGTCAGAATTTTCAGTTAAACGTCTTTTTATTTTGAAAAGCCAACGTTTCGATCCCTACATGTGGCCATACGGGCTTGTGAGGCCAGAGTAATACCAAATCCTGACTATGAATTAATCTATCGTAAAGAATAGCAGTTGACTATTTCTCACCTCTAAAGATTTTCTCTTTAGGACATGGAAATTCAAGAAACATGTAATCCCGAGAATGACATAATGGATTTTTTCATTGTAATTGACACCCAAAGCCCCTTATTTAATTTTGTAAAGGCAAAAATTGTATAATTCTTGTCTAAAGGCGAACCTCTGATCTCTAAGGACCACCCTTACTTTGCCCAACCTATAAGTGTCGTTTAAGAGTTAAGATAACCACAGTATAAAAAATTAAAAAAAAAAAATCCATCAATAAAAAATGACTTCTGGCCTCCTCAATTCTATTGCTGATTACGATTTTGTAATATTTAGCTTAAGGTAAATAGAAAATGTATTCTCGTATTTATTTCCTTACATGCTCCTGGCTGAAATATATTATATACTTAACAATCGATATTTTTTCTTTATTCTAATAATGTTTCTTTGGATGATTCCTAATTTCTTTCTTTTAGTTTTTGTTTTGGGTGATAAAGATCTAACTATATTTTCTTTGTAACCTTTTCATCATTGTTTGGACTCTCTTTCCATCATCAAGCAACTAAAAGTTAACATTGTTATCAAGTATAATTTATATAATGAAAAAATTAAAAAGGTTATACAAAAAATGTAGTGAGATTTTTATAACCTGAAAAAAAATAATTCTTCAAAAATTTAGATGATCTAAAAACGACGCAGACCAATAAAATTATAATGCTCAATTTAAGTATCATTGAATTTCTACCGTGATTTAAATATTAATTACCATTATTTGGAAATTATAATTTCCAACAATTATAATTTTAAAATAATTTTAGTAGCATTTACAATACTATATGCTCCCTTTTAATCTTCGTTGTGTTCGGCAATTATTCGGTATGATAAACTAATTCAATTTGTAATGTTAATGTAATTAGATACATAATCATTGGAAATCAGATGTAAAAAAAAATCAAAACCAAAAAAAAACAAAAACATAGGGTATGGGCTTATGAAACAGTAATCGAGTTAACATAGTGATGGAATGGTCAACATTTGATAGTAATTGAAGATGTAATTACATACCCACGTAATTAATTAATGCCCTGCACTCAATGGACTTTTCAGAGATATATCATCTTATTGCATAGATGCATGAGAAATATATATTTTAAAAACAAGTAAACATTTTCATTTATAACCAAAAACTAGGAGGTTGGTAAGTTCGCCTCTTTTCTCGGTAACAGTTCAATAACGCTCCATTTTTTTTTTTTACAATATTGTAAACAAAAACACATGATCGAAAAGAGTTCTAGACTTTTTGTTGAAACAGTTACAAACTGATCAACTACCTGTTCGTGACTCTTAGAGAATCATCTACGTTTGTCGGTAACCTTCTAGACTGTTTCAGAATAAATATAAGGAGCGATGAACTGGAGGGTTGGCTCTGAAGATGGAATCATATGGTTACTATTGTGTTACTGAGTCGTTTCAGGTTGATAATTTTTGTAACCTTGTTGTTTATTTGTGTTATTGTTTTTCTGACAGTTGCTATTTTCGGCTAATAAAAATTATACAAGCCCTCGGAAGTGGTATAACATTATCATTTTTGACATTTAAGTATTTCTTATGGTCTATAGTAAATTGATTTTGAAACTTAGATTTAAATGTAAAAATTATTTGATTTTACTTCAGCAGTTAACAGCGTTATATAATATGGAGCCCCTATAAATATAAAACAGTGACGAAACTCTAATGTGAAATGCCCTCATAATACTGCTCTCGAAACCTATCTTACACACCGGACCTTCAGACGACACATAGCATGGTGGTGGCAAGTGAATACTGTGGGACCAACATGGAAGGATGTCAAGGTTGAAGACGGGGAATATCCTCGACCACCCAGCGGTTGGAGAAAGAAGAAAGAGATGGGGTTTTGTTAGCCAGCAAAAACAGTGCGGGGACACTCCGAGTCTTTTTGTCCGCTTAGGCCACTTGTCTGCGTCATTTCCCGGCTATATTGGAAAAATTTAACAAGGGGAACCATTTTCAAAATGCTTTATCCAAAAAGAATAGAGTTTTAATTAACGGTTTCTTTTCGGAACTCAAAGAATATTTAAAGAGTTAAAATAGGCATTGTTTCACGACATACCACCAATGTATGAACTTAACTAAAGAACTATCTATGAACTTTGTCCTTGATTCGAGTAACTTTTACTTTTTTCCTTTATATTGTAATATTTTCGTTCCGATTTGTCTCCGGAAGGCAATCGGAAAGGAAAAAATATCCAAAACATAGGCACATAAAAAAAAAAAAAAAAAAATCGAATGATGATAATGTGAATTTGACTTTACAGACTAAATGTTGTTTAAATTCGTAATATAATGTTGAGTTCACATTCCCCATAGAGTATAAAAACTTAAAGAGACTCTAAATATCTTTTTTAGATTCTAAATTGAACTAAAAAAAAAAAGTAGATGAAAATCACTTTCAGGGAAACAGAAATATCAAAATAAGGATAAGATATAATTAATAAAATTTGAAAAAGGATAAGATATGGCTTCCAGTACACTGGAATGCATAAACTATGGTTAATTAAGAAAAATATCATCTAGTTCGTTCTAAAGGATGGTTTATTTCCTACAATGTTTAACGACATTCCAATTCCTGAACCACGAAAAATACGATGTTGGGCATTTTTATTTGGACTATTGTCCAAGTTACTTGACTGACGCAATGAATTATTTTAACTACGAGAAAAAACAAAGTACTTCAAGGTGGCTAAAAACGTTCAGACTGGCATGTCAGCTAGGATTGAATAAAGTACGGCGCACCGATCTTTATTCCAAAATATACCAACAAATTTTTAAATAATTGTATATGAAGTTAAAAGATTGGCCACGATCGTGAATCCGACCCGGGTCTTTGCAATACAGCTGGAGTGCCAAAGCAATTGAGACAACTTTGGGAGCTGCCTCAGCCCTATCAATCTTCTCTCTTCAACGATCCTGGCCGTCACATTGCCTTGAGGTCTGGACATTTGTTCAAATGTTAACATTTGATTGACAGAGCGCCAATTAGATTCTAAAACATACATAGTCCCATAAGAGACACATATCCATAAGATGTTCATAGTCCTAATAGCGTTTTTAGTCATATTATATTCATAGTATTTTCGTATGGTATTAAACAAATAATTTTAGTAAATATTTTTCTTAGCATAAATGGAAGTGTTTCATTAAATAGTGGTGTATGCATTAATGCTACATTTGGGATATTTCATCAAAATTCATCTTACGAATGAAACAATGAATCGAATTAAAAGGCGAAGAGAAGAAATAATTAGCGGAATACCGAGGGAATAAGGACAAGAAGTTATCCCAAGAGCAGGAGGAATGATAAATGAGTTATTAAATTAAACGTCTTAATTTTCACGAAGGTTTATCTCAAACTGTTTGTTTTTAATTATTGTAAATTTTCAATTTGATATACTTCACTCATTTGGCTATGAAAACAAAAGAAATAAATAAATTCATATATCAGAGTATGATATTGTGTATAATAGTAAAGTAACCTGAAAATGTATCTTTGGCTTGAACTGAATTTGGAAACACCACCTTTTATCATCTGTATCGTACTAAGAATCGGGAACCTCTCCGACATCCTAGAGCACATTATTCTTCTTCTGCAATTTTTCTTTCTTATCTCTTCGCGTGGAAGAAAAATGTCCAACTCCTTACTGGGAGGAGGGGGCTGGGGCCATCAACACTCTTGCTGAAGTCTTTCAAATATATAAACTCTGCTTGTGTCATTTACTATAACGACACTATTATTCAGCAACTAAGTAATGATGAATTGTATATACTAATATCGTACCTGGGAATAAGATCGTAAGTATCCTTATATACAAATGCATACAATTTCTCGTTAAAGTTAATTATTTACCTTTAATTAATTGAAGTATTATTCTAACAATTTATAAATATATCCATAATACAATGTCACTTATTATAACACCTGTTTTTTCAAAGGGTTATAATATTTAATTGTTATTTCGTATATAAGCAAAAGGAGATATAAAAATTAAGTAGAAAAAAAAGTATAAATAGGTTTTTTTGTTAATGTTTGTTTTGCTGCTATTTTCGCTATGATATTGTGTATGTTTTTTTTTTGTTTTTTTTTATTTCTCTCTCTTTATTTTTAATATGCTTAATTTCAACATTCTTATTACTATCATTAACTTCACCATTTAACCTATCTTTTAAGACATTTATGTAACCTAAGAGTCTCATTTAAAAAAAATAAGACTTACATTCAATACATAATAAACATTTAGGTAATACATTTAATTATATGAAAAAAATCCCTCCTTTAAATAACAAAAAAAAAAGACTACTTATAAATTGCACACTACTAACGGATTTACTGAGATCTACCATTCAAGACTATGTTTCATACAAAATCATTCAAAACAAACTCCACGCACTTTAAAACAATACAGTATTTCGAGAATGCGACAGAAGGAGGCTGAAAAGTACCTGTCCAAAATCATTAATTTATGGTATTATAAATTTTGGTAACGTTTGACATTTTAAATTAAAAATTATGATGTATTTTTTTATGCATCTTTTAATTTAAATGGCATAAAGATCTAAACATTAAAAACTATATTGACGTTTTTCCGCAAATTACAAGTGTAAAGGATTGTTATACCTACTTTTCATTTTTTTTATTCTTTAAATTCTTTCTCAAGAAAAAATTACATAACTCGTTTAAAATAGAAATTCGGACTTAAAGTCCATCTGAATCTACTGCAGACAATATCATATGTTGGTCATAACTGGATGAACATGTTATGTAAAAAAAAAAAAATTAAAGTCGAGTAAACGCGCTTTAAAGGTGTTAGTTTGCTATTTTTGTCTGCTTCACACGGTCAGGTTCATCAGTTTTTTCTTTTGATCTCGTAGGTTGATTATTCAAAATAAAAATCTTAATTTCTTTTAAATCACCTCTTGATCCAGGAAGCTCTTCAATTTTGTACAAAGCGCTCATATTTAACATACTGACATAAAGGTTTATAAGTTGTGGAATGACATAACATTAACAACACAATAACATTGAAAAGAGTTTTAGACTTTTTCTTGGAATAGTTATTTAACTGTATTAAGACATGTTCTGGATTTTACGAGAATGTTCTACACTCTTATAACTTGTTCAATATCGGACTAAATATAAGAAGAAGTGGACTAGGGGCTTAGTCCTGCTCTATACTTTGAAGCATATAACTACTTTTGTATTGTCACTAATACTTTTTGTAACGTTGTTAAATAATTAGAGCTGTTATTGTTCGTTTGGCGTTGTGAATTATAGTTTTCTTCTAATCACAATTACAGTTACAAAATTTTTAACTTACAATTAACATTGCAGAAATCGGAAATTAATAATTAATTACAAAAAATCTATGCTATCTCGTATGATTGGTTCTGAAAAGGTTCTAATTATTTACGAGCTCGGTACACGGCGAAATCTAGTTTCGCTGACCGGAGGATGAGCGAAACCTTATCGAAATTTCCCTTCGGGGCTGCCATGTGCCGTCCCAATGAAATATCGTCACCGTTCGGCTTCGGGGAAATATGGTTTCCTTCCTTCCTCAACAGATAGCGCTGCCCCGCTCCCGATATATAAAGATGCTCTTTCATATCTCTTCTCCCCCCAATGCTGTTATTGAACTCGCTAATACTTCAAATCATATCAAACTCATAATAGGCAATTATGGAAATCTCTTTGCTCCTATCGAATTATCTCTGCATTCTATTATAGTATACTCATTTTTAAAAATCCATCTATTAATTAATTAAAAGATTTTCAGGTAGGGTTAGCAAAATTTAAACTAAACTATAAACTAAATGTTTAAAACTATATCAGAGCGTTTCAATGTATAAGAAATTAGCTAAGTGCGGTAGAACTCGGATCATCTGAGACTAGAGCCGATCCGAGGAGAAACGAAATACTGATTATCCAGAGAATGAAGGAAAACGATAAAAAGAGTTGGTTCACTAGTGGTACAGTGGCTAGCATAGCAGCCTACAACTCTAAAATCGCGGGTTCTCATCCCACGGTGGCCCTTGGACTTTTTGAAGGAGATGAAAAATCCTTGGCTATGCCGTCCTTCGGATGGGACGTAAAATGGAGGTTCCGAGGTTGTGTAATGTAAAGCACTCGTTAAAATCCCTATACTTAATAGATTGCTAAATTTATGACCCCTACTGTAGCACCGTCCGATAAGCTCAGTTGCATAAAGTGAAGTTAAACAAACAATAAAAAGAATATTTACTTAACGAAAATAAATTTAATGCAGTATAGAAATCATTGTCGACAAAATTTCAGCAAAACGCAATTATCTGTACATACATAGGCACAAACTAGACAGTCAACTTTTTCTTCCTCACTTTGTGAATATCTTATGATCAACGCTCACTCGCATACACTTTAGCAATTAGAAACTGGTTGGGGAAGTTCCGGTTTTAAGGTGTAAATGAAAACAAATAATTTAGAATGTTTTACGAATGGTTCATTCGTTAATATGTTAAATTATTATGCAGTCTATAGTCCTAATTGCTATTTACCAACAAGTAAAATAATACGTATGAAAGATGCTTGAAATATTTGTTCCTTTTTATCCCGTGACTGCAAATGTTATTTTCTCAGTAATTTTCATTAGAAACTGTTTCCCACTGTTAATATATTCTTTATTCGATGTAATAGGAGCAATATTGAAAAGGCAAGTGAGGATTTTTTTCTTTCCTGTCCAGTGTAAAAGGGGATCTGCGATCACAATCTACTTCATATTGGCTTCATCAGAATTTGTGGCTGTGGATTTCTTTCTATTTGCCTTGGAATTTTCATATCTTACTTTTATGTAATAAAATTTAGGTTTTTTATTTAAGACTGTTTTCGGTATCTCGGTAAAGTTTATATATCTGAAATCATTCACAAGATTTTACGATTATTTCATTGAAAATATTTTTAAAATCCGATATCCTTACTCTCACCACATCAGACAAAAAAAAAAAGGCATACAATAAGCAAATAAGTACATTAAGTTTTGTACATAAGTGCTACTATCCCAGTAAATTTTTAAGAATTAGATGTTTAAATTTATTATACTAAACTTTTTTTCTAATTTGGGGGGATCTATCCTATTCATATCCGCCTCTGCATTTAGTAAACATATCGTGGCATTGGTTTGACAAGGTCTAACTGCTCAAGAGTAACTTTTGAGAAAAACAAGTTTGAATTTTCCTTTTGCAATATTTTATTTGTTTATTGATGAATTTGTTTTTTATACTTTCTGGGGGCTTACTACTACTTTATAAATCAGAATAAGAGGAAGCTTTGCATTTTAGTTTGTCACATATTATGAATACAGACTATGTACTTTTGCAGTTAGAACCTTGTCACTCCCAACTTTGATCAACTTGATGAGAGTGACAAGGTTCTAACTGCACATACGACCATGTCAAATTGAAAATGCAAGTAAAAATCAGGCTTAGAGTGAAAATGGCATATTTTATTTTGTGAAAATTTATAAGAATAAACAAATAAACAACTATTTTATTCCTAACTTTCAAGTTTTACACGAGTTTGATAATATTTTTTTAGAAAATTAATTGTCTTTGCACAAAAAGTCTGAGAATTTCGACTTTCTAGTTCAAGATGGCATTGTAGAACTCTCGATCCTGAAGGGGCATATAAGCACTTTTAATGTCTTTTTTCTTAAGGTCCGGTATTGTGGTGGTACATCATAAAAATCTTGGACGTACTTCAAAAACAGAGAGACGTGAAGGCTCAGTTTGCTGCTTCTTAGACTTCGACTTATTGCGCTGTTTTAGAGTTTCCATGAATTTAATGTTTGCAGCGTTGTAGGGTTCTAATTCATCATGACTCGTTTCTATAAAATCTCCCCAAATGCTTGTGTATATTGAATTATGGATACTTTCGTATAAGGCACTGCTTTGTAGTTCAGTAGTTTCTTAGTTTCAGAGAAGTTTTTCAACTCATTCATTTCATTTCAAATTCAGAGGCTCTCATTTGAATGATTTTATATGTATTTTGACGATTTATGCCTTTCAACAGTCTTATTAGACCTAACGGTGAATAAAATTCGATTTTGTTCATTGCCTTTTCAATGTGTGAATGCACACCATCAACCTCTTGCACACATGAATGTCCTGGCAATGAGTATTTCATTGTCACTGATTTTATTTCAGGGTGGTCCCTCAAAAAGTCTAGGATAGACAGGACTTTGACATTACTGAGTTCCTATTCTGGGGAACACACGAGTCTGACCAAGTAATGAGCTCACTTATGTCATTTTCTTCAGCGAAAACTTCTAAAATTCTTCGCAGGACACTTGCAATGTCATTTCCGGATCTACCTCCTAACGTTCATTCCAAATAGCGGAATAAACTCTTTTAGTCACACTATAATATGCTGTCAAGTTGAAACAGCTCAACTTTCTTAAATAGAATAGTAAGCTGATTTCTGCATGTGGAGTCAATATAACATTCTCTAGGTCAAACAACAACACTGGTAAGTATTTTCCTCTTTTTCTTTCTTTCGGGATTCCCTCACTATATTTTTCAGACTGATGTGCCATTCCTAGACAGCTTTCATTTTTTCAGTCAGAGTTTCTGTTTGTTTGGCTGTTTTATCCATTTCACAAAAATCGCATCTGTCCGTTTTTGGTATGTGAAATTCCAAATTAAATTCAGTGTTGAAAATTTTTCTGTATAGAGAGTCTTATACTGGATGGACTCCTTCTTCAAAACACCGTTCTTTATAGAGTTCAATCATTTTTTCAAAACTTAAATGTGCACCTCACAAGTGTAGAACACACCAAAGTCCCCCAAACAAGAGATCAAAATAAGAACTGTTTACATTAGAATAACGATGATAATAGGTGTGTTGTCACTTTAGTAATTTGGTTTTTTACAGTAGTATTACCGTAAAATGAATACAGAATATAGTAAACTATATTATATGTCAAATAAAAGAATAAGCTCAATTCTGCCAAAAATGTCAGTTAGAACCTTGTCAAACCAATGCCACGATATGTTACTAAATAATGAAAGGAATCTCAGTTCTTGGTGAGATATACTTCCGAGGAATTTCACGACTGTACTTACTTTATTAGCTACATTGAGAAACAATGATTAGGGCCAGCCACTCTTTAAATTGTCTTTGCAGGTCATTTTGTTGTTCACTTTCTCAGTTTGTGTCAGCTCTCTGGGGTCGCATTGCCACCTTATAAAGGGTTTCTGACCTCTCACTAGCTCTGTATAAATCTTTATTGACTGTGCTAGGTATTCTCCGCTTCATTTCAATTATTCTATTCAATTGATTGAATAAATTATTCATTGTTTTTTTCTTTGTATTTATTAAAAAACGCCTTCGAAAATGTTGGCATAAATCAGGCAAGGTTGGTGGGGAAAAGTGGAATATAATAATTTTAGTGGCTGAAATGGATCAGGAACAGTTATTTTTGTTCTGCAAAATTATTTTTCCACTTTCTTATGAAGCATAATTTTGGGCAATCTCTTGAAATGGCCAAAACACCGTAGCCTATTATCCTCTATTAGATATGCTTTCGGCTGATGTCGTTTCCGATTTGCTTATTACAACGGTGTTCCTAGTTTTGTCCTGCTGGTTTTTCTCTGTATTATTCTTTAAAAAAATCATTGCCTTTTATGGGCATTTATGCTTCGAGTTTAAAGTACCTTTTGGATTCAGTTGTATAATAATGATATTTGGGACGTGCCCCATAACAACAAAATTAAATAATTTAAAACAGTGGTGGGGTTTAGGGCCTATATATATATATATGTTAAGGTTAAAATTAACAAATTGAAATCAAACAAATAACTATAAAATATAAGTGAACCTCTAGTTTACAAAAAATTAAAAATTAAAATACATCTAGAATATTCAATCAAAACACATAAAATTCACACTCCGAAAAGAAACATGTCCACGGGTTTATATCGGCGACCACCAAATTCCTCAAACAGGCAAAGTACGACTAATATTCGACAGAAGGATGACTTGGGGCCGGCCCTCATGTCAAAATGAAAAGACAGACATTAAAGAAGCGGATGAAAATACTATACTCACTATTTTAAAAATCATAAAAATTGAAAATCAGACAGAAACTTAGTACATACACGTATTTACACCAAATTCCCCAGACAGACAAAGTACAATACCTTGGACTAATATTTGACAGAAGGATGACTTTGGGCCCTCATGTCAAAACGAAAAGACATATATTAAACAAGCGACTGAAAATACTATACTCACTATTTTCGAAATCATCCAAATTGAAAATCAGACAGAAACTTAGAACATATACATTTTAACTAAAACTAATACAGCTCACAAATTTATGGTGCAGCAAAAAAGAAACACTTACAATACCTACAAACCTTTCAATCCAAAATTTTACGACTAATAACAAACGCTTCTTTGTACGTTAGTTATAAAACACTACATACGTAATTACAACTACTAACTATCGACGAACAAATAAGAACCCTTCATTCTACCGTTTTCTTTACCCTTTTTGAAACTTCTCTCATAGAAAAAAAAAGGATAAAACATTTCTCCAGCTTATTTATAAGATCAAAGTCATCTTGTTACCTTTTTCGGGAAATATTTCCCCACGTCACTCCTGGCCGTAGCTAACATGTCGCCGTTTAGTGTTTCCCCTATCGTCACTGAAAAGGATTCGCCTTGGCATTTATCTCTGATGAACGAGCATAGCGAGCGATTGTGGAAAAGTGACTTATATAACGGTCACATTTACTCACGGACTAAGACAAAGTAATCCAGAAGTAAACGATGGGGAAGTTTTTTACCTCCTATTATTTTTTTTAATATACTTTTAAATCTGAGTGGGTTGCATTAGGCCGACTTAAACAATATTTTTTTAGCAACTATATTTGTATAAATTTTTAATTGGATCAACCAGCCGGGAGCAGTTTGTTGTTAAAAAACTAACTCTACTGAGGATACACAGGAACTACAAGATCCGATATCCTTTAATTTCGAGATATCGATTGTTGATAATCTATAGCCTGGGCTTGGGAGCATCTCGTTGATTGAAGGCAACTCTTAAGGTTTTAATCCCCATTGTGGGCCGCGATCAATGAGTTTGCTTATCGGCCGCTTCCATCGCGCTCGGCCCCTTCAGAACCAGTTAAGATCCTTTGATAACGGAAGAATGATATTTTCGGTTTTATAGCCTTTATAAAATTAAGGGTTTACTAAAACTTATCGCTATTTCTCATCTTATTACCGACCTAAGTCTATACACATGTGAATTTATCGGGGTTTCCCTTAGACCCCAGGTCCTGAGTAAACCTTAAAATTTAACTGTTCAAAATTATTATTCCACTATAACGCGTAATGAATATTATACATCGTTGAGTATAACAGTCTATTATGCATATCAAATATCCACTTTAGAGGATTTAATGACCAGTTCGGACGAAACGTGTGCTTCGTAGGCTTTCGCGAAGCTATTTAAGTTGAAATATGTTGTTACGGACAGTTCTCTTATAAAAAACATGATCGAAAAACATACATTGTTGTTTCTTTCATTTGTTTTTTTTTTTTTTTTGTTTCGGATGATAAACATCCAACTATATTTTTTTTTTTTATAACCTTTTTCCTTTATGAAGATTTTATGTTTGCTAATTTATATTTGCTTAGTTTTAGTTAATCTTTATTTATTTGCTTTTCTTAATTCAGGTTATTACTTTTATCGATTATTTTTTAGTTTTTATATTTGTTCATACTCGTTGCAATGGACATAGCCATCATTGAACAGAATATTGTTCATATGAGTATTTTTGATGTAAATATATAGGTATATTACTGCTTGTTATATATTTCATCAAATGTAAATATATAGCCATTTAAATCTATACCCTAAACTATAAATATATACTTCAATATGTATTTACGGCTATTTAAAATAAATAGTCATTATGCATATATGTATAGAAAAAAAGTAGATGTACAGAAAAAGTCTTGTTTTAATAATATAAAAAATAACGTGTAATTTTTTAAATAATTTATTTTTTGAAGAGAAAAGATTTGGCTCCGCCGGGAGTCGAACCCCGAAACCGGGAAGTCTCCTGCGTTTATCAGTGAAGAGGAAGGATTTGCTCTGTCTTGAGCCGAGCTCTGTGGTGTAGCGGTTAGCATCCTCGCATGTAACGCAGGAGACCCGGGCTCGACTCCCGGCGGAGCCAAATCTTTTCTCTTCAAAAAATAAATTATTTACAAATAATTTAAAATTGGTGGTCAGCCACAATTTAAGATTGGATTAATTAAAATAACTTAAAAAATTGACTTATGTCAATAAAATATCATAAATTGGACAAAAATTGTCCACCTCCCGCTACTACTCGCAAAACTTGTGAGATAGGGGGAGTAGGTATCAGTGAAGAGGAAGGATTTGCTCTGTCTTGAGCCGAGCTCTGTGGTGTAGCGGTTAGCATCCTCGCATGTAACGCAGGAGACCCGGGTTCGACTCCCGACGGAGCCAAATCTTTTCTCTTCAAAAAATAAATTATTTAAAAATAATTTAAAATTGGTGGTCAGCCACAATTTAAGATTGGATTAATTAAAATAATTTTTTATATTATTAAAACAAGACTTATAGTTAATAATGTAAAATAGCAACTGACTACATAAAATGTTGTTTGAGATAGTTAACAGAAAAATAAGAGATATATCTAATGTATCTAAGAATTTTTGTATATATATTTTTTCTAAAATTGTTAATTATTTACATATATTGTAATTTTTATTAAGGTATAAAACCTTAAAGATGGAACAAATTCATTAAACATCGGTTATAAGATTATAGGTAATTATTGACTTGTTTTTTTCTTAAAAATGTTATAGAGGAAGAGATGAGATTCACCACTGTGTTTGTTGATTAAGTTGTTATAATGTTGTAAGATTAAATTGTTGATTAAGTAAATATTTAATTTTTTTGTATGATAATTTTCTTGGATTGGATTGGATTCTTGGATTCCAACAAAACCTCCTATTCTCGAAATGGCAAACATAGATATGCTAATAAAAGATTTCACAGAAATTATTACTAATGCTGCTTTAAAGACGGTAGGAAAAACAAAAACGACATGCAAGAACTCTCTTGTTCCCTGGTGGAATAATGAATGTAGAGATGCGGTAAAAACAGCGAAAAAATCATTCTATAAATTTCGGAGACATAAAAGTAATGAAAACTTAATCGATTTCAAAAAGAAAAGAACTATTTGCCGATTAATTTTAAAAAAATCTAAAAGAGCTAGTTGGGAACAGTACCTTAACAGCCTTAAAGAATCGACCTCAATTAAAGATACTTGGGAGAAAATTAGAAAAATCCGAGGAATTTACAAACAAAATAAAATAACTTCTTTAAAAATAAACGAGAATGAAATAATAAATGATAGAAAAGAAATAAGTAATATACTAAGCAAAAATTTTTCCCTCCATTCGTCGAGCTCCAACTATGTAACACCGCCAAAACCAGCCAAAACTGAATACTCGATAGATCCTGTTAAAATACACACTTTTTGAACACTCAGATATTTGAAAGAGAATTAGACGACTGTCTAAAAAATATGAAAAACACTTCCGCAGGACCCGATGATATACCCTCGATATTTCTTAAGAAATTGCCAGAAACTGGCAAAAAATATCTGCTCTCCTTATACAACATGATCTGGACTCAAAATGTTTTCCCTACCCAATGGCTAAAATCTATTGTGATCCCAGTGCTAAAAACAAATAAAAATAAACAAGACCCTCAAAACTATAGACCTATATCGTTGACATGCACAATGCGCAAGCTCATGGAAACAATAATCAACAAAAGGCTCCTATGGTACCTTGAGCAAAAAAAATTTTTCTACAAAAACCAAGCAGGTTTCAGACGTACTTACTCTACAACTGACCACCTCACTAACATCAGTAACGAAATACTAACAGCATTCACCGATAACATGAGTTTAATAGCTGTCAGTCTTGATATACAGAAAGCATACGACATGGTATACCGACCAAGAATCATTGAAAACCTATACCGAAGTGGTGTAAGGGGAAATATGCTCCTTTTCATTAAAAATTTTTTAAACAGTAGGGTTATGCAGGTAAGGGTAAATGAAGTCTACTCCGACGAGGTTGAACTTGAAAATGCAGTTCCGCAAGGCTCAGTCATAAGTGTAACACTGTTCCTCATTTCTATAAACGACATAGGCAAACGCATTAACTTACCCGTAAAAGGATTTCTTTATGCCGACGATTTATTACTTTGTTGCAAAGGGAAAGATCTAATCCTCACAAGAAAAATAATGCAGGAAACAATATCCCAATTAGAACAATGGGGGAGAGAGAATTTCTGCAGGAAAATCACAAGCAATTATTTTTTCTAGGAAAAAGAAATTGCAGAGGATTAGACAAATTTCCATAAACAACCTCGACATCGAATTTTGCAACGAAATAAAAATTGTAGGCATTATTTTAGATCGAAAACTAAAATGGAAAAACCACATAGAAAAATTGAAAGAGGAGTGCAATAGAAGACTGAACCTTCTAAAAATCCTCTTCCACCATGGGTGGGGTGCCGATAGGAAAATAATGCTTACAACGTACAGAACACTAGTACGATCAAAACTAGACTATGGCTGCATTGTGTATTCCTCAGCATGCACCAGCCTTCTAAGTAAATTGGACTCCGTTCAGAATTTGGCACTGAGGCTTTCTACCGGGGCGTTTAGAACAAGTCCCATATCAGCCCTACTAAGCGAAACCGGGGAATTACCACTGCAACACAGAAGGAAACTGCTAGTGCTCCGCTACGCGATGAAAATTTTCAGTATGCCAGACCTCAACATCTATAACATTCTACAAAATTATAATAACATTGAACCTCGTAGACCGGAAACGCTCAAGGATAGAATCACCCATTACCTTAATGAGTTCAACCTCTCCTTGCCCACAGATATTGTTCCCCAAAAAATAGGAGATACTCCACCATGGACAGTCCCATTAATTAATACAGAGCTCGAGCTAACCAAGCTTACAAAGAATACCTCACCAGAAATATTAAAATTTAGATACCATGAAATAACCGAAAACTTTCGTGGATGTAGCATGGTGACCAGGACGAGTGTTGATAAATGGAAGTTAAACGACACAAATTCCATTTTCACTAGCGAGTCAGTGGCAATACTTAAAGCGTTCGAATACATTAATAACAAAGGTATTCCAAAATCAGTAATTGCGACTGATTCACTGTCTGTAATTAAGGGACTGCAAAATATATGGAGCAACAACGAAATACATAAACAAATTCAGGAACTTAACTTCCAACAATTGAAGAGCGGGAGGGAAGTAACGATGCTGTGGGTTCCTTCTCATGTCGGAATTAAAGGAAACGAACAAGCTGACCAATTGGCAAAAGAAGCAGCCAAGAGCTCTGACCCTCCTGATCTGAAATACATAGTTCCCTCCGAATGGGCCAAACAGATCAAAAACAGCGTAAAGGGAAAATGGAACGAAGAGTGGCAAAATACAGAACGAAATCACCTTCGCCTGATCAAAGAAGAAAACCGTGCCTGGGTGCCACCAAAGAACCTAAGTACGAAGGAAGCAGCCATAATAACCAGACTTAGAATTGGACACACGAAGCTGACTCGCATCCACCTGCTTATTGGACTTCACCGGCCAACTTGCCAAACTTGTGATAATACTCCTCTTACAGTGGAACATCTCTTCGTATGCCACAAATACTCGAAGGAACGCCGCAACCTCAACATCATAATGCCGTATCCCTATAAAACAAACATTGGTGTAGAAAAAACCCTAAGATACCTCAAGAGAACAAAATTAATGCCATACATTTAAGAAGATGTCGTCGCTAATGGCCAGAGCAGTCGAAGCGACGTTAAATAACATCAAATAAAAAAATTCTTTTCTTGAAATCAATGAATATTTGGTAAAAATTTATCTCTTAGATTTTTAAAATATCTACCACATCAATACCCTTTCTAATTTCGGCATAATTGTTTGTTTGTTTGTTTTAACGCCACTTTATGCCACTAAGCCTAATCGGACGGTGCTACTGTGGGGGTCCTAAATTTTGCTTACAATTAGGTAGGGATCTTTAACGAGTACCTGACATCGCATAGGCTCGGGACCTCCATTTTACGTCCTAGGTCCTAGGTCGGCATAGACAAGGATTTTTTACTCCCATTAAAAATCCTAGGGCCGCCTCGGGACGCGAACTCGCGACCTTAATATTGTAGGTTTCTATGCTACACCACAGGTGACCCCTCATTGTTTAATTACAAAATTTTTATATATGTATGTACAAAAATTTAATTGTTTAAATTAAAAAATGTGGCTCGTTTTTAGGACCGTATGACCTACCCAAAAGAGGACGTAACGTTGGGTTATAGTAATCGTTCAAGAGTTTAGATAAATTAGATATTTATTTAAATAATATTAATTATTTGATCAGATAGTTCTAATATAAAGTTTAAAAAAGAAGAGAAAAAACTAATTCATCACTTTGCAGAATAGATTTACAAAAAAAAAAAAAATAAAAAAAAAATGTAGCAAAATTAAATATGCATAATGAGATGAGCTCTCATTGTTTTTATCATTATAAGTTATTAATTGAAAGCATTCATTGTAAAATATATAAACTCCCCCCCAATGTATAAGTTATCGCGAAAAATAAGTGACTATGCTAACATTAGTTCCTTTACATTTCATTCCCCTTCTGGTCTTTCTAACTTATTTTGAAGAAAATCCGGTGCCTTTGATATGAGATCCCGGCAGTTAGTAAAGTTTGGATCCAGCGGGCAACGAACCCAATCGCCTATGGAAATCTATTCCATTTGTCTTCCTTAGCCTTATCTTATTCCTTTCGGTATTCTGTAGCATTTAGAATTGATAGTATTCCCATGATTAATGTTCCTTTTCCATTTTACTTTTATCTTCAAGAAACATTGAAATTCTCAATATACCACAAAGTTACTCTTTCTTTAAAGGTTGATATGACGATAAATGATTCGTGTTGAAAACAAAAATTTAACTTAAACACCATAAATGTTATTGATCATTTAATTATGTGAAATATTATCATTTTAAACAATCGACAAATTAGAGAACTATGGGAAAATAAGATAAATATATACTCGTACATACATGTCTATACTTGGCCTAAATTAAAGTAACATGGAAAGTTTAATCGCACCTAAACTATACACATTGTAAACACATTTATACTATGTAAAACCAAGATAAAGAAATGAATAACAGACCGGGTCGTAAATTGTGGAAAAAACGGCAGATCAGCAGGTGTTCCTAGTGCTGCATACAAGACTTGAGCGGAGAATCCGCCATTGCCGGATGGATATCCGATATAAGCCGCCGCTTTCACCATTTATTTTTTACTATGAACAGGCAGTGAACTATTCCTATTCATATGATAAACAAGTTCTTGATGTTGATTTTGTTGGATGTTATAAAGGAGCATTGAACTTGGCTAGAAAAGGTTTGGTGTTGTAAAATTTAGCAGTCCCCTACAATTCAAGTCCGTAGGTCCTGATATGTTTTTGAATCATTTTGTAGGCATTTGTCGTTAGTATTATAGAAATTGGCGATCTTCTTTTTACTATTGAATGCTTGTGCTGGTGGATTGAATCTGCCACGAAGCGTAAAGTTACTACGATGGGCATATCATCATGCTAATCTTTAATAAGTTTGTATTCCAACCATGATGTATATGTCAGTTTATGGAATCTGTTTCAGAGTCTGACCTAGAGGATGATATAACGGTGTCAACATGGCGAATGTTGCAAGAGGGGTACCGGGATTAATAGGAAAAACACCAGAAGCAGGAAGTGTACGAGGAGAATTTTTGACTCCGCTTTTAACGAACTGAGACGACAAAGTCGAAAGGAGCATAAGAACGGGGGTAGAACTATTTGGAGCTTAAAAGGTGATCCAGCGTGCTACACTTAGGCAAAAGTTTGTGCTATGCATAGAATGAAGAAACGCACTGGTGTTTCGTTTTAGTGGTGCGGAAATTTGGCCGGCATCTCAGAGTTCTATGTGTTAGGTATATTTTTAAAAATAAACTTCAGGATTTAAAATCAGACTCCAAATTGTAAAAAATCTTCAATCGGCTTATACTGGAATCTCGAAAGGACGATCTAGATAATATTTTACAAAATCCTAAACATCTAGAGAGGCATTCGAATTACATATACCATTAAAGATATGTTAGTCAAATATACCTAGAACTACAGGCCTGTTATGTTTTATATCAATATAAAATGTGATTTGTTCCAATTACACATTTTTAGTCAATTTACACTTTTTTAGTCATTTTTTCTAGAATTTATTTGAAATGGTTACAAATACAAATTGTTGAAATTGTTACCCGATGGCTCGTAGGCCAAGTCAGATGCATAAAAGGCTGATTTGTTGGCAAGTCACTTGGAAAACATATTCCACACTGTGAGTAGATTTGTTTATGCAAGATTAGTTGTGCATTAACTACAAATCCCGTAACAGATGTCTCTTCTGAAATTAGTTGCCTATTCAATGGCTTACCTAATGGAAAATCTCCTGGATCTGATCTAATTACCAATTTTATTTAAAAAACTTACAATCTTATGGTGGTACTCGGTTATTATAATAATTCACTATCCGAATAAGCCGAAATGATTTTGTAGGTTCTTACCGTCCAATTAGTCTTTTTATTTGTCTAAACTATCCGAAAAAAATCTTAGAAAATTATCTTAATCTTTTCGTAATTATTCCAAATTCCCAATAGGGGTTTATACAGCACCATTCTACACTTCAACAATGTTACCGCTTAGTATATATTACATATCTTTGAAATCTTGAAAATTTGTTCTCCTCGTGTTTTGTTAGAAATGAGGCAGCTTTTCACAAAATTTGGCACGATAGCTTACTTAGTAATTTAAAATCATTTTTACCACTAAAGTAGGTACTTTCAAATTTTACGAACTAGAAGATAGATTTCCCCCATTAAAAATTGGTAATGAGTTTCCGAAATAAAATAACGCAAGCTGGATTGCCACAGGGCTGCGTCTCATCATTATTTGTGTGTTACCAATTGCCATTTTTACCAAAGTAATAAAATTTTTGAATCGATTATCTTTGAAGAATATTTTAATACAATTTAGCATTAAGGAAGGCTGTACGTGCTACTAAAATGTTCTCTAATAGACATCCTAAACGAGGATTCCATCGGTAAATACATTCACTATCTTAAACCAAGTTATAAGATTGGCGAATCGTGGTCTTAAAAGTAAAAAAGTAGAAAAATAGCAAAAGTAAAAGGAATTTCAGGATAAAATGGGCCATTAAGTTGGAACTACCAATGTTAGGTAATTGTAGTGCCTTTTGGAGTTGTATCTAACCTTAAAAACTCGGGCCCTCCCGCTACTTTGTATAAGCCTTAATATTTTTCGCTTTCATTATTATTTGTTAACATGACGGCTCATATAGCGATGATGTTTCGAATCCAAGACCGCAAGAAGGAGCTCTGCTAAGGAAGAAGACAAGAAGGGAGTAGTTGTTTTAGCCCGGGCCGGGTGGTTCCCTGCGCCCGCCCTCCCAATCGATTCACAATGACCCTTACACCTGTGCAGCCCCGCAATATATTTCCTCCATCCTACTCCACTCCCTTCTGGCTAATTAAAATCTGTCCTTTCTCCTCCAGGATCTCTGCCCTTGGTTTCCTAGACCCTTCCACAGTGGACATATCCCCAATGCACGCAATCTATGGTATCTAGTAGGATTAGAACGGATGACATTTTTTATTTTGAAGAAAGTAGAATTAAAACAGATTTCAGGAATATTAATTAAAGCTCTTTCACTTGTTGAGAAACTTATGTGGCTTCACAACATCAATATACCAGATAAATAGAATCCTTTTAGACGATTATGCTAGTATAAAAGGATAAAGATAATTTCAGACTGTAAAAGCACGGATAGCAGTAAGCCTGAAGCCTAAGTGAATTAACAGTCGTAGGCAAAAATAATTTTAAATCGAACTTCTACTTCCTTCGATCGGCGACTTCCAATGAAACTCCAATGACGTTTGTGATGTCCTTTCATGAAAATGAGTCCCAGGTTGAACATGTTTGAATGGATTGTGATTGTAATTAGGCATAAGTACAACACTCATCTATTCGGTGAATTGCGAACTTTTGTTTTTTTGAACAATTATTGACCTTTTTATATTACCTTTGTTCAAGTTGACCACGTACGAGCAACATTTTCTCTCTCAAGCTCTACCAGTCCTTAACGCAATTCCATACAATCGTCGTGTTTGCTACAACATATATATATATTTTTTTCATAGATAAGTTCAAAGTTACATTTTTCCGAATTTAACGTTAGGGATTGTTTAGGGATGTAATATTAATTGAAAAGTGTGGAAAGTAGGCCAGTAACAAGAAGTGGACATTCAACGTCGTTTTTTCTTCTTCTTCCATTCTACAGATCGTGATCGGCTAAGGTATGGAGGGCCACCACGTTCCAGATAGCGATGCAAACTCTAAAACCTAAAGGCACAAAATCGCCCAACTTTCTTTTGCCAGGGAGCCTCTCCATGGGCCCTCCCCAAATGAGCAACGACGGACATATTTCGTCTCTAATTGATAAAAAATTTTGCTCTGCTCATAAATTATTAAGAATAAGACTATTGCGATAAGGAAATAAAGTTTTTTTCTTCGTTTCCTTCCTTTTTGCAATTTAACTAACTTCATTATTAGGCGGTAGATCAGTTATCGGGATGATTTTATTCATATTCGAAAGGGGCTTTATTGTGTTAACGAATAGAATTCTGACATATACCGGTATATCAATGAAGTTTTAAGGATCCACGACGGTAGAACGCTTCCTGGTTCAAAACTGGAGAAATAATATTAACTCCAATGTATCCCATTAAATAACCATTACTCATCATCTTAACCCTCCGGCTTTCAGTCTTCCAGTAACACCCTACTCATTCCTGTTGAACAGATCCGCTATATGGGACTGAAAATGGAAAAACTGCACACTTGGAATCGTCACCCAAGAGAAGAGAAATTCCTCCTGGTTACCGACTAATGCAGCGCTTAATTAACTAAAAAAGGATTACATAAGGTTCATTTCCATATTAATCCTTATAGCTTTTGGGTTCCACCAAACCATCTACTGCCTGAACGTCCACAATTCTTTGCAGAATCCTTACTGCTCCTAGTTTGTAAGAAATCAAATCGTCCGCCAGTGCTTTCATAATACACTCCTGCCCCATGAGAACCCTCTTTTTTTTAACCTCGCTCCCTCCTCGTCCCTGTAAAAGCGTCTGTGTACAAGAGGCCTCAGAACCTTCTAATTAGACATTAGTTGGTGGCGCCTCATGTTTGTTCATGAGATATTTTTCTTCTTTTTATTGCTTGATGTATTATTGTAAATACCTTAGTAAAGTGGAAATGGGGACTGTGGTGGATTAGTATAATAGAGTGTTGCACTCGTCAGCATTCTCAAGTCATATTGTGATGGTATGTTAGCATACGTTGATGCTTCCTTAATCTCCATAAATTAATTACCTAATGAAGACCCTCGCAGATATTTCTATTTTTTATAAAAACATTGCCACGGATATCTAAAGACTTTTTTACGTGGAAATAATTTTTCAAGCCTGAATTCTTATTCTGGATATATTGATACACGCCGTATAGTAGTTACTTCATTAAATTATTTTTCATCTTATGCGGTATCAATTATTATCAGATAAGAATCTACCCACTTCACCATTAATCACAAGACACCCTAAAATGTGAGTAAATTGGACGGAGATTATTCCGGCTGACTGATCTATTTTTCAGAGCCGGGTCCAAGTCAGACAGAGCCTGTTGATACTGTTCTGTTTTCAATAGGACATCAACAGGTTGTAGAAAAAATATTTTTCCTATGATTTATTTCATCTCTGGCGCGGCGCCAAAACAGTTTTCGGATACTTGGTCGTTATGTCGCGGCCCCCAGTTAACCGCATCACTGCGGACTGCAATATCTATATCCTTTAAATTTATCATGACAAATATCCTTTCAAAAGGGTTATTATATTTTCTTTCATCATTAGCTTAATACCTGTTCTTAATTTTAACTGATAAAGGGAGAGGGTATGGTGAAGAAAATATGAAGATAATAAAAATTAAAATAAATATTTTAAGGTTCCATGATCATGATTTCTGGAATTCACCATCATCAAAAGAAAATTAATATATTTTTTTTTTTTTTTAACTTCATATCCGCTTTATATCTGAATATCCGTATATAACAACATAAAAATAAAATCACATTTTAAAAATCTGGTGCGTGCTCGCAACACACAACTTTCACTTACCAACTTACTTAGATTAGAAACAAATGCGTTTTGTTAATTGTCACTTCTCAAATGAACAGAACGGCTTTAATTATGAACAATGGTCTGTCTTTAAAGGCGTACTCCGCATGCATTTAGCCATTTCTTATTTTTAGGCATAACGAGAGACAGTTAATTTCTCCGTATAAACAAAAACAAAGGTACTTTATAGTAAACAAAAAAGGCCCCTACCCCATTTTAGCCCCCTCAGAACATTTTTATTATGATAAAGCTTACCTGATATTAAAGAACACCTAATTTTCATTAAGCATGACGAATTAAATAAAAATAGCTAAAGCCGTTTTTGAGATCATTGAAAAAAAGGTAAAAATTGGAAAACAATTATGAAATAAAGTGCCCCCTTCGTTTGACCAATTTTGATGAAATGTTGGCTATCACATCTTTGGCATATACATACATCAAATACCCAGTTTGATCAAAATCGTTAAATCCTTTTTTGAGTAAATAAAAAAAAACACGTGAAAATGATACAAAATTTATTAAATAAAGTCTCTCCTCTGGTTGATCAATTCTGATGATATTTTTACAGTCCTATCTCGGGCATATTAATACATCAAATACTCAGTTTAATCAAAATCATTAGAGCCGTTTTTGAGAAAATCGAAAAAACTTAAAAAGTTGTTAAATAAAGTACCCCCTCCCTTTGAGCAATTTTGATGAAATTTTTGCTGTCACATTGCGGGCATATACATACACTAAATACCCAATTTAAGGTTCGCACGGTTTATAGTTTTTGAGCTAGTCTGTTCACACACACACAGACCATTTCGCGGGACTTGGTTACTTGGACTCAGCGGACCCCAAAACGTGAATTTCCGTTGAAAACCGGAAGTCGAAATTTTTCAACGATCGCAATACTTCCACTTACTATATATTTTATATATAGGTAAGTGAAAGTAAAAAATTTAGATCAGTCTTGGACAAACGATATCACATATGTGACCACCAGGGTGGATTAAGATATTTTGTGAGGTTCACAAACCCTCTGCCTCAAAATCACGTGGCTGATAGCACCAATTTTGTATGAGATTATTACCTTGTATTAAGAAGGATGATCTAAAAAACCAAAAGTATTAGGTTAAATGCATAGAAACTACCTAATTGTATTATTCGTTTAAAAATACAAAAATATTGAAAAGCCAAAATATTTAAGTAAATATTTCTTGACGCCATGATTACTCTCCCTTGGATCCGCCCTTGGTGAGCAGTATTCTTTTTGATTTAGCCACGTGTAAGTGTAGAAGTGTAATTGCTTTAACCTATTTACTATAGCAAAAATACTTTACACAATAAGATTTTTGACTATATTTGCAAAGGCAAAAATGGATAAGAATTTGACCAATTAAGGGAATCTAGATTCTCAATAATCTTCTACTTCAATGAATTGAATCCAGTGCATTTTCTCTCCGATGTCTTCTCGGCTTTAAACCCCACCCACGACGTCCTGTTAGACTGCCATGAGGAAGATAAGAAACCCATAAGGAAGATACGGAACATGATTGAAAACATAAGGAAAATGCTGCAGGTTGCGAGTACCCATCTCTCACAAAAGACGATGGCATAACCCCCCCCCCCCCAAACCTTTTCCAAGAAATCCTTTAGAGTTCCTCTTCTTAAAAGTGATGCAACAGAAAGAAATCGTAAAATATTGTTAGTAACTTAAGATTAAGATGCGGTGACTTACACGTTTTTCCTTGTTCCGTAATTCAAGATTTAATATATCTGCAAACAACAGGATTGATTTTTGTGCCTGTGAGTAACAGGCTTTATAAACAGAAGAAATATCCACAATGAAATTTCATTGTGCTCTCAATGAAATTTCATTGTGCTATTGTGCTGCAATGCTCGATAACGTTGTATAAAAAACATTTAGATTCAAATGAACTTTCGGCAAGAAGATATTGCGATAATAAATAAATAAGTTAAAAATAACTAACGAAAACTATATCAATAAATAAACCAAACACGTAATAACACTAATGATCTAGTCATTGATCGACCAAAAATCCTTCTGGTATTCTATTGAATAAAAATAATAGAGAATCGTCAATTAATATACATAATGAAATTAAATCTTAAAGAATAATACTATCATTTTTTCTTCTTTTTTCAATACATGTGAAATAAAGAAGTTTTCATTTAAAATTTATGGTTTAATTTAAGTCTTGTCTTTGATAAAATTTTTAATAAGCGACACTAATTTGAACTTCAAACCTACCAGAAATTTCCAAATCCGATTTTCCCCAAAGAAGTATGCACTATGCACATTCAACTCAAGCCACAGAGCAGAACTGAAGACTCGACTGATGCTATTTTACTTTTGGCAACATTGGGAAGCATTTAAAAAAAATGCTAGATGGGAGTTGACAAGCGTTTTGCTGTCATGAACAGAGGAATTTTTTTAATGCAATTTTTGTTTCTACTACTAGCTTAAACGTTAAAAGAAAGGTGAGTTAAAAATAGATTTATACCTGAAGTAGACAATGTTATTTTTAGTTCAGAGTCAATGCTACAGGGTATACATATACTCCGAAGACCTGGCTTTTGTAGTATTTATTTAACTTTGTTAATTTTGTTACTAATCGCATTCTAAGTAATCACTAATGTTCATTGCATTCTATGTAACATACCTCAATAAATAAGATCTCCAAGATCATTAAAGAAGTTTCAAAATATTATTTCTGAAAATTAATATTAGTTTTGTCTTGATATACCACTCATTATTATTATTATTATTATCTTGGCGCTACAACTCGTCGACGAGTCCTGGCCTCCTCCACCAGCTTCCTCCAGTCATCTCTGTTCTGTGCCGCTGTCATCCAGCTCCTGACTCCCAGAATATCTCTAGCGTCACCAGCAACACCATCAGACCACCTGAGTTTCGGTCTCCCCCTTCTTCTAGTGCCATGGGGGGGGTTCAGTCAGTACCTTTTTAGAGATTGCCTCGTCGTCCATTATATACCACTCATACATCAGCTTAATTTTGTCTCAGGAATGCTACTCAGTCTCTGAAGCAAATTAAAACAATATACCCACATGGATAGCATTGTTGCCTATCAAGCCTGTAAAACTCACTTAACAAAATTATCCAGCAAGGCAGAGTAGGTCATTTTTCCTAGCAAATTAACAGAAAACCTATGTCTTGCTTTCTTGTTTATTTAACATTGTTTAGTATATAAAATTTTCGTTTGTCCAAATAACACTTGATATAGTTCACCTCTTTCCATTTAAAACCGTACCTTCTTCAGTAAGGTTCTTCCAGCGGAACTGACCGTTCATCGTAAAAAAAAATTACTCACTTAAATAATCTTTAAATTTTTTTTTTTTTAATTTTAATTTTATTTAATTAATAATACAATGAACATAATCAATGTGTGGCTTCAAGCTTTGCGCTTATGTCCACATTTCATATGATTTCAAAGAAAATCATGAAGTTAGAGTTAACAATAATTATTTTACATAAATGAGGAAAAAAAGAAAACAAAAAAAAAACCTCATACATAGCATAAAAAAATAAATAAATAAATAAATAAATTAAAGAAAGACAAAACGTATAAAAAAATCTGGTGCGTGCGCGCAACACACAACTTTCACTTACCAACTTACTTAGATAAGAAATTGACGTGTTCTGTTAAACATAATTTCCCAAAGTCACACATTTTTCTACATCCATATCTTATTTTTGTTAATCGTTAAAGCCGTTTTTGAGTAAATAAAAAAACCCGTGAAAATGATACAAAATTTATTAAGTAAAGTCCCCCCTCCGGTTAATCAATTTTAATGAAATTTTAACAGTCATATCTCGGGAATATACATACATCAAATACCAAGTTTGATCAAAATCTTTAAAGCCGATTTAGAGTAAATAAAAAAAACACGTGAAAATATTACAAAATTTATTAAGTAAAGTCCCCCCTCCGGTTAATCAATTTTGATGAAATTTTTACAGTCATATTTCGGGCATATAAATAGATGAAATACTCAGGTTAGTCAAAATCGTTAGAGCCGTTTTTGAGATAATCAAAAAAAACCTAAAAAGTTATTAAGTAAAGTACCCCCTCCCTTTAAGTAATTTTGATGAAATTTATGCTGTCACATCGCGGGCATATACCTACACGAAATACCCAATTTCAGGATCGCACGGTTTATAGTTTTTGAGCTAGTCTGTTCACACACACACACACACAGACACACAGACACACACACACACACACACAGACCATTTCGCGGGACTTGGTCATTTCGACTCAGGGGACCCCAAAACGTGTATTTCCGTTGAAAACTGGAAGTCGAATTTTTTCACGATCGCAATACTTCCACTTACTATATATTTCATATATAGGTAAGTGAAAGTAAAAAGATATCTGTACATTAAGCTATTATCTGATTTATAGTACTATATGTTTTAATCTTTTGTGTTTGTACCTCTCATAAGGCAAATCTGTTTTGGTGTAGTTGACAATTTCCCTTATATGAACGTGAGGACTAGTCTCACATGAATTAAAAAAATCTATTGATAATTTATAAATATAAGTAGAGATGCTGGGCACATCTAAACTGTAGTGAATCAAGTCTATTGGGGTCCATTTAGGGAAGTTGCCAACTAACCGCAAACATTTATTTTGTAATATTTGCAATTTTCTGTAGTTAGTTGTACATGTATTAGACCATACAGGGCAACCATAACATACTATAGGCCGTATGTAAGAATAATACAATAATTTTTTATTAGAAGTGTTTTTTAATAAAATCACTTCAGCATAGTATTGAGGGTGGAAACAACCGATATTTCCATAGGCATGTCCGCAACACCAATATGACAGACATGCGTACGGAAATATTCAGTTAGCAAAAATAAGCCGATTGGGAATCTCCAAGAAGACTTATTACTGATAAGCTTATTTATGAGGGTTTCTAAGCCAAGCATTACATACTTATATTAATATATAAATGATCTAAAATTCACTTAGAAGAATCTGAACATAATGTTATTCATAAACTCAATTCATGGACTGAAAAATGATTTAGTTAGAAGTGTATTGATTCAGCCACATTGATGTTGTTTTTATTAAAAATTATAAATACAATTGCGTTACATATTGCGTGAAGATCATGGTGTATGTAAGTAATGTCTGTTTATACATATTTGTATGGCAAAACTAGAAAGAGTGAGCTATGCATATGCGTGTGTGTGTTGTGTGTGTGTGTGTGTGTGTGTGTGTGTGTGTGTGTGTGTGTGTGTGTGTGTGTGTGTTCGTGTGTGTGTGTGTGTGTGTGTGTGTGTGTGTGTGTGTGTGTGTGTGTGTGTGTGTGTGTGTGTGTGTGTGTGTGTTCGTGTGGTGTGTGTGTGTGTGTGTGTTCGTGTGTGTGTGTGTGTGTGTTGTGTGTGTGTGTGTGTGTGTGTGTGTGTGTGTGTGTGTTCGTGTTCGTGTGTGTGTGTGTTCGTGTGTGTGTGTGTGTGTGTGTGTGTGTGTGTGTGTGTGTGTGTGTGTGTGTGTGTGTGTGTGTGTGTGTGTGTGTGTGTGTGTGTGTGTGTGTGGTGTATGTGTGTGTTTGTGTGTGTGTGTTTGAGAGAGAGAGAGAGAGAGAGAGAGAGAGAGAGAGAGAGAGAGAGAGAGAGAGAGAGAGAGAGAGAGAGAGAGAGAGAGAGAGAGAGAGAGGAGAGAGAGAGTGTGTGAGAGGGAGAGAGAGTGAGAGAGAGGGGGGGGGGGTGAGAGAGAGAGAGAGAGAGAGAGAGAGAGAGAGAGAGAGAGAGAGAGAGAGAGAGAGAGAGAGAGAGAGAGAGAGAGAGAGAGAGACTACACTAATCCCTAGTTAAGGTCCTGTAGTGAGTAGTGAGTGCCCCAGTTCTCCAGGTTATTAGTTTCGGATTAAGGGATCGCCACATATTGCTCTCTTTGTATCTTTTTCATAATTTTTTTTCTTTATCTTCAGCCCTATTCAGAAAACTTCTGCTCCTATAAGAAACCTGTTCAATGCTTCTAAAGAAAAAAAAATGAAGTAAACTTTTTAAATTCTCATTTTTATTTTATTCCATAACATTAAACTTTTAAAATATTGAATAGCTTAGGAATCTTTTCCGTGTACATTCTTTATAACTTGGTAT
This sequence comes from Aelia acuminata, assembly GCA_911387785.2. Classification (NCBI taxonomy): domain Eukaryota; kingdom Metazoa; phylum Arthropoda; class Insecta; order Hemiptera; family Pentatomidae; genus Aelia; species Aelia acuminata. Next base: position 182,727,348 of record OU426978.1, on the reverse strand, counting down.
AATTACTACGCATAATTTTTAATTAACCATGCTTCCATTATCTATTTCGATTCATAAGACAGGATTAAATAATAGATTGCGTATTTTTAAAAAAATAACAATTATTAAAAATTCAACAATGTACAATTATTTAAATTCATCTTTGGTAAATATTTAGGCACCTTTCATTTAAAAGTTAACTGACATGTACCATATGTCACTGATTTGGACCGATCCTGATTATCTTCATTATTATCTACCGAACGATCACTTCTATCCCTCACAATCCTCCTATACGTTTGAAAAAAAATGACCTCGGGACCTGCTCAGCTAGATATACATATTGTTCTTTAGGTACTGAATTTCCATGCTCTACACCTCTGATCTCTAACACATTTTATTTGGATATTACCTTGGACGATTTGATTTTCAGGAGTAGGAACATATGCGTAATTCATACTAATGATAAATATCCAATTTTCGATAATCGATTTCGGCAAAACAGCAGGACCCATTTTAGCTTAAAGAGAGTTATTAGAAGCGAAATTTTATGCTCTTTTCATTTGTAGAGAAGTTTCTTGCGGTTAATCGTTTCCGTGATCGAGTTAAAATTAAAATCCCGCAAAAAGAAAATATAATGTAAGCTTTCTTTCCTTTTTCTTCCTCTCCCTAAAATAATTCACACGGAATTCCATGGGACAATTTTAGCTGTTATTACGTTACAAGAAGGATAATAGTCAATGCATGACAAGCTTCAGTGTTTTTTTTTTTTTTTGTTCGGCTTAGATGCATTATTTATCTGCTTTTAGTAGGCTAATCGTAAAACGAGCAGTTAAAATGATGCAAGCTAGGTCATTTCTAAAGCAGAGAGTCATTAGTTAGTAATTAAATACAAGAAAATCCACCAATCCGTTCAAAAAATTAATTTAAGAATAAAAAAAATGTCGACCGTTAGCGAAGTTGAGGATTAATAATTTCTCTCAACAGCTGATATTAATAGAGAGGAAAGTACAGGCCATTTGTCTCGAAAATTTAATAAAAGTTCTAGCAGCTTAATATAGAGTGTTAAAAAAACTTTTAAATGGGGCCCACTTACTATCGTCGTTTCGTTACGACCTAAATAGATGGATAATTTATTAGGATCATATCCATGAATATCAATGTGAAATACTTTACCAATCATCATTTAATGTACCATTTATTCTCTGTAAGCCATATAAATGGTGTTCTGGATAAGTAAAGACAAAAAATACCAGCATTTCTACTTCAAATTTTTTAAGTTCCTTAGACAACGCCCATGGGCTAAAATTGACCGTTAAAAGTAATTTAAGTTTCCGAAATTATCCATTATATCTTAGATTGAGGCCAGGATGGCCGAGTGGACAAAGACGCTTGCATAATGTTATCAAAGTTAAGCAACGTCGGTCGTGGTTAGTACTAGGATGAGTGACCGCCCGTCAAAAAACACCACGCAGTCCAAGCCTACCCCCCACCCCGGGTATGTGAGACCCATCAACCTACTGGAGGCGACTCACACCGACCGGGCGTAGGAGTGATGAACCTTCCCCGTTTACCTCATCGTGAATCGTGATGTGGTTTTCCAGGATGTCAGTAACCGCCCGGAGGTTTGGTTCTAGGACGGTATGCTTCAGGGGATGTAATATAGGTCCTTGGGGCCTGCTGACTCTGAGCTTATAAAATCTTTGGACCTAGACCTGTTGTCACTGTCCTTGAACCCGAGAGAGTTGACGCCACCGGTGGGAAGGACACTGCCAAATTAGCCCCAATGGGATTGGTAACAGAGCTATGGGCAGTCTGACGCTTCCCCATGGTGACCATGGCTTGCAGCAAAGTGAGGTTTGGGCTACCCCCTCCAGGCTGCAAGCAACACAAATATCTTTAAGAAGACCACACTGCACGGCCTAAGGTCTCATTACCACCGTGCATGCACCAACCGAAAGAAAAAAAAAATCTTAGATTACTTTGTTTACTCAACGTCACTTTTTGCTGCTATGGCTAATCGGACAATACTACATTGGGACTCCTAAATGATGTCTAGCCATAGATAATTAGGATAAGGATCTTTAATCAGTACCTAATACGAGTATCATATAGGCTCTGGACCTAAAGCTTACGTCCATTCCGAAGTACGGCATTGCCATGGAATGTTTACTCCTATTAAAAATCCCAGCGCCACCTTCCTGGCGACGAACCCGCAACCATGTCAAAAGTAGTTGGCTATGCTAAACAATACACCTCAGGTAACTCAAACTGTATTCTCCCATTGCTATGTGAAACATTAGTTGGCCTTGAGCTGGAATTTAGAAGACACTTCTTCTGTTCTAAAGTTCATTTATAATTGCAAATATTATGGAAGTGCTTCCACTAAGCCTCACCCAACTAATATGTAGTCGACCTTGATGATTTATTTCTTGATATATATATATCAAAAACAAGAACAAGAAACAAACCAAAATATCAAAGATAGGGGTCACCTGTGGTGTAGTGGTTGGCATGGCAAATTTTAATACGAAAGGTTCGCGCCCCGTGGTGGCCTTAGGATTTTTTAAAGTGAGTAAAAAATCCTTAACTATGCCGACCGTCGGATAGGACGTAAAATGGAGGTCTCGAGCCTGTACGATGTCAGGAACTCGTTAAAGATCCCTATCCTAATTATGCCTGGATAGGCAAAATTCAGGACTCCCACTGTAGCATGGTCCAAATATCCTTAGTAGCATAAAAATAGACGTTAAACAAACAAACAAACATATTAGGGATAGGTAAGGTTCAATTTTCTCCACAACTTTTGTTTCCTGAATGTTTTAACCTAGCATGTATATACATATATATAATATGTTTCTTTATTATCCGTCATTACCTCGGATAATCGAGGTACATGTGACGAAAACAACCCTATAATGGATCACCTAAGAATTATATGGTTCGACAAACAATCAAATAACCCAAGAGAGAATAGAAAACTTAATAAAACTTGGAAAACTCAAGAGTCGTTTGTCGTTTGAACTTGTTGAGCCTTTGTTTTCAGGAACTATAAAACTGAGGGTGGAGGCTGTTAGTTCATGGTCTACGGAGTTCGGGTTTGTAAATTGTGATTTATCTCTATGAGCCTCCCGAGACTTCCCTCATTTAATGAACGGATCAATCCAAATTTTAAATATAATGAGAAATTTCGTGCAGAGAGAGAGAGAGAGAAACACTTTATTGAAAATAGTGGTGCTGCCCAATTATATTGGGTTGCTTATACACAGCATACTGATTTATCTTATAAAGATTATTTATTAAATCTAAATACTAATAAAAATAATATAAATATACAAAGAAACATCATTTTTTTTTTTTTTTTTTTTTTTTTTTTTTTTTTTTTTTTTTTTTTTATACATTTATAACATTTTCTCTCTATAGGCTTAACTGGTCCCTGAAAATTACGTAATGTCTGTATGTAATAACTAAAAATTAAAAAAAAAAAAAAAAAAATTGGGTAAAATATTAATATTAAACAACAAGCAGTATAACAATAACAATATCAAACACCAGCTCAAAGTTTTAAATAAAATGGTCCCAAAAAAAGCAACAACAAAAAGAACAATATATAAATAAAATAAAGGACGTTTAGCGGTAATCCTCCAGGATCCTCCATGAAGCTCCTCGTTGAACTTGGTATAGTTCCGCGGGCTCCGAACCAAAGGCCTCTCACGTTGAAGTCTCTCTCGCCGAAGCCTTCACGGAACTTCTCTTTAAGGAAAGGGATACATTTTTCGTAAATTTCCTTATTTTCCCTTTCAATTTTGCTCGCCTGGTCGAGGTCGTTTGATTCGTATCTAACAGTGGGATCCAGAATGATTGCTGACTTTCCGGTCTTAGAAAACGCCACTATATCAGCATATCTCGTGGATCCCTCTGTATCCACACAGTAAACCTCTTCATAGCACACAAAATCCCTTTCTTTAAGGAGCCTCATCAATTCGTGCTTGACTCTGTGGTGACGGCGTGTTATCAGGAGCGAGTTGTAGGGGCATTTCCCCAGCACATGTGCTGGTGTTTCAGACTGTCTGTCGCATTTGCGACAGAGGGACCCAACTTCTCTGACCTGTCCGCTGACACCTGGGACTCCTCGCAGGGGTGCATAGTTAATGTTAAGTTTCAAGGCATTAGACCATTCATATCCCGAAAGTACTTGCTTTTCATACATGAGTCTATTAGCTTTCGGGGTCTCTTTAAAATGGCGTACTCCAATGCCTTGCCACCTGCAGTTGGGCTATTCCTCAAACGAGTTTTCTCGTAGCGACTGTCGTAGAGCTTTCACACTCCGGTGTCCCTGCTCAACTTCCAATCTCTCCGCACACTTAGCTATTTCAGCGGAGTAATCAAAAATAGATTGGAACAAGGAATCCGGTATATTTGACAGCCGCAGGGCAATGGACCAGTGTTGTAAAGGAGCTTCCCATTGGCAGCGGATCAGTCCTAATCCTCTGTATCTCCTGGGAGCGTACAACATCGCCGTGGAAGTGTTCGCAGGTAGTCAGATTATGGCCTTGACACTCCTGCGAATCATGGTGTCGATGCCTTCTAATATTTCAGGACGTAGCTTTGTTAGGGGCGCAGTTTGTAGAGGGTAAATTAGACCCGGGAACAAATATTGATTGACAATGTTGAGCTTCTGATCGGGCTTAAGCAAGCAAGAGGTGACGAGCTTATTAAGGTTTTCATTTAATTTTGCCACCGAATCCTCGCCAAACAGTAGCTCTCCCGAGAATGTACATCCCAAATATTTGATGATTTCTCCATGTTTCAGAGTTTGGATGCTGTCTCCATTCTCAAGAGAGAGCGCCGTGGCTTCCAGCTCTCCTTTGTTCAGAACTATTCCCACACTTTTCTCAGGGTTTATCGCCAGACCAATCTCCGCGAGGGTCCTCTGAACGCTGCCAATAACTCTTTCTGCAGCCCCTTTGTCACGTGCTGTGACCGCCTGATCATCCGCGAAACCTGTAAGGACCACGCTATCTTGGTCAACTTTTAGCTCATATCCAAATTTTCTTGAAAATGCTTCGTCACACAGGTCGCGGTATAAGTGATCGATGGCTAGGTTGAAAAGCGACGATGACAAGGGGCCGCCTTGGGGTACTCCTCGCAGCACCTTGATTTGGCTGGTCGTGTGGGCACCGATGTTTATTCTAATTTCATTTGTACATAGGAGAGCTGATATAACGTTCCTTAGATCCGGTGACACACCTCTCGCTTCCAATGTGTTAATTATATGTGAGTGCCCAACATTGTCAAAGGCACCGACAACGTCGAGAAAGACTACTGCGCAATCATTTTTCTTCTTTTTTGAATCTTTCAGGATCGCGTCTATAATTCTCGAGTTGACGTGCGTTCCCGGGATTCCTTTTATAAAACCCCTTTGATTCCTATGGAAGGTGACCTGTTTCCTTAGTTCATGGTCCAGAACCTTTTCTATAATTCGGCGCACAATTGAATAGATCGTGATGGGCCTCCATGAGGAGATATTGTTTATTTCTCCTTTCCCTTTGTAAATTAGGATTGTGCGCCCTTTTCGAAGTAGTTCCGGTACGTAGGCCACCCTCAACATTATCTCCGCAATAGTTTTAATAACATTCGCCACTTCGAAATATTTTAACGTGCGGATTAACACCCCATCTGGCCCCGGCGATGTGTCCATAGATGTAGATTTTATGGGTTTCTTAACTTGCTCGGTTTCTATGGACATTAGATTAGGCATCGGGGCAACCTTTTCATAATCCGCACGATTGCGGAGATTTTTGGTCTCAAAGAGGTCTTTGTAGTGTTTCTCAACATCTTTCGGTTTTAGGGGACATTGCTTAGGAGCGTCGGCATTCATTATATTTTGCACAACCCTTTTTCTTTTATTGTAATAATTATATTGAGCAACTTCGTATTGATATTGTTATTGCCGACGACTCCTGTCTGCCTTGTTGGCCCTCTGCGGATTCGAAGCTTTTCCAGCACCCTTGTCAGCTATGTCTGTTTTATTCCTCTTCCTCATTCTGTAAAACCTAATAGCAGGGTGCTGGGGGCCTGGTAGCTCTGAATTTATTGACTTCGAAAATTCTAGGAACATTCCTACGACCTTATCAAAATCCGCAAGATTCATCGCATTATTCAGTAAGAGGCCCTTGAATGTGACAGGCCACTGCGCAATGTCCTCTTTTATCTTGGTTTTTTCACCCTCTCCATTTTTTGGTCCAGTGACATTTTTAATTATCCTCCTCAAAGTATTCTTTGCCTTCCTAGGATGCTTCTTCGCAATATGGGTTCCGAGGCCCCGGTCACCTTTAAACGAAAGCCCACATATGGGACAAATCTTATCTTCTGAAGGTTGACCTTCCCATTGTGTTTTATCGTCCGCCTCCGTGACGCTCCGCGGCAATTTTGGCAATCTAGGAAAGACATCATCAATTGGGACAGTCTTCCCCAATGTTACTCCCTCTGCGTCAGGCCATTCTACTTTAACATATTCCTTCTCGACGCCTGCCGCATCCGCTACAGACATCACAGAGGCAACTACCGCTTCTTGAACAGGACCTCCAGTTCTCAGAACCCATACCGTCTGACCAATTTCTATTTTCTTTTTTGGCATAATAGCTCAAAACTGAAATTTCTCTTGTATATATAGAGTTACATACCACACATCCATCATAGAGAAAAAAAGAAATATAAATATATGTTCATATATACCTAATTGAATTTAAGATGCTATAAATAAATAAATAAATAAATATAAAAGCTGAATTAATCAATTAAATATGAATAATTTTACATTCATATCAAGAATTATTACTGTGGATTTCATAAAAAATAACTAAAAATAAATAAATTTAAAACTACTTATATAAAAATTGAGAAAAGAAAAAAAAATCAGAAAGGACATGTATGCTCACAATAAATATATAAAATCAATACGATAAGGACTAATATTAGAGTTAAATAGTGTGTCTATAAATCAATCCATAAAATCAAAAAATTAAAATGAAAAGTTTTAAAATTTAAAATAAAATAATTTAAAATAGGTTTAAAATTAACGTTATTTAAAATTGTAATAAATATATATTAAAAGGGGAAAAAATTAGTAACAATTAAATATAAAATAATTAAAAGATTTTTAAGCTAATAAAAGATATATACAAACACATATGGGACGTTCTTTTACAAACCGAACACCTTTCCGACCGACACATTTTAGATTTAACTGAAACTTCTTTTACGGGTTCTATATCGAAAAAAAAGAGATACATGTAAGAGGATTTTTTTTAATTTTCGATATTTTGAAAAATAAACAAGATCGAAAATTCATGAATTTGACGATTTATCGGTAATAGCCTATTATTCAAAAATTCATAACTCCGGTTCTGTTTAAGCTAGAAAATCTATTTTTTTTATTTTTAAGGTAAAAAGACAAGCTTTAAGAAAAAAATACTTTCAAAACAAATTGTTATTAACAATTTCAATGTTTGAATCGGTTTTTAACAGTGGCGCCACCCATGAATCATCTTTTTACTATATTTATCGTATTCTGCGTCAAATTTTCTATCGAAAACGCTTTTAAAAATGATGGAGAAGTTATTTTTACTGTAAGAAAAAATTAATTAATTTAGCGCGGTACGTCACATCGACACGTGAGTCACATTTTACGGCTCATATTCTTGTTTTACACCGTTTATCTCTTAAATACAAATAATTGTTTCATTTTTTCAATAAAAAAACATATTTTATTAGCCAAGAAGATGGGAAAAAAATAGAAAAAATACATAAATAAAAAACATTGTTGAAAATAAATTTTTTTTATTAAGATTTCGATAATGCATTAGTTAATAAGAACAATATTTGGAATATAATAATAAATACAATATTTAAAAATAAGACAATGTTTACATTTTCTGTTTAAAAATTTTTACACTATCCTTTTTTTCGCTAGATGAAAACCGTTTTGCTTCCAATTGCTGTAAAGAAATCGGATTAATACAGTGATTTTTTAAAGTTCCTTTTATTGTTAAAGCTTTCTGGAAACGTTCGGACAAAAATTTTTACAATATCCTTTTTTTCGCAAGATGAAAACCGTTTTGCTTCCAATTGCTGTAAAGAAATCGGATTAATACAATGATTTTTTAAAGTTCCTTTTATTGTTAAAGCTTTTTGGAAACGTTCGGACAATTGTTTTTCTTCTAATTTGTATTCATATGCTAAATTAATTAATTTTTTTCTTACAGTAAAAATAACTTCTCCATCGTTTTTAAAAGCGTTTTCGATAGAAAATTTGATGCAGAATACGATAAATTGAATTGCAGAATACGATAAGTTGATTCATGGGTGGCGCCACTGTTAAAAACCGATTTAAACATTGAAATTGTTAATAACAATTTGAATTTTTTGACAATTTGTTTTGAAAGTATTTTTTTCTTAAAGCTTGTCTTTTTACCTTCAAAATAAAAAAAATTAGATTTTTTAGCTTAAACAGAACGGGAGTTATGAATTTTTGAAAAATAGGCTATTACCGATAAATCATCAAATTCACGAATTTTCGATCTTGTTTATTTTTCAAAATATCGAAAATTAAAAAAAATCCTCTTACCTCCTTTTTTTCGATATAGAACCCTTAAAAAAAGTTTCAGTTAAATCTAAAATGTATCGGTCAATTTTTGTCCAAATCTGTTTGGTTTGTAAAAGAATGTCCCATATGTAAAGTAGCAAATATTAAAATGCTTCAGTCACCGGCCAGAGCCAGACTCTCCAATATCCAGAGCCTCTCTTTTTATTAATATATGATACTATACTTAGTAAAGTACTCTTAAGTTGTCTAAACGTAATTCCTTGATAGTTTATATACTTTTTAATGTTAATCTGAAATGGGGTCAAACCCATGGAGACCTTAAGCTAGAAAGAGATGAAGAGAGCAGCTCAGTGAAGGCTTCCAGAAAAAGAAAAGGCCTCCTGTCCTGGATGTTAAATGAGAATAGTACCTTTAATGAAGAAATGGATAACTTATTAGACTATTTTATTTAAATCTACTCTTTTTTTCACGACATCCATCACATTGTTCCCTAATCATATACCTATATAGTAAATTTCAGAAGGATCGAAATTTTTCTGTAATAGATAAAGCGATCATTATGATAGTAATAATTGTGTCATTCTCAAGTAAGAGGAAACTTTTGTGTCCCAGGCCGTTCATAGCGATTTAGAAAAGCATAGGACAGTGAGACATCAATTTTCTAACGCCAGGCTAGTTGTAAAAGTAGACCCCATACTACTTTAATTATATTGTACTTACATGTACCGTAAAAGGAGTCTGGTTCCGACCGTCGTACAGTATACATCGTGTCCGTAACTGTCTTTTCAGTGTCGTAGTTAAAGTGACTTTTTTAAAGAAAAATTTATATTTTCTTGTTTATGTGCTTACTAATGCTACGTTGTTAAAATTAGAAGAAATTCAGGCTAGTGATATTCAAGCAATTAGTGAAATAAGTATAGAGAAGAACGTTGAAATATAGACATTATCTCTACCGTTCATCTATAGGTAATCCTCCCCATCATATCTACTTCCCCCACCTGTTTACATAAATAAAATCATTCATAGCAATACGTCGTATTTATTTACATATATTTAATCAATAATGGCCTACACAAATGAAGATATAATGGAAGAAATTAAAAAAAATACAGTTGAAACATCTGGCATTAAAGAAAACATGGATAAAATAGTAACACTACTTCAAACAGTTATATCACAGCAAGAAGAGCTATCCAATAAATGCAGGCAACTGGAGATAAAAAATGAAAGCCTAACAAAGGAGGTAAATATGTTAAAAAAACAATTACGTAAAAATAATTTATTGCTCTTTAACGTACCAGCTAATGAAAATGAAAATCTGGTTACTAAAGTTAAAGAGTTATGCGCCTCTGTAGACATAACAATACCTGAAAATAGTATTAATGACTGCTACAGAATCGGAAGAAAACAAGAACCAAGGCCTATACTCATTGCATTTAACAGTCTTCTCGTAAAAAAAAAAGTATATGAGAAAAGTAATGCATTCCAACAGATTAATTGTCGTATAAGTCACGATAAAACACCTGAGGAGAGAGAAGAGGGGCGGAGAATTTATCGTTGCATGAAACTACTAAAAACTGTGGATCCAAATGTGATTTATAGAAATAAAAAATTCAAGTTGAGAGGTAACTATTATAATATAAATGAAGCTGAGGAAATAGCCGGAACTGACCAATCAATTGCACATATGGAAACCGATGATATAAGTCAACAAGCAAACAAAAAAAGAAGAATTGAAGAAATTCAACAACAATTGGATAAATTTCGATTTCGTTCCAAAAGCAACTCAATGTCATCTGCAAGCTAAGGACTACCTTCACAAAAAAATGGTAAATAATTTTAATACCAAAAATACAATAAGAGACTTTAAGTGTAGGCTAAATAATAACCTTAATATTTTAAGCTATAATATCGAGGGCCTTAATACTAAAATTAATGATCAAAATTTTATTAATTTCATTGAGCAACACGATATTTTTTTCTTACTAGAAACGTTTATAGAGCTAAAAGATATAAAAAAATATGATAAATACTTTACAGATTATATTGTAAAATGGATACCGGCAATACGTAATAAAAAATTAGGTAGGTCTATCGGTGGTGCATTATATGGTTTTAAAAAAAGCATAAACAGAGTTAAAGCTTGTTCCTTTTGTGAATTATCAGAGCGCTGGGTTGTAAACATTTCACTAAAGGATAATACTATATATGTAATACCGGCATATTTAAACTTCAATAACTGGGAATCAGACTTTAATAAATTAAATCAAGTATTGAACGACCACTCTGATAAATTATTTATTTTGATTGGCGATCTGAATAGTAGAGTGGCTAATTTGCAAGAAGTAGCGGATGAAATAAGTTTAATAAATTCCAATATAACGGAAATGAGGCAATCTAAAGATCTGGTTGTAAACTCTAATGGTAAAAAATTATTGGATCTTATGGATTCTTTTGATTTGATTCTTCTTAATGGAAGAACAGAAAATGATTATTACGGAGAATTCACCTATATAAGAAAGGATTGTTGCTCTGTGATTGATTTATGCTGTATATCTAAAGATCTTCTGAAATATGTGGCTTCATTTAAAATTGAATCTCAAATATACTCTTTACATATGCCCATTGTATTAAAGTTTTATTTAGGAAAAAGTATTAAAAATGACAGTTTCTTACCGTTACTACCTAAACTAAATTGGAAAGCTCAAGAAAAAATAGTATATCAAAATAAAGTACAAAGTACAGTAGAAAAAATAGTAAATGATAGTAAAGAAAATACTGAAACTCCAAGTAGTGATATGTTGTTAGATATTATAAATTGTGCTGCAAATAGACCTAGATCCAAACAACCTGTAAAATCTAATAGGAGTCAAAAATGGTTTAATAAGGAATGCGCTATAGCTAGAAAACAATCGTATGCAAATTTAAATATCTACAGAAAGACTAATGTATTTGAAGACAAGCAAAAATATTTAAATTCAAATGCTATTTACAAAACAATATGCAAGAAGGCGCGTAGGATCTTTTATACATTACAGATTGAAACTATAAGCAATAATAAAGATACAAAAGAATTCTGGTATGCGGTTAGGAGTTTAAAGCGTAACCAATTATGGGCGTCAGATCCTGGAATAGATATGAAGGAATGGCTAACACACTTCAAACATTTGTACAATCCACCGCTAAATGCTTATAGAGTACAGTATGCAGAACCGTTCATCACAGATGAATTTATTGATAATCGATTCACTATGGAAGAATTAAAATTAATTCTTGCTAAAGCAAAAGATAATAAAGCGCCGGGCATGGATCGTATCCCATACGAATTTTTTAAAAACGCCCCAGTAAATTTTTTGGAAATTCTTCTGAAGCACTATAATCATATATACTCATCAGGAATCGTCCCACGTAATTACAATCAGTCAATTATATTTCCTCTATATAAGAAAGAAGACAGGACATCAGTAGTTAATTACAGAGGAATATCATTTGAAAATACAATATCAAAAATTTATACCGGTCTATTACTAAACAGATTATCGGAATGGGTACAAAAGGAAAATGTAATCAAAGAGTTTCAAGCTGGGTTCAGGAAAGGCTACTCTACGATTGATAATTTATTTATTCTGGAAAACATTGTTAATATAAAACTTTCCAAGAAAAGAAGTAAAGTGTATGCTTTCTTTATAGATCTATCGGCAGCATTTGACAGGATAGATAGATATTCATTAATATATAAACTAACACAAATAGGTCTGTCTACAAAATTTATAAAAACGATAAAGAAGTTACATGAAAATACTGAGGGCTATGTTTGGGGAAGAGAAGGTCTTTCAGAAATGTTTGAAATAAGCATGGGCGTAAAACAAGGAGGCCTTCTTTCGCCTTTGCTTTTTTCCTTGTTCTTGAATGATATCGAAGATTGCCTGGATGGAGGTGTTCTAATTATGAATACCAGAATAAAACTGCTTGCATTTGCGGATGATTTAGTCCTATTGGCTTCAGATCCGGTAACGCTCCAGCTAATGATTACGCAAATAGAAGCATATTTTCTGAAATGGAATCTTATAGTAAATCTAATGAAATCCAAAATTATAATTTTTCGAAAGGGCGGAAGACGTGCAAAGAATGAAAAATGGTATTTTGCACAGTCATCAGTAGAAGTTGTCAACAAATACAAATATCTTGGAATATTATATTCCTCCGGCATGTCACATGAAGAACATTTAAGAGAAAGACTACAAACTGCTAAAAATGGTTTAAACTCTTTATGGCAAAAACTTATAAAAAATAAGGATATCGCATATTCAGCAAAAATGCAGCTATTTAACACTGTATCCAGAACATTACTCTGTTACGGGGCTCAGGTCTGGGGCGGAAAAATGTACAACAAAGTTGAAAGTCTTTTACCATTCTTCTTGAAAAAAATGTTTAATCTACCAATTAACACACCGAACTATATTCTATACTTGGAAACAGGATTAAAGCCCATATATTTACACACCTTAAAACTACATTTCAAATATATAATTAAAGTAATAAATTCCCCCAATAGACTCACAAATACTCTGGCATTGGAATGTATTAAAAAGAATGTAGGGTGGTATAAAGATGCAAATGAACTCGCCCAAATACATAATGCTCCTCAGATTAATCTTGATAATGTTTCGGAATGGTCCAATATATTTAAATTAATAGTTAAAAATTTAGATGAAGGAATGAAAAATAAATATATAGCTGCAGCTGTAAGTTCATGTAATAGTGTAACTTATAAATATCTCGAATATGACCTACCCGAAAATGCTCAGTACATGAACAATACATACAAAACGCATGAGATTCAATGGATATTGAAAATAAGAGGGGAACTGATGTACCTAAATTATAGTAGGCATTCAGGAAGATCTGAAACAACATGCAGTATTTGTAACACTGGAGAAAATGAAGATATGATTCATTTTATTGCCACATGTCCGACTCTCTGTGATATAAGATCTAAATGGTTCGGGATTGAAATTTTAGAAATGGATGAATTATGCGCTTTTCTAAATGGGAAGAATTGGAAAACTGTTATTTCATATGCAAGGGAGGCGTGGAAATATAGGTGTCTGTTTAAATAATGGGCTGATATCCATTAGTGTTTATTTATTTATTAATTGATTAGTATTTGTAAATGGGACCAACATAATGTTTGATTATTTATTGATATGTATGTAACTGTTAATTAGGGAAAAAAAAAAAAAAAAAAAAAAAAAGGCATATACACAATATATATATGCCTGTGTGTGTATGTATATGTGTATGTGTATATATGTATATGTATATGTGTGTGTGTATATATATATATATGTGTGTGTGTATGTATATATATATATATATATATATATATATATATATATATATATATATATATATAATTTAAAAAAATATGGTAGTAGTAACATCAAAAATAACAATAATAATTATGGGGGTGATCAACAATAACAATTTTTTATTTAAAACAAATTTTAAATTTATTAGTCATGATATAAATACCATTTAATAATAATATTTATAAAAGATAATGGAGATAAGATTTGTTGGGTTCTACTTGTGTAATATTGTGTATGTTAAAATTAATATGTATACTTAAACATAGTGTAATGACTATTTGATAATTTTATCATATGTTTAGAATGTTACAAATTAAATTATAGGTTGTTGTATTTAATGTTTGTTGTTTCTTATAACAAATGATAATGTTTTGGCTCTCTTACTTATTGTTTGTTCTCTTACTTATTTGTTGTTTTATTTATTGTAATAACATTTATTTATTTATTGTAATTGATATCAACCAGTACTCACCTCTGATGGTCATTGACCAAGAGTATGTGCCAAAAAGAAATGTATTTGTATTCTAATGTTTGAAAATAAAAGCACTTTAATAATACATGTACCGTAAAAACACCAGAAAAAGATCGAAATTCGTTTCCCAGTCATGTCCCGAGGTCCGAGTCTGCTCAAAATACAAATTCTGTACAAGTTCTCCTATACCAGATCAATTTATACATATTTTTTTTCAAGGATTAGAATTAAAAATATTACTTTCTATACTAGATATATTACTTTTTACAGTAGGTACTGAAAATCGTACTTTTTATACTTAAAAAAAACCACTTATAAACTACTAATTATTTTTTTTTTTTTAGGAGTTCAACACCTCAGTATTCGATTATTTTTTCGTTTAAGATTCTATAGGCTATTTGTTTTATATTATGTATTGCCTTTATTCAGATTCTTGTACTAAGAATTAGGTACACTTGCAAAGACAATTCATATTTTAGGCCATGTTTTGGCCGCATGGATATGTCATGGGTACTCAAAAACATCACAAAGGCACTCCGCTGAGCGAATGACCCCGAGGAAGACCGAGAATCCTTTGCGGAGATCATATACTTAAGATAGGAGAAAGAAGAGGGAAGATGTGTCAGGATCGTGCGGAATGCTCCTTTGGATTGTGGACGCTGTACAACAAGAATGGCAGAAGAGGGAGAAAAAAATGAAGAACTACAAGGCCATACTTCGTTTGTATTTAAAACGGATTTAATTCTAGAATATTCAAACACCGAGTTAGGCTCAAGGTAGACAGCAGAAATGGCAGGATTTACGTAATTATTGAAAATTTGGAGGTTTAAAGGGAAGTTAACCAGTTATGAGAAGTCTGTCATTGGTATGGTGTGTTAGAAATGAAATATATTTCCTCCTCTATAAATGAATACCATGATGAGAAAACCAAACAGCTGAACATGAAATTAAATAAAAACTGGCCAATCTCTCAGAATGGAAGCATTAGTTCCTTGGGCGAGGTACGTGTCTGAGAATTGGGTCAGAAGCTACCTCAACTCCTGAGGACAGGTGTTCACTTCTCACAGCGACTCCTTGGGATAAGAGGCTTTAATTTTACAGCCTCCGAGATAGAAGAGATAAGGATTTACCCCCTTGCCTTTAATCCTAAGGCACGCCTCCCCTCAGAATACTTTATACCTAGCATTTTCTTTTATATCATCAATTCATCACCAGAAAAGAAAACTATTTTTAGGTTAATTCGAAGCCACCATCTTACAGATGATTCTGAATTAATTTTATAAACAAATATTTTGAAATAATTTATATAATTTTAAGAATAATTAAATAAAACTGGTTTATCAAAACATACCAATATGATGAAAAACACACTAATATGTTCTACATACTTCGCTGAGATCTCAAATATTTGTATTTATCTCAAATAACCGGCATGCGATGTCGATATTATACAAATATATATTCTACTCTAGCTATAATGTTCCAGAATAAAACGGGATATCACTATTGATTAGATTATTTGGCATTTATTTAAATATTTATCAAAACAGTGTCAATCCATACAAAATGGTCCAGAAGTGGTTGCTTCAACATTTTAATTTTTTTTAATATTTTTACCATAGACAGAACATTGCATCAGAAGTACAAAAGTGCTATTAGTTAATTTTTGGAATTTTTATTTTTCCAGTGGCAGCCATAGTTTCGAACAAGCGTATTTTTAGCGATTTCAGTGCTCTGCTTCTAATCTGATATCTCCTCTTTTACTCATCCTAGAACATTCACACAAAGATCAATCTCTTTGTAACTTATCAAACTTTTGTATCTTTATCAAAGTACCGATCTTTCTAAAGAGATTGTTCTTTTCAAATATTCACCAATGAATAAGTGGAGACTAAGGATAGTAAGGCCAATAATAGTCTCATCAGTCTTTTATTAATGTTTTATTGATACATTTTCAAATTTTCGCCTGTTCAAGCATCATCAGGAAAAATACATGACATATTAATGGTAGAGCACCTGAAAGAATCATTTATAGGAGATTTACCGAAAGAAAAAAGAAAAACACATTTAACATAACCAATTTAAGACAATAAAAAACATAAAGAGCACCGGAAACCGTAATTATAATAAATAATAAATACCAGAAGGGAGATCACCAAACAGTCCCTATGGATAACCAGTCTGAAACCTCCTTCAAGTCGGAGAGCAGCCAATTTTGGTGATTGATCTCCCTTCTGGTATTTAGTATTTATTATAATTGCGATTTCCGGTGCTCTTTATGTTTTTTATTGTCTTAAATTGGTAATGTTAAATGTTTCTTTTCTCTTTCGTTAAATCTCTTATAAATGATTCTTTCAGGTGCTCTACCATTAATGTATCATGTATTTTTCCTGATGATGCCTGAACAGCCGAGATAGTTCTTTATAAAGAGAAAAATCTCTTGATATCTCTCTCAAATGAAAGCATGATTATATAAGGTTAAAATGAGCAAGATTCAAATTTGGGCAATATTATGGTTTTTCATTCAGATCTTCTAGTGGTCCTGCGACACTGACAGCAAAAAGTTTAGGCCAATCGTATTCAATGCTTTGGTTACAGAAAGATATTTCTTCAATATCAATATCTTGGATTTGTCGAGTTTCTCCTGACAACGATTATTTGAATGATCAATAAATGCCGATAAATCTGCTGGGCTGGTCTGATATTTCTTGAATTAGATTTTTCGGCATGCAAGAAGTTAAAAAAAAGTCGATTTTTTTGGACATTTCAGGTCTCTCCAACGAATGATTCGTTGAATGATTGAAGTATTGAAAAATAACTAATTACATTCTTTTACCTGGGCTAGGTATATAGTCTATTTTTTAAATATTGTTGCTTCTACACTAAAACTGTACTTGGAAAATAATTAATATCCCAACAAAGGTGAAGACAGTAGTAAAAAGGAGATTGGTGTATTGTATTAACGAAGGGATGTTGGGCCAGTAGAGGTTTATGCTCCATAATGTGTCCCTCTCTTATTCCCTTTAAGCCTCATATACTTCTTCTCTTGCTTTTATTGTGACCCTTCGTGTTCGCTACAAGTGGTCACGCCGTTAAGTCCCGTTCTTCTACGAACACAGTCAAACTTTCTCCCTTTCATAATCGATTATCTAATTAAATATTTCATATAATATCAGGTCCTGGATATTTTATTCCTATTTCTATTGAAAAAAAAAGGAGAAGTGGTTATGTTTTCAAAAGAAAAATTACGCTAAAGAGTTAATTCATTAATCATAATTGCGATATTCTAATCAAAGGGATTTAACCTAAAAATAATAAAAATCATAGTTTTTCAGACTCGGTGATGGGTAACTTATTCCAGATCTCACATTATAATTTTATTTCATATTAAAATTCTTCTTGTTTTTATTATTTAAGCAGCTTACATATTTAATATCAGAATAAGTAAATAATAAAACTATTCATTTTTATTTTACTATTTCTTAAAATTCATTTCTAAAAAAAAATAGAGAAATAATGGAATCCATTATACATAGATTCCAGACAGAACGATAGGCACCCCTAGACAGGGTGTCCCAGACATAGTGTAAAAAAAAAAAAAAAAAAAAAAAAAAAAAAGGGTAATAATGCATGCTGAATGGGGTAGAAAGGCGCAGAAACGAGTTTCCTATCTCAATCTGTTTAGGAATAAGATATTTTTACTTTTATTTTTGAAATCTTACTTTTTTCTGAAAAATGGCAGTTTTCTCTACTTCGGTTTAGCGTAGAAACAAAACCGACAATACATTCATTCAATCAAGTAGTTTTTCAAGTAGGTACGTGAAGCAGTCAAGTATTTATTCTCTAGCGTGTTTTTCATCAGAAAAACTTCTTTTAGGCTCAAAAGGTGAAGTGCAATCGTATCATGGATTACACCACTAAAAAGCTAACTAAATTCCGGAGTTTTTAGGAAATTTGACGGCTTTTAAGGGGCTCAAGTGAGGAGTGAGGAATTTCCAAAAACTGTTAAAAATTTCAGTTTTAATAAATGCTGCGCGTTAGAAGGCCTACTGAAAGTGGATTTAAAATAACCCGACCTAACTCCACTTTTAGGAAATTTAATGCTGATTAAGAAAATATTGTAAGTAGAGAAAAATGCCATTTTTCAAAAAAAGTAAGATTTTAAAAATAAGAACAAAAAATTCGATCTCCTCAACAGACTGAGATAGGAAACTCGTTTCTGCGCCATTCTACCTTATTTAGCATGCAGTATCACCCAATTTTTTTTCTACACTATGTCTGGGACACCCTTTATAATGTCTACAACGTGAGTTAAAATTTTCGATCCTGAGAACATGATTTTTTTTTTTTTTAAATAAGGGGGTTACCTACCTTCTTTTTTGAAGAAGCAAAATAAATCCTATTTCTGTGGGTTTTACCTCTCAAACCAAAAATTCTAATACAGATAATTTATTCATTTTTTCCAGTTAATCTTGATGATGATGTATATAAAAACATTTTTTTTATTTTTTTCGGAATTCATTTTAAAAAGGAGTTATAAAAAAAAAAAAAAAAAAAAAAATTATTCTTCTTTTTAATCTTCGTTGGACCGGTAACTGGAAAGAAGAAAAAGAAGAAGGAAGTTGGTTTGGATGATTATGAGTTGAACAGTGAAATGTATTCTTTTTCTTCGTATTATTATATATATTAGTATTGTTATTATTTTTAAAGGAAATTTACAAAATCAAGGATAAATCACCATTTTAATTATTCAATGTTATTCGAAATTTAATAGAATTTGTCTGGATTTTTTTAAGCCGCATTCCGAATAAAAAGGTCCTACCTTCTGTTGTGATGAAGCAATATATATTATATACCCTTGGGTTTAGTTAGTCAAGCCAACACAGTAATTCTTAATAATAATATACTAGCTGACTCCTGCCTCAGCTTTCGCACTCTAACCTACTTAAATACCACTTATTGAAGTATATATTTAGTATCGTACAGTGCCTCTTGGGCATCGCGGAAAGGGAGTAGGCTGATTCTTTTGACTGAAATCGCATGTTTTGTCTTGTAGCTCGTAAATGACAATGAAAATCGGAAAAGTGTCGGATAAAAAAAAAATGTTCGTCATGACAAACTAAAAAAAATGACACCTTCGAAAAAGCTCTGCGACCATTTTGAAACTTTCGCTGAGAATTGCAGTTTGCTTACAGCAGAAGGGTTTAATCGAAAAAATGTATATGAGAGAAAATGTTCTCCTTGAAAACCTGAAAAGATTGACGCCATTCAGAAGCTTTTATGACCACTTTGATTTTCAAAAACCGCGGTTTCGCGCTTATAATTCGCAATCGATGGCGAAATGTATAGTATAGGCGAAATGTAAAAGCAAATACGAAATGTATTTGTATATTTTCCCGGTGTGGTGGTTAAGGAAATCTTTAAAGTGTTGTCTCATTCATGAAATTTGATGTATTGTATTGGCGTACCGACAAAAAAAGGCTTTGAGAAATAATATATCTTTGATGCGCAGCCGTAAGGGCTTAAGTCACTTTTTGAGCGTTTGGAGATTATGTCGTAATATTATAACACGAAATCAGATCTACTGGTTGGTATTAAGGGCTTACGTCAAACTATATTATTTTATAAAAATAATATCAATAATTAGATTTTACACAATGTTTTGAACTTTTCCCTTGCTCTCCTGAAAAATTCAAAATTTTGACTTAAGCCCTTATGACCGCGCATCAAAGATATAATATGGTGTATAACAAGGAACTGAAATTTCTAAATTATTAAGAATAAAACAACTAGTCTTCAATGTTGTATGAATTTCAATAAAAAATATGTTGCCTTATTGTTATGTCGCATAGATGGTACTCCAAGTAAGACAGCTTAATGTATTCCCTCCAAGAGGTACTTCCACACGCTAAAATGCTAACCCACATTCGCTAAAGAAACAGTGGAACGACGGTTGAGTAAACGGAATAAGGGTTGTAGAGAGAGAGAGAGGGAATGGGGGTTAAGAGAAGGACTGTGACCTAGAAATGCAACTCAAACAGTCGGTCCATCAGCCGCGGTAACAAATCGCCCCCCCCCCCTTTCCGAAATATTTCTGCGACGTCCTCGACTGTGTCAATGCCGCACGATCAATCTCTCTCCTTTCTTGGTCAGCTCTCATCTGAATATTTGTTCTCCCGGTCCCGACCTGTTGCTTCTAAGGGTCGCTGAGACCGGCAGTGGGCAGTTTAGTTTGGGTTGGTTAGGTTTCTAGGGCAGCAACACCGAGAGTCCTAAATCTTTCGTGTCATTGTCTAAAACTATGCAAGAATATCCCCGTGATGTGTCTGTCCACTTACAGACTCAGGAGAAAACATGAAGATATTTTTACTGGATTATTCGATATCGCCTACTTGAGGTACACAATGCCAGGCCAAATTTTTATATTTGTTCAGAACAACCAAATTTATAGAACTTTGAGCAAGTAATATATGTTTTTTCGTTACATACAGAGACAACTTCATGACCTTTTTTCCACATTGTTGCTGACGTTGATAAGTAATTGCAAGTATTTTTTATGTCCTTTAAATTAGTGGAAAATTTATTTCAATAAGAAAATGCACATGGTGTTTTTTACCTTCGTGGTTCAGATTTGAAATATAGTAAGGAATATTACTACATTTTGTGTTCCCTGATACCAAATAATCAAGCCCCACGAAATTGTGTTGTGTGTGATTAGACTCGCACAAAAACAATAAATCGTACGAAACTGTAGTTACGCATTTGATGGTTGTTGTGTGCACGTGAAGTGACAGCAGATGCCAGACAGAGATGTTGTGAAAACAACAGCTCCAACGATTTTGATTAAAACTTCAATCACATCAGAATTATGAATTTTCAATTAGAGGTAGGTTTTATCATCATTGTCCGATAGGGTTTGAATGGCTGAAAAAAAAATTCTTCCTTTAATGTCCCCTTAACTTATTTGGAGTAATCAACATTCCCTAAGTATCCCTATATAAGTGACTCTATTAAGAAGAAATCACTAAATATAAATTACAAAAATTTCATAATCTAATAAAGGAAAAAGGAAACTATTTTCAAAAACGAAAAATTCAATTACCGATTATAAGAATATCAAGAAAGTGATCATAAATGAATACCCAGACATTTTCAAATCATGTGGGCTTGAAAAAATTCTTCAGTCTGTAATTATATGGGATACGAATAATGTGTGAGCACTGCAGTAATTATTACTGTCATTTGATTGCTAAGTCCGTTTCTCGTCTGCGCCCGTTTCTCGTCTGCGCCCGTTTCTCTTTATGGGATCTGTAACAAATGTAAAAATGATCAATTATGTTCTGACAATCACCATTGTATTGGGCTTACGAATATGGGATCTCTTGATAGAGGATCTGCATGGGACTCTTCGCCAAAATGAAACAATCACATATCCCTTTTAACGAATTACATTACTGTACATTAAAGGTGACTGAAATTCCGAAAATTTACATTATTAAAATTTTCATAACGTTTCTGTTTATTTGTGACTCTGTCCTTTGTAGGTTTGGATATAGGACTATAAATCTATTGGCTATCCTTGGAGGGAATCTATTATAGATATGGCTATATAATTGATACTCAAAAGATTATTTAGTTTTAAACTTGCTCACCTCCGTCTATTTATTTGCCTAACCTAGTAATAAAACTTCCCCAAAACAATTTTAGCTCATTAAGACAAGGGTTAAATCAGTGAGTCTCATTGTCCCTAATTCGAAATTAGTCAAGGTGGGATGTATGGTTCTTGGTAGAGCCTACCCTCGTTAAATCTTATCATTCATTCAATTATTCAAAGTATCATTCATATAATTTCCATGAATGAGAAAAATGATGAGCATTCGTTAAAACATACATATAATGCCGAAAATAATATAGAATTAATTAAGTAAATACCTATAGATTTATTATATTCATACAAGTGTGTTTGTTGCTCGGGATTCCAAATTCACTGGTAATAACCATCCGAATTCTTCGCACTCTTCCGCATCGCGATATGTTTGAAATTTAATTATTAAATAATGAATTATCATGCAGAACTTTCGAGCATCGCGGAGCCATTGGTAGCAACAATTAAGCTAAATAACCACAAAACGACTGGTATATGTAGAAGGGAAAAGTTAAACATTGGAAACCATATCATCCATAACATGTTCTGGCAGTTCTAATTCGGGTTATTATGGTGGGAGTCTACAAAATCCCCTCTCAACAACCATATTTTGAGTTTGACTTATTTACACAATTCTTCACTTTTTTGGCTTCGAATTGAAGTGAAATTCAATGTTCACGACTAAAGGATTGTTGAATTCGGGTTTTTGGATATTTTCAGTTCCATTACAATAACTATTAAATGAAAAGAATTTGACTGAATTAAAGTTAATAAATAAATATCGAGAATAATTTATTCTACTTATAAAAGCTTAGTTCGATTTCAGTTAAATTATGCTCATATAAAAGTAAAAGTACTTCCTAGCAACCAATTATTAAAAGATTTTCCAGTCTCGTTTAAAATTTACTCAAGTGTCTTTCAAACCTCGCTCTTTAATGATCGGTCGACTTTTTCCCTTTTTTTTTTTTTTGTTGGGACACACAACTCGTTCGGTTTTTCGGCATTTTTCAGCCCGCCTGGTCGCCTCGCGGTTATTATTTCTTAGTCAATTAAAAGTTGCCGCTGATCCACAGCCTCCATGATCCCCTTGACAAATGGCTGTGGGAACTTTTATAACGGCCTGACAAATCCCGAAGCGGAACTTGTTATTGGCGAACTTTGTCCCTCAGGGTTAAAAGTATTAATTTGAGTTTTATAATGTTTTTTTTTTCTTTTTTCCCGCTGACTAAAAACTGAAAGAAGAGGAATCGGAGTGAACTAATCGACCTTCAGGAGTTATTTCGAGAAATAGTTGCTCAGCACAGCCTGAGTAATATCCAGCCATGGAGGAGAAGGCTTCCGAGATTTATGTCCCCTCATGGAGTCACGCCAATACCCCCCTCTCCTTTCATTCAGATCAAATCCCAATAAACCTTGGAAACGTTTTATTATTTTTTTTTATAAACTAATGTTGCAAATTTATAGAATTATTATATATGATATTGTACGTATTATATATTTTCAATAGATTGTTTGATCCAAAGTTTCCCTTAAAAAATACTGTAGGTTAAGCTGTTAAGGCACTGAAGTAGTTACATCGGTCTGAGGGCGGTAATGAAAATTTGTTACTTAGTGAGTAAGGTGCACTGAATTGCTGTGCTCAAGAACCGTAGTTCGAATCTGGCTTGGCAAGGTAGTGTAACGTTAAATCGATAAATAAAAAAAATAAAAAAAAACGTATGGTTTGAAATCCCAAACCTTTTGTTGGAACGAAATAGCGGTTGGAGCGGACCGTCAGAGCACGTGTTTGGGGCTGGATCGTTCGAGCTCAATCCAAGAGGGTCTGGAAGGTTCCAGAAGGTTCTTTTTACGACGATATATAAGGAGCGAGTAACTGGACCAATTAGTCTTAGTGTTTGTCTTGACTGTGATGCTCAAGCCATACCATATGATTTATGTTACAAAATGATAATTTTTGTAACTTGCTTTAATAATTGAGTTGTTATAATTCGTGCGGCATTGATAATTTTATATTTTTATAGAATAAATATTCCTTAGCCCTCAGAAGTATTACTATTGGTGTCAGGTGTGGGGTTTAAAGAAGGAAAAATTCCAAGTAAGCGAGAACTTAAAGTAGCGGAGCTGAGAAGAGAATGAGAATGACCTGTGGTGTCTTAGAGCTTGACTTAGACACCACAGGTACGATGACGATCTTGTTGGCTCGGTTACGTGACTATTACCTGAGTCAAGGCGTAGATCCTGAAGCAGTAGAGATTGAAGATAGCTCTTAAAGAGGCCGCTTTAAGCAGTTTGTCGGCCGAAATAAATGACAAATTAGCAGGCCAGTCGATTGAGCTTAATGATAACTTATCCAGCATTAATTCTAATGTTGTCTAATTGTCGGCTGAAATGAATGAAAAATTAGCAAGCCATTCTGCTGAGATAAATGACAAGCTGACCAACCTGGCTAGTGACATAAATTACAAAACGACCAGCCAATCGGCTGAGACAAATGACAAGTTTACCAACTTGTCTAGTGACGTTAATGCGCTTAATGACAGAATGAGGTAAATAACTTATGTTATGTTATTTGATCGGATCATCCTCTGTTTGAAATTCAAATTTTTTGTTCCATACATTACTTTTTCATTTCTTTCGTTTAGATGTAATTTATTTGAATGATTAATTCATTAATAAATTCGGTATTACGATATTTTGAAATATTCAATTATTTGTAGGCTTGTGTTAAGTATGACCCCGTGTTTACTACAAGCTGTTGTGGGATACATCAACATTTCCATTTATATGTTTGTTTGTTTACTTAGAGTCCCTTTATGCTACTAAGGCTAATCAGACGATGCTACAGTGGGAGTCCTAAATTTCGCCTATCCAGGTATAATTAGGATAGGGATCTTTAACGAGTACCTGACGTTGTACAGGCACGGGGCCTCCATTTTACGTCCTCACCGAGGAACGACATAGCCAAGGATTTTTTGCTTTTTACCTTTAAAAATCCTAGAGCCACCTCGGGACGCGAATCCGCGACCTTCAGTATTGTAGGTTGCTATGCTAACCATTACACCACAGGTGACTCCATTTCCATTTATTTATTTTTTTATTGATGAGATATTATATATATATATATATACTTTATTGAACTTATTCCATGTATATGAATGCAAACAAACAAGGATATTCAATCCCTGTCAACTCCCATATGTGAGGGTCCTTCATATTTCTCCCATCTACGGCTCAGCCAACCCATCGGATGTTTGCCACACTAATAAGCCATCAGCACTGAACCGATAGGAAAACATCCGAGGGATCGACTGGACCATTGATGGGAAAATTCCTTAGCTCCTTAAACATTTCGAACATGATGAGCATTACTCACACTTTATATATATATATATATATATATATATATATATATATAGAGAGAGAGAGAGAGAGAGAGAGAGAGAAAAAAACGGCCTCAAATAGTCTCAAAAATTACATATATATATTTTCATATATATACAAGCCAAATTTTCGCCCATTCGGGCATCATCAGGGCTGTAAAATTATGTATAAAGGTACAATTATAATTATTCTAAATTTGTTTTAATAAGTAGAAATAAAGTAAAATAAATGTTGGGGGACTCACCATCAGAGTTGAGTATATATATATAAAATATTTCACATATGACCTATTGTCAATAATATAAAAGGACCCACAGAAAAGTTAGCAAGATTTTATAAACAATCTCTTGACTATTTAAATAATTTAAACGAATATGATGTTAAAAATTCCTTTATAGTAAAAGAAAAACTTCAAAAAATAAACCTACAAAATAATGAAATGCTAGTAAGTTTTGATGTAAAATCGTAATTTACTAATGTCCCCCTGCAATTAGCTTACGATATTATCAGTGAAGAATGGGACACTATAAAAAACCATACCACCATAAATAGTCTAAATACTTATTTGGAAGGATTAAAGTTAGTATGTAATTATGGTTTTTTTAAATATGAAAATAAACTTTTCCGTCAGTTGACTGGATTACCGATGGGAGGTATTCTTAGTGTAAGTATGAGTGGCATCGTCATGAATAAACTTCTTAAATCGGTATGCTACAAATTAAATTCAAAACCAAAGTTATTAATTAAATATGTAGACGATATTTTGATGGCTGTGGATAAAAAACAAATAAATAGCATATTTGAAATATTTAATAATTTTCATAAGAATTTACAATTCACTTTTGAAACCGAAAAGAATAATTGTATACGTTTTTTGGATTTATTAATTATTAATCATAATGGCCAATTAAAATTTAAATGGACAAAAAAGGAAGAATGCAGCAATAGGGTCCTAAATTATATGTCAAATCATCCTAGGAATCAAAAATTGAATGTTATCAATAACCTAATAAATAAAGCAATAATACTAACTGATAACGAATTTTTGAATGATGTTAAAAAAGAAATATTCAAGATACTCAGATCAAATCTATATCCCAATAATTTAATTGTTTCCACCTGGCATAAAACCCTCCATAAATCTAAAACAGTAAATAATATTATTCATAATTGCCAAACAATTAAATTGCAAAAATATATGCCACTTACATATATAAAAGGTCTTTCTGAGGCAATTAATGCTATTTTTATTAAATTTAATATTGATGAGATCAAAGTTTCATTTAGAATCACCGATAAAATTGAAAAAATTTTAACACCACTAAAGGACAAAATTGAAAATAATATGTGTTCAGACCTCATTTACAAAATTGAATGCATACATTGTCCTTTAAGTTATATAGGCATGACGAGACAAAATCTTAAAAACAGGATATACCAGCATAAAAATTCATGTCAGAATGATAAAAACAAGGAAAAAAGGCAGAAGGAACCAAAGACTAATAATTTTTTCTCGGAAACTATTGCAATTTTGAATAAATAATGTGAGGAACCTGACTCTGAAACATCGTGATTCTCTTTATAAATATTTTTTTTTTTTTTTTTTTTTTTTTTTTTTTTTTTTTTTTTTTTTTAAGATGGATATTCTGGTTATATATTTATGTTTTTATTTTTGGACAATACTGTTTTTAATATTTTGTTATATATAAAAAAATAAAAATTTGTAAAATTTAATGGTTTTTATGTGATATGACTTTTTACTTATATTTGTATTTTGAATAGTTATTTATTTATATATCTAATTTTTATAGTTTTATTGTTCTGATATTGTCTTAAAAAAAAATTTTTAGTTTCTTTGTTATGGTTGGTAAAATTCATGAAACCCTTGTACTTAATTTATGTAATGTTGGGAGTACTGATACTAAATGTTAGAATAAGGTCACCCCAGTTGATGAAGTGTTCTTACACAGATTGTTTCAGGATAGTTGTTTTTAAAAGAATTTTAACTTTTCATTTATTTGTGAAATATTTTATATATATATATTCAACTCTGATGGTGAGTCCCCCAACATTTATTTTACTTTATTTCTACTTATTAAAACAAATTTAGAATAATTATAATTGTACCTTTATATATAATTTTACAGCCCTGATGATGCCCGAATGGGCGAAAATTTGGCTTGTATATATATGAAAATATATATATGTAATTTTTGAGACTATTTAAGGCCGTTTTTTTCTATATTAGTGATTAGTCTCCTTCCTGCTATTGGAAAATCTTAATATAAATATATATATATATATATATATTTATATATATATATATATTTATATATATATACACATATAATCGGCAGTGCCCAATCAAAAATAGACTTATTTGTGAAACAAGTGTCTCTTTAATATATTGCATTCATGTATTGTATGAATACATTTTGAATGCTTGTGAATGAATACACTTTGAAATTATAAAATTTTGCGGACTGCTTCACAAGCCTTCCATAAGGATTTGCGACAAATTGCTTGCTTATTTGCGACATTTATTCTCAAATTTATAATCGACGCCAAAGCCACAAATAATAAAATCGTTCGCCTCTATTAAGCTCTTCAGATATTTATAACCTAATTAAATACATAGGGAATACTCCGATTTACACAAACGATTTTTTAAGAGCTTTAAAAACTGACTGAATTACAAGGAATATTAATGGACATTAGGTAACGTTGATAACATAATAAAAATACAAAGTGTTTTTTTGTTATTATTTCCTGATGACTACAGAGTTTTTGAAATTTTTCGGACACTTATAAACAGCTATCAAGATTCATGCCTACCTCCGGCATTTAGTTTCCAGCTCTACAGCATTTTTTTTGTATACCTTGTGGTCTCATACCAGCTATCATGATAGTATTCCTTATTATCGACTGCTTCGAACTTTTGACTCAAATCTATTAATCTCCTCTTTGTAGAATATAATACGAAACATTTAACAGTTTTTATACAGTAAAATGGTTTCCTACGTCATATCTCAGGTTAAACCTTTTTTTAAGATAGCTTTTCCTCATTTCGAATTCACATATGCATTGTTATGAAATACATTAGCTATTTCATTTTTAGACTGGGTATGTAATGGTGTCCTTGTTGCAGTGCTTATTCGTCTTTACTTGCATTTAATACATCCGCGATACGAAGTGAAACTGAACATTTGATGTGGTTTGGTTAGTAGTAAAATAAATTACAACTATAAAAAATAACAAAATAAATTCAAATTCACGAATTGCAAGCCAGTAAAATAATTACGATTTTTAGAATTCTATAGAAGGATTGGATTATATCTAAAACTAACTAAATGATACATTTATTAAATTATTTATCACGACGCACAGTGGTCAATAATTGCTTTTTGGCGGACATAAATCTGCCATTTCCACATTTTTACTGATAAATTGATAGGATCTTTTTTATTACTTTCTTAATAAAATTCAAAAACCAAGGAAACAATTCCCGTTAAGATTGCTTCGGTATAAATGTCCTTTTTGCTTACCCAAAACCAGGTTTCTTGTGTGTTAATAGATAGTTTTTGTTAGTATGCAAAAAAAAATGGAAGAACTCAATATTTTTCAGAATTTTCTTTCTTGTTTTTTTAGTCTGAGGGTGGGCTTTCATACCACCGAGTATCCATAAGAAAATTCAAACTGCATAGAAGTTATGGTTATTTTAAAAACAACTAAAAATTCAACATTAAACTCGATTTTCTCCTTTTAGAAATAAGATATCAATATACCGATTTCACTAAAAGTTTACATTTAACGGCTAGTATATTACGTATGAGCATCATGAATTTGGTTCACTTATTGGGGTACAAAAGCAATTTATATACTACTTTTTTCCAATAAAAACCGTTTTTCTCGGTTTCAAAGGGGTGCTCCCCGGAGTTATCACTGGGGTAATTTTTAGTCCTACTTGAACTACGACCACATAAAAAGATCAGTTAAATTCACTTGCGCTTTTTTTAGAAAAGTATGTTTTGTATATGTTTACAAAAAAATTGGCAATGTTTGGCCCTGTAATCTGCTCTAAATGGTACAGTTACATTACAAGCTCCTTCTAAACTATAAAATAAAACGACTACACCTATACATAACGTTTTCACTTATAAATGTATAATGCGGTATAAAATTCTCAGTTAATTTTACAACTATAAAATTTTGTTAACTCGTTAAAATGTTTGGACTATACTTTATGGTGGACATTGCCATTTTTCTCGCATCAAAACAAGAAGGACTGAATTAGACTTGTAGTGCTATAGATTGTCTAGAGAAAACATAACTTTATCTTAAGTAATGCAGACAAAGCCGAATAGCAACACAAGAACAGAGTCATACTGATTCTTTCCTAATTCCTTTACCCTCCACTACAAAAATGCCTGAATAACTATAGGTAGAAAATTATTATTTCTAGATAATAAGTGTTTGCAGGAAAAGTCATAAAATCTTACCTTTACGAGTGTAAATTGATACGACAAATTAACTGAGAATAAATCAGTTGGTTTTTCTTTTACAAAGAAAGTCTATATTTATGCGATTTAAGTTTAATGAAGAGCAAATATGTATGTGATTTCAACTATTCAGTATTTTTTTTCATCTCAATTAATTAACTGAAAAAGGGAAACAAAATTCTGTTTACTTGTAAAACCACTTATTCGATAACAGGTACTCAAGGTTTTCAGTAAGGGTATTCAAAATTTTATACCGCAGTATACATTTATAAGTGAAAACCTTATGTATAGGTGTAGTCGTTTTATGCTATAGATTAAAAGGAGCTTGTAAATGAACCTGTACCATTTAGAGCAGATTACAGGGCCAAATATTGCCAATTTTTCTGTAAACATATACAAAACATACTTTTCTAAAAAAGGCGCAAGTGAATTTAACTGATCTTTTTATGTAGTCGTAGTTCATGTAAGACTAAAAATTACCCCAGTGATAACTCCGGGGAGCACCCCTTTGAAACCGAGAAAAACGGTTTTTATTGAAAAAAAGTAGTATATAAATTGCTTTTGTACCCTAAGAAGTGAACCAAATTCATGTTGCTCATACGTAATATACTAGCCGTTGAATGTAAACTTTCAGTGAAATCGGTATATTGATATCTTATTTCTAAAAGGGGAAAATCGAGTTTAATGTCGAATTTTTAGTTGTTTTTAAAATAACCATAATTTCTATGCAATTTGAATTTTCTTTTGGATACTCGGTGGTATGAATGCCCACCCTCAGACTAAAAAAATAAGAAAGAAAATTCTGAAAAATATTGAGTTCTTCCATGTTTTTTTGCATACTAACGAAAACTATCTATTAACACACAAGAAACCTGGTTTTGGGTAAGCAAAAAGGACACTTATACCGAAGAAATATTAACGGGAATTGTATCCTTGGTTTTTGAATTTTATTAAGAAAGTAATTTATCTGTAAAATTGTGGAAATGTCAGATTTATCTCCGCCAAAAAGCAATTATTGACCACTGTGCGACGTTGAATAAGAGATCTTCATACTTAAACTGATCGCTAACTAATTTCAAGAGGGGAAAATATTTATAGCAAGGAAAATAAAAAAAATTAGATTAAATTTAGTTAAAACATATAAGGCTAATCTTATACATAATCTTATACATTAAAATACTTAATGAGATGGGTAATTGTACCTAATTATTTAATAATATTTAAATAATTTTAACGGCGCTCGGTTTGGAAAACACTGTATTAGCCCACGTATTTAAATATTGCCTGCCGCTAACTGTCTACACTCCCCAAGTTTTGGGTATATGTGATTTCAAAATATTCTATGACCTCATTAAAGTTGTCATATGTAAGTGTAGATGGCTTGCGAAGTTTCAACAATTAACCTATTTAAATTCAAAACCTTTATCTGAAGACTACTATTCCAGCATTTTATTGATTATTGAATTATTGATTATTTAATTTTTCTAAGGAGTTAAGTAATAAAAATAAATTTCGGACAATTTCAGTAATGAGAGTGTGTAAATTGACATAGGTACAGAAGACTAACCCTACATTGCGGAGGTGTGCCGTATTCCTCGAGTATGCCAGCAATGCCCTTTGCCTCTTCCTTTGCTGTTTGAACCTTTTGCAGGATATCCCTTGTCTATCTCATACAGCGTGTCTACATTTCAGCTATTTAAACCATTATGATCCGTGTTATTTTCATAGTTTTTAGTGTCAGTACTCTATACTATTAATAAGTTTATTCAAACCTATTGCATTCAATATTGTCTTACTATAATTTATTAGTAAATTACTATTATTGATACTAAATATCCTATCAACTATTTGTTCTAGACAATAATTTAGATATCCTATGTTATTTAGATATCCTATTAGCTCACTGTATATATATTTATTTATGCATTTATTTCTACCTATAATTATTTCTAACTATTTTTTTTTTTCACTTTTTATAAATAACTACTTTTTTCTGTAATCGTTGAATAATTGTAACATTACTAAACTGAAATGAGTGAAGAAAGTGAAACATTTTGCAATAGAGTGAAGAAA
Organism: Aelia acuminata; assembly: GCA_911387785.2. Taxonomy (NCBI): domain Eukaryota; kingdom Metazoa; phylum Arthropoda; class Insecta; order Hemiptera; family Pentatomidae; genus Aelia; species Aelia acuminata. Next base: position 182,695,319 of record OU426978.1, on the reverse strand, counting down.
GTGATTACTTTCTTCACAAGCGAAGAAAGTGAATTGCCTTCTTAATTAGTAATAAGTATAAATTAAAAAATAATTTGAAGTTGGAAATTAAATGCTTTTAAATGTTTCTTAACATTGTAAGAATTTATTTTAACAAAATAAATTGAAATGTGAATGAATTATTGGTAGAAATAATCAATATATTTTAAAATTTAAATATAATAATAATTACCTTCCTTGTTTATAACCTGCACTTGTTTATAACTGCACTACTTCACAACCATGCTTATAACCTACCAAAAACATACCATAATCTTCACAACATCCTAATTTTGTTCATATTCAGGTTAGATCTGATCATGTATTACACGATTACAGAAAAAATTTAATATTACACTCGTGAAAAAAGTAGAATTTACAACTCTCGTGAAATTACCACACTCGATTCGCTCGTGTGGGTAAACGTTTCACTCGAGTTGTAAAATTATCTACTTCCGTCACTTGTATAATAAATAACTATTTTTGTTCTCATAAAATTTTATTTAATTTCATTTTCTATTATCTTACTTTTATTCTTGTTCTTTGTTGTATTATATTTACTACTATTGTTTTATTATTTTAAATATTATTAATGTTTCTAAATTTTTATTCTGTATTGTATCTTAAACTATTCCTTTATTAACATTCCCTAGTTCATTCTAGGGTTCAAATATTAGCTTTATATTATACATTAGTATTTTAATTTCATTAGTACTTAACTTTTATAGCTTACTTAATCATTGTTTGTATAAAGCCAATGTCCACCTATTGGTTTTTCTTAACTTTCAACCATTAAATATCTTTCTGTTTTATACGAGCTTTCAAAATTCTGTTTTTCTAATCTGAAGGTATCGCAATTTTTTTTTTCTTGTATTATCTTCTTAATCCATCTTAAAATTTTAAATTATAAATCTTAGTTTCTAATGTACATTTATGCGTATAATATACCTAATCGCATGGAATAAGCACATGTTTGAAATACACTCCTCTTGCATAGGGTTACTATGCAAGAGAAAAAAAAAAAAAAAAACTATTATGATTGAGCTTTAGAATATTTATTAATATCATTAATCTAGTTTTCTGGCGTTGGTTGTATTTTAGATACAGCATATGAACATTTTCACATTCAAAATGTTAAAGCGTGGGATCAAAAAATATATCATTTACAATTTAAAAAATCTGATAGAACTTGTACAAGCTATATCCTATTTACTACTTAGTATATCACCAATAAAATTATCCATTTGTTTGCATATTTGGCTGAAAACAGATAAACCCTCTTTTAATCCCAAACCTTCCAATCCATAACCTACCATCTAGGTTACTCACTGAGATCCTAAAAAGAAGTAGGCCACCGGACTTCCTCATTTAAAAAAATCAAAGTTCCAATTCGTAATTAATTAGAAAAATTTAAAACTCGTGTGATTAATTAGTTTTTAAAAAAATAACTTGATTACATCGTTCTACTCGCATTTGCAATAACTGATTTGAATAAATAATGGCCCGATAGATTACCTCCTTACTTGTTAAAAAAAAGAGTAAGACATTCTAAGATTAATTATTTCATAAAAAAGACTGTTTTTGGAATAGTGTCCCATTGACCTCGGCCCAAGGCCTGCCCTTGAAGGGCCGACCATCTTTCAAATCCCTACCATAATTTATTATCCGGAAAAAAAAGGGAAAAAATTAATGAATCAGCTTCGAGCGATTTGTCTCCATAGAACTGACATCAACTTTGGAAAACAGCTTTTTGGATATTGAGTTTTAATAATATTCAAAAACAAACAGTTTAACTTTCTTCTAAATATTTTTAACGGAGAATGTCCTCTAATCATTTTTCAGTCAAACACTTCTTTTTTTTTATGGCCCTAAGATTTAAAAAATATCCTATTTTGATCATGCAAAGTGATTTATCTAAATTTCGAAAATGTGTATTGTCATGCAACGTTAAGTGAAAAAATATCTATATTATGAATTTGGAACTTAGCTTCTTTTCAAGAAATGGGCAGGACTTTGGGAGACTCATTAATCTCTCATTAGAATACTCTAAAGAGAAAAACCAAACGAATAGGCCTACAGGTACATTAAAATAAAACTAACTATACATATGATTGTAAATCGCAAAATCCACCCCAGCTAAAAAAATCAACGTTGAAGAAAAATCGTTCCCAAGAGTAAGAATATCCACTATAGCCTTAGAAAATAACCAACTGAACCAATTGAACATAGCAGGTCAGTAGCTGCTTACGAAACTGGAATGCCAGACCTGGAGTAGGCTGCTCCAGGTGGCATATGGTCTTCAATTTTTGTAAAGCCAACAAAAAAAAAAACACAAAAATAACTGCACCTTAATAAATAATTTCTTAATTAAACATGAATAACAGCCGGTAGCAAATTGAAGCTGTTGTAACCCCTAACTATGCCTGTTTTGGAATGCTAAAAATCAAAAATTTTAATTCTAATAAACTATGTCTGATATGAATTCCTCCGCACTATTTTAGACCAAAAATATAATTATCTCGATCCTGGCTGGACACGGAAAGGTTGAAGGGTAGGGAAGTGGTGGATACTTGACCTGGGATGAACGTTCAGGTCAGAAGTGATGGATGAGGGAAGTGTTTCAATGCCTAGCCAAAATAGGCTAGTGCAAATTTACAAACGAGGTAAAGGTTTCTTAATATTAGCTAATGTTAATGGAATAAATATGTGATTCTATAGCCTTTCTATGGTTGTCGATATGATTTAAATGAACTATTATTCAATAGAAATAAGTCTTAAGTTTTTTTGCTCTATTTGACTTTTCCGATATTTCTCTTAAGCGTGAAGTGTTAGTAATCTCAGTGTCTCTGGGTCAGTAAGTCTTACTCATATTTCTGAAAATCGATTGGGTTCACGAACGAAGGTATTAATGTGATGCATATGAGGGCACTGATCTTCTGTTACCAAATTGAAGATTTGTATTAATGAGAGATATTACCAAATGCTTCTTTCTCGTATCAAAGGTTTTTCACTCGCGTCGGACGTCTTAGGCACCAAATTACGAATTTTCGATATGTGAAATTAATTCTTAAAATTATAATTTGCAAAATTAATCGATGTTTCTCTATCCTCAATGACCCTTGCATAGATTGGTGCATTTCCCACTACCGTTATTATATGTTTGTAAGTTTTTCAAAGATAATCATATTTATTATCATATAAAGTCAAATATTATTTTAAAAAATCGGTCTATTTTACTAATCCACTTAATGATCTAGTAGGTATATAAATCAAAAGATTAATGGGAAAATAATGCCGTGTCAAGTTCGTTAAATCCTATTTTAAACATAGTTCATCTTAAATATTTGCAAACTCACACTCACAAATCACTTATATTCAAAAACGACTAGTTCGATTTCGTCAGTACTTAAATGTCTTCAATATTTATTTTAATAATTTAAACCATGACAACTATTTTTAAGAATATTTTGAAATTTTCGATCCGGTCAGCGTTCCTTTGCTAAATCTTCCCGTCTTTTTTGCCATTCAGGATATTGTTAAGCGGCTACCGAAGCTCAAATTTTCCTTTGAAATTAGAGACTTTTAGTTACTGTTGAACAATAAGTAGTAATGTTAAAACTGAAGTGTTCGCTTTTGGAATGATTTAAGTTTTAAGCGTTGCCCGATAGAAGAGAGCAGACCAATCTGCCGGCCGTTTCCTTCTGGACGAGAGGTGATTATTTGAATCGTTAGCCAGCCGAATTTTCCATTCTAGAACATTGTTATAGTAATGGAACTAGGAAATAAGTTTTAGTTTCATTACAGTCTTAGGAAAATTAAACTTTCAAATAACTTTATCTTACATGTATTTAAAATAATGTAGGTGCTCACCTATTGGCCAGAAAAACCTGGTATTGAAGAAGGAATTCTTTGACGGTAGAAAAAATAAATATTGTGCATACCATATAAATACAAAATTAAGTCCCCTAGGACTTCATCAGATCTGGCCTTAGTCCTTCACTACATACGGTAAAATGGCGTCCCATTAAATAGTACTGCCAACATTTGATTGCATCTTTGATCGCTTTGCGTTTCAAATGGATGTATCTAAGCGTTTTTCCCTTTCCGAAAGTTTTCTCGCGTAATATGCTACAGGGTGCAATATTCTATCTTCTTGTGGTTGCGTAAGAGTCGCGCCAATTCCTTTAAAGCTGGCATCAGTCTCGATGAAAACGGGCTTATTATTGTCGTAAATTGACAATATTGGCGCACTACATAAATATTCTTTTATCATATATAGCTTTTTCGCAATCATTAGACCATTCGAACTTCCCATCTTTTCGTAATAATCGATGTAATAGTTCCAATTTTTGAGAGTTCTTTTCGATATAATTCAAGTAAAAGTTGACTGAGCCCAAAATACTACAAACGCTAGTCTTATCCGATGGTCTTTGCAGGTTTCGGATAGACAATAAATTTCCTTCTGCTGGTGAAACTTTGTTTTTTGATATTGTGTGTTCTTGATACTTTACTGACCTGGCTGCAAACAAACATTTGACTAGTTTTAGTTTGAATTCTTCAGCGTTGTTGACCTGCATAAATTTGTCGATGTGTTGAGATGGTCTTCCCAGATTTGAGAAAAGATCAAAAAATCATAAATGTAATTTATGCAGAATTCAACTGAACCATTTCTGCGAATGTTTGATAAAATTCTCTGGAAGGTGGCAGGAGCATTTTTTAGACCAATGGAAGGACTCTGAACATGCATTTTCTGTATTTAGTTATAAAAGAAGTTTTTTCTCTGTCTTTTTCTTTTAGTGTAATGCACCAAAACGCTAAAACTGTGAAGTACTCATTTTAACCACTTTGTCGATAACGTTTTGTATTGCCGGAAATGGAAAAACTTGGAACCACCAATTTATTTAATTTATGGAAATCGATATACAAGAGTGATTTCTTATTTTCATCTTTCTTGAAGGCGAGGATTACGGGGGAAGTGAACGGAGAATCAGATTCTTCGATTATTTTTGCTTGTAATAATGCCTTAATCTGGCTACGTATTTCTTCTTCGTCAGGAAGTGAACATTTATGCGGTCGACAGGTGACATATTCGCTAGATATCAGCTTTATTTCTGCTTCTTTTGATTTTACTTTTCCAATATCAAACTTATCTTTGGCAAACATGTGTTTATGCTTTTCAATTAGCTCTAAAATCTGCTGTTTTCGGTCTTCATTATCAATATGCTTTGAATTAGCTTCAAATTCTTCTCTTTTTAAATTTTCATTGAAATAGAACTCGATACATTCGTCGGAATCACATGCCTCAACTTAATTGCGATTATCTATCAAAATATATATTAGGCAGTCTGAACTAAAGGAGATCGGTTGAATTCTCTCACGATCATTATTGGAATGGTTTTCTGGTAAATATATCACATCATTGTTATCTGTTTGTTGTAATATTCTTAAGTTTTCATTTTGAATTAATTTAAATTTTTTTATGGCATCAGAAGACCTTTTAGTTATGCTTGATTTTAGTTTTCCTGATTCTTTATTTCGATTACGGCACTCTGCTGCAAGATGGTACCGATTCGGAAAACCAATACCTGCAGAAGGTGAACATGGCTTCCTTTGAACTTCGTTCTCATAGAACTAGGGGTATTGCGTTGATGATTGTATGAGTGTAACGAATAAACAGGACAGTTTCCGATAGATAGTCGTGCTAGACTATATTGTCATGTTTTAGGACATGAGAGGCTACCAGGATGACTGATAGACCCAAGCACCAAAGGATGAACACCGTCCTCGATAGGCCTGTAATCCCATATGCAAATCACGGGCAATGCAAGTCAATGGCGGCCTAAGGAGGCATCTGTTGCCTCCCGACAAATGACCGTTGTAATCTAGCCGAGCTGACATCGCACCCTAACACACCCCGAGTGCACCCTCGTTGGCTATGTATTTAGGCTGGCGAGGTGCACTAATGTCCCCTACAGCCGTGTTATTAACGTTCTTGTCCAATTGGCTTTCGAGCCCATTGTATCTGAAGGGGCTTGATCCGCCTGGTAATTGCCCTTTATGGAATAATTTAGGTACAGGTGTTGAATTTAGTGCCGTGCATTGATTTTCTACCTGCTCATTGACTCTGATTTACTGAATCGAATAGTGGGAACAAATTTTAATCCATACACTGACGAATCAAAAATCTTTTGCAACATCAATATATAAAGATAATGATAAATAGAGGTGCTTAAAAGGAACCTTTTTGCATAGTCTATAATCAGGTTTGGATTGAACCTACAGTTGTTTAAAGGAAAATATTTTGATAATCACGATTTAAACAAAATATTTAAATTTGAAAAACGAGGTAAATTATTTCATATTGCGGAATTCCCATAAAACAGTTGTTATTTTATACACCAAGTTGGTATTGTCAAATTTTGAGTAATCGTTCAGATGTTACCATGATTTTCCACGAAGTTCGATCTATTACCTTACCCTAAGCATGTTATGTATTTTGACTATCTACATTCCAATTATTCAAAAACCAATAATTTATATTGGATAAATTAAAAGGTAAGAAGTGTATTAGAGAAAAAAATCGAAATCAATTGTATCGAAATTCTGCTACTTCTGCTCTCTTGCTGTATCTCAAGTTTTCAAGTCACAAAAAAAAATTGAAGACTTGATATTTGATTTAATACTGTTTATTATTTGCGTGTGTTCGGAATAGACTATAAAACATTTTAAGTAAATAATATGGTTAACGTTATTTCAGAAATCATTAAAATAATATGGTTTTATATTGTATCTTTTCTTATGCATAGATGCTTTAGATTTTATTGATATAATATTCATTTCAAATATAAACTTCTATAAACGTTTCATACATTAGCTTTTTTATTATAATTCGTTATGCTGTATTTTATAATTCTATAAACATATCATAAATTAGTCTTTTTGTTATATTATATTTCGCTTTGTGTTTCCGTTTATTAATTGACTGAAACATTTCTTAGGCGAAAGATAGAAAAGAAACATATGCGGACAATGATTCGTTCAACAATACTGAAAATTCTATTATGGTCGGTCACACACTTTAATTGTTCAAAACATTCAGACAAGTTTCCTTATTTTATTTTAAAAATTTTCGACTAGTTCTCGAACCTTTTCCTATTCTGTGAACAGACATTAAGTAATAAAACTTTATCCTAAAAAGGTGAATGTACATTGTTATTCAGGTATCATTTAATGGCGCAATATTGAATCCTTAATAAAACCGTTACTTTAAAATCACAAGAGTAACTTGATTTTTTCGTCAAAATTATATAATGTCTCTGCTGTCTATTAGATAAAGATAAAAAAAAGACTTAATGAGGCCAATTCCTTTCCCTATCCGTTACAGAGGGTCCGCTCGGCGTAAGTTAAAAGTGATGTAAAATCCTTAGCAAAGTCAAGAGGAATAAAAAAATTTCCGTAAGAGAGAAATATCCGATTGAGTTCGATTGAGGTGTCCGTTAGGAAAAGTTTCGTTGTATAGTTAAATTAAACAATAGTGCTTGGGCCTGCATAAACTGTAAATTAATGATTCTGAATTTGATTGAAGAATAAAAGAGAGGTAATTATTTAATTACCTTTTTACTTTCAAGAATATATAAAATATAAATCGCTGTTATTTAATCGTTAAGGATCGCAAAGGTAGGTCGACAAAGGTGATATTAGGAGAGATGATTCCTAGAAATGGCTCGTAGATCATTGATGCGGCGGACTACCCTGTTGAACCAAAAGCCCACGCAACGAAATCGCGGACAATTAACTTGTTGACAGGAAACTATTACAAGACAGAATGGGACAGGGAGGTAAACACCCGGCTCATCGTATATTTATGTGAGTGTGAAGGGTTTCCCGCTTCCCCGCATAGCGCTGCCTCCGCCAAGCAAGTACTAACATATTTATGAAATTGCTAGCTGCTTCTGTTTTGATGTCAGTTTCGTTTGTTTCTCAATCCCGCCCCGGCCGAGCATTAATTTACACTGGAGTACATAAAGAATTTTAATAGCCTCACTTGTTCGTGATTGCCTGTTTAAAACTGAAACATTTTCTCATGACGGACACATTTATTAAACGATAATTGTGAAGCTGCCAAAAATTTGTAATGTTTATAACCGTATTTATTCCAAGCATTCTTTAAATTTTCCTATCAAAATATAATTAATTCAAACTTATTAAATTAACACGGCTAAAATATTATTTTTTTAAAAGACTAGCTACATTTCAACTAATGTTGCTCCAATATAAATATGCTCGTTTCAAGCAATGCGAATGCTTTTTTATATATTTTGTTTCATGTGACCGACAATTTATTTATATCCAGTCATTAGTTATAAACATTATGGTCTTTATTTTATTAATTTTTCTCTCCTATTCTTAAAACTCTTGAGTTTGATTCAAAATGAGGATTATGGCGACCATTAATTAAGTCTCAACACATTTTATTCACTTTGTTTCAGAAAAGTTTCGGCCATTCGGCCATCATCAGCGCTGAAATATGATTGATAATTGTTCTTCTATATGTTAAAAACTATATACAAACCCCACAACTAATGGTTTGTTGACTTATTGACTTTATAAGACTTATTGAATTTCTAAATTTTCTAATTCTTACTAGATTGGTTGGGTAGACGAACTGAGTACATTTCTGGTATTACAGTTTAATTTTTCTGCTTGCATTTAAGGGTTTCCACTCGTGTTTGACATCTTAGGCATCAAGAAAAGAATTTTTAAATTTTCTCTATACTCAATCTGTAAAATTTTGATTTGTTTGAATTGTATAACGTCCATTTAAGCTACTAAGGCTAACCAAACGAAATTGTGATTTGAAAAATTGACCCCTTATCCATTATATTCGCCAACCTTATCCTCGATGTAGTTATATTCAAACAGCTTCCTGATTTTTCAAACATATTCATTTATTACAATTACTTATGTTGTTTCTTTTTCTATCAAAATCTAATTAATTCAAATTTATTATTTTTAATGAAAATTTAATGACCAATGTAAATAATAATCATGGTCAAGACTCGATTAAGCAAAGTAAAACAGGGAGTTATGACAATGGGAGTAATACAAATTTGAATAAAAATAATAGTGGACATCACTATAAGTAATTTTATAGAATGTCATTCATTCTGGGATTAACGGATAAGATAAAAAAGACTCTAAAAGTATATGACCTAGAAAGCATAAAATTTGGGTTGTACAATAGTAACAAAATGAATGAATATTTAAGTAATATGAAAGATAAGATAGATGATTATGAAAAGCAAAATGCTATACCTATATAAAATTGATTGCATGGATTGTGGAAAGGTATACATTGGAGAAACTTAAAAAAAACTTAGCAACATAAATCAAACTATAATAATATAAAAATCATCAACGCATCAGCACTAGCATACCATAGTATTAAATTAAACCATAAATTCAATTTTGGCAAAACCAAAATATTGGACAAAGAAAGTAATGCGAAAAATAGAAAATTACTGGAGGCTATACATATAGCAAAAAATAATAAATTCACTGTCAATTATAAAACGGAAACGAAAGACTTAGGCACCCATTATATGGATATATTAAATAAAATAAAAATAATTTAATCAACAATAGTGAAATAATAATTACAAAAAACATAATAATCACAAACAGATGGGGGACAAGGAATTTAGTGTTAACAGGGTGAAAATATAGAGGACAAAGTCCAGCAGCCTTTAGTCAATTGGAAATGGACAAGTATGAGCTGACATATAAAAAATGTAGAACAGTGTATTTTAGCATTTGACAGTGATTTAGTTTTAGAAAATTTATTAAAAGACTATCAATCATACGATTGAGAAATTATTTATGTAAGTTATATTTAATGTAATTTATTATACCAGTAATTGGATTATTAAATGTTAATGGATAAATTAATGTACAGGTTTTGAGAATGGGGACACAGCCCCGAAACGTTAACAATATTATGATGTAGAAAATAAATATTTGTGCGGAAAAAAGGAAGATTCATTCAATTTATCATCAAATTTATTAAATTAATTAAACTTGACCAAAAAACTTTTTTTGGAAACACTTAAAATGTATTCTTATAATAAATGTTAACCATGGAAGAGTAGGGCTATAAAAAATCGGGCAGTTCTCTGATTGATAAAACGATCGCTGTGGATTTAATGACAGTGATAAGGTTAAAAAGTAAGTTTGTTAAAAACCAGAGTGTCAAAATTCGTTTACATCAGATGTTAGGTAAAAACATAATGCACCTCTCTGCCTCCCCTTCTCCAACCAAAATTATTCTTGATAACAAAAAAATTTACTTTGATGTACTTTTTTCTTAATCCGCGGATTTGGAACATGTTACCGAAAACCAAATCGATTCATTTAGATTGTGTATCGATTTATTTTATTCAAAGGTTTTGCAGAGACATCCATCATAAGTATCATTTGTTAAAATTTAGACAAACCATATGGGGTAATGGTATTTTAAAGAGTAAATTATGAAAATGAAAAAATAAAATAAAACAACTAACACTAAAGAATTATATCAGTTATATTCCATGTAAATTGATCCATCATTCAAGAGAATTTACATTAGTTATAAGAATACGGAGAAATAAAAATTAATCCAACTTTGTACAAACTAAAAATAAAAAAAGGGATATAAGCCTAAACTAGCAAAAGAACAAAGGGCGGGAAGACCTTGAAAGTAAGAACTATTCATCTTGGTATAAATCTCTAGTTGGGCTGGTTTTTGCTTCGGATAAGTTTATTCTGATCCTCAAGTCCTTCCATGATTTATTCCTTCCTGCGCTTTCCCCTTTCACTTCTGCCATTGTGGCCACTCACGAGGGAATCCGGGAATAAAAAGTCCTGCAACACGCCGGCGGAGTAAGCGCTTCCTTCCTCTTGAAGAGTTTTAGTCTCAAGAACAACTGGAGTTCGTTACCACATTGTCGGCCCTAAGATGTTTTAGCAGTTGTCGGAAGGAACTGTACAATTGTGCTTATTCTTGTTATTTATTTTTTAAATATTTATAGAAATATCGGTTGTTTTTGTTGTTTTATTGATAGGATAAATATTATTATGCAATTAGCAATCTATCAACTCGTGTGATAAATCATATAACATTAAAATAAAAATATTATCTTTAAAAAATTCTCTCCTGATTATATAAATTATATTTTTATTACCAACTACAAAATCTCAGTTCAATAAATTAAATAAAATGGTTGTGAGGGGGGGGGGGTCCGGTAATGATAATTAATACACATATAGGTTATAAAATTTAGGATTGCAAACATTTTGACCCGAATTTTAGTTTTTCATAGGGGCAAAGGTTGCAAAGGTTTTGCTGAGCTATTTGCCATAAGTCTCATGCGTTAAAATTTAGTTAAATGGTATTGGATGCGGCTATTTTAAGGACAAAATTTCAGCCCTAAAGATGACCTAAAATAAGAAATAAGATCCTTTTTAGCCCTTGTGAGAACCTAAAGTAATGGCCGAAACGACGACCCTTTTGACGCATCAATCGCATCCCTTAACCATTTCCACTTCATTTATATCCACGATTAATTATCATCCATCATGATATAATAAAAATATATTTTATAATCTCTGTTTTAAATTAGTATTGGTTTCTTTCGGTCTGTTAGTCTGTTTTCCAACTAGCATAACTGATAACTAGTATCTTCAATAAATGAATAATTTTATTTAAGACTATTTCCTGTTTTATTTCTTGTCAAAATAAAAAAAAATTGGCTGCGATATAATAAATGCAAGGCGGAGCTAAATTTAGAATAGAACGAATTGCTGAAGGCAGAACGGAGACATGACAAGATCTAATAGCCAGTTGTCGTGATGTAATATTCTGTTTATTTTAGAAATAAATCGACTATCCTTCAAGTCAATGCACTACGTACTTTTCATCATGAAAACTATTATGTCTTAGGAAACTAAATTTTTTAATAAAGGGCTTACCGTAGATTTGATTTATGATTACCATTAGTATTTTTTGATACAACAAAAAAATAAATTGAAAGACTTTTACCCATACCTAATTCATATCTTTATAGTATTTAGGAAGGTGGTTGGGATGAAGTTATAAAAATACATCACCCTATTGAGAAAGGGGTATCAGATTTAGAAAAAAATGAAGCCTCCTTTTTTTTTTTTTTTTTTTTTTTTAAATGATCCTCTATAAATTGTGTGTTAACTTAAAAGTAAGGAAAGAAAAAAAAAACCTAGTGATTAAACATGATCACGGTCAAATATTTTCTTCACCGCTGACCCTCCATGGGTTGTAATGGATGAGGTTTTATATTTATTTTATTACTTTTGAAAAATTTACAAACTTACGTATATTATCGCCTAAGAATGGTGTAATTGAGACATATATGTGTTTAATAACCGGAAAGTCCTTAGTGAAGCAAGAGGCAGTGGCTTGAGTAGTATGCATTAGCCTCAGATTTATAGTGCATATTCGGACGTTCATGCCGATATGTATGCTCCATCGCTTTGTTTTAAAATGACCACCATTTATGCGTCTGGCCTGGTCTCGGATCCATCACTTATTCATCTTAACTGCTTGTTTTCAGACATTAGGCGTTTTCGCCGTTTATTGTATCCTTTCTCCTTTTCTCTCCCATTCGACCTCTTGAAGATCGATCTTCAACATTCATAGATGTTATTAATCATGATTAATAACATCCTTTATCTCTAGAATCTCAAGTGATCGAACCTAAATCAATCATGTCAAAAATTTTACCTAAATCCACTATAGTTCCTTTTCGTACAGTATGTCAATCATAATCACAATTGTGTGTGTCATACAATGTATACACATCGTTCATGGGCTAATAGGTGTCAAAAGCACACATTTTCTTCATATTCTCAGTTATTTTTAGTTTTATTTGACCAACACTGCTATGAGGGAACATGGCTGTCGTAGAAGTAGAGCGAATCAATGCGACTGACGTTTCGTCGATATCCTATTTAACCACATCTCGGCTTTCTTCAATTGGGAAATATAATAAGCTATATTATTATTGCATACTATATATTTACAATAGAGCGTCGAAGAAGGGAGTCAGAAAATAGGGCAATAAGGCACGTCACTTCCTCAATCCCAAGAGGTTAGATGGTCAATATTCTCTAAGCCTCGAACAAAATGAGGTGCCAGCCTGCCTAGAAATATCGCAATATTTCGGAATCTTTTCACGTCCCATCATAACTGAAATGGTTCAGAGTCTTGATAATTTTAACCTTTTCCATTAATTTTTTGTTAACATAAAAATATATGCACTTGCTATTGAAATTACAATTATAGTTAAATTAAGAAAAATAATGTCATGAACAATAAACAAGGGCATACTCTTCCAATCGGCAGCACCCATCTGATACACCACACATAAAATGCCGCGAGCCTATCTTCTTTTCTGGCCTAGAAGGATTCTGAGTGTGAAGAATTGTAGGTTTGCATGGAGTTTAGTATGAAAGGACGGATTATTCGAATGGAATAATAAGGTTTTTTTTGGATGATTTCATTTTTGAAACATAAGGAGCATTCTGGATTTTGTATAATATTCTGTATTTTAACGATAGAGGAAGTTCAGTTATCTGGATATGCTTTACTGTATTCCGGAAGATTTCATAGAAGCTTCACAGCTTGACCACAGAATCGTGATCCTTCAGGGCTGAAAGGGAAGTAAGGAGGGGATGTTGTGAAATCACGCCATAGTTTGAATTCCACAATGAAGATTGTAAACATCAACTCTTAGATTTTCTGTTTTTTTTATTGTAGCTTGAATAGGAACTGGATTTAAAATCTGGCTTGTGGAAAGTAGCAGTTCCATGATTCCTTATTTTTATCCATAGTCAAGTCCAATCAAATCAAATCCAAAAACGTATTCAAAATCCTAAAATCCTTATAGACCTGCGGTGGTCGCCTGTTGTTAAAAATTAATAAAGTTATAAATTAATAAGAATCAATCATAAATTATTAACGTTGTTGTCAGAAATTAATAAAGATATAAGTTAACTTGATTAACAAAATTATTTTTTGGAAAGATCAGAATATTAGCCTGCCTTTGTTGACAGTGCCATGTATCTGTCAAAACAAAATCGTCTTCGGTAGGCTTAATTCATAGCAGGGATCTCTAGTAAGATTAACTCCTTGCCTCTGACACCGCGTAGTGGAGTCAAATTCGAAGAAATCGACGACTTCTGGATAATGAGAGAGGTACAACTCCGGCCCCTTGACTTGGAATCCAATAGGAAAATATAGGTTATACATATATTTTCTTGAGGTTATAAATAATGTTCTCCCTTCCTGTAACGTAATAAGTTTGAGGTTTGACGGGGGTACACCCTCTGGGTTAACAACCAGCAAAGTGTGTACCATATATTTGTAAATAAAAAATAGCGATTAGAACCGAAATGATATAATGTAATTAATGTAATGATAGAAAATACGCGTTGCCCATGACGACGTATGATTAGGAGCCCGAAGATAGCAAGTTCGAAACCCCGAGCTAGGAGACATCTAATAATGGACGGATTAATCCCCCACTCTCTCTCCTGGCCCGGGAAACCCCATATAGCCTAATATTTTACCCCTTCCTCGCGAGAAAAGAAGAAAAAAGAAAAAAAAGAACTCATTTTCTTTAGCTGTTCGAATTATAATTAGTGGTGAATCTCTTATTATTATTCTATATGTTTATTATTGTATAACAGATGCACTGGAATTCACTTCAAGCATGAGCCAGATTGGCAGTGAATAACATCAAAAAATCCTAATGCTTTGCCGAAGGCAAACTTAAAATGTAGGACCTGAATGACCTTCCAAACCATGGATTCATGATGTTCCACCAGATAAACATGGAAGCATACTGAACTACGAAGAAACGGCAGTGAGATAAAAAAAAAATATGTTACTCTATAGTAACACTATGCGTTTAAGGATTAATATTTCAACAATGATCCGCGCCCTTCTCCCCTAGCCCCTAAACCGTCCTGTTTAGCCGAAAAACCTAGGTAAGGGTAACAAAAAAATTGTTGAATATTACAATACTTCGCAGCATATACCTATTAATGATTTTTGATCATGGAATCACACTCTTAGTTCTCATAATTTTTACCCTGAAATCTTCCTTTGGAATAATGATCCCCCGTGAGAACTGTTGGAAATACTTTGCTTCCAGTAATTACACCGTCAACCTCCCGACCCCATTAATTTTCGTAATTAATTCGTTTCCTTGGAGATACTAAACGGACCTTTATCAGCCGCCAAGTTTCTCCGCAAATTTACTTAAGGCACTCGCGCTGTGTCTTCATTCCGCCATTATCTCAAAGCCTATCTATCACTGCCTCGGAAAATGGTTTCTTTATCGATGTCTGGAGCTTCCTAATGGTATATTTCTGCTATAGTATATTCCATTTTCATACTACACGATATGTGTTGAAGTATGTGGCTTAGAAAGGAGTTACCATCCAATAAATTAAAAAAATAAATTAAAGTTATAGGAATACTATCAATAAAAAAAATAGAGCGAAATACTAAATCAGTAAAGCTTTCTCATTTTCCATGCATTATTACAACAAAAAAGAAAAGTAAAATAACATCTCATGATTGAGCAATAGATATAATACATTAACAAGTAGCTTACTATAACATTCGAAACAAATAGAAACAGTTAAGTTGATACGATGTCCGTTCATAGCGAAAAAGAGCAAGACCTCAAAAATGCGGAGGTCCATAAAAAAAATTTCATTGTACTTGCAAGAAATGAAGATTTTAAGAAATCTTTAGAAATAGTTGTTTTTTTTTTTTGTAAATTTATTTGGTCTAGTGAAGTCCGATTTTTTTTTTTTTCAACTGGTCTTAATCCCGTTTGATAATAAAAAAAATTGAATAATGATTGGTTATATTTCCTTTGAAAAGTTTTCGTGATTGTTGATGTTTTAACCATAAAAGTATATGGTGCTGTTAAATGCTGTTAAATCGATAAAAATGCTTGTTTTAAAACTTCATTTTTAATATTTTTTAATATTAACTTTATTATATTAATTTAATATAAACAGGAAAGAAATTGGTAAAACGCTGTAGCCTATTGCCTAGTGGAGCATTGTCACATGTGACATCTTGTCTTATTCATTCATTTTTAGAGATGAAGTTTTAAAAATTTGTGAATAGGGATAGCCCAAATTTCATAAATAATTAATATACAATGTAATGTACATGAAACCAAAAAAAAAGTTTAAAAGTTTTTTTGAGCAAAATGTATGTTAAAAGGCACAGAACGTTCGAGGACAGAAGTTCAAGAGTGTTTGTTCGCCTCCGATTTATATGTGAACGATCATTTAGTGTGTCAGTCTGAACATTGACAGCGTAGAATACAGTTACTTTTTCTAAAAATTAGTAAAAGTCTGTTCTGCCAATGTTGCATTAGACTGTTCCATTTTGTCACCTTGCTATTAATTGGAGTTCTAATGATTTTATTTGTTATTTATTATTATTGTATTTCACATAAATAATAGTTATTTTCATCACTAGTACGCAAAGTGTGTGTTTTCGGTACGAGGTATAGTTTTACGAGCGAGGCGAAGCCGAGCTCGGAAAAAAGACCGAGTACCGAAAACACACTCATCGTACGTGTGATGAAAATTATTTTTCATTATACTGAGAATATAGATCCTTATACTATTCTTATATATATACGGAAATTGATTTATATATTTTAAAATGTATATTAGGAACCCAACGCTTCCTTTGCTTGATTTAGAATGTCATCAGGTATCTCTAAAGAATGGTTGTAATCAGACATTGTTTATGACTAAAATTTTTTAACTGTGAAATACTAAATGATAATTTAAATTGATAGTTTTCATTACAATATTTCGGTAGCAGGTGTTTTCAATACATGGTTTCAGAAAGCAAAGTTAATTTATCACATGATATCTTTTCTGTACTAATATTCAATAATAGTACAGAAAAGAATCTTTTACCTCCTAGTACAGAAAAGGGGTACTTTGCGTACTCAAAACATGTATTGAAAACACGTGTTACATATGCAGTGTAATGAAAAAGTATTTAAACACTCAGTTTTCAATCAGTTTTACAATGTTAAATATTTTTCATCAATGTTATAATTAATTATAATGATTAATTAATGTTTGCTCATTGTTGAGATGACTACTCTAATTTTTATTGCTCCATGGATAACCCGTCAATTGAAGCTATTAATGCCGTGTAATTGTTTGTTTGTTTAACGTCACTTTCGGCCAAACGGACGATTGGAACCCTAAATGTTGCCTATCCAGGTATAATTAGGATCTTTACAGAGTACCTGGCATCGAACAGACTCGAGACCTCCATTTTACGTCCTATCTGAGGGACGGCACAGCCAAGGAAATTTTACTCTCTTTAAAATATTCTAGTGCCACCAAGTGGAGCGAACCCGCCACCTTTGGTATATTGTAGGTTGCTATGCTAACCACTACACCACAGGTGACCCCGCCGTGTAATTGTGGTAATGTCTGATGTACTAAAACGCTGTGATGGGAGCAGCTGTAATGAGAAGAATGCATTACAGTTAAATTGAAAGGCATCAATCAGAGCTTCTAACTAAGTGCTAATGAATCACTGTTGTTAAATAGACTATTGGAAGCAACGAATAAATAAATATATAGTTCCAGTTTTAATATTTAATTAAATAATCGTAAAATGTTTAGATAGAAATATTATTATTTTCTCCACATTCAACTGATTCAATTCTTGAAATTTATTTATCAAATTCGATGGTATAGAAAGAGCTATTTTCCATACGGTTGTATATTGCACTGCTCAACATTCATTTTGTTAATTTTTAATTTATTTTAATTCTTTTTTTTAATCAAAATTAAAAAAAAAAATGAATGTATTTTTAAAACGAAAATAAATTAAATTTTTCAATAGAACAGTATGCGTGTAATGTATATATTAAGGAATCATCAAGGGTGTGCCACTTCCATCTATATTGTTTAAAACAAAATTCAAAGAGTTATTGTTGGAAGGATGTGCCCAACCTTTCACCACTCGTATATTGATTTTTCTTGTATATAGGTACAATTAGGAATGATAATATATAATAAAATATCTTTACTTTGATTGTAATTAATTATTATCAAACATACCTGCTCTCAAGCACATATTTATCCTATGAAGAGAACTTTTTATTTAAATTGAAATCACAGAAGAAAAAAAAAGCAGGTTTCATATATTTAAACACAAATCATTGAAAGTTTGTCATTAAAAGTGGAAAGGTGTTCATACTATCCAATAAAACGTTGATTGAAATATCTACTTAAAACAATTAGTAAACATTAACGGATAAGGGTATCATAGAAAAACACCCGGAAGCGAAATAAATTTTTTAAATGTAATAATAAATGTCTTGGATCAAAGTATTTTTGTACCCGAAAAGTGCAGGAAATGCAAATTATTCTACCTTTATTGATCAAATTGTCCTTTAATTAGGTATAAAAACTGGCAGTTGATTGTAAGTTTAAATCAAATCTCTGAAGCCAAAATTGAACCGAAACCTTTGATTTGTTCTTAATTGGGTTGTTACACTAACAAGTGCGGCCATTACGGTATTTTTAATAATTGATTATAGTTGTAAGTTATTTTTAAAGAAATGAAATAACGAATGAATAAAGGGGTCACCTGTGTTTTAGTGGTTAGCATAGCAGCCTAAAATGCTAAAGGTCACGCCTCTAGCATTTAGCATAGCCTCTAGTTTGTGTAAATAGTTTTGTATTTCAGTCGTTCATTACAGTATTCTGCTGATCTTCCAGTATCTATGCTTCTGAAGTAACATTGGTGTGATAATTGAACTTATTTGTATTAGTTATTTTTAAAATTTGATAATATATCAGTGGAGAACTTAGATACTGATCGAGCTCAGGGTTAGTTTGGTTGGGGGGTAGTACACTCTGTTTTTGCGAATATGTAGTAAAAACTCTAACCTTGAACTCTAGGGACTATGTATGGTAGTCGAGCGCGAGGCAAGCCCCTTAGCACAATCCCCTATTAACTCAGGGGTTTATCAAATAATGGATTAACCCAGGAGTTCATGAAGTCTTCACAATAGCGCTAGGTAATTACAGAGATGAACCCTATGGATTTCAGACCATGACTTCCAAACGTCACACACTAATTTGGAAAGATTGAAAAATTTTGAATGGAGTCTGCTGTACAAAAATTAAATTTAGCGATTATTATAAAAATTAAAAAATAATTGAACTGCCTACTCAAAAATTAATATGTGATAAATTCATGGTATAGAAGAACATCCTCCACTTCTAATTAATGAAAAACGTACTCATTTATATAATAGAAAAGCAGTTCAGGTAGTTTCGTTCCAAAATAAATTTTTACTAGGTACGCTTTTTTTTATGCTCCGTAGTATTTCTTCATCTTACATACCTTTTGTTGGTACGGAAACAATGAAACCTGGGTCAAAGAGAAAGATTTCTTTCAGTCTAATGAAGAAAAGGCTTTTTCATTTCCAGAGACTATCCGAGTCTAAAAAATAAAAAATAACTACAAATGTTACTTCGTATAATTACTTTATATATATTTCTTTTTATCATAATAACTGTATATGTATTCTTTTTACTTTATAAGTTCGTACATTGAATAATGGATCAAAACGTGATTTTTACCTAAACTATGTGATACTATGAGGTAAAATATTATTTTCGGATGTTTTTACGTTGCTGAATCGAATAAGACCATTCTTTTGACACAGTCAGCAGGTTGAAAGTTATCACTGATTTTAAAGGGAAAATCATACTTTGCAGATGAATTTTTTTCTAAATGTTCATGGTACAAACTGTCATTTATATTGCTTCATGTCTGTATAAATACTCTGTATGCATACTTGAAATTTCTTGACACATTTTCATTCATTCCTTTAATTCCGGTATCTTTCATGTAAATTTTCTAATGGTTATATTAAATCTTTCTACGATAGGTTGATTGATAGCAAGGATTTTCAGTTATCTTTCTTTTTTAATTTTGGAAAGCTTCTGAGTCCAGAGTAATACAGAGACTCAGGCTACAATTACAAGCTAGACAACAAAGAGTCTCTGCATTAACTGCAGAGACTCAGAAGCCCTGATGAAGATCCACATGTTGCGATCAAAACGTTGGCTTTCCAAAATTAAAAAAAAAAGTCCACTTATGGGTTATCAAAACGTTGGCTTTCCAAAATTAACAAAAAGATAACTGAAAATCCAGACTATCAACCTATCACAAAGAAAAACAGTTGGCTGCCTTTAAATATTTCTAGTATTATTTACAGATTTTCCTTTTTAAAGTTTAACCTAAACACAAGCATGTGCATTTGACCCTTTTTTTAACAAATACCTACGATCTCCCCTTATTTCTGATTTTATATGCACTTAAATAATCATTTTTTTAGCTATAACGTATAATATAATAGTACTGCTGCATAATTGGGTTTTCAACTTTTGTTCTGTTTTAACTTTTTAAAATAGTCTCATTGCATTAAACAATGAAGGAGAATAATGCATTATTTGATCTACTTGGAGCAAAATCAATTTTCAAACGTCCCCTTATTTTTTTGTCTCTCAATTTTGTCTCCTTCTAGACTGGTTGCTCATCTAATTTGGGCGGTATTTTTCGCAAAAGTAAAATCAAATTCTGTATTTATAAGAATTGATATTTGTTTATATATATTTTTAAAAAATATATAAATTGATCAAATCCAGTTATTCGCTTCTAAACACTACTTTTTCAAAATTAATGAGCGAGATCATTGGGCTATTAGATAGTCATTGTGCAACATTAAGTGATAAATTGACTTCACCAATCTATTAACCATTGCTAGGAAAGTGATAGAATGAGAGAGACTAGGATCTATGGAATAATTATAATTTGTTATTTATAATAATAATATTTGTAGAATTATTCCATCTTCAAATTAAAAAATGTTTTAATTAATTAAGCAGGACTTTTCTTTGTATTACAATCTACTAAAAACTGCTTAAGGTGTTACAAATGGAACTTGAAGCAATCATTAGGTAAACTATTTGTGGGACACAAGAAGTGAAGTATGGTCTTCAAGATGACTTTTGTACAATGTTACTGCGTTCCAGAAATATAATTAAAAATGATTATTATGTATTCTCAAGCACTTGGAATTATATAGTTTATTATGTATTATTATAGTGCACCGCATTTCAGGTGGAAATCTATCTTTTATTCTGAATCGTCTTTTTTTTTCTATACATCTTTTGAATGATATCTTTTGAATGGGTTGTCAATAAGAAATATAATTTAAAAATATTAGTGTAATTAGTCTTGTTAATTATGAGTGATACTAGATCTTCTGGCATGTGCCATAGAAACCTCGTCTATGTCGGACTTCTTTCATTTGTTAAGTTTCGAGGTTGAAGATTTCTGTGTAATTTGGTATACACTTCAGATTTTCTGCCTCGTGAATTACCACTGTTCTTCAATGTCTATTATATTTCTCATCCGTTTAGCTTCGGTGAATCTCGTTCAATCTCACTATTATAGGCAACCTATTTTAACTCCGGTTATCTTACGACGACCTGCAACAAGAAGTGTAAAATTAAAGCCTACAAATATATTTGTTTTTTAAACTTCATTTGACGAATCATAAATAGAGTCTCTCCTGGATTCTTTAGGTTTCAACGGTATTTTTGGTAATTTTTTTACTGAAAATTACACTGAACGAAATAGATTTGCGATGTGGTTTCAGTTGATCCAAATAATTCAGTTGTAAAAGAACATCAAAATTAAGATAAACTAGATATATAAAACTCAGCTTTGAAAATATGCGGTCCACCATTCACATCACAACTTCAAACAAAGTCTGTATCACTAAAAGATTGTTCAAATTTAAAAGTGGTTAGTACTGTAACACCAATGTGGATTTAAATAATTTTATTATCATAAAATTATAATACAAAAATGGCAAACAAATAATCATAACTCAAATTAGCAACAAGTTACAAAACAGTAGCTACCCGTGAAATAACAGGTACTTTCTCAAAAGTAACCATATGCTTCGAAGTTCAAGACAAGACTAGTTCATCTCTTCTTATATTTAGTCCGAAATGAAGCAATCTAGAAAGATCTAGATCATTCAAACATGTGATTACGTACTAATACACGAATGTATCGGTTCCATAAAATTCTAGAACTCTTTTCATTTAACAGAAATAATCATCTTTTTTTTTTTTGTTTGTCACTAATATTAGCGTTAATTTATTTTTTCTCTTATTATAAACGACTAATATCATAAAATATTTTAAAAGAGGGGGGCCAGTGTGGCTGTGCGGTAAAGCGCCGTACTGCCGGAGCTGCGGGTTCGAGTCCCGCCCTGGGTGGTGCTTTTCTTTCGTAGGAAAAGTATCACCCAGTGCCATGGGTGTTAGTATGGGCAGTATAGGGCTTCAAGTGGAAGCCTTAAAGTCCCAAAAAAAAAAAAAAAAAAAAAATTACAAACTTTGATTCACTTGCCAATATCGAAATGGTAAAACTGAATAAAATTAAACTCTCAGGAATAATCGTAAATCGAATAAACAGTTGTCAATGGCGATTATGAGCTATTGATTATGAATATTTACATTTTTACTATATTATTTTCATTTGACTATCCTTATTTCATTATTGGTAGAAATATATAATCGGGTTCCATGACCTTTTCTAATTCAATATTGATTGAAACGAAGTAATTTAAAAAAAAAAAAAAAAAAAAAAAAAAAAAAAAAAAAAAAAAAAAAAAAAAAAAAAAAACAAGCCCTTTTACATATTCCATTATATATTTTTAGGTTATCTAATCATTTCTATTTATCATTTTATTGGCTAATTTAATTTAATTCAACCGACTTCGATAAAGGAGGTTACCCAATTTGATTAGTATATGCCTTTCTTTTATTGTTTTAATTATATGACTACAAATAATTAATTTATTTTTATTTAATTATATTTAAATGTCGAATAGTTTATAGAAAAAAATTACCTATTTATTGTAATGAAGATTTTTTGAGATAAATGATTTAAATAATTATTTAGTGTAATAAATTATATTATTAGAATACAAACGTTTACAATCAAAATTCATCCCATCATGATTGGGCATTATTAAATAATTTTTACTATTGATCACTCAAATACTTTTAATGTAAGTTATAAATATGTACAATTGATCTCATTTAATAATCTGACATTCAATGATCAATATTTTTTCATTGATTTCCTTATATCATAAGTCTCCTACTAGATTAGAAGTCGGGCGGTGACTTTAACGCACTAGCCAAACTTTCTTTTCTAGTTCAATATAGTATTATTTATAGTTCCATTAATTATCTTCAATTTGCGTCCTCATTGAAATTGGTTTATTTAGGTTTTTTTTATTTACTCACAAAGTTATCATTCTCGATACATACTTATTGTGAATAAATTTTGAAAAATATATGAACATTTATTGTTTCTTTTTTTTTTTTTATTATGGCAGATTTAAAAATGATAAATACAAATTTTGTATTTTTAATGTTTTGAAGAGGAACATGAAAAAAAAAAATTAAATTTACACTTTATAGCGCATGTCTGAAGTTTATTTAATATATTATAAATCATAATAATTATTATTAAACAATATTTGAAAATAATATATATATATATATATATATATATATGAACGTTATAAATTAATAAGCAGTAAATTAATATTAGAAAATTATTTATTACAATACTTACAACTTACTAATACATTTTCACAAATGTAGAAGGCCATTGGTGACCGAAATCTTCTTCCAACTTTTTCACTATGCAGGTTCAAGTCTTTCTAATGCAAGTTGAAATTAATAATATTTCCTGAGCATTAAAGAATGTAAGAAAGCTCATGATGCATGTAGTTCCTATAAGATACAAAGGAAGTGGAAAACCTTTTTGATCAATTTTTATTTTTTATTTCTTTTAGTACCTATATGCGATTGATAGTTAATATTAAAAAAAAATCTATCAAGTACGAGTATTTTTATCATTTTAATCGCGATCAGCAAAACGCAATTAGAATAGTTAAGAAGTGGTGTCGTTTCGAGTCTATCCATTTCTGAACTTCATACAAGTTTAACGGAATATAAAATACTAACTACCAATGATGCTATTGGTAATGTAGGTTTCTCAAATATTTCTGTAGCATATTCGAGTCGATTTGGAGAAGTGAAATTTTAATTTTTTTCATTATCGAAGACATATTTTCATCAGGCGCATCAGGTTACCATACCGTAAAACGTACTACATCCATTTTCAGTGATGATCAGATATAGCAAGTTGTTCATAGGAACTACCAAAACGTTTTCGCGTAAAGGACTTAACGATTTCTTCTACTGAACTGATTTCCAGCTTTGGCAAATTAATAGAAATATTTTGGTAATTGTTTGTTGTAAGTAGAAATCACAAATGCAGTTACTGTGTAATGCAGTGTATCAAAATCAAATGGACAGCCAAGGAATTCAACAGTGAAGGAACACCAGGAACAGCTGTACTTGATATGTATGCAGAAGTGCTACTCTTGGAGAAGTGACTACAGAATGCTTGAGAAATAAGTTATCTTACTTAAAACTTCTTGCATACCTTAAAGTCTGGTTCCGAATGGTTTTGAACGGGTTTCTTCTGGTTTCTACTGATTCTTAAGAATAAGGTTTCTTACACTAGCACTAATCATAGCAATCATATTTTAAAGATTAATTTGATTTGTAAGTGGGTTCTTCTTAGAAATGTTAGGTTCATTTATTTATCTTTTTTTTTTCTTTTTTTTTTATCACATAGTTTGAATAACAGTAATACATTAAATCATTCATCATTATTATCGCATCCATCAGCTGTTTAAATATTTAATTTTTATCACCTTCAGTAAACTTGTAATAATTTCTCTACTTTAATTCTTAAAAAAAAATCGATTAGATAATAGAGCATCAAAAATTAATATAAAAAATCTGTTTAACCACTTTTGCAAATAAGGACTCAAACGATCGCTGCTGGAACTAACCTTTACC
Source organism: Aelia acuminata (assembly GCA_911387785.2). NCBI lineage: Eukaryota > Metazoa > Arthropoda > Insecta > Hemiptera > Pentatomidae > Aelia > Aelia acuminata. The sequence goes on along the minus strand of OU426978.1, from coordinate 182,670,179 downwards.
ACATTAATGCAGGTAGGTACTCATGAATTTAATTTTATTTTTTTAAATAATTCAATTCATTATCAAAATTATTTAATGAATAACTTGAAGAAAACTGTTGCCATTCTCAGGTTATGTTAAAAAGAGATATAGGACAGTCTTTCAATGTCGAAAAATAGCCAATTCCCGATGGGCGTTACCTCGGGCTGGTAAGTTCATTTCTGTATTTCCTCGTCCGAAAATAGGGTAGACAATACACACTTTGCACTTCTTTTGTTCTATATTAGGAATCTATGTATTATGACCCAGGTATAGGTTTAAAGTGAACAATTTTAATGCATCATATTTGATTCTTTGAGAATAATTATTATTTTAAAATGTGCTAATATTGAATGTAATAATCAATCGACACTTATTTTTATTTGAATCTTAGATTGTAAAAATCAATTCCGAGTACGATCGGAACTTACTCAACAAAGTTTGTGCTGATGCATTAGACAAGGCAGGGTTTGATGTAATTCTAAACTGAATTTCGCACGCCATCAAAATATTTATATGTACCATTGAGTAGTAAATTGAAAACTAAAAGTTTAAAAAAAACGTCGTTACGAATATAACAGATGGAGATCTTAATTTAGCTATACATTTGGTGACTAAGAAAATGTTTTTGCATTTAATATTAATTGTATACAGACATTAGATAAAGGTTATGATTGAATAGAAGAAACTTTATTTTAAAATATATATTTTTTAAATCTAATTAATTATGTAAATAAAAAAAAAATACTTATTAGCTTTGTAGAAAATTTACTCAGGATCTCTATACATGTAACCAATACGGTGCCTACCCCAGGCGAGATGAACTGACCTCTACCAGTTGGGGTGGGTAGTAGCTTGAGGTAGGAGTGCAAGGTTGATTTCTCTCATCTGATATGGAATATTTTTTTTATCCGGATGCTTTTATGTCAGTGAGGTATAATTATTATCAAATTATTGTTTATTTTATGATTTCTGAACCTTTTTATGATTTGTTTAACGGAACGATTTTCATAATTTTGTGTTGTGCTAAATCCGTTGATATTGTTTTGTAAAATCCTTATATGCCCTAAATTTTTTTTGTTTCAAAGTAGAAACATATTGAGGTCATGTGTCCTTGTACATGTTTCTGTATTCAATTTATTTTAATCATCATTAATTTATTAAAGTCGTAATGAATTCTTAGAGTTGATAAGTTTTATTTTTTAACGTTTGCATACGTGATTTATAAATCTTTTTATTTCGATATTCATAAACTTGAACGTATGTCCCTATATAAGAAGGAAAACATAGATGAAATATATATTTAAGTATGTACTATTAATATATGTTGGAATACTGATAATAAATACATAGACAAGAATTGCCAACTAGTAAAAAGGATTAAATATATTTCCATCTCTGAATATATATCCTGCATATATGCATAGAAAACAGGATAGATCTTTCCTTTTTCCATCTTATCTCATCTCTTTTTAAATAAAAAATAATGGGAAAAATCATAGGATGAGGTTCCTGATTAACTTTTTTTTTTTTTTTATCTTCGTTTTATTTTTCCATTCGGTCTTCCTACCTACTTCGATTCCATTTGTTTCCCATAAAGATTTTTTTTTGTTTTTTTTGTCATAAGGCAATCAAAAAATCTAATTATTCATAAAGCATGACAATAAAAATGAAACAATAATAGTAAATAGCGTAATTAAAGGAAGTGGTTATCTATTGGAACTGACTATTGATCGTATCGCAAGCCCATTACACGCCCATAAAATGATCTCATTAACAGAAGTTGAGCCCATCCTAGGATTGCCTTGGTTTGGTTACTTTGTTCTACAATTCTATTACTTCGTCCTCTAGATTCCTTCAATTACTATTATCTTTATTTACTTAATTCATAGTAAAAAAAATATATTATAAGGATGCTATTGATTTTATAACATAATAAATGTTATGTATTTTTCAATAGATCGATGGCTATCTTAAAATAAAAAAAAAATAAAATAGAAATTAAATTGAGAAGAATTTCTTTCAAAGGACTACTGATCGACATAGTAATATTTAAAATAATAAAAACGATGTCTAAACTTTTTCCAATCATAGAAAAGGATAAAGAGGATTGTAAGTGCTTCTAATTATAATGAGACGTCTATTGTTATAAATATTCAATATGTTTTTATTTAATTTTTTTTTCACACATTCATCTAATGCCTTTATGATAGACTATCGAGCTATCGTTAATTGGCATTGGTCTACTTCAATTTCATCGCCAATACTCAATAATAATAACGTTGAAATTTTTAGTTCAATTATTAAAATTCAATATTTTTCAATCATTCACATTATTAATACTATGTACTGGTAAATCTAGTGTAGTGTATGGTTTATGGCGATACTTACTAAATAAAAATTTTATCTGACCATGTAAATCATTATTCAGGTTTATTTTATGCTTCTTTGTAATCTAAGGTTATAAGTTCTATGTATACACTTTTTTTAATTTTTTTTTTTTTTTTTTTTAAATAGCTTTGAGATTAATCACCAATATTTATGGCATTCGGAAACACGATGACTGTACAAACATTTATTCTCCACAACGCAGCCCCACCTACTGCATCGAAATTCCACCATTCCTTACAAATCATCTCCCTGTTCCGATTTCTAAGAATAGGTTTCTGTTTCTATGCAATGCGTTTAATTTCGAATACAACTAAACATATTCATTTCTAATTATTATATGAATCAACAGTCCTCGATTTGAAAGTCATCACTTGAATAAAAAAAAGCATATTATGATAATAATAAATAAATAGAAAATTGCTTTTGTATTTATTTTTATAATTAAAAGATTGAGTAACTTTTTCAGTCATTAAGCCTATGATATCGAATCGTGGGGAAATATAAATCATACGACCCAGTACTAGTAGCGCTCGAATCTGTAATATGGTGACCGTTGTAATCTTCAACTCTCTAACATTCGTGTAAAATATTGTTCAATATTTTATTATTTCTTTATTTATCTGATCTTCGTATCTAGGATCGAAAAAAAAATGTTTATTTTTCAACTTTTTTTTTTATTTCTGTACTAAGGAATGTGTTGGTGTGCTCTGTACAAATTACTTTCTGGGAAGTGATTTTATGAAATAATTTCTATCTTTATGATTCAATTGTATTTTTTGTATTTCTGTATTTTTGATTTTTGTTTTTTTTTCAACTATATATGAAGGTGTGAACCATTTAGGTCTTGAATTGTAAGAATCTATATATATTTAATTTTTTTTTTTTTTGTATATTTAAATCATCTAATTATATTTTGTTCGTTTTTTTCTGATTCATTTTCTTTTTTTTTTTTTTCTTTTTTTGTCAGAGTTGAGTCCAAGGCTGGCTGGGTTTTTAGGTGGTGATTTGTATGTACATAAATGTATACCAAGAGCAGTTGATAAAAAAAAAAAAATCTCTATCCAGTATCAAAATCTAGATAAACCATGCTGCTAGGTGAGATAAGAGAAGAAGACTATAGTGCCGGTCGATGTTGGATACGTACGTGAAGGACTGCTGCTCGGCCATCTCCTAGGAAGGCATGAGGCGCTGAAGAGCGGGACTCGGGCACTGCGAACACCCCCGGGCCCCGTTGGAAGAGGGTCCTGCGCAGATCTGACCTGCCCTACAGGGCCAATGTCAGGGGGGAGGGGGCGATCGATGGAGCCCCACGTGGCCTACGCTACTACCGCCGCTACTACTGCTTGCCTGTCTGTCCGCCCACGCCGTCTGCCCTCTCCCTCTCCGTCTACACCCCCACGCTCCTCCTCTATCCCACTCCCCCTGTATATGTTTACATAGGTAAAATTATCTTTTCACTTAAATAAATATATATATATATATATTTTGTATAAAATATAGCACCGAATCTATCCAATAACTTTTATAATTAAAACAAAAATCTTACTTTAAAAATATAAATAGATTTTACTGAACTCTTATGTAGGTATGGTAGCGAGCTGTGGGTTCAGACTCCAATGAACGAACGCATTATGAGGATTTGGGAAATAAAGGGTATCCGAATTATCTTTGGACATTAGGGCCTGCTATGTATTGTGGATGTTGCCGTGATAGGAAAAGGAAATTCAATTAATAATTTAATATCAAATTATGTAAAGTACTGTATATGCTCAAACCGGTGGTCAGTTTTACCTGAAGGTGGCTAGGTCTTGGAAATACCCCTTGTAAGTATTGGGGCAATAAACCTTCTGTTAGAAATTCAAAATAAGCAAAGCTTAGGACCGACAATGCTGCCGACAAACACCCAGGGAAATACCTAAGAAGATTGCTAGAGAAATTTGTGGCCATAAACTCTGGTTTTGCCCCGGCAAAGAGGCCGCTGGGAAACACGTTAAATATAGGAAAGAAGGGAAATTTTAGGCAGCCAGCCAATCAGAAGAAGTCTGGAACCAACCAATCAGGAGAAGTCTGCAGCCAGCCAATCAGAGGAAGTATGAATAGAGTGGGGGAAGGAAGACTTATACGGAGAGGAGAGAGGTTTGAGGGGGGTCGAGGAGTGTGGAGTTCGGAGGAGAGAGAGTTCGGAGGTGGACAGAGGTCGGGGAGTGTGCCAAGAGGGGGTGAGTGGAACGAGAAGGGCAGAGGACCAGATAGGCAGGAGCGGCAGAGTCCAGATTTCCGAGAGAGACCGAGATGTGATGCTGTGCTGAGTCTGAGAGAGCGTCAGAGATGGCAGGGACTGATCCAGCAGATAGGCCAGAGACAACACCAGAGAGTGCCCACCAGATAAGGTTAATACATATACAGTACTACTTGTAATATTGTGTGGTCAGTATTTATTAAATAATGTTAAATTGCCAGTCAGCATCCATTAACTAATTAGTGTCAGTAAAATATCTTTATATGATATATTAAAGGGGGTATTAATGATTTATATTATTGGTCAATAAAATTAAAGATATAGTTCAATTTAGATTTGTTTATTTATTATCATTTACCCTATGCCACAGGTTTATTAAAATAAAATAGAATTGGTAAACACGTCACCTCTGGAAAAGTATCCAATATACAATTGATACATATTCATTATATTAATTTCATATAATCACTTGATATAAGCCGTTACTGGTAACTCCCTCCCGTCTTAGAAAAGCGGGAGACCAGGAAACGTAGCAATTAAAATCCAGGAAACGTAGCAGGCCGCTATCTGATTCAGAACATTGACGGGAAAGGAAAAACAAGGAATTTTCCTGCGAACCTGATCCTGTAGTGTTCATTAAGACGGCAAGGATAAGATGGCTTGGCCGTGTATAGAGAATGCCAGATACCAGAAAAGCTTTTATATAGAAGACATGGAGGAAAGCTGTTAATAGGCAGATCCCGCCTGGGATTGCTTGATGACGAGAGATGGTCTTGCGGCAGATAGGAGTGAGGAGACTTAGAGCAGTGGTGGCTGATAAAGAGGATCGGAAAAGGATCATATCGGAGGCCAAAGTCCTTCCTGGGCAGTAGAGCTAGTGGATTAATAAAAAATATATACAAATAATGTAGGTAATCAATTCGTAGTGGTTCTTTGGTCAATCAGAGCTGCCCTACCTCTTTGGGCTCCTGACTTGGTAGCAAGAGAGAGGTTTCTGTCTGTGCTGCACTGCATTTTAATTGTGTATTAACGATTAGTAATTATAAATGCCAACTAATTGCATGAGTACTAACAGTAGTTAAGTCAGCGTGTATTCTTTGTAGCCTGTGCATATTCCGCTTAAATTATTTTGTAAAGTTTTTATTTTTTTCTTGTTTCTGTAGAGTAGTTTTTTTTTTTTTTTATAGAGTTATCTTTGTTTTGCTTTTGTAGTTTTGCTTATTTAAATATTCTTTATAGTTCAATGAAGTATTTATTGAGTAAACCTATTCAGAAACCCTTGCAAATTATTAGGCGGCGGGATGGCGGAGTGGGAAAACGCGTTAAGAAATGCGCGTTGCCCATGGCATCATGTGATTAGGAACCCGAAGATAGTTCAAAAACCTGGAGCCGGGGGGGCATTTAACAACCCTCGCCATTAATCCCCCACCCTCTCCCCTGGCCCGGAAAACCCCGTATAGCCTGAAGGCGAGGAAGGGGAAGAACAAAAAATAAATAAATAATTTAATCAATAATTTCGAAAATAGTATGCAAGCTATTATTAATTGCAATTTAAGGACAAGTTTGTATTGGGGTGCGATCAGAGAAGAAAAGCCTTTTTTTGCTGGTCTTCAGGACTTGTCCTTAGTCTTTTCCTCTTACAGCATCCTCAACTTCTCTCGGCAACTATAGCTACATAAATATTAACTATAAACATTTTTAATAAACTGAAAAGCTGCTCACTTCGCTGATTTAAGGAATATTTGTATTTAAAAGAAAAACAAATCTACGCGAAATACACTCAATTGGAAATATGAACGACAGAAGGGAGCGTAGGTTGCCGGCAATTTATAACTTATGAAATGATATGAAGCCTATAGGCGGTATTTGAAAAAAGAAATGGTTTAACCCCTTAGGTTTTAAAAATCTAATAACCGAAAAATATCAAAAAAAAAACTCATCAAAACAATCGTAGTTTATAACTAGTAGTAGTAGGATATAACTAGTAGTAGGATTTTCAATTTTCTCTCTATTCATTGATATCTTACAATCTACAGTTATTAAGATAGAAAATTCCTCCTCCGAAAATTCCTTGGGAAGAAGGTTGTGACCGGACTGAGGATCGGTCATACAAAACGTACTAATTCATACATCACAATGGAACAGCTAGTGAAATATAAATATTGCAACAACAAAGTCACAATAAATCCATATTACACTTCACAACTTAAAACTTTTGGATTGAAATCCAAAATAGTCTCAATTTTTGGAGATGATTATAGGAAAATAGATTCAGTATTCAAATTTTTAAAATCCAACAAGTTACTATCAGAAATTTGACGATTCCAATAAGCGATAGATATATATAAGACAAGTTATGATCCAATGAGATGCTGAAGGTTTCTTTGTTTCTTCCGAGACTTACAGGATTTATTATAATCAGTAATTTGATTTTGTATCATGTTAATGGTTGGCTTGATGTACTTTATATCATGGTAATGAACCTAGCATCAAAATAAAACAAAAACCTTCTGCTTAGCTTAGAAAATTTTCCAAAAATTTGATTTTCTTTTGACTGGGTACGTGAGTAATGATTTTTAAGTTGATATTTTGCGAATTAAATGTCATCCCATTGTCAGTATTTGAATTTTTATAATCTCTTGTAAGGAAAATTTGTTTTTAACACTCTTTTAAGAAAGGCTTTGTAACCAGTTTTGGTCATAACCTGTTTTTTTGGCTAGGTTAAAACATGCTGGTTGATGTTCAAGAAAAAATAAAGGTTTAACCAGAAATATTAGGTTTTTTTTTTTTCATAACAATCTAATTTTAAACAATAATCTACATCCATATTATAAACTTCTTTGACAGAAATCTTTTGGTTTTTTTAGTTAATTAAAAAAAAACCTGGAAACTTAAGGTTTCGGCAGAACATATATTCGTCACCATGGTAAAGTAACGAATATGCATAAGTTTTTAGTTGCAAATTCGATTTTAGCGAAAACACAAAAGAATATCGGTTAAATGTTAAAAAATCGCTTCCTAACATAAATTAAACCAAAAATATATAAAATAATTTATTTTTGAAGAGAAAAGATTTGGCTCCGCCGGGAATCGAACCCGGGTCTTCCACGTGACATGCGCGGTATGCTAACCATTACACCACGGAGTCGCTTCCAAACGGTGCCAAATCCTTCCTCTTCACTGACACCTATCCCACGATCTCGCAAGTTTTGCGAGTATTTACGGGAGGTGGACAATTTTTGTCCAATTTCGGGCATCTCTTGACTTTCGTCAATTTTTAAATTATTTTATATTAATTTAACCATTATTGTGGATGACCACCTATTTTTTAAATTATTTTAAATAATTTATTTTTGAAGAGAAAAGATTTGGCTCTGGTCAAATTACCCATTAGCGTTTGGAAGCGACTCCGTGGCGTAATGGTTAGCATACCGCGTATGTCACGCGGAAGACCCGGGTTCGATTCCCGGCGGAGCCAAATCTTTTCTCTTCAAAAATAAATTATTTAAAATAATTTAAAAAATAGGTGGTTATCCACAATAATGGTTAAATTAATATAAAATAATTTAAAAATTGACGAACGCCAAGAGATGCCCAAAACTGGACAAAAATTGTCCACCTCCCGTAAAAACTCGCAAAACTTGCGAGATCGTGGGAGAGGTGTCAGTGAAGAGGAAGGATTTGGCACCGTTTGGAAGCGACTCCGTGGTGTAGCATTATAGGTAATGGTTAGCATACCGCGCATGTCACGCGGAAGACCCGGGTTCGATTCCCGGCGGAGCCAAATCTTTTGTCTTCAAAAATAAATTATTTAAAATAATAAGTAGGTGGTTATCCACAATAATGGTTAAATTAATATAAACCAAAAATAGAAATATATAAATAAGAGAAGTACCTACATTCAACTTTTTATCAGATTATTTTTAAATAAACATATATACATGTAATAGAGCATAAATATGCCCTCTTTAAATGGCAGGAATTAATATTTAGGGACTATCCATTATATAATTGAAATAATAAAAAATATACTTCAAACTTGACATTTTGTTACCATGTCAAAATTTATTATTAGTTATAACACTAATTTTACTAATAATATCAAAATAAAATGTTATATTACTTTTATTAATCCTCTAACGAACCTTTGCTGTTAATGGTAAAAAGTCTGAGTTTGAACCGAAAAAAACATTTTATTTTTACCATCAGACCAAAAGTTGCCTAAATTTTGTAGAACAATCCATACATTTTTATTTCTATTCCTTCCTTAATAAGGCAATATACAATACTGTAAAATAATTTATTTCCAGATGAGAAAAAAAATTATTGGCAAGAGATCCGAGAAAGTTAATAATAAATCGAAAAAAGCTGACACGCAACTTTTGTTATTACAACAGTTACATTTTGTGCTGTCGGGAACATGATTCTATTTTCGATGTCACTATTTGATATACAGAATCGGAGAATAAAACACGGAAAGACTTTGCATCGTGTTGATGGCGTTAGGTTTCTTTGCTTTTAATTTAAAAAAAAAAATTTGTTCTATACTCCTTGCCACATGAAAGGGAGGATGTATCCTACCCCTTTCCAACCTATTCTAGCCTTGTTGGGTTCGCCACGAATTAAAAGTTAACCCGCTCAGGATGCATTCGAACTGTTGCCATTAGGCTCCAGAATTCTGAAGCGGATTGCGCTCGTTCACGCTCGGCCATCTCGGGCTACAAGAACGACGGATTTAAATTCATGCTCTATCAATAAACACTTTTTTGAACTCAATATTCCTTAAACTAAAGTAGGGGTGTCTTCAAGCTTGGAAAAAAAGTTGTTTCTACAAACTGCACTGGTGATAATTACGTTACTTGTTATATTATAATAAAGTGACTGGGCTTCTTCTTTATCATGTTTGGCGTTCAGTTTCCATCCTCTGCCCCCCTAAAATATTAAATTATGTCATATTAAAAAAAGAATGAGAATAGAATAGAATAATTATTATTTTAAAGGGTTTAAACAAAAAAATAAATTGTTTAAATACGAAGTTATGTCCGATTCGGATGTGATCGCACAATTCGTTAGGAGAGATGCTAAAAAAATATTTGCCAGGTTGGGATCGGATTAAAGGAGTTGGTAGAGAATGAGGGTCGATATACTATTAACTCCACGGGCCAGCTTCATCCACTTTCAATTGAATCTCAAGAAATAGGATTTTGAGAATTCAGGCAGATCTACTGAGTAGTTTAACACCCCGTACGGGATAGAAAAAAAAAAAAAAAAAAAAAAAGAAAGCAATTGAATCCGAAAGCGGTTGGTACCGATTTAAATTTTTCCCAATCAGTAGTTCACTTACTTTTCTAGGATTATAAAATGGCAGGCAACAAATAAAATCGAGCATTAAAAGAAAGAAATTACAAAAAAAAGAAATGTCAATTATATTTATTTTAGTGTTTATTGCCTCTATAGTAGAGTGCCATTGGCATAAAATGGTAGCATTAGAATATTTTTTTTAGGATAATTTTTAAACAGAATATTATTCGGAATATTTTTTATTTCATAGATGTCTCAAGATATAAACCATTTTGTCTACATGGTGACGACACGTAAAAAATGGGAATATGGGGGCTTTAATGGGGTCCCCCCCCCCCCGGTAGTAGTGGGAACTTTTCTGTTTCTTACTATTATGGTACACCCCTTATGAGTACTTTCCCAAAGTTTCAAAACTTTGTCAATTATTTTCCCCATCTGCTGTCTTTGTTTACTTTTTTGCCTGGGTTAATAGCAGTTGATTTTCCAGTAATATGAAATACATGAAATTAAATGATTAAAACACGAATTCATAATATTGATGAAAACTTATTAATACAAAATTAGTATTATCTATCAAATTTATAAAAATTCAACAAGAAATTGCGTTATATTAACAATAACAAGAATCAAATAGGTCAAATTAAATTTTACTGAAATCGAATTAATATTTACAAGAAAATCAAAAAAGAAAATTAAGAGAGGCTTATAAGCTTTATAGCAACTTTTTTTTGTTTATTTATTATCACACAAACCAGTGTTGAATAATAAAAAAAAAAAAAAAAAAAAAGAGAGAAATATACATTATATTCAGAAAAAATAATGAGGCATTGACCCTATTCTTCGAAAACATCGGTTTCAAAAACGCAAAACGGAAGCGCAAAAATGTTCCGAAATTCTTAGGTCTATTCCAGACATTATTCCAAAAGTCACTGTAATAGAGCAAAATTTCAAATGCCACTGTGGTAGAACAAATAAATATTGGACGATAAAATTTCATTAATTTATTTACTATGAAATATCACTTACTTTGAATATCAGTTGTCCGTTTGTTTACTGATATTTGTCAGCTTTATTTACTGAGTATTTCATTGAAAACTTTTGAAACTAAACCTGAGTCTAAAATTATATATTAAGTGATAAAATAGAAGTATTTGACACTTATTTATGAAATATTCATTGGGACATAGTTATATAGAGGGTAATCGTGTCGGACATTGTCACATAAATACACCATGTCCTGGGGCTTGCGTTACATTAACACTTAAATACGAACACGAACCTGCATACATTACAGAGCAACAATACGATAGAACCTCAACTATATATGGTAATAAGGTTGTAATTGAATTCGCTTAAGCTTTACTTAAAATACATACCTATGTGGTGAATGATATGTCGTGCATTAAAAAAAAATATTATAATGACATTTTTTTTTTATTTTTTTTTTTTTGTGGCCATAGATCGACCACTAATAGTTCCTTAGGATCACTTATTTTATTTTTAATGTCCGACATTTTGGCTTTCACAAGCCATTGCCAATGTTAGTAAATAATAAAAGAAATCTCAGTTTATCCTGACAATATACATTTGAAAAATAAATCACTTAATTAGCAATAAGATCTTGTCAAACAAAATTTAAAAATTATAACTGTATAATTATAAAAACTCAAATCATCTGAAAGTTTCCAAGTAAAATGTCTACACTTATGTTTCCAAAATAAATATAAAATTCTGGTGCGAGCGCGCAACTCACATTTACTTACCAACTTACTTAGATTAGAAGTTGATGTGTTTTGATTGCCACTTCTCAAAGTCACACATTTTTCCACATTCATTTCTTATTTTTGTTTTTATTTGCTCTATAAAAAACTCTCATCTTTTTTTATTATTAAATAAAAATGTTTACTTGTGATAATTCGGCAATGCAAGCATGATACTCCAAGTCATCTGATTTTTTAATTCCCTATGTAGTTGTTGAAATTCATTTAGTTAACATGAAACAAATGATTTCCATTAAATGTGAACGACTTTAATTACGAACAATGTTCTGTCATTAAAAGCGTACTCCGCATGCGTGGGCTCAACGTGTTTTATGAGTTGACGGCATATTTTTCTTTTTTTCTCCTCTATATGTTTACTTGATTTTTTCATATTTCATAACGGGCATATATATACATAATATGCCCAGTTTGATCAAAATCGTTAAAACTATTTTTAAGTAAATAAAAAAACCACGTAAAAATGAGACAAAATTTATTAAGTAACGTCCCCCCACCAATTGATCAATTTTGATGAAATGTTTGCTGTCACATCGCGGGCATATACATACACTAAATACCCAATTTCAGGTTCGCACGGTTTATAGTTTTTGAGCTAGTCTGTTCACACACACACACACACACACACACACACACACACACACACACACACACACACACACACACACACACACACACACAAACACACACACAGACCATTTTGCGGGACCTCAAAACGTATATTTCCGTTGAAAACCGGAAGTCGAAATTTTACACGATCGCAATTATTTCCCTTACTATATATTTCATATAATTTTAGAATTTTCACTACTGATTTTTTTTTTTAATTATTAGAGTGAGAATACCTATTAATATTAATGCAAGGCCAGAAAATTAGTTTAATAATGATTAAATTTTTTTTTTTTACTTTCTATAATAATTCAATTACTAATTGAAAAGAGAAATGAAATAATAAAAGAATTATAAAATAAATCATTAAATTAAATTTAGATTTTAACCAAATATTAATGTAATAAATAATATCCAAACTATTTACTTCTTCTCCATATTCATATCTGTGCTACATTTTGGTAAATTTCCAGAAATAAATGCTATGGTCAATAGTCCTAATTACTTATAAATTCCATTAGTATTGTGGAAAACTTTCATTTAGCTGTGTCTAGCCGAAACGAAGGAAACAAATATTAATAGCTCGGTATTATGGCTCCCATGAAAAACAAAAAATATGTGACATGGAATCATGGGGCCGGTATGACCGAGTGGACAAAGGCGCTTGGAATAGGTAATCAAAGTTAAGCAACGTCCAGAGTGTTTAGAACTTGGATGGGGGACCGCTCCAATTGGGTGACCACCCGCCAATGAACGATACGCAGTCATCGCCTACCCCGGCCCCGGGTATGTGAGGCCCGTCAGCCTACTGAAGACGACTCACGGAGTGAAAAACCTTCCCCGTATATCTCATCGAGAATCGTGGTATGTTTTTCCAGGATGTCAGTAACCGCCCGGAGGTTCGGTACAAGGACGGTATGCTTCAGGGAAAGAAATATATGTTCTCGGGGCCTGCTGACTCTGTGCTATTATAATTCTTTGACCTAGACCAGTTTATCACTGTCCTTTTACCCGAGAGAGCTGACGCTTGGATATGATCTATGGACAGTCTGCCGCTGCACCATGGTGACCATGGCTTGCAGCAACGTGAGGTTTGGGCTACCCCCTCCAGACTGTCTGTGCTCCAGCAAGTAACAAAAATGTCTGTAAGAAGACCACACTGCGCGGCCAAAGGATTCATTAGACCTAAAGCGCCAACCGAAAAAAAAAAAGTGTGACATGGAATCATTTACCTCTGAAGTGGTATAATTATTAGATATAATTAGTCATATAAATAATTATTTTAGGATATAAACTAGTAAAATAGTAGTTATTTATTTTACTAAAGAAAAGAAATAATCCTATGTCGGCTAAGAATTTGTCATTGCGAATTCTCCCATGCATACTTTCTTCACGACCTGTGCTAAATGTTAAACGACTTAATGACAGTTTTGCATATGTTGGAGAAATTTATAAATGTTCTGAAAAATATCAAATTTAAGGTTATAAAAAAAAAAACCAAAGAAATTTTGCCAATCACCCTATCAGGAAAAGAAAAAATTAACAATAAATAAACATTAAAAATTTTACGATTATTTACTTTTTTACAGAATTAATAAACACCGTTAACCATTCGTGACCAGGTAATAATGACTTTATTGTTTCATTTTGGAACTGATTGAAATAGCATAAGATAGCCGAATTCCATCATGGGAGATAAAGATGGCAAGGAAGGCAAGCATGTTTGATTAAAAAAAAAAATCGTAGATTTATCAAAATTTCTGAGCGTTCATTCCTGATGATTTCCGTAAAGCAATAAGCCAATTCTCGATGCTAAGGAACCTTTTTTATAAAAAATAAAATTAGGAAGTTGGTTATAAAGTGGAGAGCTTGCGGATTTAACTCGGACAGGGGAAGGTGGGAGATATTGCTAATTAGAGGGCGGGAGTGAATATATTGCTTCCACTGTCGTCCTCTCTGGCCTGTCTCCAAGGGGCTACAATTCTCTTTCTCACCCCTCACTCTTTCTCTCTCTCTCTCTCACTCTCTCTCTCTCTCTCTCTCTCTCTCTCTCTCACTCTCTCTCTCTCACTCACTCTCTCTCTCTCTCTCTCTCTCACACTCTCTCTCTCACACTCTCTATCTCGCTCTCTCTCTCTCTCACACACACACTCTTTCTCCCTCCCTCGCTCTTATTAGGACTCACTATTAAGTCTATCCTTTCTTCCTAGACATTTCAGATTTATGCGCGCTAAAAGAGGCCAACAAATCAAATGTGAAAAAATAATCTCAGGGTCCCCATCACGACATACATAGATTTCTCAGGAAGGTTTTAAATTCTGGTATAATTAGGCTTTACCATTTATTACAAATGAATAAGTTTTTAAAACCTAGGGAAAAATATTGATTGGTGAAAATGATCGATCTAGAATAATAAGATTTCATGTTGAAGATGAAGGCGAACGCAAAGGAAGCTGCACCATCAAGATGGAGGATACTGGAAAGATCTTGGGTCTAACAAACTTGGAAGTCAACTGTCAAGATAACTTGTGGTTAAAGTTTCAGGAGACCTGGTCCCACTTCGAAGAGCTGCACCAGATAATGGGTGTTATGACTGATAGCAGCTGTGATGTAAGTTGCAACGATAGGCTGAAATTGGTGAACGATTCGTCAACCAACTCATTCTCACTGCTGATTTCCTGTCTTCAACCGATGAGTGTGATTGAGAAATAGCATCACGGTTAGTGAACTGGTTGCTTAATTTGGTAAGGACGGATAACAAACGAATCCCTAAAAAATTGAGAGCACCAACCCAATGGATATCCGTCCTATCCAAGATAGGAGTTTTTATTGACTTGAATGAAAGAAGAATTTCAGACAGGGAAACATCGTTGGATATAACTTTCAGATTAGCTTAAAAATTTTCAAATGTGCCAGAATAGGATAATCAAGTTATTCGGTCACAATGAAGTTGAAATAACTTAACGAGATATTTTATTCACTAAGGGGCAACGTTTAGAACTACTGTTAAGGTCATAATTATGGCTAATAAAAGCAGAAACAATATACCTACCTGAGATAACTTTATTACGAGATCTCTTTTACAGATTTATAACTCGGAATCTTTTATAAACAATTATTCTTTCTGATCCGATCTCGAAAAATAGGTATTAGCTCATCCAGTTCTAAAAATTTAATGATACCAATTCAATCAAGTTAAGATATTGATGATTACGAAGTAAAAAAAGAAAAGTGAGTTTTGCGTTCGGAGCTCAATTTTTATTTTATGATTGAAATCTCCTTACGCTTTGCCGGTTCTATTTTCTATTTCAGAGATGGGGCAAATTTTATATTGATTTGAACTTTATCTTAGTATTAAAGAATTGAATAAAGAAAAAAAGAATAATGATGATAATAATTGCGATACCATACAAGAATATATTAGCAGATTAGTAACATTTACAAAGGGAAAACAAATAGTAATATTCACACTAAGAAAAACAATGAAGAGGAAAATGAAATAAAATAACTGTAAATTCAGGGCCGTGGCCGAAGGGATAGCGTCTCCGACTCAGTGACGGCCTCACTGAACAGACTCAGCGGCTTGCCACGGATTAGAAGAGGTTGGTTACCCGTAGATAACCCGTCCCGATTAGCCCTCGTGGCATAAAGCGAACGTTAAAAAAAAAAAAAAATCTGGTGCGTGCTCGCAACACACAACTTTCACTTACCAACTTACTTACCATAGATTAGAAATTAATGCGTTTTGTTAATTGCAACTTCTCAAATGAACAGAACGGCTTTAATTATGAACAATGGTCTGTCACTAAAGGCGTACTCTGCATGCGTGGGCTCAAAGAGTTTTATGATTTGACCAAATATTTTTCTTCTTTTCCCCTCTATACGTTTTCTTTATTTTTATCATATCTCATATTTAGCCATTTCTTATTTTTAGGCGTAACGAGAGACAGTTAATTTCTCCATATAAACAAAAACAAAGGTACTTTATAGGAAACAAAAAAACTAACAAAAAGTTCCCCCCAAAAACGCCTCAGAACATTTTAATCATGATAAAGCTTACTGGATATTAAAGAACACCTTATTTTCATTAAACATGACGAATTTGATCAAAATCGTTAAAGCCGTTTTTGATATAATCGGAAAAAAGGTAAAAATTGGAAAAATAGTTATAAAATAAAGTGCCCCCTCCGTTTGACCAATTTTGATGAAATATTGGTTGTCACATCTTTGGGATATACATACATTAAATACCCAGTTTGATCAAAATCGTTAATGTGGTTTTTGAGTAATTAAAAAAAACACGTGAAAATGGGACAACATTTATTAAGTAAAGTGCCCCCTCTCATTGATCAATTTTAATGAAATTTTGGGTGTCACATCTTTGTCATATGCATACATCAAATACCCAGTTTGATCAAAATCCTTATAGCCTTTTTTGAGTAAATAAAAAAAAACACGTGAAAATGATACAAAATTTATTAAGTAAAGTCCACCCTCCGGCTAATCAATTTTGATGAAATTTTTACAGTAATATCTTGGGCATATTACTACATCAAATAGTCAGTTTAATCAAAATCGTTAGAGCCGTTTTTGAGATAATCGGAAAAAAATTAAAAAGTTATTAAATAAAGTACCCCCTCCCTTTGAGCAATTTTAATGAAATTTTTGCTGTCACATCGCGGGCATATACATATACTAAATAACAAATTTCAGGTTCGCAGGGTTTATAGTTTTTGAGCTAGTCTGTTCACACACACACACACACACACACACACACACACACACAGACCATTTCGCGGGACTTAGTTATTTAGACTCAGGGTACCCCAAAACGTGTATTTCCGTTGAAAACCGGAAGTCAAAATTTTTCACGATCGCAATACCTCCACTTACTATATATTTCATATATAGGTAAGTGAAAGTAAAAAAAAATCATAACCAATAAAACAAAATATAAAACTAATAAAGCTCAAATTAAAATCTTATCTCTCATAAGATGAAAAAAATACCTACCATCAATAAAATAAAGTATTGATTTTAGTAGTTAAAAAATTTATAATAAAATTCAAATAATGAACTGTAATCTTAAGAATTTTTCCTAAACGAGAGAGGGAGAGATAAAAGTATACATGGGAAAATATATATTTAATAAAAATATCCAAATAAATACCCTTTACCAGGGCTCACCGAAATTCCGTCGAGGCAGGTGACAAACATTGTGGCCAGTCTTCTACTTCATCTTCTTATTCAGTATTTCATCACGATTTAGGTGAATTTTTAAGACGTCGTGGACACAGCTTAAATAGACGTGCATCACCAATAAGTGCCATGAGTCGACTGAACGCTTATGTAAAGAATCTCTCTGTATTTCTCACTCAGTATTCTCTCTTGTTAATCCATAAAACATATAAATTAAACATATATTCTAAATAGCGCAAATATTTATATCTTCTCACATAGGAAACTATACAAATTATTTTAAAAATTTACTTTTAAAATAAAAAATGTTTGATCAGCTCAAACAGTGAGTAATAAGCTACAGAATGTGCATTTAGGGCAAATCAGTCGATGATGACAAAAGGCGACTTAGCCGAAACTTGTAACGGAGTAATGGCAAATCGAGATTGACTAATCGTCTGTAGATAAACAAAATAGGTCCCTGCCTCGGTTAAACTAACCGGTCGAAGGCACTAATGTGCCTAGGCCACTATTGATTCTCCCCAATGTCTTCAAAGTCTCACTCTTTGTCTTTTGTAAAAAAATGGGTCGAATCTCTTGCTCATTATTCATAGAACTTTATTTTAACGAGGCACGCGACTGCCTTCACGTAAATAGAAGAAAAAAATTGAAAGAGAAAATGCTATACATAAAAGAATTTATGTAGTCGTTATTTTGGCGATAAAAATATTAGCCAATAGACATATTCAATGATTACCTTAATTTCAGAATGTTCATTCTAAGCCTCCTCCACAGTTGGTATCTAACATGCAAAATGTGGCCACTTTTATGTTTGGTTCACATTTTAGAGTCTTTCAGCTAAAATATTTAAACAAGCTAAAATAATACATATACGGCTAGTATATTTCTATTTCTTATTAAATTATTATTATTATTGTTGTATATTCCTACAAACGAGCTAAAATAATACATATACAGCTAAATTAATACATATACAGTTCAGTCACAAAGTAGGATGTGTTTATGGGATCCGTAGAGCATTGGGGACGAAACAAAATTTTGAAATTAGGAATACTGATTACTATAATAACAAAATCCTGTATTCTTTCTCTGCAATTGTCCTAATAATACCACCTTCAAATCAGATAATCCTACGATGAAAAAATACTCTCTAACACATCTAGACATTCCAGTAGGTGACATTCATAGGGTCAATAGGCATGTGGCACATTGAATAGCGTCTAGCCTGGTTTTTATTAATTACTGTTTTTTTATTTTTTTTTATTATTTTTAATACACTATTTGGTACATTGATGTATATCTATTGTTATTTACATCAGTTACAGCATATTAAAAATCATTAGCGAATAAAATTCCTTTTCAAATCGAAAAGAGAGCTGAACTTAAAACTGAGCCCTGTGAAACACCAATATTTTCTGATTCGCTTCCTCCAACAACAAAATCTGTAGTAACTGGTTCCAAGAAAACCCTTTATAAATCGGATCATGTACCCCTTTATTTCCAATGTTTTTTATTTTCAGAATATTCATATCCCCGTAATGTGTGGAAGGATTTATGGATGTCAAAAAATATTGCTATGGAATACTTTTTCTGAGTAAATGATTCTTGAATGGCGGAGGTTAGCCTAATTAAGTTGTCGATAGTAGAACCGTGGAGGTTTTTTAATAGGCGATTTCATTCCAGGATCCAAATCAGTTTTTTTTATTTTACGATCTTCTCATGACCTTACTAAGTTGGTTAGAGAGTTAGCACTAGAGTTTTGTTTGTTTTTGTAAAGCATATGAGATTGTTTCCATCCGGTAGGAAGGTAAGCATTTGAAGCCAGAATTTTTCCCAAAGGTGTTTAAGCATGCTGTATCCACTGTATGACGTGTCCATGCCCAGCATACGCAGGTCCTGGAGATTTACCATTACCGTTTTCAGTGCTGTCTTAAATTAAACAAAACTGAACCTTTTTTTTTTATATTTCAGCGTCATCTTGAGACATGAACTCGATCTAATGGTTTTCCATATTCCTTTTGTAGTTTAAAAATTCTTCCTCAAAAGGTATTCCTAAAAAAACTACTTATCTCTTGTTGAAAATATTGTTTATTTATTATAATATTATATAATTATTTTTTTTATAAATTATTTCTTGTCTGTCAAAGTTTGGTATTCATTTTATTTTCGATGAATTTTGAGCTGTTCGCTAAATATTTCAGCATATCAGAATTGATATCAAGAAACTGTGTGAATCGATGAAAAGAATTAGACGTATTTTCGAGGATAAAATCTCTTAAAAGGTTTCTTTTTTCATTTAAAAACATTCAAAATAGCATGAAAAAATCATCGCAAATTCATTATCATGACATATTGTATTATCTATTTTTACTGAAATATTTGATATTTCAACTCCTATATAAACAGAAGTATGTCAAGTATTGACGTCCTTTTTGCCTAATGTGCCAATTACAACGATTTCTAAATTTCTTGTCCTATTTTCGTATTGAAAAAAAAAACGAAATGTATAAATTATAAATATGAAAATAAATCTACCATTTATGGCAATCATACCAATAATCCTTTTCTCAAAATTAATTTAATTACGATTTTATAGAAATAACGAACTATAAAATTATGGGCTATGGAAGATATGACCATTTATTGGGATTAATATCGCAGACAGGGGAGGAGGCTGAATAAATAGCCACAATATAGACTGTGTGTCTGTTATATTGTAGGTTAGTTGCGCCTGCGCAGTTCTAGGGGTAAACGCCCTACCTCCCCACAGCGGCTTGCAAAAATGTTCTTATTATACAGTATATTGCAGTTACATGTTCCTACTACAACTACATAACTAAGTTACATATATTTATCGTAAAGTAATTATTGTATCTTCCTCAGATTATAGCTGATCAGTTTAGGCCCAGCCATCAAACTGATTGTATCTTTCCGGGATAATAAATCTATAACTAGATAATTTTTTATTCCTGTTGAACCTACACTAACAATTCTATAAATTTTTGGCCAAATAAATTCGAAAAACTTTCTTTTTTTTTTTTACTCAAGGGACGAAGAAACAAAGTTTTTCTTTCTAATTTTAATATTGTCTTAGATAAGTTGTTTGTTCATTTTTTTGTCTTTTTAGATCCCGATTTTTTTAAAGCATTTCATAGATCCAGCCATTGACGAGTTCTTACATTTTGCTTCCCTCTTTGGATCCCCATCATTCCCAACTTATATTGGGAATCTAGCCCTAAGTAGGTCTTGGGACATACGATTTTGAGGAATATTCCTTCATTTAGGATGGAGGTTATAACTGGGGTATCCGGGAATGCATATTTTAATTCATTTTAATAATAAGGAAGCACGCAAAAGACAGAACCCAAAAAAAAAAAAAAAAAAAAAAATCTGTACAAAAAAAGCATTTATTTTTAAATTTATGTTTAAATTCCGTGCGAGATGCTTGGCCACTAATAAAACCTTGAATACAATTTTAAATATAAATTCTTCAGTAATTTATATGGGGAAAATAATTAGAAAATTTAGTATTTCTTAAAAAAGTATTGCTTATAGGCATACATGATTCAAAGTGCTTTGTTTTTCTCCTTTTAATTAACCAGTTAAAGGAGACACACTTCCAAAGTAAATCGAAGTCTTACAGAAATAACAGGAATGAACAATAATATTTTTAAAAAAAATAAAAGTAAGGGCATCTTTTAATAACAACTTTGTTGTGAATATTTCATACACTATAAAAAGGAAAACTATTTTTTAAAACTTGTTTTCAAGGCTGCAACCCATGGAAGTTGCCCGTATGCTTCGACTAGGTTTCAGATGAGAAAAATTAAAAATTGCAAAATTTTTAGTTAGTGTAATGTATCACTCTGAGCTAGGCTCAGCACGGGTGAAATATAACATGGTGCGTGTTCTCTGATGAGAACAACTCGCACTATAGCTGTTGGGTACTCTTAATATTGCGATATAGCGATCCTTAAGTAGCACGTTAATGCCGTCGCTTATGAATCGAATTTTCATTCAGATAACCCCAATGTGTCATTCCATGATACAAATTCACTCGTATTACTTATCTATCATCAGCTTACAAGTGAATATATTTTCCGAAATTTTCACTCTTAAGCTGAAATTAGTTCAGTTTTATTAGTATTCCAGTTCCCTAGTATCTCTTAGGAATAGATATTGTGATATTCCTTTTGTATATCCCACTTTAAAAAAACCCATTTTTTACGAAAATGATTTTTTTTTAATCAGTTTTTTCATACGCTAGTGTCAAGCTAGGAATCAATACTGCTGTGGTTAAGTTCAAAGAGCTGAATTCAAGAAAGAAACTGAATAATGTGCCAGCCTATTTGCGAAATGGTGTAATTGGAAGAAGAGGAAGAAGGTCAGAGAACCAAGTGAGGTTGAAGCCTACCTTGTCGTTAAGTATGCCTTGGAATGCATAGTTCGTTGGGTGGCCTGAGCAATAGATGTTCGAAGAAGAGAGGCGCATTTTAGGGCCTCAGGTACCCAGCCGCGAATAATATTTGTAAAGAAATTGTAAAGGGAATCGATTCCTGAGGAGCAATTCCTTGCGGGGATAAATGCTCTTGATATATTCCTACGGAAAAAACTGAACAAGCATACTTACAAAAAGGAAGTACTCTCGGAGAACCAAGCAATGAAGATTGGTGAAAACCCAAACAAATGGAAGAAGACAATCTGAGGGAAGTGAATGAAGCCTACGATGTTCAACGACTGCTGAGAACTAAGTTATGGGAATTCACATACTTACTGAGCATTGGTTTCCTCTGCTGGAAACGGAAAAGAACTCCTCATGGCTCAAGGAATCTAATTATGTGAGGAAGTAGGAGGAGGGTGCTGCCCCTTAATACTTGAAACCAGAAAATAGGAACAGCACCAAAAGGTAAAGTACAGCATAGTTCCGGAGTACAACAGGTGCAAAAGAATGAATTATGTTTTGCTAGCAATAATGTGCTGTTGTGCATAAGTAATAAGTAGTAAATCCGTATCTACGTCTATTGAGTCATAAAAGGGATGAAAATAAAATAAGGATCAAGACTTCTCAGGTCCTGCCTCCTCTTTATGTATCTAAGTAGTAAGATCCTCAACCTAATCCCATCCCCATAGTAAGATATATAAAACTGACGAATTTATAGATATTCTCTCCTTGAGGTAAATTTTTACCTACCTATAAGATCGCAATTGCTTATGCGAGTAGACACATAATAATAATGTCAGGATCAAATAGAGAGTAAGTTAGAAGAATAAGGTAGTATCCTAGAAAGGGGACGTGGGCGGTAGACAGTGGGAGAGCTATAGGCACCCGCAGACAATTAGTCTCCACCGCCATCAGTCTGCGCTCACTGTCTAGCTCCTCGAGAATTTATCAGCTGTGAGGGTGAAGGTTATATAGTGCAAGGCCACCATCTTATTTACCAGCCCTCTGGCTACTTAGTGCTAAAAAAACAATTTAGTTAAACAAGCTCTTTATTGTAAAATTGAGGAAAATATATAATCATTGAGCTAACATAAAACATACCATTTTACTAATTTCAGAATTAATATAGAAATCCCACTCTAATATTGTCCGTTTAGTCATAGTAGCATAAAGTGACTTTAAAAAATAAACATAACCCACCGGATGTGCCACTTGGTCAGTAACTTTCCCCCTATTCAACAATAAACTGGAAAATCGCTTCGAAGAATTTGATAAAACCTGAAATATACATGTTAAATTTGATGTCTTTGTTATCAGGTGCAACTCATCCGTATGGAAATCTGAGCTAAAGAAAGAAGAACAGCAAATTAATAATTATACAGTCCGAAACATGAAAATAATTATGTATTGGCTATATAACTTGCACAGTGTTTGGCCCTTTCATGTGTGAGGTTTTTCATCGATAACTGGATGAAGAACAAAGTGACTTGATGAAATATTAACTCACCATCGCTCGCGAATTAATTTTCTTGACTGATGCCAAGAAAAACCAATTTGGATCGAATTAAATAAATCTCGATACAAACTGTCTTCAAACAATAATTTGTGTACTTCGGTTTAGTTAAGCTGATTCTACTGCTTTTTTTTTTAAATGTACACTTTATTATAGAATGACGAGAATAAATAAAAATAATAATATATAACTATTATTTATAATATAACTATTATTTTATTATTATTTATTTATTTAACTATATAACTTGCACAGTGTTTGGCCCTTTCATTTGTGAGGTTTTTCATCGATAACTGACGAGAATAAATAAAAATAATAATATATAACTATTATTTATAATATAACTATTATTTTATTATTATTTATTTATTTAACTATATAACTTGCACAGTGTTTGGCCCTTTCATTTGTGAGGTTTTTCATCGATAACTGGATGAAGAACAAAGTGACTTGATGAAATATTAACTCATCATCGCTCGCGAATTAATTTTCTTGACTGGTGCCAAGAAAAACCAATTTGGATGGAATTAAATAAATCTCGATACAAAATGTCTTCAAACAATAATTTGTGTACTTGTGTGATTCTACTGCTTTTTTTTTTTTTAATGTACACTTTATTTTAGAATGACGAGAATAAATAAAAAGTGCTCGAGTCGCATCTCAAGGTTGAGGTACAAAGAGGAAATATGGACTTGAAAACTTTTCCTCATGAAAATAATGATGATTATCAGTAATAATTATTCTATTAATGTTACTAATTGCTAAATAACATATAAATCTAGTCGCACTGTATCTCTCACATACAAAATGGCTGTAGAGCGAAATCAGTTGTCTCAATGCAAAATCCAAAAACGATGCTGTCATGCATTCCGAAAAAGAAGAGTAAGAGAATAATGAGGATAGATTATGATTCTTCTTTCTTAATTCTTTAGATCCAAACGAGCTTTAGGGTGGGAGCAGATAGTACAAGCATAAGCTATCCTGAGACAAATTTTATCAGGCAGGCAAAGACATTTCTTAACGGCCTTCGACGCTCTTGATAGACGCTCGTTCAACTTTTTTATCAAGAAGTTAAAATCCGTCTCATTAAAAATATTATATGGTAAAGGTGTAACTTACAAATAACATGTACGACACAGTGTCTGTAACTTAGTTGTTTTCCCTATGTTGGCTGATTCTAATCTTCGAACCTACTTTATAACTTTTGAGCTATTGGTTTTGTCATCATAGGAATGATCTTATTTGATTAAGAGGCATAGAAAATACCAAAGAAGATGTATTGCATAAAGGATGGTTGCCACGCCTCTTGATTTTGCGGAACTCTGCTTACTGATATCAAATGTGATTACTTTATCTTCATAAAAATTAACTTTATTAAACAGCGTTCACTTGATTAAAAAAAACTTCCTTTTGAAAATGGGTCAACTCCACAAGAGAAACAGTATTTTTCAAGCTCCCTTTATTGAAATAAATAAATAAATTAATGTTTAGGAATCAGGATTGATGCCGTATAAACTAAAAAAAAAAAATATACTAACCAAAAAATTAATGCATGGACTTTAAAATGTTTTTTGTCACTCCTGAAAAGTTTGAGAAACTAGTCGATCCAATTTATCTCCATGTAACATGATCCAGAAGTATCGATAGCTACACACTTAGCCTCTGTATTTAATTTTTTTTTATCTGGAACTAACATTATAAAGTATAATTGATGATGATAAGAGGGAAAGTTAATATTTAAGTATCAAGTCCAAATGGCCCTGGCAGGACTTTCTATCTCTCGACCCCAGCTTTTTCTGTGACTGCGGGCAACAGGTTGCGGTCCTGGGGAAAAAATAGCTAATGCTGGCTGGTCTCATTATTATTAGTTGGGGGCAATGGAGCCTTTGTTCCGGCATGTTCATGGCCAACTCTGATAACTTACTTCCCCAACTCTTATTTAAAAGATAGTTCATTAGGATTCCTTATTTTATAGCAACATATAACGACAATGTCAGGAATAGAGATGCTATTTAAAGAATATCATATAAAGAAACTCTCCTTTTCTTCGGAACTTATATTTCCTAATAAAAATTTATTTTTTATATGCTTTTATTTCCTTTGTTTTGATAATTAATTTTGTTGGTAATTATGAGATCGTGATTAACCTTTATTAAATATTGGAAAACCTGTCAACGCCTAGGGATATCACACAATATGAATATTTTAGGATCATGGAATTTTTTTTTTCCTATCTATAATTATCGCAACATCATAAATCATATTTACCACAACTTAAGCACAAAATTCATAAGTCAATTAATTAAAGTCCGTAACTATTAATCTTACGATTTTTAAGATTTGTTTCATTTTGTATGGATTCAAAGAACCATTCAAGTATATGTAAGTATATAATCAAAAATCTATTTCTTTCATTGTAACTATTTTTCGTTTGATTTTCGTTAATTATTTTTATTTTTTAGAAAAGTCGCTATTTAAATATGATTACATATTTACATATGTAAGAAATGTAAATATGATTACATATTCTCTCAATCAGTGGAAGATAATATAACATTGTGCCCATTCACACCGCTTTAAAAAACATAGAAATATAATTTCAAATTTTGTAACACCAATGCGGGCTTATATAAATGTACTGAAGTAAAATTATGACTGAAAATATCAAACAAACAAATTATCAGCTACATCACATAACATTTAGTAGCAGTGATATAACACTGACTCAGATGTAACTGTATTATTTTATTCAAGTTTAGACTAAGCCACTAGTCGATCTCTTCTCGTATGTGGTCTGCCACGGAACCACCCAGAAAGTCCTAAAGCATAACCAAGCATCTGATCACCAGGGTCCGGATTTTTATGCCAATGCATATAGGCATGCGTATATGTGAGCGTGCTTCTTTAAAATAGCGGACCAGATATTATTACGAATTAAAGTGCGCAGATCTAATTGGTCATGTTTTGTTTTGCATATTTGATGATAACAGCATATATTTGCATATTTTCATGATCTAAAAAAGTATTAATTTATTTATGTAAAATTTCTGACTTTTCGACCACCTGGGTCATTTCCACCCTATATCTAATAAAGTAAACAATACATTATGAAATATAAAAGTAATATCTAACTTGGAAGCTAAAATTCCGATCGAGGTTATTCACCGTAAATAAGTCTACTTCTTCGAATTAATGATTACTGGGATTCTCGACTTTCCACCTCCGGTTTTAGTAAATAAAAATATAGCTTCGAAAAAAAAAAAGAAAAAAAAAAGTCCTTTTTATGATAAATCCAGGACTTAATATCATGGAAAATATAAATATATCAATATTTTAAGGCGCTTATATATTTGCTCCAATCACATCAGTTCATGTCGAAAAATCATTTTCGAATTATAAAAATATTTCAAACGATAGAAGGTAAGGATCCGCAGAAATGAATTTACAAATAAAAAAAAAAAAAATGAAGAAATGCTGAGTAGAGTATCAAATTTAGAAATGCATTTAATATTTAATATAAGAATACCAATTTTAGTATAAGACTCCCTACATTTAGATATCCATTTAATAATTAATTTTATTGATTATTTTACTTGTTAACTAGTAAGTTTGAATTATTTTTATATTTTAGTTTTAAACGTGTTTGATTTTACTCGTATTATCGGATACTTAAATGTTTATGAAGTTTAAAAGAAATTTAAACTCATTTTGGTTTCATTTCTATATAGTCTCCTCCACTTCTTTTCCTGTGAAATATTTTATACAGATTAGTATCTTTGAATATTACAGTTGTTTCATAGCATATTTTTAGATTTTTTGGTGCATGTTTCATAATTTTTTAGTGTATATTATATACTACATATTTTAAAGCTTTTTACTGCACAAAAATTCGGGCTCTGCTGATCACTTATTAATATATAACTATAACCCAAGCAGGCAATTCTAGAACTCTGTACAGCGTAACATGCGTAAAATGTTGGTTTCACATCACCAGTAAAAGAGTTGGTTTCACGCCAAAACATATTTTTTTGAAAAAATAACAAATAAAAATTAATACGATATTAATGTTATGATTTCTGTCCAGTACGCATATCAACCAGTGCCTAATATACGGAAAATATATTATTCTATTGACTTTTTATTTATTCTTAACGACAAAAATAACAATCTAAATACTTATAAAAAATTATTGCAAATTATCTACCTTAATATTACAGGTAATGCCAATGCATTACCTATCTTTTAGTTAAATAAAATAATTATTTAAAGAAATGTAATTGTAATCAGATCTTAAAAAATGATGGTATACTATTTCTTCTGCTACGAATCAAATTGAAATACTAATAAATTAAAAAAAAAATTGACTTATATAACAGGTAATGGGATGTTGCAAGTGCAGATTGACAGGCTGTTTATAAATAAAAATTCGAAGTGTTAGGATCAGGGAGTAAATATACTTCGAAATATATTATTCAGTATTTAACGCAAATAACAGAAAACGTGTAAACCGTTACACATCCTTCACTAACCCCTACTTTTAGGACTATCATAAAGTTAATAAGACTTCGATGGCGTACTCATGTTAGAAGCTTAAATTTATAATGCTGATCAGAAACTATCCAGAAAACTACAACGCCTTTTGATTTTTACTAAGTTTGTAAAATTCGTAAAATAAACGTTATAGAAAAAAAAAAATTAGGAATAATATTCCCATGATCACACATAGTAGAAGAACCGATAAAACTAGAGATTGATAAGGCGTAGGACGAGGAGGAGGGAGAGAGAATGATGGACAAAGAGGGGCTGGTTCGGGTGGGAGAGGGGGGGGGGGGAGAAGAGAGCCATTAGTCCAAACTGCCCAACAATACAATCTGCTCCTCTTTTCATCCTATAATTATCTAATCTGTCCCCTCCGTCCTTTATTCACACCCTACATCCCTGTATTCCTAGCACTTCATTTAACAATTTCTAAAGATAGAATATGTTTATTTTGAGCAGAGTATTTTGGTGTTCGAACTTTAATAATTCATATGCAGTGTGGATTATTTTTCACCTAAAATGATACTCACTCATCACCTTTTCCGT
Source organism: Aelia acuminata (assembly GCA_911387785.2). Classification (NCBI taxonomy): domain Eukaryota; kingdom Metazoa; phylum Arthropoda; class Insecta; order Hemiptera; family Pentatomidae; genus Aelia; species Aelia acuminata. The sequence goes on along the minus strand of OU426978.1, from coordinate 182,641,605 downwards.
TCTTGCCCTTCAGTCGGCCTCTTTTATACCTTACTTAAGTAAATGTGCCATTTGATTGCATTCGATGTGTTGAGGGTTTCTTGTAGATTGGTTCTAGGAGAGCTCTATTGTTTGTACTTTTTCCCTTATTCTTACTGATAAAATTATTAAAAATGATTTGATTGTTTTACAAATGATTCATTAAGTGTATGGGATTATCTAAATTAATATAATTTAAGAAGTAAATTTGATTATCAGGATTTTTTTTTTTCATTTTATAATATGTTTCGAATCCAATGAAAAACCATGGAATGTAATTACGATGATAAGTTTTTATTGCATTGTTCTATCTGGAAAACGATTCTATAAATGGAGTACTTTAGTGACAGAAACAATAGATTTTTTAGGGATGAATTGTTTTTATTATTTTTTATTTTTTTTTTTTTTTTTTTTTGCTGAGTAGCTTCAAATTAAGGAGAAGGGGAAACGATTCCATGAATATAATTGCAATTCAGTTGTGAGAGGTCTTGTATCAATGGTTGGAGAAAATCATATTAATATCAATTCAAATAATATACAAAGGCTTTAAATTACATTGGAATTAAAATAAAATTAAAAAAATAAATAAAAATTAAAAAAGTTTGAAATGAAAAAAAAAATGTCTTCGTCCAATGTCCGGCTACACCTACCCATAAACAATCAATTCAAATAATATACAAAGGCTTTAAATTACATTGGAATTAAAATAAAATGAAAAAAATAAATAAAAATTAAAAAAGTTTGAAATGAAAAAAAAAAATGTCTTCGTCCAATGTCCGGCTACACCTACCCATAAACGGCCTCTCCTTGCACTTATCACTATTATTTTCTTGCTTTCCAGTGTGTTTGTTTGGTTCGGTAGATTTGATACCACGCTGGGTACACAAATACTAATCTATAATTAATTTATACCTTGTACAAACTAACTGCATTGGGTTCCCTCCCCGAGTCTAGCTGCGGACAGGACGCAGCAATGACGGTTAAGTTATTAGCCAGTGGCAGTTCGGTGTCCAGCCTGCACGCACGTAAAACACAATATGACTTTCTGTTTTACTTTGGTGAGTAAAGTGTTTATAATAATAACCTTACTCAAATTTAGCAAACATCATTTTTTGAATTTTCTTTTTCTTTGTTATTTGCAGCATTTTCTACAAGAGCTTACCAAGAATCGTTATAATAATTCCTAAGTAATAGGATAATTTGTAAAATTTTGAGAAAAAGTAATCTAATCTTTATAATACAAAAATTGATTCTCAAAGAAGTTTAGATTTACTTTCTTTTTATTGAGAAGAATATATTAATAAACCTATGATTGACCCAACATGATCCGCTCCATCACTCAAATTTCATGTCTCCATTATTAGACCATTTATAGAATCTTGTAAGCATATCAAATGTTTTAAAATAATTATACCAAAGCGTAAAAAAAAAAAAAAAAAAAAATATTATTCAATCCAAAAAATTTTCCAACTCGTTTCATTATTATTTCGAAACACTTTATTTGTTAGTTTGGGTAATCGATTTAAAATGAGCCTTCGTGTAATAAATGACTCAATTTATTTCTCAATCATTAATCCTGTTCATTTGTTCATATTTTGCATTAAACTACTCGCGCTTCAAATGGATATGGTTTTAGCGCAAACCCTTTTTTTTTACTCTTAATTTAAAAACAATAATAAATATTCACATGCAAAAAATATTAGTCGAAGCCAGGAAGCAATTTTTATGCCCAAGTAAAAAAAAAAAAACTTCCCGCGCAAGTTCTATATTATTTAATCAGGAGAGAAATACAGATTTTTTTTTTATTTTTTATTTTTTTTTTGTCTTTTAATTCAATTGTCAAGAGGTCCAAACATAGCTATTTCCTATGAAGTGGAGATTTTGATGTGAATTCAAACAAACACATACTGGCGCACTCGCTAAAACCACCACAACCACTGTCAATGCAGTAGGCTAATTCAAAATAACTGTGACATGACCTGTGAAATATAATAGCTATTGAGAATATGAAATCAATAGATTTTCAAGTAAACTGTTATTTTTTTACCAATTTTAATGGAATCTTAAAGATCCCCTAGGAACACTACAAAATATGGGAAGACGGTATTATATTAATTATTAATAAGACTTAATTATTAATTAAGACGGTATTATTATATTAACGATTAATTATTAAAAAAAAATCATTAAAAATTCATATTAATGCAAACAAATATTAATACCGTCTCTGTTGGTTGTCGATATTTACAATCTTTGATGTCAAGAGACTCCTGAGAGAGGTCCTGTTGTGTCCTCTAAGGAATCTTGCCACCCCAGGTCCTGAGAATTCCTGGAGCGGAGGGTGCGTGTTCCAAGATTCCAGGCTGTAATCCCCTCCAAGCTCTTTGCAGCAGGAAGCCATTCAGTTGTTACAAAACTTACCTTCCTTCCTTTGGTACACGCTACACTGGAATAAGGATCTCGTAATCGTAATAGGGAACATTACTGTTGAAGCAAATAAAATTATCTGATTCTATGAATAAAATCAATAAACATAAACATCAATGCAATTATTTCAATATTAGGTATGACGTACTTTTTATCATTGTATTGAGAATATAATGAATTTGTCTATTCAAAAAAATGGTTTATATAAAACACTAAGGAAAATTATTAATGAAATTATTTATTGACAGAGAATATATTCTTATAAATAAATAGCAGAAACCGTAAGTATCTTGCCTAGAACTTATTTTTTCGATCCAATTGAATATATCCATCTGAGAATTAGGGATCAATAATGTTTCCAACTAAAGTAAAGCGTTCCTGGGAGCTTTTAGTTTCACTTACAAATGGAAATTAAATTAGGCTTTAGACAAATTGAATCTATAATGAGGGTTCTAACAAATCCTGTTTTGAAAATTATTCGCCACATTACTTCATATTCATTGCAGTTGTGGTGGTGTCAATGCATAATGAAAAGGAAAGTCTTCTTTCAATAAATAAAACGTGCACAAAATGACATGAGAATTAAAATATTTTTAACTTGGAAGAAAATTTCCTTGAAGGCAAACGAAAAAAATACACTAGACGTGAACACAATACATTTATATGCATGCAAATTTTAAAAATGCACCAGTTTAGAACACAGCCCCGTCAAATAGGAACAAAAGCTATAATCTGACAGGCAGAAACTGATTTTAGATGCACAATATCTCGGCTTTCTTATTTTTAAAACAAAAGTTTATAAAAAATTTCGCATTGCATTTTATAGAATAATACATGTAATATTTTAAGATAAAATAAACGCTCCATAATAATAATGTTACTAGAGAAATAAACTTTAAAATAACACCATTTATTACAACATTTAGGAGAAGTCTACTTGGCTGATAGTTGTTACCCTCTTTCTGCACATCGTAAGCTGTTCAAACGGTATTGTAAATGAAACTGGAGGTTCCCAAGAAATAATTCACCGTTTGCTAAAAGACTTCAATAGCTTAGAACAAAGGATAATGTCACTCGAACAGCCAAGTAAGTTTTAGTTTTGGTTGTTCTACTTTTTTTTAGCTATATATTATTCTAAATATCTATGTACATCAGTTATAATTAGACGTAGCTTATTTCATAAATTTCTTGTCTGCTCATATGATTTTTCTTACCACTGAGGGAACCGTAGCACGATTCAATACATATAGCACCATACAATTTTTTTATTTATTTTTTTGTTTACCTTATCTTCGGTCTTCAACCTTGATTACTTTTTATATATTTTTTTATTACTTAAGTTTAGTGTTCTAATTGTTTTAGCTAACTATTTAATCATATTTTAAAACAAAGTCTAGAATGCTTGTGATATCTAAAAGAAATTGTAACGAGTTTTCTTGAGAGCTATGTAGGATAGATTAAAATAATTTTTTAAAGAATCAGTAGCATAAAAAGGAAGGGGGAACTCAAAAATGTTCGAGGGGGCTCTGAATAAAACAGGTACACATTTTTTTTTTGGCATACATATACTACTCTTTTACTGATTATTTTCTTTTCTTTGTTGCAGGTAAGTCTTCATTTCCTATTCCTATTCCTTTGCTGTATCGTGAGTTTATATTTAGCCAAAACTAATGAAACTAATGAAATCCCAACCCACTAACTCAGGCTCTACACACTACCCTTGGCTTCACGTGGTCTAGGTACGTAAGCAGCAAAAGCGATGGAATGCAAACACTTTCAAGTCTTCTGTGATAGAGGTACCTAGAAAAACGTTAAACCTGTAAATGGGATGCTGAAAGCTACTTATTAAAGCATTATTATCCATTACTACAAAAAACTAGACCATAATTGTCCTAGTTTAGAGCGCAATCCTTCTTTGAATAATATTCTAATTGGAATAAAACCAGGAAATTATCTCATATATAAACGTCATAAAAAGTGTGATACTATGTACTAAATCTGCCCGTACCCACATCTGTCAATGGAATGTCGAAAATCGGTGGAACAATTAATTAGTGTACTATATATGCTATAATAACAAATGAAACGACAAATATAACTAAATAAATTGGCAAAATGAATAAATAAGGTAATGATAGATAAATTGAGTTCTCGACTACTAATCCTACGCAAACTGATTAGTTAGGCTCAACCAAACAATGCGGCTCGTTGTACATAATTACTTAGCGCTTCCCAGTTAGTACCTTCTAATAAACTAAATTATTCCTAGATTATCTAAATATAGCGCTGGTGAAATCCTGGGACAAACATACTGTTAAACATTACATAAATATAACAATCTAACATTGCAACACTTATATGGCTTAAACAAATTGTATTTAATGAAAATAATAATATACACTGCCAAAAAAATTATTGGAACACAAATAACTAAACATGTGGGTGATTCCACGTCAATTCAACACAGGCTTGAGCCTCACCATTTCAAATTTTCTTGAAATTTGGTATATGTGTACTACTTGTTCCTACTAGAACAATTGTGAAATATTACTTAAAAATGTTCACCCGTTTTCGAATTATTGGTCTCTGAAGCCCTCGAAAATAGGTCCAGAAATAGAAAAAATCATGATTACAAATAGCTGTAGATGTTTTCCAAATTTGACTAGGACTATGAGATTGGTGTCGTTCAACAGCGCATTCCACGCCATTTCATATGGTACACAACAATGTATAGGTTGATACTAAAGAAATTTCCTTAAAACCTACTTTAATATTTTAATTTCAATTATCTCGAAGAGGGCATCTCTGAAAATTTTCATATTTTTTAAAAAAATAAGCAGTTTTATATCCATTCAGACAACAAAATATAAAAGTGGGATGAAAATTTCTTCATTACTAAAAAAATTGAAAACTAGTGATAAAATTCAATAAATCCAGCTTTTTATGATTAAAAATTGCTGCAGATGCTTTTCAAATTTGACTAGGACTAGGAGATTGGTGTCGTTTAACAGTGCATTCCATGCCGTTTCATATGATATAGAACAATGTGTAGGTATAGGCAGTATGACCTATTTTTAAAAAAATATATAAAAATTTACTAAACCCCCTTTTACTGAAAATTGACATTAAATTTTTAAACTTGGTTTTAAGAAAATTTATTTTAGCACATTTTTGTATATAATATGAAATGGCATGGAATGTGCTGTTAAACGACACCAATCTCATAGTCCTAGTCAAATTTGAAAAAAAATCTGCAGCAATTTTTCATCATAAAATGCTAGATTTATTGGATTTTATCACTAGTGTTCAATTTTTTTATCAATGAAGAAATTTTCGTCCCACTTTTATATTTTTTTGTGTGAATGGACATAAAACTGCCTATTTTTTTTTAAATATGAGAATTTTCAGAGATGCCCTTTTTAAGAAAATTGAAATTAAAATTTTACATTTAGTTTTAAGAAAATTTCTTTAGTATCAACCTATACATTGTTGTATACCATATGAAACGGTATGGAATGCGCTGTTGAACGACACCAATCTCATAGTCCTAGTCAAATTTGGAAAACATCTACATCTATTTTTAATCATGATTTTTTCTGTTTCTGGACCTATTTTTGAGGGCTTTAGAGACCAATAATTCAAAAACGGGTGAACATTTCTAAGTAATATTTCACAATTGTTCTAGTAGGAACAAGTAGTACACATATACCAAATTTTAAGAAAATCTGAAATGATGAGGTTCAAAATGTATATTTTTGTGTTGATTTGACGTGGAATTGCCCATGTTACAAAAATTATCACTCTTTAATACTGAAATAACCATATGACTTAGCTTTAGAACACGACTAATTCTCCAGTCCACCGCTCCTTATAATTAGTCGTAAAAAGAACACCCTCGAAGGTTCTAGGTTCTAGATTGTACTCGAACATCGTAGTCACAAATATGTACTATGACAGTTTGTTCCAATTGTTAGTTCGTTCCAACAAGAAGTCTAGAACTATTCTAAGCCATATGTTTTGTGTTTTGTTTCACGTTACAATATTATTCTCAAAATAGTTAGCTATTAGGTTACAATTTAAGAAATAATAATTAGACGTTAGTTAGGATCATTATAAGTAAAAATATTGTTCATAGATTGGTATAAATCCATTTTGGGCATTATTTAATTTTTTTCATGCTGTTTAGTTCACCCTCTTTATAATAGTATATTCTTAAATCCTCAAAATGTACTGCATCCAATCTACAACATGAATATGCATACAAGATGAATTTTCAAAATTAAATAAAAAATACCCCAATTATTGTTTTCATTTTTTAATATTTTGATTAAATTATCATAGAGATAAGTTGTTTTTATATTTTCCTAACGAAGGCATGCCAATTTCCTAACAGCTACCAAAACCTCAACCAATATTTTGCTAATAAAATAAAGCTATAAAGTGAAATAAGAAAAACACCGATAAATGTAACATTCATTCGACAATAAGAAATTCACACTTGTGATGCATTTTGCTTGATGTTGATTAACATCTCTCATCTACTTTCAAACAAATCAAATGCTACAAATTCAATATTGTTAGATGGACTTATTTTTTTGTGACTACAGGTATTCTAATTTAGTTGATTCAGAAGAATTTACTTTTACAAAATTAGATATAAGATATTCTTTAGAATGTAATGTATCTAATATATAAAAATCTGGTGCGTGCTCGCAACACACAACTTTCACTTACCAACTTACTTAGATTAGAAATTAATGCGTTTTGTTAATTGCCACTTTCCAAATGAACAGAACGGCTTTAATTATGAACAATGGTCTGTCATTAAAGGCGTACTCCGCATGCGTGGGCTCAACGAGTTTTATGAGTTGACTGAATATTTTTCTTTTTTTCTCCTCTTTATGTTTTCTTTATTTTTATCGTATCTCATATTTAGCCATTTCTTATTTTTAGGCGAAACGAAGACAGTTAATTTCTCCATGTAAACAAAAACAAAGGTACTTTATAAGAAAGAAAGAAACAAACAAAAAAGGCCCCCCCCCCCAAAAAAAAAGCCCCCTCAGAACATTTTAATAATGATAAAGCTTGCCTGATATTAAAGAAAATCTAATTTTCATTAAACATGACGAATTTGATAAAAATCGTTAAAGCCGTTTTTGAGATAATCGAAAAAAAGGTAAAAACTGGAAAAAAAGTCATGAAATACCATAAAGTGCCCCCTCAGTTGGACCAATTTTGATGAAATGTTGACTTTTACATATTTGGTATATACATACATCAAATATCCAGTTTCTTCAAAATCGTTAAAGCCGTTTTTGAGTAAATAAAAAATATGTACACGTGAAATTGGAACAAAATTTATTAAGTAAAGTCCCCCCTCCAGTTGATCAATTTTGATGAAATGTTTACAGTCGTATCTCGGGCATATACATACATCATATACCCAGTTTGATCAAAATCGTTAAAGCCGTTTTTGAGTAAATTAAAAAAACACGTGAAAATGATACAAAATTTATTAAGTAAAGTCCCCCCTCCGGTTAATCAATTTTGATGAAATTTTTACAGTCATATCTCGGGCATATGAATAGATCAAATATTCAGTTTAATCAAAATCGTTAGAGCCGTTTTTGAGAAAATCGAAAAATACTTAAAAAGTTATTAAATAAAGTACCCCCTCCCTTTGAGAAATTTTGATGAAATTTTTGCTGTCACATCGCGGGCATATACCTACACTAAATACCCAATTTCAGGTTCCCACGGTTTATAGTTTTTGAGCTATTCTGTTCACACACACACACACACAGACACACACACACACACACACACACACACACACACACACACACACACACACACACACACACACACACAGACCATTTCGCGGGACTTGGTTATTTGGACTCAGGGGGCCCCAAAACGTGTATTTCCGTTGAAAACCGGAAGTCCAAATTTTTCACGATCGCAATACTTCCACTTACTATATATTTCATATAAGTAAGGTAAGTGAAAGTAAAAAGGTTGCAAGTGAAGGGAACAAGGTGGCAGAATCGTTAAACATGCAAACGATTGAGTCATGTTTCAGAAATTGGAGAGGTAACTGACGAGAATAGCAAATGATAACATGGTCATTTAAATTGCTTTAATAAAATAAAACAGACTACACGCTCTCATCTCTCCAATGATGATCATTTTCCAACCTGATTGGAAATTCAATTTTTCCCCTCCGATTTACAGCAGATCAATTTTATTGTATGCATAACTCCCGGATCTTACAGGCGTTTTCGAAGGCGTTGAGAATATGTGAGTGCCCAATGAACGCATAAATCTATCTCGTCCCTCATTCAAAAATAATAGTAAATAAATACCAGCCGGCCTTCTCTCAAAATAATGGTAATACCTTTCATAATAAACTTTTTGTTATTTTAGTGGGTTAGAAAACTTTCTTTAAGTTAGCCGAGAAATCAGAAAAAAAAAGAAAAAAACGGTGTTGTTCTGTACATTAAAGTAGGGACTTACATCCGTGCAATACTGACGATACGATTGTTCATTTGATTTCAATAAAGTTTTCAAATATATTGGGGGCTCGTAGTTAAATAGTTTCATGCCCGTTATATAAGCTTCAGTAGTTTCAGACATGTCATAATAGAAGAAGAGAAAGCAAAGAACTGAATATTTAACCTCAAAGTAGTTATATCACTGATAACAAAATATATTGCAACAAATGACTTCATTCATTGTGAATAGTGAGTACTCTTGATGTAGTGTAAACCTGCCTAGATCCAATAGGAAAATTAATTTATTAACAGCACCATTGCTTGTAATATATATAATAATAAACATTTTATTAAAGTCGTCTACTAAGTCAAATTAATTTTTTATTTTATTACTTGGATGGGAGCCTTTCAATTCACAGAATGAATAACTCCAACTTCGATATGTTTTCAGGAAAGCTCTTCTAGTTATATGTCTCTTTGGAAAATCTTTTAATTTGATTATATATATATTTCATCTTTTTAATTAATTTAATTATATATATATTTCAATAAAAAATGATATATTGATATTTTTGCCATTAAAAAAAAAAATGTACAAATTTTTCAAGAGCAATATTAATAAAATTACTAATCTGAAAAAAAATGGAGTCATTTTTTCAACTGAAAGGCTTATATAATAAACCTTTTTAATCCACCAAGGATTATGACTTTTAAAATTTATCTTATGAAAAAACTGGTTTACTTGTACTTAAGTCTAAACTTACGTTTATGGTAATATTTATAATATTTTGACAACATAATTATAATTACCTTCATTAATGTACAGGCTGGGAAGTGACACGGACGGCAAAAAGATGGCTCTCGTGTTCCAAAGGCCCATGCAGGTGCTCCCTGGAGACCAAGACCGTATCCTGCTGGAGGAAGAGTTTTGATTCCATTCCCAGGAACCAGATAGTACCTTATGATACCTGCGCACTGTAACTATTTCAATATATGCTAAAATATTATCAGTTACATTCATAATAATCAGATTAAGCAATTAAGATCATTTGAAAAATCTCTAATAATAGATTTGTGTTCACAGTGACATGTCCATCAACACTATAAGTGCTCTTAATAAGGATGTCTTCAAAGAACTTCAGAGGATAATCGAACTGTACGCAACTTTTCTTTTTCAAAGTAGTCCTCATTATCGTAAAAAAAAATAAAAATAATAATAACATCTGATAATCTGATTTTATAGGAATTGCTGTATATTAATAATGTTGAAACAAACGATTCAAATACGTTTCCTATAGAATTTTAATAATAAACCTACAGTTTGTTTATATTTTATAAGAAGAAGTCATGTCAACGTGAGGCATAGAAGCAAATAGGTACACGGTTTCTCGCAACACTAAAATCTGACAATTGTTGAACAAAATCTAATTTAGTTTTCTCCTCTTCAACACTGATTCATTGCTAGGCGACTGTCCAATGTACCGGATGCCCTGTTCCAATCTATATTTGATTACTCGGCGGAGATAGCAGAGTGTGCTGAGAGATTGGAAGTTGAACAGGGGCACCGGAATATGAGATCTCTAGGGCAGTCGCTACGAGAAAACTCGTTTGAGGAATGGGCCAACTGCAGGTGGCAGGGCAATGGAGTACGACATTTTAAAGACACCCCGAAAGCTAATAGTTAAATGTACGAGAAGCAGATACTTTCGGGGTCTGAATGGTCCAATGCCCTGAAACTAAACATCAATTATGCACCCCTGCGCGGAGTCCCAGGTGCCAGCGGACAGATGAGAGAAGTTGGGTCCCTCTGTCGCAAATGTAACAGAGAGCCTGAAACACCAGCACACGTGCTGGGGAAATGCCCCAACAACTCGCTCCTGATAACTCGCCGTCACCAGAGGGTCAAACATGCATTGATGAAGCTCCTGAAGGAAAGAGACTTCGAGGAAGTGTATTGTGTGGATACGGATGGATCCACGAGAATGCCGATATTGTGGCATTCCCGAAGACCGGAAAGTCTAATGACCTCGATCAGGCGAGTAAAGTTGACGAGGAAAAAAATATATAAAAAGTGTATCCCTTTTCTCAAAGAGAGGTTCCGCGAGAGAGAGTTCCACGTGAGTGGCCTTTGGTACGGAGCCCGCGAAACAATACCTAGGTCAACCAGGAGCTTCATGGAGGATCTTGGTATGGAGATAAAGGACGTAGCAAGCTTGGCGGAGAGTATAGTGGTGGACTCCCTGGGTATAATACATTTATGTTGGTGGCGGAATTCGAGACTGGTGAAGGGACATGTATGTATGTAAGTTATTTATTTATTTATTTATATGTGTATTTATTTATTTATTTATATGTGTATTTTTTTATAAGCTTTTTTTTTAAGCTCCTAGGCGAACTCATTACAGATTGTTGCATGATATACTTATTTTATTCGAAGTTTCTAATTTTTATATTTTTATAAATATAATAAATTTTATATTTTTCGTATTCAAGAGAGCACTCAAGGATTTGAGTAAAAGAGAGAATAATAAAAATGACAAAAAAAAATTAAAAGAAAAAAAATTATATAAAAAAAAATATAAAACCATGTAGGTATAAATATACATATAGGCATGGATGTTATTATTATTATATATTATTAAATAAGGTGTTAAAAATAGTCTAAGATAAGATGTATGGTATGCTGTGTATTAGCAACCCAATGCAGTTAGGCAGCATCGCTTTTATGACAAATAAAGTGTTTCTCTCTCCTGAGCTAGTGCTATTTGTTAAGTAGGAAGGAAGTAGTGATAAAGATGTGGAGAATTTAAAGAGGAAGGAACTCAAAAGATCATGTTTAATATACGGAATTGAAGATGATCCAGTGGTTACGAAAAACGCTTTCGGAAGTCTACTTATTTATTTTATTAAATTAGATTAAAGTGGTGATTAAGAAATTTAAATTAAATTTCTGAAGGCTTTGAGACAACTAAACAACGACAAGCTAGCAACTTAATGACCCATAAATAAACATTAATTAACCTGTCAGAATTACTGCGTTTTCTAAAGGAACTGTTTTTAAATGTTAGAAGGTTATTTCTCCAAAACAAAACTAATTAGACCAAACTAAATAAATACACATACAGGCTTACTTAAGCCTATTAAATAATGCTCACAGACATACGGGATTGCCAAAAAATTGCATTTACAAAAACTTCAAATACGTACAGTTATTCAAATACATCTAACCGAAATCGTTGGTCATAGAAAAAATAAATCAACTGTTAGGCCAATTAAAAAAAATAATTGTAACTCTTGGGCCAATCTATTGAATCCATTTCACTTCGTTCACGCTTTTTTGTATACATTTTTGATTAATGTTTTCAATAAAACGTAAAAGATGCCAGTTAAGTCTTAGTTTTTAAACCTTTCTTGATGATTTGGTCCTAATTACTTGTTAAGTTGCTAACAAACATATATACAAGTATTCATCGATTTTTGTTTGCTGTTTTCCTATTAGAATCTTTTAGAAAAGCTATTAGAGTCTTTTATCAGAAGACGGACTCTACTAGGATAGGCGCCCTTTTATAAAGAAACTTCTTTTTATAAAGCATTTTTATTTTTAGCCAACTTTCTGTTATAATGATAAGTACCTCCTATATGACCGATATAGAAAGAAGAGTAATTTAGTTTGTGAAGGTGTAAGTGTAGTTTATACTTCAAAGTACTTATGTATTAAGACGGTGGATATATCTTTATTTGATTTAAATACTATAAGGTACTGTAATTTTTCTGGTAATATTTCAACTCCACCAATCTTCTTCTCTTAGTTTATGTTATGTACTTAGCAGTAATGTTCTTATCTTTTCATATGCTATAGCTTAGATTTAGAAGTGAGTATTTGTTAAAGTCAAGTAAATTATGGATAGATTTGAGTAAATCATTAAAATTATGATTAATATAAATATTAAGTCACTTTTATATTTTCAATTCCATCTTTTTATACCAGCACCACTCCCATACTTCAAATAAATGACCCCAGTATTTCGATGATCCCTCCTCCCCCGTACACACGTACTACATCAGAGGCCAGGCTACGTGTCCCAACGACCACCAAGCTAAGTAGGCCATAGAAGAAGCATCTGGTACCGGAGACCTTGGCCTAGATCACATATTGCCACCACCATCCTCTGGGGCGGCACGCGGTCGTTAGAGGCTGCTCGGCTCGTCTGTCGTGAATAAATAGAGTATCACAGATGTCATCATCACACGTACTCTAAGCTTCAGAGTATCCATTTCAGTGTATTCTACTGATTACCTTCATTTGGATAACTATATGAAGTAGTTAGAAGCTGGGTTAACAGGCCCAGACGATGATAAAATGGTAGATCTTCAGCATACGGTTCTCTAACAAGAACCACCGTCAATTATGCCCGTTCTTCTATGAAACGTTCTTTCTATGTGAAAATAGGTAAATGTTACTGGGGCTTATTTGTGGAACATCATCTTAATTTATTCCATGTTTAAAAGGTAAAAAATGAAACACCATATTATGCAAGTCATGTAACTCGAAACACAGAAGTATTGAAGGACACAATTTTTGTAACTTTATTATTTCTGTATGAATAATCTGATATGTCACATTATGTTATTAACTTAATTACAAAAACTGATTTATTCTGATATATGGATGCAAAACCTGAACATCAAGTTGAGCACTAGAAAAAAGTGGGGTCATTGGTCAGCATGGCAACCACCTTACCTTCACACCGTACTCACCTTCAATACCCTAAAGGTCACGGGTTCGCGTACCGCGGTCGCCCTACGATTTTAGGAGTAAAAAATCCTTGGCTATGCCGTCCCTCGGATAGGACGTAAAGTGGAGGTCCCGAGCCTGTCCGATGTCAGGAACTCGTTAAAGATCCCTATCTTAATTATGCCTGGATAGGCAGTTTAAGTGACGTTAAACAAAAAACGAACTAGAAAAAGTATAAAGCTTGAAAAGTCCTTCGAACCAGAAGATGATATATTACTAATGAATAGAGATCAAGGATCAATGTAAAACACGCAGAAATTAGGCAGTCTATGGCGCATTTATATACCATCGTATGTGGTATGTGCTTAAGAGGTTGTAAGAGGACAGAATATACCGGCCATAAGAGCTCAAAATAATCCACTTAGAAGCCAATGAACAATAAGCAAGAGGCCTCAGGGGGAGGATGAATAGAAAATGGATAAATAGAATCAAAAAAGATACTGGAGCACTGAAATTTAAAAAATAGTAGCTTAAGATAGAAAACAATATTGTACCGATGATTAAAGATATACAATTTTTACAGGGAAAATAATATTACATTAAGAGATATATGTTTTCTTTGCTATAATCTCAATTAGATAATTAGAAATAAATATCATTCAGTTACTAGGATTATTAAATGTTTACAGGGATTTATCAAACAACAGACTAGATTACTTACCAGAGCCCATATTCCAGTCCCTTGCCAGTCTACAACACCTGTAAGTCATATTTAAGGTGTTTAAACTTTAAAATCTTAAAATAGTTATTATAATATATATTAATTTTAATACATTGCAAACCTGTATATAGACTGTAGGCTAAATGACTGTATGCTTTTGAAGAATATCGAACATTAATTTCTTTTTTGAAGTAGCTTTTTATGAGTTGTTCCAGGTGAGATGAACAAACGATGGAAACGCACATATGATAGGTCACCGATTTTTACTAATATTATTTGGCCATTCTAGATCTAAAATATTTGTCAAGTTTTCAAAAGTTTAGTCTTGAGTGCCCTTGATGCAATTATAATTTTCATTAATGTAATTATTTTTATTTTTTCTTATGCCATAAATGGATGTGTGGGATATTATCGATAAATCCATCGATTTTCCTTTTTTTTTTTCTTTTGTGAAAAAGAATACAAAATATATGTCGATTTTATTTAAGTAATTTAAATTCATAAAAAATCATAAAAACACCACAACATAAAAACGTAACTTAAAAAGATAAAAACGTGTATAACTCCACAGATTTTTTCCCGGATTCAACGTACTACGTCCATTAGAATATTTACTTACTGCTTTTATAAACCTTGTCAACAACATTAATCCAACAATTATATGCATTCCAAGGAATGAAAAAAAAAAAAAAAAACTTCAAAAATTTTTGTGCTCTTATCTATTTTACTAATTTTTTTTTCAGTTGGGTTTTTGCTATTTTTCTTATTTCATAAACCACTAGATCTCAACAAAGTCTTATGGCTCGGTGGACCCGTGTTGAAATTATAATAATTTTTTTTTGATAAAAATTAAACAGGAAAATTTTGGGCATATTTCTTTTCGTATTGAAATTTTGTATTAAGGGGATTCATAAAGGAATAACTCGCGATTGATTCGTTCCACCTCATGAAATGTGTGTAAAATTAATATAATTGTCACTTATTGAAAAACATGGAAAAACATTGAAACACATCTCTTCCCAACGATCGATAAATCAATTCCAAAACTTATTTACTTAACAATTATATTCTATGAAAATTCTTATTTTGTAGCTATTAGAAGTTCTAGAAACTCTGATAAGAGTTTTTCTTGAATAAAATGTGTTAGGTCATGTTTACTTTGAAACGTCTCCTTAGTTTTTGTAATTTCTCATGAATAAACTTTTTCTTTTTACAAAGGGTTGAACAATTCGAATTATATATTATAATAACCGAGACATCCATTTAGAGTAAAGGAAGAAAAAATATTTTAAATTACTACATTTTTTTTTCTTCTCGGCTCCTAAGCCGCATTGTACAGGACGGAACTACCGGGCCAAATCGACCAAATATATTCCGACATGGAATCACTAGCTGAAACCAATATAAACTCGATAGTGAGACAACAATAGAGAGATTCAACCATCACTGAGTTGAGGTACAAAATCGATTCTTTCGAAGAATATCGGCGGTTAAGCTATGCCTATCTTCCTGGTAATTACTAGATCGACTAATGGTGCCGATCAATCACGTAGCAGATTTATTTCTTTCATTCTAATCGGAAATGAGCTATGAAATTCTAATTTTAAAATTGTTATTAAGGCCTGATAAAAGCAGTGAAATTTATCCTTTATGAAGTGCTACTTAATGTGATAGACGCATAGTGACTAAACATCTATTAACCGGCCGGAAATCAGAAAAAATAGGCATTGTTTTAAAATATATATATATATTCTGTAATTTTTTTATTCTGGTACATTTATATTAATTAACTTTTTGAATTCAGTAATGTTGATTTTTTTATATATCATTAATTATCATTAAGGTCTATCTTAGTATGTTCTATATGTTTTTTGCGCACCAGCTTTTCGGCAATTTTTTTCTCTTCTTTATATTAATAAAACTTGGATATTATTGCCCTTAATTTTTTTCTCTGTTTATTGAAGCGCGATAAAGGAAAGCAGAGGAGCTCGGACCCTTTGATGTGGAGAGTTCATAAAAGAGATTGGCAAGGTTTTATAATAGCCGTCCAATATTTTTCTAATCAGCCGGGTTTCTAATCTCCTTCAAAGACTATTCGACGGCAAAAGCACAAGTTGGTCGAAAAGAGCCAACTCCTGCTTTATTAACGATCTTTTATATCCGACGAACTTGAGCCTTTTAAATTGGCTGCAATAGTGGCTTGTTGGCTAAGCTAAAGATAATTACAATAACGCTACAAATACCTTAATTAAATAGCTAGGTCAATGGAAGACAATAAACACAAAGTCTGTTTAACATGGTAATAAATATATTCCAACGATGGGTGGTAATAAATATATTCCGAAATCAATATGTATTATATTGCTGAATGAATATTGCCAGGTATGGCCATGTCGGATAGTTAGGTTATGATCCAGACCCAATGAGACCCAATGTAGCCAGTTAACTATTGTATTACTTGTGACATGGTTTATTGGTTTTGGTCCAGAGGTTCTTACAATAAAACACCAAAATATCCAGATACCAACGTAATTTAGTATTTCAGACACCAATGTATTATAATGGTTGAGACGATACTTAATATCATAGTTCAGACACCAACGTAATATCATATTTCAGACACCAACGCTGAGATCCTCAAAATGAAAAAGATAATAAAATAATGGGCACATCTTCGCCAAACAGAAAATTAAAACAGAAAAAGGTAAGGTATATCCATCCGGTACCACAGTTCTTAAGGGAATGGCTAATATAGTGGGTAGCATAGGTAGCGACACCGTAACTATTTTAAATTCAAACTACCCGCGCAAACAGCCGCCTTGCGCAAAAAGGGCACGAATGATCTCTTCGCGACTCCAGAAGGACGCAATCAAAGCGAAACAAAAAAAACTCGTAGCATACTTATTGTTATTTTTTTTAAATCTACACTCCTTAAGAATTAAGTAAATTAGAATTATTTTAGTTTTTCTAAGGAGAAAAAACATAAAACTAATAATAATAATTTTAAACTGGTTTTAATTATCAGTATTTTCAGTCAAATTTTCTTTATTGAAGATACTACGTTTCGATCCAAACATATGGATCTTCGTTAGGGCTTGTTTTGTCCAGACTAATACAGAGACTACCGATATATAGACAAATCTAGAGGTGTATAATAGTCACCTGTTTTCATAAAGATTAGGATAAATTATTATCAATATTTTCTTTATTTGGAGAGTCTGCGTTGCCATTGGACACAATATTTCCCACTATCCATTGAACGTTTTCGCCGATTTTTTTTTGTAAATACAGTAGATAAAGAATCGGGTGGTCTTTGGATTCCATAATAAGAGAGGAAAGGATGATGGAAATCAGAAACATTATTTAAGCTGTGCATATATTTTTTCATATGTGTAGATAATGTGGTACGAAGTTCTCCGTGTCAGCTCATATAAGATAAATTTCAATTTGAGCCGGACTTGTACCGACTATATTAAAATCTTAAATGTAATATTTAGTAAACATATTTCTACGATTACTACCAACAGCGAGCGTGCTTTACTATATCATATTTAGGAATTAGTATGATTATGTTGAATAGAAGAGAAAAAACGGAATTCCGTTATGCGTGTTAGTGGTAAAGGATTACATATATCCCTTTTCGTTGAATATATATACGCCAATCATAAAACCCAAAGGCTCTCTCTTATAACTGTCGTGAAAGGGATTCCGCTCAAAGGGTTTTATAAACCTATACAGATTCAACGGAGAGGGAGTGTGAATACATTAATTGCTGGATAGGTGTCGCTTGGGAGACACTAAAGCCGTGAAGGGCCCACTGAGGCAGATTTCGTTGCGGCTCTGATAATGACACCAGCTCACGAGATTGTTATCCAAGATACTGTAGCAGCTCCAGTCTTAGCCACCAACAGGATTTAATATCATTATCTTTCCAAAGAGCTAGTATTTTTCTTATTATTATATCCTCATCATTTTATTATCAAATAATTGATAATGATATACACTTTGTAAATTTTCAGAAAATTGAGGAACAACATGATAGAGCAGCTCCACAAAAATGTATTCAGGAAGCAAGGTCGTCTAGAAAATTTGTAAGAATCATTAACTCATTTCCTAAATTCTTTTATCTCATACCTCTTTTAATCTTAGATAATAAGAAATTGCTCTTTTCCACGATACGTTCTGAGGTTAATATTCATTAATTTATTTATTAATTAGGTTTTTCTTGTTGCCTCTACCCTGAAGGGTCAATGGCAACATATGTATTTTGGACTTTGTAACAATACTTCGTTAACTTTAGATATTGTATTGTGTTTTTTACTTTTATCTCATCGCCTTCAAGATTTTTCTCTAAAGATGATACCAAATGTAATGTTCTTCTTAGGTTTTCAGGGACTTTACAATTTTGTAGAAGGTGCTGAACTGATATTTCTACTTTCCATATTTTGCATATAGGGCGTTTCCTCTCTATGTGAATTTCTATTCTATTTGAGTTGGAGGTGGTCCATTTTCTCGGTTTCTTCTTCATGGTCTTTATTGTTGGACCCATTTCACCATCCATATTTTATGGAATTCAAGTATTACAGTCTTAACAATCTCATCGAAAGGAATTTTGTTTATGATTGTCACCTCGTTGGTTTCTGGAATTCTCGCTAAACGTGCCGCTTGATCTGCTACTTCAATTCCAGTAATTCCGTTGTGCGAGTGGGACCATATCTAAATTATATCTATTCCTTTCTCTCTCAACTGCCATCAAAGAAGATTTGGGCTTGGTGTTTTCAATTGCCAATAATGCACTCATTGAATCTGTTACAGCCCACTTCCCATTCCCACATAACCCCATATGTAGAAGAACATCCTTTATCGCCAACGCCTCCTCTGTGAATATGAAGCATATGTTCGGCACTTTGTATAATTTTCGGCTATTTAAACCAATTATAAAAGAGTAGCCCACTTCATTCTGAACTTTGGATGGGTCTGTATATACGATTTTGTATCCCGCATATTTCTCCAGTGTTTCTAGAAATAACAGTTGAGCTTCCGCAGGAATTATAACATATTACTATACATACGGTGGAATGTCTCCGAAAAAATGTATCAAATATTATATCGATAACAATATTGTGTGTAAGAGTTAATAGGGGATTTCGAAAATATTCATTAATGATACAGTTTCTACCATTTAAAATTTGGGATAACATTGCATAATGTTTGAAGACAATTATCCAAAATTATGTATTAGTCATAAAAAGTATAGTTAATAAGATAAGAAATGTATAAATAAATAAATATGTATAAATAGTTTTACATAGAAAGGCTGTTTCGTTTTACCCAATTTCTTATTCATGCATATAAGAAATTCACATAGTGATAAAGAAAGTATCATAAAATAAACTCATTATAAAAAACACTAATATGTTGAATTAATATTATATCAAGAAATTCATCAAAATCATATTTAAAAAACGAAACGAAAATACTTAAAATAACGAATTCAGACTTATTCATTTGACCGGTAGAATCATCAAATATTATTACATGACTTGTATTAAAAACTCAGCTGGTGTTATCTTGAGTGGTCATCGCCGCACACAGGGGTATTTGGCCCTAAAAGCTGGCCAAAACCCATGTTTTGAAATTTGAAATTTCTGGTAAATAATGACTGGAAGTTCAAGTAGAGGACCTGTTGGATCATGCAGGATGATTCATATCTCTTCCAGGCCCTTGATCCGGCGGCTATTCTAATTCAAATCTGACCTTAGCCTTTACCTCGTCTCTGCTCATAAATATTGTTCTACAAAATATATTAATTTTCTTTGTTTTTACTGAATTATCGGCATCATCATACGATGGATAGTTCGAGGCCAGGTTATTAATCCAGACAGTTATTAATTTTTTGTATTCAATACTAGTTTCAAAATCTTTTTGTTTTATAGTAGGTAGATTTTTGAGCTAAAAATTAAATTGGAAGGTTAAAAAAGTTATACTTCTGGTCATTTCTGGGCAATGAAATATTTTTTATGATAATGTGTAATTATCGTAGTTTATGTTTCATGAAAAAAAATCTGCGAATAGCTGCGAATGGGAAACTTATAATTTTTTATTTCTAAAATGTCAGTTTCATGAAAAAATTAAAAACATTTAGTTTTGTTATATTTTCATTCATTTATATTTTAGGATCTTCTGGAATAATAATAATAACCCGAAGGGACTTATTTGACGTATTTTTAAAGTCGAAAGTATTAGGTTTAAAAGTCTATTCTAATTGGGAAGTATTGTAATAGCCTAGACCAGGTAAAAGAGCTAAAACATAAATTATCAATTTTGAGGCACGATTTCCAAGTAAGATAGAATGCTTCTTCAAGGAAAAGAAAAGTTTTTAGAGCGACAACAAGGAAACGCTTAGTGGGACGATATCAATTAAAAGCTCAAGATTTGGTGTGCGCCGTGAAAAATCATTTGATGGCTTAAGAGAAAGAAGCAAGAGGCGTAAAACTGAAAAATTCAGATCATCAACTAGCACTGATATGCTGACGTACGCCACTCTATAAAACTAAGAGATTCTGGTGATACCAATGTCACCCATGTTCTGAAGGATCTGACAAAAACTCTATCTCGTGCCATAAAATATAGGAAAACATTTAAAAATTTCAATTTCTCAGAACAAACTGCCTATTTACACTGGAAACTTTATTTATATATATTCAATATTGGAGGTTCCATCAAGTGGTCATTTCATAAATTTAGAAATGCTTTCTATATTTCCTAATGATACGGAGAAACTTTAAGTAAAACTTTATCACCTCAAAATTTTATTTTTAACTATTTTTCCCTATTCCCATTTTTCAAAAATGATAGTAATAAATAAATTTATAATAAATCTTTATTTCTACAAAAGAATATTTCATAGGTACAATGCATAAAGAACAAATAAAGAGAAAATAATATTAACATAAATTGTTAACCCATGGATGCCGATTTCGCAGTCAGTGGATTAACGTAAAAATTTATTGAATGAAAAATTTTCACCTATGAATATTTTTTTAACTGTTAAAAATATATTTTTAATGACTATTAGAAATTTAGAAGCCATTTTGAGGACGTTTGAATTAATAAAATGGAAGGAAATAATTTTGGCCAACTTTTGGGGTCAAATACCCCTGTGTGCGCCGGTGGCTTCATTCCCTTTCAGCATTTCCTTGTCTTAGATAACTCGTTTTCTCCTTCAGCTCCAAGCCAGAAGGATGTCTACCTCTGGAGGTCTCTATCCTCTTCTCGACTGGTATCTGTCAATTCATGCTCTCCTCTAAAATCCTACCATTTTTCAGGGCGGGTGTTTTAACCAATCCAGAAGTGATGGATTTATTCAAATTTGGGCCCCCCCCCTTCGGTGTCAGAATCATAGTTAATAATAAGAATTTCAACCACTTAGTCCTTCCTAGTTTTAAGGGATTCAATTGAATAAAAATATTTCAACAAGAAATGAGAGGCAGTTATATTTGTAAACGATTTTTTTAAATAATTACAATAGCAGGGTCATTCCATGTCAATTCAACAAAGGCTTGAGCCTCACCTCTCAGATTTTTTTGAAGTTTGATATATGTGTACTACTTTTTTTTTTTTTTTTTTGTTCGGTACCCCTACCTGGCCATGTGTGGCATACGGGGGGGTTACTCTACAGGTGTAACCAACCTATTCTAACCATGGTGGGAGGGTCGAGATTTATTCCGTGGGGCCTCCACGAAATAAAAGTTAACCCTCCCAGGGCGGATTCGAACCGCCGCCGTTCGGCTCGAGCGTGCAACAACGGGTCGCGCTCCTACACGCTCGGCTATCCCGGCCCTATATGTGTACTACTTGTATTTAGAAGAACAATTATGAAATATTAATGAGATATGTCCACCCGTTTTTGAATTATTGGTCTCTAAAGCCCTCAAAAAAAGGACCAGAAACAAAAAAATCATGATTAAAAATAGCGGTAGATGGTGCCCAAAATTGACTTGGACTATGAGATTGGTTTCTTTTAACAGTGCATTCACATTTTAACAGTGCCATTTCACATGATATACAACAATGTATACGTTGGTACTAAAGAAATTTTCTTAAAACTAAATGTAAAAATTTAAATTCAATTTTCTCTTAAAGGACGTCTTTTAAAATTTTTATATTATTTAAAAAAATAGGTCGTATTATATCTATTCATACAACAAAATGTAAAAGTGGGATGAAAATTTCTTCATTACTAAAAAAATTGAAAACTAGTCATAAATTTCCCTAAATCTAGCATTTTATGATTAAAAATAGCTTTAAATGTTTTCGAAATTGGACTAGGACAATGACATTGGTGTTGTTAAACAGCGCATTCCATGCCGTTTCATATGATATATAACAACGTACAGGTATGAAGTATACCTACGTATATAAAGTATAGGCAGTATTACCTATTTTTAAAAATAAAATATAAAAAATGCCCTCCTTCAGAAAATTGAAATTAAAATTTTAAACTTGGTTTTAAGAAAATTTCTTTAGTACCAACCTATACATTTTTGTATATCAAATAAAATGGCATGGAATACGCTGTTAAACGACAACCAATCTCATAGTCCTAGTCAAATTTGGAAAACATCTACAGCTACTTTTAATCATGATTTTTTTCTGTTTCTGGACCTATTTTTGAGGGTTTTAGAGACCAATAATTCAAAAACGGGTTGACATATCTTAAAAATATTTCACAATTGTTCTATTAGATACAAGTAATACAATATACTAAATTTCAAGAAAATCTGAGATGGAGAGGTTCAAAAAGATATATTTTTGTGTTGATTTGACGTGGATTGGCCGAGCATTATATTATATATGGTAAACAAAACATAAACTTGTTGCTGAATTATTCGTTGAATTCTCTGGCAGTTCTTTGGAGCTTCCAAAATTTCTCTTATGGCCTTTTTAAAGTTTTAAAATAAAATTTATTTCATATCTCTTATGATCCAATTTTATTTATAAACTTTTTTTTTTACTGCTGCTTTTTCCAGTAAATAGCAAGACTGAGAATATTATTTTTTTAGTGTCCATTCTTTTGACCTTCATTTTCCAGTTTTCTTTGTCAAGAAGGAAATACATTGGCTTTTTTATACCTGCTTCCTAGATACGATTATAGGAAGCGTTTGAAAATTCCAAAGTTTCAAATTCATCAAATTACTAAAATTTCTCAAAAGGTCCCATTGGGTTTTAATCTTCGCTTCTTGCAGAGACCTGTCCTTCAACAGGCTGAAGAGCTTGGACGGGGACCTGCTGAGATGGACTCCGAAGTTGGTGGCTATCAACCTGGCCTCCAACGCCCTGACCGTCCTCCCAGACGGACTCCTGAAGGAACTGGATCAGCTGGAAGAGCTGGATATGAGCAGTAACAGGCTGAGGACGGCTCCAGGGCTGGCTGGGCTCCACCGCCTGCAGGCTATCGACCTGGCCTCCAACTGCCTCACTTCCCTCCCATCAGGTAGGTACTCTCTTCTTATTTAAATATAAATAAATAAATAAAAAAATTAAAATATACTTTTTTTTGTTCTATATATAAAAATATTTACTTAACTTTAAATGAACATTAAGTGTTTATTATAAGACTGAGAAATATAGTGAACTCTTTCAATTTCTCCAGAAACTGAAATTTCATTTTATAGATGCAAAATATTTATTTATCTCTCAGCAAAGGGTCATAACAAATTTACAATGAAACGTTGTACCTATAGAAGTTTAAACTGGGAATCAAAATGATTACTAAGTACGGAAAAGCTGAATAGGATTTGGATAAAATCTTAAAGCCAAAAAAAAAAAAAAAAAAAAAGTACGGAAAATATATATGTAGAATAAAATAGAAAAAATATTACTACTAAACCAAATGCTTGAATAAATGATTTTTGCAACTACAATCACTTAAGATGTATTAAAATCTTTGTTTTTTTACCTAAAACTACAAAAAACATTATTGAAATACATAAACACGCATACCAGAGTTATATCTTCGTCAACAGTTATGGCCATGTTTCAGTAATATCTTCGTTACCCATTGCGAAATAATTCTACTTGATATAAAATAAAACAAAATCAGCAGATATAGTTCCATGGACCTTTTAATTTTTTTTTTTAATTTTAGTGATGCTTAATTCAACGTTTAATTGAGAAGCTCTAGAAAGTTTAGTTTTTTACACAATTTTTAACAAAAAATTAATTAGATTAATGTTTCGATTTAGAACTGAAAAGGAGTAAAATCTATTTTTGTGTTTATTTAGGGGTTTCTTATTGAATAAAAAAGTATTGCTCAAAAGCTGATCAATATAATAAAGTTCTAGATACACCAACGCGATGTTGATTAAACTTTCTATGATTACTTTGAGTATAAAGATGTTTAATAAAAGGAACATCCTAAAGATCTAAAGGTCAAGTGAAGTTGTGTTTCCTGTTAAATTAGTGGTTGTTTCACGAATTATTTTCTCAGCTTCCCGAACATGAACACAGATTCTCTAATTTTAGGGAAACTTCAAGATTCAATAATCATTGAATTCATGTAAATTAAGTTGAAGTTTGTTGAGGTATTGGTTGAATTATAGATTCCGATTGGTCAAAAAATGTGAAATGAAATTGTGTTACTATAAAATTTTATTGTATGGTTCTTAATATCGATGCTCTTGTAATCAATGATGCAGTTCAAAGGAAATAGAAATTACAGGGAAATTTTTTCAGAAAAGCCTTTGTTTTGAAGAAATTTCTCGTTTTGTGTTTTTTTTTTTTTTTTTTTTTTTCAATTTTTTACTCTATTTCGCTATTAAGGAATTATCCCGCCAATATCCGAGACAAATAAATGTGTTGTGCTTATGCCCCTTATTCCTGTATTATTATTTACAACTGGTACTTTTTGTTTCAAAAGGAATAAGTAATTAGTGAAATATGGATATGTTACAATAAACTCTTTATTAGAAATTTTCATATACAATTAAAACCATTTAATAAAATTGGACAAATAAAAGTGTACACTTTAATTTTTATAAAAAATGTGTGGGAAGTACCTAATCTTTAATGAAAACTTAGTAGTATATAACATCACCTTTTTTTCTAGCACTTTCAACAAGCGCTTATTCATGGAAAGACACGGATTTTTAAAAGATCTTGATTCTTGCGAGTGACGACTTCTGTTGCTTTTTTGATACCTCTCCAGTGATCATCATCAGTATTAAACTCACCTTTAGCGTACAATTGATCCGAGAGACATTTCCAAAAGCTCTCGATTGTATTCAGATCTGGGAAGCGAAAGGGCCACCCCACCAATGTGATCCTCATTTCATGAAGGGTTGCCTTCGATTTTTGACTTGGAACATTATCTTGCAAGAAATGAAAATTTTCGCCTGGATATATCTGGGTTGCCCATGGGTACATCCTTTCTTTGATCGAAGTTAAATATTGCTCACTATTCACTCTTCCGGTAAGCCTTTCAATGCGGTAATTACCAGAGGCGGTTATCGCTCCCCAAACCATCACACCCCCTCCTTGATTTTGACGTTTTATTCTGTTGTAAATAGTTTTTTTGGCCTTCTTCTATGTAACTGTATTCATTATCAGGCCCAACTTTAGAAAATATTTATTACCATGAATTAAATAAATAACCGAGTTTCAACTGTACACTTTTATTTGTCCCGGAGTGTATATAAAATAACCTATACAAATCTTATTACAACATATACTCTCTCACATATATCAAATTTCTTTTAGATAATGTCATTTTCATTCCTAACATTATATTAAACCATTCCCTAATACAGTATGTCTGTGCCAATTTTTTTAATGTTTAAAAGTTTGGCATGGGACCATCTATCAAATTAACTTATTTCTTGAAACTTAAATCTAGAATCACCTTCCAGGATTTCTCCATTGAACTATGAATAGGCCAGTGTAGTGTTTATGGATTTGGAACAGTAAAATAATAAAACAGTTATAATTGCCTGTTATTTTTTTATTCTCCATTTCTTGTTTTTTCTTTACCAGAATATATAAACTACTACAGATGATAGGATCGCTTGAAGTTATATCTGTTCCTCTTTACATACAAAACTATAATTTTACATTTCTATTGTTCAGTAAACAAAAAACATTCAAACCCTAATATATTATCAAAAACATTGATATTATTAAATATTAAAAATAATATTCTTGAAAAATAAAATCACAGACATCAATATAAAATGATTTTATTATAATTATAACAAAAATGATTTTATAGTAATTAAAACAGTCGAGAAAAAAAAATCCAAAAATAAAACACGAAGGGCTTATATGAGATTTAAATTTCGGGACAAAAAAAATTATAAGCATCGAAACGACGTTTTATTTTTTTAATAGTTTTTTTAAATATAATTAACCATGCAAATCGTTCGACGTGAGATTAGATATACAGATTTTTTTTACGATTAAACGACAGATACTGATTTCTTGTAAGATGAGCTCTGGATATTTCTAAAAGAGGGCTGCTCAATGACCCAGAGCTATTCCGAATTGGCTATTAATCATAACTCATCATTTGTCACTTTCGATTTCCTTTGAAAAGCGGTGCCTATACGTAACTGATTGTGACTGCAGGAAAACCAGCAATGCAGTAAAGTTATGCTTTTTTGCAGGAACTAAAACCTGAAGGCGTTAGGCAGAATATGAATACTATTTATATCATCGATATTTTTACTTAAATTTGATTTAGTTATCATTCGAATATTGAAAGCTAATGTTCTCTCCAAAATGAATATTAAGTAAATAGAATAATTCATTGATAAACGATTCATTTAATAGCCCCCCCTTGCAATATAATCGATTTGTTAATTCAAATTTGATTCTCTCTTCTCTCTTCTCTCTCCCCTCTCCACCCACTCTCTTTCACTCTCTCTCACTTTTAATAATTACTTTATTTATTAAAAATTTAGGTAATTCATCGTCATTCCTCTATAGAAACATATTAATATTGGCTTATGTGTGTGAATTGCCATTACGATATTTTACGATATATCGAATTACAATTGTAAAGTATCGGTACTTTTTGAATTTTTTATATTTTTTCCACATTGCATCCCTTGAGAATCACGAATCTATTATTTTTATTAGAATTACAAAATGACATTGTGCAGTTAGTTATATTCATGAAATTATTGTACCACAAGTTGTGCTCGAGTATTTAACGTTCGGTATATAGTAACTTTTCTTTATTGGATTTTCGGCTATGACTTACATGTTAAGTATCTCTATTATCATGAGCGTACACAACTAGGGGCATGACGTGGGTATTGCCAATAAATTTTCTTTTATTGGTAATCATTGTAGCTGGGATTATAGTCATATATTACTTTTATTCATCGATTAATAACAAATTAAGCTAACTAGAAGCATATGACAGCAATAACTAATAACACACTGCAATAATCCGATCAAAAATGTTACAACCTCAAGGACCATGGTATGTCCTTACCCTTAGAACCATGGCTTCACTTTTCCTAATAATTTTTTGCTCCTGAAAATTCTCTTATCCCGTTAAAAAATCACCCGTATCAAGGCTTTTTTATTTTTCCTCGTTCACCTAGTTCAAATCTTTTGACCAAGTGAACCTCCTCTCCCTCGTCATTTTGATAAACTTCACATGCATTTTCCCCCCGATCTTCTGATAACTTTTCTCTCTCATATCCCTCCATTTCCTCAATTACGTGTCCAATTTATATCACTTTAATCAGAAACGGTTATTCTGTAATATGATTTAAAGAAATATACGTGCCTAAAAAATATAATTTTATATTTAAAACCTAACTTCTTTGAAAACGTCCGGAGAAAGCCCAGAATCGAGATTTAGGTGATACAAGTGTCCCAACGACCCATTGTTGTCTCAACTTAAACTCCTGCGAAGCCTGCCATTACTGTCCAGGGAGATGTTGCCGATTTGTCTCACCAACAGAACAATAGGATGTCTGGGAAGACGGCATTGTAACTTTCGGACTGATCGACATAGCCTTACTTCCCTACAGCTACGTTTTTCACACTGAATATTTATTGAGATGAACATTCAGGATTAGAAATCACACATAAGCAAAAACAAATTATTATAAATCTAATTCAATACCAGATGTAGAGGATTGAACTTTCATATCCAGAAATCAGTTAAAAAAACGAAAAGGAAAATTGGATTATATATCCCTATCCTGACCGTAACGAATTATTAGTTGATTATTTTGATCTTACCAGATTTCGGTATCCTTAAATGTTCTCTCAGCTTACTTATTTTATATTGAATACGACTTTTTTTTCTCTTTTCGTAGGACTAAAGCTTATTATAAAGTAAAACATTGATGAGACATTAAACCATTGCCATAAAATTATTTGAGAGAAAGTAACTTGAAACGCTCCCTTAGAAAGACCTTTGCAGCCCGTACCCCGAAGGGGGCTGATGACTAATGAAATTCAAGAAGACAGAGACGAAGCAGCCGGGCGATAAAAGAGAAGCATCTCAAAGAAGAGGGCTAAATAACCGGTACTCCATATTCATGAACAGGACGCCAGGCCATAATTAATCTTCTCCTTTGCTAATCTCACCGGATCTCCTCGAGGAATGAATCGTTAATAAAACTATTTCTCTTATTAACTTCATCCTAAGTAGTCCTTAAGTCCGAAGGATTCGCCAATTCTCCCAATCCGAAATAATGGCAGATTGAGGAGCCTGATTTATGGCGGGAAAGTTTCTCATCAAAGTCATCACTTATTTAACGGTTGGATTATTGAATAAATAGGTGGTCACTGTTTAATTGAAACCTGTGTTTGTATTGAAGTTGTTTGAGAACGAACATTAGGTTTCCGAACTTCCAATATGTTCTCCTAAAAAACACACAAAAAAAAATACAAAAAAAAATTATTCATTTATAATTATCTGGAATATTTATGTTCCATATCTATGTACTATGCATAATACACTAAAAATGTGCCGCAATATAGATTGAATACCAAATTAATTTTAAAAAATTGACCCTGAAGTACAAAGTGAAATTTATTATTTATATATTTTAATTATATTATTTCTCCTTTCTTATTTACATTATTTATATATTCTTTGACATAAGTCCTCTACGAAATTCTCCTTACACTACAGTAAAAATATATCAGTAAAATATAATTTTTCCTCCGAAATTCTGCATACAGTCTGAAAGAAAGTATCTTTACTATCCGTTATCTCGTGACTTTGACCAATAAATGCTATGAAGAACCTGGAAAGAGTAATTTATTTTACACTTTTATACAACAGAGCAGAATTATCTCTAGAATGACTTCGAATTAAGATCGTTTAAATTAACACTCAGTGCCGATATCCATACGTCATTGGTATCATAATTTCTAATGACATGATAATTTTTCCAAAGTGATTATGTTTTTTAAGATAAAGTTTCCCATATCACAGAACTACTTCTTAAAACAACCTTAAAAAAACTTTAAAAAACCTCCTTTTAGAATTTCTTGATAAAAAACCGTTCTCATCGTTTTCGTCAATTTGTCTTTTATTTTGTTATTTTAGACTCAAATCAAAGCAATCGACACTTATTCTTTGATAACAAAAAGTCCGAGGATAACCATACAATTCTCATTTCATAATACACGATTGAATACACGAAAAAAAAATCATCGACATTTTCAATTAAAAGTCCAGGACAATCTTTAAAATCATACAAGCATATCTATCGTCACAGTGAATAACTGGCTGAGTCAAATTTCCTTACTGTTCAGGACAAGACTTTTCAAGTTTGAACATTATTGATATAAAATGAGGTTTTCATTATTAAGCGTTTAAATGTCGTTAATAATACCAAAATTTTTGCTACTAATTACGTAAATTCTAGCAGGTGAATAAATCTTATCGGCTAAATAATTGTTCACCGATCGATTACAACAGATTTATCGCAAATTATTTTAATGAAATATAAAATGAACACCTGGCTTATACAATTATTTTACTATAAAGGAACAGTCTCCATAGTAATTTGATGTCGAACTAACCACTTATTCACTTGCCTCACACACACGTATATATATATACACATATATATATATATATATATATATATATATATATATATATATATATATATATATATATATATATGAATTAAAAAAGAATTTTTCATCGATTACTTCATCTAAAGATCCAATCCGTGGAATGGTTATGGAAGGGAATAAAAGCTATTATTATATTTCCTTCATCTTTGATCTCCGTGAATGTTTATAAAAAACATATTCCAGCTTGAAGTTGATCAACGGATTTTAAATTTATTAACGGATAGCCAACGAATAGTTTTAACATTGGCTATAATTTATACATTAAATTATTCACCGATTGCTTTATAAAATTTCTGATTATTCACTGAATACATATAGCAGTCCACTTCTGTTTTTAGCCATTAATTAATTTATTTTGAAAGACTGGGATCGAATAAAACCACCAGTATAACTTTCAATAAATCCTCTTTTGTTGATAGTCATTGTAGCTGGGATTATAGTCATATATTACTTTTATTCATCGATTACAAATCTGATTAAAAGTATGTACGATAATTCTAAAGTGGGTACATCTTTGTTAGGCTATACTAGTAAAAACAATTATTAAGCTTTACATTCGTAAATTAATTTTATTACTGACCTAAGTTAGTCAATTGTTTAAAATATCAATTTTTATTTCAGATCTTTTGAAAGACACGACGAGACTAGAGAGCTTCTCAGCGAGTAGGAACGAGCTTAGCTATATCCAGGCCAACACTTTTCGCCACCTCCCCAGGCTCGCCTTTCTCGACCTCACTTCCAATCGCATTCTCCAGGTCAGAACTCAGATAATAGTGATACACCAATGTGGGTTCAATGCAAATATAATACGAAAATGTCAAAGAAACAGAACAGAGTGACAGAACAGCGACAAAAATTTAACTTCTGTGTATGAGAATAGGAGGTGTGAGACTAGTAAACTATTAGAACGCTTATTGTATATAGTACGATATGGGCCCAGCCAGAAAGGTTTATGATTATTCCAAACAGGTGTTCACGTGCACTAAAACATGATTGTAACCGTTCCAGGCAATTCTAGATCTTGTAAGACGTAAAAAATATTAACATCTGTTTTGTTTTCACGCCACAGTACTATTTCCGAACTATATATTTTTTTAATTGATTTCTTCCGATATTTTTCTTAATACTTACAGAGACTTATCAGTTATTTAAGAGCACTTTCTAAACCAATATTCTTGCATGAAGGTACTAATGTATCAGTATAGCTTTATTTCAGATATACATATTTTAAATATCATTGAATACTACTCCTCAACGTGAAGGACATTCATTGTCTTCAATTACTTTCACTCAACATTCTTCCAGTATTTTGATTTGAAGCTAAAATTATATTTTACATTATTGTAACGTTAAATCGATAATAAAAAAACATATGGTGTAAAATCCCAAACCGTTTTTATTTATTTACTAGCTGTATATCCCGGTTTCACCCGGGGAATTTCATTTTTCTAATAAACGTGAACAAATTTAAAGTGAAATCATAACGATTTTATAACAATAAAGAATATACCCAGAGACTGGCTGAAGTTATGAAATTTTAATATGGACAGGTGTTTGCACCTAGTAAGAAAGATCCACTGAGCGAAATTTGGAGAATTTAGGACAAACGGTATGGAGTTTTATTAAGAAAAAACAAACTAACAGAAATTCATCTTTGAGCTGTATAACCCGGTTTGATCGGGGAATTTCCTTTTTCTAATGAAACGGTTGATTTCGTAAAAAACCATTGTAAAGTGAGTTCATTACGATTTCTATAACAATAAAGACTATCAGCTGAAGATCGGCTGAAGTTATGCAATTTTAATATGGACAGGTGTTCGCACCTGGTATGAAAGAACTACTGGCGAAATTTGGAGAATTTAGGATAAACGGTATGGATTTCTATAAAAAACAAACAAACAAACAGAAATATTGGCCTGCAGTTTCAGCTTCTCGCAAATCGGCTTGCCTAAGCCTTTGTGGCGCAAAGCGGGCCTCGTATTCTTGGGCAGACTCAGTTTCCCGCGATTCTGCCTGTCTAAGCCTCTGTTGTTCAATCCTAATTTGATGTTCGTCGAGAGTTTCAGCTGCTCGTATTTGACGTTGTTTTTAGCTTTTGAGCTCACTACTCCTATTGAAGCTCGCTTCTTAGGAGGCATTTATAAAAAATAAATTCACCATACATGTAAATAAACGTATTGTAATTTAAAAAAAAAAAAAAAAAAACATATGGTTTAAAAATCCCAGAACTCGACGCCTACCAAGGGACGGTCTTACCGGGCCTTGTTGGCCTCTTCAAAATGTATAAAATGATATTTTAGGCTGTTTTTCGACTCAAACGGTCGATTTCGTAAAAAAAACCCATTGTAAAGCGAGATCATGACGATTTTTTTAACAATAAAGAATATACCATGATATTGGCTGAAGTTATGCAATTTTAATATGGACAGGTGTTCGCACCTGGTATCAAAGAACCACTAAGCGAAATTTGGAGAATTTAGGACAAACGGTATGGATTTCTATAAAGAACAAACAAACAGAATTTCAACTTTATTTATAAGATTTGTTAGAACGACTATTGGTCGGAAAAAACCGCTGTAGCACGCGGACGGGCCTAGATCTTGT
Organism: Aelia acuminata; assembly: GCA_911387785.2. Classification (NCBI taxonomy): domain Eukaryota; kingdom Metazoa; phylum Arthropoda; class Insecta; order Hemiptera; family Pentatomidae; genus Aelia; species Aelia acuminata. The sequence continues at coordinate 182,608,487 of OU426978.1, read as the reverse complement.
CGACGGAGACCTGGAACCATCCAGAAGGACTATACATATATGTATAAGGAGCGAGTGACTGGGCCAATTAGTCCTAATCTTTTCCTTGACTGTGAAGCTCAAGTCATATGATTGTGTGTTATAACGTTATCATTTTTGTAACCTGCTCAAATATTTGAGTTGTATTGATTAGTTGGCATTGATAATTGTTATATTTTCGTTAATAAATATTTGTTAACCCACATAAGTATTACATTATATAAATTCATTACTATTATATTTTACCTCGCAATGATCAAAGATCCGAACTTTTAAAAAATGAACCGTTCACAAAAAAAAAACTATACATACATGATGTGCAGGGGCACAGTCGTGTTATAAAATGGCTTGGACCATTTTGATCAAAGCGAGGTACTTTGCATTGATAACTGTATTAACCTTGTCTAGCTATTTACTATAAAGGTTTGAGTACTCGACCTTGTGGAACAAGCTCAAAATTTAAAAAGACTCAGAAGTTTCACCTTAAAAGTTTATTAATGCTTTAATCACTTTTAATTGCTTGTCGGTTACTAAGGTGTTTTAAGAATATCCAGTTTTCGTCACTTTTTCTAGACTCTGTGATTAATTAGGATTTACTTTTCCTTGGTAGGTTCTGAGACTAATTTTAAATATTGAACATTTGGTACTCTCTCTGCTAGTGCGTCTAGCAATCTCAAGAACTCATATGTTTCGTGGGTTCCTCAGTTATGGAGATCTTAAGAATTTTTGAGAAACAAGAAAAAGAGAACAAAAGCCAAAAAAAAAAAAAAATCAATGGCTTAGCTTTTGCAAAATAATTCACTGTTCTATGCAAATCAACTATTGGATGATTAATAATTTTCCTCATATTAATATTGATTGGATCAAATGAAATTCCCACCAAGAATCCACTTAATGAGTCCGACTCATTATATTTGTTCCTAAATATTTATTAATTATTCGCATCTATTGACTATTGAACAAGAGGACGAGGGAGCAAGTAGGAGTGGCTGAGGTGGGTAGAGATCGGGTGTCGACTGAAAGGAGAGCGACCACAAGTGTTTGGTGCCCTACCGTTGAGTACAAAAGGGCCGGTTCTCCTAGAGGGCTTGGTCATCGGATACGGTACCAGCATTGTTCCAACTGACGCTGTACATGTATATTCTATATACGGACTACTATATCTTCAAATGGAGTAATTGAATTGAAATTATCTTCTGTAACCTTTTTTTTTTTTTTGTTCGGTACCCCTACCTGGCCATGTGTGGCATACGGGGGGTTACTTTAGAGGTGTATAGGATGTAACCAATCTATTCTAACCAACCTATCCTTTTGTACCTTGGTATAAGTAACAAGATAGTCTATTGAAGTACACTGGATTACTTATATTCATTACCATAACCTTCGTTTATGTATGTGCATGTATTTGAGGGTGTATATGCATTCTCATGCATATTTACGCGTACGTGGCTTTATGTATGTTTTATTCAGTTTCAAGCCACTTATTCTAGTTATTCAGCCTATGTTTTCAGAATTTGCCTGAAATCCCTGTGAATTCAGAAATTACTGAAAATCATGATTATCAATCATCCTAATCTTGAACAGAAATAATATTTTCTAACAATTTCCATACCATATTGAAAGCTAAAACTCAATTCTTTTAACCATAAAATTGTAAGATAATTAAGTCATCAATTCTGCAAATTCATTCAACCATTATTTCTTTACATATTTTTACAATTCTTTTTTGATGTACACATCAGTTTCTTATTTTCCATTCGTACTAATTTTTACTTTCACTTACCTATATATGAAATATATAGTAAGTGGAAGTATTGCGATCGTGAAAAAATTCGACTTCCGGTTTTCAACGGAAATACACGTTTTGGGGTCCCCTGAGTCGAAATGACCAAGTCCCGCGAAATGGTCTGTGTGTGTGTGTGTCTGTGTGTCTGTGTGAGTGTCTGTGTGTGTGTGTGTGTGAACAGACTAGCACAAAAACTATAAACCGTGCGATCCTGAAATTGGGTATTTAGTGTAGGTATATGCCCGCGATGTGACAGCATAAATTTCATCAAAATTACTTAAAGGGAGGGGGTACTTTACTTAATAACTTTTTAGGGTTTTTTTCGATTTTCTCAAAAACGGCTCTAACGATTTTGATTAAACTGAGTATTTCATCTATTTATATGCCCGAAATATGACTGTAAAAATTTCATCAAAATTGATTAACCGGAGGGGGGACTTTACTTAATAAATTTTGTAACATTTTCACGTGTTTTTTTTATTTACTCTAAATCGGCTTTAACGATTTTGATCAAACTTGGTATTTGATGTATGTATATGCCCGAGATATGACTGTTAAAATTTCATTAAAATTGATTAACCGGAGGGGGGACTTTACTTAATAAATTTTGTATCATTTTCACGGGTTTTTTTATTTACTCAAAAACGGCTTTAACGATTAACAAAAATAAGATATGGATGTAGAAAAATGTGTGACTTTGGGAAATTATATTTAACAGAACACGTCAATTTCTTATCTAAGTAAGTTGGTAAGTGAAAGTTGTGTGTTGCGCGCACGCACCAGATTTTTTAATTACATATAAGTTAAAATATTGATGTTAATCCATTTTAAATATGAAATTAAATACCCTTATATTGTGTCCTAACGTGGACACGCTTATAAATAAATGCACTCGTTGCACGGTTACTGTAATGAGAAAAATGGAACCTTCATTTATGCTGGTCATTGATATTTATCTTAGAGAAACTGTTTACAGTTACATCTCAATATTTCCTTACATGTAAGACTTTATTACTTTCTTATTTGAAATAATTACAGTCTCATTGTTTTTATGTGTTTTAAAATATTCATTATTATTTAACAAACATACATCATTACAATTTACATATTGATTATATTCTTTTGATTTTTTGTTTAATGAAAGTTATATTACTTTCACTTACCTATATATGAAATATATAGTAAGGGGAAGTATTGCGATCGTGAAAAATTTCGACTTCCGGTTTTCAACGGAAATACACGTTTTGTGGTCCCCTGAGTCGAAATAACCAAGTCCCGCGAAATGGTGTGTGTGTGTGTGTGTGTGTGTGTGTGTGTGTGTGTGTGTGTGTGTGTGTGTGTGTGTGAACAGACTAGCTCAAAAACTATAAGCCGTGCGAATCTGAAATAGGATATTTAGTGTAAGTATATGCCCGCGACAGCGAAAATTTCATCAAAAATAGTCAAAGGGAGGGGGTACTTCATTTAAAAACTTTTTACCTTTTTTCGATTTTGTCAAAAACGGCTCTAACGATTTTATATATTTGATTTTGTTGTATAAATGTGCCCGAGGTATGACTGTAAAAATTTCATCAAAATTGATCAACCGGAGGGGGGACTTTACTTATTAAATTTTATATCATTTTCACGTGATTTTTTTATTTACACAAAAACGGCATTAAAGATTTTGATCAAAATGGGTATTTGATGTATGTATATGCCAAAGATGTGATACCCAACATTTCATCAAAATTGGTCAAACGGAGGGGGCAATTTATTTCATAACTTTTTTACCAATTTTTACCTTTTTTTCGATTATCTCTAAAACGGCTTTAACGATTTTCATCTAAATTCGTCATGTTTAATGAAAATTAGGTGTTCTTTGATATCAGGTAAGCTTTATTATTATTGAAATGTTCTGAGGGGGCTTAAATGGGGAAGGGGCCTTTTTTGTTTTCTTATAAAGTACCTTTGTATTTGTTTATATGGAGAAATTATCTGTCTCTCGTTTCGCCTAAAAATAAGAAATGGCTAAATTTGAGATATGATAAAAATCAAGTGAATATATAGAGGAGAAAAAAAGAAAAATATTCATCCAACCCATTAAACATGTTTAACCTTACCCCTTTACCCATGCGGAGTACGCCTTTAATGACCATTGTTCATAATTAAAGCCGATCTGTTCATTTAATGCAAATTATTTGTTTCATGGTAACTAAATGATTCTTCAACAACTACATAGAGAAATATAAAATCAGACGACTTGGAGTATTATGCTTGTATTGCCGAATTGCCACAATTAAAAACTTTTATTTAATAATAAAAAAATTAGTGTTTGTTATGGAGCAAATAAAAACAAAAATAAGGAATGAATGTGGAAAAATGTGTCTGTCTGTGAGAAGTGGCAGTTAACAAAACACATCAATCTCTAATTTACGTAAGTTGGTAAGTGAAAGTTGTGTGTTGCGCGCACGCACCAGATTTTTTAATTACATATAAGTTAAAATATTGATGTTAATCCATTTTAAATATGAAATTAAATACCCTTATATTGTGTCCTAACGTGGACACGCTTATAAATAAATGCACTCGTTGCACGGTTACTGTAATGAGAAAAATGGAACCTTCATTTATGCTGGTCATTGATATTTATCTTAGAGAAACTTTTTACAGTTACATCTCAATATTACCTTACATTTAAGACTTTATTACTTTCTTATTTGAAATAATTACAGTCTCATTGTTTTTATGTGTTTTAAAATATTCATTATTATTAAACAAACATACATCATTACAATTTACATATTGATTATATTCTTTTGATTTTTTGTTCTTCATATATTTAATATTTGTATATCTTCTCTTATTGTTTGCGATCATGTTTCTTATTTAACTCTGATGAAGACCTGAAATGTGGCTCATGAAACTTCGACACAATCAATCATCGGTTAAAATACCAAACCTCAGTATCCCTAACATAATAAAAGAGCTGAATAGCAAGGGTCACCACTAGAAAAACAGAGATACAACTTTGACAATACTTAGCTAAATCAAAATTCATAGATTCCTGGCTAGATAGGATTTGGATAAAATCTTTAAAAAAAAAAAAAAAAAAAAAAACCTAACAGCGTAACTCCGATTTATCTACAAAATTTTTTATTTTTCCTTTTTCCTATGTTTATCTACACATATAAACTATCTTTCAATTATACGTTGAAATTTAATCATTTATCGTTTTTTGATAATTAATTTATATTTTTTAAACAATTTGACTAGAATATGAAAGATTCGACCACGGCCGGGAATATTTGAGGCGCAGAATTCCAAAACCAGCCATGTCCATTTCCAGATTTTTATTTTTTTTTAAATATTTTTTCTATTAGATTATCATTAGGTGGAAGGATTTCTTCTTTACAATAAATACAAGAAATAATTTGTATATTTGTAAATCCTAATCCAACCCTTTCCTTCTCACCAAATCCACTCACATTTTTAACTACACGCCCCTATGTAGCGGCTGAACTGAAATTCGTACTCCAAATATATGAAATATAAGAACTAATAACGTTTCTCTAACATAAACAACCTCCAATTAAACCCAAAACCCTTTCTAATATCCGTCCATCACATGATTATCTAAATTAACAACACGACCAAGACCTAAATGGTTGACATGTACTTAAACAAGAAACAAAAAAAAAAAATTGTTCCGAATATAAGAATCATTAATTTTTTTGTAATATTTTGTATTTGGTGATTATGAGCTTTGATGGTTTTACCGACGATATGTAACATCTACAAGTTATTTTTCTGAACGATTTTCACTCCATTAAGTTCAACGGTATCTCCCACAATTATTGTTATATATTTTATTATTATAAATATTTCATCGACATAAGACTTCTATAGTAAGCAAGCTTCTAAGTTCAAAATCTGTTCTACTAAAAAAGTTTTAAAAAACAACTGATAAACTTGAAGCGATTAAAGGAAACAGAAGTGGTAGAAACCGACGAGAGGAGAAGCACGGATGGCTAGCCTAGAACAGGGAATAAATTATCCGAGAAGAAGACCCCGCAATATCCCCCTCTCATCCCCCCCCTCGGTATTTAATTAATGCTAAATCTCATCTCGGCGAATTGATTATTATCTCGAGGGAAAGAATTAGGTCGTTCTTTCTAACCGGGATTTATATCGACGTTTCAAAGCCCTATTTCACTCCCTCTTTATAATCTTTACACTCCAACGCCACGGATAATAACAATAACTATGTATAACCCACCAATGCTATACAATTAGTTATAAGTATCTGATCTGTTAGCATTCATGATGTTTAAAGCAGATATTAACAGGATGTTGTATCAACTATCAGATTGAGATGTACAATGAGATAGCATAAACATAAAAAAATAAACATTGGTATAATACTATACTCTAATTGAGGGGCACATGTGGTGTAGTGGTTAGCCAACTACACAACCCAAGGTCGCGGGTTCTTAGCCCAGCAGGTGTGTAAAAAATCCTTGGCTATGCTGACCTTCGACTAGGACACGAAATGGAAGTCCCGAGCCTGTGCAATATCAAAGACATCTATCCTAATTAAACCTCAATAGGCAAAATTTAGGACTCTTACTATAGCATAGTCTGATTGGCCATAGTAGCCTAAGATGACAAAATAACAAAAATAAATACGATAAAATCATAATAGAATAAGGAAACAATTCAGAAGAACTAATTTATAATTAATATACACAAATTCGTGTACATAAATACATGTCGACCAGAGTGAACAGTTATAATTCATGTAATGGAGGAAATTTTTTTAAAAAAATGATGACATGTGTCTTAAAAGGACAATATAAGATTTTGTGGTATATACTTGAATAAACTTCATAAATAAAACAAAGCAATAATTTAATGTAAAAATTTTCTACCCCTGAGTTGCAAGGAAAAAAGGAATCTAAGAATAAAGCTTTTTGATGAAGATGGTAACGCCTGTAATGAATCAAAAAAATTATATTCTGCTTATTATAAAAAATAACCAGTTTTATTTCCTGCTCTTTATCTAACATTAAATAAATAAAAGAGGAAAATTTCATCATGAAAACCTCTGACTTAATGAAATTTGTCTCAGTAAATCTGGTTTAGATATTAAATGATTGTGAATCTTTGTGCATGTAATATGTTAAAAATTATATTTCACTATTAATATAAGTCCTTATATAGCTTCAATATTCTGTTGATTTAGCTCATCACTCCATTTTGTGTTAATATGGAGTAACTCTTTCCACACTGTGTGAGTTAGAACTTGTCAAAGCAAAGAAAACCTTACAAATTTTTGTAGTGTTGTCTTTAAGTGTCTAATTCTCATTGAATTCGACTGCAAATAGAACTCTGTTAACATTGTATTTATTAAATCCGACTTTGCAATAAATGCCAGACATTTTGTCATATTTCTCAAATGCCGGAAAGACAGGACGACCAAGCTTAAAAAGGACGGCATGTCCTCCCAAAGCCAAACGTCTGGTCTCCCCAATTTTTTTTTCGTCAAAGTAGGGCATAGTTTAAGTAAATAGATATTTTTATAATTAATATAGATGATTAAATTAGGAGTCTACATTAAAAATAAGTCAAGTCCATTTTATGATTATTTAAGTTATATTACTTTCACTTACCTATATATGAAATATATAGTAAGGGGAAGTATTGCGATCGTGAAAAATTTCGACTTCCGGTTTTCAACGGAAATACACGTTTTGGGGTCCCCTGAGTCGAAATGAGTCGAACCAAGTCCCGCGAAATGGTCTGTGTGTGTGTGTGTGTGTGTGTGTGTGTGTGTGTGTGTGTGAACAGACTAGCTCAAAAAATATAAGCCGTGCGAATCTGAAATAGGATATTTAGTGTAAGTATATGCCCGCGACAGCGAAAATTTCATCAAAAATAGTCAAAGGGAGGGGGTACTTCATTTAAAAACTTTTTACCTTTTTTCGATTTTGTCAAAAACGGCTCTAACGATTTTATATATTTGATTTTGTTGTATAAATGTGCCCGAGGTATGACTGTAAAAATTTCATCAAAATTGATCAACCGGAGGGGGGACTTTACTTATTAAATTTTATATCATTTTCACGTGATTTTTTTATTTACACAAAAACGGCATTAAAGATTTTGATCAAAATGGGTATTTGATGTATGTATATGCCAAAGATGTGATACCCAACATTTCATCAAAATTGGTCAAACGGAGGGGGCAATTTATTTCATAACTTTTTTACCAATTTTTACCTTTTTTTCGATTATCTCTAAAACGGCTTTAACGATTTTCATCTAAATTCGTCATGTTTAATGAAAATTAGGTGTTCTTTGATATCAGGTAAGCTTTATTATTATTGAAATGTTCTGAGGGGGCTTAAATGGGGAAGGGGCCTTTTTTGTTTTCTTATAAAGTACCTTTGTATTTGTTTATATGGAGAAATTATCTGTCTCTCGTTTCGCCTAAAAATAAGAAATGGCTAAATTTGAGATATGATAAAAATCAAGTGAATATATAGAGGAGAAAAAAAGAAAAATATTCATTCAACCCATAAAACATGTTTAACCTTACCCCTTTACCCATGCGGAGTACGCCTTTAATGACCATTGTTCATAATTAAAGCCGATCTGTTCATTTAATGCAAATTATTTGTTTCATGGTAACTAAATGATTCTTCAACAACTACATAGAGAAATATAAAATCAGACGACTTGGAGTATTATGCTTGCATTGCCGAATTACCACAATTAAAAACTTTTATTTTATAATAAAAAAATTAGTGTTTGTTATGGAGCAAATAAAAACAAAAATAAGAAATGAATGTGGAAAAATGTGTCTGTCTGTGAGAAGTGGTAGTTAACAAAACACATCAATCTCTAATTTACGTAAGTTGGTAAGTGAAAGTTGTGTGTTGCGCGCACGCACCAGATTTTTTAAATATTATAATGCTCTCTTCCAGAGTGAGTACCATTTTTGTAATTGAATTTGTAACTGTATATTCAATGAGGCAAGTTTATATCGGCGACAACCAAATACCACAGACAGAAACTGTACGTTACCTTGGGCTTCTGTTCGACAGAAGGATTATTTGGGGCCCACATGTCAAAATGAAAAAAAAAGACAAAATGAACATACGTTTAAAAATACTTTACTCACTTTTTTCCTAATCTTCTTAATTGAAAATTAGGCAAAAACTTAATACATACACCTACTTACTTAAACCCATTTGGACATACGCCTAACAGATTTTCGGCTCAGCAATAAGACGCACTTACAAAAATTACAAACTTTCCAATCCAAAATTTTGAGACTAATTACGGACGCTCACAGATACATAAGTAACCAAACTTTACATACAGACTTACAACAACCGACTGTCCAACAACACATACGAATACTTTACTCTTTTTTGTTAAATTGGAATGACATCATAACAGATTAATTAAGCATATGGTCGAGGCTGACATGGCCGTTAGAAGGCGGCTAAAAAGAAGCTGGATGAGAGACCTCCTCACCTGAATTATTTCAGCAACATTATTTCAAAGTTTTTTTTTTGTAAAGTTCTAGAATTAGTATATATCCCATAATGACATTAGACGCCTCATTTGATCTGTTTATATACGAACTGGTAAAACGTATTTTGTACTGAAACAAGCAGATTGGGGAAGACGAATACCCTCCGACGTTGCGGGAACTGCACTTGGGCCAGAACAGGATAAAGTTGCTGCCACCTCTGCGAAACTTAGTAAACCTGGAACGGCTGTACCTATTCTCCAATCAGATCTCTTCCCTGAAGGGGGACGTCTTCTCCGGTACTCCGTCCCTTAAGACACTCTTCCTCAACGACAACATCCTCAGTCTCATCGAACCCGAGGTCTTCTTTCCTCTCACCAGTCTCGAAAACTTGTAAGCAAACTACTATGTTTATAACTATGTGCATGTTGATTATAATACGTTTTATCAATGATGTATTTTTTTTTTTTTTACCTCTTTAAGAACTAAACTCAATTCAATATTATTGATTTGACACAATATAGACTTTACTGTTTTGAAAATCATGTTCTAAAAAAAACATTATTATTTTTTAGAACATAATTAATATAATCTAAAAATAATAGAATAAACACAACATAAAATCCTTTATAGAAAACAAACATAGCCTAAAGTTTGGCCTTCAGAGAGCGAAATGTAAGTCACAGTTCCTCTTAAAAAGTTAATAGTTTTCCACTTCGTACCCAAAATATTTAGTGCCTGGCAATAATGTTTTTGGATATATTCATACTAATGATGCTAATTACATCGAACCTAATTCGTTGGAGACCCTAAGGAATACAATACCTCACTGGGGATCAAAAACCATCCCTACTGAAATAGTTACTAGACTATTAGGATTCACCACCATATAATGCTCCATTACATAAGAATGAAATGGGGCTAAACTACCAAAGAGTACCCATTAAGAATTGTTAAGATTTAGATATCATGAAAAATGGAAAATTTATTTCCTGATCAAAAATTGATCTTTTTATTTAAACTTAAACAACTTTGGAATTTAAAACATTTGTATAATAAGAAGGAAGTAACAATGTTATTGGGCCATACACTTATCACCAAAAGCAACAAAACCTATGAAGAAGTGAAAGAGGTTTGATTTACATTTTTTAATGAATGGCTGAAAGATATTAAAGAATAGTAAAGAAAAAATGGAAGGAATATTGGTAAGAACACTATTTAATCCATTCCTCCTAATCAAAGAGCCCGATACAACCCCCAATAAAACCGACCTGACAAAGATGTGGCACTTCCTACTCTCGGACACATATATATCCGTATAAAAATTGATTATAGGGAACCTCAATTTCAAAATTACTTATTCGATCCATCGAAAATATATCATTTTATTTATTAAATTACCTTTTGGTAAATAAAAAAAAAATAATGAAGTAACTCAAGATTATAAACTTGATCTGTCCCAAGACCAGACGTCGCTGATGGTCGTAGATGTCGAAGCGAAGTAAAATAAAAAAATGCTTTCAGAATTTTTTTATAGCGATGAAATATATAGTAAGTGGAAGTATTGCGATCGTGAAAATTTTCGACTTCCGGTTTTCAACGGAAATACACGTTTTGGGGTCCCCTGAGTCAAAATAACCAAGTCCCGCGAAATGGTCTGTGTGTGTGTGTGTGTGTGTGTGTGTGTGTGTGTGTGAACAGACTAGCTCAAAAACTATAAGCCGTGCGAATCTGAAATTGGGTATTTAGTGTATGTATAGGCCCGTGATGTGACAGCAAAAATTTAATCAAGATTGCTCAAAGGGAGGGGGTACTTTATTTAATAACTTTTTAAGTTTTTTTCGATTTTCTCAAAAACGGCTCAAACGATTTTGATTATACTGAGTATTTCATCTATTTATATGCCCGAGATATGACTGTATAAATTTCATCAAAATTGATCAACCGGAGGGGGGACTTTACTTGATAAATGTTGTATAATTTTCAGGTGTTTTTTTTTAGTTACTCAAAAACGGTTTTAACGATTTTGATCAAACTGGGTATTTGATGTATGTGTGTGCCAAAGATGCGATAACCATCATTTCATCACAATTGATCAACCGGAGGGGGGACTTTACTTAATAAATTTTGTATCATTTTCACGTGTTTTTTTTATTTACTCAAAAACGGTTTTAACAATTTTGATCAAACTTGGTATTTGATGTATTTATATGCCCGAGATATGACTGTAAAAATTTCATCAAAATTGATCTACGGGAGGGGGGACTTTACTTAATAAATTTTGTATCATTTTCAAGGTTTTTTTTATTTACTCAAAAACGGCTTTAAGGATTAACAAAAATAAGATATGAATGTAGAAAAATGTGTGACTTTGGACAAAACACGTCAATTTCTAATCTAAGTAAGTTGGTAAGTGAAAGTTGTGTGTTGCGCGCACGCACCAGATTTTTTTTTTTTCAGATCCCAAATAGAGGAATGACTGACCTACCTCCTTTTCATGTGCAAACAAATGGAACTGTATAAATATCTTATTCCCTATTTATGAATAAATAAAGTAACTTACATAAATAAGTAATTTACATTGAACAATAAAATGAAACGAACAACTATATTTCCTATGTAAAATTTAAAAATTATTCAAAAAATTTTAAACGTGATATCACAGTTAAATTACAATAAACTCGTTATTTACAGTTTTTACTCTCTGTCTGTTATTTAATTTATACTTGAAATTATTAGTACGTATTTTAACAATTTCAACGAGGGCTGAGCTCTATTTTTTCTTTCTTCTTTTTTTAACAAATTGTATTATTTGGAAGTCGGGTTTGAGTTAATTACAAAAAAATAAAATTCCTGTTTAAAAAAGATTGGTTGAATGTATTATTTCCCCACAAGGGGAATTTAAATTTGTGGATTGCCTGTATACGGGCAATAAATTTTTTTATTACTTTCACTTACCTATATATGAAATATGAGGTTCCCAACTTTTTTCTGAGGTTCCCCAATTTTTACTTTCACTTACCTATATATGAAATATATAGTAAGTGGAAGTATTGCGATCGTGAAAATTTTCGACTTCCGGTTTTCAACGGAAATACACGTTTTGGGGTCCCCTGAGTCAAAATAACCAAGTCCCGCGAAATGGTCTGTGTGTGTGTGTGTGTGTGTCTGTGTGTGTGTGTGTGTGTGTGTGTGTGTGAACAGACTAGCTCAAAAACTATAAACCGTGCGAACCTGAAATTGGGTATTTAGTCTATGTATATGTCCGCGATGTGACAGCAAAAATTTCATCAAAATTGCTCAAAGGGAGGGGGTACTTTATTTAATAACTTTTTACGTTTTTTTCGATTTTCTCAAAAACGGCTCTAACGATTTTGATTAAACTGAGTATTTGATGTATTAATATGCCCGATATACGACTGTAAAAATTTCATCAAAATTGGTCAACCGGAGGGGGGACTTTACTTAATAAATTTTGTATCATTTTCACATGTTCTTTTTATTTACTCAAAAACAGTTTTAACGATTTTGATCAAACTTGGTATTTGATGTATATGTATGCCCGAGATATGACTGTAAAAATTTCATCAAAATTGATCTACGGGAGGGGGGACTTTACTTAATAAATTTTGTATCATTTTCACGGGGTTTTTTTTATTTACTCAAAAACGGCTTTAACGATTAACAAAAATAAGATATGAATGTAGAAAAATGTGTGACTTTGGGAAATGATATTTAGCAAAACACGTCAATTTCTAATCTAAGTAAGTTGGTAAGTGAATGTTGTGTGTTGCGCGCACGCACCAGATTTTTCTTTTTTTCATTCAGTTTTTATTACTATCAAAATAAATGCTTCGAAAATTCATTACTGAAGAGAGTAATTTTCAAATAGAAATTTAGTTAATACAAATATCACTATGATGCAAGATTATCATTTTCATTTTCCTTGAAGATAACATATTTATTATGTTGCATTATGAATGTTACATATGTAATGCGTTGCATAGTGTGACACTTCTTTGGTTAGCAGTATTTATTCAATGAAAATACAACAACAGTCAATGCCACATGAATTACAAAAACACAGTTATTAAAGCAGGTTACAAAAATTAACACTTTGTAACGCAAATCATATGGCTTGAGCTTCACAGTCAAGACAAAGACTCAGACTCAGACTAACTAATCCAGTCACTCGCTCCTTATATATCGTTGTAAAAGGAACCTTTTGGAACCTTCCAGGCCTGCGTAGACCGAACTCAAACAATCCAGCCTCACACACGTGCTCTGACGGTTCGCTCCAACCGCCAGTTCGTTCCAACAAAAGGAACGATCTTTTATTTAACGATTTAACATTACAACATGTTGGAAAAGTAATGACATAAAAAAAAATTGCTATATTTAAACATATTTCCCGAACTTAAATTATTATAATTTACAGTAAAAAGTTTTCAATTTTTTTTTTTAAGTGTTGTTAATCTATTCGATATTAATTAAATATCAAATAATTTGAAATATTTAATTGATCAGTTTAAATAAATAGACTGTGAAGCGAGGAATTCAAATTTCGGTTAAAAGCAGGAACTCTTTTTTCCGTGACCTATTGACATGAGGGTGACCCGGGTGAGAGAGTCTAGCTAAAGGTCAACTAGGGAAGACCCTTAGCCCTTCCTCAATTTCATACAATTTAGGGACAATTTCACCCTCCCTTTGGTCTCCAGCTGTTTGAAATTCTACGGCTCAACAATCTTCAACGATATAGCTTAATATCTGTTAAGGTACCCTAACAGCTTCTAAGCTCTTCTTATTGAGATAAATTTATATATACATAATTTAAAATATCATCTAAAACTTCAACTTGGATGATTTTTACTGAGGAAACATTTATAATAACATTTACAATTTGTTCTTATTTAAACCTATCTTCCACAAAGGAAATTTAATATATTCAACAATTAGCGATTTCAGGAAATTAAATATAATCAATATTTTCATGAACAAATATTGTTTTTAATCAGTAAACCGCTTGCTTCCACTCAACGAGGTGGTTCTGTATGTAAAACAGTGCAGTATTTATTGCAGTATTTCGGATTGTAAGGGCGCAGGTTTTTTTAAATTGAATTTGAACTTAACGCGTGTTAAATATATAGTCAGGTGCACGGTAGACTTACGAAACTGCCAAAACTGAAATTTTCAGGAAAGTCAAAAAACAGTATTTTTTTTTTTTACTTTGAGTGTGATTCGGCGCATCCCTTTGTAACTTATAGATATTATTTTATCTCATTTTTGCGGTGAGGAATTTGGTAACATTCGCAATAATTTCATGGTTATGAATCGCCTAGAAGATCATAAAGATTGCTACTATAAAAAAATTATACTAAATCGAAAATGAAAGGAATAAAGATTAAATAAAGTTGGCAGGCTGTTGATAAAATGAGGGCCTATGTGCCAAATACAAAAAAAAATCAGAATACTTTTTTTCCAGAATTGTTAGTTTATAGATTAACCGACTAAAATATCATATGAATAATTAATTATGATTAGGTAATTCGAAAAATAAAAACTATTTACCTTATTCCTAATTGTGGAAAAGTAATTTGAACAAATTACCACTTTGATAACAGCACTTATAAGTTAAGAAAATAGATCAGCCGTATACCGTAAGTTTCGTAGTAACCAAATATCTTTAAAAAATACACCTTAAAAAGTTACACAAAATATTAAAACAAAAGAAAGGAGCGTTGAAGTGGAAAAAGAAAAAAAATGAGAAGATATATACGGGCCATTCCACGTCAAATCATCCAGCGGAAGTTCAAAATTTTACCTCCCCCCCTCAGATTTTGATCAAAATTCTTGGTATTAAGTACATAGAGAAATAAGAAAAAATGCCAAATTTTACCCATTTCCAACTAGTAGTTTCAGAATTATGGTCATTTGAACTTTTGAGATATTTGAAGTTCCGATGACGACTTGAGCTCAAAACCAACTTGTAGGTGTTAATACTTTTCTCTTTAGAATGGGCATTAATTGAACTGGAGCTTTCAAAATTTATTCATTAATTTTGCATTTCATACAGAATCGGATGATACCATAAATATTAGAGAGATCATTTTCCATCATGGAAAACAAAATTCTT
Organism: Aelia acuminata; assembly: GCA_911387785.2. Taxonomy (NCBI): domain Eukaryota; kingdom Metazoa; phylum Arthropoda; class Insecta; order Hemiptera; family Pentatomidae; genus Aelia; species Aelia acuminata. The sequence continues at coordinate 182,593,028 of OU426978.1, read as the reverse complement.
AAACATAAAAATTTAGATTTTTCCCAAGTTGTAAAAAAGTCCTCAAAAAATGCCATGGACAAAAATCACTCTCCAACCAGCCTAACAAACTATATATCAATAGAAAGAGAATAAAATTTTCTATCTAATGATGAAATAATATGAGTGGCTCTTTGACTTATAAGGATTTTATGTCGATTTGAATCAAATATAGTAAAATTTAATTTAAAAGTGGCGCATACAAATTAATACAGCTGAAATCTATTTCCAAGTACATTTCTGTATGGCTAAAATCTCTCTCCAACCCTAATAAACTATTATATATCGCTAAAAAGTAGATGAAATTCTCTATGTAATGATGAAATAATATGAGTGGCTTAATGACTTATAAGGATTTTATGTCGATTTGAATCAAATATAGTAAAATTTAATTTAAAAGTGGCGCATACAAATTAATACAGCTGAAATCTATTTCCAAATATCCTCGTAGGACCATATTTTGCTGAAAAGAATAAGTACTCACTTTTTATATAATTTAAGAATTTGTGCGGGCTTTTAAGTTTAAAGAGTTTTTTTATAAGTAAAATTTAATAATATGAAATCAAATCACAACAATGATAGGAACAGATTGTCTTTGTCACAGCAACTATTTTTCCTACACAAACTCAAATCTTCTCCGTTTTCTTGAGATAATTCACTAAGAATTTTATAAATTGTAACTTTTCTTTGTAAATATTGAATTTTTACAAGAAGAGTATTTCCAAACATCTTTTTATCTTATCGAAGAATGAGATTTTTGTTAAGTGCTAAATTTTTTACTGCGTTTAATTTAGTTATATTCGTTGTGTAATGTTGTATAATGTTATGGACGTGTTAGATAGCTCAAACCGTTTAGTCTTATAGTCATTGAAATTATGGCGTGTAGCGGTGAGCATAGAATGAAATTTATTTGTAGAGTAGGCAAATATTTTAACACTTCTAGTGAAAATACAATGTTTACAAAGAAAAGTTATAATTTATAAATTTTTTATTGAATTATCTCATGAAAACGTAGAACATTTGAGTTTGCGTAGAAACAATAGTTGGTGCGACGAAGTCAATCTGTTCCTACCATTGTTGTGAGTTGATTTCATATTATTAAATTTTACTTATAAAACAACTCTTTAAACTTAAAAGCCCGCAAAAATTCTTAAATTTGTAATAATTTGTATGCGCCACTTTTAAATTAAATTTTACTATATTTGATTCAAATCGACATAAAATCCTTATAAGTCAATAAGTCACTCATATTATTTCATCATTAGATAGAGAATTGTATCCTCTTTCTATTGATATACTCGTATAGTTTGTTAGGCTGGTTGGAGAGTGATTTTTGCCCATGGCATTTTTTGATGACTGTTTTACAGCTTGGGAAAAATCTAAATTTTTATGTTTAAGAATTTTGTTTTCCATGATGAAAAATGATCTCTCTAATATTTATGGTATCATCCGATTCTGTATGAAATGCAAAATTAATGATTAAATTTTGAAAGCTCCAGTTCAATTAATGCCCATTCTACAGAGGTAAGTCTTAACACCTACAAGTTGGTTTTGAGCTCAAGTCGTCATCGGAACTTTAAATATCTCAAAAGTTCAAATGACCATAATTCTGAAACTACTTCTTGGAAATGGGTAAAATTTGGCATTTTTTCTTATTTCTCTATGTACTTAATACCTATAAATTTTTATCAAAATCTGAGGGGGGGGGTGAAATTTTGAACTTTTTTGGCTGGATGATTTGACGTGGAATGGTCCATTACGGATACGTAATTTTTTCGAGGTGTTTTTTCTACTTACGAATTTGTATATTTATCATTAAAATTTATTCAAACCATAGGTCCTCTAACTAAATACTCGGTCTGCAATTGCTGTAACCTAAACAGCAGTTTTTTTTTTTTACCTTTATCCTTAAAGTATTAGAGGGAACTAAAGGAAAAATAAAAAAAAAATTTAATTTTTTTTGTGCTATATTCATATTACGAAGTTTCAAATCACTATTATTAATTAACGGTTAATCATTTAAGGTAATTAATCTCATTTTAATTTATTAATTCCTAATATACACAACTAATTATATTCTTTTACGTAAATAATTTACGTATAAACACACATTCACGCACGAGCATTTGTGGAAATAGATGTAAGCTAACACACGATGATATTTACTTTCCTATAAATTAATACCATATATAATGAAAAGCTTCCGCTAGAACGACCCTTTTACCTCATTGAATATTTTTGTTGCTCTAAATAAAATCGCAATTTATTTATAATATCATATTACAAAGCTCTTGTTTTGGCTCACAGAGCTGAAAACATTATCAAAGGAGCTCTGTTTTAAAATAGATTTTTAGGAGATAAGCTTCATTTGGCTTTAGTAGGCCGAGAGGAACAGTAATAATTCTAATTATTAGTTATTGAATCATTAGATAAACACTAGATTGAGCCTTTAATATTGTGGAGATTTTTATTAGTATAATTATTTATAACCAAATAGTCAATTAGAGCTTAAGTAAACCATAATCTTCATAAATTGATGAAAATGTAATCAGTAATTGATTGTTTTCTTGTTTATATAGCTTTAATAAAATTTATTGTTTGAGTTGTTTCAACCACTGGGTTCATTTACTCCTTACATATTATAAGATTGAACGGCTTCTATTTTTTTTCCAAACAATCTTAGGTTAAAAAAAATGTTTATTTTTTCTTTCTTTTATATGTCTTTGCTTACGATTGTATATATCTGGCAAGTTCTCACTCTTTCATGATGTCTACAATCAATTAGATTACATTCAGTTTAATGTGATGTATAGTTAATTTACACACACAGTAAGGGCATGTAGGCGTTACTAATACCTTCATATAATAGTAATTCAGAAAAATCAGGAGTCTGAGATATCTTCCCCCAACTCTTCCGTTAAGAATCTTGCCTAATGTGCTCGGGAGGATAAGGGGATATTCTGAAACTCAAACTGGACCCAATAAACAAATGTATTTATTATTTAAATACTTTTATTTATCTGGTAAAACTCTGTTTATAAATTATTGTATTAATAATATAGATTATTGCATTAATTATTTATTTATCGACATTAACATTATTTATTACATTTATTTAGTAAATCTTCACATATCAATTTTTTAGATCTAGTATTTATTAAGTATTTAATTAAGTACCTTGTATAAAAATGATGATTTTATTTATTATTATTCATTGATAAATTAAGGATTAGTTATAAAAAAATATATATAAACCTGCTAAATTTAACTCAATAATACAAAAATATTGTAGGAGTCACCTGCGGTATAGTGGTTAGCATGGTAACCTACAATACTAAAGGTCGCAGGTTCGCGCCCCGCGGTGGCCTTAGGATTTTTTAAAGGGAGTAAAAAATCCTTAGCCATGCCGTCCCTCGGATAGGACGTAAAATGGAGGTCCCGAGCCTGTACGATGTCAGGTACTCGTTAAAGATCCCTATCCTAATAATACCTGGGTAGGCAAAATTTAGGACTCCCACTGTAGCATCGTCCGATTAGCCTTAGAGGCATGAAGTTACGTTAAATAAACAAATAAAACAAACCAAAATATTGTAACGTTAAATCGATATGCAAATAAAAAAAACATATGTCGTAAATTCCCAGACCGTCTGTTGGAACAAAATAAGCGGTTGGAACGAACTGTTTGGGTCCAGATCTTTCCGTGGCCTAGTCCACAAAGGCGTAGAAATGTCCACATTGTTCTGGAACATTCCAGACCTAACCATTTACGATAATAATATATAAGGAGCGAGTGACTGAACGAGTTAGTATAAGTGTAAGTCTATGTCTTGACAGTGAAGTTCAAGTCATATGATTGTTTGTTATAACCTTATCATTTTAACGTTATAACCTGCTCAAATATTTAAATTGTACAGTTTAAATACACGTTGTACAAATTGTACAATATGTAAGTTGTAATAATTAATCGGCATTGATAACTGTATATTTTTGTAGAATAAATATTTCTTAACCCACATCAGTGTTGCAATATAGTCACAGCATTATGAATAAAAACTAAAAAACTATTTTTTTTTTTTTTTTTTTTTTGTTTACTTATTCCTACTTTGCATTCCTATTGCAACTTAAATACATATGTTTCATCGTTAGAAAGTTAAATATTAGAAAAGGATTTGCTCACTTACAAGGGGAGGGCACAGCTATGGGGTCGTCGATCGGACCCATTTTTTTTTCTGGTTATTCTACATCGAAAAATAGTCGACAGGTGTCCGAGCGTTCCGTCCAATGGGCCTTAGGTGCTGAGAAATAAAATAAAATACCTTGAAAATCCTTTATTTTTTATCTTGAGTTTGGAAAATGATATCGACATGATTCTTTCACTAATTCATTTATTTTAAAGACTGGATTAAAGGAAAAATAAGATCGTTAAAGAATTATTCATATTTCTTCAATTTAATTTTTAAAAAACTTCCAGTTTTCAAGTAAACTAGCTTTATAAATTTTTTCACATAAAAAACAATAGCATAATTGAGTTCAGCACCTCAAGAAACCCTGATGTCTTAAATATCATCTAAAACAAAAAATAAAAAAAATTTCCTGTCGGGAACAGTTTAAAAATGTTTCAGCAAAATTGTATGTGTAGTTTCAAATTTTGCATCTCGTGTTGAGCTGATCCGATTTATACGTTCTTGAGCTCGTTGCATAGAAGAAAGCTTCCTTTTTCTAACCATATAAATAACTATTGTATTATCTCGGGAAGCTCTTGTAAAAATGGTCCTCAAAATAAAAATTAAATTCAAACTTTTCCTTATATTATGTTGATTCCTGAACACGTAAAAATATCTCGATTATGTAAAAATGTATAACTCTAGAGCCTCTCATAAAGGGGGGGCTGCAGTCCTAAAGGGGGGGGGGCTGCAGCCCCACATCCCTTTATTTGGATCTCCTAATCAGCTTTTTTACCTTCATGTTCCTTTCCCACAACTAAAATTCTACTTGTTCTGCACATTATTTGTTCTTTAACTTGCTACCTTACATTAAGGAAAGTCAAATTCTATCTTTAAATTACGAAAAATTTTCCAAAGGGAGGGGATGCAGTCCCCACAGCCCCCTCCCCCTGGATCCGCCAATGTATGGTACCGACATTGAAAAGTGGTAGCTTGAGAAACCCCGCTGTTAGAAGTACGAGTATCTTAAGAGGTAGCCTCGCCTACAGGAATGAATGAATTCCTCCCAGAATTTTATTTTTTATCATTCTTTATTGCTTCTTTGTTCGCTGAATATAATTTATATTTACTCAGTTTATCAAGACTTTAGGTTGGTAATAAAAATGGTCGAGGGCTCATTCAGGCCTACGCATTTTTAAGAGTTTGAACAACTTATTGTATTTTGTTTATGCTCGCACGAATCATGAATTTTCTTATCCTCCTTCGATGCAGTATAGTTTGCAATTCTATTTTATTACCCAATGTGTGCTTATTTATAATTTATGCCTGGCTGCCAACTGCATAAATAGCCATTGTTGCTTATATGTTAAATATTGAATAGAATTAAATTGGTTGGTATAATTTCATATTTATATGTATGGATACAGTTGATATGGAGGATATTTTCCAGTGAAAGTAGATCATGGTTTATTTTTATATAGCTACGCAAATACTTGTTACAATAATACGTGTAAGATGAGCATTCTAATAAAAGATGCTTTAATCCGACCGATATATGTTCCTGGCAAATTTCATTAATATCATCCGACTTTATAATTTTAATTTTTTTTGTTTTCCTAAAGTTTCACATAACCATTAATTGAACAATAAACGTAAAATAATTCACCTTATTATTCACAGTAATAATTATTCACACAATTTTCGCTCAAACATTGACACACTTCCTCATTGTTTATTTTGAAGTGCAATAAATCATCTTCACGACGTTATAATGGATAGCCTGACCTTGGGGGAGGGCAGTAACAGGTAAGCACCGGTGCGGAACATTTGGTAGCGATGTCCAATATCTTCGGCGACGAAGTTGTTTTATGCCCCTCCCTCCCCGGATGATCTGGGAGGATAACTACCCGGCCAGTAAATGCCGCCGAAGATAAGGAGTCGGTCGGCTGGCGTTATCCTACGGTCCAGACCCTCAGAATATAGGAATTAACTGAACCTAGTGGAAGGCCCACAGTGGCCTTTAATCGTCGATCGCCGGCTGTTATAAGTAGCGTTAAAGGTCAACCATTAGTCAGGTCAGGTCTGCTATCTCTTAGAGGGTAAACTGGCCGGAAGGTACCGAATCCATCACCCTCGCTATTCCATCTAGCCATTTCTTCTATACCATTTGGTAAAGTCATTCAACGTTTATCTTTTAAACATTGTTTCATAGAGATTGTAACGATCAATAAATTTTCAAGTAATATATCTCTAATATAGCAATATAAGGAACTGTTCAAGTAATTATTTTAAATAAATAGTTGATATAAATTTTAAATATACATATTTAAACTCAATCATAATTTAATAGAAGTTTAATTATCAAAAAGCTCATAAATTTCAAAATAAACTCTCTCCTCTATTTTTTTACTTTCACTTACCTATATATGAAATATATAGTAAGTGGAAGTATTGCGATCGTGAAAAAATTCGACTTCCGGTTTTCAACGGAAATACATGTTTTGGGGTCCCCTGAGTCGAAATGACCAAGTCCCGCGAAATGGTCTGTGTGTGTGTGTGTCTGTGTGTGTGTGTGTGTGTGTGTGTGAACAGACTAGCTCAAAAACTATAGACCGTGCGATCCTGAAATTGGGTATTTAGTGTAGATATATGCGCGCGATGTGACAGCATAAATTTCATCAAAATTACTTAAAGGGAGGGGGTACTTTACTTAATAACTTTTTTCGGTTTTTTTCGATTTACTTAAAAGCGGCTTTAAAGATTTTGATCAAACTGGGTATTTGATGTATGTATATGCCAAATATGTGATAGCCAACATTTCATCAAAATTGATCAACCGAAGGGGGGACTTTACTTAATAAATTTTGTATCATTTTCACGGTTTCTTTTTATTCACTCAAAAACGGCTTTAACGATTAACAAAAATAAGATATGGATGTAGAAAAATGTGTGACTTTGGGAAATGATATTTAACAAAACACGTCAATTTCTTATCTAAGTAAGTTGGTAAGTGAAAGTTGTGTGTTGCGCGCACGCACCAGATTTTTTTCGTTTGTTTTTGCTACTATTCATAATATAAAATTCATCATTTTCTACTCAGCTAATTCAATAATGTTTCCAAGTTTATCACGTGGCAAAAAATTGTTAAACCACGTTAAATATGTATGATATTTAATTATTATTTATTGCTCTTGTAATGTATTATAAATAATCGATATTTTTACTGCAAACAGACAGTTGGGTGGTAATCGGCTCAGTCACTTGGCACCTGCAGTCTTCAGCCACAACACGAACCTAAGCGCTGTTAAGCTGACAAAGAACCCCTGGCACTGCGACTGCACTCTGGCAGATTTCGGGCAGTAAGTTTTTTTTTTATCTTTTTTCTCATCTCAGTACAATGATTCCAATATCTGGAGATACTTAGATTATATATATTTTTTAATTGTATATATATTTTTTCGTATACTAACTTTTTATATTTGGATGGCTCTACTGTAACAGAACTTCCAACCTTTGCCAAATTTCTTTCATTTAAATGTTTCTAAAATAAAATAATAAAAAAATCCATGTTTAAACTGGAACAACAGATCAGTTCTTAAAGAATTAGAGTTTTGGCATACGAGGAAGGAAGCATGAGAGCCTGCTTCTCCGACTGAAAATTATCCATTATCAGACCTACTATTGAACTTGGTAAGTGGTTAGACTACCTTACCCTGCCCCTTTTTAGTGTTCTTCAACATCTTTTACTGGTTGCCTAAATATTATGCTGTAGCCTGTCAAGATGGCCTTTATACCGGTAATAAAGGGGGATTGGTGAGGAATTTACCTGTCTAAGTATAAAATCATAACAGGAAGATGTGCTGCTGGGCAATACTTTTCATTGTGAAAAAAAAAAATCTGGTGCGTGCTCGCAACACACAACTTTCACTTACCAACTTTCTTAGATTAGAAATTAATGCGTTTTGTTAATTGCCACTTCTCAAATGAACAGAAAGGCTTTAATCATGAACAATGGTCTGTCATTAAAGGCGTTCTCCGCATGCGTGGGCTCAAAAAGTTTTATGAGTTGACTTTATATTATTAATATTTTTCTTTTTTTCTTCTCTATTTGTTTTCTTTATTTTTATCATAGCTCATATTTAGCCATTTCTCATTTTTAGGCCTAACGAGAGACAGTTAATTTCTCCATATAAACAAAAACAAAGGTACATTGTAGGAAACAAAAAAGGCCCCTACCCCATTTAAGCCCCCTCAGAACATTTTAATAATGATAAACCTTACCTGATATTAAAGAACAGCTAATTTTCATTAAACTCGACGAATTTGATAAAAATCGTTAAAGCCGTTTTTGAGATCATCGAAAAAAAGGTAAAAATTGGAAAAATAATTATGAAATAAAGTGCCACCTCCGTTTGACCAATTTAGATGAAATGTTGGGTGTCACATCTTTGGCATATACATACATCAAATACCCAGTTTGATCAAAATCCTTTAAACCGTTTTTGAGTAAATAAAGAAAAACTCGTGAAAATGATACAAAATTTATTCAGTAAAGTCCCCCCTCCGTTTGACCAATTTTGATGAAATGTTGGGTGTCACATCTTTGGCATATACATACATCAAATACCCAGTTTGATCAAAATCGTTAAAACCGTTTGTGATTAAATAAAAAGAACTTGTGAAAATAATACAAAATTTATTCAGTAAAGTGCCCCCTCCGGTTGATCAATTTTGATGAAATGTTGGGTATCACATCTTTAGCATATACATACATTAAATACCCAGTTTGATCAAAATCGTTGAAACCGTTTTTGAGGAAATAAAAAAAAACACGTAAAAATGATACAAAATTTATTCAGTAAAGTCCCCCCTCCGGTTGATCAATTTTGATGAAATTTTTATAGTCATATCTCGGGCATATTAATACATCAAATACTCAGTTTAATCAAAATCGTTAGAGCCGTTTTTGAGAAAATCGAAAAAAACCTAAAAAGTTATTAAGTAAAGTACCCCCTCCCTTTAAGTAATTTTGATGAAATTTACGCTGTCACATCGCGGACATATACCTACACTAAATACCCAATTTCATGATCGCACGGTTTATAGTTTTTGAGCTAGTCTGTTCACACACACACACACAGACACACAGACACACAGACACACAGACACACACACACACAGACCATTTCGCGGGACTTGGTCATTTCGACTCAGGGGACCCCAAAACGTGTATTTCCGTTGAAAACTGGAAGTCGAATTTTTTCACGATCGCAATACTTCCACTTACTATATATTTCATATATAGGTAAGTGAAAGTAAAAATTATTCAATATGAAGGTTTTCAATACAAACATTAATAGTAGTATTGACATAGGGCTCCTGGTAACACGTAACCCGGTGTCGAAAACATTCAAGTTTCTAATAAATATAAATGTTACCATCTTACCTACTTCGAATATAGTATGGAAAAGTATAGCGATCGTGAATAATTTCGACTTTCGGTTTTCAACGGAAATACACGTTCTGGGGTCCCCTGAGTCTAAATAACCTAGTCCCGAGAAATGGTCTGTGTGTCTGTTTGTATGTGTGTGAACAGACTAGCTCAAAAACCATAAACCGTACGAACCTGAAATTAGGTATTTGGTATATGTATATGCCTGCGATGTGATAGTCAAAATTTCATCAAAATTGATCATTTGGTGGGGGGGGGGGGACTTTACTTAATAAATTTTGTCTCATTTTCACAAGTTTTTAGGAAGAGACTATTGAATTACCAGGTGTGTAAATATGAAACCGGAATTTTTCAAATAGCAAATAAGAGTTGATTGTGTAAAAATGATATATACTTTTTTATTCGAAGTACTGTCCTTCGCTATCTATGCATTTTTCCCATCATTCAGGCAATTTGTGGATTCCCCGCCAAAATAATGCTTCCTCTTCTGAGTCAAACCAATCACTTAACCAATTTCGTACATTTTCATAAGAAGTGAAGCGCTGCTCAGCTAGTGCGTGTCCCATCGATGCAAATAGGTGGTAATCAGATGGGGTCAAATCTGGTGAATAAGCCGCATGCGGAAGAATTTACCAACCAAACACTTGGATCGTTTCCTTGGTCCGTTTAGCCGAATGTGATGGGGCATTGTCATGGAGCAAGATCACTTCGTGTGTCCTTCCTTGATATTTGGGACTTTTTGGCGCAAATCTTTATTCAAATTTATCATCTGTTGTAGGTAGCGTTCCGTATTAACAGTTTCCCCAGGTTTCAGCAGCTCATAGTACGTAGGTAACACCCATCTGATCACACCAGACACAGAGCATTTTCTTCCTCCCCAAGCGATGCCGATGGTTCACCAGGAGTTACCCAGGATATTTTACGCTTAGGATTCTCGAAGTAAATTCACTTTTCATCACCAGTCACAATTTGATGAAGAAATGACTTTTTTTCTGTACCTGGCGAGCAGCATTTGCCAAGAGGTTTTTCGAGCTTCCTGCTGCCTGTCATTCAGTTGGTGAAGTACCCATTTTCCGACCTTCTGGATCTTTTCCATGCATTTCAAACAAATGGAGACGGTGTCACATGTAATAATTGTCCAACAAACGCTTCCGAATCAGCGTTTTCAAATTTTTTGAACCAATCGAAACATTGAGATTTGCCATGGGCATGCCCGTTGAGCTCCCCGTAAGCTTCAACAAGCATCCTATGTGATAATGCTCCAATTTTTTTCAGGAGGAAACGGAAAATAAATGCTGTCCGCAATCTAGATTTTTTGGCACAAAAGTCGACATGTTCAACGCCACTAAAAACACGGTTATAGAATGAAACTCATGTTGGTATCAATTGGATCTCTTTATTACATGTAGGCAAAAGCAGATAACACCACTGACGGATTAGTTAGAAGATTATATTGACCGCTAACTCCTATCATTGGCGAATTCCGGTTTCATATTTACACACCTGGTATAGATATAGAATGCAAGGCCTCAAAGTAATATCATAACATACAAGGCATGTAATCTGCATGATTAAGTGAACTACTGAAATAATACGAGACTTTGAGGCCTTGCATTCTATATCTCATTTTCACGTATTTTTTAATTTACTCAAAAACGGTTATAACGATTTTGATCAAACTGGGTATTTGATGTATGTATTTACCCGCGATGCAACAGCCGAAATTTCATCAAAATTGATCAAACGTAGGGGTCTCTTTATTTAATAACTTGTTTTCCCATTTTGACGTTTTTTGTTTTAGATTTTCTCAAAAATAGCTTTAACTTTTTTGATTAAACTCGTCATGCTCATTAAACTACATAATGAGAATCAAGTATTCTTTAATACCAGGTAAGCTTTATCATTATTCAAATGTTCTGAGGGGGCTTGAATTGGGAAGGGACCTTTTTTGTTTTCCTATAAAGTACTTTTCTTTTTTTTTTTTATATGGATAAATTATCTGTTTCTCGTTTCGCCTAAAAATAAGAAATGGCTAAATATGAAATATGAAAAAAATCAAGTAAACATACTCAGAAGAAAAAAAGGAAAATACTCCATAAAACGCGTTGAGCCCACCCATGCGCAGTACTCGTTTAATGACAGACGATTGTTTATAATTAAAGACGTTCTGTTCATTTAATGGAAATTATTTGTTTCATAACTTATTGAAGTTTTCAACAACTACATAGAGAATTATAAAATCAGTCGACTTGGAGTATTATGCTTGCATTGCCGACTTGTCTCAAGTAAAAACTTTTATTAGAGGTGAGAGATAGTCAACTGTTCTTCAATTACGATAGGTTAAATGATGGTCAGGATTTTCAGTTTACAATGATTTTATTGTGGTAAGCCAACGTTTCGATCCAACTTGTGGATCTTCATCAGGGCTACTGTGTCCAGGTGGATACTCAAGTAGCTCAATCCTGACCATCATTTAACCTATCGTAAAAACTTTTATTTAATAATAAAAGAAATTAGTGTTTTTTATAGAGCAAATGAAAACAAAAATAAGAAATGAATGTGGAGAAATTTGTAACTTTGAGAAGTGGCATTAACAAAACGCATTAATTTCTAATCTAAGTAAGTTGGTAAGTGAAAGTTGTGTGGTGCGCGCACGCAACAGATTTTTTTGTTATTTTAGACTCAAATCAAAGCAATCGACACTAATTCTTTGGCAACAAAAAGTCCGAGGATAACCATACAATTTTCATTTCATAATGTAACATTAAGCTTCGTATCAGCCAATTATTGAATTTACGAAAATAAAAGAAAATCTCATTGACATTTTCAGTTTAAAAGACCAGGACAATTTTTAAACTCATACAAACATATCTATCGTCACTGTGAATAACTGGCTAAGCAAATTTCCTTACTTTTAACGTTTGAAAAATATTCATATAAAATGAGTTTTTCATTACCAAGCGTTGAAATGTCGTTAATAATACCAAAATGTTTGCTACTAATTACGTAAATTCTACCAGCTGAATAAATCTTATCAGCTAAATAATTGTTCACCGATCGATTACAACAGATTTATCGCAAATTATTTTAATGAAACATATAAAAACTTTTAGTGTACTTTAGAGAGTAAATAAAATAAGCAAATGATTGAGGAAAAATGTGTGACTTTGAGGAGTGAGTTAATAAGTGAGAGTTGTGTGTTGGGCGCATCGCACCAGATTTTTTTGTTGGATATTGGAATATTTAATAATCTACTCATTATTTTATCAATTAAATAAATAATAAAGGGATCATTTTGTAGGAATCGTTAAAGAGAATTTTAAATATTTCATTACTATCTATTTAGTTAAAAATTTCTATGTTGCATCACGTTTTATTTATGTCACTGGGTCAGGAGATTCGATAAACACCAAATGTCCGAGCTTGATATCAAGGGCAATAAAGTGATTGCTAAAAGAGATTCTAAACTGGTGCTTGGTTCGCCACCGTATAGTTTTACGAGCCTGTTTGTGTGTCTATAACTAAAGCGGTTTGATAGCTCCATATCTAGCAATCACTAGGAGCACTTATTTAGTCATATAAAATTGTCCTCTTAGCGCTAAAAGGGACTTTTTTTTTTGTTAAAAAAAAAGGTTCTATGATCTTTCCTTAACAAATAAATCTGATCGCGAATATAATATGCTCTTGTGCATTTGACTTTGATGAGGAATATGGTTCTAAAATTATAACACTACTTATCTATTATAGCATTTATGTGTAGTAAACCATCTTTTAATACTGAAATGTTTTTCAAATTTCGTTCATATTTGAGCAAGTGGTAAATAGTTAATAATTACAAACTTCCCCCACCCCCTCCATTTAACGATGTTTTCATACTAATTCTGCTATATGGAGCGGAGACCAATCAAAAACCATAAAAATCGGTCTATCCTTCCTTGATTTATAAATGTTTTAATTAATCAGACTTTTTGTTATATATCTACAATAGGTTGTGCCTAAAACTACAAACAAAAAAGTTAGGATTGATATTGATAGTCAAAAACCTGATTGATTTTAGAATAAAAAGAAAAACTTTATTTTACTTTAACTTTGGTTTACTCAGAATAGAAAAAATGTCAGATATGTCACCGTCATCCATGATTCGGTTACAATTAAAATGGACTTATATACTCTTTGAATCAGAATCAGTAGACCTTGAGTAACAAATATGTTGAAATAGGTGGTATTGTTCCACATAGAGAAAGGATAAGTGATATTGAGTAGTGGAAAATTTGTTAAAAATTCAATCATCACTAAATAGTGGTTCTTCAAATTCACAAGGTTTCGAGCTGTGGACTTTTTTATTTTTAAATTCTTGAAATTTCCAAAATGTCAAAAGTTTAAAGGCTTAATTTCTCTGTTAGGCATGAAAATAAAAAGTTGAAATTTGGCCATTTAGTCCTTGGGTAGTGGATTGAACTGTCAGCGCTTCGGATTCAATACTTATTTTAGTAGTTTTCTATGTTTTATATCTCTGCAATTAGTTGAGTCTACAAAATGAAATTTTAACAGCTCAATCCTCTACCGAGGGACTATATTTGGGCTAAATTTCAAATTTTTATTATCTTTCCCAACAGAAATATCAAGCTTTAAACTTTTGAAATTTCCAAAATTTCAAGATTTCAAAAATTTAAAAAAAAAAAAAACGGTGCAAGTTCACAGCTTGAAACTTTGTGAATTTATAATGCCTACCTTTATCTATCAAATAAAAAATAACAAACAATTAGTCATTTGCCTTCTTATAAAAAATAATTTTTGAAAACCCATTTTTTTAAAATTACCGTTTGAAATTTTGATGGGGTACATGGACCGTAATACTTAGTTTTAAGTTCATAGTTTTAATTACCTTTATTAAAGTTCAGACCTTTCTAAAGAGATTGGTCTTTATTTGAATGTTCTAGGGTGAGTAAAAGAGGAGATATTTGATTTGAAGCAGAGCGCTGAAATAGCTAAAAATACGCATATTTTTCAAAAGTAATATGGCGGCCATTGGAAAAATAAAAATTCAAAAAATAAAATAATTGCACTTTCGTACATCTGATTCATTGTTAGGTAAAAATATTTAAAAAAATAAAAATGTTGAAGCAGCTAGAATGGACCACTTCATATGGATTGACCTTATTAAGTAGCTTTTCAATTGGCTACGCTCTAAGTTTTAGGCATATTTAAAATAAACATAATCGCTAAATAAAAATCCTCATGCCACAAGACGAAGAGGACATCAATATTGGATACCTGTATATTCCTTAATATTACTGTTTAATATAAAAAAAAAAAAAAAAAATATCCACCCCTTACTTTTTTCTTTTTTTTTTTTACATTAACATTACTTTTTACTTGTCGACTAAATGTAAAAAATTAACTTGATGATCGTTGGATATGTATGACATGTGACATTATTTTCATAAAAACATATAAATAACAGTCAGTAGTGGCTTGTGTATCAGATGGTGTATCTTTAAAATCTATTCCTACTTTCATAAATTCAATAAACTTTCTTGCGAAACTTTGACATAAGTGAA
Organism: Aelia acuminata; assembly: GCA_911387785.2. NCBI lineage: Eukaryota > Metazoa > Arthropoda > Insecta > Hemiptera > Pentatomidae > Aelia > Aelia acuminata. The sequence goes on along the minus strand of OU426978.1, from coordinate 182,577,834 downwards.
ATTTCACTCCCTCAATTTCTTACTTGCTCGTCAATAATTAATTGACAAATATAGAAGAACTGAAAACGTGAAATTCAAATTATGAATATGTTCTATTCGGTGTTGTTTTTTGGTTTGTAGGCTGAGAGAAGGAGACGAAATAATAATACGATAGGTGTTCGGTAAAAAAACTTTAGAAAATAAATAAAAGCATACGCAATTAACTGTGATTGGGCGATATTCCTTCAATAGGTTCGGAACAGTTATTAGATCAGTTGAAGAGGTTCCTGAGATTCTTTTATTTTCTTAACTGGGACAGACAAATGCTAAGGTAGAGCGGAAAGGACTTGTTAATTAAGTTTAAAACTCGTTAAGGACCAAGTTAAAAAGTCGGTTAGTTTTATGCTTGCAACTCGGATCTCAGTTGTGCTGACGGATTTACAAGCGCCGCAATGTATAAACGCACTTTCAGTTAAAAAAAAAGTCTTGTAAAGACTACACACTGGATCACCAGCATCTAAAAAATCATTGTTATGTTATTTAAAATTAATATTTTTGGAGCAGGTTACCAAAAATCTTTCACCATTCTTTAAAAGCTTTTATTGTCAACGTTGCTATGTTCTATATGAGCTCCACTGAAATTAACAACATAATTTCATTTTATTTACATAATAATTAATTAATATAGTAAATAATGTTTATTAGATATATATTTATTATATATAGATAGATATACCATGTACAATTATCCCTTGTCTTTATTTAATTATTTTTGCAGGCTACGGGTTCAATCGCAATTCATTACAGATTCTTGAATTTTTTAATAACATTTATTAATTTAATATTTACAATTATATCTATTGCCTAATAAAGAGAAAACTACTGGCAGTTATAGTTATAACTTAATTACTGTAGTTATTAGTTAATTAATTACTCATGCTAATAAATCTAAATTTCAATTCTTATAACTAAAGCCCTCTAAATAAATACTGTTGGCGCCCCTGTAACACTTATCGCAACTTAGCACTGTCATTCACTGTCACAATCAAGGCCGTTAGTATACTGAATCACGACAGAAGCAGGTTCAAAGTGTGTGCATATGGATTTATAAAAGTCCAGGAAGATCCAGCGTTTCTTAGATTGTTTTTGATCAGGCCGACACAAATACCCATCGAGGGTTAAATAAACTTTAAAGCTTTTTCCCCTTTTGTAGTTTTATTTGCCGGATAAACTCTCACCGTTAAAGCTGTCCTTAGACAATAACATTATATATAATATTTGGTAAAAAAATGTCTACATTAAAATGTCTGTGATTCATTAAAATTTATCACTTGATTCTAAAAAAAATATTTGACGTATTTTTTTTATCCAGAAAGCTATGAAAAAAACGGTAAGAATTCATATTCATATCGGAAATGAGTTTTCAGCGGCATATTATGGCTTGTATCGAAGTAACACTTACAAAACCTCACTGGAAAACACAATTAGTTTTTAATAAAGCGACTTCGAAAACATGTTGCACAACGGCAGAACTATTAGACTCTAGCTCCTCCGAGGAAAAATTTGTTCTTATTTTCAACCTTCACTCCATCCTTCAAGTAAATTAGTTTTTCATTGCAGTTTAGGTGCATGTATCGATGGGTATCCACTTTCCATTTCCCTAAATTTTTTTATTGGTTTATCATTTAAACCAAATGATTAAACAGCGTGTAATTTTCATTCTTCTTGCGTAATTTTACAATCGGGTTAACAAATTTTGTTAAATAAATGAATTATATAAGCCAAAATATATATTATGAAAGAAAACTCGTTAACTAGTGACAACCCATGACAACGACGAATAAGATATAAAATAATCAAATTCTCACTTAATATAATAAATAATAAGATTATAATTTTCATTACATTTCATTTATCATGAGTCAGAAATCTGTTCACAGAAAATGTTCACATCTAAAGAAAGAGGCCACAATGCCGGGTTTGTCTTTGAATAGGCAGTGTACAGAAGTTGCCCATAGTTTGAGAATTTTTTAGTTAGCCAATATAGCTTGTCTAACTAAAAAATAAAAAAAATTTCAAACGAACCAATTGAAGTTACATAACCACAGCCTGTTTCATCCGGTTAATAAAATGTTTCAAGGTATTATAATCTAACGCTCTCTAAGTGTTTCGCACATTGACAGTAAAGATATTTCATAGAAATAAGTTTTTTAAATGTCAGTGCATTAGACGAGCGATATTTTCAAGGGGGTTTGGTCCAGTGCTGTGCAAGAAATTACTGTTTCTTGGTTAGCAGTCGTGTATGGAGGTGATTTGACCGTGATCAAGCTCAACCGCGAGAGTTTCCCTCCTATTATTTCACTTAAGAGTATCTCCTTTAAAGATATCCTGCCAAGCCATCTTCGAACTCAAGACCTTAAGCACAGCAGCTCAATGCAATGAGGTACCCAATATCCTATGTTCAAGACGATTCGTTAATTTTATCCAACGGATTATTTAATCTTTATACTATTGTAACACATCTTTGGGTTAACAATATTTATTCATGAAAATATAACAATAGAAAATGCCACACGAATTATAAAAACACAAATATTACAGAAGGTTACAAAAATTATCACTTCGTAACACAAATCTTATGGCTTGAGCTTCACAGTCAAGACAAAAAACATTAAGACTATCTGGTCCAGTAACTCCCTCCTTATATATAAACGTAAAAGGACTGGTCTGGAAGGTTCGAGGTCTCCGTGGAATAATCCAGGACTTGAACTCCAACAATCTAATCCCAAACATGTGCTCTGACAGTTCGATCCAATCGCTAGTTCGTTCCAACAAAAACTTTGGGTTTTTAAACCATTTTTTTTTTTTTTGTATTTAACGATTTAATGATATACTGCCTCCTCCTTAGAGATATTCCTCCTGGATGTCTTCTTTTCCACATGGGTTTGCTCTCTATGACGCAAGGTCTCTCCCGTAATCCGCTGCCCCTGTTCTTCATCGTGGCTCCCTGCATATGGCGCCAAGCGATTGTAATGGACGATCATTAACGATGGACGATCCCTTGGGATACTTAAAAACCTTGTGGATCACATCTTTGATGCGCTTCTTTATCTCGTTACACTATTTATTGACTTTCAAATCTCATATATAGGTATATATATATATTTTTTCTTCTCTATTTTCAGGTGGCTGAAGGACAACAAAGACAAAATATGGGACATGGAACCCACGTGCCTCGGTCCTGGCGAGCTCGGTGGTCGGGCCATTGACGAGGTAGAGAATATAAAATTTAAGAATTATTAGTTGGTCTAAAACAGTTCTGGCGACTCATGGTTGTTTCCAAGGTCTGCCTTATGGTAACTCATGTTCAATCACTTTGCACTATTTCTCGCCATACATACTAAAAAAATGTAGAGAATATAGTGTTGGCTTAAAATATATTCTGCACATATTTGGCAAATGAAAATTATATCGAGATTATTCAGGATTATATAGCGTTTCGTCTAAGAAAAAAAAAAACATATGAGAAATAATATATGTATAAAGATTGTTGAAATATGGTAGAATTAAACCCCGAGCAATCCCATCGTATTTTTATACAGGCAGGACATCTGAGCTTAATGTTATCATAACATAATTAAGTATCAAAGGAAAACATAAAATATAAAATATAAAAGGTTCATAAAAGTGATCCGATTCACTTACTTTCCCAACCCAGAATCCTTTAATTTCTGAGAACTACTCCATTACAGAGGGCTCGGGTTCTCTCTTATTTTGCTCTTTTTATTTTTCAGAATAATTGTTCTTGGTAAAGAATTCTCCTTTATTAGAATAATAACTGGGAAACTCCTTAATTTGAAAGAATGATAGTATGAGGGATTTTCTGAGTATACTAATTGAACAAAAATTAGTTTACAAAAAAAAATTCAGAGTGAAAGACGCACTTTAGAATATATGATCTCAGAACCTGGCCAAATTAAAAAAAAAATTATTTAACTCTTTTTCCTAAAGAATTAGGGCACATTCAGCTACCAAACTAAAAAAAAACATATAGGCTTAGTTTTTAAAAAATATTTTTTTTTCCGCTTTTTAGGTCAAACATTCCACTGAGGGCCTGTGTAGCGTTTATATATCAATCTTATTTTGAATACATGTATATATGAACTGAACATTCTTACCAATAGTAGATTTATTAATATTTAATCGCATGTCCATAGTCCCACCATTTAAATCAGTAGATATATATGATACATTCCTCGAAACTTAGGTGATTATATTTTTTTAATTTTTCATAAATTTAAAAAAAAAATTGGCACTTATTTAACGAAAAATGCTGATTACTTATTTTATACATACTTATATAATTATTTTTAGCTGTAAAATCATTTAGCCAAAAAAGATGACAATTAATAATATTTAAGAAAACTATGACAATGCATAGCTCGACATTGTTACAGTCAAATTTACTTCTACCCCCCTTTACAAAAACAACAGCCGCCTATGTGTTTCATTGTACGCCTTTAATTCATTAAATTCAATTCATTAACACAGTTTCATGAAAGTATACATTTTGTTCTATATTTGGCCAATTCTTCATATACTATTGCAAAATACGACAAATCAAATCACATGGTTGCATGGAAGGCTTGTGAAAAGGTCGGGGAACACAGTGAACCAATTACTGGCATCAATCTTGAGATAGCAGACATCAGCTGATATGGGCCGTACAAATCTGATGATACACATCGCATCATCGTGTTGATGCTCTCAGTGGATGTTCCAGAAAGACTTGGTCGCCCATATCTCAGGATCCTGGAACAGAGATAGATTCTTGGAGAAAATTTTGAAAATGAAAAGGATACTGATTAATTAAATATATAGTAAAAATAATTTTTACAAACTTTATGGTTAATGGCGATTATCACATTTTTAATAGAACTAATAGGTTTTAATTTAGGTACCCACAGGTAATGTTCGACGTTATTTATCGATTCAAAGAAACGTTTAAATTTCAAAATAATGAACCCTATTTTATATAAAAATTGACCCTACATTAATATCTTTCATGAAACCCATTGGAATTTTGAAAATTTCGGCGTAGTATATGTTAAAACCATGTCAGATAATCACATTAATTTAATAATTAAAATTACCGTGTTTCGGTTCTTCATTTAAAAAAAAATTGTCAAACTTTTAGTCAATTAAAGAAAAACAGAATTGTATTAGAAACGTCAATATGCCTAAATGAGGTTGAATGGTTAGTTTGTCCTAAAAAGTAGCTATAGGATTAAAATAAGATATAGAGAAAGCCGACAAAAGGCTACTGATGGTTCTACTTGAGCCAGGAATTGCCATTTCCAAAATATTAAGCTAAATATAATAATATTGTAAGTCATATGGGTTCATATCGGTTACGGGCACGCTATTTACGTTTAAAAGTGATAAAAGTTACTTTTAACAGGTTATAAAAATCAAATGACATATTAATGATTTATTCAATTGAATTTTGTTGTTTATTGAAATGATGTTTACTTTGAAAAGTCTTTTCCGTACTATTGTAGATAAAGAAAGTGCTATTCAGTTCCCTTCAGTCAAAGGATATTATTCCCGTTGAAATTTTGCGAAAAAATTTAGGAATGAGCTATGAAACAATAGTGGACTGGAACAACTATTTACGAGATCAAATTAAAATAAACATATATTCATTACAGTTACTATGTTATTTCACTTTTAATCACTGTTATCACTTTTAAACGTTAGAAATAAATGGCGTGCCCATAACCGATAAGTACCGGTCATATGATTTAGTTTGTTACATTGAAAAGACTAGGGGCTTAGTCTGGTTCGAAAAAAACGATGCTTTTGGTTACTATTGTTTCTTTTGTTTTTCGTTAAGTTGTTTTTTTAATTTGAGCTTTTATTATCTGTTTTGCGTTGTGAATTATAATGTTCCTCTAATAAAAATTATTTATACCCACTTTAGTGTTACAATGTGGTACGTGTTCAGAACTATATAGTTCTATTTACATTTATTTTTCAGATAAATAGAGAAGAGCTTTGCGAGAGCACGGACGACTTACCGCTAGCAGTTCTAGCCTTATACCAGAGGAGTGCGTTCTTCACTTCTTGAATTTTATGTTAATATTCCCTTATAGGGATACTAATTATACCTTAGACAAATTTCATTCATTCAAAAAGATTTATTATCACTAGAAGTAATGTAGTATCTGTATATATGATGTAATATACTAGATATATTATGACATATCTTATTGTTCCTTAGCTGATTATCAATCCATGAGCTGACTGCAGATATATTAATAATATGAAAAAATTTACATAATATAGGCTGCCTATTTTTTTCATGTCCCTTTTCATCTTCATAGTTTAATTCAAATGTACTGTAACGTTAAATCGATAAGTAAATAAAGAAACAAACATAAAAACATATGATTTGAAATCCCAAACCTTTTGTGGGAACGAATAAAGGTCTGGCCACACACGTCCGCACCGGATCCGCACCGTAGCAATAATACAGGTTATGTTCAGAATATTTTTAATTTAACTTACATATTACCTTTAGTTATGCCTAAAGTTCAAGCCACACGTGTCAGGCACAGGCCACTTTAGGCATAACTAAAGGTAATATGTAAGTTAAATTAAAAATATTCTGAACATAACCTGTATTATGGCTACGGTGCGGACATGTGTGGCCAGACCCTTACCGGTTGGAGCAGACCGTCAAAGGACTAGTTCAAGGCCTGGATGATTCCACGGGGTTCTAGACCATTCCTTTTATGACGATATATAAGGAGCGAGTGACTAGACCAATTAAGTCTAATATAAAGACCAAATAAGTCTAAGTCTTACTCTTTGTCTTGACTGTGAAGCTCAAAGTTATAATTTTTGTAACCTGCTCGAATATTTAGGTACGTTGTTTGAATTCATGTGGAATTGCTAATTATATATTTTTGTTGTTTGTTGTTTGTTTGTTTTAACGTCACTTTATGCCACTAAGGCTAATCGGACGATGCTACAGTGGGAGTCCTAAAGTTTGCCTATCCAGGTATAATTAGGATAGGGATCTTTAACGAGTACCTAACATCGTACATGCTCGGGACCTCCATTTTTGTTAAATAAATATTTGCTAACCCATAGGAGTGTTACAATAAATTTAATTATGAAAATCGATTAGTTTAAAGAACTACAAGATTAAGAACCTCTGCCATTTTTGTCTTTTGTATTGAAATTATAAAATATTATTTTTTATTGTAAAAATTTCATTTTAACTTTTTATCCAAAAGTTCAGGATTTCACATATTATCAGCTAATATAATTTAATGCTACAATTAGCAAATGGAATTAGCAGGAAAACTTCTAAAATAATTTAAAGTTCAAATGTGTATTACAGGGAAATGATAACGATGAGATATGAGGAACGTCTTATTATTACTAGGGAACGAATTTTACATACTTCACGTGTTATTTTCTGAGCTTAGAACTATCATTAGGAAACTCAATTTAATTATTTTAGGGCATTTCGAATTGTATTAACTCATTTTTATTATTCATATTTTTACATGTTTATGATATATACATGATTATTTTTATTTTTATTTAATGGAGATGCATGCCAACCTATAGTTTCATATTATACTAAAAAAAAAGAAAAATGACTTACGTGTTTTAAGAAAGATATTATCTAGCTACTAAAAGAATTAGACTATTCTAATATTTATCTGAGTTGTGCTGACTTTTTAATACGTGATCATTGAGATATCATAAAAGAGATCAATACCAAGCATTAGTAAAAGCATCCCACTTTGATTCTAAAGGCAGTCTTGAGTAATAGATACAAAATTTATAGTAATATATCCAATTTTTTTAAACGGATCAAAAAACTCAAAATGAAAAACAGAACTAGCTAGTTTAATATATATGGATGGACGAAACGTGTGAGCAAAAATCAAAGGGTTGTAACTCGATTAATAATGGTACGATATTCATGATTTTGTTTTCTTTTTGTAGGGAATCGGAAAACATTATAACTTTAGATTTACCTAATTTTCGATTTATGCTCAAATAAGGCAATTTAAAACATTTCCGGAAAACTTCTGAATCTGCAAGGGGAATAGAATACTTAAAAAACAATGTTACGTATCATACATATCTAATTTATGAATTCATCTATCATTGATAACGCTTTTATCTATCTCTCGGTGTATCATCGAATAGCTGAACGATAAAGCAAACCGACATTGTAGAATTAAAATATTATTAAATCATTCCTATCTGTAAAATAAAATAAAAAAGAAACCAACAAGCTTAGTTAAATTATAAAAACATTAAGAAATATAATTTAGTAGGAAGAATTAGGGAAGAATGTTTTTTCCCTATCTCGCGAGCCTCACTAATGACACTCGAGACCAGAACGAGACAGAGGATCCAGCGGACTGAGAACAATAGCAGGACACTGGCACTTAATGAAGACCCCAATTAAGGGACTTAGCGTCAGGGGGCCGCACCAATATCCAGCCCCATCCTTCGTTACCCACCATTTACTGATTTCGATTTGAATTCAGCTGTCAAATAGACTTAGGACCGCTCGTTCGACTCCCAATAGAATAAACCGGGAAAGTCCGTCATTATCTTTCCGAGAGCTTTAGTTATTTAGTGGGGGAATTGGGAATGCATATGCTCCAATCCATTGTCATATACATATTAGACAAACAACATGATGCCTGATAAATTCTAGAAAGAGGAACTGTCGTGAGATGAAAGAATAATAGAATAGCATCTTGATATATGCATCAGTGGTCTGAAGTATGTTTATACTATTTTAATCTTAATGAAGAATAATTGTATATGGGTAGGATTTGAATGAGTTTTCCAACTTTATGAAAAGTTAAAAACCTATCATACCGTAAGGGTTTCTGGTAGGTTCACTCAATATATAGCCACAAAATAGAAAGAAAATAAGAAAACACCCTTTAATAATGTGCAAAACTATGGACAAAAATTATTAAAAAAAAAATTTAATAAAATAGAAACTTAAATGAATCAATACAGCTGTAGGCAACAAATAACAAATACAAAATAATATTTACAAGGGCAAAATGTTAACAGAAGATAATACCTTCAGTTAATTTTAGTAGGCTTATAAATGTTAGAAAGAAAAATCAAAATACAATTTATAAAATTATAAATTTTTAAAATAAAGTAACAAAAAAATAAATAACTTAATTGTGCTAACATATTTAGTTGAGACGTTTCTTTGCTCTAAAAGAAAACTGCAGGAACGCGCTTTTGGCTCAGAAAAACTGTTTCGTGAATCTGAAGCTAAATATACAGTCTCAATTCTGGTGTCCTCCAATTTCAGTAATTCCAATGAGTAATCATCAAAAAGCTTAGTTAAGTAACAGGGCACTTACGCTGTTAAACAAGGTATAGTAAAGTATTCGTTTCTTATGCATTCTAGAATATTAACAATAATATAAAAGGCAGTCGTCAGAATGTCTGATAAAATATACAAGAAAATGTGAGAGGAAAGAAAAATAATAGGAAAAAGGGGGGAAATACATACGTTTATGCTTTTTAATAATATAAGCTTCAACTAAAATTCTTATATTGACATTTAGTTAACTGTTTAACCTAAATACAACCCAATATGATTAGGCAGCATTTCTATTCAATTAAGTGTTTCCTTCTTTCTCACTGTCATTCTAGGTTTAGAATTTCACAACAGACATTTTTCGTGTTCCTCAAGATTGTTAGCAATATATATCCTGTAACTTATATACCTCGACTTTAATGGAAGGTTGTCTGTTGGGACGGATGAAGCACGAAATTGGAGGAGGGGAGTGTGACGAGACAGCATCATTTTTGTATGAGATTATTATCTTGTATTAAGAAGGACTGCCATATAGGTAAACAACCAAAAGTGTTGGGTTTAGAGCATCGTACCTACCTAATTGCTTTATTTGTTTAAAAATACAAATAAGTTGAAATAGCCAAAATATTTGAGCAGAAGAGGGGGTAATGACCCCCCCCCCCCCTGGATCCACCCGTAGTTGTTTGAAAGTTTTTTTAACGATGGCTAGTGGTTGACGCCTTTAAAATAAAAAAGAAAGAACGCTGCTAGATTTCTTTTGCAAGGTTTCCTTCTTAGAAAAACTATCTTACCAGGAAATCCTGCAATGGTAAAATACAAGGTAAGTTTCAGTTTAAGCATAACAGCAGCGATTCCTTTAATATTCGATTGAAACTCTTTGTGCTATGTCATATTTTTCAAAGAGATTGTTTGGACAAGTGAGGATTGAGAATAATATTTATAGATATTGCAATTATTATTTTATTTTTTTTCTTGCCACATCTAATCGAACCATAGAAACATCAAAACTTTGTTGGTTTAAATCAGCTTTAAAATGGGTTAAAGTTAGACCTAATGACCCCGTATTGTAAAGAGAAATATTTGAAAAATAGGATGGAACATAAATCTGATAGCAAATTTATTTAATTGTTATTACTACAATAGTTTACTTGAAAAAAAAAAACACAACACATGCTTGACATCTACCTATCGGAATGCCTCGTCTCTGCAGATTTAAGCGAAGAAACCAGATGTAGCGTTTGCAGAGTGGGTTTAAAGAAGCTTATAACTTTATAGTGGCGTGGCCATTAAAGTGGTCTTACAGGGACCTCATGGCACATATCCTGCTCCGCTTTTATTTCCAGCACCAACTTGTTGCATCGTCCCTCTCAGCCAATGAGAACCGCTTTCTTATAAACTATTGGTAATAAAATTAAATAATCATTATAGAATTATTTTATGTTTTATACCATAAACCAATAGTCCCCAGCCCTTTCTCAGCCTTCTCTCATAGCATGCAATTATATGAATTATCAGTCAAGCGGTGTGCAATAACTTGTGTTTCCTTAGTTTTTTCGTTGTTAAAAAATTGTTTCCAAAAAGTAATTTTAACATATAAAATATGTATTATACAATGGTTAGATTACTGTCAGCGTGCAATTTGCCACCTCATCATCATTGTTTGTGATAGTAATTCACGTCACTCACTATTGAGCTACCCCTCCAGGTCGTCTTTGCCAGGGATTGGACATGGACAACAAAACATCAGTGTTCAGTAAAAAAAAAAAAAAAAACCTTTGCCCAATAACCACTAAACCACCAAAGTTTTAATATTCTATTTTTAAACCGGTTTAGTATCACCTAACATCCACCCTTTGGCGCCCGAACGTTTTTAGACATCGATATTTTTCGTCTCTGTCTAATTACTCGTATGAAAGAAGGCTGTATTTTTTTTTGGAATATTATCAAAAAAGCGTAAAACTTCGGTATTAACTGAACATCGTCACACAAAATATCGGTTCTAATAAATCGATGTTTTGGACACATCGATATCAAATTCACATCCCCTAGTCAGTTATGTAAAAAGACATCACGCGGCCAAAGATCTCACTAGGTCCATAGTAAAAACAGAAAACAAAATGATAAGAAAATAAATCATTAACTTCAAAGAAAGATGGTTATGATTTCTATTAATCTCCTATATCCTAGATGGTTAAGGGAAATAATTTTGAAAAAGTTATAAATAGCAAGGTATATCTAATTACACCGATATAGCGAACAAATGTCAAGAAAAATATTTGTAGCTTCCCTATATACTGGGTGTTCCAGACCTTGTTGTTGCAGACATGAGTTTCCTATCTCAATCTGTTGAGAAGATAGATTTATTTTTGTTTTTATTTTTAAAATCTTACTTTTTCTGAAAAATGACAATTTTCTCTACTTTGGTTTAGTGTAGAAACAAAAACGATGATATTTTCTTAATCAGTATTAAATTTTCTAAAAGATGAGATGGGTCTGGTCATTTTAAATCCACTTTCAGAGGAACTACACGGACAGAGGGAACGCGCTAAACACAAAACATTTATTAAAACTTATTTTTTTAATAGTTTTTGAAAATTCCTCACTCACCACTGGAACACCCTAGAAGCTGTCAAATTTCCTAAAAACTGTGGAATTTAGATAGCTTTTTAGTGGTGCAACCCATGATACAATTGCACTTCACCTTTTTAGTCTAAAAGAAGTTTTTCTGATGAAAAAATCGCTAGAGAATGTCACAGCTGGGGCAATGAGGAAGCGAGCTAGAGCCTGCATTCAAAGTAATGGATGCCGAACTTCCCATGAGTTAGAGTTTGTTTTACTTTTTTAAGACTAGAAATAACAATGTACGAATTCTAAATAATATAAAAAGGTTAATAATAATCTAAAATTAAAAAAAAAAATCCTACATAAAAAATGTTGAATATAAGCCTGCATCCAAAGTAATGGAGGAAATTTTGAACACGCGCTGCAATAATCCATTTTAATATGGTTCTAAAATAATATTATTTTTTATTTTCTACATTTTTTATGTTGGATTTTCAAATTTTAGTGGAAGAGAAGAAAAAAGTTTAATTTATTTTAAAGAAAGTATTTTTAAAATTTAAACTAAGGAGTTTTTGTTTTTAATTTTAGATTATTATTACCCTTTTTATATTATTTAGAATTCATACATTGTTATTTCTAGTCTTAAAAAAGTAAAACTAACTCTAACTCATGGGAAGTTCGGCATCCATTACTTTGAATGCAGGCTCTAGCTCGCTTCCTCATTGCCCCAGCTGTGACATTCTCTAGCGTGTTTTTCATCCGAAAAACTTCTTTTAGACTCAAAAGGTGAAGTGAAATTGTATCATGGATTACACCACTAAAAAGCTAACTAAATTCAGCAGTTTTTAGGAAATTTGACAACTCCTAGGGTGATCCAGTGGGGAGTGAGGAATTTTCAAAAACTATTGAAACTTTAAGTTTTAATAAATGTTATGTGTTTAGCACTTTCCCTCTGTCCGTGTAGTCCCTCTAAAAGTGAATTTAAAATGACCTTTTGAAAAGGTCTAATGAAATTAAAATGAAAACCCATTTATTATCTGTTAGAAAATATACTGCTGATTAAGAAAATATCATTGTTTTTGTTTCTATACGCTAAACCAAAGTAGAAAAAACTGTAATTTTTCAAAAAAAGTAAGATTTTAAAAATAAAAACAAAAAACTCTATCTTCTCAACAGATTGAAATAGGAAACTCGTTTCTGCGCCACTCTACCCCATTTAACATGCAGTATTACCCAATTTTTTTTTTACACAAGGTCTGGGACACCCAGTTTATATAGTTCACTACTTAATAACGTCATTATAAGTTAATTTGTTTTATATTTATAAATTATTACGTTAAAATCATAATATAAAAGAAGTAAATATTTTTGAAGTGCATGTCGGAAATAAGAGAAGATTGGGGCTGACAAGTTGTCTATATCCACAGTTCACAAGTCCTCCTCCCACACTTCCTTCCCCGAAGAGCCATTCCATTTATGAAGTGCTCGAGCGAATTTTTTATATAGATGCTTTTAAAGATGTTTTTCAATAGCTTTCTTGTATTGTAAACAGCTCTTAGACTCAAATCAAAAGAATACCAACGAACAGATTGTGTGGTAACTGAATAGATTGCATAATGTGACTAGATCAATATTTATTTCATTGATTAAAGACCAAATGTATAACTTCAACGTGAAAAAAATAATTTAGATCCTTTCGATTCTAAGGAAATGAAGTATTTTCAATCAATTAAATAAAAACACTTAGAGAATAACGCTTTGTAACGGACACATTGTAAAATTTTATAGAGCATAACAATCAATAAATAATACACAAAGTTTTGTTAAAGGAAGATAAAAAATCTAATCTAGCGGCCTGTAAAAGAATCATTGAAGACCTCCAAATGTTCGCTAAGAGAACAGATATTACTTCAAACGTATTAAGCCTCTTTAAGGTTAAACGAAAAGGTTATTTGGTCACCATTTACGCTCCATCGAACAGTTGATTTTTTGTAATACAAGACGAAATGATTATCAATCTACTCATTCATAAGCATAACCCAAGTAAGCCTAAATTTTAGCGTGTTAGCTACCATTTGAGTCGTCATCGCTACGGCACGGGACATGTCAGGCAACGAAAGACCTCAAATGAGACACTAATTGAAATGATTTATATTAAGAAAGGGGGACATTCCAACTGATTCTACTAAGAAACCAAAATTATCCAAAGTTACTTTTATTCAACGTAAGAATGGTCTACGTTCTATATTAGTTCAATTAGGATTCTCTTGACCAAAAGAGAAGTGATTTTAGTATGAAATTTTAATCTTAATAGGCTCATTTACGTTAAGAATAGTTTTATAAAGATAATGCATAAACTGTAGAGTGTCGAGCTCACACATGTTAAGAAAGAAGGTTGAAATATTAGTAGCAATATCAAAGTTGCCTTTACTCTGATTCGATCAGCATTAAAATTCAAAATGTCAACAATACCTTAAAACAATTCTATTCCATTTTGATAATGGTAGAAGAAAAAAATGCATGTTGGGAAAATATATGAATTATAACATTCGATTTTAAAAGAGCAAAAAAATATGTTAAAGGGTTGAAACTTTGTAAAGTTAACTAGTAAGTTTAAAATATCAGGAATATCGCAAAAAACTTTCAAGTATTAAATAAATCCTTTTCAACTACACACCGATTATCAGCTAAGTGCCAATCTTTCGGAAACCTAAATTGTGTTAAATCTAAGGCTAAATAGTTTCGAAAAATTATGAAGAATGATGACTTGTCTTGTGCAGAATATAAAAATACTTTTCTCTCCATCATTATCGTATGATATTTACCTTTTTTGACTACAAATCACAAAAAAGAAAAAGAAATCGCGTGAGTGGGACACTTATTAACAGAGTTAAGGTTTTTCTTTTTTCGTTTAACGTGAAACTTTTAAAAAGATTTACTTCCTATTCAATAGAGGAGTTATTATAACTATATTTTATAATCGGATTCAGTCATAAAACTCCCTGAAATTCGTTTATTTGTTCCCTAAAATTTAAAATTAGAGTAACTATCAGCGAAGCGTGGACGGGCTAAGTTAGTAACTGATAAAAATAAAAATTAGGTAAACAAAAACCAAAATATTACCACTTTGTTATATTGATGTCAACATTTAATTTTTCTTTTGAAACCCTCTGATGGCACAAATCCAAGAAAAAATCCATAATTATCTCTTATGAACAATAAATTGATAATAAACTCCGAAACCAGCATTAGAAAAACGGTGCGGTGTGGTAAGCATACTCAGAATCAATAATCTCAATAAGGAGTATCAGATCACTAGGTTCATCAGGACATACTGTCAGCGAATCGTAGTACATTATTCTATTTTATACCGGAAACTAGGGAGTTGTAAGCCTTTATAGCGCCGTCCACAAAATTCTTCTTTGGTATATCCTAATGCCGAAAAAAACAAAGAAAAAAGCAAAAACAAAAAAAAAACAAATTAAACATTATAAAAAAAAGACATAAATTTTAAGATAGTTTTTTTAATGTATGTATTTATAGAAATTTAAAACTGTATAATATGAAGAGGCTTGTGGAGAAACTACCCACTGGTAGCACTCCAGTATTGTTTTAATTTAGTTGATATTTAGGCCATCTTCTTTTCAGACGCCTCTGAGGATTGTCTGGGATAGAGGAGGAACCAAGGTTGGAGTCAAGAGGGTTAGGATGAGCAGGGAGTTTACTGTGGAAGGTCTGGTATCCGGATCGGGCCAAATCGGTGACATAAGGAACATTAAGGTCTTCACGGATAATTTTATTTGGGAGGATTCAGGATGTTAAGAAGGATTTTGGATTGTAGGGATTGGATGCGAGAGGAATTCGATGATTTGGCGGAACCTTCGTAAGTCCAGGTAGGTCTTATTATTGTCATGTAGATTAATCCGTTATAACGAATTCGAAGTTTGGAGCGCTTGTCCAGTAAATGTTGTTGTAGTCGGAATCTGCGGGAGGTTTCTTGTCTTTTCAATATTAAGATAATTTTCAGAGAAACATTGGAATATTTGAAGAACTGGTGATAGATAGAATTGATTAATACCAGTAGGAAAACCATTAAAAAAAAAGGTTCAAACAAAAAAATTATTGCTTTGTCGCCGATAATTCTAAAACTGCAGGCTATTTTTACAGTCACATTATTTTACACATAACTCTTATCCTATTTTATCTACCAGAAACAATGCCGCATTTGCGATCAAATAACATCTTTTGAAGGCATGTCGTAAACGAATTCAGTTATCTGTATCATCTATATGCATATCATATTAAAACGTCTTTTACGTTTTAATATGACATTTTAACTTAAGTCAAAATGTTACTAAGGGTAGATAGTGGAGGGGGAAAGAGGGTTTTTTCTCAGTTCGCCGCAACGCGCGACTGATAAGGTTAATAAATATAACCAATAATAAATTATATGCATTTCCTCTTTAGAGTTTATAAAATAGATCAATTTGTGACTAAAAAAGACTACGGATTATTATCTGTTGGCATATATCCAATATAGACCCTGATATTTATAGTACTTAAATAACAGGTGAGGACAGAATAAGAACATCATATGAAACATGTAAACTATACCTGCACGTACAATAATAAACAAGCAACTCGTTAAAAGCGTTATGTGTACACCGGATACACATACACCCATGTTTGGCGTACGCTCTGTCAGCTCCGAGAGCGTTATATTTTTCTTCTGACGCAAACAAGCTGAGTAACCATCAACGTGCCATGTAAACTGTGGGGCGAAC
Organism: Aelia acuminata; assembly: GCA_911387785.2. Taxonomy (NCBI): domain Eukaryota; kingdom Metazoa; phylum Arthropoda; class Insecta; order Hemiptera; family Pentatomidae; genus Aelia; species Aelia acuminata. The sequence goes on along the minus strand of OU426978.1, from coordinate 182,561,118 downwards.
CTCACAACAGATAGCAACGGTCGGTGAGAGGAGTCAAGTGGCCCTAACCAAACCCAATACAGGGAGGATAGACCCCTTAAGTCCTGCGCCCTATACATATGCAAATAAACATCCGTAGGTCCTGAGGTCCTGGTCGGCTGGATCTGATCCTATTGGTTGTTTGCCTCTACAAGTGCTGCAATCTCCATTACCTGGTCAATATTGAAAAAGTTTTCCCAGTTCAAATTATTTACACAGGTGTACCAGCATAAGCATAGCATCACTGGAGTTCTATATTTGTAGGGAAACTCAGAGAGTTTGCCAGCTTTACACAATGCAAAAGAATGATTTTCTTTATCAATTCTTTTTTCGAAAATATACATAATCTCGTAGACCGGTGGCACATAAATAAATAAATAAACTGAAAATAACTTATTCTTTACGAAAAAAATATGGAAAATTCTCCTACTTGAGAATCTAGAAAAGAGTTCAAGCACAACCTTCTTTTTTTTAGGGGAAAAAATATGTTCAAAAGTTCCATTCTTTTATCATTTAAATTGTTGAAAATTAAGGAAAGATAGGCGAGAAAAAAAAATATTTTTTTATAATCCACTTTACACTTTCTTCACCATAGGAAAAATCCTCAATTCTAGAGTACATAGGTTGTTTTTACAACTATTCGTGTAAGGATAAAAAAGATAACATAACAATGTAATATTTGAATGTTACAAAAAAACAATGCAATTACAAACGGTTAAATATAAATCACATTCTCAGTTCACAATCGGTTCTTTCTTTATCCTTCCCCACAAATAGGGAAAAAAAAACTCAAAACATCATTCATTTATTTGAGTAGAACGTGTGGAAAATTTCATATTTTTCGACTGGGCAAAAACATTTTACCAAATCATCTTTTGCCTGACCATTAGCGTAGAATAATACGGAACTCCCGCTGACAGTTATGATATATTTATTTTTGTGACGATTCTTTTGACATCGACTAAAAATAGATGAGCGAAAAAATAGGTTATTTTTGCACTGAATGTTCCAAGAACGATCACCATAAGCTAGTCTGCTGACACCATTTCTTGATGCTTATTATTTTCTAACCTTTTTAACTTCTATTTTTTTCTTGTAATCATTGCAGTGTTACTCGAAGTTTTTTGATATAACGTTATAAGAGCAACTTTAGAAAAATAAGATTTATTACTTACTTCAGTATTTTACTTTTGACTGATTGCTGCATATTGTCTTAAAAAAACAAAACAAAAAAATCAGAAAAACATATCCCAACTTTAATATTGTTTAGTATACACAAAAAAAAAGTTTGACTGGTTGTTTTGAAGAGTACTGCATTGATATCAGTCCATTTATTCCTATTATTCAAGTGCCCTCAAACACATTCCTGTAACAGAATCGACCACGAGAGGCCAGCTCCAGACAGTGAACAAATATAAGAAGGCGCAGGGACACCTCAGCGAGGTAATTGGGCAAACGATTTATGATTCCAGTTCCAGCTGCCGATAACTGGTCTCCTATTCCAGCATCAATCTCATTCCAGGATTCCATCTTATTATTTTTATCTAGTCTTCCACTCAGGGGGGCTTCGAATTACCTCCCTGCCAGAACGGTACTCAGAAATTCGTTCGTACCTTTCCTCATCATCTTTCCGTTATTGGTAAATTTTATTTTGTATTTAATATTTTTTTCTAATATATTCATATTTTGAAATATTAACATTTACTTTACAGGGTTCACGCAATTTATAAGTTAAAAAATAACTACTGATATAAATTCAAAACTAAAAAACAGAAATATTTACTATTATTTTTATGTCCCACAACACCATGACACAAACGTAATTATATGCTTCGAGACCAGAGCAAGTCCATTGCTTCTTATATTTTTATTCCGAAATAGGACATTCTAGAATGGTGTAAAAGATCCAGAACATGTACTAAAACACTTATGTAACTGTTCCAAGTCTAGAACTGTTTTACAATGTAACTGACAAAATCATATGATTTTGTTCCACGTTGCAATATTATAATTATTACATTAGAATAATAAGTTAACGACATTGTATTTTTTGAATATACAAATAAAATAAGGTTCCTTCCTATAGCATTACTTTCTATAAAGCTACTATTTTATTTAATTTAATAAAATATCGCTCAGTCATATATAATAATTTCCAGGAGCGAAAGTAGTAAAAAAGGGAATCATTAATAAAATTTTATATGTGGTCCTTGCATGAAAAAGGGTCTAAGTGACATTGTTTCCTATTTTGAGGAAATCCGCGTTAGATTAAAACCAAAAATATTTGCATGTGGATTAGAAATATTAATAGTTTTTTATTCCAAATGATGGATCAGTTCTTTTACTTCCAGTATCACTTCTAACTTTTCTTATTTTAGGTATTTTATTAATCCATTGTAGATACATAAAACAAAGTCGGGTTATATTTGATTTATTTGATCTTAACAACTAGGTTGACGCAATCACCGATTAGTTATACCATTTAAAAATCAAGGAAGGCTAGACCAATATTTTATGGTATTTGATTTGTCAAATTTTCGTCCATTGTCAGTATTAAAATGACGGAAAATTGTATTTATATATTTAAACGTATCATTGTCTTTAAATTCACTTTAACAATCAAAAGATTACCATTTAACTAAAATATTCTGCATCAAACTCGATTTTTTTTTAAATTCCTCTTAGACCCCTTGTCTTATAAGGTCCAAGGCCAGAGAGGTATAAGAGATTGTGAATATATAATAATTTTGAAGCTGTTAAAAAATAAACAATTCCTTTTCATAGACAATATAGAATTAAGAGAAACATTTTATAATTAACAGAAACAAATTTTTTGACCAAAATTAAAGGCCAATTATTTATTTATTTTCCCTTTTAACATGGGTCGCTATAAGTTTTTCCCGTGCATTGTAACTTTGAATGAAAATTTTCGGTTCATTTTCAACTGAATAATGAAATGCAGCAGTTCGTGAAGAACACCCACTCGAATCCCTCGGTAGGGGAATATGTATATTTTATTATCAATCTGGCCCAAAGGTCAGCTAGCTACTGGATAAAGGTCACCGTTAAGGTTTAATTAAATCTGTGGTGTACCGTACATATGGTAAAAATGTCAACCGCTCTAAATAACTTGTTCTTATATTTAAATATAAAACCAAACTTTTAATTAATAAATATGATTTAATTTAAAAAAGACTGTTCAAAATAATCAGAATTAGAATAATTTATAAAAAAAAAAAATAACCCCTATCACACTTACTTTTAATTTGACAAAAAAAAAATATTCACATTACAAACAAAGGATATCCAGCCATCATATAATATAAATGAAAAATGAACCAAGGGGTAAATATTTTTAAATTTTTTGTATAAAAGTTATACATCCTGCCAAACTCAAGGGTCATTATTTACCTAACTGCTCCAAGAAAGACCTCAAATACAGTAAGGACTAATAGTATGGAAAAATGAAATAATTAATAATGCACTAAAGTAAATACAAAATATGTGCACATATTCACACCAATGTACAATATTTGCATTCCGCCAAGGAAACTCCGAATGATGCTTGAGTGTAGCTCTGTAGGACTCCAGGATATACCAGTGCTGCTGACCCAGCCGCATCACTTATTAGAAACCAGTGAGAGTCTAAACTTATTTCAGTACTTATTCTAAGGACATGCAAAGAAAAGATTGCCATGACCTGGAATGAAGGGGTTTAATTAGCAAAACATTAAAAACCATACATTTAGAAAATAAGTGTAATAAGTCCAAGTTATTAATTTTTTGTAAATAGGAAAAACTAATGAACAAATCCAATCGGCACCAGAGGCAGACTATCCTAAGCCCATTTTCATTGACTGTTTTAATAAAATTTACTATGTACAATTCTTTATGACGTGATAATTATTTATTAAGTAATAATTTAACACTTTATTTTTTAATTTCAATAACAGGTACGTTACTTTTGAGTCAAAAAATTGTCAATCATAAAAAGAGTAAAAATAAAATTCAGAAGACATGAGATAAAACTGAATAATTGAAATCAATCCCGATAAATACCATCAAATCCCCTTTACACTACATCTTAATCCTGCGATTTCCTGTTCTTATTATACTTCGGACACTTTATTGAACGTCTTTCTTGGAAGCGTCATACAATGCTGAAACGAAAAGATACTGAATGCCGCTAGCGAGTCCTTCAGCACTTATTTGACAAAATCTTAAATCTTCCAATCTATTATAAAATGTTAATTTATATGGTATAAGATTTATAAAACACAGACTTTTCAATCAAAATAATTAAGACTCATCACTCACATACCTTGATATGATAAACAAAAAAAAACAATAAGTATAGCTACATAGACTATGCTACATTATTGCATTCGGACTTCATATGGAACATTTTATGAAAAAAATCATCGACATATCATCAGGCTGAAAAGGAACTGGTTAACAGACCTGCTGGATCACTTTAAAGATTGGGAGTAAGTTCCATTGGGCATTGACCTTTCTTATACCTCACATGTTTAATATCTTCATTTGATTGTCGATAAGTGAGGTCTAGAAACCCTGAGCGACAGGTGTATATTAAAAATATAAAAGCTAAAAAAAATAAAAATTTATATAACAGTAATAAAAATAATTTGAACTTAAAAAATAGAACAATGGAGCTCCACAAAACCATCAAATTCCTCTGGAATCAATCCGTAAAATCCAAAATTCTTCGCAAAATACTTGTGAAAAACTTATCCTTATTTTTTCACAAACGCAATCATCCACGATGACCTTATATTCCTTATGTCCCCGATTTCGCCGATCCAGTTTCCAGCCTCGCCTCCTTTTGTATTCCTGGCAATAATCCTAGGCATCAGCAAAAGAAGATGATCTCGTGGGCTCCTAAATTAGAAATACTAGTTGAGTTATACCAATGGATAGTTTCACTAAATGCCTTTTCTTGAGATTTTCTTTTCCTCTTTTCATATCCAACACATATACTTGATGTAAAGTTATAAAGTTTTTTGTTTTAAAAGTTGTAACTTATTAAGTTATAGTAAGAAAAAAAAATCAAGTGAAAGGAGAGTTAGAAGTGCCAAAAAATCGTTAAACCTTGTCAAAAATAGGTGACGGTATCTGAAAAATAAATTATTAAAAAAGATGTTTGAATCCTTTATACTTCAACAAATGTCGTGATTTTGTTCGCATTCATCACCATGTGATTTAAGAATATCTCACAAATAGAAAATTGGATCGATCCTATCGTAATACAGCGTCTGAAAATCGCTGGAATGAGTTCTCCCTTCTTAGCCTCTGGCGTGGATATATTTAAACTAAATCCATCGATTATAAGCTGGAGGAGAGGACAGAGGTGCCGGGCTGACAGCAATCTGTGTCCCCTATCCCTCAAACGATCCCTCATGCATTAGTTAGCTTGTAAGTAGGCGATCCATCAACCAGCTTCTTCTCATCTTTTGCATATGTCGTGTATCTGCTTTAACCGAGTGTTGCCTTGTCAGCCATGCTTCAAGAAGCCTTTATTAAACCAATTCGTTATCTCTGAAAGTTTTTTTTTTTTAACTTAACTAATTCAATTTAATAGAGCTTTAAATTACAGGTCTAGTTTAATTACAGGCTGTAATTAAACTTTGAAATATTGCCCAAAGTTGGGAGTGTTCTAATGGTCAAGTATCAAATCAATTTAACCATAGAATAGTAACGATACGCCTCTGAGGTGTATACGCTAGTTTGGCGTCCCCCCCCTTTTCATACGTTATCACTAGCATGTACCACGTCCTTGGTGTTTTGCAATAGGAAAGGAAGCGCAACAAAGGCCTATTCTTAAAAAAAAAAAAACATTATTTACTAATAATATACTTCTGATTAATCTTTCTTAGATGTATACTTTTTACTTTCACTTTCACGTTGTATATGAATTATATAATGAAGGGAACTATTGTGATCGTGAAAAATTTCGACTTCGGAAATCACCCCAAAACGGAAATCACGCCTGAGTCCAAATAAACAAGTCCCGCGAAATGGTCTGTGTGTGTCTATTTGAACAGACTAGCTCAGAAAGTTTGTAATTTGTAAGTGCCCGCGATGTGACAGCAAAAATTCGTCGATATCGAGTAAACGTTGGGAGCACTTAATCCCAAATTCTATTTTTCTATTTATGATTTCTCAAAAGCTACTATTTCGAATCATATATAACTAACTACTATTGCACTAACTATTTTGAATCATATATAATCCTAATGAAGCATTCTTTAAGATGAAGCTGGTAATAGTCATAGATAAGGTCTGGTAGGGCTTAAATGGCTAAGGGAAAAATCTTCTTTTAAAGTTCCTTTAATTTTGTCTATTTTGGGGTAAATAACTGTCCCTTGTTATAAGTAGTTACAACAAATGGCTAAATACATAATACGACAATAAATGAAATAGAAACACGCGATTATAATACAATAATAAACAAATAAAATAAAAGAAAAAGTGTATGATTTCCAAAAACAAATATTCCAATTTCCGGTAATACTAGTAGTGAAATGTATAGAATTTCAGAAATAATAATATTAGGTAAGTTTATAATCTGGTGGAAGGTCGTTTAAGCGAAATATTAGAGTATCAAGAAAATAATAATTGCTATTTTCAGATAATTTAATCTTGAAACTATTGGTGTCCATGGTACTAATCGCAATTGTCTTAAAACTAACTCAACGAATTACAAAACATTTTTAGGCGCTTGTAGGAACATAAATAAACTATTGATTTAAATAAACCATTAATAAGTGTTCATATCTTAGAGGAATAAAATATCTCCGTATTTTTTCTGAAAAATACTAAGGTGATCTAAATTGAAAATTTAGTTCCGATCTATTATCGTCGTTGTTTTGAAACCTTTCTATCGATTCTTGTTTAAGATATATCGTCGAAAAACATGATCGTTCAGTCTAAAACTTGCTTATTATTTCTATAATCTCCTAAACAAATATTTGTATAAGAAAAAAAAATCTCTGTAAAATACGATGTTGTAGAGTAAATGGGGCCAACTTCATTCTTGGTACACCAATGTATGAATTGCTGACCCCACTTTCCAATAATAAAAAAAAAAAACAATTTTCATTTTGAAAGGAAGTTTAATTTTCTCTCTCCGGTAGCACCCAAGTATGCCATTCACCAAAAATTAAATTAATATTTATATAAAAAAATAAGAGTGCAAAGTGAAAGTTGTGTGATGCGCATATAATTAACGCACCATATGTTTACTCTTTTAACTCAACCCGGATCAATAAGAAGTATATTTAAATGCCATTGAGTGAGACACCGGAGATAGACGAGTTGGCTGATTGTATCGAGCATCGCCCGAGTTAAAAGTAATTGCTCTTACTTTGACCCAAAGGTACAAAGCAGGCACTTCACCACCTGCGTTACTATTGACCCTCGAGCCTTTTGTAACAATCCTCAGTGAAGCAATCACCTGTTTCACTCAGATCGATGGATAGGATACGAAATAGTAATATATCTTGTAAATTAATTAAAGTTTATCTAGGGGAAGCATTTGACAATGGCAGGCTCATCAGAACCAGCTCCAATATCGGTGGGGATCTGCGGATTATAACCGGCTGCCATTTCAACTCCCAGCAACCTTTGACCTTTCCCAGTCGTCCTAAGCTTTCAGGGAGGGGATTTTCGCTTGTAATGTTTTATAGAAATCTACCAACAAATATCCCTACATATTTTTATTGTTTTTATTTTACGTGCAAAACATAACCTTTTACGTGTAAAATACTCTGTTATACTACTATATACTATGTTATATATTCTATATTATATTCTATAGATTATTATAATAGCCGAAAATATAATAAACATACGATATAATATTTTAAATTATTAAAACATACAACATAAAATAAAAAAAGTTATCTACTATGATAATTTTCAAACATCAAATAATATAATGATTATGTAAAAATTATTGGAATAAAAGTTTCTTTATTTAACTGATTCAAATTGAGTTAAACATATTGTAACACTTATGTCGTTTTTATTCACAAAAAATTACACTTCCCAACGCCAAACAAACAAAAAGAGCTCAAATTTATAACAATATTACTAAAAAGTAACTAATAGTAACACGGTTATTTTACGTGCAAAACATAACCTTTTACGTGTAAAATACTCTGTTATACTACTATATACTATGTTATATATTCTATATTATATTCTATAGATTATTATAAAGCCCTGTTTACACGGTAACATTGTTTGATCAAAGCTTGGAACAAAGTGACATGTGACGAAAAATGTTATCGTGTAAACGCTCTTTGATCAAACAATGTTTCCAAAATATGAGATATGTTCGAAGTCTTGGAACAAAGTAGGGCAGCGCTCCACCGTTTAGAAATCGAACTATTTCCCTAAACACAAGTCGGCCATTATTCGATAGTGATTAGCCTCTTCAGTTTGTTAGTAATATGCATTTGTTAGACCTAAAAAATGGTAGTTTCTGACAAGGGGACAACTTTTTAAAGTTATTTGGAACAGTGTTTCATTATTAAACTTATCCGTATGATGTTATTGATGTTTAATACAAATCAATAAGTCACAACAGGAATATTCGAAAAATCATTGTAATAACAAGGTAAGTTAAGATTTACTCTTCTTTTTTGTCATATATTTTTATCTCACTTTAAGAATCAGTAGGGGATGTAGAAGTTTTATGTGTATAAAGACTTTTCTTTAACAATTTTCTAACAACAATTTACCTATACTACTCCTAGAACTTACAAAAAAAAAACAATTCAGTAGTGTTTTCTTCTATGTTTTAATTACAATTTGGATGTAGTTCAATACTATTTGAGGTTTACTATTCAATTTTGAGTTTCTTTCCTCAAAGTAAGTGAAAGATAGTTGATTTGAAAAACCTAAATTTTCTGTCATATTCACAACATAACCTAGTGGATTAGCTGATGTAAGTTTTTAGTTCATACAGCTTCTTTTCATATACAATATTTAATTCAAGCTTTATTTTAATTACTTGACAACCAGATTTTATGTAAGTTTAACTTTATAAACTTTATATTTTGTTTTTAGTGATTCAATAGAATTGGAGGAGCATTTCAGAAGAGGATTTTGGGGCAAAACAGAAATAATTGTATTTTATCAAGCTTATTTGGCTAAAGAAATTTATTACTATTTTAATATGTAAAAAATACATATATATATTTATGTCATTTGTTGTTGTTTTTTTTTACTTAATAATCTCAGTGACAGTTATAGCCACGAAAATTATCAATGATTGTGCAGTTCCTTTCATTAAAAATTCATTTCATATAAAGCTATGAAATATTTCTTTTCTGAACCAGATTTGTATTTATTTTTTAAAATCAAATCTAAATTTTTTCTGAATATTAAATTAATTTAAATTAAATTTATTTATTTATTTTTTAATTGATTTTATGTGGAAGAGATAAAAAGCAAAATTCTGAAAGCAATATTTTGAAAAAAGAAGTATATTTATTTATAGAGGATCTATGTTTCAACGCCCTTTCTGGGCCATTCTATTCACAAAGCTAAATAGAAATCCAAACAAATTAGGCATTGTAGTAATACATAAAAATAATAATGATAATGATAATGACCAGAAAAAAAAAAAAACTTAGCGATGATATTTTGGAAAAAGATGTTTCGGTGTCCATTGGTGTGTTAGGTCTCTAATTTTTTATTGAATACTTTTGTATTGAATATTGTACATTTACCAATTCTTAAGTGATCTCATTACTTTTGAAATCTTTATATACCCTTATTAGGTAATTAAAATGGTTATTGACCACTAATTACATTGCCAGTATAATTTTCTGCTTATAACCACCTTATCTTGTTTTTATAGTTCATGTTATTATTTCTATTCAATAATATATTCTATTGTATTCTATATGCCATATATTTAACAATATATTCTGTTGTAACAATATATTCTAATAATATATTATTAACTTCATGCCAAAATATAATACTCATCCATTTTATAAATTTAATTTAATTCTTTTTTTAAGTACACTCACACCATCTCAGATATTTTATTTACCGTTTGCTGTTATTCCTACAATATTTGACCTTGTTTCAATTTCTTTATTACCTGTGATGAAGATGTGCAATGTGAGAAAAGGTTTTAATGTATTCAAAAATAACTTCATTTATTTATTTCAAGTTATATCTGACCGAAACCATCATTTTGCTATGCTTGATTCATTGAGGTCAACCATGGATATATGTATTGCAATTATAAAATAGAAACTGTTTTATAAACTTTAACTAATAATAGGCTCATCCTAATTTAAAATTTTATGAAATTTTTTCAGGTTTTGGTACCTTCAGATGCCTATAGGCTGGCAACCAGCGGTGATATATGCCTAGGAGTGGTCTCATTTTAAAGCTGTTGAATGGGGCTTTAATATGGTAGGCCACAAGATAGGGGTAACAATTTTAAAAATTTGAAAATTTAAATTAAATTTTGAAATTTAAATTTCTCATAAAGTGGCAATTTCAAAAAATTATCATTTGTTGTTCACTTCACTGTTTGGTAAACTGTATGTTCGGTTAGGTTCTGTGATGGGTTTTATTTTACATATCATACGTGCAAAAGGTATCCACAGTGTACCAGGTGGAGTGGGATATATAAATGATGGCGACGGTTTTGAGAAATTTAAATTTCAAAATTTAATTTAAATTTTCAATTTTTTGAAATTGTAATTCCTATCTTGTGGCATACCATATTAAAGCCTCATTCAACAGCTTTAAAATGAGACCACTCCTATGTATATACCACCACTGGTTGCCAGACTATAGGCATCTAAAGGTGCCAAAACCTGAAATTTTTTCATAAAATTTTAAATCTTTATAAATTAATAACTTCAAAAATAGTTGTGCTACATAACTGAAATTTGGTATTTTTTCATAAGTCTATGATATATTGCTGCATACCAAAAATCATGAAATTCTGAGACATCAAGTCTGAATCAGTGTGTTGATTTGACATGGAATGACCCTTCATACTATATTATGTAATTATATATAGTTGTATTGCCACATAATTATGACACTATAGTTTAATGTATATATAATAATACTAGCCACCACAATACATTAAGTACATATAATGTAATAATTATGAGGGACTGCGACTATATATAATTACACAATATAGTATTAAGTTAAATATTTATAGAAAAAATTATTCATTCATATAATTAACTAAACCGCGAATCCATCAAGATTAATTAACTGAAGAAAAACTTAATTAACGTAATTAAATTTAAGAAAACTTAAATTACACATAATGTAATAATTATGAGGAACTGCGACTATATATAATTACATAATATTTATATATTTATAGAAAAAAATTATTCTGTTTCTATATAATTATCTAAACCGCGATTCCATCAAGATTAATTAAATTGAAGAAAATAAAATATCTAATTTACTTAAAAATATATGTGTTTACTATCATTGAACATCCTATGCTAATCTGTCATTACTATTCAAACACTCCATTTGATCAAAGTTTTCGAACATGTTCGAACTTTTGGATCAAAGTATATCAGCGCCTCCTGGCGATCAGGAAACATACTATTCTCCCAAAAATTGTGTTGAAGACGCCATTATTCCTAAATCGAATGAGGTTAGTTTCTTTTCATTTGCCTGAGTTTTAAAATGACCCCTTGGACGAACGACCAAGTAATAAAATTAATTGAGCTCATAAAGGACAGACCTGCGTTATACGATGTGAAAGTCGGTAATTGAAAGCTGATTTCTGTGGAGTTGCGTTGCGTAAAGGATAAGGCGGCATTAAATGTGGAGTGAGGGAGAACGCATCATCCCCGATAAAATGATAAGGAATTATTTTTTGTCGCCCTGGAAGCGGTGAACCGCGTGGCAAATTTAATTTACCTTTATTTAGAGCCTTAAATAGGGAGGATCTCCTTAAAACACCGCCATCACTAATGCGACCGTTAACTCCAACGTCACAATACATAAATTTATAGCTACTATCAACCATTGCTAATAAAACAATGGAATGAAATCCTTTGTAATTATAATAATGGGATCCTGCACTCCTCGGAGGGCGGAATGCTACGTGCTTGCCATCTATCGCCCCTGTAAATTGAAAAACATCACAATAACCACCTACTTTTTTAAGTATAAGTGCAAAACAATAACACAATTTGAACCTAGGCACATAGGATAATTCCACTTGGTTTCAAAGTTTTTTGCAATCTGTTTCCATTCTTCCTCTGTTTGTGGCAACTAGAAAAATAAAAAATTGCTTACAAGTCACTAAATTTGTTAATACATTGTAAATTGATTTAGAAAAAAATGATTTCAAACTTTATTTTGTTCTCAATGAAAAGTTACCTTCACGTAACCCCGCTCACTTAAATTTTTATATATAATCTCACAAACTTCTGAAATTATTTTAGATATCGTGGTATAATGTATTCTCATAGAATACATGAGGGATCTATAGGACACACCCGTCGCCAAAAAACGAAGTGTGGGGCTGAGCCTGGAAAGCATGCAACATAACAATATAATAATAACGATATTAGGTACCTAAAATAAATATATTTTATATATAGATAAACCACCTGTCTCTGGGACAAATAGATTCGCGCATGTTAGTATCATTTTTTATAAGGTCATTTCCCACACTTGCTAACAGTTGGTCAAATGTTTCGGTATTCATTCTCAAATAGTTAGTGAATGAAATTTCATCTTGTCCTCTTAGCTCATGCTGCAGCATGTGTAGTACTCCATCCCCTCCTTCTCGGCGAGAAATCCACTTTTTGATTCACATTGATCTTTTTTTTTTTCTCTCCCTAACCTCATTCAACAAAATAACACCTGCTGCAAGAGCCATAGATCCGGCCGCCCTGATTAATGCAGCTTCTCGGTTCATTATCTCTATATGCATGTAAAATAAAGTCGTGTTAGTTCATATTTGATTGGAGCTGGACAGACGGTGGAATAACTAAACCATTTTGACCTTCGTCGTCCGTCTCTGAGGAAAAAAGTTATTTGAGTAAAAATTACGGATAAGGAGTAATAAAATCTTGATTACTTTCCATTATCGAAAGTATTCAACATTTTTTTTACTTTGAGTACTTGGCTAATCAAGTAAAGCATTTGATAAATGTATTTCTTCTATATTCCAGAAAATTTTTATGTTTTGATTAAATATCTGTCATTATTTATTTAATTTTTAAGATTGTTATTCGTATTACGAGTTTAGTGGGTATAGTTTTATAGGGTTTATAAAAATTCTAATTTGGAACATCATTTTTAATATTGCCTAAAGTTTCAAATTAGATGTTAGATAATACAAGCGGTCCATAACATGGTACAAATTGACGAAACGTTGAGGGGAATATATGAACGATGTAAACATTGTAAGGGAGAAAAACATCATATTATTTTTTGGACCGCCACAATCTCTAGTATTATTTAGGATGCTTAACCAATTAAAATTATTTCAATTGAATTTTCGGTCAATACAGGTCTAATAATGTTCGTGCTCTATTTAATGTAAGTAGATTAGAGGTAATAAGAAACTGTTATTTTATTTCGTGGGTGTAATTTATTGAAATGCGGTCTACTTGATAAGGAGCTTTGAATGATTCTTTTTTTTCTCTAATTTCAGATGTTTATTTACACGCAGACTTACTTTTCTGAAAAAATATTGATTGCAGGTTTATTAATTTATATAGACAGTATAGTATCCTGATAACAGTTTGGTAATGTTTTGATATGAAATTTATAATATATTATAAAAAATGATGGTTCCTTACCTAATACTTCTCTGGAAACATCATTTCAATGAAATCGATAAATGTTAAATTACTGTAAATACCCCAAAATCGGTATTAAACATCATTAATAATAAAGTAAATGACGTCAGAAAACATAAAAGTTTACTTTATTATGGAAGAACTTCAATCCTGTAATTTTCTGCTGTATTTGATTTCCCAAATATTCAAAGTAAAAAAAGGATGAATACTTTTATTCATGAAAAGTAATCAGGATTTGACTACTCCTTATCACTACTTTTTACTCAAAATCTAATTCATCTCTAGTCTCTGCCCAGAATAGCGAAACAAGTTTAAACAATTTTTTTTGTAATTTATTATTATTTTAAAATATAAATTAATAATTTATATTTTAAAAAGTGTTACTTTGCAATCGAATCAAATAACAAAGGCAGATTTTGTTAATTTGGAAAAATTGTAAAGTTAGCCTGGGAGGTGTTTGAAATTTCTTCGACAGGCAAATGCCCGTTTCGCCCTAGTGTGTCATGCCAATATAGTATATAATTAGTCTGTTTTTGTCTATTATTTAGACCTAGAATTGAAATGTTTTTCAATTACATGTGACGAAAAAAAATAAATACATATATATATATATATATATATATATATATATATATAGAGAGAGAGAGAGAGAGAGAGAGTATACTTCGGCTTAGATACATTATTAATAACTTAATAACCGCTGGATAGATCTGATTAATACTTGATTGATTCTATTTATCTCTGGCCCGAGCAATTATAAGGATTGCGCCTGATTACTTAACTATTTTGAAAAGAAAAGATGTTTGTTGATAATCACTTCAAAAAGGCTTTGCCGATTTGGATGATTTTTGTTTTATAATGTTTCTAATGATCCGAATTATTTTTATATATAAAGAATTCGTGTTAAACAATACGCACACATATTCTGTTAAATGTAAAGGAATCATAATACCTTTTTTTTCTCGAGAAGATAGTTAAAACTACAATGTTTTGATTCTTGAGCAGTACGAAGTTTGCAGGTTGGTCACCTAGTAAACAACGAATGGCGAAATGTAAAACAAAACTCTTATCAGCCTAGACAGGGGAAAATCTTTCACATATGTAACCAACAAGTTTTATTGGTTGATTTTCGAACAAAAGTAAATCCAACGGGAAGAGTGATCAAACTGATAACTACAGACCACGACTAGCTTGTTGTAACAAACGTAACGTTAAATATAGATTGTGCTTTTCATTTTAAATCATGATGCTATTACTATTTTCAAGAAACAAAATAATAATAATAAAAAAAGAACACGATTAATATTATTTATAATTCCATTTCCAAACATCTTCATTGTAATTTTCGTTTTTTCAGGCAAGCCGATATGGGTTGCTTCTGCAACCTGTACAGCTCTCATACAAATGGGAATAAATGTTTTAATGGGAATTGAGGGTGTAGAACAGCTTTTTATTAACAATCTAAGCCGTAAGATTTTTATAACTTCAATAATCGTTGCGCATCAAAAAAGCCATATCAAAGTAAGATAAACCTTATAAAGTATATAAATCACTAACGACATTCTAAATAATAATAATTTCTTATTAAGGGTATAATAGTAAATAACGCCGTTTCATTAATTTTTCCACCCTTCCCAAACTCATAGGCAGAACGGGTATTTGCAGCAGTTGGATGTAAGTGAGATGTTACGCATGATTGCATAACACACTAATGCAGTGGCGGTCCCCCCCCCCCCCCCCCCGAAATTTCGACGAAAAAAAATTAGTGGGATGAATTAAAAAAAATAATTACGCATCTAACTTTTACGAGTTTTCTAGGGAAGTTTAGTTTAATTTTGACTAGAATTGTTTATACAGAATTATATATATGAACTTAATGTATAAGCATAAGCAAATAAAGTGTGCTATTTTTACGCTGTTTTTTTTTTTTTCATACCGACCAATCCCCCCCCCCCGAAATTTTTTTCTGGAACCGCGCCTGCACTAATGCAATTAGAATAAAGAAACAATAAATATCCAGCACATGCTTGTTTTTCCGATCACTTACTCACTAAAGAAGTGCGTTCTGTCTTCCGGGGGTCTTCCTTGCTCTGGTCCTCCTCTCCGCGTTCTTAGGTTGCGAAGCCAATCTTTCTTAATTACATTAAATACATGGGGAAATGCTCCTCAGGGAAGAAATAAATTACCGCCTATCTTATCATTCTCTTCCATGATCCATCAAAAGCAGTGCAGGCCGTGACATGGTAGCTACAAAGTTTTTTCAATAATCTATCGGATAGAGGAAGAGGAGGAATCGTGGTGGACCGCCAATGCCATGGCCTGCCCAATTGGTTGTAGAAGAAGGCTAATTATTTGTCACTTAGTGACTATCAAATTGAAAAACAGTTTTTTATTAATTCAAGGTTACCAACAATAAGCCATTAGTATAAATATAAAAATAAAACATGGCACGCACTAAGGTTCATTTGTAGATCTTTTATTATCTAGAGTAATATATGAAAAAAAATATTAACAAGATTAATTATAAAATATTAAATCAAGTCAAGTTAAATAATATGATATCGATTCCGAAGTTTTTATAGTTACACTAGTTGGACATCTGGCGGTTAATAATTGAACTACATTTGGATCCAACCTTTGTTCCAAAAATGTTACCGTGTAAACGGGGTTATACATTACATTGTAATTGACCCTGGCGGCAATATAACGAACTACATTTGTTCAAACGTTGGATCCAAGCTTTGATCAAGCAATGTTACCGTGTAAACAGGGCTTAATAGCCGAAAATATAATAAACATACGATATAATATTTTAAATTATTAAAACATACAACATAAAATAAAAAAAGTTATCTACTATGATAATTTTCAAACATCAAATAATATAATGATTATGTAAAAATTATTGCAATAAAAGTTTCTTTATTTAACTGATTCAAATTGAGTTAAACATATTGTAACACTTATGTCGTTTTTATTCACAAAAAATTACACTTCCCAACGCCAAACAAACAAAAAGAGCTCAAATTTATAACAATATTACTAAAAAGTAACTAATAGTAACACCAAAGTAATCATACACTTCGATTTACAGAGCAAGCCCCTAGTCCATTGCTTCTTATACAGTCGTGGTCATAGAAATTGCATCACTTGAAAATTTTGAAGGATCTCCTTAAAGCAATGTTGTTTAGCAATGTTAATACCTTTTGGTAATTTTAAAATGTTTTGTTAATGAAAAGAGTCTGTTACTAGCCATGAAAATTTGTTAAAACCCTTATAACAAATAAATAATAATCATAAAAACATAAATAGAATTTTTGGAGTTAATGAGGAATTTAAGATAAAAATTTTTTTTTACATACTTACATACAAAAATCGCAATAAATCATTAAAAATAAATTTATCAGACTATATTAATACCAACTAGTATTTTATCACCAACCTCCTTATTCCACATCGATTGCCTGCTTCAGCTCATCTTTATTCTTAGGCTTTGCAATATTATTTTTTTTATTTTATTCATGATCATCTACAAGTTTTCTATAGCATTTAAATCAGGGCTATTGCCGGGCCATGGCAGCATGGAGATCCCGTTTTCTGTTAAAAACTGCTTTACCTATCCAAAAAAACAATGGTAAAGGTAATAAAAAAGTATGCATCTTAGAGCTAAGACATTCTTTTAAATAAATAAATAATTAACTTACGAATTTGGCTCTATGGCACGGAGCACAATCATCTTGAAAAATGAACTCTCCGCATGTGTAAGATGGGAATTCATTGAGGGAAAAAAATTCAATTCTAAAATTTTTTTATATTTTTCTGCATTAACCGTCCCATCTATAAAGTTTATCTGGCCAATTCCAAAGTAAGAAAAACATCCCCAGACCATCAAACTTGCCAGATGTTTCACTGTTTCTAATGTACAAGATTCGTCAAATCTTTCATTTGACTAACGTATTACGTGTGGAGCACTGTCAGAACTGAAGATGTTGAATTTACTTTCATCCGAAAACATCACTTTCCTCCGATCATTAGTTGTCCAATTTTTCAAAATTCCGCACCCAATTTAGGAGAGATTGTTTCATTTTTTGTTAAGAAGTGGCTTATTGACTGGTTTTCTTGCCCATAAACCTTTTTCTCTCAATCTTCTGCCTACTGTTTCTCGACTTACTTCTGCTAAATTGCTATCTGCTAGATCTCTAGATATTTCATTTGCAGTTACGATGCGATTTTCTGATGATAATCTCATCATCATGCGATCTAAACGCTCACCTGTCTTCCTTTTCCTTCCAGTCCCTTTCTTTCGCTCGGTAGATCCCTGAGAAAGATTTTTTTTTTCTCACCACAGGGGTATGGTTGCACCTCACTCTCTTTGTTATACCCGCAAAGAAAGTCCAGCTCCAGAAAATGCCACTATTTTAACCTTTTCCTCCTTGAGCATTGGTTTGAAACTCCTTCTATCGGACATAACAATAGGAAATAACGTGTTTAATATTAGCCACTCTGGAACCAACTAAACTATAAGTCACTGATTACTTCTATCTCTAATGCTAGTAGGCAAACAAATGAAATACCTTACTTGTATACTCATTTAGGATTGAAAAGATAACAATCATAGGTGATGCAATTTCTATGACCACGACTGTATTTTGTCCGAAATCGAACATTCTAGACGGACGTAGAATATCCTCGTAACATCCAGGGCATGTTACTAATACAGTTATGTAGCTGTTCCAACAACAAGGCTAGTACTCTTTTTAATGTAAACGACAAAATCATATGATTTTTTACGTTACTGTATTATACAAACGTGATATTTCCAAAAAAAGTTTCAATAACATATAAGAATAAACATTGAAATATACATAATCTATTTTAATTTTTATTAGTTACCTTGCAATTATATTAGTACGCTTAATAATATAACCTATTCATATCGCATAGCTCGTCCATTGTTAGATAAATTAAGGAATGTGACACATTGATGAAGTTCCTGCAGAAAAATTAATAGCAAACTAACGAATATCCTGAACGAATAAGGCGTTGGGGATTATGATATAATCCCCAACGCCTTCGATTTGATAAGTGAATTAGTTTTTTTTTTGTCTCAAAAATCTTTAAATATGTTTCAATAAAAGTTCTGTGTGTGTGTGTGTGTGTGTGAACAGACTAGCTCAAAAACTATACACCGTACGCACCTGAAATTGGGTATTTGGTATTTGGATATGCCCGCGATGTGACAACCAAAATTTCAGTAAAATTGGTCAAACGCAGGAGATACTTTATTTAATAACTTTTTTTCCCATTTTCTCAAAAGCAACTTTAACGATTTTGATTAAAATTGTCATGTTTAATGAAAATCAAGTATTCTTTAATATCAGGTAAGCTTTATCAATATTAAAATGTTCTGAGGGGGCTTAAATGTGGTGTCAGCGCAAAAAATACCTTTGTTTTTGTTTATATGGAGAAATTATCTGTCCCTCGTTTCTCCTAAATATAAGAAATGGCTAAATATGAAATATAAGAAAAATCAAGCACACATATACAAGAGAAATAAAGAAAAATATTCCGTCAACTCATAAAACACGTTGAGCCCACGCATGCGCAGTACGCCTTTAATGACAGACCAATGTATATAATTAAAGATGTTCTGTTCATTTAATGGAAATTATTTGTTTCATGGTAACTATATGAAGTTTTCAACCATAAATTATAAAATAGTGTTCAATAGGGCGTTAATATTAAAAATAATGATGAAGGAGAATAATAAAAAAAAAAGAGCGGTGAAATTACAGAGAGAGAAAACCAAAACTTTTATTCTTAAGGAAAATTACAATTAATAAACAGCTCGAGCATTAGATAAAATGAAATAAAATAAAGCTGAACCATATGACACTTCTAATAACAACAATAACTTAAAAGGTTATGAATGAATAAAGATGAAGAAAAAAAAAAAAGAAACTAGAATTCTTGAAATTAAATGAAACTTAGCACTAACAATTTTACAATGAATTAAGGCCTTAGAGCATGTTAAGAAATGATCATGAAACATTTAAGAAAATTAAACAGAGATAAAGAAAACCAGACTAATTAACAGAGCTCTGTATTCTAATCCACTCCTGGTGATTAAAATAATTAGCTATTAAATACGGCGAACAAACCCACTAGTGTTTCTGAAGGCGAACTTCCGGTGAACTGAAACTCATAGAGATATGCTTGGGTTGCACAATCTCCAACGTTGACCTCTCTTCTGCTCTGAGTCAATTCTTTGAAGAAAAAATGGCAATTGCATATAGTAAGATCTTACTTACGTGGTCGACTAGCAATCTGACCAAAGATAGCACCTGCGTCGTGATGGCGGCCGGTGGCAGGATGACTGAGAGATGGAGATCTTAACGTGACGAAGGTCGACAGCAGAGTGAGCCGGAGTGGGGATGACGCACGTGGCGGTTGACATCCGACAGCTGATCTTCATGGCCTTCTTAACTTGCACTTACGCTACGCACTTACAATAAGTTAGGAGGCATTGGATGGCGGGAAACATTGTTTTTTTAAATTCAAACAGTCTGAGACTGAACATCCCCCCCCCCATGGCGCGGATGCGGCATTATTGAGAGGGTAAGGGGCATAGGCGATTAACGGGACGTTTAAGCAAGCCTGAAGGGGTTAAGATGCTGGCCACTCGGGCTACATTGTCAGTTCCCGGAAACAGTTCGATAACGCGGGCGAGAGGCCAGTTGAGAGGGGGTTGATTATCCGTTTTAACCAAAACGAGAGAACCCGGAGCTAATTCAGGAGAGGAGTCCGTCCAGCGGGAACGCTGTTGAAGAGTGTGCAGATACTCTACCGTCCACCGTTTCCAGAATGATTGGTGAAGTTTATCGACTAGTTTCCATCTTGTTAACCGATTAACCGGGGTGTCGGAAACATCGCGACTAGGTGGGGCGTTAAGAGGTCGGTGAATGAGAAAATGGCCAGGGGTTAAGGCTTCTAAGTCTTGAGGATCCGGAGAGAGAGCGCACAAGGGGCGACTATTGAGAACGGCCTCTATTTGAGTCAAGAGAGTAGAAAATTCCTCGAAAGACAGAATCTGGGAACCCATAACAGTACGGAGATGTCGCTTGGTGGATTTGACTGCAGCCTCCCAAAGACCTCCGAAATGGGGAGCACTAGGCGGGATAAAATGCCATTGAATTCCCAGGGCGGATGAGCGTTGTGATATTGCCTCGCGGGTATCAGCGTGTCGCAGGAAACGCCCAATTTCGTTCAGCTGGCGACTAGCCCCTACAAAATTAGTACCGTTGTCACTATAGATGTCAGAGGGAACGCCGCGGCGACTGCAGAACCGAGCGAAAGCGGCAAGAAATGCGGGGATGGAGAGCTCGGAGGCGAGTTCTAGATGCATAGCTTTGGTGGAAAAGCAGACAAAGGCGCAGATATAGGCTTTAGTGACGCGGCATCCCCGAATGCGGGCAGAAGAAACCGAGAAGGGACCGGCGTAGTCGACTCCTACTTTAAGAAAAGCATACGTGGATGAAACACGGTCTTTAGGGAGCGAACCCATGGTGGGAATGAGTGGTTGGGGGTTGACTTGAAAACATCGGTTACACTTTGCTAGGCGATGGCGAACAACGTTCTTTCCGTCTAAAATCCAAAATCTCTGGCGAATGAATGAATGAGTAGCAGATGGACCGGCGTGTAAGTTGGTAAGATGAGCATTATCGATTATTAAGTGAGTGAGGGGGTGATCCTTAGGAAGTAATGCCGGGTGTTTAGCATCAAACGGGCGAGGAGCAAGATGAAGACGACCGCCTACGCGCAAAAGGCCGTGGGAATCGATGAACAATTGTAAAATGCGTTTAATGCGCAACTTGGAGGCGGGTTCTGACGCGGCTTTATATTCATCTGCTAGCGCGACTTGTTGGACTCCGCGGACTAGGGTATCAAGAGCCATGTTTAGTTCAACGGCGGAAAGAAACCCGGTGTATCGGCGATCAGGATTCCTACAGTTGTGGGCGAAGCGGAGGCACCAGGCGGTGATTCTCTGGAGTTGAGTCAGGGAAGAATATCGACTTTCCAAGTCGAGGGAAGTTAGGGCGACACAAGTGATGATTTCTTTGGAGATTCGACGCTCCTTGTTAACGGCGTCAGGCGGGGAATCTATGTGCGATTTTGGCCATTGACTAGGCGGTTTTGATAACCATGAGGGACCTGTCCACCACAGAGGATGACGGGTGAATTCATTGGGGAATAGCCCCCGAGAGGCACAATCGGCGGGGTTTTCCTTACCGTCAATGTGACGCCATTGAGAAGGGGAGATAACTTCCTGTATTTCAGTGACGCGATTGGCCACGAAAGTCTTCCATCGGTGCGGTTCGCCGCGAATCCAGGTGAGGGCTACCGCGGAATCGGAGAAAGCAACGATATCTTCAAATGGTTGAGGGAACATACCGAGAATTTTAGTGGTTAATTTTGCTAAAAGGTGAGCTCCGCATAATTCTAACCTAGGAAGGGATACCTTTTTGAGGGGAGCTACGCGGGACTTAGCTATGAGTAGATGAACCGCGATTTCACCGGCGGATGAGGTAGAGTGGAGATAAATGGTGGCCGCGTATCCTAATTCTGAAGCGTCGCAGAAGGCGACCAGTCGTTGACTGCTGCGGGATTCCTGATAGAAGGGGAAACGGCGAGGGATGGATATCTTTGATACAGATTCAAGTTCGTTTTGAAAAATATCCCAATCGCGGGTAACATCGGCGGGGGCAGGTTCATCCCAATCGGAGTGTCCAATCCACAGGCGTTGAATCAATAACTTGGCGGTGAATGTAACAGGCACTAACCATCCAGGCGGGTCATAAATGCGAGCAAGTTTAGACAATATCAACCGCTTGGTAGCCGGTAATTTATTGGAACAGAACCGGTAAGAGAAGGCATCGGTATCGGCAGACCATATTAACCCTAGAATTTTAATGGTGGGCTCATCAGTCGTGTCAAAATCAAAGGCGTGGGGTCCGATACGACAATGGTCGGCGGGCAAATTGGCGAGGATATCGGGATGATTGGCGGCCCATTTTCTTAGTTCAAATCCCCCGGCGTGCAAAAGAGCTATTAAATTATCCCTTAACTGAATGGTTTCGGCGAGTGAGGAGGCTCCGGTGATTATATCGTCCACATAGGTGTCATCGCGTAGAACCGGGGCGGCACTAGGGAAACGGTCCCCTTCATCTTGAGCTAATTGGTGAAGTGTCCGAATGGCTAGGTAAGGGGAAGAACTAACCCCGTAAGTGACCGTGCGGAGGCGGTAAGAGCGCACAGGCTCTTCGGGTGAAAAACGCCATATGATTCTTTGAAGGTCTTGGTGTTCCGGGGGAACTAAAATTTGGCGATACATTTGCCTAATGTCCGCGGTGAATATATATCGGTGAGTACGTGAGCGGGTGATAAGGGTAACAATGTCCGTTTGAAGCTTGGGCCCGGTGTAAGAAATATCATTGAGGGATTTTCCATTAGATGATTGTGAGGAAGCGTTGAATACCACCCTAATTTTAGACGGAGGGTCATCAGGTCGGTGAACAGGATGATGAGGAAGATAATAGGTGGCACCGCGGGCGTCATCAGGATCAGGAACTAAGGACATATGGCCGAGGTCAAGATATTCGCGCATAAAGGCGACATAGGCCTCCCGGAGAATAGGTTCGCGTTGGAGGCGGGCTTCGAGACGGTGAAATTGTTTTAGAGCTCGGTAATAAGATTCTCCTAAATCAACAGATTTTAGTGGTAGAGGAATGATGTAGCGACCCTCAGGGTTCCGGGAGACGGATCTTAGAAATAGATCCTCACACAACTGTTCTTCAGCAGAGAACTTGGGGGAAATGGCGGACACTTCTTCGAGATCCCAGAATTTTTTCAGCTCTTTATTGAGTTGGAGGTTGGTGAGCGCATTAAAAGCTATTAGTGTCTCTGGAGGACTGGGAACCACAGGAGAGGTATCTTTGACAATGGAAGTAGTCAGGCTATCAGCCTTGGGTGCGGGCGGAGGATGACAAAAACGGCGGCGAGGAGGCGGACGATAGGTCTTTCCTTCGTTGTCGATTACGTCTTTCGACCATGTAATACGGCGTTGGTTGGCTGGGGGGCGACAGTTCCCCATGATACACCAGCCAAATACAGTTTCAAGGGCGATGGGTCCGCCCTGAGATACGGGAGCGATCCCCAGAATGATGAGGGGAAGGACGTCTATACCTAACAGGAGGTCAATCTCCCCTGGTTGACACAAGGAAGGGTCGGCGAGTGGCAACTGAGTAATATGCGGCCAAGGAGACAAATCTACATGGGAAGTAGGAAGAGTGTCGGTTATTTTCTTAATAACAAAGAGCCGTACCCTAAGTGACGAGGAGTTCGGGACTTCTAGAGAGGCGGTAGTATACCCTGGGCAAGAAATGTTTGAGGGGCCCCCAAGAACATTAACTCCGACGGGCGAGGGTGTGACAGGCAACCCTAGGCGAGAGGCGGAATCGGCGGTGATGAAGCTTACCTGGCTTCCGGAGTCAAGAAGGGCGCGGAGAAGCTTGGGAGGATAAATAGGACGTCGAACCGCAATCTGCGCAGTTGGAAGGAGAGCAGGCGAAAAATTCCCAAAGGAACCTAATAACGTTAACGGCGGAAAGGATTTGTTGCTTACATCAGGAGACGGCGAGCGGCACTGGCGAATAGGACAGCGGCTGGGAGACGGCGAAGAAGCATGGTGGTTGAATGGCGCGTCACTCCTACTCGATGAGCGGTGGACAGGGTTAGCAATGGTTATCGGCGAGGGTTGATCATCTGGGCGAGTAGGAGCGAGAGCGGGAGTGTCGGCGGCGGTAGGTAGTCAATTATCGTGACCGGCGGCCCCTAATGTTGGTGATCGGCGAGCAGGTGAGGTTCCATGCGGTGGAGAAGGCCCCCGCGAAGATTCATTGTGATAGGGGCGGAAGGACCCCCCCGGATGGTGATAAGAAACGGGGGCAGCGAACGGCGAAGGCGGCGAATTTTCATAGGACCTTCGGGCATGAGCATGGGAATTAGGCGAACGTCTTTGTGAACCCCGTGGAGGAGATGGCGGTGCCGCGTGGAACACCGGTAGAGGCGGCGAGGAGCGAGGTCCTTGCGAACGGACCGGGGGGCGTTGGGCCGAATAGCGGCGCGGCTGAGAAGTTCGGACGGTGGGAGAAGCTGACCGGGGTGAACTAGGCGGAGAGCGCGGACCCGCCTCTGAGCGCGAGGATTCCGAAAACCCCCTATGTAACAAGGTATGATGGAATTCCTGACAGTTATGACAGCGCTGGCTAGACTGACATTGATGTTGTGAATGGGCCCCCAAGCAGTTATAACATAACCCTGATCGGCGAATAAATTGTAATCGGTCCCGGCCGGAGAGTTCCTTGAATTCACGACAGTGATAGATGTTATGGGCCTCTCGACAGTAAGGACATTGAATACTGGAGGCGAAGGCACGCGCTACGCGAGTGACAGGGCGAGGTGGTTGGCGAATAGGCGAAGCTTCCCGTTTCCTAGGGGGAGGCGATCCGGAAACGGAAGTGGACGCTATTTGGAGACGGTTGATGTAACCCAACAAATCGGTGAGGGTAGGAAAGTCTTCGGGATGGTGAAATTTGAATTCCTTCTGCGTGACCGGATCTAGACTGCGGAACGCCATGAAATATAATAAATAATCGCTTAGATTCGGAATAGCCATTGATTTTAATTGTTGCCCCAATTCAGAATAGATCTTTAAATATTTCTCAAGAGCTTCGGGAGATGGGCGTGAAATCGGCGGGAAATTCAACATATCCGTCAGGATACGGGCGGCGAGAGTCGATGCGTTATCGTAACGCTTGGTCAATGCGTCCCAGGCAATAGCATAATTGGAATCTAAATTGTCTAAATGACCTATGACGGATAGAGCCTCGCCCGATAGACAACTCTTTAAATAAGTCAGTTTCATCCCATCACTTAAACTCTCATTGTGGTGAACAATAGGGATGTAAGTAGTTTTAAAAATTTGAAATTGAGAAATATCCCCGCTGAAAGTGGGCAGATTAAGCAAGGGAAGTCGCATTTCCGGGAACCGGTGAGCTGAGGGAGGAACTGGTGACGCGGATGCCGATCGGTCAGGCACTCTAGACTCTAATTCTATGATATCTAATTGCGCTTGTATGAATTGTTCCTCCACATCTTCGGGAACCCCTCGATTTAAATTGAAACATTCCTCGACAAGGGAGTTGAAAGTTACTCGCATCTCTTCTATTAATTGATTTAATTTTTTAATGAAAACCTTTGATACTTGGAAATCCCGGCGATCCAATGCCTCATTACATTTTTCGGAAAAGGTACAAAATTGTTCTAATGATTTTATCAGAATGGCCTTATGGGCACTCGCCCCTAAATTATTTGATTTACGGCGATTTCCCATGATTACAATTACAATATACAAAGAAAACGGGGCGCTGAAAAGAATTACAATGTTAGAGATAATATAAGAATTAAAGTAATAAAAAATGATAATAATAGTAACAATAGAAAATAATAGAGCTAAGAAGAATGAGAACTTATCTTAATACTCAGAACACAATGACTCACTAAAGAAAGAGAACAACAATGATGATTCAGCTTCTAAGAAATGTGAGCAAGTTTATCAGTTGTTGAATGCAATATTTGTTTTATATATATTTATTTATTTTCCCGGGTTTCGGCACCAAAATGTTCAATAGGGCGTTAATATTAAAAATAATGATGAAGGAGAATAATAAAAAAAAAAGAGCGGTGAAATTACAGAGAGAGAAAACCAAAACTTTTATTCTTAAGGAAAATTACAATTAATAAACAGCTCGAGCATTAGATAAAATGAAATAAAATAAAGCTGAACCATATGACACTTCTAATAACAACAATAACTTAAAAGGTTATGAATGAATAAAGATGAAGAAAAAAAAAAAGAAACTAGAATTCTTGAAATTAAATGAAACTTAGCACTAACAATTTTACAATGAATTAAGGCCTTAGAGCATGTTAAGAAATGATCATGAAACATTTAAGAAAATTAAACAGAGATAAAGAAAACCAGACTAATTAACAGAGCTCTGTATTCTAATCCACTCCTGGTGATTAAAATAATTAGCTATTAAATACGGCGAACAAACCCACTAGTGTTTCTGAAGGCGAACTTCCGGTGAACTGAAACTCATAGAGATATGCTTGGGTTGCACAATCTCCAACGTTGACCTCTCTTCTGCTCTGAGTCAATTCTTTGAAGAAAAAATGGCAATTGCATATAGTAAGATCTTACTTACGTGGTCGACTAGCAATCTGACCAAAGATAGCACCTGCGTCGTGATGGCGGCCGGTGGCAGGATGACTGAGAGATGGAGATCTTAACGTGACGAAGGTCGACAGCAGAGTGAGCCGGAGTGGGGATGACGCACGTGGCGGTTGACATCCGACAGCTGATCTTCATGGCCTTCTTAACTTGCACTTACGCTACGCACTTACAATAAGTTAGGAGGCATTGGATGGCGGGAAACATTGTTTTTTTAAATTCAAACAGTCTGAGACTGAACAAATAGAATTATAATATCAGACGACTTGGAGTATTATGCTTGCATTACCGATTCATCACAAGTAAAAACTTTTACTTAATAATAAAAAAAAATAGTTTACCCTAAAGAGCAAATAAAAAAAAATAAGTAAGTGAATGTGGAAAAATGTGTGACTTTGAGGAATGGTATTTAACAAAGCACGTCAATTTCTAATCAAAGTAAGTTGGTAAGTGAAAGTTGTGTGTTGCTCGCATCGCACCAGATTTTTTCAAATACAGCGATAAACTTATTCACTCTCTGCTCAGATAGGCCTCACAACACGACTCTATCTCGGAGGCAGCTGAAGAAATGGCCCCGGAGAATTTAGTAAATGGAGTGTAAAAACGGAGGGTAGTTTGTTTTTGTTTCCAGGCTATTTGGGCTGATTCCCATCGTCCGAGGCATGACGGACAACGGACCTCGTCTTCTTATCTTCAGCTGAGTTGGATTAGTATACTTTAGTTATGAGACAAGATAAAACAATCTTGCATGTAAGTTCTGAATGTTCCGAACAACTCCTATTGCCATCAATAATTGTAATCAACTTTCGATTTCCCTCAAAGTCAAATTATACCTCAGCAGAATAGTTACAGTTTTTTCATTTAAAATTCGTGCAACATTATTTGGAACTTTTAAAATCGATAACAAAATAATAAATCCAAGGTACACCTATATTTGAATGTCATGACCCACGTTATTAGCGAACTTCGTTGGACTAA
Organism: Aelia acuminata; assembly: GCA_911387785.2. Classification (NCBI taxonomy): domain Eukaryota; kingdom Metazoa; phylum Arthropoda; class Insecta; order Hemiptera; family Pentatomidae; genus Aelia; species Aelia acuminata. Next base: position 182,532,918 of record OU426978.1, on the reverse strand, counting down.
GTTCGCCCGTTCGGTGGCTTGCGGTCTCAAAACCAGTTAAGGGGCTTGAGGCACGTTTGCTATCGACCTGCCTAGAGATCATCTTTAGTGGAGTGCTCTCATACAAGTTCGATTGTTCTAATTCGGTTATGTATAAATCACTAACAAATAAGAGCAATAAATATGTTTTATTAATAACAATAGTCGAGCATTTTTTCTACCAATCAGTTGAAAAGGCAGTAAAGGAGATTGAGCGAAATCATTAACTCATTGCGAAATAATCACCAGTTTGTTGGTGTATAATTAATTAATGTACATAGTATTAAATTTAATCAATTCTTATTATTAAGATTATTTCTGCTGGGAAAAAAATCTGGTGTGATGATCGCAACACACAACTTCCCCTTACCGATTACTTAGATTAGAAATCGACGTGTTTTGATATGTATGTATTTTTTACTGCTTGCTTGTTTTTTACTGCAAGTTGCTTTTCGTAAACATACAGTGTAGGTGAATCTATAGAAGGGGTTACGGTGAATCTATAGAAGGGGTTATTTACTTCTCGTAATGAATTAAAACTTAATTTTGTCTAATATGGCTTTCTGGAAATCGACAACTATAACTGTTTCTCTAAAACCACTTTGTATTGCATTCAGAAATTTATTTTGGAACTAAATTTCCGAAACTAAAATATAACTAATTAAAGATTACCTTATATCATATTTCTTTCACATTATAAACTGCTTAATGAATTTAAGCATCAGGATTATACTCTCTTAAGTACAATAAATTCTTCTATTGTTTAATAAATGCTTTTGTCTTTATTTGAGATAGTAGGGGAATGCAAGCATAATACTCCAACACTTCTGATTTTATATTTCTATTTTTAATTGTGAAAAATCCATTTAGTTACCGTGAAAATGCCGATCAAACGACGACCGATCGACGTTATATCGCTTTCAGATTAAAATCCCTATATTAGAACATTTAAAGAATTTTCAGCCTCGAATGAGACTAAATCATAAAATATACTTCTAGTTAAATCATTTCACAATATTTTTCCTTTAAAAGAACTAAAAAGAAATATCTTAAGAAAAATCATTCAAAAGGAGCAAATGCCTGAAAAGAAATGTATATAAGCAGAAAGCTCAATAGATAACAATACTGACTCATTTCACTCTCTGTGTATGACCCTTCGCCTAAAAAACTATTAAAATTACATTGAAAGAAGGATTCATATAAAAATTAATTTAAAATACCTAGAGTGATGATATTTATATTTTTCTTATTTTCACTGATGGAAGGAAACCCATTTTCATTAATGAAAAATGAATTACGTTATCATTGTGATTTGATCTGGAGTTATAGATTTTTGGCAACGGAATTACACAAAATATTCACAATGTGCGACGTAGTCAATGATTTTAAGGTGTTTAGGCGCTGTGTAATACTCCTACAGCTTTTAATAGTGTTGGTTTTTCGGGGCAAACCTACATTCAGTTTGTTGCGAAAAAGTCGGTTCAAAAATAAAAACTTAAAAATATTTTAAAACATCCGGGAATGTATAGTTGTAAAGGTCCCGGAACGAGAAAATGTATTTAAAATTTAATTGTATATGTCCCATTTTGACAAGGAAACAGTTCTGATTTTAATGATTTTGTTTTCCCCCAATTTCATTCTTCTTTTTTTTACCACTTATGTCTGTATCCGCTTGATCTAAATGTTGAAAAAGATTGGATTCATAAAATAAAATAACGTTTTTTTTTTCTTTTAGCAGGTTAGTAGTATTAATCACGTTTTATTTTATTAATAATTATAAGTATATAATAATAAATCATTTTTATAAGGAAATTTAGAGTACTATCAATATTTTAAATGGTTTTTCAGCTTACTATAATTATTTTGAATATTATTTCATTTTTCCATCCATTTATGATTTTTTATTATTACCACTTTATTGTCTATCAAAAATCAACTTTTAATTATGTAACAATACATTTTCCCTTTTAGATATCTACATACATCTTATGTTTTCAATCTATTTATGGTGATAGTTAAACATAAACAAATTTTAAACATAAATTTATATTGCAATTCCCGAAAAAAATAATATAAGGAAGTTCTGATAGATTTTTAGTGATCGTTGCAGATTTCAAAAAGTTTTAATGTCAGTAATCACCTTGAAAAATCTAACATAGATTACTGAAATTCCGAACGTGACTGCTGTTTATTTATTTTTAATAAGTTAATGCATATTCAAAAATAAAAGATTGGAACAAGAATGCACCACAAATACAATCTTTCTAAATTTCACTCTTATGAGCGATTAACGTTTCTGCATATATGTATACCAATTAACGAATTATTTAATTTCTTTTTAAGGTAAGCAGTTTTTAATTAGTGCAGAGTTCATATTCTTTAGATATGAGTTTAAAATAGATTTTTTGGAACTAGCAGAATTAACAAAACAAGTAAAAAATATTTATTAAAATATTACAATAAATTTTATTTACAAAATGAAAACGAATATGATACAAAGATTCATAACGAAGTTTTATAAAATTAACTAAATGAATTATAGACTAGTTTATATCAATGCCCTAGAGCAGCATGGGCGGCGGCTTTGTGGGCAAGGAAAGAACTTCCCAGATCATGAGAGCTTCCGTAAAGTCCAGAACTGAATCCTCCTGCATATGTTCCAGAACTAACTCCACTGCCATAGAGCCCTCCACTGCTGTACAAGCCGCCACTATACAGGCCGGAGCCTCCAGAGATGATTCCAGAGCCCAATCCATAGCTGGAGCCGAGTCCATAGCCATATCCGGAACCTAGGCCTATACTAGAACCATATCCAATACCGGAACCAAGACCAAGGCCAGATCCAACAGCTGAAAAATAATTAATTGCTAACTTAAGTATACAAATAAATATAACATTTATTTATGATATTATATTTAAGATTAGTCTTACCAATAGGAGTGGCTCCGACAGGAACAGGAACTGGCTGAGATACAGGGACAGGTACATTAGTGACAACAGGTACAGGAACTGGAGATGGTACTGGAACTGGAACAGGCCTAGATACTGGTACCGAAACTGGGTGTGGAACAGGAACAGGTACAGGCCTTTCAACTGGCACTGGATAAGGCCTTTCTACAGGGACAGGGACCGGGCGGCTTACGGGAACAGGTACAGGCCTATCCACCGGAACTGGAACTGGGTTAGAAACTGGAACAGGGACTGGACGGTCTACTGGTACACTCACAGGATGAGGCACTGGGTGAACACTGGTGACGTGTCTGACTGTACTACCGTATCCAAGCCCAGAACCCAACCCAATGCCTGAACCCAGACCGATTCCAGAACCCAGTCCAACACCTGTTCCCAGGGCTACTCCTGAACCAAGCCCGGAGAGGCCGATGCCCGAGACGCCGATTCCTGACCCATATCCAAGCCCTAGTCCAGATCCGTATCCATACCCACTACCATAACCACCGCCATACCCATAAATTCCTCCATATAGACCAGAGCCTAATCCTATTCCACCTCCAAGAACTCCTCTCTTTTCATGTTTCTTTTTCTGTTCTTCTTCGGCCAAACTACCGACCAATAAACAGCAAAAGAAGAATATTCTCTGTAAAAAAAATACATAGAACTCGTGTTAAATAATTTAATGTTTCAATGCTATTAGTGGTGTATTTACTTAAATAAAATTGTTTTTTTCTTTTTTTCTTCAAACTCAAATTCACACCTGTCAGCAATCAGCGATAATCAGCGAATCTGATGGCTTCAAAGAACTAATACTTAAGGCATTTTGGGTCAATAAAAATTTATAATTGTTAAAACGTATGTAGTTCTTCTGTGAAATATTATCTACTACAAATTGTGCTTTTTTTTTTTTCTTGTTGGTCCTTATTTAATTGATCGTCTTTAAAAAAATTAAACTAATAACACGACTGTTCTGGCGAAGTGTCGCTTAGATCAGTATATTTACAAATGCAAAAAAATAAATAAAATAAAAAGTAAGAAAACAAACGAATGAGCTAATTATTTTTTTAATACAGGAGACGGGGTATGCAAATTAACTTTAGAGTAAATAATTATTTTAGAGGCATGAAATATTTAAATTTCGAGTAATCAAAAAAAAAAAAATACACATTGAAAAACTCGTCACTTTTAAAATTTATATTGGAATTATTTTATAGCTCTAAGAATAGAATGAAGACAGCAAGATGGGAACAGACTTACGTATATGTTCATCCTGGTGTTCCTAGTAAGCGATACCGAAGCGACTGATGATACAGAAACCCAATATGCCTTATATATGTCTCCCGAAACGGTCCTGACATTTGCAAACGAACGCCGGAACCAGCTGGTCCACCCAAACTTACATAAAAAGAAATTACATAAAGACTGTTCTGTAATATCCCAATGGTAATCAAATTTAATTTAATATCTTCATAAAAACTGTTAAAATTAAACTCGAAATTAATTTGACATAGAAGGCTTATATCTAATAATGGCTAATAGAAGGCTAATATCTTTCCTTCTAAGGTAATAAATTTTGTTAATTTTATAAAAATAGTGAACACAGAAGTCCACTTGAATAGTTTTAATTATTTAATGTTGATATTGATTATTATTATAGACAATATAAATGTTGGGGCAGCTTACATAGATAAACCGGAAACTCTTTTATAACCATGGGCTTACCCAAAGCGGGGAAAGGGGGGGGGGGGGTACTACACAAGTAATATTGATATATATTTCTTCTCTCTTCTTTCTTTTCAAATGATTTTTCTCTATAAATTGTCTAATATGATTACATAATAATATATAATTATGTTTTACATATTTATACTTTAATAAACTTAATTGTTTAAATATTTGAACACTGGGAATGTTGGGGCGTATGAATTTCTTGAATGAAAGAATGTTTTTTAATTACTAAAAAGGAGCTAATATCTACGATGTTAGGATCTAACACCTTTAAACCATATTTCACATCTTCATGTACTCCTCCATCATCACCTCCATCATCACCTGGTTAAGTTATCTAAAAATACATTTCTTAATTTAAAAAAATCTGGTGCGTGCGCGCAACACACAACTTTCACTTACCAACTTACTTAGATAAGAAATTGACGTGTTTTATTAAATATCATTTCCCAAAGTCACACATTTTTCTACATTCATATCTTATTTTTATTAATCGTTAAAGCCGTTTTTGAGTAAATAAAAAACCCCGTGAAAATGATACAAAATTTATTAAGTAAAGTCCCCCCTTCGGTTGATCAATTTTGATGAAATGTTGGCTATCACATATTTGGCATATACATACATCAAATACCCAGTTTGGTCACAATCGTGAAAGCCGTTTTTGAGTAAATAAAAAAAGCACGTAAAAATGATACAAAATTTATTAAGTAAAGTGCCCCCTGCGGTTGATCAATTTTGATGAAATTTTTACAGACATATCTCGGGCATATAAATAGATGAAATACTAAGTTTAATCAAAATCGTTAGAGCTGTTTTTGAGAAAATCAAAAAAACACGTGAAAATGTTACAAAATTTATTAAGTAAAGTCCCCCATCCGGTTAATCAATTTTGATGAAATTTTTACAGTCATATCTCGGGCATATAAATACATCAAATACCCAGTTTGATCAAAATCGTTAAAGCCGATTTAGAGTAAATAAAAAAAACACGTGAATATGTTACAAAATTTATTAAGTAAAGTCCCCCCTCCGGTTAATCAATTTTGATGAAATTTTTACAGTCATATCTCGGGCATATAAATAGATGAAATACTAAGTTTAATCAAAATCGTTAGAGCCGTTTTTGAGAAAATAAAAAAAACCTAAAAAGTTATTAAGTAAAGTACCCCCTCCCTTTAAGTAATTTTGATGAAATTTATGCTGTCACATCGCGGGCATATACCTACACTAAATACCCAATTTCAGGATCGCACGGTTTATAGTTTTTTAGCTAGTCTGTTCACACACACACACACACAGACACACACACACACACACACACACACAGACCATTTCGCGGGACTTGGTTATTTCGACTCAGGGGACCCCAAAACGTGTATTTCCGTTGAAAACCGGAAGTCGAATTTTTTCACGATCGCAATACTTCCACTTACTATATATTTCATATATAGGTAAGTGAAAGTAAAAAAACAAATTTAAACTTTGTAGGTATCGTTCAAATAATTAAAAAAAAAAAAAAAACTTTAAAGAAACTCGGCAGAAATGGCCGCAATGGGTAAACAGACGTCTTTGGTTTTTTACCTTCACTTACGTATATATAAAATAATATAGTAAGGAAAGTATTGCGATCGTGAAAAATTTCGACTTCCGGTTTTCAACGGAAATACACGTTTTGGGGTCCCCTGAGTCCAATTAACCAAGTCCCGCGAAATGGTCTCTGTGTGTGTGTGTGTGTGTGTGTGTGTGTGTGTGTGTGTGTGTGTGTGTGTGTGTGTGTGTGTGTGTGTGTGTGTGTGTGTGTGAACAGACTAGCTCAAAAACTATAAACCGTGGGAACCTGAAATTGGGTATTTAGTGTACGTATATGCCCGCGATGTGACAGCAAAAATTTCATCAAAATTGCTCAAAGGGAGGGGGTACTTTATTTAATAACTTTTTTCGATTTTCTCAAAAACGGCTCTAACGATTTTGATTAAACTGAGTATTTGATCTATTTATATGCCCGAGGTATGACTGTAAAAATTTCATCAAAATTGATCAACCGGAGGGGGGACTTTACTTAATAAATTTTGTATCGTTTTCACGGGTTTTTTTTATTTACTCAAAAACGGTTTTATCGATTTTGATCAAACTTGGTATTTGATGTATGTATATGCCCGAAATATGACTGTAAAAATTTCATCAAAATTGATCTACCGGAGGGGGGACTTTACTAGATAAATTTTGTATAATTTTCACGTGTTTTTTTTTAGTTACTCAAAAACGGTTTTAACGATTTTGATCAAACTGAGTATTTGATGTATGTGTATGCCAAAGATGCGATAGCCAACATTACATCAAAATTGATCAACCGGAGGGGGGGCTTTACTTCATTAATTTTGTATCATTTTCACGTGTTTTTTTTATTTACTCAAAAAAGGCTTTAACGATTTTGATCAAACTGGGTATTTGATGTATGTATATGCCAAAGATGTGATAGCCAACATTTCATCAAAATTGGTTTAACGGAGGGGGCACTTTATTATATAATTTTTTTCCAATTTTTACCTTTTTTTCGATGATTTCAAAAACGGCTTTATCAAATTTGTCATGTTTAATGGAAATTGAGTGTCCTTTAATACCAGGTAAGCTTTATCATTATTAAAATGTTGTGAGGGGGCTTAAATGGGGAAGGGGCCTTTTTTGTTTTCCTATAAAGTACCTTTGTATTTGTTTATATGGAGAAATTATCTGTCTCTCGTTTTGCCTAAAAATAAGAAATGGCTAAATATGAGATATGATAAAAATCAAGGAAACATATAGAGGAGAAAAAAAGAAAAATTTTCAGTCAACTCATAAAACTCGTAGAGCGCAAGCGGAGTACGCCTTTAATGACAGACCATTGTTTATAATTAAAGCCGTTCTGTTCATTTGAGAAGTGGCAATTAACAAAACGCATTAAATTCTAATCTAAGTAAGTTTGTAAGTGAAAGTTGTGTGTTGCGCGCACGCACCAGATTTTTACTTTTAGCTGTAAAGTTTAAGAATGAGATGCCCTTCATCTAGAAACATTTTTTTCTACATATTATTCTACACATTGTATATATCGCTCTTTTTTACGTTGTTGTTTTTTTTTTTTCTTAAAAGATTTCATATCACATTTAATTTCTTTGAAAAAAATCCATATGTTTAAATTCAACAATTAAAGCATGAGAGCAGTAGAGGCAGTCTTGTTTAAAACCATGAGGTAGCAATAATGATCATAGCAGATACTTTTGCTGTAAAACTTTAGTTTTTTTTTAGTTTTGGCACTCTTCTTCAAAACGAGCGATAAATTCTATCTATACATTGTTATTATATTAAATAAATTGATAACAAGTTATTTATAAATATTTTTTACTACTGGAGATCATTTCGTCTTGATATATTAATAAATTCATCATAATAAAGTTAAATTAACTGTGTAAATATCCTCGCATATATATATATATACGCATAGTTATTTATACAAACAGCTTATAAAGCTCAGTTATACCAATTGATTTTTCAAGTTGAAAAAAAAAAAAAAAACATTAAATGGAGGCATGATTACTAAACTTATGCGTTATTAAAAATCAAATATAAGCAAACTATCAAGTGGTTTGTTTATTTCAGTGCTGCTAACGTAGTGTTTATGAAACTAACAGTTTATTCTAAAGATTACACTATCAATGGGCCTACGTAAGCCTCTGCTGACACAGGAGTTTCTTTATACATATCACTTTATTTCATATATACATTTAAAATCTTAAAGAAAAATAAATAAAACAAGCTGCCTGCTGTGGCAAGTTTGGTCAGCATGCAGCATTCAGTTCGCTGGCTTCCTTCAGCCGAAACGTTTGACCTCCTTTCGTCTGCAGAAGATCCAGGCAATCTGAGAAATGTCCTCGAAAATATTGAAGATCCGCGTTTATTTTTTGAAAGACAACGGACTGGCAGGTCTCGGTTTCAATACTTTCATGAACATTCCCACCACGCCTCCTTTCACCATCAAGCTCGGAGCAGCCTACTACTTCTGGATCGCCGGGAAGAGTGAACCTAGAGGATGGTTCTCGGTGAGGCATCTCGGAACTATAGTATTACAAAGCGAGGACTTGGGAAGAATCATGTACTCTCTACCGGACGCAGTGAGGGGACAACTGGTTACTGCAGTCGAAGTGTTCTCTAGATCGTTTCCTTGGACCCGGGAGATGCGGAAAGTGGCGAAGAGAAAGAGGTATCCTGTGGCGGTGAGGGTTCTGCTTGGAAATCGTGTGATGAACTCATGGAAGATGGTCTCCAAGGATGTAATCTGCAAGCAGGGGTATTAAAAGAGTATTCTTATAATTGCAATATACATATTTGTTTAGCATATCTACAAATTGTGTTGTATAAAAGTTCTAAAACTAAATATAAAACTAAAAAGTGGATTTTGGCAGCATTGATAATATTTAAATTTTAAATATTATTATATTTAATAATAAATTTATTATTATTATAATTTAATATTTTAAAGTGTGGGGGTGAAGTAATGAGATAAAGTAAATAACATTTATCAATTAAAAGATATTATTAAAATTTTTAAAAGATTATGAGAGTCTTACCTGTCAATTAAGACACGTATCATAAGGGAGAACTTAAAAGGTAACATTAATACAAAACCAATTTTTTTCCCCTTTTTTATATTCCTCGTATATTTTTTTCGTAATGTTTCATTTTCACAATTTATTTTCTCTTTTTTTTTTTTTTCATATTTGCATTTTAATGAGGCTCATAGAATTAGTAACCTAATTCCATTACTTTTTTACTTATTACATAGGTGATCCCCTTCCTTATGTATTACATATTAGATCAGGAAAATGGTTTATGAATTTAGAAAACTATTACTTCCACAATTTAAAAAAATGTTATAGTATTAAAAAGTACAAATCTTTATTATTATGTTTGTTGTGTGAATTAAAATATGTAAACCTGTAGATTAAGAAAAATGAAAGAAAAATTTATCATAAGTCCGACGATTACGTCGTAGTTGATCTAAATTATTAAATTTATGATTAAAAATGATTAAAATTTTTATGATTAAAATTTTTTACAAAGAATAAATTTACTCTTTATATGAATCTCCTATTGTTTCCTGAAACATGTATAAAAAAATTGTTGCAATGAGTGCAACACATAACTTTCACTTGTCAACTTACCTGAGGTAAAAATCAACAAGTTTTCTTAAATATGTAAACCTCACTTAGCAACTTCACAGGAAACAGCTTATTCCACATTTACATACTTTTTTATGTTATTCTATAAAAAAAATTGTATAGCATTTTTAGCATAGAGTAATATAATTATTGCAAAACTTGTCAGTCGTAATTACTTTTCGATTTCTCATTATTTATTTATTTTTTGAATGGGCCTAATAAATATAAATATATAAATCCTTATTACACCAAAAATGAAATTTTATTTTATTTTTTTTTTCGATATATCTTGTATAGGAAACGATAGACGGGGTATTTAAGGCCCATAGTAATGCCTTTTCAGAAACCGACAATCACCACTGTTCTATTAAGGCTCCTCTTATTTCGTTAAAAAATCTAATATAGAACCAAAGTTCGTAATATAAATTCTTATTATAAGAGAATAACTTGTAGGGGAGATCGAGGAAGTACGAAACAAACTTTTTTATTAATATTTTGTGCAGATATATCAATTAAGTAGCTAACTTCTGGTCTAATACAAATAATCAACTCCTAAAGTAAGTTAAAGGTACCATAACGTCCTATTTGTAACATTAATTAAAATAGCAGTAAGATAAACAAATTGTTTTACATTATAAATCTTTGAAATAAAATAACCATTAACTTTTAGCCGTTTCTTAAGTACTAAAATCAGTCTTGATCAATATTTCATCAAATATTTATGTTACAATAATCTCAAAAATGTCAAAAATAAAAATATTATGTTAATAAAAAACGCCAATCTGACAAGCATTGGTGGCAAACAAAAAGTTTCCCACCAGTGCAAGTTTCATGAACCCGGTTGTTGTATTCCAGACATTGCAATAATTTTTATTTGGCCCTGCTATTTGTAAATGGCTCTAAAACAAAGGCAAAAGGATTCTTCTTCTTCTGCAGAACAGATGCTATAGTAACCAATGTTCCCCTCTCTGTGGAAGTCATGCCACTCACTTGTTTTTGTCCTCATCGGGCAAAACGAGGTGAGTTGAAACATCCTGTTTCAAATCTCCTCGTTAAGAAAAAAAAACCTCACAATTTTTAATTAATCCACAATCAAGAAGCTACACAGAAATCAATTGTATCAACCATTCATAATGAATCTTTAGTTAATGAGCTTTCGTAACATACATAACTTAAACGAAAACCCAGAACCCTTAAATTGTAAAAAAACGCTAAAACTTACTTTTCAAGATTTTTCTCACTTGGCACGCAGAACTCCATAACCGCGCGACTTCCGCCACCGACGCGAACTGGAATGTCAGCAGGGGGAGGGAAGTGATTGATAAGAAGTTGCCAAATCGCTACCGATTTTAAGTTCCGAGAAATCGCTACTGTTTCAACTCACCTCTGTTTCAAATACCCTCGGCCTACCATGTATTTCACCCCAAAACAATGCTTTAAATACGTTGAGCATCAAGTTTTTTTTAAGTATCCACTCGTAAATATTTAAAGTTAACCAACCATTCTTTTCAAGAGTTGACATCATTGTATTTTTATAAATACATTTTTTTTCCTTACCAATATCCTCGATACTTAGAACTTATTATTATTATTTTTTTCGTTCTAGAAGAAAGATCCATCCAGATCTCTTAGATGGATGGCGAAAATACTTCATGATTACACTCCAACTTAACTTCCTTAGTCCGAATGTAAAACTGGCCGTGTGAATAGTAAAATCCCAACCTTAACTGAAAAAATCTGTTGGGAGTTTCCCAATTCCTTCAGGACGGACAGATAGCGAACTTATGTCAAAACTAAAATCAATAATATAGGCCCGTAGATTCACTGAAATGGCGAAGGTGGGAGTTGTTGTATAACTCGTAAAATACCAAAAAATTAAGGTTTCACTCGTGAACATGTAAATTGATGATGTCTCTCGGAAACCCGTATACCTTTGTTCATGAAATCTTGTCCCCACCAAACTAGTTGAAAGGTAGACGTGATGTGTAAAAGCTTAATATTAAAAGTTGGGCAGCAGAACAAACTAGAGACCAAGAGAATTATATGACATATGAAAGCGGGTTAAAGGACAATTAAACATTACAGAAAACATAATAATTTAGCAATAGGTGTAAGGTGCTAGTGGTTATGGTTTTATCGTAGGATATTATGCCTGATTGAAATGTAGCCTAGGGAAGTGGACGTGGACTAATTGCTGGGACTACGACAACTTGACGCGGAGCAACTTCACCGACAGTAACAAATGAACTTGCCGACCCGATGGAATTCGTGTCAGTTCCTAGTGCCAATGTGAATCTATTATTCCTTATTTCCCATCCTACTATCCGATCAATCGGGAAGCTCTCTCATATTTCTATATCCGTGAGTTTTTGATCCCAATAGTTCGATGTACATGAATTTATTTTACAATAGCATCTATCCATGCCGCCGACACATTCCTGGTAATACTTAAACATACACGAAGAAACCCTATGATTTCAGCCAAAATTTTAATAAATCATCTAATACAGGGCATAGTCTAATAAAAACAAGGCTGAATTATTACTAAATACTAAATCTATCTTTAGTGATCAGGTCATACTACAAACTAAATGTTCTAATCCACTCTGCTGACACCTACTCGGTCCTCTGCTAATAGTAATCCTGATTACACAAACGATTTCCACAAAGCACTAATATAATTACTAACTAGACATAGCTAACAATAGATTGACCGATATATCACCAGCGCTCTCTCACAAATAAATGATAGATCTACTTAAATAAGGACAAAGGAATTGAAGGGACTGTGTCAGGCGTAGGTACGCATTACGTTAATAGCTCTCGTCTAGTGATTGGGAATAGGTTTCACCTCCTTTGCATAAATGTCCGTCTCACTCCAACACTTGTTTCTAAGATGTTTAATCTGATCAATGTAAATATAAATTAAGACATCGCCATCGCCTTAGCTAGTTTCTATAAACAAGTTCGGACTGGTTTCCTCCTCTCGATCAATTATAGATAGGCATCGTGTGCGAATAGCTACTTATGAAATATAAGCCAAAGTAGCGATAACAAATGTTTCAGAAGAAACTTCGTACGTTTATATTTTAAAGAAAACTACTGAATAATTGTTTTATTGTTTTTCAATAATGTCAAAAGTATAAGAATAAAAAGATATTACAAAGGCGTTGGAAATAATCTCATATAAAGATAACGACTGCCCTTTTTTAAACATTTCGCTGATATATAAATTTAACTTACAAAAGAATTTATGACATATTTACTCTCACATTATTTTGGATTTAGTACATTTTATTTCTCAAGGAATAAATTACTAGGTTCTGGATTTAATAATAATTAACCCTTCGCACTCGAGATCTCCGGAGCGGAGCCATTTAAAATTTGTCTTCAAACTCGAGGGCTCCGCTACGGGGACAATGCAAATAATTTTCAGTTTTTAACAAATAAGGACATAAAGAAATCGTAAAAACTATTTATAGGATATTTTGCTTTCGGTGATAAATGACGGTCGCGGCTCGCTGTGTTTTTCATTATTTTTATAGTACGTTAATCTTTTAACAACGGCTATATTTTTTGATTTTAATTCATCTTTTATTTCCTCAACTGTACAATAATTTAGTTCGGGGCACCAAATAATCCCATTACTTTGATTTAGTTTCCCATGTGCTTCTACTTTAACCGGAAAGTTATTAAGTAGATTTTCACATTTTAGTAGCTTTTCTGATTGGATATCTGAGAAAACTTCAACCAAAATACCATAATTTTCGAGAACGCAGAGCGCCTCAAGTCTATGGAGGAGCGGGCGATAAAAAAAGATGAATTAATAGAAAAACTGTTAAACGAAAATAACATCCTTAAAACCCAAATGAAAAGCTTAGAAGTGCGTCTAAATCAGTCTGAACAGGCTCACCTCGATAAATCATTAGAAATAAGAGGGGTCCCCCTGAAGACAGGGGAAACGCCCGAGGGCGTCGTCTTGTCTATTGGAGTAGCCCTGGGCCTAAAATTGAGAGAAGAAGATCTGGACCAGGTAGAAAGGAAAAGGACGAAAGGAGAAGACACCCGTCCGCCATCGATACTGGTGCACTTCACACGTAAAACGGTCAGAGACGAATTACTTAGGCTCCGGCGAGTAAAAAAGGACTTTTCGACCAGACATTTAGGTTGGGACTCCGATGAGAAGATCTATCTGAGCGAAGAAATGACCCCAGGGAACAGACATCTGTACTGGCTGGCAAGGCAGAAGAGGATAGCAGGCAAAGTGAAATATGTATGGTTTGCGAGGGGAAGAGTTCGCTGTCGGCGAGATGACGGTCAGCCAGTAGTCATCGTCAATAAGGCAGAGGATTGGGAAATTTTTCAATGACAACAGCCTTTAAGTCACCTCGATACAGTACTGTTATCTTTAGACAAATTAATGTTCTTTGTTTCTAATTTTACTTTCGTTAGCCATTTTTCTATTAATTTTTGCGGTGTCGATTATATTTTCTTATTTTCATGTTTAATTTTTTACATAAGATTTACCTTTATCAGGTCACAAATTGATAGTCAATTTATTTTCTTTCATTTCTATTTTATTTCATATTTAGGTTTCTACATAAGATGTACCTTCATTAGGTCACAAGTTGATAATCTGTTTACTTTAAGGCAATATTATTCTGTCACATTAATGACTGTTGGATTAAGGAAAACAAATGTACCCTTCCTCGCAACTATTCTCCATCCCGGACATTCTCATGAAATAAATTTTTCTTCCTATATCTATGAATAATATCCTCCTAACATGTCATGTCAACGCCCAGTCCATTCCAGCCCATATCGACGAAATTATAGATTATTTCCATTATAACTTTTTCCACATCATTGCAGTGTCAGAAACCTGGCTCAAGCCCAATATTCCATCTTCCTCTGTAGCCATTCCAAATTATACCCTCATCCGCCATGACCGAACGGACCGAAACGGTGGAGGTGTCGGTCTGTTTGTGCATGACAGCCTAAAAGTCAAAATCCTAGAAAAATCTTCCCCCCAAGACACACCACATGCTGAGTATCTACTTACTGAAATTTCCTCTAACTCCTTTTCCCTTCTCTTCTCAGTAATTTATCGTCCTCCTCTAGCCAAATTCCATCCAAACTTTGAAACATCCCTCCTTACCTATGTCCCTCTCTATAACAATATAATTATCGCTGGAGACTTGAATATAAATATTCTCTCTAATTCCCCCGAAAAACAGTTCCTCCTAGATTTGGTATATTCCCTCAACCTCTTCATCGTCCCTTTCCAGCCAACCCATCATACCCAATTTTCCCATACTCAAATTGATCACATCTTTGTCGACTCCCGTCAAAAACTTTTATCATACTCACAAAGCCCCATGCCATCTTTGTCGAGCCACGACTTAATCCGTATATCCTATGATCTTCCGACTCCTACCTTCATTCCGAAACAAATATTCTGGAGAAACCTAGATTCTCCGAAGCCCGACGAAATAAACCCATCTCTAGATCAACTATCTCATTCCTTAGAACCCATTTATTCCTCTGAATCGATTGACGATATGGTTGAATGCCTTTCATCCAATCTCCTTATCTTCCTAAATGAAATTGCACCTGTTAAAACCTTTACGTTCAGACGCTCCCCAGCCCCTTGGATCAACTCAGAAATTCGAGAACTAATGAAGAAAAGAGATGCTGCCAGAAGACTTTATAGACGTACCCACATACTCGAAGATTATTCTACTTTCAAAATCCTTCGAAACCTCACCCAAACCTCCTTACGCCGTTCCAAGGCACAGTATTTTCAAAACGTCCTCTCTAAAGCCTCAGATTCTAAATCCAAGTGGAAAATCCTCAGGAAATTTTCAGTAATTAGCTCCACGTCCAGCACTATCTATCCAGTCTCGCCCGATGACTTAAACACCTTTTTCACAAAATCCCTTCCGAACGAGCCTCAATCCCTCTACCAGCCCCCAGATATTCCTTTTAATGATAATAACTTCTACTTTTCCTATATCCTCCCAGATGAATTGATCACCTCCGTACTTAAATCACGAACCAATGACTCTGGCCATGACCAAATCCCAGTAAAATTGTTAAAGCTTAGTCTCCCAGCCATCCTTCCTGCGCTCCTGCATATATACAACTTTTCCTTACTAAATTCCATCTTCCCTACAGCCTGGAAAAAAGCACTTATCCGTCCACTCAATAAAGTCCCTCATCCTTCAACGCCCTCTGATTTCAGACCAATTGCCATCCTCTCCAATCTTTCGAAACCATTGGAAAGATTAGTCCATTCACAACTTACATCCTTCCTCGAACAAAACGTACTCCTTAACCCTCTCCAGTCTGGTTTCCGTTCCGGTTATTCCACTCAATCTGCCCTTATAAAAATTACGCAAGACCATTACTCTGCCATGGACCTACAGAAAATTACAATCCTGGTCTTATTCGATTTTTCAAAAGCCTTTGATTCCGTCGATCACTCAATACTCCTCTCCAAGCTTCATAACCTATCCATATCCAATAGTGCACTACGCTGGTTCCAGTCCTTCCTTTCTTCCCGTTCACAAGCAGTTATTATTCCTAATAAACCACCTTCATCGTCCTTAACTCTCTCCAGAGGTGTACCTCAGGGCTCTTCCCTTTCTCCAACCCTCTTTTCCGTCTATATAAATGACCTATCCACCGTATTGCGTCACTCCCGCTTTCATCTATATGCCGATAACCTCCAAATTTACATATCATGCCACCGTTCGAATATAATAGAAGCGACTATAAAACTTCAAGAGGACATCAACAGCATTAACCACTGGGCGACAGAAAACAAACTACGGCTAAATCCAGAAAAAACAAAAGCAATCCTTATCGGCTCAAAACCCTTCCTGAATTCCCTTCCTTACTATCCACTATTATATATCAATAGCACTCCTATTCAGTTCCAAGACTCCATAAAAAACCTTGGTCTCACCTTTGATAATCATCTCTCCTGGAACCATCAAGTATCCCAAATTATCCGAAAATCCATTGCAGTCCTAAAACAGCTCCTTAGATTCCCTAGATGTTTCCCCAGAAGCACCCGCCATCTCCTAGTTTCCTCTCTCATCCTTCCTCATTTTGATTATGGATGCCTGGTATACGGAGGGCTGTCTGGTGAACTGGAGATGAGATTAAAAAGATTAATGAACCGACTTATCAGATTCATTCTCGATCTTCCCAGGCACTCTCACGTCACCCAATTGTATACTGAGCAAGGCTTTCTTCTTCCTGAATCCTGACGACAATATCTCCTTGGTTCCTTCCTATTCCAATCCTTCAGAACAAAAAAACCCACCTATATCCTCGACCTCCTTACACCTCGTTCGACCATCCACCTATTAAACACAAGATCCCATCCCACCGACCTGTATGTTCCTATCCGTAGAACAGCCTCCTTTGAGCGATCCTTTACCGTACGTGCAACCCACCTTTGGAATTCCCTGCCCAATTCCATACGCAGCGCATCCTCCTTGGCAACATTTAAACACCATTTATTCACCCATCTCCTAGTTAATCAATCTTCCTCACAAATGTAAAAATTGTGGATATTCAGAACAATGTGTAATCACCATTTGTATTTTTATTATCCTATATATAATTTAGGATAATGTACATATGTCATATATATAATTTCATCCTACTGATTTAATTTTAGTCAGACAAATGTAATACCATATGTTTTCTTTTTGTTATTCTTAGGGGACTAAAAGTCCCAGAATAAAGTTATATTTTCATTTCATTTCATTTCAAAAGGGTCTCATCTCATAATTTTTTAACTGTTTTTTCTTCTCCAATTAGATTTTTTATGCTTTTATATATAAGGAACGGTCCCTTAGATTCTTTGTGAAATCTAAGGGATTTCTATCGTTATCCGCTCCGGTTCTCTTAATTACCAAAAAAATTTATAATTCAATTATAAAAAAATATATAAAATTTTAAAAAATAATTTAGAAATTAATATAAAATTATAAACAAAATATAAAATTAAAAAAAATTTACTGTATAATATTACGTTTTCGGGGTGTACGTTTTCCCGATTAAGTTGCCGGTAGGTAATGTCCGAAACGGTGCGGAGTGCAAATGGTTAAAGGCAAAATAAATTCATGTTCATAAGTAAAGAAATGTAAAGATCATCTAAGAGTTCAAATGAAATATTTTATTAAATTAAAATATTTTCAAATTTCTTTAAAAAATGTTAAATTTTAAATAGGCGAATACACTTACATATTTCGTTATTATGTTGGATACTTCAAAAAAACAAAAATCTTGATGGAACATAATAAACGTGCTTATGCTGTCAAAAGAAACAAGTATCCTCAGCATGACTTTTTTTTTTTTTAAACACTACTATTTAGCAATTGTTATGTATCTCAGATATTAGATAAAACGATGATTCATAATTTAAAAAAAATCAATATAATTATTGCAGAAATCACTTTTTAACTATTTCACTTCTTCCCAAATCTACAAAAACGAAAGATCTTTTTTCGAGATTCGGGACACTAATGATATTTTCTAAAATTAACTTTGGAATCATTCAACCTTTAGTAGTCGAGGAGTAAAGAATTCGAAGAAGTCAAAAGAAGATTGGAGTTATGCAACCCTTATAGAATCTATCTTGACTCCAATGTTTTCATGTATAAAAAAAAAAACATTAGATATAGAGATTTATGATTGGCTGGCAATGTGAGAGTCAATAGAAACAAAGAGCCAACGATTGCCTGACAGCAATATAAGTCCTTCTCCGCCAGGGACACGAACGATGCCTTATTGGCTCCTTGGCTAATACTCCAACACCCCCAGCTTTATCTGTAAACATTGGTTAGGTTGTGGCCTACAGCTGGTTATCAATTATATTCTATTTCTGTACAGTAATATTACACAATGTTAACTTAATTCAAAATCGTAAGGTGAATTCCTACTTACTGCAATGAAGAAGCAAGTACAGAGTACTGCAATGCTAATCAGAACCATAACCCCAAGTATACGTATATTAAAATAAATATTCTAACGTAAAATTTGTTGATTGAAATAATTTTTATTGACCAAGAGCAAGATTTTACAATGCCACCCAAACTATGAAAACACAAAACTCTGCTGTCCATCACTCTGACATATCAAACTGAGTTGAATCAATTTTATTAGATTCACATTGTAATTAAACACTTCCAGCTCAAAAGCCCACCAATATTATTACATCATTTAAAAGGAAATTAAATGGCCTTTTCAATAATATACCCTTGTATGAGGATGTTTTAGAGAGATTTCAACTGTATCAATTTGTATGCGCCACTTCTAAATTAAACTTTACTGTATTAGATTCAAATCGACATAAAACTCTTATAAGTCAATAACCCACTCATATTATTTTATCATTAGATAGAGAATTTTATCCTATTTCTATTGATGTATAGTTTGTTGGGCTGGTTAGAGAGATATTTCTGCTCATGCCATTTTTCGATGACTGTTTTACAACTTGAAAACAATATAAATTTTTATGTTTAAGATTTTTTTCTTCCATGATGAAAAATAATCTCTCTAATATCTATGGGATACCATAGACGGATGATAATCCGATTTTGTATGAAATGCAGAATAATTGAATAAATTTTGAAATCTTCAGTTGAATTAATATCCATTCTACAGAGGAAAATCTTAATACGTACAAGTTGATTTTGAGCTCAAGTCGTCATCGGAACTTCAAATATCTCAAAAATTCAAATGACCATAAGTCTGATACTACTTGTTTGAATTGGGTAAGATTTGGAATTTCTTCTTATTTCTGTATGTACTAAATACCTACAAATTTTAAGCAAAATCTAACGGTGGAAGGTAAAATTTTGAACTACTGCTGGATGATTTGACGTGGAATGGCCCAGGAAGAGTTCAGATTCACCAATACCTATTCATAAGAATCTTATTCTGATAAAACAACCATTACTAAAATGATTTCACTTTCATCATTATTCATAGAGGATGTTATATGGTAATATGTCAAAAGATATATTCCAATTCAAATGCCTAGGTTTCATACCTCTAGATATAAGTCGAATTAACCAAAGACGATAAAATATGCGGTTTTTCTTTTCTTTTTTTTTACCATATAAAATGTGCCTATTTTTTAGGAAGGTGTAGGTACATATCAAATGCACAATAAATACTGTGTAATTTATCAGCTTTATTAGATAGTATAATGATTCCATTTTTTTTCTTTTAAATTGCCTAACTCCGACTCCTATTTCATATGCAATTTTCTAGAGGCTTTCCCTTAAATTAAAAGCTAATCCATAATTAATAGACATTCTTACATAAAAAACATACATACAATTTTTATATTCAATTCAAAAATAGCCAAGGTCCAGGACAGCAATCTTTACCTTTAACGTTATTGTATTGTATTTTCTCTTATCAACCCGTATTTCCATTTCGCGAACAATGTATAGACAAAAGGCAAGTATCTTCACCATACCGCGTTAGAAGCAAAATTCAAAAATTGCTATCGAAAATGTGTTTGTTTGTTTCTTTAATTAACGCCACTTTATGCGACTATGGCTAATCGGACGATGCTAACGTCGCAGTTCTAAATTTTGTCTATCCAGCCATGATTAAGATAGGAATCTTTAACGAGTACCTGACATCGTACAGGCTCAGGACCTCCATTTTACGTCCTATCCGAGGGACGGTAGAGCCAAGGATTTTTTACTCCTTTTAAAAAAATAATAAGGCCACCTCGAGATGCGAATCTGGAATCTTGTATTTTTGAATTAATATGTTCGAAAAGGTTTCCGTAGTTCTAGGAATATTTAGTAGTAAGTGGAGGTGACGGCGTGGTCGGACTAGAGGAAGTGCAAAATAATCAATGACCTAAAAATTATCCAGGATATTTTATATTCTTTGTGAAGATGCAGTGTGATATTGTAAAAAAAACCTTGGTACAGTTCCCTTGTTGTTCAACGTAGCGTTCATTTTTAAGTTTATTATCCAAACAGCAGGATGTAACTTAACCTAAATCTGATACTCATGCCATAATTAAAAGACTGACTGTCGGTAGTTATAAATTATTTATTTACTGATGTTAGATATTAATCTATTTTATAATAATCTTAACTATTGCCGTAACTGTGTTGATTATCATATTTTAAAACATTAACATTAATACGCTGCCTTCTATCGAAGGTTTATAAAGATTTCTTTCATTTTATATTCAACTTATTTAAAATCTAGAAATTGCTCTGGGCTTATAATACTAATCATATTATAATAATACTGATCAATTTTAATTAAACAATCAATTGTAATAAAAATTTAGAATACCTAATGAAAGAATACCAAATATAAAATATAAAATATTGAATACTTTTATAGCAGCTACTTTGATAGAGAGGAGCGCTTAAGTTTGAAATGACTTTATGTTTCATCAGATAACTATTTTTT
The DNA here is from genome assembly GCA_911387785.2 of Aelia acuminata. Lineage (NCBI taxonomy): Eukaryota > Metazoa > Arthropoda > Insecta > Hemiptera > Pentatomidae > Aelia > Aelia acuminata. The sequence continues at coordinate 182,511,556 of OU426978.1, read as the reverse complement.
TTTTTAACTTAATTGAATGAAAAGCCTGATTATATAGTACCTGAAGGTACATTATATTTCAAGGATATCACTATGCTCATTATAAGCTTTATATTATAAGCTTTTATACTGAAATGAAAATAGTCCATATGAAAAAAAAACCAGCTAAAATATTTATTTTTGTTTCCGAAACATTGCTAGGAAAGTTGATTTGAAATATTTGTCTGAACAAATAAAAAGATAATGCTGGAGTCCTCACATCAGTCAGTTTTAAGCGGTAAATCAAACACCACACACCATGCAATCTATTTTCGTTTAATTTTACATTAAACGAAAAATTAAGAATAAATGATAGATACCACATTGCGGCAAAAAGGAGAACTGTGAAAATTTTTCGGTTTTTCCTAAAAATATCCGAACTAGACTCCAATACATTAAAGCAAAGTCTATTTGAATTACGAATTGAGTTGGATGTATACCATCTGGTGTTTCATCCTGTTTGCAATGCCTAAGGGCAAAAAAATCGTTAAGGAATCGTTGGCTTTACGGTTTTTTATACCGGGCTTGGAGTGACGGTGAGGTATTAATGCCAGTGAGGCATTCTCCTGGAACTGGTCGCCTTTGCTGCTGAGTTACACCTATAACCAAACGACCCCATCAGCTACAACCATAAATAAGGAGAAAAAAATTAAAATATATCTAAAAATTTAATAAGATTCATAAAGTTAGTTTAAAACTGATCACAGCCAAGATGTAGAAAAGAATATGAGAAGGACTCATGTCTGCGAGTATGACAGATGATTCAGTTGATGCCTCATTAAACGGGTGTCCATTCCTTCACACTTCCTGTTGACAGAGAGCCTTGGTCCTCCTCAATTTATCCTCTCCAGCTACAGCAAGCAGTTGCCAACTCGATATTGGAAGGAATGTCCTATTCCTGAGGACAGTTGTCCGGAAATAGACCTCACTGCAGGGATCTTTGCCATCTGCTTGTCATATTTGTGTTCTAACAACATATTAGGATAGACCAACTTTTTTAAATACTGTAATTATCAGATATCAATTATTAACTTGAATAATATAATAATGATGCCTTTTTGGTTATATTTATATAGGTATATACTGTATAATTTGGGAGTCTTTTCAAAGTAGTTACAAATAAAAATGTGTTTTACATGCATTTTTTTTCTTGTTAAACCATTTTAAACCTTCTTTTTTCTACAATTAAAATTTTCATGATAACATAGTTTCAACAGGTATACTTATACAGAGGTTGGTCACGACCAATATGCCTGATAACACGGGCAATAGGCTCAAGAGGAGGTGGACTAGGGATCTCCTGGTTACGTATCATGAAAAGTTCTGCCATGTAAACGGCGTCGAATCTAATAAAGATTGGGAGGTATTTTAGTTTCCATAAATATAAACAACTAGCTAGTCCTTGTCAGTTTCATGTTACATAAAAGATGGTATATAACAGTGTTATCCGCCGGTTCCATCCATAAGTATCGTAACTTATGCACCATCTATCTTATTATGTGACTATTCTTACTTATTTTGGTAACCGACGAAACCACGAATGTTTTATCTTATTTTTCGTTTGGGCTCTTGTCTTGCCAGTACTAGATTCAATTTTTTCCACCCTCCTCTTTACACAGAGAAGGTCGGGTAACGAATTTTGTTTTTTATTCCCGATCCCGGACAGGCTAGAAACGAATAGAGGAGGTTCTCAACTCAACCTGAATAATTAACCAATCAGGACCCGCTAACGTTTCAATTATGCGCCAATCGGGACACGGAATCGAATTGCCTTTCTTCGCCGGGACTGATCCAGAGGAAGGGGATTAACCGTGTCGCAAAATTGGTAGCAGATGACTCCCCTAATATATCCTCGCGGAGGTCCCATCACCAGCTCCCAAAGCTTCATATTACTTCCGAACCATCTACCCCTCCATACACTTCCCATATCCTTGCAGCTACCTCTTCCATTTCCTTTTGTAAAAATGTAAATATTCTAAAACGCTATTGACATATTTTTTTACAGATCTTCCTCAATGTCAATAGTGAAAATACGCAAATATATATTTTAGTAAGTAGTATATGTTTATCAATCATATTGCAATCCGCATACGATACCTAGGTATATACAAATATAAAATAAGAAAGGAAAAGACAATGTTATGTATCATTAGTATTCTGAGTTCCAACAATTCAAAATGTTTAATAAATTTCACGCCACTGAATGATTCAGAATCCAATGAGTCCATTTCCATAATGATTCAGTAAATAATTTAAACGTTATTACTGATTATAGGTGTAAAATCGAATATTGCGCATGATGATTATATTACAAACACTATGGAGATATCCATTTTACATAATTATTATTTTTGATCAACACAAACGCAGTTTGAAGTTTCATAACTCATATATATCCTCCCCTTAAATCATCATATTTGTTTCTTTTCTTCTTAAGTTTTGTGATTATTTTTTATAATAATTCGCATCCTTAGATGAGGATTTTTCAAAATATAATTACATAAAAACATAAGTACATATTTGGATTTAATCGAATATATGATTTCGAACTCCTGTTATAACTGGATAAATACCAGTAGGTATGTAATTACAGAATCATGTTGCTAGCTGCACAATCTTGAATAACCTTAAATACGGACTGTATCGTAATAGGAATGGTCTCATTCGGAAAAATGGAAACCTATCAAAAACCAAAAATCGCTTAATACAATACGCATCATCACATTTTAATCCCCCAACTAATGGGCAACTGTCCATTTATTTTAGATTAACCATGCTTTCTCGATACTTACTACAAATACGAAATTGTCACCAAAGAAGTTTTTAATTACAATTTTTTCTTAAATCTTCTTCCTCTTTTGCTCCCTCTGCTGTGCCATATTGCTTAGAGGGGCCTCGATCCAACGGAGCCATTCTTTCCGCACCCGACACATCCTCTTCATTAAAGCCACGGTTTTTCCTCTTATCGCTCATATTCTCTGCATTACTTCGCGTATCGGATTTTCGGGCGACCTCGGGGACTTCAGTCTTCCATTACCTTTCTCGGTACCCGTTCCTCATTCATGCGACACACATGGCCGAACCACTTGAGCTGTCTTCTTTCGACGATCGGTTTTTAGTTCCATCGATCGGTAGAAGCACTTCCATCTGATCCCTTTCACTAGCATTCCGCAGACGATCCCTTCTTGTTTTACCGACCACTCTGCGGAGGTACTTCATTTGTACTCTTGTTATCCAGCTAATATGTCTGCCCAGCATGACCCAATTTTCACTACCGTTTGTGAGCGTTGGGAGGTAGACTGCTTTGTATATTTGCAGCTTCGCCGCTTTCCCTAGATTTCGGTGGCCAATCATGCTGTTACAGATCTGGTAATACAATAGTTTCGCTTTGTTGATTTTATTACCAATTTCTTCATCTACTTTACGAGACCTGATGATGATGGTTCCTTGGTAGGGAAAGTGGTCTACTATTATCGAGAGCCTCACTACTGCAAAAGCCTCACTACCGCAAAAGCCTCACTACCGCCTACACACCTTTATGCTCATGTCAGGACACCACAAGCATTTATAGTTATCACCTTACGATGGAGCTTCTCTTTCCATTCTACAGGGACTTTCTACAACTTCTTCCTAGAATCTGCTAAAAGAACAACAGGATGCCATCTTCCATCTTCCAATAAATGTTGGCCAAGTTCTCCTCTTGCATTTTTATGGAACTCATAAATAAAAATAACATAGTGCTCAGGCTGTCTCCATGCCTGACTCCTTTATCCATCTGGAATGTAGCTGTTTCTCTCATTAGTAATACTATTAAATCATATATTAAAATGTAAATATTGACTTGAATTTAATCTCGGCCGAATATTAAAATAAGACTCGAAAGTATAATTATTATTACACTAATATAATGGCTATATTATTATGTAGCCATTATAGCATGATGCATTAAAACATAATGTTTAATAATCACATGTAACAAATAGTTACCATTTCTGAACTATTTACCTACAATTAATAATAATATATTACAAATAATCGATAGTATTAAAGGATAAATATCTTAGGTAAGAGTCCTTAATCAGGCACATTGGTGAATAAATATGTTAATTTTCATCTCTTTATATAGTACATAACATTCTCTGCTGATTATATAACGAATTCAAATTGGTATGATATATAAATATGAAATTTATTTATAATCATGTTTTTATTAAGTATTTTCTTAGATTAATTAATTTGAGTGGTTACCTCTCTGCTATTTAATAGAAATAACATGAAAACAGCAACAACAACCAAAAGAAAAACATTAAATAAAATAAAATTTTTAATGAAATTTAGACTAAATAAAAAAAAAAATTCAAGCTCTTGTACTTTGAAGCTAATCTGGGTCATGACCTAGATAAATAATTAAAATAATGCATTATATACTTTATTGAATAATTAAGTACAAATTAGTTATCTGGCAGGCTAATTGATCAATCCCTCCTGATGGATTCAATTAGTGATGATTAGTTGCTAGTAAGCTCTACAGATAGCGGAGCGATTGCTCTTTCAATTGTGTTGCGATTCGGTTTCCCCGCAACTATTTATTTAAAAAATAAAATAAATATCAGAAGTCAAGATTGTTTTAATAAATATTCTATACAGCAATTTAATGTAAGTAATTGTGTAATTAATCATCTTGATATTTTAAACTCCTATAAAACATTTTTCATTAGAACATGCATCTGATGTCCTGAATCACAGTTTTAAATAAAAGAGTTATATATTGATAATATAAGCTTCAAAATGTAGTTTAATGAACTAAAAGAAGCATAAAGATTGGTGGAAATATGCAACCATAAAAAAAAAAATATATTTGCTTCTTATTTTAATAATTATTAATTGGCTAATTAGCATAAATAAATGCAAAGAATAATAAACAAGCACCAATTACTTAATATAGGATATTATAATATACCTAGTAAATGTGTAAACGTTACCTTACAGCATAATGGATTACATTTAATTTATCTCGTTAAAAAAAGACATACTTAATGGATGAGTTAATACCTATATAATTATGAATGTATAATTTATTATTATTATATTTATTACATTTATTTTATTTCCTGTTTCGATAATATACAATTGAACATAGATAATCTCTGGTAAAATTTGCCAACTTTGCAAACCAAGTATTAACTTCCCTTTAAAAGTCAAACATGGTTAAAAGAACACAAGAGATATGATTTTTTTAAAATAGTAATGGGTAAATATTTTATGCTTTCACAATATAGTTCTTTCATTTTTTTTATTCCGAAAATTACAAACATAGGAATAGTCCCTCCAGTATCAATAATATGATTTATTTATGTATGTACATTCTTGAGCATTCCACATTTACCTTATATCTCACCACCCACATGTTGTTGTATCCTGACTGTTTTATGTTGTATGTTATATGTTATTTTTTTTAAGCAGCACTTTGTACATTGAAATAGCCATAATTTAATAAAACCTTTTTATTTACTTGTTTTTTTAATAATATATTTATATATTATTAATTATTTATGGAACAATATGTTTTATAATTTATTGTATCTGTCCAATTACAAATTAACAGTTTAAACAACAATATTTAATGTTATTCAATTTCAACGTTTCAGGGATTCTTTGCCCCTCTCATCAACATATAAGTTTGACAGAGATCCCGAATTTTAAAAACAAAAAGTTTTCATTTAAATTGGTGTATTAGTTTGAACTACCTCAAAACTCTACAGGAAAAATAAATGTTATAATTTATTGTACAATGTCAACAAACGAAATCCTTATCAATCATTCATGGCGATTTCAATGCACACACTTTGCTAGACAGATGGGTGTAACAGAAGGACACAAGAAGTGGATGCTCGCGATGGAGATGGTCAGGAGATTGGAGTGGGCACGTCGTGTTGGTGGGAGAGTACCGCCAGTGCCGAACCATCTCTCAACGGGTTCACATCTCCCAATCGGTCTTCTCTGTGAGTACCTGTATTATGTTTTTTAATATCATTAAATTATAAAACAATATCACTATTCTACGAGGATTAATAGATAGTAAAAATACTTATCAAAAGCCTAATATCGATAACTCACTCACCACGACTATCATATATTTGTAGTATGTTTAATCGACTCTTAACGATCGTAAATTACATTAAAAACTGTATGCTTGGTGCTAATAATGCACTGTTAGCGTCTAATAAAGTAATTAAATGGCAATTAAAATCAGATTGCATATAAATCTTGGGCCCCATTATGATTATTTCAGTCCCATTTTCGCGTAATATGCTACTGAACATTGATAGATAGGACAACTGAGATTTTATTAAAGGTAATTAAAAAGCATATTTTTTTAAAAACAGCAATTACTAAATCAATACAGTTTTTCAGGTCATAACCATTAATAGATAATTGAAATACAACTAAAAATAGGTGCATTGTTAATGTGTTGTTTTTTTATTTCAGTATTTCTGCCAACAGTTGCCCAACTAAAAATCATAATAAATTAATAAACTGATAATGTAATAATTTTAACGGTTACATTAACCCAGTATTTGGAAAAATAAAATAATTATCAAATTTTGTTTGAAATTATATACCATTAAAATTATAAACCAAACAGTTGACTGTCAAACTATTTCATTTTTGCATAATGTTAATCCAATTAATAATTACATCAACAGTATTTTCAACTAAAATTATGTGAAATCGTGAAAGCTAAACCAACGAAATAAAGCAATGTCTTTTCAGAACCTTCTGCTAGCATTTTCTCAAAAAAGAAAGAATTGTAATAATGAAAATTCTAGACCATTTTATTTTAACGAATTTTTCATAAACTGAATATTGTTACAACACAGGATAACACAAAGAAACAAACAAGATAAACAATTACGTGTTGATTACACAGAAATTGCATATCAATAGAAAGCCAAAATTAATTAAAGGGTACTTAAATTCGCAAACTTAACTATTATTACGTGATAAATCATTATTACGAAAATAAAAATCACATTGTTGAACTTTTATGATATAACCGGATCACTTAGTATTTTTATCATAAATCACAAATTAAACAAATAAAAAACCGTTAACGTAAATATGAATGAATTACAATTATAGTAAAAACAACGAGTTCAATGGATTGAACAGCTACTATATAGATCACCTGGGCTTTGAATGATCGAATCATTGTTTATGAATGAATATAAACATAAATATAAAAAAATCAGAAATACGAATCAAAGCGAAGTAAAAAAAAAAAAAAATAAGAAAATCGATCGCGGAGTCTGATCAATGAAAACATTGAACCAAACAACGGAAGCGAGTGCATCCTAATCAGAGATTAAACTTCAACGTTGTATTCAATTCAGCCATTACTTGTCAACCGGTTTTATAATGATCATTAGGAATTGAACAAATTATCAAGAATATAAAATAAATTTATCGTTCCTTTTATTTGTATTAAAAATAAACGGAGGACGATTTTTATATTTCCCCGTAAAACATTATATTTCACACTTTATACGTAATAACTTTTTTATTTCCTCATCCCTGCACTTATTCATAAACACAAACTTCATAAATTATGAATTTTAGACTGAGAGATTTATATAAATATTTAGCAAACAATTTTTCTCCTTCAAATCAAAAGAAATTAATAACTGACAATACCTGGGTGATATTTTTAAAATATTGTATATACAATTTTTAAATCTTTTTAGATACATGCTAGTTAACTGTCTAAGCAAAATATATGACAAAATTATAAGATTGATTTTATGGGTTTATAAAATTAATTTTATTAGGTTGAGAAAATTAATTTATTCATAGAAATGTTTACAATGATCTATTTATATTGTTACAATTTATCTCAAAATAACATATAAACATTACGAAGTGTTGTTAAATGTTCTGTCATTTTGTGTTAATAAGAGTCGTTTTAATATGCTCTGATGCTATTAAATAAAAGTAAATGAAAATTATTACACAACGGTTTATAAGAGTGAAATATTAGTTAAAACATATCCTAAATTAATGCCCGGACAGCTGAGCGTGTTAGAGCGCGAGCCGCTTCAGTATTCTCGAGCCGAATGCGGCAGTTCGTGTCCGCCCTGTTGACTTTGTTCGTGGCGTACCCATTAAATCAATCTTGCCCTTTCCACCATGCTTAGGGTTGGTTGTTGGTGGTGTAACTCTAGAGTAATCCGCCGTACGTCTGGCCTAGAAGGTGTATCACACAAAAATAAAATACATATTGTAAATTAATGTCTTGTCTCTTCACGCAACTTTCCTAACAGCTTCGAGGGAAAGTTCAATATAATTGTTGGCTTATATAAGACAATATTTTTTTTAATATGTTAAAAAATATTTTACATAATTATCATTCAAGTTGTCAGTAAAACAAGATCGTCTGTCCTTAGAGAGATGTGAACAAAGTTGTAATCACCACAAATAGTCCGATGGCTGTTATTTTGTTTTAGTTTTGTAGATAGGATTATCTTCCAAATAAGGTTAATAAATAATATGTTCAACCCATAAATGATTTAATTATCATTTTTTTTTTCTTTTCGGAAAGTATAATCAAGTGGTTTTTCTACGAGATAAATACAAAATCCTAATCTAATAGCAGCAGAAATTTACACAAAATGTAAGAGAAACAGGTTCTTTGGCTCGTCCTGCAGAAAACCAAACCCAGATTGGTAAAATTATTATAAGAAACGGCTATCACTCTTATCAATTAGATTTAAAAATTTTACTTATCTTAAGTCGTTAGACCCCAAGTATTAATAAGGTTGAACATTTTTTTTTTAAATTCTCAAAAATAATTATTAAAAAAATTATGATACTTTCCTACCTTTTATTATTATATTTTTAGTATTTTACTGACTATTTAATTTTAATAGGCTGCATAGTCAAAATATGAAATTGCATATGTATTCAGATGTTCTATTTGTTCCAATGAAAATCGTTAAAATTATTTAACAAAGCTTTTAACACCTCTTTAGTTCTTGACTTATTTTTTAGCAGGCCTAGCAAAACACTGATGATTAGTATGGAAGTTTCCGTTACGACATAAGAAATCGAAACCCATCAATAAGTCATTAGACGCCGTTAACATTTCTGATGACCACTAATTAGGTCATTAAACTTTCCTTCAATACTTGGAAAGAGGATGGTATCGCGAGGATATTTATGTGTCAGTTTTTCTATTCAATAGATTTACTAGCTCAATAACGTCACAGGGACGCCAATACCCATTAACAGTACATGACAATCATTAAACCTAATGGTAATATAATGCGTAAACGATAACAATTATATCGAAGGAATTACCCTCATCAAGCAGTACTCTCAAGCTCGTGGTTAGGTCACTAATTCAACAACTTCATAATATTTTTTTCCTTTTATTGTTTCTTCTTCAACTCTTTGTTTTCCACGATTAAAACTGAAGGCTGCCGAGGCAGTACGAACGTCTACTACTACTACTACGGACTTAAGATCTATAAATAACCAAGGAGTTGCTATAAACTGTTCGCTATCTATAAACAGTGCACTGCCAATACGATTTGATATTAAGCGACTCACCATTGTGGTGCAAGATCTTTTTTCCTTAATTATAACTTTCATACTAAATCCGAAATTTATGACTGAGAAATGATTACTCGAGTATTTAAAAATTTACAGGCGAGATACACAATTACAGTTAGCAGACTCTCCCTTATTTGGCGTGATCGTGTGCGATCAGGTGCCGGATAACAAAAAACGCCGATTAAAATAAAAGCTCAATAAAAAAACATCGAATAATGTAAAATACATAAGGTAAAATTTTAAACGTTCAATTTCACTAACGGAATAAACGATCCAAACATTCTTTTCGCTGAATCAAATTAAAACTTATATAAACAGAAGTGGTATAAATGTAAAACTCAACATCAATAGAAGGTGAGGGTTTCTGTAAAAAAAAATCAAGCTTTGAATTTAGTAGTTAAGTGTTTATTTCCCAGTGAGACAATATTGCATTTCCAGTAATATAGTATTGTTTCAAGGTTCTTTGACTAATAATACAATGCACAATAAATATACATATGTAAAAGATTCGTGCGTTACGGAATCATTATGTACTTGTAAATACAAGTGACTCATATTGGTTGAACAAATTTAAATATTGTATTTATATATATATATATATATATACAATTGAATGAAAAAATTTTATATTTATATTAAATGTAAAAAATTAATTTCTTTTTTTTATACAATTGAACAAAATAATTAACCTCTTTCACAATCTCTGGATATTGTAGTGTTAGCATAAGTATAAACATTTGGATAAAAGGTTGTAGTACCGGTCAATATTTAATTACACCAGCATTTAATTACATCCTCAATCACAACCTTTTACAGTGCAATTATGCATTTCAATTATTCTAACCCTTATTGAGGCTTTTAATTACAACTATTTCTTGGATCTTTGTAATTAATTACAATTTAAGAAAACAAAATTAAAAAAATCGATTTTTAATTTATATTTTCATTGATTTTTAGGTATTACCATTAAATATTGTAGGTATTCCATTCCTAAATCCTGTTTTAGACGTTAGGAGATCAAAGTAAAAAAATGAAATTTCCTTATCTGAAAACAGAATTATAAAATGCATATAAATTTACTTGGGGATTGCAACTACTTTGAATTATTTAGACTTAAAATTAGTCTAGATGAATGGATAGAAACCAATTTTCAATCGGGAAAGAGGTTCCACAAGAATAATAAGGAATAATAATAGTGTTTAAGAAGAAGAGAGAGTGAAGTAATTGTCTTGATCATTCTTAGGTAACAACAAAGTAAGAAAACTCTATTATTCAAAATCAGAAAATGACAAATAATTTAAGATGTGTAATTATTTCGAAAATAATGGAAAAGGATTTACAAATAATACTTACGACTATAAATTAATAAAATTTAAATACAATGTTGACGCTGAAAATATTAATATAAATATATGATTAATCTATATAAATACAGATGAAATTCTGTTTGTTTGTTCTTTATAGAAATCCACACAGTTTGTCCTAAATTCTCCAAATTTCGTTGAGTGGTTCTTTCATACCAGGTACGAACAACTGTCCATATTTAAATAGCTCCAGCCAATTTCTTGGTATATTCTTTATTGTTATAAAAACCGTTATGATCTCGCTTTACATTGGAGACAAGTCGAAATTCCCCGCGGGTGAAACCGGGATATACAACTAGTACTATATACAATATAAAACAAATATCTGAAAAATGTTATTGATAGCGAAGTATTGTAGATTAATGCTTGAGAATTCTTAAACAAAATTATTATGGTACGATTGATGAGCCTGCTATTAAATAGACTTCTCCCCCATTTTATTGTTACTTCGCCCTCGATTCTGTAAAGTGTTTATAACAGCTGAACGTCGACCAAACGAGATTGTCTTCATCGTCATTCTGTAGAAGTAGATTCAAGAGCTGAAGGAGAGAGAGCTGTAGCCCAGCCTTTGATAATAAAATTGAAATCTCTTCCCCTCAAAACGAAAAATATATATATCTATTATTAACAATTATATAGCATTAAAGAAGCCTAGAGAAAACCAAAATCGTACCACAGAACCTCAAAGTATGATGAAGAAGCGAAATTTCACTTTTTCTAAAATCATGACAAATCTGTCATTAAAAATTTGGCGTTTTATTTTTTAGTTAACCTTAAATACAAACACAATGGTATGAACCCGATGATCATACTCTTATGTGATTATGTTAAAAAAATTTGAATTACGATAATTTTAAAATATATCTTTTGCAGTTGACATTTCCCATTCTGTTGTCTTCGGCCTCTCAAAAATTATATTTAAAAAAAAATCGATTTTGTTTATTTATTTATATTTTATAAATTAATTTAGCCAAACCAATGCACCTCAAATTAATCCTCCTAATGCACCTCAATGACCGAAAGGGAAAATAACTAAGTATTTCTTTGACTTGATGTTGTCTATAAATCACACCAACTTAATTAATTAAATTTGTTATTTTTGTTGCCATATTGTTAATCTTTCAGGGCAAACCAAGAGCTTTATATAACTTGAGGTAAAAAAGTCGCAAAAACCAAAAGTAAGTTAAGCAGTAAGTGCGCCTTAGGTAAGTGGCTTAGAACTGTGCCAGTCTTTTCACAATAGAGTTGGGAGGACTAGAAGAGAACTTTATAAAACATATATAGCACACAGCGAGCAATAGATTTATCCTTACTAGAAGGATATTTTTTATATATACTATATAGAGTACAAGATGTAATCTAACATTTATAAGTAAAGGTTGACACATAATCTTCTTTTAGAATTCAAAATTAAGCATGCTACCATACAAAATATTAAAGTATTATTGATAATAATTTCATATTTAGCATTATTAGGTAGGTGAAACCTAAGGGACTAAAAAATACAAGAATTTTATTAGAAATATATTCTTACCGATCATCTTGAGGACCTTAAATTAATTTTTTAGGCAAATCTAAATTACGACTGATTTTAAAGACAGAAAAGACTAATTTTAAATTATGTTTCTGGTATTTTATTTTGAAATCTACAAATCCAGACGAAGATGATATATTATACCTCGTTAAAAGTACAGATAAAAATATATTGGCAATTTTATATCAGGAACGAAATACAAACCTTTTCATATCATTGGCGAAACAAACAATTAATTTTAAAAGGACGTTAAAAAAGGAGTCGTTTTAAGGAGCGTTCCTTCTGTATCTGCCAATGCTCTAATCTCTTTTTTATTTATTTTTACAACAAATCCTTTGAAATCCATACAAATAAAGATGAAATTCTGTTTGTTGGTTTATTTTTTTCTTTATAGGAATCCATACAGTTTGTCCTAAATTCTCCAAATTTTGCTCAGTGATTCTTTCATACCAGGTGCGAACACCTGTCCATATTAAAATTGCATAACTTCAGCCAATCTTTGGGTATATTATTTATTGTTATAAAAATCGTTAAGATCTTGCTGTACATTAGGTTTTTACGAAATCGACCGTTTGAGTCGAAAAAAGTGTCATTTTATAGATTTTGAAGATGCTAACAAGGCTTTTTCGAGTTATTGGCCGACGAGGGCGCGTCTCCCCGCTTCTCGCTCCTGTCTCTCTCTTCTGTCCTAACGAACTTTTCTTGACCCACGCTTTCCTCATTGTTTTTTTTCGACTGGATTTCTCCTTTGTTCTTTGATATTTATTGATTTATGGAAACTACCTGGACTTATTAGTATTACTTATTAATTAGTCCTATTTTTGTTGTATTTTTTGTTTATAAATGTTCCCGTTAATTAGAAAAATGAAATTACCCGGGTGAAACCGGGATATACAGCTAGTTAAGAATAAAATATAAAAATACATTTAACACTCATTCAAATCTTTTGCGTAAATGAAAACAAAATATATAAATGAATTGACATGCAGAGACTCATATACGAATATTAGCAGATGATTAGACAAATCATATATCTCTAGAAAGGAGTGTTTAGACAAAAGTGAAATTATTCCTCCACAACGCCTGTCGATGTTATCTAGAGTAGACATCGTCTGCCGCTGTTGGGCGTCCGCTAGTCACTGCCTATTTGGGAACCATCAACTTCCACCCTTAGTCACCTTCCGCATTCCTCAAATATTTACTCAAACATATTTTTTAAGGGATTTTAATTGTATATGGATCTTGAATTAGTAAATATCACCATTAATTTGGTACGTGGAATGAATCAAATGTTAAAATTTACATACCAATCTTATAGATATGTTAATGAAAATTATTCATGACTGGGCGACTCAAAATGAAAGCATCAAATTATAAAATTTTTAACCATTATATTAGATTTTAATTACGAAATTATAAAAGAAAAAAGATAACACTTCATTAAAAAAATAATTTTTTAACTGTTGACAGGAACTGGCAAAATTTTATAAAACCAGGAAATAATTGGCGGGTAAAAATGATCTTTTGCCTCATATTATTCTGGATGTTATTTAAAGATGATATAAACTGCTGCACTAACAGTGAATGAATTGGATCTCCTATGAAAAGAATTTGGTAAAATAAAAAAAAATATAATATATGTACATAAATTAGATGAATATCGATATATGCCTATGGTGCCTAATTATTTTTAAAATGTTTAGCTTTTCTTGAAACATTAAAGATACGTTTTTTTAATTTTTCCTTGAAAGCTTTCTGCTGTAAGCTTTGAAATGGGGAATACGGAAAAAATAAAAGTGGAATTTAAAATGGTTATTTCATTTCTAAAAAATACGAAGTAATTCTAATAATGCCATAAACTTTATACACGTTTTTTACTAATATTTGGCACATAAAAATAATTTATTGCGTGTCTTATTGCTTTACATTTTCGCTATTACAAATGCAATACCTGCATTTGATATAACTTCTTCCAGTTTTATTCATTGTTTAGCCACTACCCTAAGTATTATATTATACTGTTATAGGTACTAAGGGTCATTAGCATTAATTTTCCTTTTTTATATTCTATTTTAATAGTTCGATGCTTTCAAGAATTCGGATAAAGTAAGGTCTGAGGCTTCTTCATACTTTAATATCTCTATATAGTCTTCGCGAGTTTTACACTTTAAATTGTATCGTTGCACTTTTGACAGGTGGGTGTTTCGAGACCTCTGAGTAGGTATCCATATGTAAATTCGCAGTGTCCTATCCCAACTCGGCTTACAGTTTTAGAAATGTTTTAAAAAAATTAGTAATTAAAAACTTGAAATTTTGAAGAATAATTATAAAATAAAAATTATATGTATCTTTATTTATTTATTTTTTTTAAAACGTGTTCCTTCTGAGATATTTCAGACTGAATATATCTGTTTTTTTTTAACTGTTTAACACATTAGAAAGAATAATAATAATAGCCAAAACCTGAAATATGACTTTCTTTGAATCAAATATTTTTTAAAATTCTCAAATTTTAAAACCTGATGTATCTTAAAAATATGCTAGCGTACACCTGTGAAACCTGAACACACAGATGAAAATTCACTATCTTTGGAAAAAAAAAATTACTGACTAGTTAATTATGCCAATTACCCAATGAACTTTTTCAAATAAATTGGGTAATTAGATATGGATTTAGTCCTTAAAACAAATTCTTCCATACATATTTCGAAAATTTCAAATGAATATTCTCGTAAAAATTTTACAATTCCTCGCTTTACAACACCGTATATAGAGCAGATAATCAGTCTTAAAATACACCAACTCTATTTTCTTTAAACGATGACTAATAACATGAAACCGTTCAAGACTACCGATATATTAAATAAACAATAATCGCGATTATGTATATGATTTAAAACCAATTATATGGACTAAACTAACGCATAATAATAAGCTAAAACTAAATAAATTTTTATTCATTTACTATATTTATTAAGGGTTAAATAAAAACATATTTCAACTTAAAAAAAATCAATTTTAAAGTTTTATTTGAAAAATAATTGAACTTTACATGATCAGAATACCTCGACCCCATCCCCTGGTCACTCCCTTGTATATATGAGTGATAAGTTATAATGAATGCATGCATATATATCTTTTTTTTTATATTAGGCACTTAATATAACTTTTTTTTACAAATTAGATAACAAGACTTGATACGAAATAAAAATTTGTATATTTTTCTATTTAATCTGTATAACTGTTCGTTGGGAAAAAAAATTGTAATTAATTTAAAAGGGAAGAAAGACACCATGCCTTTTCAAAAATTTTTGGTAGAAAATTTGATGTAGGCTTGCTCTTTTTTTTTTCTTTTTTTTTTTTGTCCCGAACACCGTGTGCAACCAGATAATGTACTTTCGTCTGGTCCTATTAAAGGAATATAATAAATTATATTTTCCTTACCTTAAAAAACAAAAACAAAAAAAATCTATTTGCACGCGTGCTAATTATATATTACTCTTCCAAGTTAATGGAGTAAATAGGTTAGAGTCAAATCATTAAGTCCTGTTAAATAATTGTTACTTATTGACTATGCATGACATTTAATTTATATAATAAATCAATTTAGCATAATTATATAATATACAGATTATTTATTCAATTTACTTCAACCCTCGTTTCAATACAACTTTTTTTTTTATTCTAGTCAGTTAAAGAAAAATACTATTTCAAACCTTATTATTCAAATTGATTCTTCAGCACATTGCTAAATAATGAGACCTATCCAGACGGGATTCCCGCCTTTAACAAGCAGTAACTTTCTATTCAGTTTTGTCGCTAACGATAGACCCTAAATATATAAATTCATCTGAATGTACCTCTAAACTTCTCCTTCTTCTTCGTCAATGTAATTGACGTTCCCACCATTTTTGCGATATATTTTGTCTTATATTAATTTATTTCGTGACCCAGGAGTCCCAGTTATTTATTGGCTATAAACAACTTATAATTAATATGTCTTTCTTCAATTATTCCTTCAATTATTTCTTCAATTAATTTCTCATTGAAGGAATTAATACAACTGACACCTTTTTTTTATACAGATTCAAACCTTTTTCGGTTTTGCCATTGTTATGACATATTTTATTACTAAATTAACAGGTGGAAGGAAGAAAATTTTTTTAAAAACTCGATACGAATCTTTTATGCAAACGTAATAACCTATTCTATCGCTTCATAAGACTAATACATAATTTTAATTTTAAACATAATTAAAATTAAAAATTACTTAATTCACTAACACTAAAGCACAACATGAGAAACGGTATTACATTTCACTTTACAGATGCCACAAAAAAAAAAACTTATACCACTTATATTAGTTGCAGCAATATATATATATTTAATGGCGAAAACGTTAAAATCTCGAATGCTTTCATTTCCCAAACAAGGCGATCCCTGTACAACGTGTTTTTCAAGTTTCGTTACGCCTATGGCTCACAAATCATATGTGAGCGAAGCTAAACGAATCACGTTCTTGGAAAAATCCGCTTTCTTCTTCCTTCCAAACGAAGTGTTCGAGAAAGTTTCGATCTCCTTGTTCACCGATTCGATAAAGACAATTTTGAAGTCAAAAATAACAAATAGCGTTGAATATTAATGCCGTCGATAGGGAAAAGACCTTCATCAAGTTTAATTATCGGTTTCATCTTAAAAATCCACACCGCGTGTTCGGCACCATGTGTGCAAATTGAGGAGCTTAGTGGCGAAAATATTACAATCTTTAATAACTTCATATTTAGAGTACCACCTACCTTTTTCTTAATCTGAGAGCAATTAATTATTTAAGGCATGATTGATGGTCAGGAATTTCAGTTAAAAAAACGTTTTCTTTATATAAACATCCTACGATGCAACTCAAATATTAAAGCAGATTTTACAAAAATTAACACTTAGTAACACAAATCATATAGCTTGAGCTTCACAATCAAGACAAAGACTAACTGGTCCAGTCACTCGCTCCTTATACAGTGTCGTAAAAAGACAGGCGTGGAAGGTTCCAGGCCAGCGTGGATTGAACTCGAACAATCTAGTCCCAAACACGTGCTCTGACGGTTCACTCCAACCGCTAGTTCGTTCCAAAAAAAGGTCTAGGATTTTAAACCATATCTTTTTTTTTTTTTTATTTAACGATTTATCGTTAGAATATAATTAAAAAGAAAAGATTAAACAAAACATACTTATACTTAATGATAAGAATAATTACAGACATTAAGTATGCAACAAATTATAGAAACTAGTGATCATTAAAGATATATCACGTTCATGAATAAGTAACTGATTCCATGTGCATCTTATTTAAAATAAAGAAAAAGTTTTTTGACTAAAAATCCTGACTATCAATCATCCTAGAAAAATCTTAAAGAAAATAGTTGACCTTTTTTCATCTATAAATTAATTTTTTAGGGATTGAATTGGCAATGAGTTTTGAAATTTGAAAAAGGATTTCTAAAAAAGTTTCTAGTTTTTCGAAATATTGTAAACTTTTAAAACTTTTTAGGTAGTTTTTAAATTTATCGGAGATTTATTAAAATTGCATACACTCCTTTAATCATATTTTTAGTTATTCATATCGACGATCCACTCCAATCATCTGCCTTACATGTTAAATGCGAGTGAATTAGTAAAAAAATAGTGAAAAATTAATGAGATAGTTGATAGATTTACAAATAAAGTAGGTTTTATATAAAAAAAATAATAATAATAATAATTATAATGCGAATCCAAAAATGCAAGGTATATCCTATAGGAAATTCCAGACTTTGATGTTCTTTCAGTCATTACATCTAAACTTACTTGAAAACTATTAAGAATCATAACAGTGATAGATGATTTTCCAAACATTCTTGTCTGTTAAAAGTAACACAATGGTCAAACGATAAATGGTGAAGTTACTATCACACACATCACATGTCCTGTATACCTTCTTCGAGCATCCAGAAATCCTTTCAATTATTTTAATCTTTTGATTTTTAACTTTTGATCTCGGTTTGACATGACGACCTTAAATAGTTTACTGTGGAAAATTGAAGATTGAAAATCTGCTGATTCCTAATATGTCATTTTAGTTTAATAAAAGTAAAAAATCAATTTCTTAATTCTAGTGCTAACTTTATATACACCTATAGCCGTCCATTGAAAGTCTAGTCCTACTCCAACTCGTATTTTAAAAAAAAAAAATTTCAGGAATTATCTTCCAATTTTCATCCAATATCTCTGTGCAAGAAGCCTTATAGGCCGCAAAAGTGAACATTCCTGAAACAGTTTTATAATCGGATAAAGCAGGCAACGGATCTGAAAGGAAGGGAAAAGAATAACTTTGATTGGCTCTTGAAAAAATCGCTTTTTCAGAGTTAGTCTAGTCATTGATAAAGCGACATTACGGTATTAACCGCAATTTCAACAATGCCTAATGATCCCAGGCTGGCTTCACTGTATTTTCAATTAATATCACCAATAAAATTTAAAAATTGTATTCAGTAAGAAAAATGAAATTCACAGCATTTAACCATCAAACTAAGACAAGATTTTTGATTGAAGATCAAGGAATCAAAACTAAAATATTTTTACTGGGATATTTTAAATTATAAGCAATGCCCTCGTAGGTTAATAATATTTTTTTATTCCGCAATTCATCAACCGGCTATCAATTATCACTCAACACTTTTCCACTCTTTATTCCCGTTTTCATAATAAAATACAAGGACTTAACATTCTTATAATTGACTTGACCATGACTGATATGCACATTAGAATGCAGCTAAAAAGAAGTTGGATGAGAGACAACCCTCGGTGAATGAATCCTTGAAGGTAAGAAAGTCGTGCTGCTTTTTTATCATACCTCATGTCTAAGTGGTAAGAGAGAATAACAAGTGTGTACTATTATAAGGAGATTAAATCTATGACAATTAATAAGCAAAATAACATCGCTGTTGACTATAAATGAAGTCATCTGAAAAAAAAAAATAATAATTCAGAGAATAATAAGTAATAAGATATAATATATGCCGCAGGCAACATTCCTTCTCATCACAAACTTAAATGAAATAAATATTTAATTTTTCCTATAATAATTTTTAAGCTTTTGCAGATTTGTATAAATTTATCTGTCGTTTACTTTTAAAATGGCATATGTGTTTATAGAAGACCTCAATGCAAAATATAATTTTTAAGAAAAAGGAATAAAACTATTAATCCGATGTATACCTTTTGAAATTCCATTAATTATATGTTCACATAATGAGCCGCAACTGACTACACATCAAGAAAGAGATTCGTATTATTTCTCTTGCTAAATAATCGACTCCATCCCAAGGACTTCGCTTCTATTTTTGAAAAAGACGGCTCTTTCCAATCGTAAAGTTTCCCCTTCATTTAATAAAAGATAGAAAAAAAGAAAACTTGCTTGAAGGGACAAAAATAGTTGCTTGCTTCAGGCGCATTATCTAGATAAATAGTTTCTGTCCCCTATGCAATGTGTCAGAATTGAACTTGTATCAGCTGGTCCATGGTCATCGTCATGTTTTGGATACAGATTTTCTTCTTCATGTTCATTTTCCGTTTCACATGTTTGCTTCGTTGAAGAATTGCGAACCCAAATGATTCTCTGCATCGAGGCGATCCCTGATTAACCTTAGCATATTGGAATTATGTATGCATAAAATTAAAATTAAAAAAAATCCAACACAATAATAAAACTTTTATGGTGATTTATCTCGAATTGAGGCCGGTATGGTCAAGTTCTTTCCAATGTTACTCGCTTTAGAGTTCTAGTGTTCTAGTTGGGCGGAGTCGATTCCGCCTAGGTTGGATCGAAAGAAATCTCAACCTTCCCACTCTGTTTCGAAAACATTGAATTATCGAGAAAAGAAACGTATAATAAAGCTGGCCAAGATCATTAATAAACATAATGTAGGTATTAATAAAATAAAGATTAAACCTGAATAGTTTTATACGTATATTTTTCATAGCAAAAAATTGATGGGCATATTAACAACTCATTATTAATGATTCATTTATTATAAAGAAAATAATAATGATAATTTTGTGTTTAATAATTCTATCGCACTACTTTTACTCATTATTTTTTAGATATTTGAAAGATTTGGGCGCGGATAATGCTTACCCACAAAGATTTCATTGTGAAATATTTTGATTTTGAAATTTTGAAAAATCTACTGTTCACAATTATAACGCTACTGACGTCTAACGTTTTCTTCGATTTCAATGCACATTTCTTAATACTAATAAAAAAATTGTTATTTTTTCTGGCTTAAGTCACTCATATTCGTGGGTCAGAATAAAATGGAATGACATCACTATAATGCCAGAATAAATAAAATACTATGTTGAATGTATACAATATTGTTTACAATTTTTTTTCAATTTTCTGTTTATTTTCATTACTTGATAAGATACATAAAAGAAGCATTAAGGTTAAACCGATTTTTGAGGAAACTGCTGGTTGCTCGAAAGTAGACAACTCTTTAAAAATTAAGTTTTCTTACTTCACCCAAATTAAGCATGATTGTTCATATATTGGCATTAGATTTCAGTTCAAAAAAATAAAAATAAATAACCACCACAACATTTTTCTTTCTTTTTCATTTCGATATAATATTTTTCCATTAATCTGGTGTGTGATCTTGTCGTAAAAGCTTCTCTTGATTTTCAGTTTAGCAAAATCACTTTTCGCTTACACGTGGTGCAAGAATCTCAAATATTAAAATTCTGAGGGTTAATGCTATCTGCTTCTGACAGCATTAATTTTTTTCTAAAATAATTCAGGATCTCGTTTGATAAAAGTTTTATTTAATTAATTTCATTTATTATCAACAAAGATAAGCGTGTTTCGGAGCCTACGAACGCTCTGAATGCCTTGTTGGAAATAAATCGAAACCATCTGTTCAAACTTTGTAGCTAGATGATGAAGGATCAACGGTCTTCTCTTATCGAAGCATAACAGATAACTAGTACTATGCTCATTGCATAACACATTCAACTAAACAAACAATAACAGCTCAGGAAGTAACCTCAGCCTCATTTAAAACTACATTATACTCTATAACAGGTAGCCTCTATCCAAATATTACAAAAATTTAAATTAAATAAATATCAATATACAATATATAAGTAATATTATATATAAAAAAAACGGAATATACACATTTAAACTTTACTGCACGATGCTATGTGCCAATAAGAATTTGTCGGTATTGTTAAGTAGGTGAGGAAAGAAATCTGAAAGTCTATAACTGATATCAATAACGATTTTGGTTAGCCTAAACGGATATCAATGTATGCCAGAAGAGACATTTGAATAGTTCAAACAATTCACAATACTCATCCACTGAAACCATGCCGGGTCATTTACTACAGCTGATTGTATCTCTTATATCCAAAATGAACATTACGAAATTTTCTGTATTGAAATTAGTGTCGTACTGAGACAGCTACTGTCACATCATCCTGTGGATATGGATGACACAATCCAAGAGGAAGAGGTGGAGGATGCAATGGCACATGTCAAGCTCGGAAAAGCTGCAGAAAAAGACGGCATAGCACCAAAACTGGTAAAGTTAGGGGTTCCAGCGCTGATTAAAGTACTGCAGAACCTGTTTCAGAGGATATGGTACTCTGGGACCATACCTGAGGAGTGGGAGGAAAATGTAATTGTGCCCATATACAAGAAGGGAGACCAGACCTTATGTGGGAACTACAGGCCCATATGCCTGTCTCTGGTGGTGTATAAGGTGTACACAAGAATCCTGGAGCAGCGGCTGAGAGCATATGTAGAACTCGACATGGAAGAAGAACAAGCTGCTTTCCGGCCTTTAAGACAGACCCAGGACCATGTCTTCTCTCTCAGGATGGTTACGGAGAAAGCGCTGGACCGAGGACGAAATGTCTACCTGGCCTTTTTGGACCTTGAAGCAGCCTTCGATTCGGTTACCAGACAGGAGATCTGGACTGCCTTACAGGAGAAGCGGATACCACCGAACCTCATTAGAGCTATAAAATCGGCTTATCAGGACCCGAAAGGCGTGGTTAGATTGAATGGAAGAAAGTCTGCTCCGTTCAGATTTTGCAAAGGGGTTAAGCAAGGAGATAGCCTCAGTCCACTTCTGTTTAACATTGTCATGGACGAGGTGTTGAAGGTATGCAAGCGAAGAACACCCAGAGCAATCGTTGGGTATTGGAATATGCTGCCTGTCCAGGCCCAATGCTTCGTTTATGCAGACGACATTGTGGTAATAGCAGACAATGTGAATTCTCTCCAAGTTGGAGTGGAGGAGTGGTCTGAGAAGCTTAAGAGAAGAGGACTCGCCATAAATCCTGGTAAAAGCAAGGTCTCACAATCCCAGATCCTCCCAAAAATCCTTATTGTTCCTTACTAAGTTACAAAATACATTATCTATAAAGAATAAAATATTTCATTGACATGTAGTTCCTTAGTCGCCCAAATTCTGTAGGATAAAACCCTCCTTTAGTAGTCTGTAGGACTACGTATGTCAAAATAATCGCTGATTTGCTGTAGAAGACAGCTGCTTCGCAATCACTCATTATTTTGTTTGCTCATTTCTAGCAGATATGAATATATATGTAAATGAGCTTGTAAAATAATCATGAAATCTTTAACTGATGACATCTATGACCTGACAACCAGTTTTCCTAAAATCACCTGACTTAAGTGAAATGTAGAGAGTGGCACCGCAGCTGGCTTTCGGCTACCTTGCCTTGATTTGCTCATGTGATTCGTTGACTTTACCATACATCACGATAGAAATGGTGATCATGTAAGCTCGCAAGAGTCAGTGGGTCACCCTCCAAGTTCTTTGATATAAAAGAAGTGGAGAGGCAGAGATGAACCCCCGCCTTAATGAGAGAGTATTAATTTCTTCCTCCACCTCTCAACGCCTACTGCCTTAGGACCACGGGTCGTTGACTGCCCGTAATTATAGGATTTTTTAATGGTTTTAATAAAAGCAAAGTTCTCTTCACCCTTTATTACTTAGTGATGGAAAAATCAAGAATCCAAAAATATTAATCTTCAGAAGCCATGATTAAAGTTTAAATAAGGTTCTTAATTCTATTTTTATTTTTTTAAATAAAAGCAGCATTGTTCATAACGGTTAATAAAGAGCAATATTCCAATAAAGAGGAAGTATAAGCAGAGCTTGTTTGAAGATTATATTATAATCCTTAAAAATAATTATTACTATTATAGAATTGGCACTTAGTTGCGAATTTTGACTACAAACATACATACCCACATAATCAAAACAGTTATTTATATATTATTTATATTTATTTTACAGTCATGTATAATCAAAATATTTAAAGTCATTTTGTAGACCTTCTTCGAGAAAGTTTAAAAAAGAAAGAGAACATTTTTTTTTTAAGTAACAGAATTAACAGTAAAACATTTACTTAACTACTGGACGACCGCGTGAATCTTGAACCGCTCGTCTTGATTTTTCTATATTAGACAAACACAAATATAAATTCAAAAGGTTTGCTACCGCTTTAGTCTTCTTTATAAGGTAACATATTTATGATGTACTTAAATAATAGTTAACTGGAGGATCTTGGTACTTACCGGTACACAACTATGGCCGTCAGAAACTATATGAAGGTAAACAATGGTAGGCAGGGAGTCACTTTCAAGGCCTTCTGAGGATGTAGGAACTTTTTTGGAATCGAAAAGTTTGCATACATCGCTGCTCTATAAAAGAATGTTGGTCTTAGGTATGACGCTTTTATATGTCGGCAACTCGCGGATGGAAAGGTTTGGCGGAGTTTGCATCAGTGCCTTGCCCAATTATGACCAAATAAATTTAGTTGACATAAAAAACCACGTGTAGAAAATGGAAATAATAATAGACAAACCTGCCTACAAAATCAACATAAACGAATTAAATTTATTAAATTAATACACTGGCTAGTAGTCCTAAAAAATACATGCAAGCAAGTAGCCAATAGATAAAACATTTAAATGCATGATTCTAAGCATGTTCTAAATTGCATCACCTTCCTGATATCGAAATTATTTTTTTATATTCAATTAAAAAGAAAAACCAATCATATAGGGTTTCAATGCTTTCTTATTCCTTGCGAGCTTTTGCGCCTAGAAGGCTTAAGTTCTTCAAGGCGTCTACGCATTCTGAGCTCGTACATGGATAGGATTACATTCCGCATCGGGGAATTTATTTCCTTTGTCGGAATAACATGGAAATGATATCTGATTTGCCAAGGAACGCTGTTAATGAAGGTCAATGGTTGATCGTTGTTTCTTCATTTACTTCACATCACTTTATGCTACTACAGCTAAAATGCTTCACTGGGAGTCCTCAATTTTTCTTATCCAGAGACAATTAGGATAGGGAATCTTTGAAGAGTATTTGACCACGCGCCGGTTTAGCCATTTCACGTCCTCTCTGAAGGACGACAACCAAGTTTTTGTTAATCCCTTTAATAATCCTGAGTTGTCATGATAACCACTTCACTGCGGGTGATCCTATCAGTGATTACAATTCATTATTATTTATGTTTATTATTATTAAAGATAAATACAAATGGTCTCACTGGTTTCTGATTTGCAATATAAAAATTAGCAATGAGTTAAAGTGTGGTTTTCCACAATTATCTAGTTAATTTAGCTAATAATAAGGGTTTGTGTTGCATCTTATATCATGCGGAAGTCTTTGGTGGAAGTTTTTGTAATATTGTATGGTTGTATCGATGACTGTTGGGATGTTCTGGTCCATATGCAGTAAGTCAGTTGTCACATAGTTGGTCCGTCTACTCTTTTCCTCAACACTTAGTATTGAAGGTTTCAATAAAATAAAAATTGGAATGCGGGAACTTTTGGCGGAAATTATAATTTTTGTGCTTCAGACTCTCTTCTGAGATTTTTTCTTTTATGAAACTAATTGTAAATTTCCTTACATCTCATTAAATTTTATTTCCATTAATTGTGCCAGTTACTGTATTTGAACTCTATATCATCCTGGGCCGCGGCGAGGCCGAGGGGATAGCGTCTCCGACTCCCACGTTGGCGGTGCGGGTTCGAATCCCGCCCAAGTCTGCTCGCTTCTGTTCGGTGACGGCCTCACTGAACAGATTCAGCGGCTTGCCATGGATCAGAAGAAGTTGGTTACCCGTTGATAACCCGTTCCGATTAGCCCTCGTGGCATAAAGCGGACGTTAAAAAAAAAACAACTCAATATCATCCTATTTTATATAATTTGTTTCATATATTAAACTGAAGCCATAGAAATAAATGAGAGGATGGATTTGAAAAATTTCATAATGACTACCTAAAATTTTAAAACTATTTTTTAATTAAAATTGAGGTTAGATCAGTTATAGTGACAACTAGTCAAGCCGAGGCATAGAAACATGTTAATTTTCTAAAATATTACCTAAGCTATGTACACTGATTACTTTAGGTCTTCTACGATTTCTAACTAACTTCTTCTTTCTAGTCACATACTTCTTTTTAAGGGTTTCCTCACCTTGAGGTTTCCTTCAACCAAACACGTATAAATCTGCAAATATCTCTTTTAGTTCCTTTTCCCATTTCATTCTATCCTGTATCTCCTCTTATAAAGCATGAGAGCACATGCTTTCATCGATATTTTCGAGCCACTTATTCCTTGGTATACCGCGCCGATTTCTTCCTTCACTTCCCAATATAAGATTTATTTACCCCGAGTTATATGAGCGTCTTGGTATTTTTCAACAAAAAATAACCTTAATTAATGAGAAAAACCTTTTATTTCATTTCGCAACGTTTCGTTCTAATTATTTATTCGCCTTTCAATCTTTATAATTCAATTTATATTTTCCGATTAGGGGGTCGTAGATCAACAAATTATATAGATTATAAGAAAGAACACAAATTTTTAATTTGAAATGTGACAAGAATTATTTGTTAATATTTTTTTTTTTTTTTTTTATCGTTAACTCGTATTTTCTCGGGTGGTATGCTAAAGCATACTTTGAAGAAGTTTGTTATATCTCCAAGAATATGACTATTGGAAAACCAATTTTTGAGATTATTCGAAGCTTCACTCGCCTATTTTGGTCCCCTAATTTGTTTTTTAGTTCGCCTCTTTGTTCCAATGAACTCTTTACTTAATTGTATAACTAATTCTAAAACGCATTTTTGTCGAATTTATAATAGGCCAAAATATAACAAAATGAAATATTTTAAAACAGATTCTTGTTTAACAAAGTTTTTTTTTTCTAAATGGATCTAAAAATATTAGAAACCTAATTCTAATTTGAATAATATTAATAATGAAGAAACCATACCTAGTACCTATAAGCTGATTTCTTCAAAATTTATTATCATACAGAATAGTATAATACACTAAAAAGAGGAACGCCTATTTCATTATTTGTAATTCCATGATTGTATCACGACGCTATATTTGTTTTAAACTTTATAAATCAAATGCTAATAGAATCAAAGTAAATAAACTGAAATTAAATTGAATTATGTCCACTTAGTAAAGCAAATAAGGATTAAGTTATTATACTGTCCATCAACTAGTAGAGACTAATAAAATAACATGACAGTAATCAGTTTTAATAAACGAAAAATATTTAATCTACTGTGAGAAGAGCGGGGACAGTGTCAATTAGTGGCACAATAGCAGCTGAGGCGGTAGTTATCGCGGTGGAAGGTTATTCACGGTAAGATAGTTGGGGGGTCTTAATGACCAGCGGTTACACCAATCATAATGATCTCGGTTCATCATGAGCATAGTTATATTTTTTTTATTTTACCATTTCCTGAGAAAACAGTAAAAGTACAAACAAATGACCGTGAAATACTTCCGCAGGTAACAATTGCTAATTGGACTGAATTTGCGCTAGAGTGAAGCAGCCTAAAAAAAAAAAAAAAAAAAAAAAAAGGAAGCGAAAATCTAGTTTTAAATACGCATAGGTTAAAGTATTATTGACTGAAAAATTCCACTTGTTTCATAAACGTTACTTTAAAAATAAATCACAACAAATCTTTTAATACAGCTATGGATATAATAGAAATAATTCTTAAACATTAGCTTATATAATAAATATAGTTATGATCTCTTTAAATCCCAGGCCATGTTATCATAGAAGACCTATCGCGCCCTAAAATTTCTCCTCATTAAAATTTTTCTTTCTGTTGAGCAGAAAATGGAATTATCTTGGAATCTTTATATCTTTACATAAGTATCCGAAGTTTCAAGGAAGACCCCGAGACGAATCCAGTGAGTCCGCGTGAGATTAATTTAAATCTTGGAGGGCGCACCGCGAACCGCAGCATGTTGACTCGAGAATGCAAAAGCGCTCAAAGCTAAATACATACACAATTTTTTTCTCGTATCTGGTGAGGGAAGGGAGCTTAATTGTTAAAAGCTCCCCGACAACTCGTAATCAATAGCAATCAATAATCAGTGAAAACGCGTATTCCAGTGTGGCAACCCTTACCTTTAAATACACAAATAACTCCCATTAGCACATGAGGATATTTTCCTTACAGAAATACAGTTGTGCCAGAAGGCCCTATATATATTTATACCTATTCTATGATCATTGTGACTACAAGTTATCAGAGTTATTCGATGCTCCACAGAGTTGATTACGTTGTGTTTGCAAATGTTTGGTTTAGCGGGCGTTATTAATAGACTAGATAATTTTATCACAAATGATAAAGAAACCGTTATTCTTGTCGTTGTATGAGAAGAATGCACCGTCTCTTCCTAAACAGTGATAGGGACAGAATAGAGGCACCTCTCATGAGATGGGAGTCCATTAAGTGATTGATGCAGTTGGGTGCATCCAGCCCGTGGCGGAGTTGAACAGCCTGACAACAAACAGGTGAATGCGGTAATTGGGAAGATGGCACAATGGATGGGCTGTCAATGGCGATGAGGACGACCTGTGACGTGTGGCTTTGTCGCCCGTGGCCTCCATTCGACCGCCGATTTGTCGAGAGTGGGGCATTCATTGTCTCAGAGCGCCCAATATCACGCTCTGCATTCGTCCACATTTTTATTCCTAAGTGGGCTTTTGTCGGATTCGTCGAGTGTCCCTTTCATGAACTATTATGACAAGTTAACGAATTGATGTCGGTTTATCTGATCGGTTTCAATGCTTACTGTTTCACAGAAAGCGTTTTGATTTGAAATTCCTTCAGAAATAAAAATAAAAAAATAATTAAAAATCTCCTGATAATGTCGCACAACTTTTTTTTTTTTCTCGAAAATAATCTTGATAAATTTAGCTTTTTACGACACAATGACACAAACGTAACCACATGATTCGATCTTCAGAACAATACTAACTCTCCAGTCCGTCGTTCCTTATATTTAGTCTGAATCAGAACATTCTGGAACGTTCCAGACAAGCGTAGATTATTTTCAAACAGTCACGAACATATACTAGAGCACATGGGCGTACCCAGGGTTTCCAGGACAGCTGCCCCCCCTGGAAGGCTGGGATCAATAATTTTTTAGGCTTTTAAGACTGGAAGCAATAATAGAATACATTTTTTCCAAGCAAATAATTGTAATAACTTAGTTGATAAAGCACTGCTATAATTATACATAATTTTGGTTTCATTCACCTTTTCCGCGGTAAGGTGTTACAACCTGAACGACCATACCTTGCCTCCCCCTAGCTTTTAGCTTGCCCCCCCCCCCCCTAGTTTTGATCCTGGGTACGCCCTTGCTAGAGCATTTTTTTCCCAACTGTTCCAGCAACTAGACGAGAACTCTTTTCAATCAATCTTTTTTTCCACGTTTCATTTTATATTTTATTGACCACCACTTTCTTTTAAATAGGCAATAATTTGGAGTACTAGGATTATTATCAAAGCACAACAATTGTATCGATGTTGGGTTGTTTTGCTGAATTTCAGTTCATCTTAATCGGTACTCTAGGGGGGTAGGGCTACAAAACCGTTTAGCCCTACCCAAAGAGCTAGAATAAGTTGTAAACTAAAACGTAAATTGATAAGGTGATTTTTATTTGGGGTCGTTAGGAATGTATTTAAATTTAATGCAAACACTGTCAGCAACCAATAATAATACCAGTTGGGATAAAGAGGTAACATTTTTTGAGATGAAATCCGCTGATAGAAATTAAGTAAAAACTATGGAAGTTTAAGTTTTTTCCAGAGGTAAGGTTGGTATACCAAACCCGAAACGATGATTGTGAAAATACAGAATAAATTAGAAATAAGGAAGTATGTTTTATTTTATATTCTTCCAAAGAACATAGGGAAAAAAAATTAAACAATCAAATGAAAAAAATGAATTATAAATATAATATATATTATTATATGAGGTAAATAAAATTTAACGAAACATTTAATAAAATATCCGAAATAAACATACTTAATCGCTTCTATTTATTTATTTTTTTCAGTTATACAAAAAATTCTCTTACATATATAAAAACTTACACCCAGCTATATGGAGGATTGATTTATATAATTATTCTTATCTATATTAATTATAGCTGTTCTACTACCTCAAGGTTCTAAAGCCTGCTATATGTTTCTGTATAATGTTGTTTCCAAGGGACTGTATATATATATATATATATATATATATATATATATATATATATATATATATATATATATATATATATATATATATATATGATTACTACAAAAAAAAGTCAAATCTTTACATTTTTCAACCTTCGTTTGGGAATTCCATCTTAGGGGTACATACGTTGTTTTCCCCTTATAACAGTTAGTAATATAAGTTTTATTTTAATAATAAAAAATGACCTATTATTTACCTATACCTACTATTAAATACCTATTTTATAATAGAAAATAGAAAACTGACTACAAAAATGAAGGGAATGAGAGATAGGTGAGACAAAGAAAAAAACTGAAGATGGAAGTAATCCCGAAACGCAGTTTGAAAAATATAGATTTGATTTGTTTTTTAATAAACATATCAAAAAAGAACAAAGAGGAGGATTTGATATCCCACCACTCACTTAATTTGAATATAATATTGTTGATCTTCCTAAAAACAACTTGAAAATACATATATAATGACTTTATTTTTATTACATTTCATCCTCTTCCCACTTATTTATTAACAAAACTATTGTCAACTGGAACATTTTCCATGTGATCATTATCCATTATAATTAACATTTATAATACTAAAGCTCAGATACCTATATTCTAAAAACAGTGATCAGTTACTCACCTCAAAATGTACCTACATCTAACCATTAGGGTACCAACTATAATCAGTTGTAAATATAAACCCCTGAGCGTCCGGACATTTAACGGTACACTGTTTGTCCAGTACACCGAGTACAAGGTGCCTGTCAATAAGTACACCATTATAGAGCCCTTTGTCTAGCCCAAGCTAGCCCAGTTAGGACCGCTCCATGTTTTCCTTTCATTAGCCTTTGCCCAGATCTGTCCAATTTAGCCGCTCCATTTCACAAACTAAACGCCCGCGTCTTAGGTTCGGTTGTAGCCTATAACGTAATTAATGGCATAAAAAACCTCTCTTCATATTTAACTAATTTTTATTCAAGCAAATTAAAAAAAAAAATTTTTCCTATTAAATGAGATATGAACTATCATGTATCCAAAGAGTGCAAAACATATCCAATTTTTTATTGATGGAAAACTAAAATAAAATCTGCATACTAAGGTTGTACCTACAATAAACTCAGGCTATTTAATCTAATCGAAAGTAATCTCGTGAAAGAATAACGTTTGATCAGATATCCATCATAAAAATCTGAACTCAATAAACTAACCAGAAAACAATGATATAAATGGCAAATTTATGAGACAAGACATTTACCTAAGATGAAACCCTCTCCGAAGTATGGACTGCAATTGCAAGGTTAAAAAATCTGGTGCGTGCGCGCAACACACAACTTTCACTTACCAACTTACTTAGATTAGAAATTAATGCGTTTTGTTAATTGCCACTTATCAAATGAACAGAACAGCTTTAATTATAACGCATTGGTTTGTGATTAAAGGCGTACGGCGCATGCGTGAGCTCAAGGTGTTTTATGAGTTGACGGAATATTTTTCTTTTTTCTCCTGTATATGTTTACTTGATTTTCTTCATGTATTATATTTAGCCATTTCTTATTTTTAGGCGTGATGAGAGACAGTTAATTTCTCAATATAAACTAAAACAAAGGTACTTTATAGAAAAACAAAAAAGGCCCCTTCCCCATTTAAGCCCCCTCAGAACATTTTAATAATGATAAAGCTTACCTGATATTAAATAACAACTAATCTTCATTAAACATAACGAATTTGATAAAAATCGTTAAAGCCGTTTTTGAGATAATCGATCAAAAAGGTAAAAATTGGACAAAATTTATTAAGTAAAGTCCCCCCTCCTGTTGATCAATTTCGATGAAATTTTTACATTCATATCTCGGGCATATAAATACATCAAATACCAAGTTTGATCAAAATCGTTAAAACCGTTTTTGAGTAAATAAAAAAAACACGTGAAAATGATACAAAATTTATTAAGTAAAGTCCCCCCTCCGGTTGATCAATTTTGATGAGATTTTTACAGTCATATCTCGGACATATCAATAGATCAAATACTCAGTTTAATCAAAATCGTTAGAGCCGTTTTTGAGAAAATCGAAAAAAAATTAAAAAGTTATTAAATAAAGTACCCCCTCCCTTTGAGCAAATTTGATGAAATTTTTGCTGTCACATCGCGGGCATATACATACTCTAAATACCCAATTTCAGGTTCGCACGGTTTTTTGAGCTAGTCTGTTCACACACACACACACACACACACAGACACACACACACACACACACACACACACACACACACACAGACCATTTCGCGGGACTTGGTTATTTTGACTCAGGGGACCCCAAAACGTGTATTTCCGTTGAAAACCGGAAGTCGAAAATTTTCACGATCGCAATACTTCCACTTACTATATATTTCATATATAGGTAAGTGAAAGTAAAAAATGCTGAAAAATAGAGCTAGTGGCATGAACTTTTGTTGCAATTACAAGAGGTAATTGAGGGGGGGAGGGGGAGAGAAGTAACGTAAGGTTATATCAAGCCAGCGAAGGTTTACAGCCTAAAACTTTCTAAATAAATTTTCAAAGTTTTTGCTGTATATAACAATAATTTTTCAAAATAATTTCTGGCTGACCGTAAGTATATTTAAATTGCTATAATTGTAGAGAATGCATGAAATTAGACTTAATGAGTTTGCAATTATTCAACGGTTTCTGAAAATTTATAATAAGGAAAAATTAATTTTAAAAAAATTTGGTAGTGCATGAAGTGGACCCATTAAAAAACATTTGAGA
Source organism: Aelia acuminata (assembly GCA_911387785.2). Lineage (NCBI taxonomy): Eukaryota > Metazoa > Arthropoda > Insecta > Hemiptera > Pentatomidae > Aelia > Aelia acuminata. The sequence continues at coordinate 182,478,626 of OU426978.1, read as the reverse complement.
TAGATTAAAAAAAAATATTGTAATTTTTTTAGTTATAAGTTTAGCTCATTATCTGATAAAATAATTTTTTTTTTTTTTTTTTTTAATGTGAGCTGTTATATTATAAAATCCTTTAACATCTTACAAAATAAAGTGTATATATGCAATTTAGTTTGTCTTCCAGGTTAGAATTGAATGAAATAAAACTCGAGAACGCATCTTATTAATATCAATGTTGGGGTAAATAAGCAGTTACGTACTGTGATGTGGGCTTTTTTGAAACCATATCAATCAATAATAAACTGGAGTTCACTATAGGTTATAGGGGTAGTCCACTCATTTTTACGAATGGCACTCATTTTCAGCTTCTAAGAAAAAACAAAAACAATGTTCGCTAATTTACAACTAAAAAGCTATTTTTATTCCACACATTTTTTTGATTGATGGAACTCATACAAGGTAAATTTCGCTTTTCTTGGTGTTTTCAGATTAATTTGTCCGTGCACCGTCTTAAAATCATTGACAAAAACAAAGGGGCGTCCACTTTTGGCGACCTTTGACCTTACTATGATAGCCGAAGAATGTGGAAATTCATCTTACCCAGGTGTTTGGAAAAAACGTGTAAAATACAATAATTTATTTTTTTTATTAAAAAGAAATAATACAATGTGCCTCACTCAAGGGCATGAAATACACACTCACTATTCCTTTCATTACCTCTAACGTTTTAATCTAAACGAAGAACCCGTAAACTTTAAAGAAACCATCATATGTACTTACAAATTAAAAAAATAGCATGGGGCTTTGAATCTATAGCTACCATTACCCCCCGAAAAAAATATTCTATTTCTTACCTTCATCTAGAACTCTTGCGCACGATCTATCTTCCTCTACTCAGGGAACTTTCCGAAATCAAAATTATTACTAAACTTTCAGACCTAATCAGTAATCCCTTCATGTTTTCTGTACAGCTTATAAATATAAAAGAAAAATGTCCATAAGCTAATCCAAAAAAAATAGTGAAAGATTCCAAATCAGTGGAGGCATGCGTACGTGTGTGTCTTCAACGGGCACATATATCAATACTCTTATATTAAAATTGCTAACATAATTCCATAAGGGGAGGGGTAAGCTGCCTTCATCCACTTTCCTCTCAATTTCCTATACTTATATACTATACATTATACTAATACCTACAAGTAAATTCGAAGAAGAAAAAAAAAACTTGAAAAAGGTATATGAATTTTATTTTAATAATACGGTGAATTTTTAGAAAAATATAAATACTTTGTTAAATTTGTTTGTTTGTTTTTTCGTTAATAAATACAACTTAATGAATGTTTTTCATGTTATTATTGACGATGGTAAGTAATTGGAAGTATTTATAATGATATTAAAATCCTTAGTGGAAAATTTAATTCAATAAAAAAATAGACATGGTGTTCTTTACCTACGGAATACAGATGTAATCTTACTAATACAATTTAATATTAGTGATTTTAAAAATATTCGTAACACTCCACTTATTTATGCCGTTACAGATGAGACAGGCACAAAAACCCGTGTCCTTAGACACACACACTTACTTGCTATAACTTACTCATCCCCTGTATACATAAACGAAAGGCTATCCTGGGCGGTGAAGGTCGCCACGGGGACACGGGACTAAGTTAATAAGGCCCGTTCTCATTTAGCCAACAGTAAATAAACTGCCACCATTCCCAAAACGGTTCCTCTACTCCTTTATTTATGTCCTTTAATACCCTTTTATCAAATTCTCTGCAAGAACATCTAGTTGAAAAACAGTGCTCAAATGTGTAAAATACACAATAGTAAGTACCACCTGTCTACCTTGAAGATAATAATTAAAATTTAGATTTTTCCTTATTTCCTGATAACCACAGGAAAGTTAATAAACGTATTAACTATTGGTAAAAAAATAAAATAGAAAAACGCTTCAAATCACAATGAAAAATGCAATATACAATCCTGTAAATTCTAAATATTGGTTTATTTATAAAAACGTATAAGGAACAGACCTGGGCATTATTTTAAATAAAAGTATTTTAAATACAAATGAAAATACTTTTTTTTTTATTTTAGTATTTTAGAATTAAAATAAAATAAATCACATGTTTATTTTCATTTTAATTCTAACATACTCAAATAAAAAAATGTATTTTCATTTTAATTCTAAAATACTAAAATAAAAAAAAAGTATTTTCATTTGTATTATAAATAATAAAATAAAATAAAAGTAGGTTGTTTGAAGTTAAACAATTTTCGTAATAGTATAGTGTAGTCCTTTGCACTAGAGCTCTCACTCCTTAATATTGAGCAGTATATTTATTTCAGTTTAATGTTTTTTTTGGAAAATTATTCACAAGGCCAATTCCTCATAATTTTTACAATAAATAGGTTTTTTAAGGGGGGGGGGTTAATTTTAGACTTTTTACCGGTTTATTCGAAGTCATAAAAAGGATCCCAATTCAGAGACAATACCAAAAGAGTTAAAATGTGTATCACTGATACATTCAATAAAGTTATAACCGGTCATTATTTTTCCGAGAGGTTGACGTTTGTTCGAAATTGGAGAGGAAATTCAGGCAAGATTAGAGGTAAGAAATGCATAAACATTAACGAAATTACTTAGCTTCTTCCTTAAAACTTAAGAATTCGAGTTTACAAAAATATTATTCCTCCTGCGGTTCTTTAAGAATGCAAAACATACAGTATGCAAAAGTGCACGCTGACATTGAATGATGAGCAAGTGAGGTGATAGCAGACAGAGGAATAAAATTGGAGTGTGAAATTGCTAAACAGTGGTGAACGAATTCCATAGAAATTAATAAGCCCGGTGACGAATGAAAAACGTCTGAGGGAAGTTAGGGCTGAGAAGTAGGTGGGAGGATTGCGTTTGGGCTGATTTGCCAAAATTCCTATTGGACGGAGGTCGTTGGATGGTGTACGGGTAGCGAATAGTGTAATGGGTAGCCCAATTAGTTTAAACAGGTTCCGAATCAGATTGGATCTGTAGAAAAAGAAATTTAATAATTTCAACAAAATGAAAGCGAAGATGATCTGAGTATCAGATACATTACACCAAGCAAATACAACCGAAAAAAAAATTAAATAAAAACTGTTGATTTATTAATTAACTGCAATTTAAAAAAAAAATTATTAATCAATTGCAACGCTCAAACTAATAGGTTTTAAAAGTATTTTGTATTTTCATTTTAATTTTTTTTATTTAAAATACAAAATACTTTTTTTATTTTGCATTTAAAATAATTATATCGTTAAGTATTTTAAATGATTTGAGGTTAAAATGCATTTTATTCAAATTTATTTTAAATACTTGCTATTTAAAATAGAGTATTTTAAAATAAAAATTAAAATACTTTTTGCCCAGGTGTGATAAGGAATAATGGTTCCAAAATACTTTGTATCATTTTTAAATAAAATGATCGATCATAATGCTGAGTTTCGATAAATGAGAAATCTGAGAACTAAAAAGAAAAGAATATTATAGAAATTCATTATAAATAAAAAAAATATATTAGGCTTATTATTTAAATGAATTTTTTTTATCAATTCCAGACTAAACGGTGCAATCGAACCCGGTGTAATTACAATATTACTCCTACCATTCAATAGGACTTTTAAAATAAAATAAAACAAATCTCTGCTGAAATGTAAGCTATTGAAATTACATAACTACTAAAACGAAGATTTTCGCAATTGTAGCAGATGTAAATTTCATATAAGTATATTATCTTATATTATTAATATATTATCCATATATAATTTCATGCGCAATGAATTATGTATAGTGGGAGTATTTGCACGAAAACAAAACAAACTAACTAGGCAATGATCACAAATACATTAAATAAAATTTTTAAAAAAATTATAATGGATTTAATTTATATTTTAAGAAATTTAAAATGAGTGTGGAAATTGAATCATCAAAGCAATATCAGAAGATTGTTCAGTAACCCTGAAATAAGCTCCCAAACATCCTGTATCGATTAGTATTTAATTGATTTTTTGTTTATTATAAGTTTTATCTTGGCGTAAAACAATTATGCAATCCTCACTGCCTGCTGAATCATAAAAAAAGAATTTTTTTTTAAGTACTCTTCCCATTGATGTTGATAACAATTTTACACCTGTATCTGTAAAAATGGAATGCGAAAAAAAATTATGAACAAACTAAGATGATTCAGGAAAATAAGGTCTCATTGCTACGTCAGGATCCTATAGTTTTAAAATATGATTAAATTTTAATAGTCAAATAATAATATTCTTTGTTTTGTTTTTTAGTTTATAGGTGAAAAATTCAATTGACCAACAACAGCATATAATTAATTTATCTATTTTTAATTTTTTTAAATATAAATATATTAAATTTATTTCGATCTTACTCATCTGATACTCTTTTCTATTTTACATTTTGTTTCAGATTTTCGGTTTCAAGTTATAAAATTTTCTAAGTAATTCTACAATACTTACGTGATGTTTTTCTTTAAAAGATTCGAGTAAAATTGGAATTTAACCCTAAACATTGATTTGCAGGGACATTCTTAAAGAAATCTGTTAATAATATTATTAAAAGCATCAGTGTAGCAGCTCTTGAGGGATCAAGGAGTGGGTGATTCTGGTGTGTCCTGGTCACAGTAGTGTCAACAAGACCTCTCTATGACTGGAGGTACTTTAGGGCTTTACAGATTATTTAAAAGCATTTAAAAGTAATAGTATTTAAAAGTTTTATCTAGTTCGGTGGCCTTTCGTTCGACATGGATTGCCATCCATCTGAAATCTTCCTAAATGGTTTACTTAGATCGGACCCGGTCAAAATAGCTTTGCCTCGTCCGGGGAGCGCGAACGCTTCTCTTGCAGCTCGGGCGGCCAGATCGTTTCTTATGATATGAACATGAATAAGTACCTACCAATATTAATTTTATCCTCATATCCAGGTGTGTTAAAATGTTTATGTAGGTTCGATTTTAGAGTGTTCGGGGCACATCTAACCAAGGCCTTTTAGAAAATTTAAGGGATCTGTAACTTCCACAAGAGGTGTTTTTTAGACAAGTAAAAATATAGATGATGCTATGGTTTGTTCTGATTTAGAACAGTCAGTGTAGATTATAAAGGTCTCCGATATATTTCGGAGATAACCAGCGAAGCAGGTTTTTGTATTCGGTTGGAATTATATTATATTTAATAATATAATTAATAATTATATTTTGGTATTAGGTGAGGTCTAAAATGAGTTTAGAGCGATGGTTGGTCCAAGGTGGCATGTCATTATTTGGTTGGTGAGGTGTGGTTGTTAGCAGGGGAGATTCTCACAGATAGCGGAAGGGTTGAATGCTGATTGTGGCAAAACAAATTGGAAACATTTGAATCGAAAATATATTTATGAGTTCGCTGCATTATTTTGAAGCACAGATAACAGCTGATTTTAATAATCTGGATATCAGTGGTAATATTCCGGATTCTGAGCATTAACTGAGAATATGCTTCCCGTTGTTGATATTCGAATCCCTGCGTGGTGTGCTGAATTTAACCTTACATTTACACTAAAAATGGTCATGCCATAGACAAAGAAACCGAAATCCCTTTTGATCGTATTAATACTTGGTGCAGCTTGAGGAAAAATAGTACATCTATCTTTAGATTTTTTGTGTTGCTCGCTATAAACATTGATATGTGATGTTCCCAAGTCATTCCATAGATGATAAAATTAAAGATTGTTTTTTTTTTTTTTTTATTGTTTTTTTGTTAAAAGGCGTGAAAACTCTTCCGTCATCAACACCTACCTAAAGATTGAAATTATTTCATTAGTCAAAAATGTGATTTTTTTTTTATTTTTTTTTTTTTTACAGAACATGAAAAATTAGGAGACTTATTCCAAAAATAATAATGAGACACTTTACGCCTGAGCCATTTTATGAATTTACCTGGCGAACTACTACTAAAAAATAAGTGATTATAAAATGGGACGATAATGTTTATCGAATATTTTATATAAAATCCTCCAGGGAATGTCCGAAGATGTCTGGTTGTCGGTATAAACAGTTTCTTGTCGAAGATGTGATTTGAATAATTTTCCATTCAGATTAACATTTTTGTAAATGTATTAAGTAATTGTTTCTGTAAATTTAGTAATTTTAGTTTGTGTAAAGTTAGTTTGTATTTAGAACAGGATTCTAAATAAAATAGAACAAATCTGAGCACTAGGAGGAATCATGTTTGTCTGACTAACTGACAAGCATCGCAAGCAACATGGCATGTGAATGGTAATTAGTTAGTGACATTTTCTTCAGGCATGGTATAATAGCTTCTTGTAACACAAGGTGTTTTCTCTATCTTTTCCAGACTTTGTCGGGTCCTTTGTTAGATTATCACACAACCAGTAACACTAATAACCCTCACTGCTAGGATACTTCAAACGATTTTATTTTCCTAAACCTCTTTGCTTCATCCGAAACCACTTTATGTTGGTCTCATAAATCTCATAGAGCAGAATAGTGAGTAAAATTTCCACTTAAGTGAGCTGAGTAATTTTTAGGTTCAGACATTCGCAAACTTGATTAGGCTCATAAAAATAAAAAATAATAATTATTAAAAGTATAGTCATCTAGGTGTTCAGTTGAACCTAAATGAACTATTTAAAAAGTTCAACGAAATTCTACCCTTCATGTTATAATCTGGAGTACCAATTAGCCCATCGCATGCAAACAAGAACAAAAAGAAAGATATTGTCACTCAGACTATATACACATAGGTTGTATGATGCATATCGCTGCATTAATAAAGTATAATAAACTAACAGGATAAGAGGCGCTATAATCTGATTAATATAATCACAGCTACTCGAGGCCAGTGTTGGCAGCCTATTTGCATAAACGCCTCAGGTAGTCGTAACTTCTCCGTCACACTGCGTTTTCTCTTTTAAAGATTATTTTGTGGAACCAAACCCCCCCCCCCCCCTACTTCACTTCACTAACAAATAAAATTCCTTAACACATACGGATCGGATCTATGAGATGATATAGTTAAGAATCGCTAGAAGAAGCATCGTATATGTTAGAAAATAGTAATTTAATTTTTTTTCTTTAAGTATTAACCGAAGTCATGTATCAACTCCAAAGTTACTAAAGCTAATAACTTAAAGTTCTAGGTAACTGTTCTATTCAGGTACAGTCCGATCATTGGAATATTTAAAAAAAAAAAATGTAACAGCTTCGCGACATATAGTTTAAAATAATTGTATTCAGAAACCTCCATGCAGACAAGCTGGGTTAGGTACCGGGAGGCACATATCACAAGACTTATTTAATGGACAGTAAAATTGAGTATATTTACCGGCTAGTACCAACATAGAGACAGAGTTAGGTATGGTGCATCTTATAGAAAAATTTTATTGTAACTAATTTACCATAGATGTTTTATTATTTGATTCATTGATGTGGACGTAAAATGTGTTATTGAATTAGTTTTGAACTGTTCTGTTTCTATTTTCGTTTACCAAAATCTAATATTATTTTTCTGTAACCCTCTGATTAATATTCTTATTAATGCTATGTAAATAGAATTCTTTTATTAAAAGACATGTAACAGCTTCACGACATATATTTATTGATGAAAACAATTTATTATAAAATTACATGTGACGAAGTCAATTTTATATAGGTTACATATAAAATTAAAATAAACTTATAATATAAATATAATAAAATCTATAAGTGGGGAGCACCACTGTCCGCCTAACTTCTGACGAACCCCCAATATATAATTGTTCATTTCGATGTAATACTCATTGCCTCTATTGTTAAATTCCAATTCACATGTATTCCGTAATTCAGAATATATATCAAAATATATAATACAATATTACAATTACATCATTTTATATTATATTACGATTCAGTGTAAACGCTAAAAATAAACAAATTGAGGTCATTTGGTGTTGTGGTTAGGGTGACACCTTACTAAACCCAAGGTCACAGGTTCTTGGCCACTTGGATTTTTTAAATGGAGTAAAAAACCGTGGGTCATACCGTCTTTCCGAGGGGAAGTAAAATGTAGATCCCAAGCCAGTATGATGTCAGGTAATCCTAATTATACCAGGATAGTCAAAATTGGGGTCTACCACTTCAGCGTCATATGAGTCATAGTAGCATAAGGTGACGTTAGATAGATGCAAAAATTGATAAATTTCAACTCTTTTCATTTCTATAAAGTCCAGCATTTAAATTTCTATTTTTTCATAAAATACGATTATGCAAAATAAAGTATTACACGTTCTCTAAAAACTTGTTTATATAATAGAGAGAAAGAAAATACGTAAGTCTATTTTTCAGTAATAAGATTAGGAAATATAAATCAGTCCAGAAAGAAGCCAAGCTGTTTTATATTTACCCTCCTGCTTCTTCGTCCCTTATCTCAAGATACTCTTGATATGTAACTGAACGAGGAATAATCAAGTCCTTACTTCTTTCTAGATTTCTTCTTTCTCCTCCTTATAGTCTCCCCATTTTATAGTAGTTAATTTTTAATAAGCAGTTTATTGACTATCTTTATTTAATTTATAAGTACATAAATTTTAAGTTTCATCCAAAGAATAATACAGATGAAAATAAACGATTGTGACATTCTTACCTCATAAACAATGAGGCAGGTGTGGTTACAATCAATTAGCGTGCAGGAAAAAAAATGAATATACAAATATAGCTAAAAATTGATTTTTTTTTAAATAAATAAATCCCCTATCAGCAAGTTCTGGAATATATGATAATCAATTAAAACAGTAAATGAAAAAAAATATTTTCAGCACTGTTCTAGTATAAGTTAATATCTTTCGTAAACATTACGTCCCATACGAAGGACGACATAACAATGGATTTTTCCACTCCCTTTAAAAGATGCTAAGGCTACAGGCCGGGCCTCGAACCCGCGATCTTTGGTTTTTTAGGTTGTCACTCACTACACCACAGGTCACCCTTGATAAAAGTGTCCGCTAAGGGTCCTAATTAATTCATGATTTTTTTTTTCGCTTGTTCTAATAAAATGTTATCAAAAATTTTGAGTATTAGGTATAATTTAATTTTATGCATGCAACCATCAAATAAAACAATTTTAGTAATCGTATTTATTTTTTTAATATTTTGTCTTTTTAGGTAGGGTACCTTAGCAATGAGATTTCTGATAATTTGTTAATTTTATAATTATTTTCAAGAAAACAAGAGGTTTCAAATGTACATGTAAATGACTATCTCCTTTAAAAAAATGAAAGAAACGTGCTGGTTTTCTTTACTACTTAAAAGGAATGTAAGAAATCTTAAAAATCTGGAAGAGTAATCGAGAAATACTATTTCCTCAGCTATAAATATTTTGCTCAGTAGCTCCGTATTAGGTTGAACGCTCTTTACCTTATTGTGGAGGCATAAGACGGTGTAACAAGTGTTACTCAGTATTTACACAGCCTGTGCATACAAAAATAGGTAGCACGTAAGTGAAAAGTAAACAGCCTAAACGGTCACAAAATATATTAGGACGCTAAGAGGAGCATAAATACAGCAATATTTGTGTAGATGCATATCTACATTCAAAACGAAAAATACTATTTCGTTAATTAAATGCAAATATGTATAAATAAAATAAGATAAAAATTCGTTCCAATCAAGGTAAAAATATGACTTCAGTTTAAATGATCAAAAAAACTTCTCAAATTTCTGAATGAATCATTTTTCATGAAATTACAAAACCATCAAATTCCTACATCTTAAACCCGATAGTCAAATATCTAATCTAATTAGTTCTAGGTCTTTAATATATAATGCAAAGAAAATTTATTAGTTTTGACGAAATGATGACAGACAATTACAAATTATGTAGATAATAATAATTTCGGTGTAGATAATTTTATATTTTATTATTAACCCTTTAACCGGGCGGGACGTACATATGCGTCCTGAAATATATTTTGTTTTTATTAGTACTTACATATGTATATATAATTATTTATATATACATGTAGATAGATGTATCTATGACTAATAACACTGTTGTACGAAAATGTAAGTCCCACCAGTTCCAGGTTACAACATATATTTCAAGGACGCATTCGTACGTCCCGCTCGGTTAAAGCATTAATTCCTGTAATGTGGCGTTTATAAATACCACCCCAGGCAATTATATAGTTTTATATTCATATATCATTATTAGGGGGGTTATATTTGTGTAGGTGGTTTATACTTATACTTATAATACTTCCTGCTTACGTTCTTATTATAAATGTTTGCGATTACTTTTCAATTATTTTTCTTTCCATAGCCGAGGTCCATCCCAACCCTTCCATTTCCCCCACAGACTCACATCATATAATCATCAATTACTTGTCCTCAAGCCTTTTTTATCCCCTCCCTCTAATTAGACATAAATTTCTTCCAGTTTAAATATGTTTATATTCATTATTTTAAAATGTAGTACTCGGTTAAGCCGATAAATCTATTAAAATTATTACATAAGGGATCTATAAGTATTAACATATTTCCTGATAGATATTTATCGATTCCCATTAGTGGTACATTTACAAAAAAGTAGGGGGAATAAATCGTTAAAAAATGAATTCATCTTTGCTGTTTACAAGCCACTGTCTCACATTTTACATATATGTTTGATTTTAAAAATATGTTACAAATACATAATGATGATGGTCAATCACAAAAAGCTTAAGCTATATCCGCTTATAGTTCCGTTGAGAGCTACCATTTCGACACACAAAATATTTCCCTACTGCAAGAAAATCAAGTTTAGGAAATTGCTTTAGAAGTGCCCGTTACGTGGAATGTAATGGTTGTACTTTCACCCCCGGCCAGACGGCCAACTTACCCGATGATCGTTCATTAAATCCAGTTTTAACGCGATATAATTACGCATAGCTATAAATCTGTTTGTATATAATGACAGTCGTTTATTATAGGAAGTTATGTCCATTTTATGTAAGCATTAGAATGCTCTGTTTCGCATCTCATTAAGTGAAGGCGTGTCAGGACCCGAGAAGTAACTTGCGTGCCCTTTGGCGTTAAACAAAAAAACAACTGTGAAAAAAATCACCACTTTTCCATAATTATACTAAATTGCGAAATCATGAAAATTATATACGTACTGCATCTTTCAGGGGAAAAAAAATATATTGAAAAAAATCATGGAATTGTACAACCCAATAGTTTTCCATCGGGTGAAGGTTAGTTATATTACTACAGCATTACAGCACACTTACGTTTAGAGAATTATGTTAGTGTAAACATGGACGCAGGGTGATATGGCAGGCTTACACGCAACAACTTAAGGCCCATTTTATCGGATTCATTCTCTACTTCAACAGATTTTTTTTTAGTTTTAATTGTCTCATACAATTTCATACAATGCGTCATACACCATAAATACCCACATTAGTATTAAAGTGAGTTTTCACATTTATGTATTAATGCACATTTTCACACAAGAATAATGTATTGGGTTTTGTTTTCTTAAGCCTCTTTTGTTGTCTTTTATCAATTTCTGCTTACTTAATCTAACCTACGGCCTGTTGAAGACATCTTCATTAGTTTTCAGCTAACTAAGTACAATAAATAGTACAGTGGAATAATATCTGACCGGAATGCCTGGTTGCAATGTTAGGATACACCTAAACGCTGAGACGCTGAAGAAGAAAGGATAAGAAGAAGATATCTCCTTATCATTTTTCTCTAATGATAAGCTGTCATTTGAGATATCTTCTAAGATATCATATAGATATCTTAGATTTATCATTTTTAGTAACTACCAAGCAAGGTCGGATAAAAAGTCGTGGCACCTCCCAAATATATTTAGTTATTTTTTAAAGGAATAATGCAATAACACAGCTACTAAATATTAAAAAATAAATAAATTAACAAACTCAAAAGCTCTCTTAGTTGTTTATGTCCTTCATGATGCAAGAAAATAATCTCATTATTAAATCTTAAAAAAACAAAAAAAAACAGTGCTGACATTTGAAAGGCATCACGTAAGTTTGAGACCGAGGGGTTGTGACCCCCCCCCCCCCCCCATTATGTACTAAATCTGCTCGTGATACCTATAAAACTATAATACTATACCTATTCATAGTTCGGATTTTTATGCTTTTAGGTACACATAATACACAATACAAATATAGCAAGCATTAAAAAACTTAATAAATAAACAGCGGGTAAATCTCCAAGTATTCAATTAGTTAAAATATTTAAATACATGCAAATTTAAGCTTCTGAAATGAATAAAAAAATAAGGAAAATTTACAAATAATATATTATAAACAATATAATGTATTAGATAAATTTGTTGTAAAATGTATAATATAATCTAAGGTTCTTAAATACATAAAAAATGTATAAATAATGTATTATAAATAATATAATGTATAATATAAATTTGTTGTTTGTTTATTTAACGTCCCTTTATGCCCCTAATCGGACGGTGCGGAAGGCTAATCGGTCCTAAATTTTGCCTTTCCAGGTATAATTAGGATAGAGATTTTAAAAGAGTAACTGACATCGTACAGGCTCGGGACCTCCATTTTACGCCCTATGCCGTCCATAGCCAGGGATTCTTTACTCTCTTTATAAAACCTTAGGGCCACTGCTGAACGCGAACCCGCTACCTTAATGTTAGTAGGTTGCTATGCTAACCACTACAACACAGGTGACCCCGATAACATAAATTTTATTTTGCTGATGGAAATTACACAAAACGCCACAAAAGAGCACATGAATGAAACATGTATATTTCAAAAGTTAAAAATATATAAAACATTTTTATTACTAAAATTATTTAACACAATAAAAACTGGTAATACTACTCGTTACTTGAAACAAGGATATTAGAAACTTATAATATAAAGTATAAAAGTATTTTAAAAAATAAATATTAATATGAAATAGTAAGACAGAAATTAACAAATAAAGAAGAGTAATCTTGTTCTGTTTAAAAAAAATATATGAAATAGCCATTAAAAACTGAAATGGCCAATTCATAGAAACTGAAAACCAACAATGAAAAAAATAAGCACTGATATTAATCAAAAAATAATTTCATATACGAAAAAAATTAACTATTTTCTTCTATCGACCAATACACACCCACGCCTCCCCCTAAATGTTTTTCTAGCACCAACGGTGGCTTCAATGTATTTTTTCTTTGACAGAATTCCTAAAAGTTTTTCTCTAGCTTTTAGAGTTAAAAAAAAAAATTATCATTACTAGAGCCAGCAAACATTGATGAATTCGAGGAAAGGGTTAGATAAAGGTGTGACACTTTATACATGCATGTAAACTACTACAAACGTATACGGGAAAGTTTGCTTGTCCATTTCAATAACATTGCAAAACCACTAACAACTTCCTAATGGACGGGAAAACAGTCAGATGTAATTAATAATAATTAAGCAAGTAATGAATAACACATTTGGTCAGTGTAAAACTATAGTGAACTAAGGGCCAAACCAATTTAGTACATTTTTATCTTTTTTATTTTAAATTACCTATTGTTATTATTTTAATCAAGGTTTTTAAATATAGAAGGCAAAATGAAATACACTGTACTTCAAAAGCAAAACAAGTGAACACAACCCTATTCCACAAAATATGGTGATAGGCTCTTAGTTCACTTTGTCATTACACCGACCATTTATAAATCATTACTAGTAATTATTAATTCAATTATCCTAAAATCGTATGTGGTTACGAGTTATTTCCACCAGCTTTAATCTGAAATATAATTCGCATTACTGTCATTCACCCTACCAAACTGTCATTCTAAGATGAGAGAAAAATGAATACGGCAAATAAAAAATTTACCAATTTCTTCCTACTTATTCTATGATTTTATTTATCAATAAGACCACTGAGGAAAGGAGAAAAGGCGTAATCGTTGGATGTAATGCTGGATCAGTACATTTTAAGTCCCCATTATCGGTTGTTCAACCTTATGGTTTATCTGCAAAACTTACTTCCTGCCCAAAAAAAAACTGATTGTTCGCTTATTCTTAGTCGTAGACAACTTTAAATGAGTTCTGAGCCTATATCCATTAAATCAGCATATAAATAATTGCTTTAGTGCTTGCCTTCGTATATTTTTCAAACTATCTCTGTTAAGCTCCTTTTTTTTTTATTGTATTTTTTATTCACCCCTTTCAATTAAATATTTGGTGACCTTACAGTTGTATGACTTATAAGCTCCAGCAAAGAAACAAACTATCAATTCCTTTCAAATTATTTGTAAATTGTGATCATTTACATTTTTTAACATTCTGTTAAATAACAGCAAAGCCTATTTCTTAAAATACGCTATGTATTTAGTCATTTGCTAAAAAACCTAAGCAGAAGATTTAACTAGATGAAGAAGGACTGGATAAAAAAAAATCAGTAAATTTAATTATGTTTTCAATTGATGCCTTATATTTTATAGATATGACTTCTTATTTTTCACTACGCATTTTATTCTGTGAAATATTTGAGGCTTATCAACTAGTGTAAAGAATATTGTTTGTTTTTTCTTGAATATTTCAATTTTTTTTCAGAACCTACAGTATTTAATTAAGTTGCTAATTAGCATCGAGCATCAAAAAGAATTATTCCTTACCTTTCATGTATAACTAACAATTTACACTTATATATTTCAGGCATTAAAAATGCCCATTTTTTGGCCAAGTGAGCCTTGATTGAAATTTTCAACTAAAGTGACTTGCTAACCATCCGAACTAAAAATCCTATCCCAGATTTATTTATGATTCTCGGAAGACTCCGCGTTTATACTTTTGTCTTTGTGAAGGTACTACAAATCTCGCATTTATTACCACCACCAGTATGATTCACACACACAGGGAATAGTAGGAAAGTTCTCCATTACAACTTAACTAAGATATCTTCACCGATACGTCTCGTCAAAAAAAATATCATTTTACTAAAATAAGCATTAGAAGATCATTACTAATTCAAAATTGGAAATAATTCAGAAATGGATCACTTTTTTAATCCACAACCAAAAATATTAAGATAAAAACATTTAGATGTCAGAGATCTTTGAAGGACCGGCTAAACCAGACTCATGACTTCTCCACGTATGCCTTTCGTGCAAAAAGTTCTGCAGATACTTTGCTACTTTTATGAATCCATCTCTGGCTGATATTGCCTTCATTGTCGTGTTGAACTACAGTGGTTGCACATCTTAACCTCCTTGCTTTCATATCATCAGTGTTATTGGCTGACCAGGTTTCATATTTTTTTACAATATAATAGCATGATATATGAAGGCTTTAGTACAAACAGTTTTTACTTTGGAATTTATGTCCTGTATCCACTCATTAAAAGTAATTTAAAGAAAAAAATCGCTGTATATTTAATATTCCTCAGTTACAATTTGATATTTACCACTATTTCTTACCTATTATTTTTTATTCCTTTCTATATAGACCGTGATTTCATAATCATTAAGCTGTTACTTCCCATCTTCGTCACCTTGAAATTTCAAACTTTTCGCTGAGTGGTTTTTGCTGCCCAGGACAGTGATAGCCTCAGGAAGATTGCCATCAGCCGTTATCCGAAAGGAGCCATTTGTTAAGAAGAGATCACCTGATAGTCTGTCGCGAGGACGTTGATGAATGGGCTGATCCGCGCCGGGTACATGTAGGTTGCACCATCCGACACCGGCGTGCCCAGAGGCTGTGTGGACTTGAACCCGCATCGAAGGAAGCCTAGCCTACCTCTTGAAGAGGTAGTGATAGCAAGGCCTTCAGAACTCTATCACAGATAGCAAGCAAGCTTGTACCTGAATTCTTCGACACACACTCAAACATTAATAAGTAAAGTTGTACCAAGTACCAAAGAAGGAAGAATCTATCTTGTTTCCGCCTTCCTCGCAATCCGAGGATATCTTTTATAATTCGAAAGAAAAGGCTCCGAGCCTATCCACCTGTTATCGTTAATTAAATTCGAATAATATAAAGGTTACCAACCACCCATTAAAAAAGACCAATAGCCGAGGTGTTGTGACTTCTTAAAGCGTTTTATGTTCGTAAAAATCAAAAGATACCAACATATTTTTGGATTAGATTTTTTTGGAGGATATTTTCCGACATTTATAAAACAAACCACCTTGGGATATTCTCTGTATTCAACTTTTCAACATCCTTTAGAAAGCTATATGAATACTCTTCCAAACCACATCAACAACTTTAAGATTTATTAATTTATCTTTACCTTTTTTTTATCCCTTGTTCTAATCTATTTTCGAATATTTGTGTGACATTTTGTGTAGTCCACAAAAACCCTAAATCTCAGTCAATTTCCCTTTGGATCTTGTAATTAATTAACGGTACCGGGGAAATAATATGAAATGTGTGTTATGTAGCTTATTATAAGGCTTTAGATATTAAATATTACAAACTATAATGTTATGGCTTAAGGGCTAAGGCCCTAAACATAACAAATAAATAAATAAATCTGTTGAATTAAAGAGCAATAGGGGAATTGAATTTGTGGGTTTGAAATGCAGAAAATCAGCACTTCATTGGCCGGGAATTGGACAAAAATGTCTTTTTTAATGGACATATGGATGTCCACTATGGTAAGGTGTCCATTAAGAGGATTTTTACTGTTCTACAGATAATAACATGAGATATAATATCCAATAATTGCAGAACATTAATGACAGATGGTCAACTAACTGAGTTAAAAAGTGATTAGGAAGTCATGAACTGATATCTAATAGGCCTGTTAAAAATTAAGAGATATGGCAAATCTGTTCAGAGAATCGAGATGGCAAACTCTCTGGCGAGGAAATAGAAATATGGCAATAGGAGTACTGTAATTCAAAACGTAAACAAATAATATTACGGTGGAACCGTGTTGAAGTTATCACAATTTTTGTTTGTTGCTTATTTGTCACAAAAAAATAAAATTGAAAGCCCAAGGTGAGAAAAAAATTTGATTTCTATGAAAATTCGTATTTCGGAGGCGGGGGAAGGTTGAAGTTATCACAATTTTCATTAGTCATGAGGAGCGGAAAACGTATGTCTACTTCATGTTTCATTTTTTTTTTTTTTTCTGTTGACGCAGTGGGCCTACTGAGACCTGTCGCCACGCGATGTGGTTCTCACAGACCTTTGTGTTGCAAGCGGGAGACAGCCTGGAGGAGATAGCCCAAACCTCACATTGCTGCAGGAAGCTCAAAACTCCATAATCAATCCCATTTGAGCCAATTGAAGCAGACCGTCCTTGTATCGAACCCCCGGACGGCTACTCACACATTCTGGAAAACCACACAGCGATCCTCGATTAGATGCACGGGGAAGGTTTATCAATTCTACCCCCGGTCGGCATGAGTCTTCTCCAATAGGCTGACGGGCCTCACATGCCCGGAGGGGGGTTTGGTTGCAGGTGGCATTCGTTAACTCCCGCCGCTTCACTAGCGCAAACACCAGCGTTGCCTGATAGTGGTAGTAGGTGAACTAAAATCCGCCAAGTCGGGACTCGAACTCGTGCCTCTTTTTACCTTCAGGGTTTCGACACGACACGCTCGTGAGCGTACCACGCTTTAACCCACACAGCCACTATTGTGTATTATGTACAATTTATGCAAACCAAAAATGCATTATTCCTGCTTTTAGGCAGGAGTAATAAACCTAAGTTTCTGCATCGAATCCCATTTTAGTAACCTTTTGGTTTTCAGTAAAAAAAATCATATTTCGCATATAGCTATAGTATCAGTAGAATGTTTAAACAAGTTTAATATTTTTAAAACTGAATTTTTAAAATTCAGTGAAAATTTTTAACCCAATTTTTTTTTTTCTAGGTGATGAAGTGATGGAGAGAGGACGGAGGTGGCTCTTACTGGTAGTGGCCTGTGTGTACCCCAGTTCGGCAGCCATCGCCAGTCACAACATGACGGTATAGTTTATATATATTTAATTTAGTAATATATTAATAATTAAATATCAATTAATAATTAAAATATAAATAGAATATAATAATTACATTGATAAGTATCTCTATATATATAAGAGGCTTTGTCCTGACTGACAGAATTAACGCAGAGCAAAAACTACTAATGATAGAAACTTGAAGTTCGGAATTTAGATTTTAAACGCTAACCACTAAGAAAGGAATTTCAAAAATGTAACCCCTAAGGGGCTTAAATGGCGAAATTGTCGTTTAACTCTAACGGTAATCTATTGTTGAGATATTAAACCATATGTTTTTTATTTGAATATCGATTTAACGTTACAATATTATTAAAATAGACATTTACCTAAAATATGGCTACTGATTATTTAAATATTAGTGGTAATGAAATTATGCACACTGTGATTCCTATGATTGGGGATGGTGCGTGTTTATTTCGATCTCTTCTCCATTTATTTAAGAGGCTTTGTCCTGACTGATAGAATCAATGCAGAGCAAAAACTACTAATGATAGAAACTTTAAGTTCGGAATTTAGATTTTAGGTAACCGCTAAGAAAGGAATTTCAAAAATGTAACCTCTAAGGGGTTTAAATGGCGAAATTGTCGTTTAACTTTAACGGACACCTATTTTTGAGATTTTAACCCATATGTTTTTTTTGTTTTTTTTATGTATTAAATAGACATTATCATTAAAATAGACATTCACATAGAATATGGCTACTGATTATTTAAATATTAGTGGTAATCAAATTATGCACACTGTGATTCCCATGATTGGGGATGGTGCGTGTTAATTTCGATCTCTATCATATATTATCGAGAATTCTCAAGAAAAATGTCATTTTCGGCAAATTGTAGTATAACATGTCATACAAATTTTCTGTGTTTACTCAAAATGATTACTGTAACAATTATTCTGGTTTCAGTAGTTATTACACTCATATGTCTCAGCATTCAACCCATGCCGGATTTGTGGAACTAAACGGCAGCTGGGGAATTGTTTCCTTACCTTTTTGAAGTATATCGCTATGATGAGCTTTATGCGGTATTTGGCAATAATTCTAATCCCTCGAAAAGACTACGTTTTACTGGTACGCTATGTAATGGCCATTTTGGCGTTTGTGAAGCTCTACTACCGCAACTTTCTGAGGAGAAGAAGCAAGTTAAAAGGCGACATGTCAGGTACAGCAATACAACACGGAAAGACCAATTAAAATCAGCTAAAAAAAGTTCGGAATTTAGGTTTTAAACGCGATGTAGGTAACCACTAAGAAAGGAATTTCTAAAATGTGACCCCTAAGGGATTTAAATGTCGAAATTGTCGTTTAACTCTAACGGACACCTATTTTTGCACTTCGAGAAACAATATCTAATTTGGACTCATTTTAAAGATCTTGATACGAAGAGTTTAACTCGTAAGCTCTTACGGGACATCGAAAACCATGTTTTAAAGCCTAAAAATGAAGCTTTCATGAGGAATAAACAAGTTTTTATTTCGGCTGTTTTAGTGAACTCTCCATTGCGCGCCTCCCTCTCTTCTACCGAGCCGGCAGCTTCCCCTTCCAACATTCCACCTCCCGGAAGCTCCGATTCTACTAAATCTCCTTAACATCAGTTAACATATTATATTAAATCAATACCAAGAATGATCACAGAAGTGATTTTAAAGGCTCGCGGGCGAAGCCGCGACGGGGAATGCTAGTATTCTTATAATTTAGTTCATAGCTTATAAGCCTATATTTGATTATGCAAGGGCATCTGAAGGATTTCGTCTAGGGAGAGGTGGGGGGCAGGCTGGTAAAATTTCCATTGTAAGGCTTAATTAATTGTAAAAATAAAACTTATTGAGATTTAAAAGTTAAAATATATGTGTGTAATGCTTAATAGTAGTAAACGAATACGAATTTATTTAGGTTTCGTTTCGCAAAATTTCTAGGGGGAGGGGGGGGGGGGGGCAGCCCTCCACTTCTCCCCCCTCGCGGACGTCCATGTTACATGGTGTCGAAATCGGGATAATGGATTAATAACAATTAATCTAAAATAGATTAGATTAATTGTTAATCGACTATTAATTAGTTTAGATTAATTGTTAAACATGATTAATGATCAATATTAACAATTAAAGTTCGATTAATTGTTAATACTAATCATTGGGATTAATACCAAGCTAGTTTAGGCCACACTTTATAAGTCTAATAATGTACGTAAGTTATTTTAGATTAAATAAAAATCGGCCATAATAGTATGTTTCTTTTGATTCGAACATTTTAACTGAAACAAATATTAAATATTTTCTTATTTAATTTGTACTACAATATGGTCTCTTTTTAAACAAACAATAAAATGGCCTTTCGTTGAAATATTCAAGGGTGAATACCGAAAAATAGATATTTTTAACTTATTCCATTTACCAATGTTAGGCTCACATGGCCTGACAAGAGATAATTACTATCTTCCTGGAATTTATATATTTATTATAATTATATTGCTACTTATAACTTATATAGCATCATTAGCATCAACAGGGGAAAATTTAGTTGTTTATTACAAATGAATATATAACACGGTTGTATAATGACAAAACGAATGGTGTAATTCTTCCCATAAGGTCATACTGACCAGTATTTAGGTACGACCTAAATGCGGACGACCGTTGCAAAATGTCAAGGTGAATTTAAATGACATCCAGGATGGGCAGTTTGGCTTGACACTTCCGGCAAATTGTGAAGATAAACCACTTTATGTGAAACATATCATACGAGCCTGTATACTTCCAGTATCGAAAAAGATGAGAGTGTAAGAAAATAATTAACTGAATCTCACTCTAGTATAAGTACCTATGTAAACATAGCAATACTAGAAATAAAAACAATCCCAATAATATAAATAAATTCAAAAAATAAAAATTAAATAAATGAAGTGAATGATAAAAAAATAAAACCGAGGCATATGTTATTTTGTTAGCATGAACAAAATGGTTAAGAAAAATATAAATATCATCGTTGAAAGTAATTAATGTAAGGATTTATCGCAATCCCTGCAACAGATGCCATTGAATGGTAACAGTTATGTCCAAAAAATTTAGTAAATGGGTCTTACTTCAAATTCTTGTCAAATTTTCTAATGTTCAACTTTAATTGTTAATGGTCTATTAGTACTACTACTAATCGGACGATTCTCTTTTTGGGACATAGCATTGGCTTTTGAACTTGGACGTTTGTTCGAAATAAATACAAATTATTCTATGTATTGTGAAAAAAATATTACAGTGCATTTTTAAAAAACGAATTTTAAAAAATCTGGTGCGTGCGCGCAACACATAACTTTCACTTACCAACTTGCTTAGATTAGAAATTGATGTGTTTTGTTGATTGCCACTTCTCAAAGTCACACATTTTTCCACATTTATTTCTTATTTTTGTTTTTATTTGCTCTGTAAAAAACACTATTTTATTTTATTATTAAATAAAAGTTATTACTTGTGATACTTTGGCAATGCAAGCATAATACTCCAAGTAGTCTGATTTTATAATTCTCTATTTAGTTGTTAAAAACTTCATTTAGTTACCATGAAACAAATAATTTCCATTAAATGAACAGAACAGCTTTAATTATGAACAATGGTCTGCCATTAATGGCGTACTCCGCACGCGAGGGCTCAACGTGTTTTATGAGTTGATGGAATATTTTACTTTTTTTTTTCCTCTGTATGTTTACTTGATTTTTTTCATATTTCATATTTAGCCATTACTTATTTTTAGGCCTAACGAGAGACAGTTAATTTCTCCATATAAACAAAAACAAAAGTACTTAATAGGGAAACAAAAAGGCCCCTTCCCCATTAATGGCCCCTCAGAACATTTTAATAATGACAAAGCTTACCTGATATTAAAGAACACCTAATTTTCATTAAACATGACGAATTTGATATAAATCGTTTGATCCGTTCTGGATAAAATTGAAAAAAACGTAAAAATTAGACAAACTTCAGTAAATAATGTACCCTCTCCGTTTGACCAATTTTGATTAAATTTTCGCTGTCGCATCGTGGGCATATACATACATCAAAAACCCAGTTTCTTCAAACTTTGAGTAAATAAAAAAAAAACACGTGAAAATGAGACAAAATTTATTAAGTAAAGTACCCCCTCTGGTTTATCAATTTTGATGACATTTTTACAGCTATATCTCGGGCATATTAATAGATCAAATACTCAGTTTAATCAAAAGCGTTAGAGCCGTTTTTGAGAAAATCGAAAAAAAAAAAAAAAACGTAATAAGTTATTAAATAAAGTATTCCCTCCGTTTGACCAATTTTGATGAAATTTTTGCTGTCACATCGCGGGCATATACTTAAACTACATACCCAATTTCAGGTTCGCACGGTTTATAGTTTTTGAGCTAGTCAGTGCACACTGACCATTTCGTGGGACCTGGTTTTTTTGGACTCAGGGGACCCTAAAACGTGTATTTCCGTTGAAAACCGGAAGTCGAAATTTTTCACGATCGCAATATTTTCCCTTGCTGTATTTTTCATAAATAGGTAAGAGAAAGTAATTATTATATATTTCATATATAGGTAAGTGAAAGTAAAAATGTATATGTGAAAAATAACATGATGTGTATTATATATTCAAGCTTATATTAAAAATATAATAAAAGTAATAATAAATCAGAAGTGTTAATATTAGTTTTATTATGTTCCTTAACAAAACAGCTTTTAGTCTAATTTATTTATTTATTTAATAAGAAACTTCATGAAAATAATTTTGGCCTATCTGTGACGAATACATATCTTAATATCCGATAATTTGATAATAAAAAGAAGATGAAATAATTATACATAATATAAGTATAGATAATTAAACATGCTATAACGACTCATAACTAACAAACAGTGGACAAACAATGATCCCCTAAGAATGTTTTTACACTAAATCACTGGGATATATCCGCGTAAAAAGAAACATGGCTCTGCTGATATCTCCATAAATATGTCGAGGAGCTTAAAATGCAATGGATGAGAGATCTCCCTACGTAAACAATCCAAGTATTTTATTGGATCGAGCCAGGGAAGAAGTACCTACTGCTTGGCGGTTTTCTTCCGCATGCCTTAAGTGCAATTTTTTCTTATAAAATCGCCATAAAAATAGACGTATGTAAATATTTGAAGTTAAAAAAATAAAAAAAGATAATTGAATCGGTTTTGTGATCGACAATTTCCGAGTTTCCACTTTTTTAGCTTTCATTTCTTTAATATTGACTAATCCGTATCTTTTAAAAGGGCATCTTTGCTGCCCTCTCTTCCCTTTAAATGAAGAGGCGTAAATCCTTAAAGGTTATTTATTTTTCTCCAAGCTGGATACAGCGCAATGACGCCATTTCAACAAAAACGTTTTCAATTATATAATATATAATTCCATTGGTAAAATTTTTTCTTCAAATAGTAATCATAGCAATTAAACTATCATTCCCATAACATTCTCTTTTTTGATTCAATGAAACAATTTAGTTTAGTAATTGTTCATTTTTAGTTGAGATAGAAGCTTTAACTGTAAGATTCTAAAATCATAAAATATGTCAAGAATTATTATAAAAATTTTTGGAATAAATAATATTTTGTTCCTTCTAAAAATAATTATTTAGTAAATATTAAGAAGGCATTGACTCACGCGTCGCTATTGATTGAGTCGTTGAAGAGCGATGCGAAACATTAAGATTAACACGCCCTTTGCTCTAGCTTGCATTTAATCTCTCGAGTAATTGGATCCTAGATGACCTTCTAGTACTGCAACGAACTTGGTCGATTTGTCAACGGATATATTTTTTATACAATTACCATTTTTATTCGATGATAATAAATAAATAAGAGAGTGACAGCAGGTTTTATGTAAAGCCGTTAAGAAAAAAATAATTAAAATGTACAAATCATATTGAACTATTTAATAAATTATTATTATGGTTCTGCAGGATAAGTGTTATATTTTGTCAGTTTTACTGATGAAAATACATCTTATGATGATGTGCAATAAAAAATTGACAACCTCAACAATTCTGTGAGAACAAATTTTGAAATGTTTGCTGTCATGTAGTAATATTTTATTTTCTATGAAAAAGAAATTTTCCATAGAAGAATATTCTATTTTTAATACACTTTTTTTTAACCTTATTTTTAGTGTACAAGCCCGTAATAGCTGTAGAGATAAATTACTATAGAGCCATAATGCAGGGGCTAGGTAATATCCTTAATGTGACAGTAATGGAGGGCAGCTGACAGGGTACTTTCAGGCTCAAACGGAAAATCGATCCAGGGCAGGTTTCTTAGGGAAAATGCACTTCGTTTCCTTTTAATATTTAATTGCTAACAAATTGCAGCCTAGATTTGAATTAATAATTCAATTAGGTTGGTTGTAAAACATCACTTATTCAAGTTCAAAAATTATACTTATATAAAACGTTTTCGCTTTATTGATTAAAAAACGCATTTATTAATACAATACATTTTCATTGCCCATCGATTTTCATAAAAGTCTTAATAACCAGAGAGCAGCTTCCTTTCCCGTATAAAGTAAAGATTTGCGAGACATAAAGACAGAGGAATAAAAAATCTGGTGCGTGCGCGCAACACACAACTTTCACTTACCAACTTACTTAGATTAGAAATTGACGTGTTTTGCTAAATATCATTTCCCAAAGTCACACATTTTTCTACATTCATATCTTATTTTTGTTAATCGTTAAAGCCGTTTTTGAGTAAATAAAAAAACCCGTGAAAATGATACAAAATTTATTAAGTAAAGTCCCCCCTCCCGTAGATCAATTTTGATGAAATTTTTACAGTCGTATCTCGGGCATATAAATACATTAAATACCAAGTTTGATCAAAATCGTTAAAACCGTTTTTGAGTAAATAAAAAAAGCACGTGAAAATGATACAAAATTTATTAAGTAAAGTCCCCCCTCCGGTTGATCAATTGTGATGAAATGTTGGTTATCACATATTTGGCATATAAATACATCAAATACCAAGTTTGATCAAAATCGTTAAAGCCGTTTTTGAGTAAACAAAAAAAAACACGTAAAAATGATACAAAATTTATTCAGTAAAGTCCCCCCTCCGGTTAATCAATATTGATGAAATTTTTACAGTCATATCTCGGGCATATAAATAGATCAAATGCTCAGTTTAATCAAAATCGTTAGAGCCGTTTTTGAGAAAATCTAAAAAAACGTAAAAAGTTGTTAAATAAAGTACCCCCTCCCTTTGAACAATTTTGATGAATTTTTTGCTGTCACATCGCGGGCATATACATACACTAAATACCCGATTCCAGCTTCCCACGGTTTATAGTTTTTGAGCTAGTCTGTTCACACACACACACACAGACACACACACACACACACACACAGACCATTTCGCGGGACTTGGTCATTTCGACTCAGGAGGCCCCAAAACGTGTATTTCCGTTGAAAACCGGAAGTCGAAATTTTTCACGATCGCAATACTTCCACTTACTATATATTTCATATATAGGTAAGTGAAAGTAAAAATCAATTAATAAATAAAGTATTAATAAATAAAAAAAAATTATTAAAAAATAACTTTATAGACATACTAGTAATATTTATTTGATAACTCAACCTGAAATTTCGATGACGTATGGAACGTTAAAATAAAATTCCTGGTGGAACAGCCTCTACTCGGTCATTTATTTTAGTTATGGTCTAACCCTCTGGACTTCCACTGATATCCACAGTGTCGCTTCTGCAAACAGGTTCAATTTTCTGCAATTTCTTTCGAGTTTTACACTCTAAGCAGTATTGGTAAATAATCTATCATGAAATAGTATGGTGTAAAATTCATCATATAGTCAGCAAAGAAAAAAAAAAGAGCTATTTAATTTAATGCACCTTTACATGCAACATGAAACCTTTAAAATCTCATAGATCCCATTACAGTTGAAATTACCACTTCTTTCGATACCGCTTCAGCAAGTCACAAAGCCAATCTGCAGCTTACTTAAAAGAAAAGCCAAGAGTACTGATGACTCCCAAGAGGTTCCGGCAAATGCATAAGAAAGAACGAGTGTCCTATGCAATTTGTTGTAACAGTATGTTTTGCGTGTCATGTACAACGGGACATAATATACAACAAGCTAAGATCATAAATACAAAATCCCTCTTAATCAATCCGATTATTTCTCCGCACGTTAAAAAAAAAATCACAAAGTTACTAAAAACATTGCTGGAGCTGAAGAGTAAAAACAATAAACCACTAACACATTTCTGGATGTTGCCCGGCATTTGATAAAGTCTGGCGCCGAGGGCTTATCAATGTAAATTTTAAATGTAATAACAGACTCTCCTAGATAAATAAATGATCTCTACATTCAGCTTTACAAGAATTTATCAACAAATAAGCATTCTACTCCCTATTCTTGTTTTGATAATAATTTTCACCAAAATAAGAGCTCTCTGGCAAACGATTTAACTGCGTCATCTCATTATGATGCAACCGAAAAAGAACTGGATGAGGAAGCTCTTTTTCGGAATAAAGAGACTAAATCATGACCAGTATCTTGTTACCAACCTTCCTCATATTGAGCATCAATTACATTTGGTTATTACCACTCACACATTGAATAAAATAATTTAAACATTATATAGCGCATCTAAAATTTGGAACGCGTAATTTAGTTATAATAAGTTTTTGAAACTATATCTTCAATCACTATACCATTATGGCAGTAAACAGCCTTGAAGTTAGAGATGTTTCTTTAAAGAAATAAATTATTTTATTATTTAATTTATTATATATAGCATTACTATAATTTAAGCTCCTGGTAACATCCGTCACAGAGACTTTTACCTTTTTGTGCTTACCACTTTTATAATTCATGATTTTAGCTTTAAATTTAGTTTATTGTTGATAATTATGAAATAAGAACACTATTTATAGTTTTTTTTATGATTTTATTAACAGCAAGGTCAATAATAATCAATAAACATGTTTGAACAGTCCTACATAACCGGATTTAGTGTGTTTAATATTCCACTACTTCTTAATTTATCGAAAGAACTTAACAAGTAATAAATTATATATTTTAAACACATTTAAGAAAGTTGACGTATTGGACGTAGTATACATATAAATATAAATACAAGTATATTGGACAACAATATACATATAAATAAACATAATAGAGAACCTAGAATCTAGATGCATGTATTAAAAAAACTGTGAGAGTAATATCCGCGTGACGGAGCATACTTTTTTTAATAGGTGAAATTTTAGTGTAGATTAAAATGACTCTCGTTGGAAAAAAAAACACAACATAGGCAAATAACAGAATGAATCATAAATAGAAGATGGAGATCCCAAACTAACAATGTGGCCACCGTAGTGTGAAAAGTTTTAACTCTACCCGTCAATAAGTCGGATACTACCGTTAAACGTTTAAATGAAAAACGTCATTTAAGTTATATTTGTCTCTAAAAATTGTGAGGGATAAATAATGAAAATTTAAGAAATTATGCAAACTAATGCTCCAACATTCATTACAGGCATTGACATCGTTTATACCCAATAATGTACTTATTTTCTCATTATTAAAATTTATTAGCCGCAGTAAGCAGAGAAAAGTTTAATAATAACCATTTATAATAATGTTTCAAAAAGACATTCGTAAACAGTAGTCTTTCGAAGCTGAACCTGAAGGAACCCACAATTTTAAAAAAATCTGATGAAATCAGTCGATATCTTTTTTTTTATTCAAACTGTTATCTGTGATAAAAGAAAAAAGATTATTTTTAATTGTTTGTGGTTTATGAAAAAACAGATTATGTATTTATCTTTATTTGACTCGTGGAATAATAAAAAAAAAAAATTATTTAAAAATCATTACCTATGTTTCACGATGAATTTGGCGCAGTTCTAGTTACTAATCCATGACATTAAGTTAAACCCCTAATTCGGGTAAAGAAGCTTCACTTTAAAAAAATGCAAATTATAGGTATGCATATAGAAATTATTACGTAGTGAAACTGCCACCCGAAACGAATTTGAAAATTTCAAATTAATATCAAACTTTTCATTAGGCATCATAGCACTTA
The DNA here is from genome assembly GCA_911387785.2 of Aelia acuminata. Lineage (NCBI taxonomy): Eukaryota > Metazoa > Arthropoda > Insecta > Hemiptera > Pentatomidae > Aelia > Aelia acuminata. Next base: position 182,450,540 of record OU426978.1, on the reverse strand, counting down.
AGAACTTGTGAAAAATAATAAAATAACTTTATTAAAAAGGTATTAATGTACCTTGTTAAATTAAATCATAATTTATATTATTTTTACCTTATTTTTCTTCATACCTCTATTCACGCCTGCCAGCAATCACCGACCACCAGCTAATGTGATGGGATAAAGATTTTAATTTGATAGGCATTTTTGATATGAGGAAGGAAATGTCCAACAGCATCTCTTTCCAGGCTCGGAATTAATTCAGGATAGGAGGTCCCTCATCCAGCTTCATTCAACCGCCTTCTAACGGGCATGTCAGCCGTGTGCCCGTGCAATTTTAACATAAAGTGTGAATGAAGAGTTCGTAGGTGTTGATCGATAGTTGGTTTTAGTAAGTACGTATGTAGAGTTTTGTTTCTTACTTACCGGGGCAGGTCTGTTAATTAATATTATAATTCTAAAAGATGTACATTTTAGACAATTATTTAATAAATTCTAATTGATGAAATAAATTTACGAAAATACTTTCTACTCAAATAATCAACAAGTCACTTCCCAATATACAGTACCTATAGGAAATATTGACCATGAAGAGAACAGAAGTTATACCTTCGTGAAACTTTCGTTTTGACTGCGTTAATAAAAATTTATTCGATTCGTATTATGATTCGAGATCTGCAGAGCCCACTGAAATTATAATGTGGCAACCCCCCTTCAAAAGGCGTTAAGGCTGTGATATAAGTACGTATATAATCAGTATTAAGAGGTGATCGAATTTTATGTTAAATGAGGGTCATATAAGTATGTTATAAGTAAGCCTATTTTCAAGAATCTGTAGCTAAACATGAGAAATATTTAATATACTTAATAGTCACAAAACTTACAAGAAAATTAACAAATAAGTGGGCGGATCTACATTTATTATATAACTTCAAATATTACTACAGATATGTATTTTACAGCAAAAGCTGTTTTTTTACCTATAATCTGTAATATCCTTATATTTTTGATGGTATGATCTTGAAAATGGTCTCATTAGATTCAGAAGCATAGATACTATCAACAATGATGCATATAATTGCAGAAAAATTTATTTGCACTTTGCTCTCCATTTTAACCTCCTCAAAAAAGTGGTTGTTCCCCTTTAATTTGGGCTGACTCTGCAGATCTCGAATCTAAACTACTAAGAGTTATGACCAAAGTTCTATGAAGATAGTCATTTTGTTCCGATCTTCGTCTATTTTTCCTTTACAAATACTTCATCGAGAGTTCGATCCATGCCGAAGAGTGACGGCTAGGTTCCACACGTCTTCAAGGAAGACGGTGGGAGCGTTGCCAGTTCTTGCCAAACGTACGACTTTAATTTTCTAGGGTGAAGGCAGACACACGCTATAAAGTTCAACAGCTGTTGAGATTTACAGTACATTCCTTTTGATCTCAACTTTTGTTTATGTAGTTATATATTTTGATGTGCCTTTGTCAATTTTCTTTTTTCTACTGGTTTTTATACCGTTCATCTTGTTTGTAGCAATGCCATCCAAAATAAATCAGAAACAAAATTTATTATATAAAGTAAAAGTGGGAAATTTCAAGTAAGTTATGTGAACAAAAAATCTAGTGCAATGCACGCAACAAACTTTCTATTAATAATTATAATTAAATATACTAATAATTATAATGATTAAAAAACTTGGCTGTCGTTAGTTATATTCTCATTATTTTTTTTTTTAAAGGGAACCAACTGACTGGTTACGCAGCATCTTATTTCAAAAGTGTTTTTTTTACACCCTTTCTGTCGATAAATCGTATATATCGATTAACGACCCATAATAAGCTAAACATAATTTTCGGATATTTTCTCTTGAGCCCAAAAAACGATAGCGATTACTGTTAAATTAGGAGCAGTTAATATTTCACTGTTAAAATCTATTTTGACCCTAACGTTTATAAGCTAAGTTTAACTATTAAAAGGCAACTAATGCCATAGGTTTTTTTTTTTTTTCAACCTAAAATACTGGTTTAAATATTTTTTAACCGACTGATTAGAGATATGGAAAATTTCCTAATGCCCATAAATAGGAGATTAAAAAGGCGCTGGATGAGAGATCTCTTTCGTTAAAAATCCAGATTACCTGAAACAAGTCAGTGAAGAGGAACTGCTCGGTGCCTTCCTTCCCCATACCTAACATGCCTTTATTTAATTAGCACAGCGCACATTTGCTGATTGTCTAAGTTTGTTGACAGGCGCAAATTAAATTATGTTCTCTTATGCTTTCTCTCACTAAAGATTAAGCATATTGTATTTATCATAATCTATTATACGCCATGTGGTTTTAAATGTCTCTATTTAGTTATAATGAAAATTCCATGAAGTCAACATGGAAACAAATAGTTTCCGCTAAGTAATATGAAAGTAGAAATTTTTTCATCCATATCAGTTAACTTCTACCAATTCTAAATAAACTAAATATTATTCTTTCTACATTTTTCACCTTTCTAACAGGAAATGAAAGTTTTCAACTGGTGGCAACATTCATCTTATTTTCTCCTTAATTTGATAATCAAATTCTTTCATATTATATATTTAACCATTTATTGTTACTAAAAGTAATGAAAGACTGCTAATTACCTACTCCTAATTCATAAAATAAAAGGTATTTTATTGGAAGTAATTTTTCTTCACCGTTCAAGCTCTATCGGACTAATTCTATGATTAAAAACACCTTTCTGATATTAAAGTATACTTAATTCTCATTAAATAGGGCGATTTTTATCAAAATCGTTTGATGAAATCATAAAACAGGTAAAGTTGAAAGTGCCACCTCTTGTTATTCAATTTTGATTAAACCTTTTCCTGTCACACAAAGGCATAGGTATGCCTACAGCATATATCTAATTTCAGTTTCATACGTCTTATCCTATTTGTTCTTGTCTGTTCACATACACTCCAATTGGATGTGTTCCCTTGCACACAAAAAACCAACAAATAAACTTCTTTTTTTTTCTTCCACCCGTCTGCCTTTCAGCGTGGGGGTGCTTCCAGCCATTTGTGCCATCGCGTCTGATTTTATTTACCATTTAGTTATGTATGAAACAAATAATTTCCATAAGATGAACAGAACGTCTTTAATTATAAAGAATATTCTGTCATTAAATGCGTACTGCGCATGCGTAGGCTCAACGTTGACGGAATATTTTTATTTTTTCCTCCTGTATATGTTTATATGATTTTTTCATAATACATATTTAGCCATTTCTTATTTTTAGGCCTAACAAAAGACAGATAATTTCTCCATAGATACAAAATCAAAGGTAACTTACAGGAAAACAAAAAAAGCCCCTTCCCCCTCAAAACATTTTAATAATGACAAAGCTTACCTGATACCAAAGAATACTTAATTATCATTAAACATGACGAGTTTAATCAAAATCATTAAAGCCTTTTTTGAGCAAATCGTTAAAAACGTAAAAATGGGAAACAAAGTTATGAAATAAAGTGCTCCCTCCGTTTGATCAATTTTGATAAAATTTTATCTGTCATATCGCGGGCATAAACATACATCAAATACCAAGTTTGGTCAAAATCGTTAGAGCAGTTTTTGAGAAAATTGAAAAAAAGTTAAAGAAATATAAAATAAAGTGCCCCCTCCATTTGACCAATTTTGATGAAATTTTTGGTGTCACATCACGGGCATAGGCGAGCGCAAGCGACGGTGCTGCTACTTTGAGGACCTAGAAGGAACTAGAGAAACGGGGATAGAAGCCGTGCAATAGACTGGAATTCATAGGTTTTTTGCCGTTTTTAATTTATTTTTCCATTATTAAAACCCGATTGAGCAAAAAATTGTTGGAAAAATGTCTAAAAGGTATTGCTCGGTCCCTCAGTGTTCAATTAGAAAATCAAAAGACGTGTCATTCCCTTTCATTTCCAAAAAATAAAAAGATTCTTAAAGAATGGATTGTAAAATTAAGAATAGATAAGCCTGTTTCGAAACATATGACGATATGTAGTCTTTATTTTAAAGAAAGAGACTATATTTATCCAGGTAAATATTAGTATTTGACATTATATTATTCCAAAATGCTAGTTTTATGCAAATAACATTGAGACCATAGTGTCATAGATTTGTTTTTCTTTTTTAATTTTCCCCATTCTTCTATTACATCCGTTGTTCTTAATTGTTCCATGTTCTCAATGCGAAGCCTGAAAGTTTTGAGAAATAAATAAATAATATGACAAAGAATCTAAGCTGTCATAACAATGATTGTGTGAATAGGTAATTAATGTTATTACTAACCGAAAAACGTCTAGTAAAGTTACAATGATGTGTTTGCATTTACCAGAACTACCAGCTTTACATGTACAATGACAAGAAAATTGCTTATTATTAATAATACATTTGATTTCCACTTTTATTTGATGGGACAGTCTTTTAAGATTGCTAGTTTAAAGGCACGAGGCTTGTAAAATAACTGTTTTTTTATTTTTAGATATTACTCCACATGTAAATATGTGGTTAGGACCAAGAATAGCCTGCCCATTAATTATTGGTCTTTTAAAATTACCAATTATCTCTATCACATCAACTAGGTCTGACACCTTTCTTTCCGACATTTTGCAAAACTACTAGCGCACTCTATATTCGATTGCGCCCGCCTATATACAAACACTAAATACCCAATTTCAGGTTCGCAGGGTTTATAGTTTTTGAGCTAGTCTGTTCACACACACACACAGACAATTTCGCGGGACTTGGTTATTTGGACTAAGGGGACCACAAAACGTGTATTTCCGTTAAAAACCGGAAGTCGACATTTTTCGCGATAGCAATACTTCCCCTTACTAGGGTAACTGTACCATAAGTTGACAGCGGTCCAATAGTTGAAATTTTGCACAGAAAGTGTGAATAATAAGATTCAGGGTTGATTATTTTGGTTCAAAATTTGTCGGTAATTTGCCAAGTTAGACTAGTTAGCTGTGCTGCCATCGACATTAGTGTGATGAAAACTCAAGCTTATTTGTGAGAGGTTGTAAGGGCGTTTTTTCTAGTAGCCTGAAAACTTGGTTTCTGCTACCCTGTTTCATTAAGATGGAAGTCGAGTTAAAGCTTTTTAGTTGGTTTATTTTTGTTCAATTATTTTTTAACTACTTTAATGATATTCATTAAGTTCATGGGAATCATTTGATATTCTTTTCGATTTATTTATACAATGTTTTGGGGCTTAAATGTGGGTGTCAACTATTAGAACAAAAATTAATACTGACATTAATATTAACATCGATGTCAACTATTGGTGTTTTATGATTGTTGCTATATGGTATCTGTATTATTCTTAATTGGATGACCTCATTTTTCAGTTTAATTTTTTTTCTTTTGTCTATTAAGTTTTTGTGTATAAAGTAATTAAATTGTGGAAATGTTATATGTTTCGCTTCAATTTTGAATAGTTTATAAATAAAAAATGATTAACTTTTATGGCAGTACTTATTACCTAATATTCTCCTTGGGAAATTAAAAAATAATGTAATTGTCAACTATTGACAAAATAAATGTCAACATTCCAAACATTTCCATTTTGATGTGTCAACAATTGGCACATTTTAGAAGGTTCAAAGAAATCATTTTTTATAGAAACCGTAAATGTAGACCATAGGATATTGTATTCCCAGTTTTCTAGAGGGATTGACCTAACTAAATTCATAACAAAGATTACCCTAACATCAATATTTTAGTAAACAGTGTCAATAATCTAATATTTTTGTCTTAACCTGCCAACTATTGGTACAATTACCCTATATATTTCATATATAGGTAAGTGAAAGTAAAAAAACTGTGAAAGAAATATCCAAGTGACGGAGCATACTGTTTTTAATAGGTGAAATTTTAGTGTAGATTAAAATGAGTCTCATTGGAAAAGAAACACAACAGAGGCAACTAAATGAATGAATCATAAATAGAAGAGTGAGATCTTATATAAACAATCTGGCCTTTACCATAACTGGTGATGGTTCCATTTGTAAAAGAGGAAGAGAGAAGCTTTATTCCAATTGTATACAGAAAATATTCTGCCAGCATTGGAAAACACCACAAACAAGGATAATTGCTGGAAATTATTATTTAAGAAAAATAATCAGAAAATAGAAGTTGTGGAATCTTTTAACATTAATTGAATACCTGCCACATTTCTGTCACCTTATTTCCTGCTGTAGAATATACAACTACTTATTTCACACAATTGAGTGGACTCATAGCAGATTATTGTACGTGATATTCTAGATATATTTTACATAAGCTTATAAGAAAAATGTATCTTGAGCATTGTAATTAGAAAACAGTGTCAGAGTTCATTTTTTTTTTCTTTATTCCATTTTTCCTTAATAAAGTGTTCTGTTTTTATGCAAGGAATTTCAATTAGGAGAGAGATGGAACTTCATTCCTCACCATTGTATTATTCCTGATTATTTATTATTTATTTTTTTACAATTAAACAAAATTTATTAATGTAAAATTTAAGCTTTATAATCTGTCATACAGTAAAAGGCGCAAAACAAGAAAGGAAACAATAATCACTAAGGTTGAGGTACAAAGAAAATTAAAATATGTAACAGAAAATAGGTTGAATCAATTAGGAAAATAGTAATTCTAATCATAGTATTTGTTTCATTTATTCCTTTTGTTTTGTTCTTTTTTTTTTTTTTTTTTCTTCCTTGACCTGTGTAAATAAATTTGAAGAGAACAACTCCTTTCTGACTAGTATCTATCAGCTATATGATAACCTTTCACCCAATCAAACCACTAATTGTATAATTACAAATAATGATTAATTGTTACCAAACAGTAAAAAAAAAAAATAACTGCTAGCATGTGATAAGAACCATCTCTCAATGATATACTTTCACATTTTTTTCATAACAATTGCAACTCAAGAAAAAATTGATAATTTTAATTACTTTTCATTATCTATGATTCAAGTTTTTTTTAATTACCTTACAGATGGCCAGTGGCATCCATCATTACTAAATATGGCCCATGAATAGGCATCTTCCTGGTCCACTTTCAGGTTTATACCTAATTTTCCTCCTAGGTAGGTTACCGCTTTGCTTGAACCTATCTTTAGGCCTATGTCCATGGTTGCAGTATTATTGGCTGGTTGTAGTCTCCATCCATACCTATCTTCTTCCCATCATACCATCTCGCCACAAGGATGATAACATTGTCCTTCTCTCCTGGTTTTGGCCCTACTATAATACTTATTCCAGAAAATCATATTTGAATATTTGTACTTACATAAGTTGGTTTTCTAAACTAGAATAGATGTTGCAATTAGTTCAACAGCTAAATTTGTACATCATTTATCAAAATGTCCTATGTAATGACAAAATAAATCACTAAGTCCATCAGCCTATTACCAGACATGAAGGGTTGGTCTCAGATAATGCTAATCCACAAAAATATAATTGATATTTTCTAAGGCTATAAAATTCTATACATGTAAGTAATATTAGCTCACATATAATATATATATATATATATATATATATATATATATATATATATATATATATATATATATATATATATATATTATATGTAAGCTAATATACATACAATAATATATAATATATATATATTATACAATAATATATAATATATATATATATTATACATATAATGTATATAATATAATATATATATATATATATATATATATATATATATATATATATATATATATATATATATATATATATATATATATATTATATGTAAGCTAATATACATACAATAATATATAATATATATACATTATACATATAATGTATATAATATAATATATATATAAATTATATGTAAGCTAATATTACTTACATGTATGGACTTTTATAGCCTTAGAAAATATCAATTATATTTTTGTGGATTAGCATTAACAGTGGCCAACCCTTCATGTCTGGTGTTTATTTATGATTTGCTTTATTTGGTTAAGTTTCTTATTTATTGATTATTGATTTTTTTAGTGCATACATACCTAATTATTTGTATTATTATTATTATTGTTTTTTTTAAGGTTGTCAGTAATAAAGGAACTCTTCTATCAATTCAACAAAACAACTGCACTATATCAGGTAATATTTAATCATAGTGTAATACACAGACACAGACAAAGACACACACACACACACACACACACACACACACACACACACACACACACACACACACACACACACACACACACACACACACACACACACACACACACACACACACACACACACACACACACACACACACACACACACACACACACACACACACACACACACACACACACACACACACACACACACACACACACACACACGTATGTTTTCTAGTTTGTTAAAAAATAAAAATGTTTTATTACTTGAGAGATAAGAGTGAAATAAAATTAGATTACAATTATAATGACTAACTTATTGCAAGCTCTATTAAATGTTTGATACATTAATGGTATTAATAAATTAAATTAAAATATTAAACATTTATAAGTATGACATTCACTCTAAATATAAACATTTTAAAATTTATAAATTGTTTTAAAATAAATAATGACAAACAAAACCAAACGGCCAAGACAACTAAATCGAAAATTTGCAAATTTTACTTGAATTAAGTTGAATATGGGTTCTTGTGGACGTTTTGGAGATCAATAAAGTCTATTACTCATAATCATGAAGAAAACGAATGGATATTAGTTAAAAAAATTAGTCAAGTTGAGGGATATAAGTAAAGAAAATTAGCATATGTTCACTCATTTTGAGCAAATTAACAAGAAGAGTAAACAGTACTTTAACACTGATGGCAACCCTTAGCTTCACTCATAAGAGCAACTAAGTCAATAGATACCTTTACTTAAGGTTGCCACACATATCAACTGAGACATAGTGGTAAGGAGCTTCAGCCTATATTGGTACTACCACTTCCTTTACGTGGTGCAGAATTATTGCACCTTCGAAGAAGCAAATGCTGTGTGACCATAAATTTTTTTTGCCATTGGTTATTATTTTTATTTTTTCACTTTTACGTGGTGGCACTAAGTTCTAATATCTAACCAAGGTAGCTGTAATTGATGACGTGTATGTAGGTACTTAAAACAGAATAACATTTGAAAGACAGTAAGGCTATTTCAGTTTCACATTAAAATAGCCCAAAAACAGATCTCAAAGAAGAATTGATAAAATTCAACTGATATAGTTGACTTATTCAACTATTTATTTATAATAATAAATAGTTTATGTTTTTCTTCTCCAAATTCTTTAGTTTTATGTTTTGCTCTTCAGTACAAAAAATAAATAAATAATATTTTTTTTTTTTTAAATAGGAAGTAATCTTTTAAATCTCCTTTAAAACCAACAGAGAGTAAAATAAAAATTCTAAATTTTTTCTCTTGGCATTTCTTCATATTGTTTATCATACCTATATTATCATATTTTTTATATTTCAAACACTGTTATTAATTAGATACTTATGATAGTATCATAAAATAACATTTCCTTTATTACAGAACTTTGCACATATAACCATAAATGGATGCACAATTTATCATACCTTTTTTCTCCCTGGAGCCATTGGTCAAAGTGCAAAAAGAATTTTTCTGGATCTTATGTCCAAAAAAGAGAAAAAGTGTGCATACAGCCTGACATATGTGAAAATACAATACTAAAGGTAATGATTCTACAATTAAACAAAGATATATTACATTTTTGAATTTCTTAAAACTATAATAATTACCTTATTGTAGGAGGAGAAGCCGTGTAAAAGGAGAAAGAAAAAGAGGCGGAAAAAATACAGAGAAAAAATGAAAACAAGAGCCAAAGAAACAGGCAGACTGTTCCACGTGGTATAACTTTTTAAACCTATTTTCTAAAAATATTAGTGATTAAATATGGATAAACTTATTTTCCAAAAGAGTTACTTATTTACTCTAAGTGATTCTGATCGGATACATTAAGGTTATAATTAAATTTTTTTGGTTGATATAAACCTCAACGATTAAATTAACTAAATAAGTAAATTATGAACTTAGGATAATGAATAACTTATATTTGAAATGTTTTAAACAAAAAGATCAATAATAAATTCGAACAGACAACATCCTTATCCCCATATATTCCCAAGTGAGCATGGGATATAAAGTAATTTACTCTGCTGATTGGTTTGCCACTCAATATAAAAATATCAGATTGCCAGAATATTTTTTTTACCCTCATCATATGGATCTGGATGTGGTAAAACTAATACTGCCTTTCATAATACCTCATATTACTCATATTACTCATATATTACTCAGTATATACAGGTATATTACTCATACCTAATACCATATAAATAATACTTCCTTTTATTTCCTGCCTTCCAGCATTTTAACCTCATCCGCTTTGCCATCTCCTAAAGATCTCACACTCCGAGCTCACTCCACCAAACTGTCTACTTGGCAATGGTTTTTATTTTTGATAAATATTGCTCTCTATATTTTTCCTCTTATTTCTTTAATCTATTCCTCATTGGTCCAAATATTTTAGAATCTATCTTTCAACTCACATCAAGATATTCCCATTTCGTTTGCATTAGTACTTTGATAACAATTTCCTAAATATTTACAGTACTAAACTTTTTCTTAGGCGACATTTATTGAACTTCAATCCTTTTGACCAGATTGTTTATACATGTTTTTTCTGAATTTGGAAAGGCCCAGCTGAGACTCAGTGAAGTTTCTAGTTTTTAACCAATTCTGCATCATATTCAATATCATTATTATTATTTCAAAATACATTCTGCCTTTCCAAGCCATTTGTATGTATGGAGTAATATTTGTGACTGCTGGTTGAAGGCATAGTTGTAAATTCTAATAAAAACATTTTACATTGTTAATTTTTTTTTTTTTTTTTTTACTTCATACTTTTATTTGCACCTGTCGCAACTAAGCGAAAATCAACAAATGTGAGATAAACTGCTGTGATGTTGGCATTTTAGGCATGAGGGAAGATAGCGCCCGGCAGCACATCATCCCGGACTTGTTTCAGGAGAGGTCTCTCATCCAACTTCTTGTCAGTCGCCTCATAAAGGCATCTCAGTCGTGGCCATGCCATTAATAAGTCTATTGTTATGTGTGTGTAATTTGATATGGAAGCCAGAATAGGGAGTCCTTATTTCTTCGTCGATAGTTCGTTGTTAGCTTTAATTTTCTTTTTTGTTAGTTTGTTCATTTTGTTTGCATTCATGGGCCCCAATAAATTATATTTGTTTTAAGTTCATAAGTAATGCGGTTTATTGCATTTTTGTCCTAGATAGCAGTCCCATCTCTGGTGACTACAAAACACATAGGTTTGCCCAGTACAAGCAGAAGTGGTGTTGAAAAATCTAAGAGAATATACAGTAAGTGGAGTCGATGGACAATGTGCAGTGATTCTTGTCTGACCCAACGATATAGGTAAAACACAATTACTAATTTGAAGAGAAAGAATTTAAGTTTTTTTATTGTAATTTATTTATAAATTAATTATTTGAACAAAAAATAATTAAAGATATATAAATACTTAATTAGTCTTTGCTTAATCCAGTGACTAGCTAGAGAAGAGGACTGTATTGGAAAAAGTTTGATAATGATAGAAACTGGCAGCTAAAATAAAGTAAAACTTTTTAGAAAGAGTCTTATTTCTGAAATAATATTAATAAATAACTGCAATATTATTTATGTACAATAACTAAAAACTAATTTGGTTTAACAAAAAACAAAATCAAGGAACTTTGTAATAATTATAGATATTTTTCAATAATTAATAATCAATTTATTGGTTCTGCAGTTTACCACTGAAAAAATTAAACATTTAAATTAGGAAAAAAATTGAAAAGAAATTAAATGAAATTGAATTGAGTAAATTCAATTTTCCCCTGACCTAAACCATAAATAAATACTACATATCATTCTGTTCACAGTGCAAATTTATTAATATTTATTTTAAATTCAAAGTTAGAAAAGAAATGTTTCATGTTTTTTTTTTTTTTTTTTGTTTTTTTTTTAAAGAGGTAATAATCAAGGATATTTAAGCAGGGTTCATCTTCAAAGTTTAATAAAACCAAAAAAAAATAAAATAAAATAAAATAAAGAGTTTGTAATGATTAATTAGTACCCTAAAAACATTAGTTTAATATAAACTTTTTTCTATATAATATAACTTATGTAGTGCATTTAGGTATAGTGATGTAATAAATAATTAAATCTGATTAGTGGAAAAACTTATAACATTTTACAGGTGGTGTAAAAAAGTCGAAGTATGCGGAAATGATGTAATACGACAAACAGCTTACTGTTATACTGAAGGGAATCATTGTGAAGCTTGGCTCCAGAGTAAATTTGCTTTAGAGACTACTAGTTATCAGAGTGAGTAAATAAAACATGTGATCTAAATCAAAATAAGGGTCAGTAAGGTCAATGAATGACTCACTTCCTTCAAATATTTTATATTAATCCCAACTTTAGAAATTATTATGTACACATAAATTATTATTAATATGAATATCGTTATGGTTTAAGTAAAAAAAAAAGGACATACATTAATATCTTTTTTGTTAACTACATTCCAACCCTTGTTACTTTAAGTATTCTTGAGAACTAAAAATCTGTTAGCCACCAAACCGCAAGTAGTACTTATGAAAATGTATGCTGGTTATTTTAATAAATGGTATTCTACATTTATAGTAACAAAATAGGTAATGGGTCCAACCAAGTAGTGCAACATCGAAAAGCCCATAGAATAATTTTCAAGAAGAGCGCCCAATAAAAAAATAAATAAAAAATAAAAGAAATGTGAAATTTGAAAATTCACTCTAAATTATTAAGGTATCAGGAATTTCATGATAAATAAATTTTTATAAACTTTTAAAATGTCTTGAATAAAGAAATATAATAATTCAAATTAAGAAATTGGAGCTGATTTATTTTTTTTACTTTTGACACGTTAATGTCCCAGAGCTGCATTTCCAAGAATAGGGTTCCTGAAAGACAATAATTTAATAATGATATTTTGTTGACATACATTAATATAGAAATATTAAGAAGCACCAAATATTTATATTTTTCTATCATTGGGGTGAAATTGGTTAATATCTCATTCCTTGCTTCTTTTTTTTGTAGCTACTCTGGAAAGTAAACCAAAGTTGCCAACTATTCCAGTACAGGCTCCACCAGTGTTACCAGAAACTAACCCAGAGGTCCTAACTGTGCCACCACAGACATCCAACACTATTGATCAACAAGTAACTCCTGCTGTTCACACTTCATCTTCTGACAAATGGCCAGCATGTGGTGTGGTACCAAACAACAGCTACAGTGATCTTCATCAAATGAACATGCTGAGGATAATTGGAGGGAGACCAACACAAAATGGAAAATGGCCTTGGATTGTTGCAGTTCTTAATCGTTTCAAGGTGAAAATAGATTTATTGTTAAATATATACACATATTTATATCTTTAAAAATGTCAGTAAGAGACAATAATTATATTTATTACATTTGAATCATAGAGTCACCTAATGTTTAAATATAAATTTGAATCAAGATATATTTCTCTAAATAGTTATATAACCTGATTTAGCACCACCACAGCAAATAATTTTTCTGTTTCCACAATCACAAACATCTTTTTTATAGTATGCTTTGGAATTTAAGATATTTTTTAAATTCCATAACAGTCATAACTGCTGATCATTTGCAATATTGAAAATTTAGTTAATGTTAAAATTACTATTCATAACTTGAATAAACAAAAACATATTGTATTGTTGCGGCCTTTTACAATATTCAATTTTTTATATTACCATATGCAACTTATATCTTCAGATTATAGAACTTATCTGCATTATATATTCAGATTATACAGTCCAGAATATCAAAACGATGCCCTTGTAACTCCTTTTAAACAGAAAGGTAGGAAAGTGCAGTGATATTTCTAATTAATTAACTTTTTTTTATATATATATAGTAAAAACTAAAGGAGCTTAAGCTTATCTTTGATTCCCTAGTAAAATTCTCTACAAAAATGACATTACTAGGTTTTTATCCAGTCTACCTATCCACAAGCAGCTTGTATAAGTCAGAAACAGTTAAATGTAATTCAATTTACAACCCACTTCGATGTAATTAAATCTTTGACAAAAATACTATAATAAGGCTATTTAAATTTATTTCTAATAGTTTATTTCAGGAAGCATTTTGTGGAGGTACTTTAGTATCACCTAGATGGGTTTTGACAGCAGCGCATTGTGTCCGTAGAAGATTGTATGTGTCCATTGGAGAATACAATTTAAATCACAAAGATGAAAAGGAAATTCGTCTCAGGGTAATCAAATTTTTCTCTACTCAGAAAGAATATGAATATTCGTTCGGAAGATTTTAATATATCAATTTCTTTTTCAGGTAAAAAAGTACTTCGTTCATCCAAAATACAATGTTGAAACAGTTGACAATGATGTAGCTCTTCTTTACCTGCCCATTCCAGTACCACAAGATACTCATCCAGGAGTTGCCTGCCTACCAAAACCTCGAGACCACTTACCCTTTAAAAAAATGTGCACTATTGTAGGGTGGGGTAAAAGAAGAGCAACTGACCAATTTGGAACTGACATTTTACATGAGGCACAGGTAAAACCTTACTTTATAATTTATCTAAGAATTTATGTATTTGAAAAAAAACTAAATGAAACTTAAGAGTAAATTACATTTGTACATAATGAATATAAATATAATTACAGGATATTTCCATTTTTCTACATTACTGTAATCCTGCAATGGGTGTAATTATACCTATTCAAACAACTTTATGATATAAAATGTATTTTAAATTATATAGTGACATAATAAATGTATATTTGAATAGTTCAAGCATAATAAAATTATACAAGGCTCAATTCAAGTATCTAAATTGTCTTTTTATTGTTAAAATCAATTTTAACTTAAGCCTTTGTTTTTCTTTTTTTACACAAATAAAAAAAACAACTAAACAATAGAGGTTAAGGGATCAAGTCAATGAAAAATAAGGGAATTCATTTCCTCATTCTTTCACTTAGATTAAAAGATTTGTGGCAAATATCGATTTTTCTTATAATTATTGTTTTATACTCATTTCATCGCAATAATCTCAGGATGGAACATTGCAAATTTAAAAGAATCGTTTCTACCATCCTTATAAAAATTTTATTTATCGTAAATTATTTAATATATTTTTTTTAGTACTGCAAAAATGGGTATGCCAAACATTTTTTCCTGGGGGATTTTATTGAAGTTTTAATCAAAACAAGTTGTTCTGGTGCCCTGAAAGATGGTGTATGTCATCAGTTAATAGAAAAGAAGAATAATGAATTGTAAAAATTCAGATTGTCTTAGTAAATTAATCCTGTGTAACACTAGCCTCTAGGAAAAATGCAAAGTATATTACAAAAAAAGATTTATAACTGAAAATAATACCAGTTATAATGTTTCTTACAATAATCAAACACAACAAATAAAATACTAGTTGTAAGTAAAATGATTTTATTAGTTCTCCTTAAACTCAACATTGATACCAATGATAGAAATAGATAGTTTTCAAAAGTGAAAGAAAACAACAAATATAAATGCAACCAATGATGAAAAAAAAAACAGAAATTAATATATTGTGATACTTTTTAGGTTCCCATTGTGCCAAAGCAAACCTGTCGAGAAGTTTATACAGACTATCACATAACGTATAACATGTTCTGCGCTGGATATAGAAAAGGAAGGTTGGATTCATGCTCAGGTGATTCAGGCGGACCTTTGTTATGTCAAGATGACCTCGGGAAATGGACAGTTTTCGGCATAACAAGTTTTGGAGAAGGTTGTGGTAAAAGAGGAAAATATGGAATTTATACAAAACTACCAAACTATGTGAGATGGATTCAAAGAGTCATTAATAGTGAGTGATAGACTTGAAAAAAATAGTCACTTTGAACAAAAGTGGTCTGTGAAAAAGATTTAGATAGCATTATATTAAAAATCTTATTAATGTTAACTGTGTAAAATTATTATTGTAAAAGAAGTTTTGATTGGAACACCTGAATATTAATGAAGAATATTCATGGATATCCTCTGACACCAATGAAGAAGAAAGCCTCTTGTACATTGCTAATTAATTGATGATGCCTTAAAAAGTATTGACCTATATGCTGTACAAGAGTATTGGCATGTTTATCACTTTATAATGGTATTGTAAAATGAACTTAAATTTAGTACCTAAAATATTGCAGCTGAATGCATAAACAAATAAAACGCATTTAAAATTTAATTATACTCAACACAACTAACTTCTAATTAAATTTTGATAATGATAAGTGACATGTAAATAAATAAGTGAAAAAATGCGATGAGTTATTCTATAAATAAAAAAAAGAAAAAGAAAAATTATTTTAAAGAGTATGTAAAAGAATAATTGTTTCTGCTTAGCCTTCCTGGCTGGAGTTGATAAATTTATATGTAATAATAATTGTACCAAAGGTAAATCAGAAGACCATTTACTCCGAGAATCCACTTATTTTGGTCATTTGTTTTAAATAGCTTTTGTTAAACATATATTTTTTTATTTTTCAAATGGTAGTTAATGTTTATCGGTACACTGTAATCTACTCGTAAAAATATTTAAATCTTATTCCTAAAAACTTTTTATATTAATGTTTAATTGTGTACGTATAATGTAACTATTTAAGTACTATTTATTACAATTTTTTATTATTACTTCAATATATTTTAAATTACTTAAACTATAATTTCATCTTATTTAATGTAAATTTTCATCCTTACCACTAATGTATTTTCTATGAATTAAATGTATTTATTAAATACCTATATAATGTTTTTTTTTTCTTTTGATCCCCTATAAACCAATTTCAATTTATATAAATTAACTTATTTGAAAGTAGATTTTTCAATATATTTGAAACTAAAAGTAATTCTGACCAATAAATAAGTAAATATATTTTAAAAAATAAATCACTGAAATTACTTTTCTCTTGCATATTCTTTCATATTACCGTTTATTTATTTAATGTTGTTTTCTTTTTACATAATATTTTAGTACCTTTCTCTTACATTTACCCTTTCAGTGCATTGCACTGCAGCCTTTATTCATTTTTTTTTTTTTTCTCTTACCCTTTTCTTCCTCCTCCGTTCAGATATACTAAATTCAACCTTACAAATCGGCCACATTCAGAGACAGCACTAAAAAAAAAAAAAATACTTATGTCTAATAAATAAAACGATAGACCTGTGATAAATAAATAAATATATCCCCACATAATCAATTACCATAGAACTCATGGTGGATAATTTCCATGGAGTCTAAAATTATATTTTCAGTTAACAAAGCAATATCCCTCATTGTGACAATTAAGTCTTCTTGAAAACTCCTTGTTATGTTAGGAACGTTGGGCAAGATCTAAACCAGAGGTCTCTCTTGGAGAACTCTCTCTCTCCCCGCTTGAAAGGGATGCATTTTTTGTTTGTCTTTTTTCTTCCTTTTCCACCTCATCCGCATGGTTTTGTTAATTATTTTCAAATCTATCGTATCCAATACCAGTGCTTTCACCCCAGTCCTGGGGAATGCGACTACGTCGGCACACCTCATGCATCCATCTTTATCAATGCAGTACACCTTGTGAAAGCAGGCAAAGCTCATATCTTTCAGTAGTCTTATAAGTTCATGCTTAACCCAATGGTGCCAGCCAGTTATGTGGCTAGTTGGTGCATTTCCCGCGGGCTTGTTTCAGGCTCTCTGCCACATTTACGACAGAGGACCCAAATTTTCTCAATTGTCCACTGGCTGTGGCCGATTATTATCCACCTTGGACCTGCTGCAGAGGGGCATAATTAATGTTGTTTTAAGGAATTTCAGCATTCTGACCTCCTTAAACATCCTGTAGGGATATTACACTTATATTTATGCTTTCTGGGTCTCTAAAATGTTGAATTCCAATGTCCTTCCATCTGCAGCTGGTCATTCTTCAAAGGAATTTTCCTGCAGTGACTTTACTAGAGCTCTCATGCTTTGGAAGCCCTGATCAATCAATACCCAGTCTATTGGTGCATTCAACCAATTCTGTTTGGTCTAAGTCTTAATGTTTAAATTAGTGGGGATTATTTACAGTTTTCAAACTAATAGCTAACTAATGTTACTCCATTCATTCATTCATTATAAAATATATATCTATCTTGTGCTGGCTAATAGACTTTCTAGATAATATTGTATTGTTGAGAGGAATAAAAAACATAACAAATATATTAAGAAGAAGAATAGATATATTGTGAGAGTCCTTGTTCTATATCAAAGTAAGAATGTAATATGCATTCAGGATAAATTAAAATCAAATATTAATGAATCTTCCTTGTTATAAAGAGAAAAGAACATGTTCGAGCAAAAGATCCTATGATCGTTGAAAATCAAACTAACCACCTAACATATTACAATTATTACAGAGTAAATGCAAAGTTTTTAAAAAATAAGCTCAAATTTGAAATTATTATGTATATTTATAAATAATGATAATGATTTCAAGAATAATATAAAATTGAATTATACAGCACAGATCCATAAAATAAAATCAATGTTTTGAAGTTTTCCTGTGACAAGATTCAGAAAACCCAACTAGGTTCAGTAATAAATTTATTTTAAGTATATTTATATATTTATTTAGAACACAGTTTACATTACAGACCAGTTTGGATTCAAAACGCTATCACTTGATTGGAGAATGCTATAACAGTCTACAATACAATATACTCCGGGTTCAAGGCCTCATCTCATAAAGCTATCACATAATGAAGTGAATAGATGCGTCCCTATCCCCCAGCATTATTCTGGAAGCTATCAGGAATTCCTATGAGAGTGTCTCCATTAGCTGCACCCGTCATCTTGTAATCACCAAGATCGTCCTTATCAGATGGGTTAACTTTCTTCTTACTCCTATAGAAATAAGGCTTCTCTATAAATAGATGGTGTCTCTAGCATCTGTTGCATAATAAATATCAGTTTAGTGTTGGTCCGCCCTCTTCTGTAGAAGAATTGGTAACTTCCGATTTTCTTCTCCATGTTGCCAAGGTGCCTTCTTATAATGGTGCATTTCATATATGACACCAATCTGCTACATTCTATCCTTCTAATATTTCCTCTTCCAACTTGTTACAGCTGATCCCAAATCTCATCTCCACCATATTAAAGCTCTGTATGAGCGATCTATTCTAGGGGATTTATGAGAGTTTAGGCCAAGGACTATTTCGATTACTTCTACCATCCTAGGTGTCATTATACTGACTTCATCCAGACCTTCTGATTCCAATGCTCAACCCATTTCCATTTTAGGTCGGTTTTCTTCTTTCCGTTTGAAGGCAATTTGGATAGTGGGTTTATCCAACTGGTGATAACTACTATTCTTTCAGATCATCATTATGTAGATGTCAATTATTTCTTACAGTCGGATTCTTCTCTATCCCAAAAAACTTTCGTAAGTCTGAAGAATTGAGTCACCATTATTTATAGACAGTAAAATTTCTTAACAGCCTAGGTTAAGAAAACCCCCAGATACTAATTAAAATTTGTTGTAGCTATTATTTTCACAGCTGTGTTTAATATCAAAATTAAATAATTAAATGATTAGTGCTGTTAGAGAGAGCAGGTATACTTTTTTTTTTTTTAAAGATAGCTATTCCAATGCATACCATAAAAGTGTTTTCAGGAAACATAAACTAGTTTATTAAAGATCTATAGTTAAGTTAAAGAACGATTAAGTTATTGAATGTTTGATACACTCAAAAGTATATTTCCACATACAGCTGATATTCATTTAATTTTATAATAAGCAGTTACTAAAGTTTTTATTTTTAAAAAAAATAGGAATATCATGCTTGCAATATGATTATACCTAGTAAAAAAATTATGAATATTCAAACAAAACATTTTAATAGCCAAAGGAAGTACTGAAATAATCATATGGAGCTGGATTTCCAAAATATTTTATAAGGTAATATGCCTCAATTCTCTTTAAAACCTGAATTGTTCTACGATATGCACGATTTGCAGTAGTGTTCTTTCCAAACCCATCATAATCCAAGTCTGTCATTCTGCATGTAAAAATCAGTTTATCATTAATAAGGACCCCCATTCTGTTAAAGTGCTCCCAAGCAACGTATTCAACAAAATATCCAGCGTTTTCAAGGAGTCCTGAAACAATTTAAGGAAGCCAGTATAAATAAAAAATTAGAAACCAATCTTTATGGCGGTTTCAGAAATTTTATGAACTGAATTGCACCCAGTAGAAGTTTGAAGCCAGATTGAACGATTTATTGAGAAAATTGTTTATACTATGAAAGAATTTTATAGGGCATCTAATTCTACTTATTTTCCCTATACAATGGCAAAAAAACCAAACGCAACATCCTTTTGAGCACTCAATCTTCTGTTTCAGTTCTTGAACAAAATAAAAGAAAATACATTTTTCTTTGGTTTTAATCTTTTTCAAATTGTCAACCGTAAATCGCATGTTGACACCCTAGACAATAACTGAGAGTCTGGTCCTTTGAAAACCCAAGTCAGGCCTACTGAAAGCCCAATTCATTGCTGATCTTCCTCTCCGGAATCATTTCCAGACAGCTATGGGAATCTCACAATGGCTGCAAATTCACCGAAATTTGAAGTGCAGAAGCGGCTTGCTGAAGTTCACCAATGATAAGGAGACACAGATGCCGGAGTTCAGCTCACCCCAACAAAGGTCCGGGTTTGTCCCCAACAAAGTTCGTCACACGATTGTATAATTACAAAGAATAATTAGTATAATTTAATCACAATTAAATATTTGAATTCGATTATTATCAATACAATACATTTTCCTATAAAATTAATACATATAAGTTCTTTTATACAGTAATAGTTTTTTAGAATTTGTCTCACCATTGGGGGGATGAAACTCCACCTGGACCTGCTAGTTTTTCAGAGTCAGGAAGTCCAATAAGTTCTTTAAACAAGTTAATATACCAGGTTCTTCAATAAAAAGATAAAACATGACAAACAATTGATATCTAAAAATAGCACTAAATTATTAATAGATGACTGTTCAATATATTAAAGTGTGTAAATTCCGTTATAAACATTCAAAAAGAGTAAAACCAATGAAAAAAAAATTACTTTTTTCTTTGAGTACAGAAACTGAAGCAGGACTTCCCGAAGGGTGTTGTAGCATTAGGCAATTGGTGCCATCAAAATATTTGAAAGGGTCACATTCTTCAGATTAAAAAGTATTAGGAGAAACCATATTTTTCTAGATTTTAATTATAGAGAATTATAAATCAAAATAATAAAGGAAAACATGGAACAGACTTATGCAAGTTTTTTTGTAAATTAACGATTTTTTAATTCTACATTCTTCAGCAGATCCCGAAGGGTTAGGTAAAGATTCTAAAAAATATTAGAATACTATAAAAATTATTTAGAATCAGATTATGTCCTTAATATAATATAATGTAACTGAATAAAAAATGCGCCTCCTCACGAAAAATCTCAGATCCGCCACTTTCAGGAAGAAGGAAGCCATGCAACAGTGCCACATGCTACCGTACGTGAAGTAGAGGGGCTGATCATATCTATATAGAAGTTACATTAACCAAATGAAATTTTTGTTACTTATACAATTTATAACTTTCTAATGTGATGCGCAGCACACATTTCACATACCAATTTATCGTGAGTTGATTGAAGCGTATTGCTTTGTTAAACGTGTAAACGCTGTTTTGTAGCCACAGGAAACAGTTTTCTTTTCCCAATTTGTTTTTAATTCTTTTTGCTTTTCATTTTATCTAAAGGAGCTTACACCTAAGAACATTTTCGCCCAAAACGAAGCTCATTCGGCCGGATATCCCCACCGAGCTCGTTCACCTTAATCGCGGTCGCAAAGGACCAAATTGGGATAGAATTCGTGCGAGAACTTAAGGATTCAACTGAATTTTTAGGATCAATTTATTTGTTCAAAATTTAAATCCGGTGGAGCAAAAACTGATGAAAATTATGTCCAATAGGTATTGCTCGGTACCATGGGCGTACCCAGCGGGGGGCAGGGGCCTTGACCCTGGAAGGGTGGGAGCAATAATTTTTTAGGCTTTTAAGACTGAAAGCAATAATAGAATAAATTTTTTTCAAGCAAATAATTGTAATAAGTTAGTTGATGAAGCACTGCTATAATTATACATAATTGTGTTTTCATTCACCTTTTCCGCGGTAAGGTGTTACAATCTGAACGACCATAGCTTGCCCCCCCCCCCTAGTTTTGATCCTGGGCATTGGCGGATCCAGGGGAGGGGCTGTGGGGGCTGCAGCCCCTCCCTTTAGAAAAATTTTCGTCATTTAAAGATAGAATTCGACTTTCCTTAATGTAAGGAAGCAAGTTAAAGAACAAATAATGTGAATAACAAGTAGAATTTTAGTTGTGGGAAAGGAAAATAAAGGTAAAAAAGCTGATTAGCAGATCCAAATAAGGGGCTGTGGGGCTGCAGTCCCTTACTTTAGTCCCTTATATTGATTCAATAATTATTTCGCGGAAATCCCTAAAGCAGTCGCTTAAGTGGTTATTGTTGGGCCTCTTGACAGATTCGAAAAAGTGTATTAAAAGTCTTGATTAACTGAATACTCAAATCTTTTGATACACTTTACCATTAGGTGGTACATCTACCTAAAATATATTAAGAACAAATTTTTCGGAGTGGATATGTTTTACTGCTAAGGCGAACTAAACTAAATTAGTATATTGTAGGATTATTACCACTAAATTCAATATTTCTTAAAATAGTTCGAATTTTTACAACAATGAATTACCCCTGATCGTTCTAAGCTTTCCTTCTCTGTGTCTGATAAAATTAAATGCTTCATAGGGCCCGTGGTACAAAATTATTTTCCCTTTGTAACGTTTTTTTAAGGGCGACGGTATCTTCTTATCGTAGAAACAATCCTTTTCAATGGATTTTTCGCTGTATCCGGAATCATCAAGTTCAACACATGCCATACCGAAGCAAATAAATCAAAATTGAATCTATTACTTTGTTTTAAGAGAGAAGATAACGCATAGCTATAGAAAAACTCTAATCTCCAAACTTTGAATTTACCTCCATTACTACCAGCTGTGAACTGCACATGCCCAAGTTCACACTATCTAATCAAAGTCAAGCTTCTAAAACGGTACAGCAGGTGGTTGTATACAGTTACCTGAAATGTCAAATATTGATGAAATTTTATATGTAGACTTTTCAATACTTTTTAAGGACTTTACTAAGTGCTAAGGTTAAATAAAGTTTATAACACCGAAACTGTTAGGGTTTATTCCTAACTAATATCTTATTTATTCAATATGTTTTTGAATCAATCAGTTTAATTTTTCCTTAGAAAGTATTTTTGAAAAGCGGCATTTATTTTACTTTTTAAGACGCTGTTTTTGAGTTGTTAATCAGTAATATTGCTATGGAAAACAGAAGAAACTCGGAAGAGCTGTTTAATTATATGAGGTAAATTGAGTGAGCCTTCAGCCATTGGGTTTTGTTGCAATATGTTACTTTTAATTGATAAATCATTTTTTTGAATTTCAGAGGAAACCATTCAACATGGTTACCCCGACGATACCTTGTTGCCCTTCTGTCATTTTTTGGATTTGCCAATATCTATGCCATGAGAGTCAATTTGAGTGTTGCAATAGTTGTTATGGCCCGAAACAAAACTTTTATTTTTCCTAATGGGACAAAAACTTTTCAGGTAAGAATTTAAAGTTATGATTGTTAACTGGAAAACTTTTAACACGTTAGTTAACTGGTGCAAACTCTGAAGTTCTAATGACCCCTGAAAATAGTTTTATGACCAAGGCTTTGTTGAGGTAATCTATTCTGAGTTGGCATCCACTCTGAAGGATCAGCTGTAATCTGTAAAATAGTAAATCTCTTGTGTTACTTCTGGGTGAGGTCTATTTTGCGAGGTTATGTGATCGTAATAAAAGTGATCTTCCTTCCCATCCTGCTCAGTTAAAGGACCTTGCCAGCTTCATCAGACCCCAGCTTTCGACTTCTGCTTGCTATGTTTGCTCTTCTTTTCACCGATTCTCACCACACTTAACTGGCACCATATTGGCCACCATAGGGTTAATGAGTATGGAGAAAATAAAGTTATATGTTATGAATTAATGAGACCACTGTTTTAATACCTAAGCATTACAGACAAGTATAGATATTAATAAGGCAACCATGAAGGGATAAAATATTTTATACAATTAATGCATTGCAGGCTAGATTGAATTAAATATAATATAAGATTTTTTAAATTTAACTAGTAAAATAAAACCAAAGATAATTTTTGAAAATACCAACAATTCCAGCGAATAAACAAAAAAAATGTTATTGACAGTGATAAGGGCCTGAATGAAATCTACAATAGAATAATAATGACATAAATAAATGATTCTCAAAACTTATTATTTAGATTCCCACCACCATATATGGTTTATGTGTTAATTCACGCCCCCATTATATTTATATAACTGCATTTGTGTGGTGCCATTTTTTATTGATAATTCCTATTTAAATTAAAAGAAGATTTCTATTGGGAAGTGTTCACTGTAAAAATTTATTCACTACATTTATTTTTCCTAACAAAAGTTCACTAATGTTCTTAAAAACAACTGAGATTTGGTCCTATGAAACCCTTCATCACCCCTATTTACTTGACTTAAACTGTTAAATTTTTTTAGGACAGACAAAAAATTAAATGTCAATGAGAGTCAATTAGTGCTCCATTGATAGTTGTCATTTTTATTAATAAAATATTAAAAAAATAGTCATTTTTACTTTCACTTACCTATATATGAAATATATAGTAAGTGGAAGTATTGCGATCGTGAAAAATTTCGACTTCCGGTTTTCAACGGAAATACACGTTTTGGGACCCCCTGAGTCGAAATAACCAAGTCCCGCGAAATGGTCTGTGTGTGTGTGTGTGTGAACAGACTAGCTCAAAAACTATAAACCGTGGGAACCTGAAATTGGGTATTTAGTGTAAGTATATGCCCGCTATGTGACAGCAAAAATTTCATCAAAATTGCTCAAAGGGAGGGGGTACTTTATTTAATAACTTGTTACGTTTTTTTCGATTTTCTCAAAAACGGCTCTAACGATTTTGATTAAACTGATTATTTGATCTATTTATATGCCCGAGATATGACTGTAAAAATTTCATCAAAATTGATTAACCGGAGGGGGGACTTTACTTAATAAATTTTGTATCATTTTCACGTGTTTTTTTTATTTAATCAAAAACGGCTTTAACGATTTTGATCAAACTGGGTATATGTTGTATGTACATGCCCGAGATACGACTGTAAAAATTTAATTAAAATTGATCAACCGGAGGGGGGACTTTACTTAATAAATTTTGTACCAATTTCACATGTACATATTTTTTATTTACTCAAAAACGGCTTTAACGATTTTGAAGAAACTGGGTATTTGATGTATGTATATACCAAATATGTAAAAGCCAACATTTCATCAAAATTGGTCCAACTGAGGGGGCACTTTTTGTTCAGGACTTTTTTCCAATTTTTAACTTTTTTTCGATTATCTCAAAAACGGCTTTAACGATTTTTATCAAATTCGTCATGTTCAATGAAAATTAAGTTTTCTTTAATATCAGGTAAGCTTTATCATTATTAAAATGTTCTGAGGGGGCTTTTTTTTGGGGGGGGGGTCTTTTTTGTTTGTTTGTTTCTTATAAAGTACCTTTGTTTTTGTTTACATGGAGAAATTAACTGTCTCTCGTTACGCCTAAAAATAAGAAATGGCTAAATATGAGATATGATAAAAATAAATAAAACATAAAGAGGAGAAAAAAAGAAAAATATTCAGTCAATTCATAAAACTCGTTAAGTCCACGAATACGGAGTACGCCTTTAATGACAGACCATTGTTCATAATGAAAGCCGTTCTATTCTTTTGAGAAGTGGCAATTAACAAAACACATTAATTCCTAATCTAAGTAAGTTGGTAAGTGAAAGTTGTGTGTTGCGAGCACGCACCAGATTTTTTAGTTTGATTATGGAAAGAATCTATAAACATAGTTGTTATGCATAAATATGTTTAAAAAATTACTCTCTTGCCACTTAATTTATTTCATTTTTAAAATTAATCCAGCAGTTTTTCTCCTTCAATGGAAAAATATTAATTATGGTAATAATAATTATGGTTTTATTAATTAAATGTATATTTATTTATAAATGTAAATTAGTGATTCTAAAGGTCAACTGTATAAAGTGTACTGAAGTGTAATTGACTAAAGTATAAAAGATTTCCCCTTCTGAACTACTCAATATTTGTTCATCCAATTACTTCTGAGCACAACTTTTTGCATGTTTCTCTCTAAAATTATGGTCTGAGGTCCAAATACAGCCTACGACAGCTAATGGCTAGTGTCATCAATCCAGCCCGTGACATGATATACACATAATGATAAGCTGGATAGTAAAACAGAATGATATTAACTTGGTTTAATTTACTTGCAAGGTGTAACTAAGAGTTGTAAATATTAGATTGTACTTCCAGTTTTCAACAGAAATACACGTCATGGGTTCCCCTGAGTCCAGATAACCAAGTCCTGCGAAATAGTCTGTGTTTGTGAACAGACTAGCTCCAAACTGATAAACACTATGATCTTGAAATTGATTGGGTATTTTATGTATGTTTGGATGTGACAGCAAACATTTTATGATAATTGACCAAACAGAGGAGGCCCTTTATATCATAAATTTTTCTTATAGTTACATTTTTTTTTTGATATTCTCAAAACGAGCCTAACAATTTTGTTCAAACTAATCATGTTTGATGAAAATCAAGTATTCTTTAATATACACAGGTTTTATCACAATAGAAATGTTCTGAGGGGGCTTAAATGGTGTAGGATTTTTTTTTTCTATAAAGTACCTTTGATTTTGTTTGTATGGAGAAATTAACTGTCTTATGCCTAAAAATAAGAAATGGCCAAAAATGAAAGAAAAAAAATTTGATTAGCATATACTGGGGAAACAAAGGGAAAATATTCCTATAATTCTTAAAACATGTTGAACATACATATGCATGGTACGCCTTTACTGAGAGACCATTGTTTATAAGTAAAGGCATTCTGCTCTTGCGAAAGAGTGGCCATGCTTTAGAACATACATATTTAATGGAAATTATTTGTTTGCGTGGTAACTAAATGAAGTTTTCAACTACTAAATAGAGAATTATGAAATCAGACGTGATGCTTGCATGCTCGTATTATTACAAATAAAAATAAAAAACTCTTATTTAACAATAAAATTTTATTTTACTATAGAGAGTAAACACGTGATGCTCAAATTATTTAAAGGAGTTAATGTTTATGGTGTGAAAAACATATGGTACAAAATAATCATTAATAATTATATTTTGGTTTACAGATTATAGTTACATAATAAATTTCTGAATGAAATATGAGGTGGTTTTAGAAGAACACTAATCTTTTTCAGTTTCCTACAAGTCATATGAGACTAACATTTGAAAATTAAGTTTTAATTTATAAACAAACAATCAGTAAAAAAATAAATTCAACTACTAATGAAATAAGGATTTTTTTTTAGGCCTGTTAAAAAAAGAAATAAACAATAATGAATCGAAAAGTACTTTTCAAGTTTTGCAATATAAATTTTAATACATAACTGATGGAGACAGACTAAAATAAGTAAATAACTGGAAAAACTGTGTCAAGTTGCTGAATGGTGTTTACATATTTCTCAAAACAAATCAATTTCTAATCTAAGTAGGTTAGTAATTGAAAGTTGTGAGTTGTACACTTCGCACTAGATTTTTTATTTGTAACATAAAAATAAAATTTGCAGCCTTTGAATGTATTAATGGGCACAATTAATATATTGACTCAAGCATTAACTTTGTAAAATAATTATAAATGTATTAAAAGAAAGTCTAAAGAATTGCATATTGTAGTAAAATACTTAAACTTAGTAGATTAAAAATAAAAGCCAAAAAATATTGGTATCCTTAAAAATAAAATATTGAAACTTCACTTATGTTCCTTTAACATAATTACTTTACTGATTATTTTATTAATATCAAAATAAAGCAAATTAGTAATGTAATGAGATATCACATTGAAAATTTAAAGTATAAGGAATTGTATATTGTAGTAAATTACTTAAACTTAGTAGATAAAAAGTACAAACCAAAATATTTTTGTATCCATAATAATAAAATATTGGAACTTCACTTATTTTCCTTTAACTTAATTCCTCTACTGTATATGTTATTAATATGAAAAATCATATAAAGCAAATTACTTATGTAATGAGATATCACATTGAAAATTTAATGTTTTCACCTATTAAAATTTTGATCACATAAAATTCTACTGGGGTGTTGAAAGAAGTCCTAATGTTACAACGTGAATTATCTTGTTTATTTCCCAGTTTAGCACTGAAGATTTTAAAAACTTCTTACTAACCATTTAAAATGTTCTCTTGTTTCTTCTCATTTAATGAAAACATTTGTTGATGGGTTTTAGCCACCTGAGTTCGATTGGGGAAATGGTGTGGAAGGAGTCATTTTGAGTTCCTTCTTTTATGGATACATATTAACTCAAGTGATAGGAGGCTGGTTAGCTTGTAAATATGGAGGAAAAAATCTGTTTGGTATTGGTGTTGGTGTGACTGCTTTGTTCACAGTCTTAACACCCTTTTTAGCCAGGACCAGTGTGTATTTGCTTGTGATTGGCCGGGTAATAGAAGGTCTTTTTGAGGTAAGTACATGTACCATTTATTTCATTGAGATATTTCAATTTTATATTGCCAGTGTTAAGTTGTTAAGGTTACCTTAGATCAACAGGTGTTTTTCTTAACATGGCCATTAATTTTTTTTTTTTTATTTTCCACAAAATGGCAAAAGTTCAATAGATTTTTATGTATTACTTAACATCTTGTATTACAAACATCTTTGTGGCAGGGAGTCACATTTCCCGCAATGTATGGTGTCTGGTCCAAATGGTCGCCACCAGAAGAAAGAAGTCGCTTAGTTGCAATATCTTACTCTGGCTGCTATTTCGGAACAGTTGCTGCATTACCACTCTGTGGAGCACTTGCTGAAAGGCTGGGATGGCCATCCATATTTTATGTTTTTGGTATTCATGATAATTAAGATTTAATATCTATTAAAAGTTGGGTGAAGAGCAAGTAATAATAATAAATGTTTTGATTATGCAGGTGTAATTGGATGTATATGGACGGCAGTATGGTTAATTGTGATCAGTGAAACTCCAAATGGGGATAAATATATATCAGAAGCTGAAAAAGAATATATTGAAGATTCTTTGGGAACATCAGTCAAAGTTGTTCGTAAAAAACATAAAATACTATTAGTAATACCAATTAATAAGTACTTATTATATAACTTTTATTGTAGAGACTAAATGTACCTTGGAAGGATATTTTGAAATCATTTCCAGTTTGGGCGATAGTCGTTGCACATTTTTCTGAAAATTGGGGTTTTTATACTCTATTGACTGAGCTTCCTTCATATATGAATGGTAATCGTCACTGATATTTTGAGCTTTCATATTTTATTTTAAAGAATCTGATGACGAATCTTTAAATTTAAGATGTCTTCGAGTTTGACTTCCATAGTGCTGGCCTCTTAGCTGCTTTACCATACCTTGCTATGGGAATCATTGTACAAACTAGTGGATTTGTGGCGGATTGGTTCAGAACCACTGGTAATCTCACAACAACGCAGGTACACTAGTCATATAAACAAATCTGTAGTTGTCATGGAGATACATGAATTATATATATATATATACTAGCTAGGGTGCCCGGCTTCGCTCCGGTAGTTGTGAGGTAGTTTTAATAACAGAAAAACTTTAAAATTAAAGGAAATATAGAACAAAATTAGCACTTTCTTGAAACTTTTAACGTGGTATCAATATTAAGATTCGAGAACTGCAGAGTCCGCCCAAATAAGGAACCCTATATACTTTAAAGGGGGTTGAAAATGGTGAATGAACAATTAATTTTGCTGCAACTATGTCGAGTTATGCATCGTTTTTGATGGTTTCTGTGATTCTGAGTCCTATAAGCCCATTCCAGGCAGTCAGCAGATAATAAGTTATTAGATTATAGTTGAAAAATCTATTAGTTAAAAAAACTATATTTCGAGTACAACTTAAGCGCCCGACTACTGTGATGGTCCTATTAGATCCAGAAGTTTATAAACTTTTTTTTTAAGACCTTTCCTCCAGCTCAACCTCCCTTAAGATATCCGCCCCCGTAATTTGGCCGGACTCTGCACCTACCATTACAAAGTGAAAACCAAAATATCATGAGGGAACAATTTTTTCATCATATTTCTTTTTATCCTGAAGTATGAGGGATGATAAAATCTTATGGAAAAAATGCTGTAATTGGAGTTAGTCATTTTGTCAACTGGAATGCTCATCATACATAGTAATAAAACCATTTTTCATAACTACATACAATAAGAACACTTCAAACTTTTTATTTTCGATTTAAAATCAGTCAATTCAGCTCTTCTTTTTTGTTTTATGTCTGTTTTTATTCTCTCACTGTACTACTAAAAAATGTTCTCTCATATTGCATTAAATTTACTTAAGTATATGTTATATATTGATTAAATGAAATGTGTTAATCAATTAACCTTCTTATGAGAAAATTAATTTTGTAAGGTATCCAGTCGGTTTTCTAATTGATTGTAGAGATGTATTTTATTTTGAAAGAAAAGATGAAACTAATTATTTTCGCTTGATTTTTTAGTAATTTAAAAAGAACAGCTGAACAAATACATAACCTTTACAAATTGAACGGAATGAATGAACAATAAACATTGAGTGAAACGCACCCTAGCGCTTCCTGGTAGCCTGGAGCTCGAACTAAATTTTTCATTCATAAACTCGTATCTCAATCTCAGGTAGGCTAATTACATGGTGCGAGAGGCTTAAAATTCCAGTCCCTTTCTCTTCAATTTTACACCCTTAAGAGAAAAACAGAAACCTTCTTCTCCGTTAGGGGTTATATAACTTCCTTAATCCCACGTGGAGTCGTTTTTGAGCCTTTTCGGCACGCACATTGTACACTTTGCTTTATAACATATATTGATTACAATATAAACGTTTGAATTTTTGTACTCTTAAGTCATACTTTTTATATTTAAAAAATATTTGATTTTTCCCTGATGAAAAATAGCATAAAAATTGTTTTGTTTTTTAAATTTCTTATATTTAAAAGAACTGTTTTTAGGTAAGAAAATTGTTTACATGTACTGGTTTCGCAACAAGAGCTCTGTTTTTACTGGCAGCTGCACACTCTGAGACTCCTCTTTCTATTGTTGCTTCACTAACTGTTGCTGTTGGATTTGGTGGTCTAGCTTATGGTGGATTTAGGTGAATATTTCTTTGTAATATCTGTTGTGTTGTATAGTTCCTTATTTTTTGTTTAACATAACTAATTTATTGATTATTTTTTATTTATTTCAGTGTGAATCACTTAGATATTGCACCGCAATATGCAAGTGTTTTAATGGGGATATCAAACACATTTGCTACACTTCCTGGAATATTGAGTCCTGTTCTAACCAGCTATATTGTTCAGCATAAGGTTATTTTATATGTTTATTTATTCAAATAAGAGAATGAATATGCAGTGCTTACATTAAGTTTGTGGCTTCAATTAAACGTAAACTATATCTTTTTTATCTTCAAACATTCTAGGAATCTGGTCTGTTTACAAAATATAAGCCGCTAAACATATAAATTAAATAATGTGAAAAAAAAAAATGTAAAACACATCTTTGCTTTCAACTTGAATCATGAGATATATTGATTATACAATCAAGGAAGAAAATATCCTACAAAAATACTGGGTTATTTGGCATGTCCTACTTCCCTAACATGTTAAACTTGCAGGGTTTTGAAAATTTATGAATAGCAGGACAACCTTTTTGATGTTGACTTCCCTTGGGGGACCCCTTATTATTTTCAATTTCTTTGGGACCTCCTTCTATGAATCAACCCTTCGGAATCTCCCTTAACTGAGAGATTTGGAGAGGGTAAATTACCTGATATGGGATCTTGAAAACTGTCTACTTCTGAGAATATTTATATATCAAAAAGTTGTAGGTAACATTAAATTGTAGCCATTCACAAATATTAGTGTGGGTGTTAATATTATAATAAAAAGTGCCTGTACTTTTTACTGGACTATTAAACAGAGACAGTCATTTTCTTTGCATTTGATCTTCTTTTTTTCTATTGTAATTTTGTAGATTGAACAACAAACCCAGAGAGAGCGTTTTTCTTTGTTGTAGGGAAAAACCCGCTCTCTCTTACTTAAAGTGTTTTTACCCAACTTAAGTGGTTTGAGTATGAAAAAATTGTTGAAACTTATCATAAATTGTTCATTACCCTTCCTGTAATAACTGGTATAATGTCCCTCGGAATCTTGCATTGGGCTTTATATTAGGAGATAGGTGAAGAAAACTTATTTGTTTCCAGTTATTTACTTATAACTTGTAAACGATTCATTTCAGAGGTAATTGTTCTCATTTAAGAAGCAAAGAGCATACAATTTCTAGTCAAACAATACACTTGAAGTTGAAATAAGTTTATTCGTTTAACCACAATCGATTGATGAAAATTCACAATGTTTGCTAATTTGTCAGAAATAAAAATTCCCATCATGTTCCTGCATCTTGTATTCTTCTGCTCCAAATGAAAAATGTACAAAGTTTTAGTAAAATGAACTCATTTATTTCGAAATTAGTTTAGCCCTTTATAGTTATAAAAATGAAAACCTTAGAGTGTTTGTAGCTCTTACTTCCTGCTCAGGATTTTTTTTTTCAAATAAAATTTTACTTTTTAACTACAAATCATGAACCATATAAGTACAATAAGTGAGAGAAAAATAGGAGGAAGAAAGAAGACTAATACTTGGAGACAACAAAATAAAATAAAACCACCTAAATAAATAGATGAGATATTATCTGGAAACGACAATATTAAACTGAATTACTTCTTGAGCTCCCCTTTGTTCCTTCAGTGATCAGTGGAATTGGAAGTTTAATAGGAACTCGAAGAGGAGGAGGGATATGAAAGTGGAAGTCGATGGAGCATGTTGGATATTTGAAGGGATAGAGTTCCTGAGAGATATGGCTTGCATTATGAAGGATTTTTCATA
Organism: Aelia acuminata; assembly: GCA_911387785.2. Lineage (NCBI taxonomy): Eukaryota > Metazoa > Arthropoda > Insecta > Hemiptera > Pentatomidae > Aelia > Aelia acuminata. The sequence goes on along the minus strand of OU426978.1, from coordinate 182,417,232 downwards.
AGTATCAGTTCGATGGGATGGAGGATATAGATTGGACTTACAGTACCTGGTTGGGCGGGATTGGATAGAGGATTTAAATATATTTATTTAATTTTTCTACTGTAGGATATAGGAGGGTCCCTGAGTTCTGATGGTCTGGAATAAGAAGGAAGCCAGTGTATATTTAACATCATTTTGGCTAAATACCTCTATACCTAAGATTTAGTTGCCGAATAAGTTAATATTGTTCATAGCCCTGGGAAAATTAACATGAACAACGTGTTAATAATTGAGTAAAAGATTTTTTTTTATAAGTTGCTCATCACAGCATGAAAAAAAAGTTTTCCAACAAAATTTTCTGTAAGAATAAAATAATATTTTACGATGAGATGTTTTTTCATCTAAATTTCCCCAATAATGTTGGAGGCAATGAAAAGTATTACCTATGACTAACTATTTAGGTTTAGAGGTATTTAGCCAAATTGGTGTTACATATTCACTAATAGAAGCTCTATCATTGTAGATCAAAAATAATTTTATTTTTAAAAAAATTCTGAGCTGGAAGTAAGCACTAAGAACACTTTAAAGTTTTTATTTTTATATCTATAGATGTGTACACTAATTTTGAAATTACCAGGTGTGTAAATATGAAACCGGAATTCACCAATGATAAAAGGTAGCAGTCAATATGACCTAACTAATCCATCAGCAGTGCTCTCTGGTTTTGCATGTGATAAAGAGTTCCAACTGATACCAACATCAGTTTCATTCTACAACCGTGTGTTTAGTGGTGTTGAACATGTCGACTTTTGTGCCAACGAATTACTATTTGCAGGCAACATTGATTTTCTGTTTCTATCTGAAAAAAACTCACAGAATCACATAGGATGCTTGTTGAAGTTTACACGGAGCATGCCCTAGGTAAATCTCAATGTTTCGACTGGTTCAAAAACTTTAAAGATAGCGATTTTGATGTCAGAAATAAAGATCGTGGAAAACCACAAAGTTTGAAGACGCTGATTTGGAAGCTTTGTTGGACAATTATTACTTGTGACATATGAAACCGTCTCCATTAATTTGAAAGCCATGGGAAAGATCCAGAAACTGAATGGCATGCAGCAGGAAGCTCAAATCCTCTTGCCAAATGCTGCTTGCCAGATTGAGAAAAAAGTCATTTTTTAATCGAATAGTGACTGGTAATGAAAAGTGGATTTACTTAGAGAATCCTAAGGAAAAAATAAAATAAATCCTAGGCTACCAGGTGAATCATCAGCATCGACTGCAAGGTCAAATCGCTTCGGAAGGAAGACAATGCTCTGTGTTTGGTGAGATCAGAAGGGTGTTATCTACTATGAGCTGCTGAAACCTGGGGGAAACTGTTAATACAGAATGCAGATGATCATCTTTGCGCCAAAAACATCCCAAAAATCAAGAGAGGACACACAAGACTATGTGTTTTGACAGTTTTCCGGCTTATAAGTAAAAATCTGAAAAGAAATAAGTTGTCTTACCCAACGTCATTGTCCCCAACAAAACCTAATGTACCATTGAAATCAATCCATATTTCTTGGTACTTTTTATCTATTATTACAAGAAGGGTTGTGTTCAATTTATGGTAAGTTTCAGTTATTTTTATCTTGAGTTGATTTCCTAATTTTACTGTATTGCTTGAAAGCTATTTAATGTTTCCTTAATATACGCAACATTTGAAAATGTTTAATAAGTTTACTTCTTTTTATCTAATTAATAATTACATATATTTTTTTCTGACTATATTATTATTAACTTATTTCATCTTTTTATAGACTTCCTTAGAATGGCAAACCATCTTTCACATATCTGCAGCTGTTTACGTAGTAGGTTCCATTATATATTCTTTGATGGCTTCTGGTAAAGCTCAGCCCTGGGCATTTGTTGGACAGGAACAAGTCTTCTTGTCAGATAATGAACATTCACAGACTTCGACTGAGGATCTTATAGCAGTTCCACCTGCCAGGTACCAAGCAGTTAACTGATGAGGTATTTTCTTTTTCTCCGAAGACCAGGAAACGATCAATTGTTAATGGCCTTACAGCTTATTTAGAAAGCTTGCTTCGTCTCATGGAAATGAGATTTTAAAAATATTAGTTATTGAGCTTCTTGGTCTGTAGGCAGCAATTTTTTTTTTTTTTTTTAAGACATTTTATCATTATATTTATGAATAATGTACATTATTTTATTGTAACTTGTTTCTTATTTATGTTTCATTTCTTTGTTAAATAATAATTTTCAATTATTTCATAATGATTAATATTTTAAGAGTGGAGGAATAATAAGTACTTATTATTGCAAATTAAGTAAATATGAATATGTATTATTTGTCCTATGTTCAGAAGTTAATTTCAATTACCATTAGCTGTGATTTTTCCCTTTAGAAATTTTATTTATTTATATCTTTAGATTTAAGGTTCAAGTTTAAAGCTATTGACTTATCAATCACTTATTCATTTAAGAAGGGGAGATAGTATATTGTTACCTTTTTTGAAAATGTAAATAACCTGTATTTATTCAGTAAACAGATTACCTGAATAAATTGCAAGTGAAATTAGAAGGTTTAAGTTATAATTTGAAGTTTTTAAAATTGTTTATATAATAGAACCTATATTTTTGCTTTATAATTATAATTCCATGTTTTGAGTACAATTCCACACTAACTATATTTCACTTGTAATGCATGAAAAATCAAGGTTTACAGTTTTGTAAACAATAAAATTTTATTTATGATTTTATAAAATAATATCTTGAGAAATTGACAGTACTGCCAATGGTGAAACATCTTTAATAACTGATTTCTAGGCTACTAGCCCCTACAATTAAGAAGACAAAACTCCTTAAGTATGCTACTCACACTGATTGACATCCTCATGAGGGCTCACATCACCTGGGCCTAGTTAATGAAAGGATCTAAACAATTTAGCAGGTAGTTCTCTTTAAAGTTATTGTTTCAAATCTTTACCCTTTATTTGTTTTAAATTACCATTATTTTGATAAAGTGAAAATATTTACTGTTTGTGAGGACTTTAAATTGTATAATTAACTAAGGCTATTACACCTTTATGAAGGGTTAAATAAAATCAATATTTGAAGCAATGCCTTTAAATATTTAAAAACAGTTTTAATTCAACTGTTCCAGGTCATTTCTTCCTCCAGGGTTTTCCTGATTCAGTTTCAATCAGATTCAATTTCAGAGTTACTTTTTGTGACTAATTATTAAAAGCTTTTAGAACAGTGAAAATATTTTGACAGTTTAATGTGGCAAAATATTATTAATCCTTTCTAAAAAAATTATTATTCAGATTTGAGTTGGTCACATCTTTTTTATCATTGCTTCGGTGAAAACATATTAATATATTGTTAAAAAATGAATTTTGTGATTGTTCCAGATTACTTCTTCCCTTGAATGGAAGAAGGTTGGGGGATTGGCTTATTGCTTGCAGTCCCTTTAGATTTCATGAGCTTATCATACGAAGCTCCTTAAGTATGATGGAATTGATTTGCTATTTTTCAAGAATGGAAGGTTAATAGTTATTTCATGGAATTGATTAAGATTAACATTTTAGCAAGTCCAGGGGTGTATTAAGTTTGCACCTCAACATGCTTGGGATTTCAACTCTCATTGAGTTGTTTTTTCCAACTAAATTCAACAATTATTTTTTTCAATCCATATTTTACTCATGGGATTGAACATTCTTTATATCCAACATTAACTGCATTTTATATTTCTCTGTGTAAGTTAATTATTATTAATAAAATTATGAGTGGTAAACTCTATAAATTTTCTAGTATGTTTAACCATTGGTGTTACATTATAGATGGTGTACCCTATATCCACTTATATTAATAGTACTCTTATCTTGTTAGGTAACAATATATCTATCTATAAAACAATATCCCTTAAATAATTTAAAACATTACAGAAGTATAATTTTATTATTTATATTATAATGATTTAATAGAAATCAAACTGGTGACTCAAACACTAATGCAGGTATGAAATGATATATTTTGTGAGATAGAGGACCAAAGTATTTTTGAAATTAAGAATCCTAAAAGTGAAGTGAACAATAATATTAAAGATAAAAAGAGGTACTAAAAATTGAAAGTATAATATTTTAGAAAAGCTTTAAATAATTTTACTGACAAGGTAGCTTAGTAAAAGTTGAATATAGTCAAAGATTTAGTATTTTGTAAATGAAAGGTTAATTGATTAAAAAGTTTATTTTCATTTGCTTGACCTATATATATTTCCTTCGGTGGTTGTCTAATTTCTGGTAGGTATAACCTAAACCGATAGGATTAGTCAAGTAAAACTCATAAATTTACTAATTAATAAGTCCAACACTGCTTTCAGTTATTGATGCTCCATATTTCCTCCTTTAAAATAGTCAACTGTTTTTCTTTACGATACAATGATTAATAGTCATGATTTTCAGTTAAACATTTTTTATTTTAAAAAGCCAACATTTCGATCCCTATATGTGAACCTTAATCAGGGCTTCTGAGTCCAGAGTAATACAGAGACTCTGAATGAATATAAGTAAAGTTAATTACTTTATTACTGTAAAATTGAATTTGCTTAAAAAAAACTCAAAATTATACAGTTATTAACCTCAGATTAACATTTATTTCATACTCATCAATGATATTTCAATTATTGTAATTAACTTTTTTTTCCTCCCCTCACCTTTTCTGGCTATACTGGACCGAAGTAAGGGTTTGAGATTAAGCTGAGTTGTCAAAAAATCCCCAGACACTTTGAACTTGAGCTCACTAACTCTGATGTCTGCTGCCCCACACCCTTCCCAGTATGCAAACTTGTAATCTTCAGTTCATATCTCAGATTGTCAGGGATAATGTGTGTTAACCGATTCAGCCTCCCCAGTCCCAATATCTTTCGACTGAGTGTAAATAATTCTGTTTTCTTTAAAAATTAAAGTAAATTAATAAATAATTATTATTAACACCAACCAACTTTCATGTTAATTAGCTCCCATATCCTCATCACTTATGTTACAGCATCTTCATTTTTTAATTTAAACTTTTTTTTCTCTACCCCTACCTGCTCGACATACGGGGATTGGTCATTCTAGAGGTATAACCCAACCTATTTTAACTATCGTGCGATGGTCAAATTCATTCTGAGGAACCATCACAAGATAAATTTTTACCAGCCCAGGGCAGATTTAAGCGCCACTGCTAGCCTAAAGGGTTTAATGTTTGGCTGTCATAGCCTCCTGGTGAATTTAATGTGTTTTACTTAACTTTTTAATCATGATTTCTTGATTAATAATCAAGTTATTAGTGTTTACCTGACTTTAGTGTTATCAAGTTATGCATGGAATATTATTAAAATATTTATATTTGTATAATAAAATAGAAGCCGTATGAATTTTAATGGCCTACTGCTAGGAGTGAAGTATACTATATTTTTGGTAACCTTTAGTTTCTGAAGAAGGTTTCTTTCTTGAGATAATTCCTGCAGGTTTCAGAAACCAAACATCTTAAAAGCTTTTTCCCTCTGTCACCATTATATTATTATTTTTTACAAATGTTATTAGCGCAAGTTTTTATGTTTTGTATACCTTATTTTGTACTTTACTTATTTTTAATTTAATGTGCAATAAGGAGTTAAAGAATGTCTTAGACAATTTAAAATTATTATTCTATTATAAATGTTGTTGATGTAGTAATTCCTTCCAAAAATGAATTGCTGGTTTATAACCGGCTATTTATTTAAACTTACAGATTTATGCTTCCTAAATTTCATATTTAAAATGTTACGGCCTATATGATGCGTAATCATTTAATATTATCTTATGCATTATTAATCTATAAATTAAATTTATGATTATAATATTTGATGTGAACCTTTATCTAAAAGCACTAGTTGTATAATTTAACAATACCTTATATTAAACTTATTAGATAGTCATATATTTTATCTGAGTGTTAGAATGTTTTCTATCAGTATTATATTATTCTGCATATTTTAAAATAAAAGGCACAGAAATTAAGAGACTGAATAAACCTGTCTTAAGCAGTGAACAATTGTTAAACAAATTTGAATTCTTCACAAACTTATTCTATCATCATTTATATTACATTAAATAAAATATAGGGAAAAGACCCTAAATTTCTTTGGTACAGAGAATATCCAAAAGTTGTTCAGAATCTACAAAGTACTCTCTGGAAAACACTAACTATTCCAATTTCAGTTTTAAAGTTACCTCCTCTTTTCCTTCCTGATAATGGTGTAAGTTTGTGAACATTTCTTGATAATATTTGAACTAACATGTAGGAGTATGTTATATATTTTTGTAAAGATACGGGCATTGGAAAACAATATTCCTAATAATGTGTAACAAGAAAGATTTAATATGAAGGTCAAATTTAAATCAATTATGAAAATAAGTTATTTGTCTTTTTTGTAAATAACTAATATTTAACTAGCGAACTGATCTTTATTGTTTTTAATTTTACCATTAATACAGATAATTATCATGGTACAAGGGAGATAATATTCAAATACATATCTAGAAAGCCTTAAAAAAATTAGAAGGCATGATGTGAGACATTACAAAAAATTGTTTATGAATTTTCTTATTTGAATTTCTTCTAGCATACTTCCTTATTTAGAATGGCTTTACAGTAACTTAATATTTTAAATTATAAAAGCTAAGTAAGCTGTTTGTTTGTTAATTTATATTCTAAAAAAATTATATGGAGTGACTTAATCAAACAGCAGTTGATTATGAATAATTAATGAGAGGAGCTGAATTAGACAGAAAAAGACATATAAAGATAGGTTTTTAAAAGTAATAAATATGCTTAACATGTTCACGCTGGCACTGTAATTCATGCTCCTAGGCCCCTTGGCGGCTGAACTTAATGATTTTTTCTCTATCGGATGGGAGTTATTCAAGGGCATTATGCAGTATTGACAATCCAACATTATTAAAATAAACAATACAATCCTACATCGCCGTGGAAAGTTTTGTGATTGACCAAGTTGTCCGGTAAGGCAGTCTAGTGTGGGCCACCGATTGTACATGGTGGCGTGAACGTGTTAAGGTGTTGTTATTCTTGAAAGACATTAAATAAATTGGTTTAATCTTAATTGTATTTATTTTTTTTTAACCTCAGAACAACTGGTTTCAAAAACTAATATTAGTTTCTAGTCCTCTTGATTTTTTTTATTTTGTTGACTTCATAGTAGATACCTTTTCAACTGAGCTGAGTATTGCAAATGCTCTGTTATTATTTTTATTTATTGTTAGTTAAAAAAAGTTGTGTTAATACTTATATTACACTTGTAAGTACATCATCATAATTGATATTTCCATTCATTAAAAATAATTCAATGTAAATAAATTCCTGCAAATTTTGAGTAGTGAATCATAAAGATGCTTTTGCCTGATGGATTATTATATGATAGCCATTACACATCACTTTATACATTTCAGATAATGCTTTCTTTATTTTTAATAAGTGGGATTAATACAGCTGCTAGATATTAAGAATTATAAGTACTAAGTCAAAATTACAGTTCGCTCTTAAATATTATTAAATATAAATACTTCATATCTAATTGTACCTTGAATATTAAAAGTTTTAAGACTTTTATTTTAAGTAGCTAAGTGTTATATGTGTGGAAATGTATTGTTAAAGGATTTTAATGTTTTCAAAGTTAAAATTTCTCAGAAGGCATTTTGACAGATTATGTATGTCAATCTCACTACATTCTTTCAATATGTGTTTTGCTAATAGTAGATGTTTTATTAAGTAAACAAAAATTATATATCTTATGTTATAATTTACAATCAGGTCAAGAAGGATTCTTTATTCTCAAAATTTCATTATAATGTTGGCAAATTAATTTTATTAATAGATTTTTAATATTATTTTTATTTGTTTATATATCGATAACATGGCTGTGTTTAATTTTTTATACATTAAATATCACCTAACATCTATTATATTGTAGAATTTGTTATTTTTTGTTTGTGTTATGATATGAATTAATTTTTAATTATATCTATAACCAGTTTTTGAATGAAATTATATGAATGTTGAGAATTTCTGTATTTATTTTTAATTCATATTGTAGAATTCCAATCTATTCTATTAAAGATGTTGAAAGACTTTAAATACAACTGAATATCAAATCAACCCATCACAGTTTCTCTCTGTTATTCAACCCTTCTTCCTGTTTATTATTACAGCCTTTGAGCTGTAGGCTTATAAGTTAAGAAATTTTATTGCTATTTAAAACCATATATGGTATGAAATGATAAGTCATGACTAAAGCTCAGATTCCCATGCTATTGCATCTTTTTATTGTTAATTCAGAAAAACATGAACTCAAGTTAGTTATGTGAATCTATCCCAATAGTTTTTACTGTGCAAAATCGCTTGCATGTTTTTGCGCAATGTTTTGATGCAGAAAGTTGCATATTTGTTACTTATCAAATAAATATTCTGAAAAGGGAACTTACATTATGTAAACGAACACATACTTCCATTTTCCAAGAATCCAACTCAAGGTTCATTTTTTCTGGATGTTTACAATTTGTTTCTCAATTCTCAAAAAATTCCAATTATTGAAGGAAGTAAAGTTCCATTATTCTATTCAGACAAATTTTAAAGTTTCAAAAATCATTATTTGAACTAGACAAATATGCACAATTAGTTAAACATTAAAACCATTTTAGTGGGTTCAATTATTGTATCTGACTTGGCTTTTATTAGATCTCATTCAGGAGGTTTGCTGGTTGCTAATTAATTAGTTAAGAAAAAAAAAACCTTTCTATCAGAGACCAAACAAAAAATGTTGAGGACGTTAAAAAGTCATCTAAGCAATAAAGATATAATTAATCAGTATATACACAATTTCTAAAATATTTGTACAAAATCCTGAATACCCACTATTAAAATGATTTAATGATTGCCTGAACGGAGATTCTGCCACAAGTGATGTAGTTTCCTAATTTTGCTATGAAAGTTTCTCTCTGATGAGAATAGAGTTAGAAAAATCTTTTTCTAAATTGAAACACATTTAAACACAAAAAAAGCAGTAATCCTATTTGTTATAGCTCAAAAGATGATAGAAGCACTGTGAAAAGATTTGGAATTACAAGGACAGAAGGAATTCTGAATAGCTGATGTATTTGCTCAAAGTAATTTATGACACCGCCCCACTGCATCAAAAATTTAAGTATTGATTTAGAAACCGAATAACTTCAACAAAAATACTAGATTTTTAAACTAAAATTTAGTTAAGTATATATAAAGACACAACTTCAGTAGTGAAATTTCTAATAAAGACTTGATTATTTTAAGTTTTAAAGTCAAAAACAAAAAATGTTTTAATAAATGAACAACTTTTAATAAACACTTTTTTACAATTCCCTATACAATAAGTGAAAGGTGTTTTACTATTTTTCTGAACTAGTTTTCAACTTGAACTATTTTTCAAAAATAGTCCACCATTTTTCTAGGTTTATTTCATACTTCCGCTTTTTAAATATATAATTTTTTTTTTAAAAAAATATATATATATATATTTTAAATATAAAACTCAAGCAAAGTTTTCATATTTAGTTCCCATATACCTTGATTAATTTCATGTCGTATACTTCTTAAGTAACTATTAGTTATTATATTATAACAATATAACAAAATTAGGTGTACATTATTTTATTCTTGAACCAAACAACTTATTATTTGCTGTAATGATTTTGAAAAAAAAAATATATTACTTATAATTAATGTTAATATAAAACTAAATTGTATATTAAAGCTATTTCATAGCCTAGGGTAATACGTTTTTTAATTTTAATTTATTCACTGCTTAAATAATGCCCAATACTTTAAGGTTTCTGATGTCATACAAATCAATTAATTCTCTCACCATGAATTAGTCGATATAGTAAATAGAATACAAATTAATAATCGCATTAATTATCTATTAATTGAAAGTTACTTTTATTTTAGATCCCCGGCTTGGTCATGCATTATAAGTGTTTAGTGGTTACGAAAATGTATTACTCATTTATATTAATTTATATCATGAGTAACCTGTAATGAAATTAGCTCTCGGCTACTTGATGCAAATATAATGTCACATGTAAGCAATGACCTAAATCAAAACATCCTATAGATAGATGACTTATGACCTTTTATTCATTCCAGGTGATATGAAAATTACATCTCCCATTATACACATTAAAACATAAAATTAAACAATAAATTATCAAAGCCATTTATTATTATTTTTGTTTAAATTAAATAAAAAGGCAACAAATATATATTTATATAATGGGACCAGAAGTTTTGCAATTGAGCTATTTGGGATCTAGCTGTATTTTTCCGTAAATAAAAGATTAAATCTTCTGTGATTCTTCTACTAGAAATTTCAAAGAGATAAACAACTTCATTTTTTGAAAAAAGATATTATAATGTTATAGGGAAACTATATTGTAAAGACAGCCTAATGTTTTTGATTTGGCAACACATCAATCAATCGTGCCAATGAATGTGATAGACTAGTATTTCAATGTAGAGTAGTACAACTGAAGATATCAAGGCTGTGTTTAAACCCCAGGAAGAAGGAATCGTGAAAATTTATTTAGGTAAATATTTTAATTTTTGTATAAAACAAAACATCAAATGTAAAGAATAATAATATTTTTTTCTAAAATTTTCACTTTGTGTATGAAAACTCTCAGAGCAACTAATCAATGCTCACTTTATTTGTTTATTGAAAAAATTTTCAAAGAGATAAGAAAAAATAAAATAGTTCTCTAACAAGAAAATAAAAAAAATAAAATAGCTATAAGAGATAATTGAGTAAAAAATATATATATTTCATAAGAAATAAAAAAAAAAAAATTATCTAGTATATCTATACTTACTAAATTTCTGTGGTGAAAAAATCTTTTAATTTAATTTCCAGAATGTGCGAGGAATTACATCTTGAACGGCTCAATAACAGGATTTCTTGGGGTTTTCGATTGACTGGCGGACTTGATTTTGGAACACCTTTAAGTATCATAAAGGTATTTTGAAACTATTCATATATTTTTTGTTATGTAGAACAGAAATAATACTAAACTTTATTGTTGAAATAAAATACCATAGTGCTTATTTAACTTGGTCAATGAAATTCCTGACTTAATCTGAACATTTTGGTGAAATTTCTGACTTTATCATTATAATTTTGTTGAATTCTTGACTAAAAATATGATATTGTGTTAATGGAGGCCTGTTGTGCTAAATCCCTTAAAAAATATTTTTTAAATTCTTGTGTTTTGTTAAAATCCTCTCTTAGATGTCCTACATCTATAGCTGAAACCATTTTTTTTAAAACTCATTGAACAAAGAAACAGATTAAAATACATATTAAATATTAAATACACTTTTCTTTGTTTCTCTCTTTTTTTAGACATTTTTAATTTACAATGGGTTGGAAGGGATATTCATGCCACAAGAACATCTCTAACATTTCCTCATACAACCCTTTTACCAATAATATAGTTTACATGAAACTTCATTCCGTTTTTATGGAATGTCACATATTTTGTAACTTTTTTTGTTTTCCTGTAAAATTAAAAAAATAGAATTAACGGTCTTTCGCATAACATACCTCAATCATTTTATAGGTAATAAAGTGATTTGATTTTTGTTTTGCTACACGGTTTTGTGTTCCCACCTATTTAAATTTATTTTATTATTTCCTATTGTACTTCCGACAGTTTTATAATTGAATCAGGAATATACACCATAAATTATCAGATATTATATACACTAACTATATAATGTTTAGATTCTATATAAAATTACAAGACTTATGATTCTTATAAAATTTATAGCTGTTAGATTCATTTGAATGACAAATTTTTACATTTTCTATGAACCCAGCCAAATTTTATATCGATTTGCTATCTCATTTTTTGTCATAGATCAAATTTTGAATTCACTATAATCTACCCCTGTATCAAAGAACTTAATGAAGCATAACTCTTATTTTATTCCATTTTTTCCTCCAACTTTCCCCATAGTTTGGTACTTTCTGTATTTTTATTAAATGAAGATTTTATTCATTCCAATAATCTAGCATTTATTAAGTTATCTCATAAGCAATGGTAAATAAAATTTATTTAGCTTCATTTTTATTCACTATTCTTCATTCATAGTTGCTTTATCTATATCTATGTATATTATTTTCTTCCTTGATATTATCTTTGTCCCGGAAAATTAGTAGTAGTCTGTCTTTTAATCTTCATATTAACATCTAACTTCTAACTAAGAAATTTTGAAGCATTTAGTATAAACACTTTTCTATCTAGGAACAAATAGTATTTGTAATAGTTTTATTTGTAAGACTGTGGACTTAAAAGGTATTATCTGAAGAGTTACGTATGTAGTTTTCATGCTCAAAAATGAATGAGTCTCAACTTGATAATTAACTTATAATACAGGGATTAAATGATTTCAATTATGGTTTACTTTAGGTAACGGGTGGTAGTGTTGCAGAACTTGGTGGAGTGCAAGTTGGTGATTTGGTACAAGAAATAAATGGACAGCCAACTAAGAATTTTACTCACACAGATGCTCAAAATTGCATTGCTAAGGCACAAAATCACTTGAGGCTACTTGTATTAAGGTAAAATTTGTATTTAAGAATAATGTTTAAAAAGTGGTCAATTGTTTTATTATCTATTGTTTAATATTGATATAAAGATTTTAATTTTTAAAATCAATATTTGGAAATATTCACAGCTTATTATACATTATGATTGTTTATATTGAACTTTTTTTTTTTTATTATTTATTAACCAACCAATTATATATATAGCAATGTCCTCAAAGTTTTGATGCCATCAAAGTTTTGATTTAAATGTAGTCCTTTACTCTATAACAGAAACCAAATTTTTAAGAGCAAATTATTCGCACAGGCCAACCAATTTATATAATGGACTTTCATCTTCTAAATAATTGTGAAAAAAAATGATTAAAAAAAGAACAGAAGACTTGCTGTATCATTATAATACCAAATACATTAATATAAATATTTTACAGAACCTTTTGTATTACAGTAATTAAATTATTATCAAACATTGTAATTCAACAAATAATTTTGTTTTCCTGATAGAGGAAGTTTGGTAACACCACCTATTACTCCATTGAGAGGAATGGTAAGTCACCAATTTATTCTTCAAACCACTTAAAATTATTGTTTCTCAGATACTCTGCATAACCATATCTTTATTACAGACCCCAGATATTGCGTGCGCAGAAAATGGTCACTATCAAAACTCAATAAGTAATGAAGATTTGAACGAACGATTAGCCAACTCAACAGGAGATGGTTTCAAAAATGCTCCTATCACCCAGCAGAAGATGGGAAGTACAGCTACACTCTCAAAGCCTAAATACAGTGTTAATGGTAAACTTTCATGCATAAGCACATATACATCTGTCAGTAAATCTGTAGGACATGCATCATCTTTCAATAAGTAAACAAGCAATATAAACATTTAAATGAAAAACTTTATAAAATTATATTTATTTTAGAGAAAGGACAGCTCCTTGCTGGGGATAGGGTCCTAACTGATGTTGAAATCGCAGAACTTATAACAGGGAATGAAGAAGTTCTCGATGAAGGAGTCTTAGGGTAAATAGGAATTTTATTATCAGCTTAGAATTTAGTTTTATATCATTGTAAATAATTATAATTCTAGTAAATAACACCGGCAACATCCTTTTAAATGTTTTTCCTAAAGAAGTATGCTGTTTGTTTTAGGAATGTAATTAAAATTTATATATTGTTTATTTAATACAAACCAAGACAACTATCATATTTGTTATTTGTTTAACGTCCCTTTATGCTACTAAGGCTAATCGGACGATGCTGCAGTGGGAGTCCTAAAGTTTGCCTATCCAGGTATACTTAGGATAGGGATCTTTAACAAGTACCTGGCATCGTACAGGCTCGGGACCTCCATTTTACATCCTATCCGAGGGACGGCTAGCCAATGATTTTTTACTCCCATTAAATTAAATTAATTACTCCCCTAGGTAGCCGCCCCGGACGGGGAAGCTTGTCAGGAAGCTCTGAGGAGGCAATCCCTCCACCTGACTCAGGGGTAGTGGGCTGATACCCCACTCTCCTTAAATCAACAGCAATTAATAACAATGGAAGAAATAGAGCTGGACTAATTTTACGGAATCCGACACGGCGTGGAAAACGGTTTATTCGACTTGCAACCTGGAACGTATGTGGCCTGAACGGAAAGGAATATGAACTGGTGGAAGAAAAAAAGAAGGCAAAGGTCGACATCCTTGCAATTACGGAAACAAAGAAGAAAGGCAAGGGTGAAATCAAAATACAAGATTACACTCTTCTGTTCTCGGGTGTCAGTGAAGGCGAGAGGGCGGCCAGTGGAGTAGGATTTCTGTACCATAACCACTTATGCTTGTCTATCAGAGGGATGAAATTTGTGAATGACAGATTGATGGTTATGGATATCCAGGAGGGTGAGAAGATACATTCACTCATAGTAGCATATGGTCCCAATGATAACGTTAGGCAGGATGAAAAAGAAAAGTTCTTTAACGAACTCCAGAGAGAGGTTGATGATTGTGAAGGCACCCCAATAATTTTTGGAGATTTAAATGGCAGGGTAGGCTGTGAAAAGGAAAAGTGGGATGGAGTTGTTGGGAAGTTCGGTGAAAGTGAGGTCAACAATAATGGAGAAAGAATCCTCAGTTTCTGCGTAGGAAACGAATTAAGAATCGCGAACACTCTCTTTCCGCATAAAGTAATCCATAGATTCACCAGAGAGGAGCCAGGAAAACGTGAAAAATCTATAATAGATTATTTCTTGATAAGAAAAGAAAATGTTGGTGAAGTTATGGATGCAAGAGTCAAACGAGGATATGAGATTGGAAGCGATCACTACCTCTTAACACTGGACAAACTATGGAATGAAGAAACTCCTCGGAAAAGGCATAAGATGGGTACAAAGAAGACAAAAAAATCCTACAGGCTAAAAGAAGAAGAAATGGCCCGATACTTTCAAGAAGAAATAAACAGGATGGCACGAGATTCTGATCTCCCATGGGATAGTGATGACTTAGAACAGAGTTGGTCATCATTCAAGAAAATAATCATCAATGCTGCTAGATTGGTATGCGGAGAGAAAAGGGCTGGATCAGGGTTTAAAAGAAGTCCGTGGTGGACCGATGAGGTGAAGAAGAAGGTTCAAGAGAAGAAGAAAGCATGGAGGGACTTCCTTAGCCAGAGAACACCTGCAGCCTATGAAAGGTACAAGGAAAGGAGGAATGAGGCCAAGATGAAAGTTCTTCAAGCCAAACAAAAATCATGGGAAGATTTTGGTCATAAAATGGAGAAAAATGCAAAGGAGAACCAGAAGATCTTTTACAAAGTAATAAAAGGGATGAGGAAGGAGAGACCGAATTCACTCAAAGGAATCAAGGACAAAGAAGGAAGGATTCTATGGCAGGAAGAAGATATAATGGAAAGATGGCGGGAGCACTTCATGGAGCTGCTGAAAGGACGAGATGTTACTCCTGATGAGACATACAACGCAGAGATGGAGTATTCGGAAGAAGATGATTACATCAGCGAGGAAGAAATGCAAGAAGCTATCTCGAAGATGAAGCTGGGCAAGTCGGCAGGGCTGGATGAAATAACGCCAGAAATGATGCGGCATATGGGTAGCAAAGGGGAAGAAATGTTTCTTCATCTTTTAAATTTGATATGGAAAAAGAAAAGGGTACCGAAGGACTGGGAGATCGCTGTGGTTGTACCTATCTACAAGAAAGGAGACAATAGAGTATGTAATAACCATAGAGGCATAGTTTTGCTCAGTGTGCCAAGCAAACTCTATTCAAGAATCCTAGAAGCAAGAATTAGAAGAGTGGTCGACTGCCAAATCGGAGAGGAGCAGTATGGATTCAGAAACTTGAGGAGTACACAAGACTTGATTTTCACTTTGAGACAGGTCATAGAGAAGTCCATCGAGAAAGGGAAAGAGTTTTCTGTTTGCTTCGTGGACCTAGTAAAAGCTTTTGACAGGGTCAGAAAGGAGGATATAGAGCGAGCTCTGTCAGAAAGGCATGTTGATATCGGCACGATTCTGGCAGTTACAAGCCTTTATCAAAAGAATAAAAATATTATAAGGACCGGCAACCACACCTCCAAGGAATTTGAGACGACGCAGGGAATACGCCAGGGGTGCAGCCTAAGCCCTCTACTTTTCGTATTAGTGCTGGATCAGGCGTTAAGGAGAGCAAAACCCAGATTGCGACGTTTTCAACTAGGACATAGGAACCTACACCCACCTCGCTTTTGCTGATGACCTCGTCATATTTGCTGCGGACGACCGGGACCTACAATACAACTTGAACATCGTGCAAGAAGAGCTGTCTAGCATTAACATGGATATTAATCCAGATAAGACAAAATGCATGAGAATAGAAAGACGTCCCCGCCATGTTATGAGAGTACTGAGGCTGAAAGGACAGATCTTAGAGCGGGTGCATGATTTTAAGTATTTGGGTGCCTGGATAAACGGAAGTGGCTATATCGATGGGGAGATATCACAAAGATTGGGAGCAGCTGGAAGAATGTTCCACTCAATCCGGAAAGGCTTCCTCAACAAAAGAGAAGTGACGAAGAAGACAAAGATATCGGTCTACAAGTCAACATTTATGCCCATCCTATCTTACTCCTCCGAATCATGGACCCTCACCTCAAAACACAAAAGTCAGATCCAGACAATGGAGATGAGATACTTGAGGAAGGTTGAAGGAAAGACAAGGGGAGATAGGATCCGTAATACAACTATAAGATCGAACCTCGAGGTACAGCCGGTAGAAACCATTCTAGAAGAAAATAAACTGAGATGGTTTGGGCACCTCCAAAGGATGAACATCGATAGAACGGCAAGGATTACGTATGAGACGAGAGTTGACGGAAGAAGGCCAAGAGGAAGACCACGGATCACCTGGGAAGAAAGTGTAGGGGAAGCGTTCAGGAAGAGAAGACTGGACTGGAACAAGAGGAGAGAACTGGTACAAGAGAGGGATACCTGGGTCAAGCTCTATAGAGGGCAACCACACACTGCACAGCGGTAGAAGGGGAAGGAATATGATGATGATGATGATGATTAAAAAATCCTAGAGCCACCTCGGGAAGCGAACCCGCGACCTTTAGTAGGTGACCCCACTATCATATTTTAAAACCTTTTGACCCTTTAACTATATAGAAATATTTGTTGTTTTTATTTTTATTTATATATGTATATATAATTATTTATATATATATATATATATATATATATAAACACGGGCGTCACCGCCGGGGGGGGACAGGGGGGACTCCCCCCCAATATTTTGACAGGATGGGACTGTCCCCCCCAATATTTTGGCAGGAGAGGACCCAATGTAAAAAATTAAGTAAAAATGCGATTTTATGACTTTATCCGAGCTTAACCAAGACAATATAAATATAAAATATTAGTTAATTTCAGCACACTATAGTTGAAAGCTAGTCAGGCATATTGTATATTTGATGTACAATGTATACATTGTATATACAAATATACATTGTATATTTGATGAATTACATATTTTTTATTTCAGCTCAAACTGTTTTGTTTTATTGCTGTACATTTCTTTTTTAAACCAAGCAGCTTAACTACTTTCCTACAATTTGATGAAGCTTATAGAAGTTAATGGAAAGCAATAAAATTAGTGGGATCAGAATCAGTAGAAAAACTTGGATAAAATTCAATCAAGAAATTTTGGCCCACATCCTTCAACATTAAGGCCCGGTGCACACGGACGACACTTTTCTGCGATCCGGACTATAAGCCAAAAGGCTTGTGGTCAGGGGTACCTGGAGTATAATGGACCGACCGGATTATACCATTATACTCCAGGTACCCCTGACCACAAGCCTATAGGCTTATAGTCCGGATCACAGAGTGTCGTCCGTGTGCATCGGGCCTAAGCCTTAACAATTCCCTATTTTAATGTATAACTGAGGCATAAATTGACAAGTTTTAAGGGACTATAAATACCTTCCAAATACAGCATTGGAGGATGAATTTAAATGCACCAACAGTTGTTTTTAGGGTTTATTATTTCAACTTTTAGCCCCTCGAATTTCTACCTACCCTATCTAGGAAAATATTGAGCCGTCCTCCCCAATAATTTGGTGCTGCTGACGCCCATGTATATAAACATAGATACACGTATCTATGACTAATACCTCTGTTGTACGAAAATATAAGTCCCACCAGTTCCATGGTACAACATATATTTCAAGGATGCATTTATATGTCCCACCCGGTTAAAGGGTTAATAAAGGCCCAAAACTTATTTTTTTTAAATATCCTGAATCTCATATAAATCAGTGTTAGAGTAATGGAAATTATTCCGAGTCAACACTGACAGAACCTCACCAAAACAACTTTTAAATTCACATTTATTTGAGATGAAGAGCTAGGAAAAATTTATAGAATATTGTTGTCTAATCTCTATATATATATAAGAGGCTTTGTCCTGACTGACTGAATCAACGCAGAGCAAAAACTACTAATGATAGAAACTAGAAGTTTGGAATTTAGATTTTTAACGCGATTTAGGTAACCACTAAGAAAGGAATTTCAAAAATGTAACCCCTAAGGGGTTTAAATGGCGAAATTGTCGTTTAACTCTAACAGAAACCTATCTTTGCCTAAATTGGACTCATTTTAAAGATCTCAATACGACGAGTTTAACTCAAAAGTTTCTACGTGGCGTCGAAAACCATGTTTTAAAGCCGAAAAATGAAGCGTTCAAGACGAGTAAGCAATTTTTTGTTTCGGCGGTTTTAGTGAACTCTCTGCATTGCGCGTTTTCCTCTCTTCTACCAAGCCGGCAGCTTCCCCCTCCAACATTCCACCTACAGGAAGCTCCGATTCTACTAAATCTCCTTAACATCAGTTAACATATTATATTAAATCAATACCAAGATAATGATCACAGAATTGATTTTAAAGGCTCGCGGGCAAAGGCGCGACGGGGAATGCTAGTAATGAATATATATTAAACATCTATATGATAAAAAAATAAGTGCTTATTATTGTGAAATGGAATTTTATTTTTTGAACCAACTGACTAAAGTAACTAACAATCAAAAGACTTAACCAAATTTACATAACAGTTAAAATAACCATAAAAAAATCAATAGTTTTTGATTAAGAAAAATAAATTATTTCAAAAGATATTCAAAAGAATATTTGCTGATTTAAAACTTGTGCCTTGTATCTTTCAGGATTAATTTCAAAAAATTTCTCCCACAAGTTGACTTCATTCGGAAATCAGAAGTATTCAAGGTAATACCAAAATTTAATTTTTATAGAACATTATAATCTGTGTCTAGTTTTTCTTTTATTTTTATCTTTTTTTTTTTTGTTATTGAAATTTACAGCTGTTACAAAATGAAAATACTAAGAAAGAGATACCAGAACATGTTCAACTAAAAAAAGACCCGACTAAGCGATTTTCAACATTCCTACAGAAACCTAGTATTCCGAAAGATCCACCAGAGGGTCCAAAGTTTCTTCATTTCAAGCCACCAAGGTTCCTACCAAAACAACCAGAAAAAAAATTTGAATGGCCAGTCCTAAAGTCTTGGGAAAGACCTAAAAAGCCAACTCCAGTAAGTACCTATTGAAGACAATGATAAATTTATTTTTAATCTTACCCAGGAAGTTTTTTTGGATCAATTATTAAAAAATTATATAAGTCATGTATTCTTTTACTTTCAATTTCCTATGTATGAAATATATAGTAAGGGAAAGTATTGCGATTGTGAAAAATTTCAACTTATTTAATAATAATTTTTACTTATAGAGAAAATTTGTTTTGAATGATTTATGCAAAAAATTTAAAGTAAACTTAAATTCAAAAAAATTAAGTTTTACGTAAATTAGTTATCTAAACTATTATTATTTAATGTCATATTTTATCAAAAGATTAATTATTATCAGATTATTCCTATTTTTTAATCATAATTATATTAGAAAAATTATAATATAAAATCAAGATGAACATGCTTAAATTAAAATTACAGTTTTTTTCTTGTTATATAATAGGAGCCACCCACACATTCAGTTTTGTGGCTTTTCCTTGAAGAAAAGGGTGAAGAAATTATTGGAGGAAGGTGGGGATCAGATGCGGAAGAGAGAGAAAATATGAGTAGAAACTCTTTTATTGAATACGATAGAGACTCGGTATGTAGCAGTATGAAGCTTCACGATGATGACTCTGCTTCAGTTACAAGCAAGGAATTTGGACGAGAAAGCCAGATGTCAAGGATTGATGAATCCTTGAATGAAACTGAAGAAGCATTAAATGGTGCTGCTGCATCTCAAGCTGAATCTGATAAACATGAAGATCAGAATAAATTAAAATATTCATGGTACATTGAACAACAAGAAGGAGACATTTCTGAAATCAGAGAATCCATGATGACAGTTAATAAAGAAATGACAGATGTTGAAAAAACTACTGATCTAGAAGAGGATATTTCGGATGCCAGAGAAGAACTACAATTCGAAGAGGTTGTATTGATTATACATGATATTAATTTTTTGTATTTGCTAATAGTCAATTTTTTAATGGTTTAACTTAAGTTCTGAGTGGTCCAATTAATAATTTTGAGTAATTAGTTCTAATGATAATATATAATCCCACATTCAGATAAATTTGCTAAATTAGTCCTTTGAATAATTAACGAATAGAAAAAGCTGAAGACAACTTTTTATTTTTTGAAATAGTTTTTCAAAATTATTTAAGTAATTTAGATGGTATATTGTTATTAAAGAAGCGTCATTTAAGAATTGAAGAACTGTTGATAAAAAAAATTATCAAGACAGCCATTTCATTGGACTTGGATATAAAATATTGTTCTGTTTTAAATAGTCAAATAGTATAGAATTAAAATAAATGTGGTTATGACTCTCAGTCAAACTCGATTAATTTTAAAACAATAACATAACTATAGTTATGGATAAAAATCTAGTGCACACAACACACAACATTTAATTACCACCCTTCTTTCTTTGACTAAAAATAGACAATTTTTTGAAAATTGCATACTTTAGTGTTACCAGATAGGGAAAAACATTATACTTTATTCCTCTATGATTTTTTTTTTTGGAAAGTGGGTTAGTAATTCATACAATAGTGTACCAAGAATGAAGTTGACCCCATTTTCTCAGGGGACTCCATATTTTGGTGAGAGTGATTCTTTTGAATATTTTTCTCTGCCTATGTTTTTAGGAGATTATAGTAATAATAATCGAGTTTCAGACTGAACAATCATGTTGTTCAACGATTTATCGTAAGTTATTTTATGATTGATGATAATTATGATATTATATTTTTCTCAGGCAGGGACTGATAATTTATTCATCAAAATTTATTCGTGATTTATTTAAATCAATAGTTTAGGTATGTTCCAACTATCTCTTAAAACACGTTTACAACTCTTTTTGCATGTGCAGTACACCTTTCCTTGTTAATAATGAGCAGTTATTAAAGGTGTGCTGGATATGCGAAAGAATTACCATCGTGTTTTAAATGCATGTTGGAAGATAAATTTGATTCATTAAGAATCGCCGTATGTTTGTTTTTCTCTAATCAAAATTTGAGCAGCCCACACTTTGCCTTCTCTCAACATTGCTCTCTCTCTCGTCTTCTCTCTAAACAGTTCTCTTTGGTAGTGTAAAACAAAATTAAAAAGGTAGTTTGTACTTCTTTAAGTTTTGAGTTAGTTTGAAGACAGTTGCGATTAGTAACATTGAAACCAATAGCTTCTGTTAAATAAACTGAAACTATAAATTAATGTTTTCCTGATACACCAATATTTCGCTTCAGCGATCTTCTACCATATTATAAACTAAATATTATTATTTCTTAAATTAAAAGGTTTTCAATGATATATCATACATATGTATTATTACTCATGTTACTGGAAATTGAAATTTTTGTTTTGGGAAATCATATATTTTTTTTTCTCTTTTATTTGATTATGAAATCCTTTTATATCTTATATTTAGGGATAATGAGGGACAGTTATTTACTTCAAATAAACCAAAATAAAGGTAATTTATAGTGATTTAAGCCCTATCAAATCTATTCTATGATGATAAAGCCTACTTCTTATTAAAAAATACTTCAAAGCCATTTTTGAGAAGTCGTAAAGAGAAAAAAAGACTCACACACATTTTATATGTAGGTAATGGAAAACAAAAATAGAATTAAAGTTTAATTAAAATTAATGAAGCTGAGCAACTAAAAAACTGCAATGGATTTTTACTTTTCTATTAAAAAAAAATATTTTAGGCATTTTCGTTGAACTAAAATTGTTAAAAATCTTTTGAAAAATTTGATCTTGAGTGTAATAATAAACAACCTCTGTAACTTCAGACTTCTTGTACATTCCATTTAATAGCAGCTTAAATTTATTGTAAATGGATAAAGCAAAATAACTTAATATTTTGATGTTTACTGAAATTCATTATGGAATTTTTGTTTTTTAGGGGTATTATGCTGAGGAAATAGAACAGACAACTATGGCAGATCAAGCCTACAGTAAGAAATCGGTTCACAATGATTTGCTCAATCAACTTTACCAGATTCAATACCAAATTGAGGCATTGGAAAGTGAAGTATCTAATGATGTTCAAAACCAGTTACATGCAGTTAAGGAACAGATATCAAAAATAGTCAATACCAAGGCCTCTCAAAGTAAAACATACCAGGTAAGTCCTCTAATGGATTTATGAAACCTAAATTACAACTGTTTGCCCATTTTAAAATATATATTCAATAAAACTGTCTCACTCCTTTAAAGGATATAATATTTTTTATTAGATGTTATTTTCCTTTATTTGATATTTTGTGACGAATGGCTGAAGCTATAATAATTTAGTTTAGCATTTTTACTACTGAATGTATGGAATATTTGCATTCATGTAAAGTATGAAAACATGTTTGAACTCAGAATCAATAGCAGTCACTCCTGTTTAAATTTACAGACACATTGTAGCAAATTTTATTTATTGCTTGTATCTCAGTATTCAAATTATCTTATGGGTAACTGAGCTATTATAATCTTAGTAATAAGGTAAAGATTCATTTTTTTGTCTTGCATACCCTATGTGGCGTGATGAATATGTGGCGCTACGCTCCATCACCGAACCTGGGCCTCCGCCAGTTGGCTCTGTATTCTGCTACAGCTCTCCAGAAGGCCAAGCAAAGTTCTGGTATTCTGTCCAATTCTGCAAGAAGCGCACAAATTCTATGGAATGTTAAAATGCTCCAAAATCCAATGCTTGGGTCATTTAGGTGGTTCTTGGGTCGGTTACAATAATTCAGTCCTGCTTCTTCTTGGGTCGCCGATTCCCTAGCTTAATTTTTTGGGCCTACCATGAAATAAATTTCATTGCCAAGATGGCCAAATTAACCAGACTCAAGATGGGGAAGGTGGTGCCTTCACATCCTTACCTTGCAATTGAGAAATTGCACATCCTATAATTGTTAACTGTTTTTTAAATAAAATATTTTATGTAAAATTATTTCTTTCATTTTTAAAAAAAACAATATTAACTTTTGTTTAAAACTTTAGGTTGAAGAAGAACAATTTGAAGCCCAAATCAAAGGGAATTTGAAAACAGGAGAAAAAACATTGCATTATGAGAAGCTAACAGCACCAAATGGAAAAGAAATACATGGAGTAGTAGGAAACAAAGAAATTATATCCCGGGATACTGCTATTCATGAGGAATCTAGGAAAACACTTCAGGAATGTGTTAAGTCAGATATGGTTTCAACTGAATCTGTTAATAAAAAAGGCAATATCACAGAAACAGTGGAAGAAACCATAGAAACATTTGAAGCTGAGATAAGTGAGCATCAAGAATATGAGACAACTCAAGTAGAAATTGAAGGTTTTAAGGTATATGTTCAAGCTAGCATTTGAAAATTAAATCCATTTTGGTTAGGATAAATGTTACTATAAATAATGTATAAATATTATTAAATTGATTAAGGAAACCTTTTGTAAAATTACGTAATAAAGGAATTTAAAGTCCTTGTTCATATTTTTATCAGAGAATTATTCAATTTCGGAATTGCTTATTGATGAAATATTTTTTTGGAAAGAAAATATTGTAACATCATGTTTTCATCTTTTCTTACCAAATACTTTTAAAAAACAACGCATATTTGTTTTATATTACTTTCAAAAATAAAATATAAGTATGTAACTGATAGCTAGCCAAATTTAAAAGGTTCTTTTTAAAAAATAATTTTTTTACTTGATTTTCCTATTAGATTAATAAATATTAAATTAAGAATGCCAAAAGATTTTTAAAAATTATAATTAACACACCTAATTATTATTCTTAATAGTTGAATTAATAATAAATACGCCATAGTAATCAATAAAATATATTAAAAGAGTTGACGAAGAAACAATATTTCATTACTATGTGATGGACAAAAAAGAATGAGAGTGTGATATAGTGGTGAAGGTTCTAATTGTACTTTAAAATTACTTATTGTCAATATCTAGCAATTGTAATTTGAAATAAAATTTAAATTAATGAACATTGAAAGGAGTATATTATAATTGTGATAGTACATGATATAGTCAATATATTAGTTATATAGGGATCTCATCTTTTAAAATATCCTATTAACATTTGTGATGATATTTATTTAAGTTTTAAAAATTGTATTTTCCTCAATGTCTTGAATAACTTTCAGTCTGTTTTAGTGACTCTTATATAAATATGATACAGAAGATTTTATAACATTTTTATATTAAATAAACTATTAAAGCTTTTTTTTTTTTTCTTTTCTATTAATCTTTTTTATTTTATTTTTTAACTAACATAAGATTTGGAAACAGATCATCCTTGCTATGGTGCATTAATCTATTTTGTAATTGTCGATGGTAATTTAATCCGAACATTGTTTATAAATTGAGAACTTTCTCTGTTTTTAATACTATCTACGAATCCGAAATTAGTGTTTTTTTTGACAGGGTTATCAATATGAAGTTTTGGAAGCCCCAGATCCTGATGTGGAAGTGATAACTATACCGATTAAGAAAAAAATTATGCCTATAACACCACAGAGGCGCCCTATAGTTCTTCCAGGAGGAAGAATGTGGAGGAATCCTAAAGATGCAGAACATGAGGAATTCTATCAGGGAATACTAGTTGCACAGGCTGATGTTCTTGTAGGCTCAACTGAGAGGTTAATAATATTTTGAAATATTTTCTTATAAAACATAAATATGTGACTACACTTATAACTCACCTTAGACGAATACTATTGGTAAATATTGTATCTGAAAAGTACAGAGATATTATGTGTTAGGTCATTATAAAAGTTGATTTTATCAATTTTTTTAGTCCTGAATGTACTGTATCCTTTCTTATTGAATTGCTCCAATCATAACAAAAATAATCTTCTATTCTTTGAAGATTATGCTTATCTAACTTAAATATTGTTTCAGTGTGAATTATACTAAATACATGCCTCCTAAAATTGATATGTCAACCTCTGAAGTGTATCGTTTGATCCATGAAACTGAAGATCCAATTAAAAAGAAGAACGAGGATGAGATTCTAAAAGAAAAGAACTATTGTGAACCCGTGAGTTACAACTATATTAATGTATTAACACGAATATCAAATTAAATAAATAAACAAACCAAAAAGCAATAAAAGCAGATAAGTCCATATTAGAGCATATTTATGAACATTCCTTAGGATGCCTAAAGAATACCTTAACTGGATCCCATGTAAGGGAACCTTTATGCCATATTTAAGTTTAAGTATTTCTTTAGTGAATTCTCATTTTATAAACACTTATTAACACTTCCTTACCTTAACAAACGATGCCAATATAAAGGTGCTAGTTTGAGGTCAACTAATATAAACAACCCATCACAGAAGATTAATAAGAGGATAACCTTCTAACTTCCTTAGTTTGGTTATTAATTTAGTAAAGATTTTAAACTATTTTATATCAAAGGAGGATCCAGCCGTTTGTAGAGGAGGGGGCTGCAGTCCCAAATGGGAGCCATAGCCCATCTCCTGGATCTAGCAATCAGCTTTTTCATTTCACTCACCTATATATGAAATATATAGTAAGGGAAAGTATTACGATCACGAAAAAATTCGACTTCCGGTTCTAACGAAAATAAACATTTTGGGGTCCCCTGAGTGCAAATAAACAATTCCCCCAAAATGGTCTATCTGTTGGGGTCTCTGAGTGTTCTAATAGACTAGCTCAAAAACGATAAACTGTGCAAACCTCAAATTAGGTATTTAAGGTAGATATACACCCATGCCGTGACAACAAAAGTGAGTAAATGGAGGGGGTCCTTAATTTCAAAATTTTATCAGATTTTTTCGATTTTTAAAAAACGGCTCTAACGACTTTGATCAAACTAGGTATTTGATGTATGTATATTTTGATTAAACTCATCATGCTTAATGATTAGCGAGAATCCTTTAATATCAGGTAGGTTTTATCAACATAGAAATGTACTAAATAGCGAAGTAAAATTATTTTCTTCATATAATGTAATTTGATTTTGTTTACTTAGATAAATTAACTGTCTCTCATTATACCTATTCAAAAGAAATGGTTAAATATTAAATATGAAAATAATCTATAAATATATACAGGAGAAAAAAAGAAAAATGTTTCGCCAGGATGGAATTTCCGTTTCCCTTAATAAGCACAGTAATATGTATTTATAATATATCGTTAGAAACCTGAGAACTTCGGAAAGTATAATATTTATTTTATAAAGTTATTTTGTTTATAAAGTTCTTTTTTAATAAAAATTTAATTCCTGCTTTTTCTGTTTATTTCTATCAAACAGTTAAAAAGAAGCTAAAGGTTGCTAACCACCTACCTTAGCACTAAGTAACTAAAACAGAGCAAACTTATAAGAACACCTTAGCAACTAAGGTTTCTTGAAGAAAGGAAAGAGTAAAGGAACGTTTATAAAATGAAAATTGTGTTAAGCTAAGCTAAAGGTGTGCAGTTTAAAGAAACCTTTAGCAAGGCGTTCCTTAGGAACGTTCATAAATACAGGCCTGAATCTAATTAACATGTGTGTTCCAAATAATTAAAAACTACTTATAAATATATTACATATATCCTATCAACAAAAACAAACCATTGTACTAAAAAAAAAATTTACTCAATTTTCATT
The DNA here is from genome assembly GCA_911387785.2 of Aelia acuminata. Classification (NCBI taxonomy): domain Eukaryota; kingdom Metazoa; phylum Arthropoda; class Insecta; order Hemiptera; family Pentatomidae; genus Aelia; species Aelia acuminata. The sequence continues at coordinate 182,389,889 of OU426978.1, read as the reverse complement.
TCAAATTAATGAAAATCACATTTGATATTTATATTTTGTCATATTCTTGGCAAAATAAATATGATTTATTAGGCAATTAATAATTTCATTCATTTAGTACCTTAATTAATTATGGTCAAAGATATCTTTTTAAACGTAAAGAACAAGAAAATCTGTTGAAAATTATACTTGTATGTTGGGATGGTTGTGTATTATTATAAATTATACAGTTTCTTCAAATCATGCAGGATTTTTTGTTTTCTGTGTATGGATGGGGGATGAGATTCAAAATATAAAATAACAACTTATTCAATTATTAAAAAAAGTCTTGTTTTTTTTTTTTCAATATACAGACTCTAATATAATATTTTCTATTCCTAAATGGGGTGCGCGTCCATAAGGCTGAATGATCTGCCAATCCCTTTTTTTTGCTTATATATTTTCTTTCTAAGTACTTATGTACCTGATTTTTAACTGTTCTGTTATATACATATATATTTTTTAATAGATTAATATTTCTATTTCAGATAAGCAAACGTCATTTCTATGCAGCAACCTTAAAAGAACCAGTAAGTTTTTCCAGGACATTATCTATGGTAATTACTTTTCATTGATAATATGTTAATGTATATATAATTCCTTTTTTCAGAAACCAATAGGAGTAGTGGAACTTTCTGATTTATGATTTAAAATAGCCTAAGGACAAAAAATGTTAATGCAAAGGCACTATGGCTACCAAAATATGATGGTGGAAAGTAGTTGACCCAATATTGGTTGGGTTGCTGTAACAAAATAAGGAACAAGAATATGTAAAACATACATGTAGGACTTATTTTGAAATCGCAGCCCATCCAATATCTCTGCTGTAAAATATATGTATTTTTAATTTTTACTCGAGAAATGAATTCCACTCCAGATACATTTTTTTTTTATTTTAAGTTGTTTATACAATTAAAAAACATTAATGAGAACTGACATTGGGAACATCATTCATATATTGAATAGTCAAAAGGTTAGGTTTAATAGAGTATAAAAAGCAAAGTCCTTGTGAGATAATTTTTTTTACATGAATAAAAATTGGAAATATATTAGGTATTAAAGATTCAAATATTACATTGTGTTGCTTATTTGAGTGATTTACTTTTAGAGTCCTTCTGTATTAATTATCAGTAATTAGTTAATGTTTCTTAACAATATGCTCCATAAAATCCAAAATATTTTATAAAGAATAGAAAAAAAAAAAAAAGAAAAGTGGCAAAACAAACCAGTATTCAGTTCAAATGAGAACTGTAAAGTAATGTGCCATTTTTTAAATGAAAGTTGCTACACATTCTTAATATCCTGACCAAGACAAGGAGTTGTAATAACATTTATTGAGTTGTTAAAATATATTAAAATTTAACAATAATTTTTTGGCTTGACATAGGATTGGTCTGCTGGATATTTTAAAAAATAAACTGCCAGCATAGTAGTATATACAAATAAACCAACACTTTCAAACATATAGGTGATGAATATAGATTCCCGAAACATCTACCACATTGAAACTAATAAAGGAATATTTTTAGACTTTTTTTTTTTTTTCCGGTACCACTACCGGGCCATGTCTGGCATACAGGGGGTTACTCTAGAGTTGTAACCTACCCTATTCTAACCATGGTGTGTAGGTTGAGATTTATTACGTGGAGTCTCCACAAAATAAAAGTCAATATAAAAGCAAAGTACCACTATGTATCTCTAATTCTCCTGACCTTCTTCCTGTTATTTACCTAACTCCTGTGTTTTTTCTAGCATCAAGGAACCGCTATCCAATGCACCCACCCCTAGCAGTCCCTGCTTAAATGCTTCATTTTGTTCAGGGATTTCCTCTTCTACCATCAATCCTCTGAAGTTATTTCTGATTTGAAAGCCTGGGATATCGCCTTAGTGGTGTCCTCCCAGGGAGTTGAGCCTCAAAAATCTTTAAAGGATCCATGGTCTCATTCTTATGGCAAGTCTGACCTAACCACTTGAGCTGTTGGTCCTCTAAAATGTTCTTCAGCTAAGGTACATCCAGCTGCTTTCTTATTAATTTCTATTTCCATTATTAATTTATAAATATGCACATAGTCTTCCGATAAACTTTCAAATTTATTTTTGAAATACAAAAAATGGATTGATATTTACATTTTAAAAATTGAAAATAAAAAGAAGTATATTTAATTTTGATTTTAAAGAAAGAAAAAATAGCCAAATTTAATCAACTCCTTTATTATTACTTATTTATTGATAAGTAGATGCATATCTTGTATTTTAAATACTTTTTCTGTAATCTATTTAATTTGTTTAAATAAATCTTTATATTAAGGAATAGTTAAAATTATTTAAACAAAATTGAGCCGACAAGTCATGGAATTTTTTGGAATGATAATATCACAGTGTATGATATTATATGAATACAACACATTTAACATTTTAGTTTAATCATTTTTATTAGCAGTGTGTGTGTATTCCTGCAAATCAAAATAAAATTATTCATTTTATTGCATTTTTCTTGTTTGTATGCCATTTTCGATTTTGCTGTGTATTCATCATAAGAAGAATGTAATTATTTCATACTTTTTAGTGCACTTATTTTTACTGGTTCCTAATTTTCGAAGTCGGTTTAATTTTTTATAAAATTGTTTTTTATTTAATTATTTTTAGTGGTAAGAGATACTTTATAGCAAGCCATAAGTTGGTTTCTAAAAACATTTCGAAGTATTTTTTTACGGATTTCAAGTACATGTTGTACTGGTTTCTGATTTTCTAATTTTTTTATTTTTATCTATTCGGTACCCCGTAAGTACCCCTTCTCGCCATGTAGGGGGCATCTACACTACAGGTGTAACCAAACTATTCTATCCATATGAGAAGAACGAGATTTATTCCATGGGTTCTTCACGAAATAAAAATCAACCTGCCCAAGTTGCGCTCTACCACCTTCGTCTATCCCTGGCCTTTATATTATAATTATATTAACAGTCACCTTACCAGTTTGATAAATATGTATAAAAAAAAATGGATATTCCAGTGCGGTGCGTGCATTACACAACTTTTTTGTGTACCTCCCTACTTTGACTAGAAATTGACATTTTTTTTTCAAAGACCAATGTTCCATTGGGATGGAACACATAAAACATTTTTCCACAATGACAATCTTTTTCCTTTGCGAAATACTGTCGTCAGTACTTGTCATTTACATACATACATCTGTGTTCCGAGATAAGGTGACGAGTTTGGTCCGCTGTCACATAAATCCGGCCACTCCATGAAGTAGGTATGAACGTCATTGAACATTCGAGACTTTAGACGTTGTTGACAAGATATCGTAAATGAGGCAGTAGCGGATCCAGGGGAGGGGCGCGCCCCCCTGGAAGTTGAGGACACCAATTAATTATTACCATTTCTGTATAAAAAGGGTTATCTTTAATAACTCTTTAAACTCCTTAAATAAAAATGGATTGCATTTAAACATTTAATAGAAATTTACTACTTATATGTGCACTAATATTTTAAATTAGGTCCTTTATGACGCAAAAATTTAAAAAATAAAAAAGTGCGCCCCCGCTCAGAAAAATTCTGGATAGTGCACTGGAATGGGGCATAGATAAAGATTGTTAAATGGCCTATAATAAATTGGAACGTAAATTTTGAATTATGTACGCCTTAAATTCTGCTTTAAAAAGGGTTATTAATACTCGGGCTTTCTTCGATCTCCTTGAATTTGTGGTCTTGTGATTATGGTGTCCATCTTTCGATTATACCTACCTTTAATCTCCTTAAATCCATAAAAATAATCTTTTAAATAACCTAAAAAAATCTTGAGTTTAATTTCTTGGCAAAATTTTCGAGGAACTGAGTTGAAACTACAATAACATTACCGAAACAATAACAAAGTGTTTCATTTTTCAGAAAACGAGAGCGATATTATATTCTGCTGATGTTATATATCTTTATTTAAATCTATTGTTGAAAAATTATTTAAGGTAATGTATAAGGTTTGTTCCAACAAGCACTTAAAACACGTCGATAACTAACAGACTGCTCATGCCCCCCCCCACTCTTTTGATTCTTCTCTTGAGATGTTGCACACACTACCAAGGATCATATTGAAAATCATTTGGTGTGCGATTCACCAAGTACCATTGCCGATTCGCACTTCACTTGTGATCAGTTCGCAATTGATTGGTCCATATTCAATTAGTAAAGACGATTCCTTTGTGAAAATAAAATTTAGTAGCCGACAAAATAACGTGAAAGACGGAGTTCCATTCCCCCACAAAACTTTCTTATTTGCATCAATCAGACGCAAAAGTACAAACGCAATAAAAGAGTAAGTACACGTTTGTATTCAGAGGTTCATTACATTTTTTTTGTCTAGTATTTCCTGGAAATTTACTTCACTGTGGTTTTCAGATGTTTCAACGAGTGATGGAAAAAGTTGTTTTGCTGCCCGTTTTAGCTCATAATAACTACAACACAAAATGTTGGGGCTGCAATTATTCAGAATGTTCCTAAAATATTATATTTTCGGAAACTAATTCCTGAGTTCATGTAAAGTGTCATTACCAGCTTTATTACAATGGTAATAAAGCTGGTAATGAATTTGTTTCGAACTTAATGAAAACTTGTGACATTGATCCCACTCTATCTGAATATCCAAGCAAAAAAAAAAAAAACCTAAGAATTTTCTTATATTCTGGGACTTTAACAGATGAAAAGAGGAATGAAAATGTTTAAGTAATAAGATGATAGTAACCAAAGTACATAAATATTTACTAACCGAACCAGTTTAATTCTGTGTATGTTTTATCAACAATTCACGTTAATCCTGTTAATCAAGGGCGTAACCAGAATCAAAACTAGGGAGGGGGACAAGCTATGGTCGTTCAGGTTGTAACATTTTACCGTCAATGAAACCAAAATTATGTATAATTATAGCAGTGCTTTATCAACTAAGTTATTACAATTATTTGCTTAAAAAAAATTATTCTATTACTGCTTCCCGCCTTAAAATCTTAAAAAATTATTGAATCCAGCCTTCCAGGGGGGGCAGCTGCCCTCCGCTGGGTCCGCCCATGTCCATAATCCTTTGTTTTTAAATTAGAATTGTAATATTTTCTTTCTTTTTTAAGATTCTAATTTTTATATTAGCCTTCAAAAAATATGTTTTCAAACTTAATTTTTTTATTTTGAAACACAGCTTGTTACACTGTGTGCTGCTTGCTCCCGTTTCTTCCTGTGTAGGTAAAATATGTACTACAGAGTATTAAAAATATTCATTTAATTTTTAAGTTTTCTGTAAGGTGCTTTTATTGTCAGGATTTTTCTAGGGTAAAATTATTTTTAAGTCTTTTGGCTTACCTAACTTTTAACTTGATGTGAAATATAATTTACATTCTTACAGATTCGACATTAATGCATAAGCCGATTCAAACCGGCTTAAGAAAATGTGTGAGTAATGAAATGTTTTATTATTTCTATTCTTAAACAATGGCATCAGTGGAGTGATCAATCCAATGAAATTACATTATGTCATGTTAATGTGGCCCCATTGAATAGTTGTCTATATTAAACTACTTCTGTACAAGATTAAACACTATTAGAACAATCGGTAGGGTTAAAGAGATATAATTTTATGAAACTATATTCAACTGAGCATTGAGACTGATCCAGAGAATTGTGTGGTTTTCAATACTTCTTATTACTCTATCAAGTCCTGATGAAGACCTGGAATTCAGATCAAAACTAAGACACAATATAAGTATCTTACTCATACAATAACTTCGACACAATATAAGTATCTTTCTCATAAATCAAACATACCCGGTGTTAACATTGCCAACCAATAACGCTCATTTTTGATTTTATTATTACTTGATTCATTTTTCATACATAACAAACAACTGGGTAGAGATTATTTCAGTAATTGTTTCTCAATACCTAGTTTTATTATAACGCATTTAATAGGTTATAGAAAAAGTATATCTTATACAAGATATGATTTGTACAGACTAAATGGTGGTACATTTTTTTGGTTATTGTTTGGTATCTCTACCTGGTTTGGTTTTATTTGTTTGCCATACTTTAGAGGTGTAACCAACCTATTCAAACCATGTTGAGAAAAGTCAAGATTTATTCTGTGGATCCGTTGTCAATCTGCCGAGGGTGAATTCAAACTAACGCTTTTTGGCTTGAGAACTCTAAAGCCAGCTCGTCCTGTAACCTGCTGGGCCAACTTTGGCACTTAAATGTTGTAATTGGTAGTGTTATGGTTTTAGTTTAATTTTGGAGAAGGTGAAATATTCTATAAGTTACGGGGAGCTTTAAAATGAAGCTGTGTACTATGTTGTATTTCTACTATTATGGAATGCATTGTAGATGTTAAAAGATTTATGAATTGTATATAATATCTCTATTGTAGGACATATAGTCCTTGAATAATCACAGAAATGCACTGTTCAAACAACATTTGTCTGGCTTTATAAATTATTTTTATCATGTACATTGTATCTAGAAAAAACTGCTGTACAGGCCTTAGTAAAAACAAAAAACAAAAAATAAAAATTGGTATAAAACCTATTATTTAAGAGCATTTTAAAATATATAATTTCTTTTTAAAGACACAATTTTTCTAAGATTTAAATTTATTCTCCTTTACAACTATACTGAAGTTACAAAAATGATTATTTCGCATCTAATTTAAAACTAAATCAGGTCATTGATTGGTTTTTCCAGTTCAGAATTATTATATTTTTGACCCATTAAGACTAGAAATGCACACTTTTTTGAATATGAGCAACGTTTTATTTTATCCTATGATCACCATGAGTATGTTTCCTTGATATATTGTAAAAAGTCACAAGATAACATGCCATGAAATTCAACAATGTTGATCGATTTAAATTTGATAAAATCAGAAGATAATGCACTAAATGTCAACATTAGAATATGACATAATAGGACTAGTGCAGTGGTGGCCCCCAAAACAAAATTTTGTATGTGGGATTAGACCACAATAAATCCGAAATATACATAAAGCGGAAAAATGGCACACTTATATAATTTACTTAATAATTTACCCTAATAATATAAGAACTTTATTAATTGTTATATATACATAAACACTACTATCCCAGTAAATTTCTTAGGATTAGATTCGTAAATATATTACCCTGATATTTTTTTCCCTAAATTTTGGTGAGGGGAGCGGGGTAGCTCAATGGTAAGGCAGTGGATCGCTGTGCTCAAGGTCCCGAGTTTGAATCTGGCATGGCGCAAGGTATCTTTATTATTCGCCACAGTTCGTCTCGTGGGCCCAGAGACCTTCCTAGGGCAAACCCAGCCTCTATAAAGTGGGTACACTTAATTGAAAAATTAAGGGGAAAAACCTGGTGGTTGAGTTTGATCATGGTCAAATCACCTCCTTGCACTACTGCTGACCAAGAAACAGTGCTCTTCCTTACATAGTACTGAACCCAAGACCCTTCATGGGTTGTAGTGGTACAGGTTATTAAAATTTTAGTGGGGGGATTGACCTCCCACATCCCTTCCCAGGGGGACGCCCCTGGATTAGCGCCATTTTGATACATTAGCTTTGGTTTCAATGTTCACAAAAAATGTTGTAATTGTCCAAAATCTTATTTATATTAAAGTTGAGCTCAATGGACTGTTTCATTTATTGCAGTAATATTTATAATGGAAAACTTTTTGGAACAATCAACAAATTACTATGCCATTTTTTCACTCCTACTTGTTTAATTTTTAACATTTGTCAGTTTAAATAAATATATTCACATCATACAGTCTATTATAAATAATATTCTTATTATAGAAACAACATAATCTCAATCCTTATTTTAATAATGTTTAACTTACTAAATAATTTTAAAAACATAGATTATCAGATGATTTATTTTAAATTAATATATTATTGATAGTTGCTTAATCCTGGCCAAATATGATAAATGTCTCTTGGCCAGGTTCTCTGATATTTTGGAGGCTTATGCTGTTCCTGAATATTTTGGCCTATCGTTTCAATTGGTTGCAAAGCACTGATCCTAGTCGGTTGGCTATCTATTGAGCTACCATCTGGTTCTATTATTGATGTTCTAGGAGGGTGATAGGTTGGATATCTTTGATGGTTACCCGATACTTTAGCCCTAAAAAATAAACAAATTTTTTGTTATTTAAAGCTTAGATTTTAATGTATCTTTCATTAAATTATTAGGGTTATATGTGTATTCAAGGTTAATTTTTATTTTAAACTAGCTAGGGTGCCCGGCTTCGCTCCGGTAGTTGTGTGGTAGTTTCAATAACAGAAAGACTTTACAATTAAAGGAAATATAGAACAAAATTAGCAGTTTCTTGAAACTTTTGACATATTATCAATATTAAAATTCGAGATCTGCAGAGCCGCCCAAATAAGGAACCCTATATACTTTAAAGGGGGTTGAAAATGGCGAATAAATAATTAATTTTGCTGCAACTTTGTCGAGTCATGCATCGTTTTTGATGGTTTCTGTGATTCTGAATCCTATATTTCTACATTTCTGTATTTCCTATATTTCTTTTTATCCTGAACCATGAGGGGTGATAAAATCTTATTGAAAAAATGCTGTAATTGGAGTTAGTCATTTTATCAACTGGAATGCTCATCATACAAAGTAATAAAACCATTTTTCATAATTGCATACAATAAGAACACTTCAAACTTTTTATTTTCGATTTATAATCAGTCAATTCAGCTCTTCTTTTTTGCTTTATGTCTGTTTCTTTCGCTCACTGTACTACTAAAAAATGTTCAGTCATATTGCATTAAATTTACTTAAGTAGATGTTATATATTGATTTAATATAATGTGTAAATCAATTAACCTTCTTATGAGAAAATTAATTTTGTAAGGTATCCAGTCGGTTTTCTAATTGATTGCAGATATGTAAAATCATTATTTTATTTAGAAAGAAATGGTGAAACAATTTTAAAAGTAATTTAAAAAGAACAGCTGAAAAAATATTTAACCTTTACAAACTGAACGGAATCAATGAACAATAAACATTGAGTGAAACGCACCCTAGCGCTTCCTGGTAGCCTGGAGCTTGAACTACATTTTTCATTCATAACCTCGTATCTCAATCTCAGAGAGGCTAATTAAATGGTGCGAGAGTCTTAAAATTCCAGTCCTTTTCTCTTCAATTTTACACCCTTAAGAGAAAAACAGAAACCTTCTTCTCCGTTATGGGTTTTATAGCAACACGCTGACATAACTCTCTTAAACGTGCGTTGAGTCGTTTTTGAGCCTTTTCGGCATGCACTTTGTACACTTTGCTTTATAATATATATTGATTATTTCAAATGTAAACATGGCCTTTATCTCTTGGGGTTTATGTTCAATCTGTATCTACCGATGAGCTTAAACATTCATAAAGTTAAATAGAACATAACCTATATTATGAATATGAATAATTAAAACTTTTCAGGGATAGGATTTTTCTTATTGCTGCTGTTAAATTATTCATTACTGTTTGTACTTCGGAATGTGTTAGCAAAGATCCATTACTCTAATATTTTTCTGATGCAAATTATCATTAGATGAGTACTTGTAAAGTTAGTAGTAAATTCTTAACATTAAAATCCTCAAAATCTGATTAAAATCCTCAAAATCTGATGTTTAAAACGACATTAATGATAATAGTGAATCATTTTTCTTTAGCATTTATAGGAAAATAATTAACAACCTGTAACCTAAATGGTCCGCTACATATTCCACAACTTTTACATTCCCATCTGGTTCTACCAATCCATAACTACCAACTACTGTTCCATTTGCATACTTTTCTTCCACTCTGTATTGAACATTACCACTTTTTGCATCTTCCAAATCAAATCCAAAAGTGTAAGTCCCAGGTCCCTGAAATAATATAGATAACTATATATCCAGGTCATTTTTAAATCAATGTGAATAAATCAGAAACTTGTAAATTATGTCAGGTTAGTTTCTTAAATTGTGAATATATGTTCATAATAGTAAAGGTAATTTGATTTTTACTGCTTATTTTTTTTTCAAAATCTTTGAAAATTTATATAGGTAGCAATTAGATTCAGAAATTCTTGGAATCAATTAGGTATTTTTATTGCTGCAAAGTGTAATTTTGTAACATAGCCCATAACCCTACAATAAAAAAAGAACTATTTTTGGGGCTATCTGCGAAAAAAAGGTTCAAGAAATCTGAGAAAAACAATTAAAGAGAAGAATTTGTTATAAAGTAAGACAAAGGTGCTTACTGGTTAGTATATTTTTGTCTTACAATGGTTTAATTAGTTGATATAGTTTTTCTTTATTATTCATCTATTATAATTATTATATGTACCAATTGATTGGGTAATGTATTACAAGCATATATTCTTCCTGATAATGATTTGATAATTATGTTTTTCTGTGATATACTTTACTAACATTTATGCTTTGTGACCAATCTATTATCTTTCTAACGATATACCTCTTTAAATATATTATATATTTTCATATATTAGTACATCTATAATTAGGGGCATATAAAAAAAAAATTACATTTAATTCAGGAGTGTAGTAACTGTTCCATTCTTCTGCGAGTGTTAATCGTGGCTCCAGTGGCAATGTAAATACCAGATGTTGACATGATAGTAAGAAGCTCAGCTACAAAACAGAATGAAAAAAAATATAAATTAAATGGTTTGTTGATGAGAAAGATTTCTTCTATTTGAACCCCCTTCCCCATTCCCATAGCAATCGTATCCAGATAAAATGGTGTTATTCAATAACTCCATTAGTCAGGATATGATCGCTTAAGTCTGTCGAACTATCTATGAATAATTTGATATTCATTTCTTAACCTTAGTTCCATTTTGTTTGAATAAGACTATTTCATTTGCATTAATTTCACTGTAATCAGTACCAGAAATACAGTTAAAATTTTTATGTGCAAGTTTTTTATTTTTACAATTTTAGGTGGTAGTTTCAAATTATTGTGTTTAAAGTTATCAGTATCTTTAAAGTTGTTTTAAACATTTCCAAACATTGATTCTATTTAAATGCTCAGGTTTGCTAACTAGAAATATTTATTCTTATTATGCTTAGTTCCCTCTATGTATAATTAAAGAAAGTAAATTTGAATAATTTATTCTTTCGCAACCCCCCCCCCCCCACACGTTTACTTGTCACAAACAAGGGCAGATAGAACCCTAAATTGTCCCATTCTTTGGCCTTCTCCCTATCTCTCAATTAAGTTTTTACCCAAGGAAAGAATTTTTTTTTTCTAGCTTGATAAATGGCTAAGTTATTGAATTTTAGCTCTGGATTAGACACATGGAAAGGTTCTAGAGTGATTTTTGTTTAACTATATTTTTGTAGGAACAGTTTGGCGAAATAGGATTTGATAACAAATCTTGATGCCAAAAAAAAAAAAAAAAAAAAAAAAATACATATATATATTTTGATTTATAGGCTAGAACGGCTATTGTACTTCAACCCAAAAAGATCGGCCTTTCTCGAACTCTCGCGCGAGTTCGATATTATACTTGATAGTTCGATATACTTTGCTTACTTCATAAAAAAATAAAATTAAAATAAATAAAAAATCGATTCAATTAGTTTATGGATAGTTTGCTATGCGGTATGGTATATCTCACACGCCTGTTGGTTGATGATTCAAGGCCTAGACGCTTCATCTCCAAAGCGTATTTCAAACATTATCCTGGAATATGCGAAACCCCTCAGGGCTCATTTAGCCCAGCTGAAGACTCACATATTCGAGTCGAAACGCAGGATTGAAATTAAACAAAACGTTTTTTGACTGAAATTCCTGACTATGAATAATCCCAGTTTCCAACAATGTCTTTTATATTTCTAATAGTCTTCTTTTTTTAAATATCCGGGAAAACCTCATGGTTTTTCTCCCCTGATCCTCAGCAAGGCTCTCACCAAATTCATCCCTACTTCTTTTTACCATACGCCCTTAACTTTGTAATAATTTACTTAATGTCTTTCGGTGTTGGTTTTGTTTATTAAGAACAAGTAATTTTTTGTTCAAAATATGCTTGATCGTATCCATAATAATTATCTTACTCGTTAGTCAAATTATTTAGGGGGGAGGGTAAATGATTTTCTCATTTCGCCCTCCTTCAACAACTTCTAAGTCTTTTGTCAAGTATTTCTGACAAAAAATGTTTTCTTTATTTTAAAATCATAAGTTTCGACCAAAATATGTGGGTCTTCATCAGGGCAAAATAGAGCCGGGAGGCGTTACGCCGAGATTCCTCGATTATGTTTGAAATACACTTTGGAGATGAAGCGTCAAGGCTTGTATTATCAACCCAACAGGCGTGTGAGATGTGCCATACCGCAGAGCAAACTATCCACCGTTTCTTTAGCAATTCCACTTTAGCCACTAACAGAACGGCATTAACTCATGTAAATATCAATGCTTTTTCGTGCAGCTGTTTGGAATTTCAAAATTACGGATTCTCACTCCCTTACGTCCCAGGAAACAGAAATGATTCCGATCTCTCATCGTCAATATTTTGAATAACATAACCTCTGTTTATTAAGGCGAAACTAATCTATTCCAAAGAGCTACGAAGACGGTTCCCTAATATGTGCTGCCAAAGTAGGCGGTCCGCTAATAGGATCCGCTGAGGTCATAAAGTTGTCGGCGTGGGCCTGCGGCAGTACCAATTATCATCCAAATCGTCCAAGTTAGTTCGTTCTTTCTCTCGGGTTCAATCGCCTTGTTAGATCGCTTGATAAGCCCGAGTTCGTTTCAGATTTATTCAGGTCGTATTTGGGAAAAAGGAGGAATTTGCGAAATTTATTAGTTATTTTATCGGTACACTTTTAAATGTCAAAGAAAAATATCACAATATAGTAACAATATAAAACAGCACAGTATAGTTCTCAGTCGCATAAAGTTTGTGGTTAGTGTTTCCGCTTTCTTTTACCCTTGCAAATATTTATACAATATAAGCTCATATAAAATTTATACTTGATTTCCATTACTAATTTTTAAGTTTCTTGGGAATCGAATGTTCTTATCTTTCTGTGTTGAAAGGATTTACACTCAATAGCTACATTGTCTATCGATAACAAACACTGTAAGCTGAACAACAATATCAAGTCACTCTTCAGTTATTTTATATTGTTTCGTTAATACTTCAAACCTTTCCAGATAGTTTTAACTTCACAATTATCGATCTCATACCTCGTGATTATTATGATAAAATATTTTTCACGTTACGTTATTAAATTAATTATATTTTCGGTTTGATAAAGGTTGTATGTTTGGGGATCAACCTTTACTTTACCTTACTTAGGGGCGGAAGGACGAGTTATCCTACATTCTTAACCTATTCCGTTGGCCATCACGAAATTGATTTCAATCCATCCGGGATATTGTATGGAAGCTACATATTGTAGAATTTGGACTTGATATGGCATCAAACTTAAAACAGTTTTACATATTTTTTCAATAGATGTATTAAATATTTTTATTTTTAAGAGAAAAGGTTGGCCTTGGAGAAATGTTGGTGCGATTGGCAGCGCTCTGCATAAGTAATGCGGGAGACCCGGGTTCTAACCCCACCCAAGACCAATCTTTTCTCTTAAAAAAAAGTAATAATGATTTTATCCAGGCGAAAGTAATTTATTTATTTACTTGTTGTCCATAGGTCAAAAAGAAGTAAAATTATGCTAATTCCTTATAATTATTATTAAGGGTAGGTAATGTAGGGCAGTACTAGAATTGATTCCGATTATTGGATTCCGATCACATTTGTGACACTTTTCGTAGATGGGTCAAACTTTAATTATTATTAGAAGAAGTATCGATTTTAATATCACCGACATAAATGTTTCACATTCTCCGAGCGTTCTCGAATACTTTTTTTTAAATTTTATATTCTTCTATATTTCAGGTTTCTAAGTTTTTTAAAAATTTTAAGTACTAACACTAAACTTTACTCAGATAAAAAAAATTAATATATGAAATCAGTGCGCGTATCTAGACACTTGCTAACAAACGGATAAATTTGTGAGGTATCCAATGGCGTTATTGAGAGATGGGGAGTATATGGAGAGGATATGAGATCGGGCTGAATTCCCCACCAGCAAGAGGGACTCGGGGCGGAGCCGCTGTATACTCTATTGTATTCAATTTACCTCGTAGCAAATCACATTACACATGTACGAGCACTATGTAAGGAGCACATTACATAATTACATAGCCCGGGGAGCCTCTCAGGAATTGATATTTAGCCTTTTTATGCAGAACCGTTTCACGGATCTTAACCACGCTTATAAAAGGATTGCTAAACGTTTTTACATTACTTTTATTTTCTATAACAGAAATGACTGGCATAGCTAAATAACTGCCGCTAATGTAACTGTCATGATTGTATCACCGCTTTTAACGGTCTACTTTTATCATTTATGAATTCCATATTTTGTCATCTATTTTTAATAAATATATATTTTATTACTCATAGTGAGTAGTTCCTACGATTCCTTACATAGGTTCCGATGAAGCTTTTGTTTAGTTCGTTTTTATATATCAATGTTTTGTTGTCTTTTGGCTTAAAGTAACAAAAAAAAAAAAAAAAAAAAAAAATGGGATCAATCAACAAATTTATTCTTCCCCACTTTTTGGAATAAAAAATTATTTACAATTGAACAGTTGTGGGGAATCTAATAATAGAAATGCTTAGTTTTGGCATGCGTGAAAAAGGTCGGGCACACCATTTCGAGTTGTAAACTGAAGAATTCAATTTTTATTGATATATCTTCACTTTTCAATTTACGAATTAATCTTTTATTTGATGATTTTGTCTCCAACAAAATAAAAAGAGGAACAGAGTTTTCCTACAATAACTCTCCCCCTTCCCGTTAAAATTACCCCTTTTCAAGGTAAGAATGATGTTCCTAAAAAAAAAAAACAGATGTTTTTAAATTGGTTCTTTTTTATTTAATTAATTAAAGTTTCTTTCAATTTTGTATATTTTAAGTTTTCGCCGTTTCAACTAACAACTCCATGGCGTTGGGAAATGAAAACCTCTGGGAGTGGTTCAAGCTATTGGGCATCAAATGTAGGGTCCTCATAAAGGCACCTTTGGCGACATGGAATGTCGTACATTAAGAGTTCCAACCAGAGGCAGCGAGATAATATGCACATATACCGTTTACTGAAAGGCCAATAATTTCGTGTCTGCCCGATCAACAGCGTTGGTCACACTTGACACTTAGCGTTGATCAGTCTAAACCTTTCGGATACATTAACACGTTATGCAACCATCTTTATTTCGGTTATACCGAACCAGTTGCGAGCTGCGAGTTGGAAAAAGCAGCTTTAAGTATATTTCTATTTATATTATTTCATGAACAGTGAAATGAATTTTAATTTAATTTAATAGCCAAAGCCACAGACCCCTGTCCAGAGGTGGTTCTCGAATTGGAATATTCTTTTTCTTTTGTAAAAAGTTGTCTAATTATCATTATAGATAAGAAAATTTTGAGTCTGAAAGGAGAATCAGTGCAACATTGAAGGATGATTTTAAACTCTTCTTCAATACCCACAGGTAATTTTTTTGAAAAATATCATCCAGTGAAGATATCCATTTCAAATATATAAAATAAATGAAAATGAATTGTTTTCTTGACCTGTTCGTTTAATATAGTAAAAAGACTAATAAAATAACATTTGAATTTATTTATTAGTAGGTTATTATAGTTAATATTTAGTAATTTTCAAAATGGGGTAATCTTGATATTATATTTTTATAAAAACAAAATTGGAATAAATCCCTAAAATATATTGATCATGGTACCTCAGGAGAATCTTCTGAGGAATATCAGGTTGGTGACAAAACATGGGCTTGAAAATAGAATCACCTTGTGTTTTGTCACTGTTACTGATGATAATCAATTATTCTTATTATCAAAAAAATCCTTTTGATAATAATGCAATACTTCCGTGTTGGGTATCATCTTCAGTAGGTACAGGTATGACCGTGTTGGTCAAGCTTTTAAACAAGTTGTTAAGTGCGTTGCATAACCGGAGTTGGGTGAAGATAAAAATTGTAACCGTTTTGTACGCGTATGTTCCTGTTGAGATTATAGTCTCCAGTCGATTAATGGCCATCATAAATTTTATTACATCTACCAGGATAATGGGTTTGAAAGTTATAATGCTGGTTTCAAAATAGTGTAGACATTGTTGTTAGCTAAGCCCGTCGTATGTCATATTTATGAAGATTTAGACATCGATTTTTTTTTCATATAGATTCCTATCAGATTAGAGTTCGACGGTAGTTGTGTGGAAATAAGAAAACATATTAAAAGGCCGTGTGGCAATGCTTTAAATATACATATCTCACGGTGTGAATATCTAAAGTGATCATTAATTATATCAACATCCTAAAGACATTGAAAACGTCTCGGAATATTACCGATATTTCAAAAATAATATCGATTGTATTAAAGTAAATCAAATGTATGAAAAATCACAAAACCAAAAGATTTCAAATAAAATAGATGAAACCATTTTATTTTAAAAAAGCTAATAAGGCTAGGTTTTAGGATTTCCAGAAACTCCCAAATAGGTAGGTACGAATTTTCACTGAAATATAAAATACCAAGTTTTGGAATGGATTTCTCAGAAGGATTTGTACCCAGCCATTTATAAAAACATCCATAACTCCTCAGGGTATATGGACAAATAACTACCCAAGTAGAAGACTCTTCAAATTTTAATTTGAAATATAATATTAAACTTTTGTGAAATAACCAATTTTTTTTTAACAAACCATTTTTAAATGTGATGTCATAATGAGGGGCAATTAACAGGAAAGAACCAATAAAAATTGCACATGTGTTGAATAAACTTCCAAGGGGAGCGCCCATCTGGTTAACCGATTTTCACTAAACTAATTTTAGTGATTCTATGACGAAAAATATATGACTGATGTCAGAAGGTTCATTTGAATGTGCCCTTGGAAACTTGAAAAGAAATATTGTATATATTTTTTTGCCTTTGGTCAGAATTGTTGGCAGGGTTATTATTAGTCAACCGATTAGTTTCATTGCATAGTTTCAGTCAGGAATGCGGAGATTTTGGGATGGACCGAAGGAGTTCCGGAGAGGATTGGAAGGAACAGACTACGATGGTATGCCAGGGCTTGGGTGGCCTAAGAGACTTCTGCTATGGGATCAGCCAGGAAGACGGAGATGAGGAGGACCCCGAACCCTGTGGAGGGACTACGTGGAGGAGATGGCCAGCAGGGGCTTGAAGAAGGGGATTGGTTGGATAGAGAAAAGAGGAGGGACGCTCTGACTTAAACAGGCAACCCATTGAGGGACAAGACCTGCAAAAGTAAAAGTAAAAAGTAAGAAAATTTGCTTGGTTTGGGTTTGGGAGACGAATATTTTTATTCTTCAACTTAATTCTTCTCTAAAAAATATTTAAAGCCGCTTTTCTCCAGCGATTAGTACATGTTATTTATCAGAAAGAATCAAATCAACTATAACCAGCATACATTTTTATTGTTCGAATGCAATAATAATTTGTAGTTTAGAGCTTTTCGAGGTTCTAAAAACGAATATTATCTTTTAATATAATTGACTAAAATAAATATGTAGAAATACTTAAGGGGTATAATTACAAAATACTTGCTGTATTATTTTTGCTGTTAGACTCGACAGAAATAATAAACCTTATTTTCTGTCTCGAATCTGATTTTAGAAACCTTTCGGCTTAAACAAAAAACCTCATATTTGGCAAATATATATAGTATTAGTAGACTGTTAAAGCTAATAAAACTTATATATAAATAATAATTTCTACTGATTGTTGGTGTGGTCTGGATTTAATTTTGAAATGCTACATGCTGTTATTTAAGTGTTTAATTATGGTTCGTTCGATAAAAATTTTTTAAATAATTTTTTTTTTTCATTTCATACAATTCATTCTTCTTCTTCATAGAACTCTGATTCTTACTTTCAATCATAGAACTCGTTCTGGCGAAATAAATCGTTATAGAATACTCAGTATAGGAACGCGAGAAATCCACGTCTCTATAAGTAGATAGCGATTTGAATTAATCTTGAATGACGATTTCAGGTTTGACGTTCAATTCTTCAAACTTATAATGACCAAATAATATTTATTTGCCATTTCATGTAAAGGTAAACTGTATTATCGGAAATTATAATAAATGCAAGACAAAAGCAAAATGATAAATATATATCTCAGTAGGAGGCGAACGTGAACCCTACATAATTTATACTTTAAATTATCTCGAAAATAATTTATCGTCTTAGTGAGGAGAACTGTTATAGCTGTTCAAATATATCAGAAAGATGTTAACATTATCTATACCCTTCATACCCAATTTATTTTAGTAGGTTTTTTTTTTCTAATTATTCTTAGTATACTAACAAGTTCAACGCTAAATAAATGAGTATGCCATATTGCATTCTTTAGAATCGTGAATATTATTACTTTCACTTAGCCCTTTATAAGATATAGTGCAAATGACTGTTAGTCGTGAAAATTCGAATTCAGCGAATATCTGAGTTTTTAACAATACTAAATGTTTTGAGGTCCTCTAGATCCCAATATAGTTTGTATTGTGAATGTGGGGAACTTAACTCAAAAAATAAAAGTTCGAAATAGAAATCACGGTAAGTAGGTTTATGCCCAAGGATGTTATGCAACTGTATCCGTATTTTTCTAGTGAGCTATCCTGCACTGACCTGCATTAAATCCGATTAAAATATTCATCGTTACTTCTTCTTCTTTATACGGTCATATCTAAGAACCAAATCTCATGCAGCTGATAATGTCCATCCCAGATATTATCAGCTGCATGAGATTTAAGCGACCATGCTTGTCGCTTCCACCGCACAGTGGACATTAATTGCTTTTTGGCGGACATAAATCTGCCATTTCGACAATTTTACAGATAAATTGATGGGATCTTTTTTATTACCTTTTTAATAAAATTCAAAAACCAAGGAAACAATTCCCGTTAAGATTGCTTCGGTTTAAGTGTCCTTTTTGCTTACCCAAAACCAGGTTTCTTGTGTGTTAATAGATAGTTTTCGTTAGTATGCAAAAAAACATGGAAGAACTCAATATTTTTTAGAATTAAACTCGATTTTCTCCTTTTAGAAATAAGATATCAATATACCGATTTCACTGAAAGTTTACATTCAACGGCTAGTATATTACGTATGAGCAACATGAATTTGGTTTGCTTATTAGGGTACAAAAGCAATTTATACCATTACCACTGGGGTAATTTCTAGTCTTACTTGTACTGCGACCACATAAAAAGATCAGTTAAATTCACTAGCGCCTTTTCTAGAAAAGTATGTTTTGTATATGTTTACAGAAAAATTGGCAATGTTTGGCCCTGTAATCTGCTCTAAATGGTACAGGTACATTTACAAGCTCCTTCTAATCTATAGGTAACATAAAACGACTACACCTATACATAAGGTTTTCACTTATAACTGTATATTGCGGTATAAAATTTTGAATAGCCTTATTGAAAACCTTGAGTACCTGTTATCGAATAAGTGGTTTCACAAGTAAACAGAAGTTTGTTTCCCTTTTTCAGTTGATTAGGTGAGATGAAAAAACTACTGAATAGCTGAAATCACATACATATTTGTTCTTCATTAAACTTAAAACGAATAAATATAGACTTTCTTTCTAAAAGAAAAACCGATTTATTCTCAGTTAATTTGTCATATCAATTTACACTCGTAAGGGTAAGATTTTATGACTTTTCCTGCAAAAACTTATTATCTAGAAATAATAATTTTCTACCTATAGTTATTCAGGCATTTTTGTAGTGGAGGGTAAAGGAATTAGGAAAAAATCAGTATGACTCTGCTCTTGTGTTGCTAATCGGCTTTGTCTGCCTTACTTAAGATAAAGTTATGTTTTCTCTAGACAATCTATAGCACTACAAGTCTGATTCAGTCCTTCTTGTTTTGATACGAGAAAAATGGCAATGTCCACCCTAAAGTATAGTCCAAACATTTTAACGAGTGTAAATTGATATGACGAATTAACTGAGAATTTTATACCACAATATACATTTATAAGTGAAAACCTTATGTATAGGTGTAGTCGTTTTATGTTATAGATTAGAAGGAGCTTGCAAATTTACCTGTACCATTTAGAGCAGATTACAGGGCCAAACATTGCCAATTTTTCTGTAAACATATACAAAACATACTTTTCTAAAAAAGGCGCAAGTGAATTTAACTGATCTTTTTATTTGGTCGCAGTACAAGTAAGACTAGAAATTACCCCAGTGGTAACTCCGGGGAGCACCCCTTTGAAACCGAGAAAAACGGTTTTTATTGAAAAAAAGTAGTATATAAATTATTGACCACTGTGCACCGGCCTCCTCAGCCTCGAATCCTCTTTTACGGATTCTCGTTCCAACTTAGCTAAAATACACCTAATTTACACTGCGCTATGGGAATAGGACGTGTCCTTATAAAGGTTTTTTGCCATCTTTGACTAAAAATTTCATCAAAGCTCTTTTCTCTGACTCATTTTAACTGACAATAGGATTATAAAATCTGTCTGTGTGTAATATCATTATAAACATGAAAGCTTATAAGTCCTTTATCTTAAGCCCCTTCTTCATTATTAGGTCAAATTGGTTCAGGCAATTTCGGCATTTAATTGCACAAACCTTACATAAACGCATACTTAAAGGAATATGGACATTGATATTCTTTACAAAATACTTTGTAACCTCCACTCCGTAAAATTCGGAAAAAAATTATTATTTATACGACAAAAATATTTATTATTATTAAAATAGCAGGTGCCAGGGACATTACTATCAGATTTTGTTTTCCTCCTAGTAAACGTGAAAGGAGGGGGCTTCATCAGATTTTGCATCCAACCACTTCTAGTGCAGACAGTGCCAGTTATTATATAATAGATAGATATTAATCAACTTTAGATAAGTATTATACGAGGCCATTATCGGGGATGACGTATAATCAACTGGTATTGTAAGGTAGAAACAACCTCAAGCCCTACCGAATACACGAGGTTTCGAGAGCTAATAGGTTCGAGGTATGAATATTAATGAGCTGAACCAGGCGAGTGGAAGGCTCTGGCGATCATCTGTGTCTCGAGCCGCTCTCATTAGCAGCCTCGATCGAGATTCGCGAGGCAATGTTCACTGCCTACTTTATCTCCCGAAGGCTATTAGCTATAATAAATTTTCGAAATGGCAGAGGCCAATGAGCTTATTTAATTTATGTTTGTGTCACATTCTTATTTTTGCCATGTTATCCTATAAAAAAAAAGTTTTCGAGCAGGTGAGACCATAATATTGAAAATGTTCTTTCATTTTATATTCCCTCGGCCTAGAGAATTGTTTTATATATTACTTTTTTTTCTTTTCTTTTTTTCAGAAACTTCCTTTTCAGCTTCAGAATGTCATTATTTCTTCATTTTGTTGATTTCTCGACATTCTGGTGAGGATGAGCCTCTTACTTGATTATTAAGTATCTTAGATTCTCACATTTTTCCTGGGCAATTCATATCATACGTATATTTACTAACACAATAGTCACTTGAAAACTTAGATCTTAATAATCAGAGTAGAGTTGATGGACATTTTTGATTGTCATCCTCACTCTTCCGTAGCTCGGCCTTGAAGTAATGACCAAGATTTGGCAGCTGCCTCATTTAAAAGATTTCCAATAACGTATGATTAAAATACAAATAAATGGGTTACCAAATACCGATCTGTTCGTGTCTCCGGTTATCACCTAGTTATATTAGGCGTTTGAATTAGTTCACGGCAATTTTAAAACTCAAAATAAAATAAAAATCTACACATAAAATAAACTTTCTTCCATATTTCAGGTAACTTACAGGTAACTATTTTCTTAAACATAAATAGGTGAGGGGCTAACATGAAAATAAGGAAGGCTAAGAGATCTCTCAGAAAAGTTTGAAATAATTATTGGCTCGAAACAGGGGGGTCTACTGGACTCTAAAATAAAACTGCTAGCGTTCGCGTTAGTTTTATTAGCTTCACACCGGTAAAGCACCAGTTGATTATTAAACAAATAGAAAGGTATTTGCTAAAATTGAACCTTAAAGTGAATTTATGAAATATAAAAAATAATTAATTTTGTTGCTACCTGTCCACTTATTATTGATGTTTGGTATAAATGGTTTAGGAATGTAACTTTGGATATGGATTAATTGTGCGAGTATTTGAATGGAAACAAATAGAGTCATGGTTAGATATGCAAGGGAGGTATGGAACTATAGATTTAAAAATTATAATTATTTAAGTAGTTGAGTTCTTGTTATTTGTATATGTTTTTGATCACTGTCATGTTGATGTCACAGACCTAGTGTAAAAAAAAAATGGATAATACTGCATGTCAAACGGGGTAGAATGGCGCAGAAACGAGTTTCCTATCTCAATCTGTTGAGGAGATATAATTTTTTTTTTTTTTAAATCTCACTTTTTTCTGAAAAATGACAGTTTTCTCTACTTTAGTTTAGCGTAGAAACAAAAACGATGTTATTTACTTAATCAGCATTAAATTTTCTAACAGATGAAATCAGTCTGGTTAATTTAAATCCACTTTCAGTGGGACTTTTAACGCGCTAAACACAAAACATTTATTAAAACTTAAATTTTTAATAGTTTTTGAAAATTCCTCACTCCCCACTGGAACACCCTAGAAGCTGTCAAATTTCCTAAAAACTGTGGAATTTAGTTAGCTTTTTAGTGGTGTAACCCAGGATACAATTGCTCTTCACGTTTTGAGTCTAAAAGAAGTTTTTCTGATGAAAAACACGCTAGAGAATGTCACTGCTGGGACAATGAGGAAGCGCATTTCGAGACTATATTCTTCTCATAATCATACCAATAATGCTGATGATGTATAAACCACATAATTGTATAGAGACTAACCTAATTTATTGACTGAACTTCAAGAACCTTATTATAACATATAAAATAACTATTCGCAAAAAAAAATTAATCATACCACAAAATTATTTATTTTTATATTTTATTTGATATTTTTATTTATACTTTATGTTAATGTCATTTTTTTTAATGAAATAGTTGCGTTTATATCGAAGCTACTAGTTATGGATTAATGAAAAGGTTCACATTAATTTAATCATTATCGTGGGTAACCATCTGATTTTCAATTTTATATTATTTTTTAATATTTTATTTTTTAAGAGAAAAGATTGGGCTCAGCCGGGAGTCGAACTCGGGTCTCCCTCGTGGCATGCGCGGTACGCTAATGAGTAGGTATCAGTGAAGAGGAGGCATTGGCTCCGCTTGGAGCCGAGCTCGGTGGCGCAGTGGTTAGCGTACCGCGCATGTCACGCGGGAGACCCGGGTTCGACTCCCAGCTGAGCCCAATCTTTTCTCTTAAAAAATAAAATATTAAAAAATAATGTAAAGGTTTACGTAAGATATTAGAAACAATTTTATTTTCATTTGCAAACTAAAATATATGTTTTTTATAATATTGTAAGCCAAAATTGATACCACTAGTTCGAGTATATCACAATACATTATGTGCCTAGTCACCAGCATCCGACTCTATTTGTTTGCAAGAATAAAAACTAGCGTAATAGTTTATGCTCTACCTTTATCTGTATTCGTAGACCAAGTGTGAAAGACTTGGCTTATCAGTGTCAGGAAGGGCTGATAAGCAGTTGTAGTCGAGCGCATTATGCATCGGACACGACCGCACCCACTGACCAGCCCGCAATATATATTTTACTGCTCCGTACCGCATTGTCACATCAAGATCAAGTTCTTGCTACGATATTACAAACAATTTCATGCGCGATCCTTGTATACAGGTGTGACTATGAAGCTTCTGCATTTGATATTTTATTTGGAACTAGAATTGCAGTACGGAAAACCAGCTATTTAATAAAGAAAACTTATTATCCCCACCTGTTTATGTCGGTGACTCACCAAATTCCTCAAACAGACAAAGTACCATTTGTTGGACTAATATTCGACAGAATGACGACTTGGAGCCGTTATGTTAAAATGAAATTACATACCTTAATCAAACGACTAAAAATATTTAATCACAAATCGTCAAAATGGAAAAAAATACACAGAAAATAAATACATACATAAACACAGTGAAATCTACATGGTCATCAAAAATTAATGGCTCAGCAAATGCACCTACAAAAACTAAAATCCTTTCATTCCAAATGAGGACTAGTAACGTAACCACCTTGTACGTTAGAAACAAATCTCTGCATACAATTATCAACATTTTCGACTTTTCATTCTGGGTTTCATTTAAATTGATTGGACATAACAACATACTTATTAACAATGATGAAATTTTTTATATGAGGTGACTGAAAAAGGAGTTGAATAGGAGAACTACTCCCCTTTAACAAGAACGGGATGATGTAACTCTGGGCACTATCTTAAAAATTGGGGAACCTCAGAAAAAAGTTGGGAACCTCATGCCAAAACACCAATATAACCAGTTCACTCTTATCTCATTTGTTGTTGGTCACTTGGTTGCGAGAGGTGAAAATAAAAGTATGAAGTTAATAAAAGTGTTAATATCTCAAAATTGTATTCAGCCCTAATTGCTGGAAATATAAAAAGTTGGAAGATGTGATTGCTCTAATTTCTATTCAACGTGGCCTTATGATTTTAAATCTATCCAATTTAGTCTTATTTTTAAAAGTCTATTTACGACTTCTAGCATTATAAATTAAATATTATCTTATAAATGCTCTTAACACCGCGCTAGAGTTGAGCGTTTCATCTCACTGTGCTATGTCAGCCGGAAACGAACAAAAAACACTTATAATTTTTTTTTTAGAATTGGACATTGCCAACTCATCCATACTTTCTCCTAAGAATATTAATTTAATAGCGATGATGATTCGTAAATTATAACGATGATTTCGGCTACACATAATAAAATTATTGAATTAGTCTTGCAAACCCTTCGAATGTGTAAAGACTGGAACAGCTATTTCACGGAAAATTATGAAGTGATTACTATATTATAATGTTATATAAGTTCTGGGAAAATAAGACAATTTTCAGGGAAAATAAAAAAAATAAGGCGGCGATAAAGACATAATGGTAGGTTTTAATCGTAAAACAATTTGACCTAGTGCGAGGCAAAACCTAGCCTAGCAGTTAATCAGTTTGACAATGTCCTAGATATTCTACGAGTGGTTAAAGTGGAAAATGACCTGATTATATTTAACGAAGAGTAAACAATTCTCTGTGGAAATAGTTTGTTGTTGGTAACAGACCAGTGAACGAAATAACTTGCCGCTAACAAGACGCCATGCGACATTTACATGGTCATTAAATGATAATTATTATTGTATATAATAAACGTTCTTTAAAATAAAAAAGACCTCTTCCGTTGCTGTGTCTTACTCATAGAGTTTTTTGGTTTGTTTAACGTCCATTTTTGTGCTACTAAGGCTAATCGGACGATGCTACAGTGGGAGTCCTAAATTTTGCCTATCCAGGTATAATTACTATAGGGATCTTTAACGAGTACCTGGCATCGTACAGGCTCGGGATCTCCATTTTACGTCCTATCCGAAAGACGGCATAGCTAAGGATTTTTTACTCCCTTTGAAAAGTCCTAGGGCCACCGCGGGGCGCGAACCCGTTATATAAATTATTTATTCGAATAAATAAAAAATGTTATTCTATTATCTATGGTCTTATTCTATTATTAACTGTTAAGGAAGTAAATGATCTGGAATCTGCTCTGGTGCGAATTTACACCAAAACATCATTACAAATAGTAGCCTACTTTCGAATAGGGAATGATTATAATTATCCGCATTTCTTCTTCCAGGTTTGACCATGTCACAGGTTTGGAGGGGGACCATAAACCATGGTCAAACCTGGAAGAAGAAATGCGGATAATGGATTCAGACCATGGAAGACTGAAACAACATGATTATAATTATTTGCTTACATGTTTTTATTTTTATCTATGATGATAACAACATTCTTCTACTGAACAGGAAGGTACATAGTGTATTCCAAAGGGATTCGTTTTTTCCATTGGGGATATTAATGGATATAACGGTTGAAAAATCAAGCCGTAACTCTGTTAATAATAGTCCATTTTCCGTAATTTCTTTTTCACTTTGCAGCGAAGAAAGAGAACACATTTTTCGATTCTTTATAATTATTTTCCATTGAATATATTAGTATAAAATGTATATATGGCTGTTATCTGGCTAAACAGCGCCGTTCTGTAAAAGTTTCAGATTCTTCCAGCCGCTACTTTTCGAGTTTTTAGGTATCATAACAATATAAGGCGCATGCATTTTTACTTTCACTTACCTATATATGTAATATATAGTAAGTGGAAGTATTGCGATCGTGAAAAATATCGACTTCCGGTTTTCAACGGAAATACACGTTTTGGGGTCCCCTGAGTCGAAATGACCAAGTCCCGCGAAATGGTCTGTGTGTGTGTGTGTGTGTCTGTGTGTGTGTGTGTATGTGAACAGACTAGCTCAAGAACTATAAACCGTGCGAACCTGAAATTGGGTATTTAGTGTAGGTATATGCCCGCGATGTGACAGCAAAAATTTCATCAAAATTGCTCAAAGGGAGGGGGTACTTTATTTAATAACTTTTTAGGTTTTTTTCGATTTTCTCAAAAACGGCTCTAACGATTTTGATTAAACTGAGTATTTCATCTATTTATATGCCCGAGATATGACTGTAAAAATTTCATCAAAATTGATTAACCGGAGGGGGGACTTTACTTAATAAATTTTGTAACATTTTCACGTGTTTTTTTTATTTACTCTAAATCGGCTTTAACGATTTTGATCAAACTGGGTATTTGATGTATTTATATGCCCGAGATATGACTGTAAAAATTTCATCAAAATTGATTAACCGTAGGGGGGACTTTACTTAATAAATTTTGTAACATTTTCACGTGTTTTTTTATTTACTCTAAATCACGTGTTTTTTTGATTTTATCAAAAACGGCTCAAACGATTTTGATTAAACTTAGTATTTGATCTACTTATATGCCCGAGATATGTCTGTAATTCATCAAAATTGATCAACCGCAGGGGGCACTTTACTTAATAAATTTTGTATCATTTTGACGTGCTTTTTTTATTTACTCAAAAACGGCTTTCACGATTGTGACCAAACTGGGTATTTGATGTATGTATGTGCCAAATATGTGATAGCCAACATTTCACCAAAATTGATCAACCGAAGGGGGGACTTTACTTAATAAATTTTGTATCATTTTCACGGGTTTTTTTTATTTACTCTAAATCGGCTTTAACGATTTTGATCAAACTGGGTATTTGATGTATTTATATGCCCGAGATATGACTGTAAAAATTTCATCAAAATTGATTAACCGGAGGGGGGACTTTACTTAATAAATTTTGTAACATTTTCACGTGTTTTTTTAAATTTATCAAAAACGGCTCTAACGATTTTGATTAAACTTAGTATTTGATCTACTTATATGCCCGAGATATGTCTGTAATTCATCAAAATTGATCAACCGCAGGGGGCACTTTACTTAATAAATTTTGTATCATTTTTACGTGCTTTTTTTATTTACTCAAAAACGGCTTTCACGATTGTGACCAAACTGGGTATTTGATGTATGTATATGCCAAATATGTGATAGCCAACATTTCATCAAAATTGATCAACCGAAGGGGGGACTTTACTTAATAAATTTTGTATCATTTTCACAGGGTTTTTTATTTACTCAAAAACGGCTTTAACGATTAATAAAAATAAGATATGAATGTAGAAAAATGTGTGATTTTGGGAAATGATATCTAACAAAAAACGTCAATTTCTTATCTAAGTAAGTTGGTAAGTGAAAGTTGTGTGTTGCGCGCACGCACCAGATTTTTAAATATAAGATTAAATGCTTACATATTTATCTTTTTACTCCTTCCTTAGTTAATATTAATATTGCTTGGGTTTATGCTAGCTGTTGATGAGCTTCCTGAAGTACCCCTTCACTATATTATTAGTTTTTTCCTAATTAATTAATGCCAATTTTTTTCCAAAGAAAATCTGAAAATAATCTTATACCAAATATTTATCTTGTTTTTTAAACTTTTCCATTTATGGCATCTGCAAGTAACTCTGACATGATGATATCGTCGAGCATTGACCTTATGCTGAAGATACAAAAATTCACCCAAAAAATCAAGATCCACGCATAAACCTCGCGAGTATTAAATCTATAACATAAATGACAAGATAATGAAATTATGAAAATTTGAAACATATTCCCTTCTGGTTTATATCGACTTATCGAATTCCTCAGTTGAAAATAGAGCCCTTTCTTGATATAGTTAGTATATATTTGTGAACTGATGCATCTGAATGTTAAAATCGACTCGAGCTACTTCTCTTATTTTTTGTTTTTAAGGGTTCAAATGTGGAACGGAGACAGATGCAAAATAAAGTTGTCTAACTAAGTCCTCAAAATTTTGAATTTATCGCGCTGAAAATGTATTCTTTCTCACGTAACTAACTTTAAAAACTGACCTCCAGTTCCGAATTAGGAAAGCACAAAATGACTCATTAACAATCTTCATACTTCATTAAAGGAGCCGATAAGCCACGAAAGATGTGCTGCTTGATACTTTCCTTGCCCCTGCCCCATTCCTCACTTTCTTTGCAAAGTTCTCTAGTTGTATTTGGATAATGTTCTATACACCTAATGAATATCTTCATATATTTCTATTTCTAAGATTTAACTAAATCCTATCGGCTAATTCTTAAATCGGCTCGAATCCCTTATGTAAGTTCTCGATGACCACTGACAAGAGACAAAGGCGACGACCTTTCGCAGGCTCTATCTAGACAACCTAATGAAGAAGCTATTCCTCAACATGACTGTGCTCTTATAGAATCACTGTCTGATCTTCCATATCTGTCTGAGATCGCATCCTGAGATAATTTCGCTTTCACTGACTTCACTCTCGGATGACTCGTACCGGTATATATTGGAAAATTCGCTACCTCATTTAGAAACTTTGTCGGCAGTTACCTAACCGCACTTTTGCTAGTGCTAACTTTGCGCTAATTCATTTTTTTATAACCAGTATTTCGTAATTTAGAGTGTTTCATTGGTAGTGATCACTCGAACGCCTGTTCCAAGGGAATCTACTTTATCAGCACCAGTTGGACCTTTTCAATATTCACTATTTTAAGAAGTTTTAAAGTTAGTATAATTGTGTTTATTTATTTATTATTTTATTCAATTCTTCCATTCTGAGATGTAATGGAATCACATACCGAAGTATTGTAATTTCGTATTGAAAATTTATATCCTCTTTCCATTTGTAAAGATTTGCTGTATAAATTCCAGTGCTGCCATCCTTTACTAGGGATAGGATAAAGCGACATAGATGTCGATGTTTCTAAATCATTGGTTTTATTGAGCCGATGTTTTCTTAATGTCGGTTTATTTAGTTGATTTCTTTTTTTTTTTAATTGATAAATTACTCTAATTAACAATATCACTCTTGCAAAATTAAGTTCATTCCTAGCATACTTTTTATATTCCGTAATTGTAAGTTTGAAAGAGATAAAAACAGAACGAGACAAGGGGGCGAAAACCAATAACCAATTAAAGCGACTGGCGTACCTGAAACTTTCTTCCTTTTTCATTTATTAGTAAAGAATCTTGTAGTTTTCTGTTTTGTTTCAGTTGCATTGAGGTGAAAATTATTTAGATACTTCTGCTTGGAAATATTTTTCTAAAATCTCTGAAAAATTAGCCAAGTTCACTATTTGTCTTTCAAAAGTTGTGGCAATATTTACTTGGACATTTGAAGACTTTACGTAGTGATATAATAAAAAACAATTTCGCGTCATCAATGAAGCCAAAGAAAAAAGTAAAGAACACAGTGGAGATGGTGCAGCTCTCAAGTTATTCTAAAAAGTGATACATCAATCTTTTGAAAAAACAAAAAAAATGTTATTGACGTTTATGTCGCATCGCTTTATTTGCGCTTTATTGTCTGTACATGGATATCGTATAGTAGGGCAATTTGTTCTTAAAAATCGATGTTTTTCTATCGATTTAATTACTGTATCGTGAGCGAGTTACATCACCCAGACTTGTCCGCTTGCACAATAGAAGAGCAGAGCAAGCTGACCTCGCGACGGATTAGATTTAACGGATTATCCGAATCCCAGTCAGGAACATTACGACCTGCCTAAAAGTGAATCACATCCAAGTCATTGAACGAATCTAAACAGCTGAATCAATTTTGATCCAACCCATTCAATTATTTGCATTGTATGCATATTTATAATTGAATCATTTATACTTCCAGGATGAATTTCATGTCTTAAATTTTGAAGAATGCAAGGAAGCTATTGTTGCTTTTTTAGTATTGACAGTAAATAACGCTTATCATTCATACAGAGTTCATTTTAGATGTTCTTAGATTTGTATTAGTGGATGTAGTAAAATATTGCGAAAATTGGTGCGATGCGCGCAACACAGAACTTCCCCTTCGAACTTCATTCCTCATCTTCACATATTTTTCCACATTTATCAGAACTTGAAAGTTCTGGGTACTTTTCGATTCATTATTGCTTATTTGTTTTTTTAAGGGATCTAATTTCATCAACAATCGAGTTTCGTTGAGCTTGCTTGTTTTTTACTGTGAGCTGTAAACGAACCTGTTTTTTACTGACATTTCGGCTGTCACATCGCGGATATATACATACTCATATACCCAATTTGATCAAAATAGTTACATCTGTTTTTGATAAGAAAAAAAAACGTGAAAATGAGATAAATTGTATTAAATAAAGTAACCCTTTTGTTTGAAAAATTTTTGCTGTCACATCGCGGGTGTATACATTCACCGAATACCCAATTTCAGTTTCCTACGGTTTATAGTTTTTGAACTAGTCTGTTCACATGCACACACACGGACACACAGACACACGCACACACACAGTCCATTTCGTGGGGATAGGTTATTTGGACTCATGGACCCCAAAACGTGTATTTCTGTTGAAAACCTAAAGTCGAAATTTTTCACGATCGCAATACTTTTCCTTACTGTATATTTCAGAGTAAAAAATTAAAATTTCTTGATATCGATGTAAAATATTTTTAGTCCCTGAAATACTTTTTACTTTCACTTACCTATATATGAAATATATAGTAAGTGGAAGTATTGCGATCGTGAAAAATTTCGACTTTCGGTTTTCAACGGAAATACACGTTTTGGGGTCCCCTGAGTCGAAATAACCAAGTCCCGCGAAATGGTCTGTGTGTGTGTGTGTGTGTGTGTGTGTGTGTGTGTGTGTGTGTGAACAGACTAGCTCAAAAACTATTAACCGTGCGATCCTGAAATTGGGTATTTAGTGTAGGTATATGCCCGCGATGTGACAGCATAAATTTCATCAAAATTACTTAAAGGGAGGGTGTACTTTACTTAATAACTTTTTAGGTTTTTTTCGATTTTCTCAAAAACGGCTCTAACGATTTTGATTAAACTGAGTCTCTGATGTATTAATATGCCCGAGATATGACTGTAAAAATTTCATCAAAATTGATTAACCGGAGGGGGGACTTTACTTAATAAATTTTGTATCATTTTCACGTGTTTTTTTTATTTACTCAAAAACGGCTTTTAAGATTTTGATCAAACTGGGTATTTGATGTATGTATATGCCAAATATGTGATAGCCAACATTTCATCAAAATTGATCAACCGAAGGGGGGAATTTACTTAATAAATTTTGTATAATTTTCACGGGTTTTTTTATTTACTCAAAAACGGCTTTAACAAAAATAAGACATGAATGTAGAAAAATGTGTGACTTTGGGAAATGATATTTAGCAAAACACGTCAATTTCTAATCGAAGTAAGTTGGTAAGTGAAAGTTGTGTGTTGCGCGCACGCACCAGATTTTTTACTTTCACTTACCTATTTATGAAATATATAGTAAGTGGAAGTATTGCGATCGTGAAAAATTTCGACTTCCGGTTTTCAACGGAAATACACGTTTTGGGGTCCCCTGAGTCCAATTAACCAAGTCCCGCGAAATGGTCTGTGTGTGTGTGTGTGTGTGTGTCTGTGTGTCTGTGTGTGTGTGTGAACAGACTAGCTCAAAAACTATAAACCGTGCGAACCTGAAATTGGGTATTTAGTGTATGTATATGCCCGCGATGTGACAGCAAAAATTTCATCAAAATTGCTCAAAGGGAGGGGGTACTTTATTTAACAACTTTTAAGTTTTTTTCGATTTTCTCAAAAACGGCTCTAACGATTTTGATTAAACTGAGTATTTGATCTATTTATATGCCCGAGATATGACTGTAAAAGTTTCATCAAAATTGATCAACCGTAGGGAGGACTTTACTTAATAAATTTTGTATCATTTTCACGTGTTTTTTTTATTTACTCAAAAACTGTTTTAACGATTTTGATCAAACTGGGTATTTGATTGACTAGTAAATTGATCAACTGGAGGGGGGTCTTTACTTAATAAATTTTGTATCCTTTTCATGTGTTTTTTTTTGTTTACTCAAAAACGGTTTTAACGATTTTGATCAAACTGGGTATTTGATTGACTAGTAAATTGATCAACTGGAGGGGAGTCTTTACTTAATAAATTTTGTATCCTTTTCATGTGTTTTTTTTTTTTTTACTCAAAAACGGTTTTAACGATTTTGATCAAACTGGGTATTTGATGTATGTATATGCCAAAGATGTGACAGCAAACATTTCATCAAAATTGGTCAAACAGAGCGGGCACTTTATTTCATAATTTTGTTTTCCAATTTTTACATTTTTTTCGATGATCTCAAAAATGGCTTTAACGATTTTTATCAAATTCGTCATGTTTAATGAAAATTAGGTGTTCTTTAATATCAGGTAAACTTTATCATTATTAAAATGTTTTGAGGGGGCTTTTTTGGGGGGGTTTGGGGCCTTTTTTGATTGTTTGTTTCCTATGAAGTACCTTTGTTTTTGTTTATATGGAGAAATTAACTGTCTCCCGTTACGCCTTAATATAAGAAATGGCTAAATATGAGATATGATAAAAATAAAGAAAACATAAAGAGGAGAAAAAAAAGAAAGATATTCAGTCAACTCATAAAACTCGTTGAGCCCAAGCATGCGGAGTGCGCCTTTAATGACAGACCATTGTTCATAATTAAAGCCGCTCTGTTCATTTGAGAAGTGGCAATTAACAAAACGCATTAATTTCTAATCTAAGTAAGTTGGTAAGTGAAAGTTGTGTGTTGCGCGCACGCACCAGATTTTTTCATTAACAAATATGCAATGTTAATGTACAATTATATCCTACTTTGAACCGTTGCTTCTCTGCATACAAAGCAAAACCTGGGGTAAGTTCGTTAAACAATGGCAGCAGCTTGAAAATCTTTGCCAATTCCAATATCAGCGCTGATATTAATGCCTTGAATCAATAACTAATAACTAAAGTACAATTGATTTTGAACTTACCCTCAAGTACGTTATCCCTATAAAGTATGTAATCGAAAATATTTATAGTATTTCGTAAAGCAATTCATATTTATTTATTATTCATATAATATTATATTTATTTAAAATATTTCATAAAATAATTCAGACATACCCAGTAATATATATATATATAAATTGTTATTTGTAAACTCTAAAAAAACTTTAATTACGGCTGTAGGTCAATTAAATTACCTAAATTTAAATACAAATTAAAAGTTAATATTTGGGCTTTAAAACCCAGGTTTTTTAGTCCATGACGTGGGCTGGTATGAGATAAGGACGGATATATTGTATGTAGAGTAGATAGCTGATTAGAGAGGAACTGTTGATCACACAGCTAATGAATAACCATGGTCTGTGGCCCGATGGCATCTTGAGAGGACACTTACATATGCTACGGGCCCTAGTGTCGTGGTCGTTGTTGGGCAACTTCACGCCGAACAATGGGGTTTGAAGAATCCGTTCGTAGGCTGTTGAAAGGATGTGGAATATTGATTTGATCCGTTTCTTATGGGAACTTTTGTGTAATAAAAAAACTACGTTTTGGTCATTTACGGTTTACATGTAGGTGAATTGGATTAAACATTGTTTCCTAACATTGTTTTTCCTTTGGAAGATACTGGAATATAAAGAAGCGTAACTGTTATACTTTCGATTTATACAGATTATACATATTATACATCATAAGTCAGGGAGTAATTGTATAAATGCAAATTATCGGTACCCTTTAAAATAATGATTGGGTTTTTTGCTAGTTAGATTTTCAAAAAACAACAACATACAAACAAGATATATTAGACTGTTCGGAGACATACCTTATGGATAAACTAATCCTTGATATATTTCACCGGTATAACATTCCGCCTTTTTGTACTATCAATAATAAATAAATTAAATATTTAAGGTTCATAAATAATGTTTCGCTGAGACATTTGCATGGAAAGTAGCCCTCTGTTATTATTTTTAAAGTTCGTTGACCCGGTAGCTGCTGAGATATACATGGAACGTTGGGCGGGCCAATTTCGCAAACATCCAACCAGCCTTGTATCACGCTTCCCGTTTCGTGTCAAGTTCAGGGTCCTGTTTTTCTTTATTTTTCAGCATTTTATTTTATTTCTTAAAATAGCCAGAATAGTTTTACAGGAAATACTTGTTATAGTTTAATTGATAGTTAAGCATGAAAACGTTTTGAGTTTAGAGTATTATTTTGAAATGGTTAAATAAAAATTTAAAAAAGTTTTAAAAATTTCATGATTCGATAAAGTCACGGGGAGTACTGTATTGTTGATTGTGGTTTAGATTTTCAATGAAACGTGTTCCCAGTACAAACGAGCGTCATGTTCTAAAATATTTTTGTATCCCTTAATCTTTTTAAATGAATGAATTTTAATTCATTTTTTAAGAAATAGTTTTAAAAAAGGAATTGCCAAAAACGGTCAACTATTAGGTAAAAAAGTGGCTGGTGCGTGCTCGCAACACACAACTATCACTTACCAACTTACTTAGATTAGAAGTTAATGCGTTTTGTTAATTGCCACTTCTCGAACAGAACGGTTTTAATTATGAACAATGGTCTTCATTAAAGGCGTACTCCGCATGCGTGGGCTCAACGAGTTTTATGAGTTGACTGAATATTTTTCTCTTTTCTCCTCTTTATGTTTTCTTTATTCTTATCATATCTCATATCTAGCCATTTCTTATTTTTCGGCGTAACGAGAGACAGTTAATTTCTCCATATAAACAAAAACAAAGGTACTTAATAAAACAAACAAAAAAGCCCCCCCCCCCTCCCCCCCAAAAAAGCCCCCTCAGAACATTTTAATAATGATAAAGCTTAACTGATATTAAAGAACACATAATTTTCATTAAACATGACGAATTTGATAAAAATCATTGAAGCCGTTTTTGATATCATCGAAAAAGAGGTAAAAATTGGAAAAAAAAATATAAAATAAAGTGCCCGCTTCGTTTGACCAATTTTGATGAAATGTTGGCTATCATATGTTTGGCATATACATACATCAAATACCCAGTTTGATCAAAATCGTTAAAGCCTTTTTTGAGTAAATAAAAAAAACACGTGAAAATGATACACAATTTATTAAGTAAAGTCCCCCCTCCAGTTGATCAATTTTCATGTAATGTTGGCTATCGCATCTTTGGCATATACATACATCAAATACCCAGTTTGATCAAAATCGTTAAAACCGTTTTTGAGTAAAAAAAATGAAACAAAATTTATTAAGTAAAGTCCCCCCTCCGGTTGATCAATTTTGATGAAATTTTTACAGTCATATCTCGGGCATATAAATAGATTAAATACTGAGTTTAATCAAAATCGTTAGAGCCGTTTTTGAGAAAATCGAAAAAAACGTAAAAAGTTATTAAATAAAGTACCCCCTCCCTTTGAGCAATATTGATGAAATTTTTGCTGTCACATTGCGGGCATATACATACACTAAATACCTAATTTCAGATTCGCACGGTTTATAGTAATTGATCTAGTCTGTTCACACACAGACACACAGACACACAGACTTACAGACACACGGACATACAGACCATTTCGCGGGACTTGGTTAATTGGACTCAGGGGATCCTAAAACGTGTATTTCCGTTGAAAACCGGAAGTCGAAATTTTTCACGATCGCAATAGTTCCATTTACAATATATTTCATAACAGGTAAGTGAAAGTAAAAATACGAAAATATTTATATATATTCAACCTATTGCGCGCCAATAAGGTTTTATTTATTAATAAAGGTCAGCAGCCAACAAGTCAAATATTTTTTTCATCAATAATTAATTGCTGTATAGATCTAAATTTATATTTATATTGTTTTCCATAATTATAAATTATTATCGACGATCAAGTTGTTTTATTTTTTCTCCAAACTTCAATTCACACCTGTCAGCGATTGCGACGATCAGCGAATGTGTTGTTTTGAATTAATTAATATTTAAGGCATTTTGGGCATGATGAAAGGAAAGTGCCCAGCAGCACCTCTTTCCGGGCTTGAAACTAATCCAGGAGAGGTCTGTCTTCCAGCTTCTTTTTAGCCGCCTAGCAACAGGGATATCAGCCGTGGCCATGTTTTTGATTGGTCTATTGTTATTGGTGGCTTTCTGAGTATGAACTTACAGAATTAATCGAATTTTAATCACGCACTAATGGAGAATTAACTAACCAAAAGTAGTTACTGTTTTAATTTTATTCATAATTAATATTTTCCTTATTTCGTTAAAATATTATTATGTGTATGGCTAATTATAAAGGATTACAAAACCATGAAAATTATTATAAACTGAAAAAATATAGTGTAATATAAAATGTAAACTATTTATTCACTTCCTACGTTTCGTGCTAAATTATCTTCTTCTTCTCTTGGCACTTCAGACCGAAGTGGTCCTTGGCCTGCCTCAACATCTGCAGCCGCTGAGTTCGGACTTCAACCAAACGGATGCCCGCCAACCGCATCTTCCTCTACCTTCTTCGTCTATCGTACTCTTGGACGAACCTTTGTTCAGGTGCCGAAGATCGTTTCGACGTATATTTTCTTCACCTTTCTGTCTTCCTTTATGCGGCTGACATGGTCATACCATTTCAGTCTGTTCAATTCTTATCATATTTGACAGGGGAAGGTCATTGTGGATCCTACTCCTCTTCATTCTTCCTACTTTGACACACTCCATTCTGGTGAACACACCAAACATTCACCGCAGTACCCTGCTGTCAAACCGGTCCAGCTTGTCAAGTGTGTTCTTGTTAAGCTCCCAACATTCATTCACCAATATTTGTGACCACAGGTCTAATAAGGGCTCATATAAATGAGGAGCTTATTTTTCCGCGAGACCTGTTAATTTACAAACTAAGTTATAGGGCTGTATGTCGGACCATCTATTCTATTATTATTTATTTATATCTATTATTTCTAATCTATTATGCCATTGAATGAAATTTGACTTTTACTTTCTTTTTTTTTAGTGGATAATTATTGTTAGCAGCCTTAGAGGTTACTACTTGGTCGTGTTTTCACTATTTAACTGACAATATGATTCCTGCCGTCTCAAAATATGATTGATGAATATTAAATGGCATTGTTGACAATGTAATTAGTTAGATCAATAAGGCAGTGTGTAGGAGTCTATCTCTTGATCGAGACTCACCTACCGGTGTCTACATGATTAATTACCTCTGTGTTACTTAGGCTTTGCAAATATTAGGTAACGAGTCCGTCTCACTTTTCATAATGATTAACATCTATAACAAAAATAACGCTTTACGACATCTTATTTTTGTATGAAGAATATTGAAACATTAGTTTTTAAATGTTGTAAAATATTTGAATTCATATTAATTAACAAAATCTCCCTATTTACCAAAATTAGAATAAAGCCACAAATGCGGACTTTCGAAAACGAGGGCCCAACTGGCATTTTAAAATTTTTTTTTCTCACTAAAATTGTTTATTTTTTACCGGTTTATCCGATTTTGACTTACTGTATTTTAACACTTATTTATTTAGGCTAATCGCTAGACAAGTTCACTTCGATCTCATTACTAATATAAAAATTAGGCATTTTTACTTCCAATTTTGTAAAATTTCATCTAATAAATGTAATTGTTAATAGTAACAGTTATTAAACTTGAATACATACTTTACCATATTGTATTTTGCCTATGGCATTGTTGATGATTCGTGATACCTCGACAGTTATCGACAGTACCTCCACAGTTATCATTATAAATGAATTACTTTTTAATTTTTTTTACAATTTTATATATTTTTTCAATACATAATAGTTTATCATCAAAATTTAATAAACACTAATCAATTTTCATTATAATGATCGTTAAGTATTTTTGAAGCATTAATCTTTAGGAAGACCTGAATTCGTTTATTAAGACTGCAATTGTTTCTTTTCTCTTCTGCGATCCTACCCGCCCAGGTCTCGCCGAATTACAGCGTGGTAAACGGGGTGCTGGACAAATGTCCAGATTACAGGATTTAATTGACACACCGTAATTTTCATGATATGGAACTAAAATAGATATTTCACATTTTTTAAATTATCTAAACAGATAATATAATATATGTATATTATACAGAAACTATATAGTTATCCATGGCTTCTTACTAAAATCCAAGTGGGAACGCCTTACAAAACAGCACTAGTTGCCGAGATCAATTGCAGATTACTCTAAGAAAGTAATAAAGTATTGTAGCGCTTGTGTAAATTTTTAATTTGAGTATTTTATTTTTTGCCTTGCTATGCCGTTATTCAATTTGAATTGATTTTTTTTTTTTATCGAGGGAGTGAAAATTTCAAATAAGTTAAGTTTTATGACTACCTCAGTTTTATTTGGATTATGGTGTGCTTTGATATCACGAACATTCATTACACGGTTAATTCAACTATAAGAGATCGCTGCTTAATGGTTCAGAGTACAATGATCAGAAATATAAAGGACTGCACTTCCTGAATCGGATCGTGATCCCACGAAGCGCTTTATCTTCTTGAGCCGGGCTACTATTTGTCTTCCCTATTCGGAACTTCTTTCACGGATAACTTAAGGATGTAGCTGTTCGAACAGATGGTATTTACCAACAATTACTTGACTACACAAACTGAGAAACTGACAATAACAATTAAAAATTAACAAAAGAAGTTTCTCACAAACTGAAAGATTTCTGACTAAGGCAGAATGAAAATATCGGGACGGTATTTAGTCTTAATAAACTTATTCTTTCATAGGAGTGACTCTGAGAGTTAATATGTGGTGAAAATGACATTAATTCTAAAAACAATTTTTGAAGTGATATTCATGTAACTTTATGTAGTTTTGTTTCTTTTATTTCCAAAATTATTAAAAATTATTACTGTATTTAAGAATATTAGTTTGCCTTTCTGTGAATCCTACAAAGAAGGAGAGGGGGGGTAATTATCTATTTTATCTATCATTTATTCACTTATTTATTAAGTTTATAGCAACTTATACGTCTAAAGGTCTGGCCACACATGTCCGCATCGGATCCGCACCGTATCAATAATACAGGTTATGTTCAGAATATTTTTAATTTAACTTACATATTATCTTTATTTAGGCCTAAAGTGGCCTGTGTCTGACATGTGTGGTTTGAACTTTAGGCATAACTAAAGGTAATATGTAAGTTAAATTAAAAATATTCTGAACATAACCTGTATTATTGCTACGGTGCGGACATGTGTGGCCAGACCCTTAAGGATTGAATCCTAGCTATCATGATATATTATGGATGATGAGCTATGACCAACCTAATAAGTTGATTGAAGACACTCAGGAATCCTATGAAAATTATTACCAAAGCGCCATTACCTCTTCTTTTATGGATCTTATTATGGCATTGTGTACAATTTTCAAAAAATAAAATAAAAAAACATGCCCGACAGTTCATTCATGTACAATAGTCCCTAACGACACTGCCCTCAGCAAACAAGAATAGGGGCTACGTGTCCACGGTACACACTGTCGCTCCAGCGACATCGACAAGGACACTAAGCTTTGTCACAATATTCTAAAAAGACAACTCCCATGTCCCTGCATGAAGGAAGATAAGCGGAGTCTGTGAAATTGGTCCAGATAACTTTAATAAAAGAACATCAACAATGCTTCCAAGATAAAAGAAAAAGCCTGCAAAAATTGGATATCAATTAAACGAACTTATTATGAGTAGTTAACTAGTTATTTTTTTTTTCATAGTTTTAATATTGTTTATCTTATCATATAATGAAAATTCTTAACAAGCATAATATAATTCTTTCTCTCCCCCGAATCATCAAAGAGTTAAAAGTATTAAGTTCTTTTAAAGTAGCTGTTAATTACAAAATGGGCTAGTTCCCGTTCTCGTTATCATTCTGTTATGCATCAGTTCCTCATTCCATTAGCACCTAAATTAGTACGATCGATTTGCTGCTCGGCAGATTTTCTGTATAATATTTCTCAAATATTATTTACTTAATTATGCTTGTTGACTTCAACTTACAAGGGGAGGCTACGGACGTGGGGTCACCGATTACAATGAAACTTTTTTTCAAGTTTCTATATCCAAAAATATTAGATACGTGTCCGAGGGTTCTTGCCAATGGGCCTTCTGAGCCGAGAAAAAAAATTTCTTAGTTTCGAAAATAGCCAAAAATTGCATCAACAAAGTTGCCGCTGCTCAAAGCTCCTTCAACCAATTTCAATGAAATTTTCAGGGATGTCAGAGTATTGAAAAATATTAGGCACATGTATAGGGGATTGGCGAAATTAGCCTCTGGAAGCCCAGAATAAATCATTCAATATTGTGGTACATTCGTGCTCTCTGGGTAACGTTAAAAATCAATTCCATTACTTTGTAAATTGAATAAATTAAGTTTTTCAGCTATATTAGCTATATTATTAAATATTTAACAGGAAATATTTTTCATGAAAAATCATTTTTTGCTTAGACTGAAGAAAAATTTTCAACCAAAAAAAAAAAATGCTATTTGAAATATGTTCCAGTTTTTATGTAAAAAGCACAATTTCATAGTTACTTAAAAAAATATTTAAGATAATTTTGCGAAAATTTATCACATTACATTTAAATATAGGTACTACTATTTTACGAGCATAAATTTTTTGGTGACAATCT
Organism: Aelia acuminata; assembly: GCA_911387785.2. Taxonomy (NCBI): domain Eukaryota; kingdom Metazoa; phylum Arthropoda; class Insecta; order Hemiptera; family Pentatomidae; genus Aelia; species Aelia acuminata. Next base: position 182,348,617 of record OU426978.1, on the reverse strand, counting down.
CTTCAATCCAAGCAAGGAAATTTTGTTATGAAAAATATTTCCTGTTAAGTATTTATAATATTTAAATATACATTTAGAAAATAAAAACTTCGTCTCAAAATAATTTGTTTTTAAATATAAATATTTAGTTTTTGAAATAAGAAGCTGACAAAAACGTAGTTTATTCAATTTACAAAGTAATGGGATTGATTTTTAACGTTACCGAGAGCGCGAATATAACACAAAATTGAATGATTTATTCTGGGCTTCCAGAGGCTAATTTCGCCAATCCCCTATACACGTGTCTAATATTTTTCAATACTCTGACATGCCAGAAAATTTCATTGAAATTGGTTGAAGGAGCTTTGAGCAGCGGCAACTTTGTTGATGCAATTTTTGGCTATTTTCGTTCCTAAGAAATGTTTTTTCTCGGCTCAGAAGGCCCATTGGCAAGAACCCTCGGACACGTATCTAATATTTTTGGATATAGAAACTCGAAAAAAAGTTTCATTATATCGGTGACCCCACGTCCGTAGCCTCCCCTTGTTAGTTAAGGAATAACATACATATCTGAGATATTTCGGATTTTACTAAACTATATAAAAGTTTTGTTATTATTTTCATTTAAATATAATTATTAATGTATATCATGTATTATGCGTGGACAATACATGGAAAATACAAAGGTTCTAAGCAACTTGAAAAAATCTTTTAAAAGAGAGATGTTAAGGAGAGTGTTAAGTTCAAATATATAAATGTGTAATTACAAATAGTGTGTAAATTTTTTTGAAATCGGATAGACCTGTAAAAAATTAAAAAATATTAACCAAAACTAGGTACGCTAAGAAAGTCGCCAAAATCACAATATTAGAGAAATTATACAGGTATGAAGAATAATATTTAAAGAATCTTAAGAATATGTAGTTTTGAGAGGCTATAAAAATGAAATATAATTAATCTAGTCATATTTACAATTTCATGCACTGTGAAAAATAAAAGTTTCCTAAGGGCAAATAAGTAGCCTATTTTTAATTTGCTTATTTGAAATTTTGACCATGGGACTGCCACTGGGAGGATATTTACACTGACCATTGCAGGAATAAATTAACTAACCATTATGTACGATGGGGAAGTGGGAATCTGGATCGGAGATGCTTGGTATTTCCGATTCTAATTTACAAAATATAATTAAAAATCTGTAAATAATACGATATACTTGAACTGTGACATTAAAACTGTAATGAGTAACCAAACATTGACCAAAATCTAAGACCTATAAGTTCAAAATGGTTTGTAAAGAGGTTAATTTAGGGGTTATTGAAAATAGTTATTACATTTTTTGATTTTATATGGAATGACCCTATTTAAAAATTAGAATTTTTTTTAAAACAGTTATTAAACTTGTTGATATGATATGAATGACCCTATTACGAAATCACTTTTTTAAAAAAATGTTTATTATGTCGATGGAAATATCGACTTAGATATTTCAAGTCCGATATTTTGATGGTGTCGATAGTTATAAAGCTATATTTGTTTCTTAGGATTCCAATATTTTGTTGTAATAAATATTGTGTTTATGTTATAATATATATTATTGCCTCTACCCGCCAGGGTCATTGGCAAAATCGCTTTCAATTTAAACTTGGTTATACAACTTGAGCTTCAAAAATGTCATCACAAACTTTACCGAGTCCTCCACGTCTCTCAACAACTCCTTGAGGTTGTTTTCCATATCAAACTCGCCTCTGCTGTCTTGCCTGTTACAATCTTTTCATTTTTGACTAATTATTGAACAGTAAGAAATTTTTCAGTTGTTGAATGTTCAACTCTAGCGAGAAGCATCTACTTTCAATATAGATCCTAATTCTAAAACTTTGAAAAAAAAAATAAAATAAAAACTGTAAAATGTTTGTAATAAATAGATTACCAAATTCTATGTCATTCAGTCTTCTTTGTATATTTTTTTTTCCGTTCAAAACTTCATTCTACAATTAATCTAATCCAAATTTGCATCTATTTATTAGTAGATTATCTACTTATATTTAAAATTTATTGTTATTTTGTTTATTTCGATTTTACATTGAAGATTCTTGAAAGAACTGCATTTGTCTTTAAAAAAAGACTAAGAAATAATAGTTCGACGTTAATTCTCATAATTTTCAAAATATCTTTTTATAAATTCAAATAATACCATGAAATTTATTAATTTTAATTGAACAAAGTAAGTCCAGGAATGGCAAAAAAGTAAAATGTCTTTTGCAACTTATGTATAATTATGTACAACATGATTAAATAATTATATAACATACTCTTAGCTGAGATTTGGAAAGTAACACCATAATAAATTTTATTTTAAACTTAACAGTAGGGGTTTTGGTGTCCGATTTACCTTAGGAAACTATGTTTATTTCAATTTTGATAAAAACAATTTAGACAAATTTTGGATTTAAATGACTTACTTCATAATGATTTTGAGCTATTGACTTACATAATTTTAATCGTATTAATGTATAGTAGTTCAGCAGTGCATTTGGGATAATTAAATTAACCCAATTAACTTAATCATCGAATAGCTTAAAATGATGGAAGAGAGAAGCAAAGAAGCGTGTTTATAATTGATAGTGCGATTAATAATTACGTTTATTTAACCCATTTGGTCCCAAGGGTGAAAACAATATAAATTTATCGTGTTTCTTTTTATTTCTATGTTAATTTATGTCAAACGTATACGATTGCTAAATTAAAAAAAAAAGTTATTGTCCATCGAAACCCTATTTTTTGAAACGCACTTATGAAGCATTAAGGTGTCAAAAGTGAAAAAGAAAATTAGCCCCATTTGTCGTTTTATTATTATCACATACACTTAATCAAGATTGGACGTATGAAGCATTTTAAAAGTTGTTAAAAATTTATTTTTCATGATATCTTGAAACAGTAATACTTTTGTGTGAATTTCTGAAGTGTGCATTTTTGAAGTTTTGAAGTTTAAAAAAAACATTAAAACTATATTTCTGGTTTTTAAAAATATTTTAGAACATTGTACAATTAATAATTAATAAAAGGAAGAAAATACAAAATTCATAGTAATATCCAGAAATATATTAATATAAAAATAAACACAATTTTTGGACAAAATTGGTTACTTATCTTTGTACCTGTATTCAATTTATTTTTCTCTTTTTTTTTTATCTCGGGGTTAATCCAACATATATTAAATATATAACTATATGTAAAATAAAAAATATATCACAATATTTATTCATCACTGACTAAATTTGGTGGTCAGTAACATCCTGAAAAAGCCTTAATCGCCTTATTTTTTTGTGAAAAAAGGCCTATTTTATTTATTTCATCATATTAAATAAATCACCGAACTTTAAGAAGATGATTAGGAAAACACTTAATTTATTCTCCACTTGTGACTATCCTCAGATATTGAGAAAATGGGATTTAAGAAGACTGTAATTAACTTTGTCAAAAATACTTTTGTAAACAATTAATATTGATTTGTTTTTAAATCCTCACTAATTTTCTGAAAAGTTATAATAATATGTTGAAAAAGTTTATTTTTAGCATTAATTTGAATTTACTGTAATGTATTTGATGATATTTTAGATTTCGAGATTCAACTTCGATTGAATTGGTTATTTCGTGAATAAAGCGGTTTTTTAATGATCAGATAAATAAATAATAATTATTTTTTACGATGTGTAAGAAGTGTTTCAAGTTTACTTACCCCGAAGAAGAGCAGAGACATGTTTGAAGCCGGTACCTGGAGATTGGCCTTATAAAACGCCACCCGCACACTCTGACGGCGGAAAACCCAAACAGGACCGGCCACTATGCAAATTAGAAAAGCCCGGGGCTGAGAGTATTAGTTGCCATGTACGCTATAATAACATATCAATTGCTAAAGTATATCATATCTTGTTCCTCTATCATAATACCTTTTCTATAAGCTGGTCGACGAACCCACTAGCCTTCATCAAGGCTCCCTATCTGGAGATCTCTTCCTCTGTTTCCTTTTTAATTATTACAGACTCAATAAGTAGATAATCTTAATCGCGAAACCTTTTTCAAAAAGCAATAAATCGTGCAAAACTTTTTAATTAACCGTAAAAGAAATGGTAGTCGTTAAATTTTGTTTTAGTTTTTACACTCAGTTTAGATTTATCCGTTTTAAGGACGTCAAGAATTGCATATTCCAAAAAATAAATTTTTGTAAAATTAACTAGTGTTGTACCCCCTGAGTACAACATTCTTGTGAATCAACCCCCATTTTACATTTACCGTAGTTAGCAATGATTTTTTTTTTTTTTTTTTTAACCCCCCATTATAGAATGAACTACCTATTGTCCTGAGGATGACAATATATTAAATATTTTGAGTATTTTACTATAACACTGTTACATTTTTAGACTATCTGATGGTTTTGTTGTGTACATGTTTCTTAAAATATTAACATAGAGTGACAAATTTTAGTTCGGCAATACATTTCATGGGTGCCCCACGACCAATCAAAATGGATACTGGCATGAGGAGAGATATGATGATCTATTGAGGAAGAAGAAGTCGAAAGAGCAATTTCTAAAATGAAAACAGGTAAAGCGCCAGGACGGGATAATATAGTGGCAGAATTTATAAAGTATGGTGACCCTGAGCTGGAAAGAGTTCTACAAGTCATTTTTCAGAAAGCCTGAGTTGAGAAGAAGGTACCAACGGATTGGGAATACAACGTTGTAATTCCAATTCACAAGAAAGGATGCCAGGCGGATTGCGCTAACTACCGACCCATATGCCACTCTCTGGTTGTATACAAACTGTACAGATCCATTCTGGAGAATCGACTAAGACCACATTTGCAGCAACTAATTGAAGAAGAGCAGACTCAGACCCAGGACCACATTTTCTCAATCAGAAACATACTCCAAAAATCCTTGGACCGAGATAAGAGTATGTACCTAGCATTTCTTGACCTGAAATCTGCCTTCGACTCGGTTCCACGACATCAAATATGGGAAGCTCTCAGAGTGTTAATGTGCCGAAGAATTTGGCAGAGGCCATTAAATCCACATACCGGGGGCCTAAAGGCACTGTCAGACTGCATTGCGTTAGAGAACATTGCACAAGGAGATAGATTAAGACCTTTGCTATTTCTGTTGTTTATGGATGAAGTGGCATCTGTTTGGAACAGACGGACATTTCTGGAACGTAGGAATCTTAACCCACCAGTAATACAATTTCTTCTATACGCAGATGATGTCACATTAATACAGGCTCAGTGGAAAAGTTAGACTCAGTAGAAGACCTCGACGGCGTCCAAGGATGCCTTATCAGGATTACATTGATCGGCTTTGCTGAGTGAGGGGGAAGAATCTCCGACAAGCCAGAAACCTAGCAATAATCAGGGAGGAATGGAATTCCTGGCTAAAAGCTACCCTACGACGAAAGGTACTAAAAGGGGAAGCAAAAGAAGAATAAGAAGGAAAAGGATATTTTATAAAATATAGTTTGTGATGATTTTCTGGGAGGTTTTGCAAAAGAAAATATAATCGGACTTTAAAAACTGTTTTATATAAAAGTGATTTTTATAAAAAACTATAACAGCCTATCCAGGGCGTAAATTCTTGTAAGAACACTCCAGGTGCGTTTGTCAGCTAAGTGCAAGGTTGACTTGCATCGAACATTAGAAGGAGATTAGAATTGGTGAATAATTTCGTACTATTTTTTGTTTAATGTTGCCTAGGGGGGAAATATGTAATGGTCACCAACGCCCATTGGTTTCTTTTTTTATTTATATTTATGAGGAAAACACCGGCACGAATCCCGCAGGGCACCGACGAGAGGGGAACCCAGGCCGATGGGGTCCAGTCGGTCCCACATGGTTGTTTGGTGGCTTTTCTTTTTGATTTCGAATTATTATTCATGAATTTTTAAGAAAAGATGTACCTAGTAAATCCATCTTATTGTGCAAATACTAGTTTTTAATCGTTTTTATTGTTTGGGGTATTCTCAAAATGTATTGAAGTAGGAAAATAAGGAATTGAAACAAACTTCAAGCCTTAATAGTTTGGCTTCAATAGAAGAACTCCACGAATAAATTTTAAGACCAAACAAAAAGTTTTAATTCTGAAAACTTTTTGAATATCAATATGATAAATCATTCTTTGAATATAAATATGATAAACCATCCTTAGTCTTGCATATGCTTTTATAGTTTGTCTACATGATAGATGTACTTGTCCCTCTCTTTTTTCTTGTTCATATGGATAAGATGGCCTGTAAATCTTCTTCTGGGTATCCTAACTAATCTGGTCTACATGACAATGTAGTAAAGCCTACTATTTTTTTCTGAAAGCACACCTTCTTGAATAAGTAGGTGATTTTAGCTTTTTATTATTTTAAGTTTAACTTTTTTTTTTTTATTTATCAATGAAATTGAATTTTATGCGGTTCACTTTTTTGGCATACCTTCCAAAAATGATTTCATTTTTCATTTTTATTTCAACCCAAATGATTTTTAATGAGTAAATAATTCGTATTTTGTATTTACTAAGAGTTTTATTTGTTATCATATTACTTACCTACTTACCCTGGGTGTTTGTTTCTTCCTATCCAAAGTCTCCACTTTCTTTCATGTGATGTGTGTGTTATTTCAAAATATAAACCAAGAGATAAGTATTCTCCTCAGCTATAAACCTTTACATACTTTCAAATACTAAACTATCTATAATCCAAATGTAGTATTTTTATCAAAATTTTTAAAAGTTAGAGGTTATTAACTCTGTTTTAAAAACGTAGGCACATCGCAAGAGAAAAATACATGGCTTTTTCTTATTAATAGTATGTGCCACTCTCAGACGTGTAAAAGTCGTTTCACGAATTTGATTTTGAGGACTTCTTTGAGAAATTAATTAAAATTAATCTTACCGTTACATATATTAAACCAGAGCAATAAATACTATTTCTCTATTTATGTTAAAAATCTTTTCATTTTCATCGTATATAACAAAAATTTTCCCATGGAACACACTTTTGTCATTTTTCACATTAAACACAGAACTTGACTAACAAAGGAGGAAAGGCGATGGAGCGATTTGATGTTACATTACTGATGTTTTGGTAGAGGAAACATTTTTGGAAACTTGTAACTGAATAAATTAATGTAACTGAATAATCAATAAATTACTTAAAGTAAGTATTCATCTTTTAACAAATTATTGTAATATATTTTCCATTAATTTTTCTTGAATTCGTATTTAATATTGTTTTACCTTCCTAGAGCTGCTAATTATTGAGAGTATTAATAATTGGAGAAAAAAAAAAATCGTTTTGAAATGCGTTTCAAGTTCTCCATGTCCAAAGATAATTATCTAATAAATACGATTATAATCATATTTTCTGCAACAAAAAAATTATTATGAAATAAACTATATTAAAATTAAAAAAGAGAAAATATATCTGAAATAACTGTTTAAAGTGGATATTTCTTTATAGTTATCGATGCCTGGCTAAAATGTTGACCTTAAAACTATCATAAAACTTAGACAGATAGCTGGTTTATATGGATGATACATATGTATTTTATATATAATATGAATGGACTGAATATATTTTAATCTTATAGTTTTGTAATTTTCAAGTTTTAGCTCTCAGGAATCTAATATTTACAGAAATATATCTCATAATTTATATTTATTTTGATCATTTAGGTATATAAATAGTTCTCACACGTATTATTAAACCAGTTTATTCCGTCTTCTATGATTTAATACATGAAAATTACGTCTAACTTTAACTAACCAAATTTCTATAGCTTATAATGATGGTTGCAGTAGTTCTTGTACTTTTTTCCATCAACTTTATATTTCTCCTTCTTACATGCCTTTATATAATAATTCCCTTGGCGAATTTCTTTTATTTTTGTTTGTTATATTTAAATACTTTTTTAAACTGTTACCAAAATCCTTCCCTTACTGGGGAAAATGTTCTTACCTATAGTGACAATATCTTTCTTGTTAAGTTCTTATCCCGTGCTTGGTTTTCTCTCTGTAATACTGGAAGATAAAGGAATACTGTAAATGGAAAGGAATCTCATTAATTAAAAACTAAAAAAAAAACTATGATTTATTGAGCTGAATACAGAATCGATTTCGATTCGAATTCATGAAACCGTAATGACCTCCCACGCACTTTTTTTCAAACGGTGGGGGTTTGTTGTGCTTTAACTAATTCTACCAATACCTCCTCATGTGTGGGTTAGCGATATAAAATGCACATAAACCTGAATTGCATCCCTGAACTGAACCGCAAGAGGTGCAACCCCTCGTCTTGGCCATTTTGTATCGCTGATGGCTTCATCAATATGTCCGCATGTCTGGATGGCCCGATGTGTCCATATCTTTAGTTTGATAATGTCATTAGTACACCTACGGTTTTCCGTTGAACTGCTTCAGCTTCAGTGGTCGTTTACTTTTATTGGTATCATATACATTACCACCGTGAAAGGATAGAAACTGAACAAAAGGAGATAAGACTTGGCAGCAAGCTGATTATATTGCATCAAAGGATGGAAATGCCAACCTGAGTTAAAATAAAGGTGAAATGATTTCAATGTAATATTATAAACTTTTATCTGCAAATATTCACCAATACTTTTATCTGCTATAAAATAATATGGTATTCGACTCTTTTACATTAGAGGATACAGAAATGTTCCGAGAGAGGGGCGCACTTTTCTTTCCTTAATTTTATTATATGTGTCATGAGATGATGAAAAATGAAATATGAATAAATAGCAAGGTTGCAAATTAGAATTAAATGTAATTCAAATTCTAATAAATGTATGTAAAAATAAAATAAAGTATTACTAAATAAAATCGCTATTTATAAAAAATAGCGAAATACCAGAGACTCAAGTTCAAATTCTTGCCATGGCTATTCTTTCTCTCTAGATAAAATTATATAAAAGATATTAAAAATAATAAACAATTACAATTAACAATTGAATATTTAATATATACAGTTCGTCTAATAGATCCTAACATACTGACATTTTTGAAGTCCCGGATTATGTCGATGCTATGTGGAGATATCTGAAGGACACAGGACCATGAAGATAGAAGTTTACATACATACTCGGCTCTGATACTAACTAAACGGGAAACCCGGGTTCGAATCCCGGCCTACACCATTCTTTACTATTCACATAAAATTAATTTATGTGTTCAACTCAGGGCGCCACCCGCGCCTCTCCCCTAGATCCGATTATTCTCCTTTAAAGGGGTTTTATTATTGTATTCTTTACTCGAAAACTTTACTCGTTATTAATTTACATTTATAGAATATTTTTAATCTCTTATCGCTATGCGAACTTTGATTTATTTCAATAACTTCCATTATAAAACTATCTGTAATATTTTTATTAATTATTTTGAAAATAATTATCACCCTTGTATCATCAAGACGGTAAAACGTTGATTGATTGCTTTATTAAACCTCTTCAGCAGTATCCGGAACTAAGCTGAGAAAAAGCGCTTGGTGTCTCTCTCCTCTACTCTCCTCTTTAACACTAGGACAAGCCTGGCTCCTTTTATATTTTAATAGTTTAAATAATTATGTTTATATTTAAGAATTTATTTGTTCTTCTCATTTTTGTTCTTATTTATACGGAGATATCACTAATTAATATGGAACAAAGAGACAAAAATGTATTATGACTATAAAGTTTGAGAGAAAAAAAAAATTGGACATCATCGTATCCTTACTCAATTTTTGCCCTTGCAAACTATTACCGACCAGAATCGAAAATTCACTCATTTTACTTTTTTGCCATAAAGTAAATAACATGATTTATTGTTTTATAGACGATTATTTGCTTATAGGTATGATCAGAAAGATATATCACCTTTACAAGTTTACTACTGTTATTTATTTATAAACAAAAATTAAGACTCTTCAGCTCCCAGGTCATTTTGGCCTAATGACTAATGTTAATATTAGCATAAAGTATTTATGTATTTTACTATACTTGGGATTTATGCACGTTTTGCTCGTAAGAGACAGGAAGTTTTAGGACGCGTTATTGGTTATTCATTTAAATTATCTGAAAAGGATTCCAAAACATTTGGAAAACAAAAATGCGTGGAAGTTTTCATTGAAAACTAATTTGATCGATCCCCCAATTTAAACTTATCAACACCATCTATTTTGGGCTAACAGTTCCTATTCGACTAATTTGATGTAATGACCGATATATTGAAACTCCACCCAAACACCTCTGACAGATCAGTAATCTTGTTCAGTGGAGATTAGTGTCTGGGATTTGACTAGCTAAAATTGATATTCAGTGAGGTTTGTATCTATTTCACCTTCAAGATCTTGAATAGCGATCAGCTAAAAATTTCTAAGGTTTAGGTATGACAGCATATTTAAAACTGCGGTGCAATAAATCACAGAAAAGTTCATGCTGTTGTTTTATTTTTTTATATATTTGATAAGTTTTATCTTTATAGTATTTTGTGTTACTAGTAGTCTGCAAGTCTGCCCAAATTTTATAAATAAATATGGCTCTGCTCTATTCTCGCTAATGATCATCTTAATTAAATGGTTATTATATCTTCAATCCACTTACTCCAGTGCTCGTATCTGAAGTTAGGGGTCTCTTTGCCTCTAACTTGAATTATTTATAATATCGCCGTTATCACAAAAATTAAAATCAATTGACATAAATTCAACTTCTTTGACCACACGAAACCATAAATCGTCTTCAGTTAGCCAAACTCAATAAAGAAACGATATAAACAGAGTTCAGAGATCGATTTAGAAAAATAATTCAAACACTGCCAGAACACCAGCTCATTTTTACAGACCGATCTAGGTCGGATTAAGCAGCTTCGTGACTAAGGATTCCACGCATAAGATGAAATTACATCAGGTCAAAAGTATTTTAACTGCGAAGGCGAATTCCACTGTAATACCACTAGATCATTTCTGTTCTTTGACTGCCAAGAATGTAGTGATTACTTCGGATTCTTTTTGTGTTCTAAAGGCGATAACAGACAAATGCTCCGAACAATCAGGAGTCAGATGGATTCTAAAATCTGGAAGAAACATGAGTAATAACGGAAAATTGGGTTATAGTACCCTGCTACTGCTGTTTCCTTTGTTACTCCGATCAGTGTCATCTTGGAACGATGGTCTGACAAACATCCCACCTAATATATCCATGATATGAATATCTTCTAATTAATTTGAAATAGACTATTTCAAATTAAGTAGAGGACAACAAATGGCAATACCTAAGATTTAGGACCGGACATAATCGGCTCAAATCGCATGTTTTGGGGAGGCTCAAGACAGGGACGGGTCTCCTAGGTGAGTGCGGCGAAGGAAAAAAGGAAGATGACCACATATTTGAGTACTGATTAATAACGCTTGCACAGAAACTTGGCCTGAACCGATGACGCTGGAGAGAAATCTGCGGGGAAGCGAGTGAAAAAGAAGAAACAAATGAATGAGAAGAATAAATAATAATAATAAAAAAAGAACAATGCTTAAGTGATATATATTTATAAAGATAATCTTTTTTTTTATTATTGGGTTACTATTAATGTTTGCATGTAGTTTGGCGCTGATGACCTGAGATGTTTTCAGCATAAAATATTTAAAAAACCTAAAAAAACCTGAAATGTTAGTACATGGCGTTCATGAACATAAGCTTCTTTTTCTTGGAAGTTCTCTTGAGATGAATCTCGATAGAGTTCTTTTCAGGATAAAGGATAAATGGTGATATTATCTTGGATCAGATATCCACAGGACCTTCCTCTCGGTACTCTCATCAATATGGATGAGGAGGCTTCTTGTGCGGAAGTCTCTCATTACTCGATAAATCCCAACAAAACGGATGCTCTCCGGTTTAATCGATTTATTATTCGGCCAATTAGACTCAGAAATGGATTGTTGATATTTTTGGAGAGTTATCGTTTATATTTCCCATAGATGGTTTAAACTATTATTACATTTATTTCTCTGAATGTAAAGAGTCATTTAATCATCAGTTTTATCTAAAGCTTATAACTGAATAAATTTTAAATTTATAGAAGGAGTTTCACTTTCCGAATCTGTTCCTTTTTTGTTTCAAGGGTCTCTTGATTCTGATATCGAATTCCTTTTCCTTCCTGTAACTCTAGCCCATGCGTCACCTGCTTCAATGAAGTCCGTAGTACAATCAACATTTGATCCAACAACACCATACAGTTGAGGTGGGGCCTCCTGTATTTTTACTCCTGCAACTTAAGTTACACGTTAACACCGAAATTCTGTAAGTGCAGATTAAACATTATGCAGTACTATTTCCGCTAAAAACTTAATAATTTTTAGAAAGGAATTATTTAGCTGTTGTGCGTTACAACAGTGTAAATACTCGCTTATTACTTTACTATTACAAATGCCTAACTATTACTTTACCAATACTAATCTTAATAGCCTGCCAGACAGTTCACTTGCCATTTTTCCGAAGCCAATTTCATATCAAATTACTTAATAATTAATTGGATTTAAGATACAGCCCTCAACTACCCATCAACTACCACGAGTGAAAAACTGCATATTAATGGCATTTCACTAATTGACAAAAATACTGCTACTTGCTACGTTCTTCTAGCGTTTGGTAGAGCTTTGCACAAACTTCAACTTACTTATACCTACTATTCTTTATCCTTGTGTACTTTAACTTACTCCAAAATCCAACATAAACTTCCATGACGTTTTGAAATCCTAACAGCAGTATTAAGAGATATCAAAGTGGACTTAATGACCCATTAAGGTTATCTATTTGAGCCTTACAAACTCATGACTTTGATGACCGTATGCAACCCAACCAAAAACATCACATCGTCTTTACACATCGACATAGAACATTTTTTTTTTTTTTTTTTTGTGACTTCAAGGCTTCCACTGTTGCCCTATACTGCCCATACTAACACCCATGGCACTGGATGATACTTCTCCTACGAAAGAAAAGCACCACCCAGGGCGGGACTCGAACCCTCAGCTCCGGCATGGGAGTACGGCGCTTTACCGCACAGCCACACCGGCCACCAAACGTTCTTCAGACTAATACACAACACTAGCAAAAAAATTCCGATTAAATAACATAATTCTTAACTTATATATTTCATTTTTTTTTAAATTAACTCAGACAGAAAAACACATGCATTTCTTACTTAATGCTGATTTTCAACTGTCAACGAACGCTTGGAATATGAGAACAAAGTGAGCACAACATTATGCGAACATCTCTCTATAACTATTATATATCTTGCATTTTCATTTAATTTCTTTATATGATGAGAAAAGGCGATACATAATAAACTAATTAACTAATATTTCTAGTAGTAGTCGCAACTATGCGAAAGTGCTTCGGCAGGATTTCGTCTAGGGGGCAGGCTGGTAAAATTTTCGATTGAGATATTCTGACTATGTAAGGCTCAATTAAATTTTCAAATAAAACTTATTGAAAATTAAAATATTTGTGTATACATATATACTTAATAAAGGTTGTAAATAAACACTAATTTGTATTTAGTTTCTGATTTTTTTCTGGGATGGGAGTGGCCCTTGTGGATGCCCTAGGAACAGAGTGAAAAGAGGGTCGGGGAGAGGATCAGAAGTTGTCCTATTTCTAATATTTTATGAGCGTCGAAAGTGACTCCGCTTCCTAATAATTCATAGTAAGAACATAATGTGTCTTATATAGGGAAGCCCGCTTTTACGAACTGGACCATTAATGGTACATACTGGCCGTTTGTGGTAGATAAAAAAGTAAACTTTCTTCAAACCAGCTGAATAGAAAAAAAACAATAAAAAAATGATCGTAACACTCAGATAGAAACGATTCCAGGAATAATGTCCCGATTCGCGTGACTGACAGTTGTACTACGCAGTGCGTAGCGCTCTAGTGATTACGATTGGACACTCCCCCGTGGATGGTGGGTTACAGTATCGATATAATGTTGAAATAATTAGCTCATGGGTCTTCTATAGACTAATTCTTTCAAAATGTATTTCTAGGTTAAATATCATTTATTAATTTTTTTTATTGGTGCACATAATGATTAATTATAAAAATAAGTATGACCTCTTTAAAACATACAATGAATTAATTTTTAATTTACCTTAACTTTCACTTATCATTTTCTTTGTCTAAAGCCTGACAAATCATTCAAAAATATTACATCGTCAAGACCGCCTATTTGCCTATTCCATATACTATCAAAAATCTATTAAAATATTTAAAACAAATTCTACCAATAGTAGAATACCCCCAAAATATTATTTATTTAAATATACTAGCTTCTGGCACTTTTCTCTAGACAACGAAGATGTCGACTTGGCCATATTCTCATAAATTCATTTAAATGTAAAAAAAAATATATATACATCCCTTCCTACCGAACTGCCTCCTTTACAAAATCATTCATCATCCGTGGTGCCTCCTTTTGGAACTCTTTACCCGTTTCTATCCGTAAAAATGCATCCCTTACATCTTTTAAAACCCAATTATTCCTCCACCTCCTTAATCTTCAAACTACCGCAACTATGTAAAATAATGAAACCTGTTTCAATTTGCAATAATTATCTGTGTTTGTATACATAAATCTTGTTTCTCTTTTATTTATTTCTTTAAATTCAAATGGTTGAAAAATAGTCAACTTATATTCTAATTTCTCATACTATTGTTTTTTTTTTTTTTTTTGTTCAATGAGACTTGATTTTATTTTATTTCTTTAATTAACAACTTTGTTTTAAACTAGCCAGACAAATGACTCTGGATTTGTACATATATTGTTATTCTTAGGGGACAACACGTCCCAGAATAAAAATACTTTTTCTTCTTCTTCTTCTTCTTCTTCTTCTTCTTAAATGCATCCATTTGATCTTTAGAGCCTACCTCCGTCCATATTAAGCTACTCCACACGACTACAAGTCCTCACGTGACGAGATGGACATAAAGTTTTTGACATGTGAGAGACGTCATTAAGGCCTGTTTCACTCAGACTTTCGCCAATTTTATTTCCTACATTAATTTATTTTCTATACTCACTATACTAACAAACATTGTTAGTTTTCTTTATACTATTTTTATTCATTGTACGTAGATCAATACACTTTCATATAATTAAGATGTACCATTATTAATTTCACATATAGTCCACTATCTGATATCTTTAAAAGGGTTTGTATCTCCTCACAATCCTTAGTGAAGGAATAACCCCACAAAATTTTGGTCCTCCGGGCCGGATATGAACCAGCATCTGCTCTAGACCTGTGCTTAATCATCCGATCTTACTAAACTCTTTAATGTTTAAGAATCTTTAAAATCTATTACCATTATTTTGATATATATTATATCAACTGGAGAAGAAATAAGAATTCGCTAAAGACCTGTTTAGCGTCAATTCTACCTCGCGCCTCTGTAAACAATGTTTTTAGATGCAGTCTTGGCTCTCTTACGCAATTAAATTCAATTATAACCTTTTTTATTTTAACATTCTTCGAACATCAAAAACTACACAATTAATGAGGTTGAAATAAAATAATTCGTACCATCGCAACATACTCTAACGATTCTACTCTAAAGATATTTTGAAGCCGCAGTTGGCTCCGTTTATGATGTAATCGATGCCATCAAGTTATCCTTACTCCTGCTAAAGAAGCTTAACTTCAGTAAGCTTTATAAAAATAGTATGGTCAATAAAATGATGGCCTCATTTGCTAAATACCTTGATTTGTTGTCAAAAAGGATCTTCATTAAACTTGCTTTATTTCTTTTTCTAAAGGGTTGAAATAAAACCAATGAGGACTAATAAGAGAGTGCCAAACATTGATTTGCACGACTGCCGCCTCAAATGGCCGAGTAATGATCCACTAACGGTGAGAAGGCAAACATTATTCAACGAAGAACTGTTGCCAATTAAGTGGGAAGAACGTGAGCGGGCAGCCAACCACTCGAGGCCCAACACCTTCCTCTCAATAAGTTTTTTTTTTTACCTTCGATATCTTTGCTTGCCGAGTTCAATCTGTTTTCGTCAGATTGCGGCCGTTAATTAAGCCTTCTACCTCAAGCGATAAGTATTATCTTGAAAAATTGGGGGATCCGAGTGCCCATTAATTTTAAAGTGAATTTCTCATGTATTTTTATTTCAAAGGTGCCATCTTAGCAGAAGCTGAATTTGAAAAATCAGCTACATTCGGAAAAATGGAAGTATTTCTTAATTTTTAACGGTGTGCTTCGGTTGGGAATCAGGTTTTTTATAATAAACTAGAACTAAATTTGTTAAATGTTACTTTTCTTCCTTGGTTTTATTAGAAAATGTTTTGTATATAGATCTGGGTTTGCTGGCCCTACTCTGAAGTCTTAGTGCAATGAGCTCGTTTCCAAGAAAGTTGAGCCATCTATTAGCGACATTACTTTCTCCCAACCTTGGCCCTGTGAGGAGGAGTTAAGAAAGTTGTAAGGAGCCTGTCCACACTGCTTCAAGGGTCGATGTGCCCACAGCAATATTTGAGCAAGGCTCGTCTCTTGGTAGCTACTATATCAATACTAGGAAACAAGATAAAAGTTCAAATGATGGCTTGTGATCAAAAACCTTGCCTCTGACACTGACCTAGATTCTTCAAATAATGCTTATTAATCTGACATAATACAGTTATACGCATCGAAGCTAATCATTAATTGTTAAAAATTAATCTATTTTTTGATAATTTTTAAAAGACTTCCTCATTACCTTCATTATCTAGCTTGCTTACTTTTAATATAATTGGGCACTTTCATTTATTATTATCTTTGATGTCGAATATTTTTTCAGATTTTGTTTTAAATTGAATTTGTTTGAAAATGGGAATCCTTGCAAATTTTGTCTATCTAGGTTTCATTGGGATAGGAACCTGCATAGCCATGATTTTTTGCTTCCTAAAAAAAAATTCTAAAGTTATAGATGGGATTCGAACTCGAGAACTCCTCTGAGGTTGTTAGCTATGCTAACCACTTCACTACAAGTTAGCACTTAAATTGATTCCATTTTAGATAACTTATAAATGTTTCGAATTTCACAGTAAAATAATTGCATAACTATAGTGAAATCATTTATAAATGAAAACTATCGTCCAAGCGATTCATATAAAACGGGTTTTTTTCTCGGTGCGATGGTAACGACTATCGCTTATCGTTCAACGATTAATTACTGGTTGTCATTTTGGTCGGCTTTCATTTCGGTATTCTGTGGTCCTTTTGCTTAGTAGTCGTGTGTGGGCCATTATAAAAATATGTGTTATTTTGTTCAACACAGCCTCTGTGCTAAACTATCTGTCATAGAAAGTTCAAAAATCTTGCCGCTTCATGGGTACTCTTCAATCCCTACCCTTGTCGCACGGGCTAGTTTTTGAAAAGTGGATCTATTCTTGAAAATTTATTTTTTCCTCCAGTTTTTGTACTACTCTTTTCGATACTACATAGATAGAACATGTAAGCAAGATCCTTTAACCTTAAAACTGATTGGTTTTATTTTTGTTACACAGTTTTTCTTACTCCCTGCGAATTTTCATAGATTATTAGCATAGCTGCTAGACTAACTTGTCTAAGTTTTGTTTTCACCAGACAACACATGTTCCTTGAAGAAACTTGTTTATGGTGGAAGTTCTTACAGTATTTTTATAGTTTCTCATTTCCTACAATACTTTTGTTTATAAAGTTAAGTCTTTAATAGGTACATCAAATAATTTGGATAGTGGTATACTAGCTGTTGGGACTATGACCCCAACCTGGCAGAACCTGGCTGCATACCTATACTGTGTATACAAATTATGTTACTATAGTACTGTACAAACCGTCTACCTCTTTGCTATCGCCTTGCATTTTTGCATGTCAAAAAATGGAGATTACCTTTATTACGTAAGACTCCTTTGGAGCCCTATAAAATCATTTGTTCGTAACATTCATCCGTTAAAAATGCAATGTTTTCTCATGTTACTCTTAGAAGAGGGCAATTCTGTTTATTTAAGGTTGATCCTTGCCAATCGGGCTGCCAAGGAGGCACTTACGCTGCCTTGCTTTGAACCGCCGTTCTGACCCTAATAGGAATCAGTAGACTTCTTAAAAATGGAGATATCAGACGTAGGATATCACGCTTAATTACTTATAATTTTACTTAGCAGAAAAATTATTTTGAGAACTGTGATATTCATAATAGCCTTACAAAAACAGTGGCTTTATATCATCAGTGTAGTATGCAATTTACTTAGGATAATATTCTGTAAGATATAATGATTGAACTTTGATTGTCCATTGTAATGATCGGAGAAAATAGGGAACATCTGAAAGAGACGTCTCGTGTTGGAAGAACTTTAAAGTTTCTTCATCCCATTTTCCGGGATACACGAGTCTTATCACAGCGATTGGAATCCGCCATAAAGGGGTTCCACCATGGTTAGAATTGATTGGTACGCTTCTAGAGTAACCATCTATCCCCGTATGGCAAGGAGGTCCGACCCATTGCGAACAAATGAGACTTCGGAATATTGGCGTTCATGTTTCCTTGGTAGTCTATTTTGTGCAGGCTAGCGTGGCCCCGATCTCAACTGAAAAGGGATTTATTTACCTTTCTTGAGCGAGCGGTCGATAGCTGGGGTTAAAGAAAGCTAATCGAGGCCTTTTTTTTACTAAAAAGGACGATATGGGAGTTCACTAACGTTACGATCACACAACCTGTCAAAATAGGAGCCGCTTTTTCGGGCATGTTTCCCAAAAATTCGAACAATATCGCAGCGAATTCCCACCCCGCCCTTTTGAATTTAAAAGGGCCTTGATTAGCTTCATTAGCTATCACAGCTTTCGACTTCCGCCCGTTCAAGATGGATGACCAAACTCCCACAGGGTCTTTTTCTGTTGAGTTCGGGGCCACTATCAAAAGAGACTTGCCGGAGGAGGTCATTATATACAATCATAATAAATAGAAGTGAACAGTTCTGTACAGCCTCTGCGATTCCTTAGTTAAAGTGACAATGTCATTGGGTTCTGTTGAAGTTTGACACCTCGTTTGACATCACTAAATAATGTTTCGAAACTGATTTTTTTTTTTAACCTTATTTGTTTTGAATGTATAACTTTCAAACTATCCGGTTTAGGAGCTGCTGGGGTACTACAAAATTTAAATATAAAAAATATTATTTATTTTATAAAATTATAAAAAAAAAAATATAAAAACTTCTTTTGGTTTAATAAGTTCAAGTATAAAAAAAACGTCCGTTGGATGTCAGTCTGGCACTAAAGGTACACTAAAGGCTGTGTTGACAATGCACTGTCGCGGCACTCTATTGGTGATAGTAGAGTTGCGGGGCGTAGTGCTGCGGGACATACTGCTGCGGGACGTACTGCTGCTGTGGTGCCGGGGCCGGGTGGGACGAGTGTCCGCTCCTGGTCACTACGGCGTTGAACCCGTTGTGGTCGTCGGCCTGGTAGTCGACTGTCCTCGTGCTGCCGTCCGGCTCAACCAAGGAGTACTGTCCCTTCACCACGTCCCCATCCCTCTCTTCCGTCTGCTGCTTGATGTCCCCGGTATGGGTGTCCTTCACTCCGTAGTTAAAGGAGTACTTCGGGTGAGACTGCAAATATCAAAAGGATTGATTGATAAGCTGGGTGTAAAAAAAGAAACAAAAATCAAAACATATGAGTATATAAGAGGCAGACCTAGATTACGATAGCAGGAAAATGTGGAGGCGGATCATGGACTGATGGGAGTGGTTGAATGGAGGAGCGCGGCAGAGGATCGAGCCGAATGGAGGAAGATTGTCGAGGGGTCCAAGTATGTATCCAAGGGAACATAGATCCGAGTTAGTTAGATCAGTTATAGTACCAAAGCGAGATCCATTCCCTTTAATCAGCCGGTATTCTCATATACATATGCAATGCTATTTCATAGAAAAACGAAATTTAAGTCTTTGTATTTAATAACTTGAATTAATTAAAGGACTCCTCCACATAAATCGGCGACATTTCAACAACAATCGTACAGTTTCGTGAAAAATAACTTGGAATGGATGAAGGTCAGTTACTCACGATATATGGAAACCTTTGATTATTCGCCGTGAAAAAAAGAGTATCAGGGACGAAATAATATCGGATGGAACATTTTTTTTTGTTTTTTTTATTTTGGTCCTCCCCTTCCTCGCCTTTTAGGGTATACGTGGTTTTCCATGGCCAGGGGTTTTCCCTTCATCAATAATTTATCAAATATTTTTAATGAGATAGTGGCTTAAACATTTTAATGATAGTGATAGTGACTTAAACATTTTAATGAGATAGTGGTTTATTGACAAAAATAATTATGAAAATTTAATGAAATGTTAGTTGACCATCTTATTTAATACAAATACAAGATTTCTTATTTTATCACCTTCTATATAATTATCTTTGAGTTTAATATAACCTGTAATTGTTGAAATATCCTGGAGCGTTTCTTTATTAATTTTTGAGTATTTTATATGAAATCAATTCCTGATCGTATTTAAAATTAATGCCGACTATTATTAAATTTCCCCCTGGCTCCGGGATTAGAACTATCTTCGGTTTGTCAATCATAGATTGATTTTCAGTGGTTACATTTTAGTTGCTAACGCATTTGGCCATCTTGCCACCCAAGATTGGACCTGGTTGTATTTCTAACTTGTCTATTTTTATTAATTTGTTCTTAAGTTGATATGTTTATATTGAAGACTATTAGCATGATAATGATTCCCATTAGCATACCTCCAGGTCTGTGGCGCTTAAGTTGCACTGTAAGTATAGTAATATTATACGAGCATGTTATATAGCATATGATTATACGAGGATGTTTCCGAATCATGTTGAGGAAAACAAGTTCGTTAACCAGAGCAAGGGATAGGAAAAGGTGTAAGAAAACAAAGATACGCCTTGGCCGTTGTTACAGCTTATTAAAAGAAATGATTAAGTGGAATTAGGCAAAAATTACAGAGGAACTAGCTTGTTATTGATCGTTTTTTAAGAACCTGTTCCGCTGTAAACTGTTCTCAGGAGCTATTTCAGGTTCTCTCGGGGAATGTTGCCCCTCATGTAAGTAGAAGGTAATTTAATAGTGAAATGTAGAACTTTATTTCCAGAGCTTTGAATATACCATATGTTGATGGTTCTTTGTCATAGAATGCATTCTATGCCAATAAATTAGGTTTGACAGAAATAAATAATATATACTTATTTGTAAAAATAATCACAGGGGTCATGACCCCCTTCTTATATTTTGAGATTTTGTTTGTCTTTTTAGAGGAATAATACATTAGAGAATTAAACAGCTAATAAACGCTAAATGTAATAATTTTGTTTGTTTAGATCACAATACCAGGTCTTTAATACCAGGAAATTTGTTTATTTTTTTTTTCGGTTGGCGCATTAGACCTTTGGCCGCGCAGTGTGGTCTTCTTACAGACATTAGAGTTGCTTGCGGGAGTACAGCCAGCCTGGAGGGGGTTGCCCAAACCTCACGTTGCTGCAAGCCATGGTCACCATGGTGCCGCGACAGACTGCCCATAGCTCCATAGTCCCTTTGGGGCCAATTTGGCAGTGTCCTTCCCACCGGCGTCAGCTCTCTCGGGTTCAAGGACAGTGACAAACTGGTCTAGGTGCAAGGATTATGGTAGCCCAGAGTCAGCAGGCCCCGAGGACCTATATTTCTTTCCCTGAAGCATACCATTCTTGTACCAAACCTCCGGGCGGTTACTGTTATCCTGGAAAACCACGCCACGATTCTCGATGGGATACACGGGGAAGGTACATCACTCCTACGCCCGGTCGGTGTGAATCACCTCCAGTAGGCTGACGGGCCTCACATACCCTGGGTGGGGGTAGGCTTGGACTGCGTGGCGTTCATTGGCGGGTGGTCACCCGAAAAGAGCGGTCACCCATCCAAGTACTAAACACGCTCGACGTTGCTTAACTTTGATTACCTATTACAAGCGCCTTTGTCCACTCGGCCATCCCGGCCCCCCATACCAGGAAATAATCTCATGAAAATTCGAAAACATAAGTGCCGCCATTCAAAATGTAACACGATATTATGAGACCTGTGCGGGGGGGGGGGCTTGTGAACTCCCATCAAATTGTACACTATTTATAGCCTCACATTCTCCAACCTTATAAAGGGCCTGTGGTCTAGATCACCTTATATCCAAACCCTGACCAAATAGATGCAGGGATGTCATAGACCATTCTCGACACAGTAATCTTGACACTAATTCAAGATCTTTCCTGAGTTTATCAGTTATACGGACTCCAAAAAAATTCTCCGGCCAAGAACGTACAGCAGCCTCATTTCTTGGGGGATTTATTGTACTCGTTCCTTTTCAATGAAATAACTTCACTTAATATTCGATTTTGCTTTTGCCTTTTATTTATTTTAAATTAGGTATGATATCCTACTTCATCTTACTTAGTTTTGTAAAGTCATTCCAGGACATTTTTAAAAATGGGCTATCATAATTTTATTAATGCAGGGGAAGGATTACGAAAACTTTAGATCCTCAGAGTTTTTTTTAAAGATAACTCGATTGGTCTTCTAGCTCCTAGCAAGAAAAGAACAAACGAAACCTGTCTTATAGATCCCGCTGCCTTAGAAGTCTGATTTAACGATCTGGAAGAGGCTTGTCGAAGCTGGGCAGAGGAGAAAGCTGCCCAGCCAAGTCCGGTTGGGAATCTCCTGTCTTCTTTCCCTACAATTACGTTCTAATTACAGACCATTGTGTAATCTCATATCCAATTCTCTTTCTTCTTAGTTTTCCTTTCAGCTTATTTTAACCCGAATTATATCTTAGCCTTCTCCGATAAAGCTTAAACTGATTCATTAAAAATACTCGTATTAAATCGTTTTAAGTTCAGGGGGAGTATCACATTATTACAACAGTGTTCGATGGTCATCTGAATTACTAATATGTCAACATTTTTATGTGTTGTCTTTTTACATTGATATTTCACGCTCATTTAGAAGTAAGGATGTTATAGAACATAAGTTGTAGGTCAAAAAATGTTCTCAGACTGAGGGAAATACATGAGAAAATCTTATACTCAGACAGTATATTACTGTTGTCAAATCTATTTTATTGAATTAAAAACTCGGTCAGTAGAACTGCATAGTTCAATAGTATAGTAATTCAAGTTAGGATTCACTTAATACTGAATTTTCAATATGCTTACTAGACTTGGTTTTTGAGCATCAGACGTTTTAGATGTGATGGAATCGTTCACCTATTTAATTTGCATTCAGTCATTTCTCACTGATAATGTCGCTGAAAGTCATGACTAACTCAGGAGAACATTACGTTAATTGAGTTTCTAAGACTACCATATTCGGACAGACTAGCTTTCTTCAATAAAACGGTAGACTAAGATGACTCTTCTCTCCGAGTTTCTCCAAGAACAAGTCACATAATGGATACTACTGCTGAGGAAGGCCATGACATCTCTGAAGACTTGCTTTCATTGGAAGCACTCTGTATGTATCAGCAGTTGAGATCTCGCGTTTGTTTTTGTTACGGGAGACCACTCCTTTACAAAGGAATTGGAACATTAATTGGAGAAGAAGGCTGACTCTCCGTTACGGGAGAGAAACTATTGGAGGTAAAGAGATTGTAAAAAAAGATTATCATGTCTCCGAAGGACTACAACTGCTATTATTATTGCCTCTACTGATTTTTTGTATTAGCTTTAAAAACTCCTCAGGAATAAAATCTATTTTTACGGAATGTACTTTTGTTCACAATGATCATACAATGAATTATTAAGTACGAGGAATGCATTGTATACATATTTACTCAGGACGCAAATGAGGAACCGCGGAATCGTGCATGCAAGCGTTTGAACTTGACTATCATGAAGGACGCACGACCAGTTTGGAACGAGCGTCCAACTAAGTGAATAGGAATTGCCCTCTAAGCAGGCGGATTTAAAGTATAAATCCTTTTGAGCATTCTTTAAGGATACATTTTTTTTTTTTTTTTTCTGAAATATGCGACATGAGTTCTTAGTGCAACTGCTAAATAATTTCGATTAAACGACCCGTTTCAAAAGGAAATTCTTTGCATTTTAAAATTCATTGATATTACGACAAATATATATTTAATATATGTTTTTAATTTATACGTGCTATAGCTTTTTTACAAAATATTTCTATGAATCGGATTTTTGCAACCGTTTATTTATTCGATCAAATAAATAATGGACACATATCACGATTTTTTTGGGGGCGCTAAGATCGCATATAGTATTCTTTCTTTATTGGGTTATAATATAAATCCTTGAAGATCATAATTATTTAGTTAAACCATCCCTAACCCTTTTTTTTACCATTTAATTACATAAATCTCAATTTCAATACTCAATTATGCTGCATCCGTTTTATCATTTAAAATTTAAGGAGCTTTGAAACTAGCACAGGTATTACGCTTTCAAGTATTGTGGAAACACGCTGTACAAAAAGATCTGTACAATATCAACCCACATTTTTTACATAATATACTTTTTATGATTGCCACTTTATATGAAATTTATTGATTTATTTTCATCCTATTGAGTTCATTATATAGTTTTCTTTTATATATAAATTTTGCCTATTTCATTTTTTGTAATTTTTAATATACGATGTTGGATGAAAGAAACGAAGAAAACGGTGTATGAAACTATATGTGAAGTGCGGTTTTATGGGTTATGTAAAATATTTATGCTCCCATACATGCATTTAAATTCATGGTATTTTTCTGAATTTTTTTCTTATCATTTTATTTTATTTATTAAATGATTGTATGTATGATTTATATGATTTCATGTATGATAATATGAAATTTTCATGGTGCCTTTATAAATTAACTTATAATTAATAAACATATTTATAATATAATATTAATAATATAAATATATTCTCATACGTCATATGGCTCAGGCTCGTGCTGGACCACCGGCGCAGGCTGATGGTAGGCCGCTGGTTGGTAGGCTACTGCTTGCAGCTGTCCGTAGCCGTCGTACTCCACTGGGTAGGATGCGCAGGCTCCCAAGAGGATGGCGAAGGAGATCAACTGGAACAGATTTCAGCGCATCAATACACTCTTATGCTAAAGTAATCAATATATATATTATAAAGCAAAGTGTACAATGTGCGTGCCGAAAAGGCTCAAAAACGACTACACGTACTATCAAGAATGTTATGTCGTCATATTGCCCTATTGCCCCTAACGATGAAGAAGGTTTCATTTTAAGTGTGTAATGTTGAAGGGACAAGGGCTGTAATTTTAAGCCTCTCGCTACATGTAATTAGACCCTCTAATAAGCCCAGGTGAGCTAATGAATGAAAAAATTTAGTTCGAAATTTGGAAGCCAGGAGCGCTAGCTAAGCTCATTCATAAGGTTATCGTTCATTAGTTCAGTTTGTTATGGTTTCAGCTTCAGCTGTTTTCTTTAAATTACACGAGATTATGTATAAATAATTGAATTTTTTTCCTTTTTATTTTTAAATAAGGTCATTATATCTCTGCAATGAATTGAAATTAAAAATAAGCATAACCAACTGGATTACCAAGCGAATTAAGTTTTACAGAAGAGGAAAGAATTGGTCGAAACATTGCCTTTAATCAATATACAATATAAGAGTAAATTTACAACAAAAGAAAAATTGCTTATTAGTGTAGTGAGCGAATAAAAACTAACACTGAATAAAATAGATAATATGAATAAAAGATATAACCTAATGGAATATATATCGAAAATAAAGTGTTCATATAATATTTCTGTTCTGTTCTTAAATTTTCAACCGAATTCGAAAAAGGAGAAGTTACTCAACTTGATAAGGATAAGGAGGTATCGTCATGAGAATGGTCTCAATGGAATCAGAACATAGAAACCATAAAAAATGGTACATACTAGGACATATTTGCTGCCAAAATAATTTTTACTTAATCAAGAGGAAGAAAACATATTGAGAGAACCGCAATAATGGCATCTCTTATACCCAAATCATATATGGGCGGACTCTGAGGTTTCGAAACTTACCACTAATACTAAACTGAAGTTTCAGGATGGTACAAATTTTGTTTTAATCATGATTAATTTCGGTCTATTTTTCTGTACTATTACATTTTAAAGTTATAGTTTCATTCCACCTATTCCACAACTCCTTGAGCGAAGCCGGGCACCACTGCTAGTATTTATATAAATGATAAAATACAGATCTAACATTTAACAAGATACGGATTCAACACCTACCGCTCAATTCAGAGGATCCCACAAATGTTTTTAATGTGGGCAAGGGTTATTCGAGTTGGGGACAGTAACTATGTTAAAGAGCTGTTCGGTTACGTATTTGGAAGTGTGGAACTAAACTTCGCATCGCTTTTTGATCGTCAGGGACGATTAAAATGTACCAAATATGTAGAACTGTTAGGCACAGTTGTCTTTTTTTTCACTTTTTAAACTGTTAATAATAACTGATCCCTAAATTCGTTCAAAAAACTTGAATGTGTAATCAGGCCTTATCAAATCCATTCTCTAAACCCAGCCACGATGGTTATAGTCATTTATAATCAATTCGGAATCTAGTTTAAAAAATATATTTATAAATGGGCCTGAGTAATATTAGACCGAAACACGACATAAAAATTCCGTCGTGGGAAAAAAAGATAGCAGGTTCTACACATATAGGTGGCAAAATATTACTTATTGAATATTATAAAGTCAAAAAATACATCTTAATACTCCTGAAAAAATACAAAAATATGCGGTGATACACTCCGATGCTTCAATTAAGGAAAGTTTTGGTGTGTAGATACACTGAACAAAATTACTTATTAGCTTTTATTTAATTTGCCAGGCGAGAAATCCATATTCGCTGGAGACGCTACAGCTGTTATGAAGGCTATTATTAGAGCTATCATTGGGTCATTGAAACAGATACAACAAATGCAATGCAACAATACATATTGGGTAATAATAATGTAATTGTTAGTATGCAACAATACAACAACTGCAGATACGGCAATACATATTGGGTCATTCCAACAGATTTCAGTAGGGTACTATTTAGCGTATGCCATACTTTTGTCTTATATGCAGGTCGGTCTTATATATGTAATAACAAACACTAAACAGTCCCTTTTCATTTATGACTATTGGGTTTGTTTGAGATCATTACATTTGATGACCTTGCAAGTAAGTACACTTTCGGTGCATTCATACATGAACGTCACCGCCGGAGGGGGGGACAGGAGGGGGACGCGTCCCCCCCAATATTTGGGAAGGGGATAACTACTTAAATCTAACTGTGACATAAACTGGCAAAGATTTATAAATACCTTTAAAATATATCGTTGAAGGTATTAATTAAATGTCCCGACCGTTGTTTATGGGACCGTTATTCCAATTTTTAGCCTCTAAAATTTTTACCGATCTATGAAAATATTGATTCGTCCCCCACCCACAATAATTCGGTGATGGTGACGCCCCTCCATTCATGTAACAATTATAAATCAAAATAGTAAATTTTTAGAGATATGATGATGTATATGAAATAACCTATATGTCACAAACGAGGATGGGATATACCAATTAAGGAACAATCTTTTAGAGAATAGGGAAGTACATTGAATGAAAATACCATTCTAAACTTTCATAACTTAAATCTTAGTGCAACTGATAGGTCACAATTTTAAATCAATTTTACTAAGAAAATGACCCATTGACGTCATTTCAGATGCCTGTGTGGGTTATGAGGATATACAGAGAAAAGTATGATGGTGTTCGGATGGAATGTGTTCGGATTAGTTAGAAGATTATTATAAAATTAAATATATTTATATATCTGAATATTTATACGCCCATTTTGTCGTTCTAAAAGGAATCCATAAAGAAACTTAATGAATGAAGTGTAGAATGAATTATGTAGCTAATTTTAGTAGTTAGTAGTTTAGATAACCATCCAGGTCAATACAATAAATAAAAATTTTATCAATCAGCCTGATCAACATATTGTTGGAACAAAAAGATAAGTTAAAATCAAAGCGATGTCCCTAGCAATCCAGATGTTTGGAAAGTATAATACAAATTATTTAAGAATTATAGGGTCAATAAAACGAATTTGATAGCTACAAAACGTCCTAGATTGAACGGCTAATACTTTTACCATTTTTCATGCGAAAAAGATAAGAGGCTGTAAAATTTAAAGGTTCATACTTATAGAATGGAGGCTACAAAACCAGACCTCGCAGAATATAGATCGCAGTCTTAACGAGGCGATTCGAACATAAGACCGCCTAAGCAAAAATAACTCCCTAAACCTTCCAGTTTACTTTTTTTATTATTTTTCTTTAGCATTTAAAACCAACGAGGGAGATAAATTCACCTTTTTAACGGGCTGCAGTATCTTTTATGATAGACTAACCGTTTATAAATCGTTATTAACAACTACTCTGTATAAATTTTAATTTTCAATTGACTAACTACTTTAATTACTTAATTATAAAGAGCTTTTCAAAATTTTTCATGCCAAAATATTTTCGTTATATCCTCCGGTAACTATAAAAATATCTCGGAATGCGACTTTAAATAATATCAATTCCAATGAATTGCATATTAAACATTTTAAAAATGATTGACTTCATTTTTCATGCAGTCTTACCTTATCACCCCTTATCCGCCCATCATTGAAATTTCGCCAATCACTGAATTCATTGCAGAGGGAATATCAAATTCTTTTAAAATTTAACCTCTGCTATTAAAAAAAAAAAAACCTGCAATGTCAGGATCTCACACCAAAGGGCGACAGAGAAGGCATGCACACGTAAACAGCCTCAGACTTAACCAAGGAAAGTCACATCACTAACATGGTAGTAACAAGAAATTGTAAAAAAAAAATTATTAGAACTTCAAGCTAACTATCCTCATAGATTTCATCCCCCTTGATGAGGGCGAAAAAGCTATATTTTTGTTTGCATTGAATACAAATTTCAAGGGTGATACATTCAAATCTGACGTCATGTTTTGCGTAAAAATTTATACGGGTAGTTTTGTTAAAGGTATGAATTTTTTTAAACAACCCTTTGAACTACAACAGAAAAGGAACGACGTTATATTTCCTTTCATCTCCACTAAAAAATAAACCTTAAGGTGCATGAGGCATGTGGATATATTTATCATTTTTTCAACTCTAAATATAAAATAAAGTACTTCAATTTTATAAATTTGTCTTCTCGGCTTCTAGGGCCCACAACGACTACAACAAATATTAGACACACAACGTGTCTAATATGTTCTGGACCAGGAACCACCAAACAATTGTCATCGAGATCGTTAAGAGAGACTGAGCATGTCCCACTTGTAAGTGACCGATGAGCACTTCAGAGGATTCTTAAAATGTACCGTGAAAAGTTTTTTCTGATAAATTACGCAAAAAAAGAAGCATTTATTTTATTTCTTTAATATACAATAAAACGACAAACGGTTTTATTTTTATACTAGCTGACACGTGCGAAGCATTCAAACTCTAACCTATTTAATTCCCATTTAAAGTACACACCGTATATCGTATAGTGCGTCATGGGCATAGGTGAGGGCAATTATTATTTATAATTCTTTGAACGGGAATCCCATTCGAGCGTCCAATACAAATAAAAGTAAAGGGGATAAATAAAAAAAAAATATTAAAAAGAAATATTATCAAATAGTTGATTGATTGGTAATAAATGTCTTTTTATTTGTTTAAAGTTCGTTTTTAAATAGAAATTATAGTTTTAGAAAGCTCATGGACTGTATGTTGTCAATTTATTGGACTAGCTTTTCTGCAATAAGATGGCTTTAGTATTTTACGCCAGTGCTAGGAGTATTTACGATAAATAAGGAGTAGATCATTGGGGTGCATACCGAACGTGTGTGGCGTGTTTTCACTACGTTCATGGGCTTTTGCCTTTTTCCCTTGATGCTTCAAGAATTCGAACTCATGCTTTCTACTCCTCTCTTCAAAGAACGGATAATAATTAATTACGAGCTTGATCAATATGTAAAACGTTTTAAATCCGACCAAGCAGAGGCAGGTATATTTATTGTGTGGTTGTCAAACTTAAATGAATTTCGTGTTATTTATTCTGAGTGGTATAAGTCGCTGACCTGGAGAATGACCCGTTTTCTGTCCTATATATATATATATATATATATATATATATATATATATATATATATATATATATATATATATAGTTAATAGGGCAATTTTAATAAATACACAATTATTTATTATTTTGAAATAGTCTTGTCGTTAGTTTTTTATGTAAAATGAATAATACATCAAAGTTTATTATTTAAACAATAGCTTTTAAAGTAGACGTTTCTTTGTTTGAAATCATTGTTCCTATATAGGAGATGTACTCTAACATACAAATACGAAATGACATAACTTAAATAATAAATATAAGGTGAAAGATTATTACAATTTTCAGGATGAAATAGTCTATTATTCGAAGCTTTAAGATGGTGACATGCAGTTTAATTTATTTAGTAGAAAACCGATGAGGAATATTGAAAGGCCAAATTTAAATTTTGGTAACACTTAAAGTACCTTAAATCGTGAATAGAGGATTAACAGAATATTAGGTAGTCTAGAAATGGGCGTGTGCCATTTAACACGAAGATTAGAGCACCATTAACACCCTCCCGCCAAAAAGCATTCCCGCTATTTCTAGTCTCAGCACATCTGCTAGACTGCATTTTATTTTTTTTCATCCAATGAAATAATAAAAAAAAAAAATAATAATAACAATCCACTTTCCCAGTCTTCAATAACGATAATAATGCAAAAACATTGCCAATGACCCCGTCGGGCAATTCCAACAGCAATAAACAATAAACACTTTATCTGGTTAATTTTGTTATCAATCATGTGTGTTTGGAAAGCGGAATTGTTAATCAAAGGCATATATTGTAGGGTGATAAATTTACATAATTTTAATTACTGAAATTAAAACTTAGTGCTTATGTATGGTAAATTATTCTGATCTGGTCTTACTTCGAATTTTTCAATTAATATAATTTAATTTCGAAATAGCCGAACTCTATTTATATTGGGATACCCCAAAGACGAGAGATATTTTTATTATTAAATTTCAAAACACAAACCCAAATACAGTCAAAAAATTTAATTGAGTAAGTAACCACATTAAGAAAAAAAAAAAGAAATTTGCGTTCTCTCAGGGCATTTAAAAAAAAAAATACACATCGCAAATATATTATTTTTAAATAAGTTTTTGATTTAGCTCATCCGGTAGGAACGTAACTTAAATGTAAATATTCGTATTACATCCGGGTGTGATTTATGTCTGTTAGATAAACTGAAAATTATTAAGTAACTGTTAACAGTAGTAAATATCATTCAAATATTTTTTGTGGTATACTTTTTATTTTTTAATATATTTAATATCACGAACACGCTACCACCACCGAGACCGACTGCCACAATTCCCCGTCCCGAAGAGACCTAATGAACTATCGAGAAGTACTCACCCTTAGGATAGAAGAAGACATTGCTGTGAAGAGGCGTGTCGAATGGAACTCGTACGTGTGAGCACATACGCAGGAGCTATTTATACGAGGGCTCCCTTCCACATGGTATCCACCCCTCTTGCCCGCTCCTTTCTCCTAAATTCTCCCCCGACGGGGCACCCACAATCTGGGTCAAATTCGAAGCCCCACTCCCCGGGGATGGTCTGCCTAATTGCACCTAGCGAGCGATGGGCACCATCGTAACTCTCCTCCACATTCAGCTTTGCAGGATACGACAAAATAAAAAGAATTTAGGTTTGGCATATGCCTTACCTCTATCAAAGACATTTTTTACTTCTGAAACTCCTATATAAAAAAACTATAACAAAAAGTAATTAAAAGATAACAACTAAGAATGAGGGCACTTTTTTTTTTTTCAAAAATTAGCTGGGCTAATTCAGCATTGATCGTGTGGACATTTAATTGAATAAAAAGATGAGAATTTAGAACACAAAGGAAAATAAATAAAGACTTGATAGACTAAGTATTTCAATGCTGAGATCTGGTCATTGCGACAATATTACTCATTATTTTTTATTCATTTATCAAATCAAGGCTTTCTAAAATGAAAAAAGAACAATTTAAAATGTCCGATGCCCCCACCTTATCATATCGGAAAGTAGCTCTCTAAACATACTACTTACACAAAGACTTTGTGGAATGTGTTTATTAATTGTTTGCAGTATATGCCAAACAACAAGAAAAAAATATTTAAGTAATAATGTAAATAATTTTTAGTCCCCGAAAGAAAACTATAAAAACATTCTTTCACTACCTATTGAGCCAACTTCGTCGGATATTTATTATTTCTCTAGACCGAGAGTGATATACGCTCTATTTGTTAAAAGAATACTGAAAGTGAAACTTTCATTGTCATGTTTTATCAAGGATAACCATACTTATACGTTTGCGCTGTGAGGGGGGTGAAACGGTCTACGGTTCCGGCACACAGCTTGAAAATTGAAAATATAGTACGAATAAATATATTACTATATATTTTCTCATAAGCAGCTTCCTAAGTCATATAGACCTATATGTCTCCTTCTAGTGATAAAGGAAGTTCTGGAGCATCTTATTCTAGCCATTTTACAGCCGGTTCTAAGGAAAGCAAGCCATAAGATCAATAAAAGGTCAGGAACCGCTAAAGCGCTGCCTCGAGTTCGCTCAGACGTTAAAAGAAGGACGGAGTGGTAAGTCATGTTGCTGCTGTTCGACATATCTTCCGTTTTTGACAGCGTCTGGTGGCCCCTGATACTCCAGCAACTGCAGAAGTAGGACACCTCCAGCAGATCTTATATGATCTCATAAGAAGCTACTTACAGGATAAGAACGTAAAATTTCGAGGGAACACCTTAAGTAGAAGCATCCATACAGAGGGAATGTACTCAAGGATCAGTCCTGGGACCTGCACTATGGAAGCTAATATTCGACGACCTACTGGGAGTGCTAGAGCAGGAGCAGTTACGCGCAGCAACATATGTTGACGACCTTGCGGCTGTAGTGGCTTCCAACAGCAGAGCCGGTATGATGCCAGAAGCAGAACGATGTGCCAAACTGGTAGGAAGATGGTGTGAGACGAAGAGGTTGAAGAGGGCAGCGGCGAAAACTCGGGTCGTTCTTCAAAGAGGGAAGCTGACAGGGCACACCCTTTAAATCTCGTGATTGAGGATTCAAGAATACTTTCAAGTGAGGTGTTCACCTGTCTTGGTGTCAGATTCGGTAGGGAATTGAACATAACCGCTTGCTTGGGCTACCTCAGGAATAGGGTGGTCATAGTCTTACACAGGCTTAGTCGTCAAGAGGAAGCCTTCTGGGCTCTTAGATACCCAGCGACGATGACCATTTACAACATTGAGTAATACTGGCTATTCTGAGATACGCGTCCCCGGATGGTTCTGGAATCCCTCACAGCGGCAGAAAAGCATGTTTTGCGTCGTTTCAGTGAACTGCTCTGCAACGAGTCAAAACGTTGTACCGAAGTGTTTCATGAGAATCATTGTGGACTGCACCGATGAGGAACTCAGGGCCAAACTGTTGAGGAAAACCGGACTTTAGGTAGTGTCAGAGAACTTTTACCCTCAACTAGTGGCTGAAGTGAACTACCCGTACTATAAGATCTTCGTGTACGGGTGGGACAGCAGTTTGCCCATTTCAATGTGGGAAGACCCAAGAAGAAAAAAACAACAACGCAGCAAAATTCCAACGATTACCAATAGCAACATTTGACAAATTGCCGTTGACACCCGTTTTGCCAAAAGGCAAGGTATAAATAAATTAATATTAGTCCAAAAAAAAGTTTATTTTTCAGATCTATCGAATGAACATAGAATTATCAAACCATAAAAAATTATTCTAACTAGGAATATGTGTTCGAGAAATAATTTAAGTTAAGGAAATCTCTAACTTTCCTTAGAATTCTGTGATGCAAATGTAGAAACGATTTTTCATTTTTTCAATCATTTTAATTTGTCGACATGGCGGTTTTCTCAAGTGACTGATTCAATTACGTAGTTGGCATATAAACATGAATAACGGAAGAAAATAAAAATTAACAACCAAATATTTGGAGTATTATATAGATTGATGTGCTGTGTGGCTTGCTAAGCTAAAAAGCAACGGTGCATAACATGTAAATGACTATTTTTGGCGCCAGGGGGTCATCAGTGAGCCGCTACGTCCCCAGGACGTTGTTGGCCCTCAGAGTCGCCAAAGAGTTTGTTAACCCGCAATACCCCAGTGAATACCCCCCAGTTGTTACCTTTCATTTTCGTTATTATGTTTTTTAGGTTTCATATTACTATATAGAAAATAAATTAAGAATTTGTTAGAATGATATATTAAATTTATAATTAAACAATGCTAAATGAATTTGAAGTAAAAAAAATTAAGGCTAATTCCTTTGAAAGTGAAACTAATTGTGGGTATGGGAATTTTCAGTTAAAAAAACATTATTAAATTACTGTAATACATTATTTTATTTCATTATACTTACATTATTTTTTTATATAAATTTTATTTTTAAAAAGCATTAGGTATAACCAAAAACAACAAATAATATTAACTAATGAGATTATTTACAAGATTTTAATTAATTCACTATTGTAATCCTATACCTAATTATTTTAATACTAACTATAATTAACAATATTTAAAACTGGTTTGTGACATGAAATTCAAATAAATTAGTGAATACAAAAAGAAAAAAATATTCTGTTTGTGATTGCCAAGGCGCAGTATCAGCATCGAAGTGTATAAGATAATACGATATAAAATAAGATAATGTAATATAATAATAATATAAGTAGTGAGAATAATTTTAAATTAAGACAAAAATTGAGTGAAAACTTTAAAAATCCACAACTTTGGCTATAAAGCAGCTAGGAGGAAATCAAAAACGCCGAAATGACCGTCATGAACCAGTGCTGGTGGCTAACAAAATAAATTCAAATCTTTCTTACCTGACCATCGCTTTTAAGTGGATAGGGGAGTGAGTACGTCCCTGAGACGTAGTTGGCCACCTGGGATCGCCGAGTAGTACGTCCCTGGGACGCACCTGGCGTTGAATGTGTTAAAAACAACTTTTTCGTCTAATTAAAGCAATGTACAAAGGCCCTTGTGCATTATTAAATCATTATTACAGATTAAATATTTTAAGCATTATTGAATACTTCTGTTCCAAATAAAGTCCAATTTTTTTAAATACATTCTGACAGTAATTGGATTATCAACGATTGATTTGTTTTAAAATGTGCCACTGATCTAAACTATCCGGCAATATCTGGGCTCCTTTAGCAAAACATTTACTCCTTTCAGTTTCGATCGGGATTTCCTGGTCAAAGGAGAACGAACGGGAGAACGTGTTGCAAAATTTCTTGGTTCCAATTGACCAAAGCAGGGTAAATTTTTCTTAAAATCGCGTAATCTCTAACTGTTCACAATAATGGTTTGAATTTACTGTCCGACCATCACTAACAACGTCAAAATGCAAAACGCTTACGAAGCACAAAGCCTTACTTTTTTCCTCAACCTAGGTAAGAGGAAAGTGCTGAGGGCTAATGCTGATTTGTTGAATAACCCGGCTTAGGGACAGGTACTCGAATGCTTTAAGTTATCATGAGGTTATCAGGCGCAGGACGTATTTTAAACTCATTGGTTCAATCAGCCAGGTTTGCGCACTATAAAATACTTACGCACTATAAAATATTTATCTTCTCATACAACAATTGGTATTTAATTGAATTATAAAAATAAAATTAAACCTAGTGATGCCAATAAGAAAGTTGAGCCCAGTGCGGGATATTCCTCTGTTCCATTAACTAAAATAAAAAAAATTACAAAGCTTCCTAACTAACTGGCGGTCTACATATTTCTTTTGATGATAGACTCGCGTTACCTAACATATTTTTAATACGTAAATGGCCCAATACTTTTAAATCACGGTGTTAAATAACACATTAATACAGTTGTCGAAGCTATACATTAATGAATACCTTCCATCCCGAAGTTATACAAGCTGCCAGCATAAATCCTTACAGGCATGCTTCATTTTGAGTACTCATCGGGTTTCTCGCTCCTTGTAATTACAGATAAGTCATTTCGGTGAAGTGTCATTATATATTGCTCCAACTTTATTTTATTACTAATTTTTGCATTAAGAATGAACTTTTACGATAGGAAAAGTTATTAAACATTTCGACTTATTCCCATAATATCGATTATTCATTTCGATAATCTTCAATTATGATGCATTTTTACTTTCACTTACCTATTTATTAAATATATATTAAGGGAAAGTATTGCGATCGTGAAAAATTTCGACTTCCGGTTTTCAACGGAAACATATGTTTTAGGGTCCCCTGTGTCCAAATAACCAAGTACCGCGAAATGGTCTGTGTGTGTGTGTGTGTTTGTGAATAGACTAGCTCAGAAACTATTTTTGGTACAAAATAACAATTTTACGAAACTGATTATGAGATCAATTTTTTCAAAAAAAAAATTTCACCATTTTAGTACAACAAAAATACCTAAAAATTTTTTTTTAAATGAAAAAGGAAAAATCCATGCAGTTGATATTACTTGTTTTAATTTTCCCTTACCTCATATTAAGTGTGTGTGTGTGTGTCTGCGTGTGCGTGTGCGTGTGTGAACAGACTAGCTCAGAAACTATTTATTTGTGGTACGAAATTGAAATTAGATATTTGAGGTGTTTATGTGTCCGCGATGTGAAAGCAAAGATTTCGTCAAGATCGCACTGTAGGGAGCACTTTATCTGAATGTCTATTTTTATATTTACGATTTCTATCTACGACTTTTCAAGTTGAATCTTAATGAAGCTTCTTTAACATGAAGAAGGGTTTATCGAAATCGATGATAGGGCTTAAATGGCTAAGGAAAAATTCTTCCTTTAAAGTACCTTTATTTTATTTTATTTCGAGTAAATAACTGTCCCTTGTCATCCCTAGTTACAAGATACGGCAAAATATAAAATATGAAAGAATTTAATAATCAAATAAAAAAGAAATAATATATACGATTTACGAGTCAACGAGTTTCAAGAGCTCGTTATCACATAAGTAACATATTGACTTAAATAGAGCATTAATACGTGTTACTATCGTAGAAGGATAAAATATCGCCATCGTTTTCTGAAAAATACTAAGGTGCTAAAAATTGAAAATTTAGTTCCAATTTAAAGTCGGCCGTTGTGATGAACCTTATTTAATTCTTATTTACGATATATCCTCGATAAACATGATCGTTCAGTCTAAAACTCGATTATTATTTCTATAATCTAATAAAAATATATTTAAATTTAAAATAGAATTCAAACGAATCCCTGAAAAGTGCGAATTTCTAGAGTAAATTGGACCAACTTCATTCTTGGTACACCACTGTATGAATTACTGATCTCACATTCCAATAATAAAGAAAACAATTTTCGTTGCGAAAGAAAATTTAGTGTTCCCTCTCCATTAGCGACTAAGTATGCCATTTTTTAAAACAAAAATTGTCTATTTTAGTCAAAAAAAGAAGTTTGGTAAGTAAAAGTTGTGTGATGCGCGCACCACACCAGATTTTTACTATTTTATTTTAAGATTTGTTGAAATCCTCTCGATTAATTTATTAATTCTTTACATTTACTTTATTTTATTTTTTAATTACAGTAAAAAACGTTAAATAGTTCGAAATTAATGCTTGGAGTGTTGGTAAACAATAAAGGTGATGACTATTAAAAAAAATATTATAACTAGTAAAAGGTCTAACTAAAACTACAACTGAATATAAAATTCTGAACCTTTCAGAAACCTCTGACATACCTAAAAAAGTCGACTCATTTTTTAATTTATTTTGGGGCACCTAGCATGCCAAGACATATAATTAAATAATGTATTTTTAATTCTAAGTTCTGAACGGAGAATATATTTATGTATTTCAACGTGCAACAGTAGAATTTTTTTTTTCGCTTTATATATATATATATATATATATATATATATATATATATATATGAATAGATGGACATGTCCAGTTCCTCAAACGACTGACTCAAACTTGTATGTGTGACGGTATAAACTTAAGTATTGCAGAGGTGAGTGCTTGACTTTAGAAGTGTCATTTAATCATTTCACTCACACATTTTATGGACTACTCCAAAATTTTATTCCTTTATCTTATATAAGTTGAAACAATCGATTGTTTTAGACACTTCTTGAGAAGAACCCGTTTCCTTCTGTAACCGATAGAAATAAAAAATACAGAATATATTTCATATATTTATTTCATCTACGCACACACACATTATAAAAAGCGGATAATCGGAAACGTAGCATTTCCTCCTGTAGATTTATATTATTATTATTGGAAAATATTATTGCATCCATTCGAGGCACTTCTATGTTTCATCAATTATCCGAAACTAAATACTACCATCGTCATTAAATCACCGTACAGCTATTAAAACAATGGAACCAGAAAACCGCGGCCACGATCCTGACAGACGATGCCCTTACAGTTGCATTGGGCTTTCATGTGATTAAATATTGCGCCGATCGGAGCGGACTCCTGATGTAGCAGGTATGTCAACACTGTTGCTTCATCTTGGTGTCACCGACAGCGGCCTTCCGACTGTTTCCTTATCGGTCCTGCTCCGACCATAAGTCTCCAATTATATCGCTGTAATTGCAAACTGTATAATATCATAGATTTCTATCACTTACATTTCCCTTCTTATACGAGTTATACATGCAAAACATTGTAATTATTTGCATAACTCTTAAAAGAAGTAGTTTCATTTTTATCGGAACTAATGATTATTAAATTATCTATAAATTAATTTAAGATGGTGATATTATTTAATCAGATATCCGACTAAATAATAATTTATTCGAAATCGAAATCTATTATTATTTTTTTCAGCTACTTTTTTTGTGTGTGTTTCTCCCCTTCCTCGCCTTTTAGGCTATATGGCTCGTGATTTGACAGCAAAGATTTCGTCAAATTTAAGTTAACATATAAGGCACTTTATTCAAACTACTTTTTCCTCTTTATGGTATTTCAAACATTGCCGAAACGATTTTTATTAAACTAGTTCTTGTTTAATCAGAATGAAGTATTCATTAATATCGGGTAAGTTTTAGTATCATGGTAATAAGGGCTGATAGGGAAAAGTAATTTTTTTTAAATTTAAATAAGAGTATATATACTTTTGTATATTTAGATTAACACCAAAACATATGAACAAGGAATCGCTAAATATAAAATATAAAAGGATTTCATGACCAAATAAAGCACACAATTTTCACTTACGAACTTACGTCGATTAGAAATTGATGATATGTAAACGCTATTCCTCAATTTCACATATTTTTCCACATTTATATGCTTACATTTGCATAGCTCCATAAGTTATGGAGTATTTGTATTGCAAAACTTGAAAGTTCTCAGTATTTTTCGATTCATTATTGCTTATTTCTTTTCTTAAGGGTCCAAATTCATCAGTGATAATACGGGATATGAAATTATGGCTGTCACTTCGCGGGCTTAGGTATACATAAATTAAATATCCAGTTTGATCAAAATAGTTCCAGTCGTTTTTGAGAAAATAAAACAAAACGTGAAAATGAGACAACATTTATTAAGCAAAGTGCCCCCCTCCGTTTGACCAATTTTAATGAAATTTTAGCTGTCACATCGCTGGCATATACATACACCAAATACCCATTTCAAGTTCGTACGGTTTTTAGTTTTCGAGCTAGTTTGTTCACACACACACACACACACTTGTACTAGCTGAAGTCAATATGGACATACTCACTGATATACAGTAAAAAAGACCCACTTACAAAGACTTTAAACCTTTCAATCAAAAATGTTAGGACTCGTAGTAAAAGCACCGTGGTACATGACCAATAATACCCCTATATACTGACATACAAATACGAACAATAAACCAACATATAAACACACTTTACAAACGTTTCCATATTCACTTACATGGTGTATATGATATACAAAAAAATAGGAGATTAAAGGCGACGTTCATATTTCGATATGAACCCCTTAAAGCACAAGTGGTGTAACTCCAATTTTTATGTTTTGAGATATTAAAGGGTTTGTTATGTTAAGACGTTTTGGTACCACTTGTTTCACAAGACCACAAATGAATGCACAAACATGGAAAACTAGGAGTTACACTGTTAGTGCATTAAACATAATACAGTTTTCCCAACACAGTACAATGCCTAAAAAAAAGAACAAAACAAAAATTGGAGTTACACCACTTGTGCTTTAAGGGGCTCATATATCGTCGAAAATCTCGATCGTTGAGCCTATAAGTGGATAGGTAGTTCAGGATCTAATACGAATCACCGACCAGTACGGAATCCAAAGATTATGTGTAGCTTACAACATTCTTGGCACACCACTGTATTAAGTATCAATGACAGCATCCAATTCCTAATAGAAAAAGACGAAATCATTTCTTAAATATATAAAATAATCTGTCTTTGAATAAATAAAACTTGAATAAAATACTATAATTTTAGAAAACTTATTGCCAATATACCTTAACGACATGACTTACCTATAACCAACAAGTGCACAGATGGCTGTCTAAAAGAATAAGCTTCATTTAAAACTAGCTGTATGTCCCGGTTTCACCCGGGGAATTTCATTTTTCTAATGAAACGGTCGAATTAGGAAAAAAAAGCGACTGTAAAGCGAGATCATTACGATTTTTATTAGGATAAACCATTGGGAACCACTGAGCGAAATTTGGAGAATTTAGGATAAACGGTATGGATTTCTATAAAGAACAAACAAATAAACTGAAATATATCCCTGCAGTTTCAGCTTCTCGCAAATCGGCTTGCCTAAGCCTCTGTGGCACAAAGCGGACCTCATATTCCTGGGCAGACTCAGTTTCCGCGATTCTGCCTGTCTAAGCCTCTGTTGTTCGATCCTATTTTGATGTTCGTCGAGAGTTTCAGAATTTACAAAACCCATTAGTATTTTATTTTATTTTTTTAATTACTTCACTAAAATTCAAGAATTCAGGTAGATATATTGTTTTTTTCTAATTAAGTGTGAAACCCGCTTAGCTAAACTCCGAAACCTCGGAGGTGGATCACATTAAAATAGAAAAACTAACTTACGTAACAAGTAACCGAGCCTAGATAGTTTGATAATCTGTATCCGGTAGCAAGCTGGGCCACAGAACAATAATCACAGTGATGAGCTACCATTATCAGGTGCTGTCAGATGGCTAGATTAAATTTTAATTGGGAGATAAGTTACAGAACGTAAGAGCAGCCGTCATGGGAGGTTCGTTAGATGAAAGGGATAACTACTCCAACAAGAGGGCCACCAATTTTTTTCTTTTTAGCAACCCTTGGTAGTTAATTAGGGGTTTTCGCCGGTACTATTCAGACTCGTATTAATCCTCACTGACGCTCAGAAAAAAATATTAATATATCCATCAGGTAATCGAGCATACATCGTCCAGAACCTGAGTTAAGGCCAACTAATCCCAAGTTAAGGAAGGGGTGTGGTGATCAAAGATGCTAACGCGGTTAAGTGTGCGATTATTATGTGTAATGCCGAATGGGGAGGCGTTAAACATTTCCTCATTAATCCTCCAGAAACTCCCCGTATAGTCAAGAAAAGGAAAGAAAAAAATTAGTTGTAACTTTTGATTATCAATACGGCCAAATTTAGATAAAAATAATCGTAAGGTCCTTATTAATGGGTGACAATTAACGGTAGGCATGCCAAAACAATTATATGGTGCCATTGTTATTGGAAATTATGTCAGATTTTTTTTAATATAATTTATTTATTGAAATTCACAACTGTATTATAACAATACAATAAGTAAATTTGATATAAGTACATAATTGGAATGGAACGGTGCGTGGAGAAACTACCCAGCGGTAGTACTCAAATATTGTTTAGTTTAGAAGATCTCTAGGCCATCTTCTTTTCAGACGCCTCGGAGGATTATCTGGGATAGAGGAGGAAGCAAGGTTGGAGACAAGATGGTTAGGATGTGAAGGGAGTTAGTTACAATGGAAGGTTTGGTATCGAGATCGGGCCAGATCGGTTACATAGGGAACATTAAGGTCGTTTTGTTTTTTAAATTTAGATTGGCCCATTTGAATAAAAAATGTCATTTGTCCATTTTTTCATCATAGATTAAACCTGAACCACAGTGAACAAAAATTTACAAATTAGTGATTGGTTGTTTTAATATGAAGGCTTAAAACCTGTTGGTCATCAACGCCTTTAATAATTAGTTACTAGACAAATAAAATTTACATTGTAGCATTTACACCTTTCCGATTTAGCTTTTCCCAAGTAAGTTCTAAGTATATCAACGAATACATTTAAAGTTCATCACTAATCACAACAATACAAAATAAAAATGACAACGTTATCTATTCAATTATGATTGCTCATTGCTCTAGGATTACTGCCATGACTATAACTGTTTCGGGACAAAGTCATCCTTTATGGATAAATCAAGAATCGGAACGAATGAATTTTCACACCCACTTTAAGAATATAAGAATGTCAAAGAAAGTATGTACATGCCAAAAATTCATAAATTAATTACGGAGATCAGGCGAAAAATCATTCTAATAGGGGATTATAAAAATATAACGTTACAGCATATGTGATGATCACACGTAAACCAGGAAACGCTGACCTCTACCTAAGTTAAATATCACCCGATCGTAAGAATTATCCGAAAATTGAAGCAGGAGTAATAACTGAATTATTTATAGATATTGCGTTATCTCAGAACGATCAGGAAAAATGGTGAGATCCCAGGTCGTATGGACAGGAATCCTCAAAAACATTACTTATATTTTTCAACATAATATATCCAAAGTTTTAACTTGTACTTGTAAATTCGTCAATTTAT
The DNA here is from genome assembly GCA_911387785.2 of Aelia acuminata. Lineage (NCBI taxonomy): Eukaryota > Metazoa > Arthropoda > Insecta > Hemiptera > Pentatomidae > Aelia > Aelia acuminata. The sequence continues at coordinate 182,305,574 of OU426978.1, read as the reverse complement.
TTATTTAGTAATACGTGCTACTAACAATAAATTAAATATGTCTGCGTCACGCCAAGTGATCTAAATTATAATTACGTTTCATAATATTCAAAGAAATAAAACTAAAAAACAATACTGATAGTTTATGTCTTAAATGATGTCTTTTTAATGTCCCTCCTTCCTCTCGTCTCGTAAAGTAAATGACGTACACTTTAGCATGACCGCCAGGCTCAACTACCATGACCGTTCCTTCTCCATGCTACATGACCTTTTTTAGCTTTACAGACTCGGCAAACAGATAGCCTGAAGTGCAATGACACAAATAGCTGCTGAAGCAGTTACGGACACAATAAGGAAGACAACTTCCTCTATAAGAAGAGTCGACGGTGGATTAGCTAACAGAGCGTAGTGGAATGATCGCTGCTCTACCGTGCCCGCCCATCAAACCCATCACTAACCCACTGTTCCTTTTCAAGGAGCTTCCAAGAAAACAAGGATCACAACATCATTTGGAATTTAAAAGAGGACAACAGTCCTGAGGCAATTTATATTCGCATGGTTATCTTAGATCGAAAACATTATTAATGTGTCCCATGTTTCTTGCCAACGCGGCATAGGTGCCAATAAAACATTTATTTTTTATTATTTCAATAGCCTTAATTTCACTTGCCTAAACATGTGATATATAGTAAGATTATTGCGACTCCGGTCTTTCAATGGAGATAAACTTTTTAGGTTCACCCAAGAGTTACATAGTTCCTTCAGTTCTTCATTTGTTTTCGTCCCCCATTGTTCTCCTTCCCGAATAGCGCAATCTTAAAAATCTTGCGCAAAATTCTTCTTTGTCAAGCGTTTAATAACCTCTCGTTTTTAATTTTTTAGGGCCAAGTTTAGTTGGCATAACGTGCTACTTATCTTTTTTCAAAAAAATCGTTTTTTAAGACCATTCACAATTATTCGTGTTTCAATATCCTCTCCTATTTCGTTGTCATTCTTTGATGATGGTTCTGATAATTGAACACAGCCACTTGTTAAAAACAGTATTCAGCTCCATTTAGCCAGTTATTTACCTCCTAATGTATGTCATGTATTTGCTATTTGGTAGGTACATTAATCTTAAGGCCGACGTTTTTTGCTCCTGCAATTCCTTCGATTGATCCAAGATGAGCGTTTATTGATCTGTCTGTAATCAACACATCGTCATCAACATATTTTGATTTTCCAACTTCCAATCATACTCCACAAAGAAATTAACATTTCCTAATATTTTACAACGTTAGCCTCGAAATTCATATAATAGAAAGGCATAGTACACACCTCTAATGGTCCATAAAACTGGCCTATAAAGCGTCAAATACCAAGAAATCGTTCCTGAACCAATCCATTCGGTTTATTTTCTGTTACACATATTATTTACGTTTAGTTTTTCTTTGTTTTCAACTAAATTGGTTTTAACAAAGTTTCATCGTACGATATAATGAAAGTAGGTTCCCACAGCGAAATAAAGGCAATACCATTCTAGAATTTTTTTTTAAAAAAAGAAGAGAAAACTGAGTGGTCTTGTGTGATATTCACTATTTATTTACTGCCAATGTTTCTTCTAACATATTATTTAAACGCATTAAAATATCTACTGAAACTTACCAAAACCTAGTAAATCAAAAGGGTAAGTTATACTTGTCCTTCTGTTCAGGCAAGTTAGGTTTTAATAATAAAAACCTTTCGCTTCCCTGATGAAGAAAGTATGGCCGGTGCTCAATGCTCTTAGTTTTGTTGGTTATTGTATTAAAATTTTTATATAATTAAAGAATAAGATGAAAGATATTTAACATAAAGTTTACCTGTGTAATTTAGAAAATAATAGCATAATAAAAAAGGAGAACAAAATAATATGAATGAAGGGAAATTAAGAAAATTCTCTGATATTTAAAGATTAAACTATAATTTATTAAATACAAATAATTTATTAAATAAAAATGAAACAAATGATTGAACGAAAATGAAACACAACTTATAAACTATTATAGACAAAAATATGTTTTAATTGAATGGCCATTGATGAACTATAGAGTGAAACAATAAACAATCGGTTAATAAATATAATGCATTGATAGATAATAACTGAATGCTAAAAGGCAAAGCTCAATGTTCAGAAAATGCTATTTAAATCTGAAGATTAAACACAATGCAATGTTCATACATTATTAAAAAAAATAATGATGGAAGTATTTTACTTTAAAGGTCCATACCGGTGGGAACTCATTCTTCCTCTTCGATTTTCCTCCAAAACAATGTTTGCAAATGTGCACAACACACAACTAAATACCCTGGGTGCACGAGAATGTCAAAAGATGTTTCATGTTTATGACGTGAATATACATATGAGTGTTGTTAATGAATGTTTCAAGCGTGAGGAGTAATGCGTACTCGGCTGGCGAGTATCAACAGCTGACTTGGTGAAGCGTCTTTTGTTTGTCTCAGGGCGTCTTCGACCAATCAAAAACGCCCACGCACATTACACTAAACTAATTTTAAAAATAAGAAAATTTTAAATAGTATATTAAATGATCCTTTTGTTAATATATTGAATAACTCAGAAAATAGTGCATGAATTTATTAGATAATCTTATTTTCACTTATAGATCTATAACAGAAGATGCAATATAAAAAATACAATGGAACCGAGGTAAGTACGAGGCTATTGGTTTTTTTTTTTTTTTTTTTTTTTCTGTTCAGTAACAGCTTCCACGATAGTGCAATATGGGAAAAAATGTCGGCCATTTTTAAGTCCCTATCTATAATATAATAGAACTCGTATCGAATCAGAGGTAACGCGCGCAATGAAGACAACTTGAACAACATTCCCACGACTCCTACTAGAAGTTATCTCACTTTATGCTGTTCCTTCGATTTAGGTTGTTATTGTTGTTTTCTTTCCTTTTTTTTGGCTCTAAGAATTTAGCAAAGCCCTATTTTTGATTGCGGTTTTTACTTGACGTAGGGTTGGTAATTCTTTTCGGCTAATCGGAATCAACTACAATCAAGCGATGTTTCTTCTCAGAAATACCTACCGAACTTTCATGATCATTATTATATTTGATGCTCTGACTATTGTACTTAGCAATCATTTTTCTTCGGATCAAAACTAACATGTTAGCAATATACACATCGAGATTTCTGTTATTCGGAGAGATAATAATATTCACCTAATTGCATACCTAATCACACACCTAATAATAAAAATTTGAAATTTATAACTAACGAGGAAGCAAAGGAAAAGATCGATTATTCTTTATATCAGGCCCATGATAACGGGCTCAATAAAAATAAAATCATCAAAATTATATTTTGATCAAATCAAATTAAAATATTTTTTTTTTGCAATTTAAACTCAAGCATAAACAGTTCACTGTGAATTAGTTAATAATTGTCATATTGTTTTTTCATTTTGTTGAAAATACAGAGAAATTCCATTATGTCATTTACGTAATAGCCAAAATATTTTTTGAGTTATGAGCAAATATAAGTTTATACCGGCGTTTTCTAGTAGATCTGATTATTTTTCGGACTTGCAGAGATGCGCAGCGAAGAAAGTGATCCTAAGTATTCTTGAAAACATCAGAGTATAAAATATAATTATGCTTTTATAATAATTTAATACTTATAAATCACAATTAAAAATTATAAAACCTATACTTTTGTTCAATCTTGATTTATTTATAAAGAAACTCACAAATATAAGAATAAACATATCACGTGAAAAAGGCCCACCCAAGTCCGGTGGGAGTAGTCCTCGTTAGTCTGTAATTGTCGAAAACTTTAGATTATAGGATTAATTGGAATGATTTATTTTTTTAATCATTACTGTAATTATACTAGTCCCAAATATTTAACATGTTAATGTGATAATGATTTTGAATTTTGTTTTAACAAAAATCTGCTAATTAGACGGTTGTTCTTGGTGTCTTGATTACAAAAGAGTTTCAGTAATAGTTTCCTTATTGGTTAAGGCAACTGAAAAAACGGGAAAGACAGATTATTCCGTGATACCTTTTAAGTTTCCGTTTGTCAAGCCGTTCCCCGTTCCGAGATCACCTCCATCGCTTTAACACGTAGATAAAATAAATCCGCGATTAGCAGCTAATTTTTGCAAGTTTCCTTCTTTAACTCTAATGCTGTTTGGACCTCCTCATTCCATCAGGTATTGCCTCGCCTCTCCTTTCCTTCATTTACCTGGCCAGTTTGCCTCTTGATTAATGGTGTTTAATTGGAGCTTTTGTTTTCCTCTCTGCTGATTGTTATTGTTTCCTATCAATGCTGAACAGAATCTTAAGTGACTTGGATGTCGTACTATAGAAAAACTTTCAAGATTGCTAAGGAATCTTTGATGCATCTATTTATTGGTCGTGTACTTTTTCAAATATCAAGAGGGAAAGAGGGTAATTCTCTAGTTGCGGAAAATTATAGCGTCCCGATGAAACTCTAGAGCAACTATTCATCATAAGCTCCAGGTTCATCCTCATGGTAAAAGGTTGAGCTCATTTACTAAATCCAACAGTTAATGGACTATAAACTCATTTATAAATAACATTATTATTGTTATAAATTAAATAATATGTAGATTATTTATGTAATAGTTTTCCAACTCTAGATGATAATTGTAATTACCGTGACCATCCCAAATCACGTTTTTCGTATTGCAAAAGTGTTGTGTGTTTCTAATTCAGTGATAGATTGTAACCTTGCCTGATTAAAGAACAAAATCGCGGAATCAGTTGAAGAGAAATAATCTAAACTCGATTAACCTACTCAAGAGCGTTTCTTTTTTCATGTTATTACAGTGTTCTATTGTAAGACAAATATTTTATCATCCCATCGAACTGAATGGGATTTGTGTTGTTTAGAAAAAAATTATCTCCCTCCCCCCAAAGAAAATATTCTTGGAACCACCATTTCGATTGCATAGGCACAAAGTCGAATCCTATCCCCTAGATTAACATGACTAAACGCGTAGGAATAGTTTAATGCTTGTTACAGTTGGTAGGTATCCAAAGCACGTTCTGGTTTCGACTAGTCCTTCCTAGTTCAATACCTCTCGTTCACATTCTGTTTACAATCATTAGGTGGATGTGGGGCGCTCCCTATTGGACGTTTTACGGTGTTATGTCCACCAGTAGACTTATTCTCTTTATCTAATGTAAATTCCTTAAATAAGAATCTTCTCAATAATTATTTGTTCTTCCTATTGCTTAACATATCTAACACTGAAATGTAATATTTATATTACATTTGTCTTAACCATATTAATTCGCACATTTCTCTTTAAATATCAGCTAAGTTACTGATAAGATTAAGGCATCCATTGCGATGGAACGGTAAGACATGATTTATTAGTCAGCTCGGGCAGTCAGTCTCCTGTAACGCTTTCCACGGCTGATCGACTCCTAAGCCTCGAAGATGGCTCAGAACCAAAAGGAATCGAAGAGCGTATCGTATTTCCGCATTGGTTAGCTAACATTATAAGTGTCGTTCATTTTTTATATACTTGTTTTCTAATTTACGATTTGTTTATTTTGTCGTTGTACCTACTATCCCTTATAAAGTATTAATTTCACGTTTGCTTGGTTAGAAAATCATTTGAATAATATATAATTATTCAATTATTATCTCCGCAGCCTATAGATTGGTTCTTAATAACTTTATTAAATTTTACGAGTAAATTAACATCGGAAAAGGGGTATTGTTTGGTTTTTGTTCCTTTCACTATATATAGTGAAAGGAATATAGGAGCTATATCTTAAAGATCCTCGTTAACTTTTTACGTTATTAATGTTTTCCGCCTTTTATAGTATCAGAAATACATTTAAGTCATTTCTGTGACATCATAGCATCGTTTACTCAGCCCGATGTTATGAATTACGTAACTCAGTCGCTGTGTCAACGAAAAATGTTAGAACCACAATAAACAACTAATTCGAGTCGACAACAAAAACGCCAAGATTCGCTAATGCATCAAAACATAGTTAGTTATTGGAATGTAGGTAAATAAAAAGTGACAGAACATTTAAGTAATACGATAAATCGTATACTTTCTGTACATCTTAGCTAATTCAAGCTCATATCTTATCTGCTTTTAAAATTCCTGTCAGCTGTACAACGAAAGGTGTCCCCATACAGCATAAACTGAGGAGTATACCAATAAATATGAATATTACTTGGAATTATATGGTAGCTGCATTGATTAAAAAGAGATACAAATTTAAACATTTTCAAAAGTACTTACAGTACTGTAATACTTGAAACAGCTAAATTGTTTATAATTATTAAAGCTAATATAATAATTAATTTGAAATGCATATGTTTATTGGTTTCCTTCATTTTTATATATTTGTTAATTGTATTTCAAAACAATTTGGCTTTAGATCGATGATTTGTAACTTGGGTCAATAGAGCAGTTAGTATTTAATTGCTCCAAATTTATCATTCTTGGCATTAAACTTTTTACAGGGTGGAGATTTTGAAAGCTTCATCCATGACATTTTATTTTTCAATATTAATATTTTGAACGAACGGCCATTCCCAAGATTTTATAAAATCTATTTTCATATTAAAAAAGTTATCATGCTCAATGCCCAACATCAGTGAAAACTTTAGTCTCATTCTGTTCTCTGCCCATTTTTGAACCCTTTACATATTCGACGTGAAGTCGAATTGATTAGAAAAATTATGATTGAAGTTGAAAAGTTTGAATGGCCGCCAAGCCTAATCTTTGGCAACAGTGGAAAAATAAAATCAATTACATTCCTGTATGAAGATTTGTTCTGATAATCTCTACTCCGTAAAAAGCAAAAAAAATAAAAATATACAAATATATATAGGATAAACAAAGAACCACAGAGTAAGATATAAAGTCTTCTAAATAAGAATTTATCGATATTTTACGTTGTTAGATAACATTCCGCTGAACTGCATTAAAGTGATCGTTTGCATCGATTGCTCTGTACGTGACTGAAGATGTGCAATTATACCCCTCAGCAGCTGGATCTAGAAGAGGCCGCGGTCTGGAGAAAGCCTGTGGGAAAACTAAATAAATAATAAGCCTAGATTCTAATCCCGCATCGTATGTCATCTGGTTCTTACGTAGCAACTCCTGAGGTCATTGAAGTAAACTTCCGACACAGTTCAGTGGATGCCGAGTCTGTTTATTCAATTAAATATTCATTAAATGTTATTCGATTTGTATTTTTTGATGAGAAAATAGGTCAATAGATCTAAATTTTTACTTTTATTTACTCATCTTAGGTTTTGATACCTGTCAATTAAATTTAGAACCGAATAGAAAAAATAAAGTAAAAAATTACACATCACTCCAATACAAATATTGCAATCAGGAGAGGAAGTCTCTCGTCCAGCTTATTTTTGTCATCTTCTAATGGCTAAGAGGCCATGTCGTTAATTATTCAGTTGTTTTGTCCATTGAATTTTACGATTTAATCATAGTGTGAATAAAGAAATCGTAGATGTTGGTCGATGGTTGTCTACCTCCAACCAATCCAACCAATCCTGTCTACTTCCAACATTGTGTTATCTCTCATCCACTTAGACATCCTGAGAGTTAGTAATTTAGACATACTGGCCCAAGTAATTAAGGAAGCTCAAAAAGCACAATTATTTGCTGAGCACCTTGAAGGAAAATTGAAACCTCATGACATAAGCGACAGTCTCTCTACGTTAATGGTTCAAATCAAATAGACATACTTTTACCAATGTTGTTAATTACAAATTATCATTCATTCGATCAAATTCAATTACGCTAATCAAATTCGATTACGGACATAACTAATAATAAAGATCCGGTACTTAATTACGAATTTTATAATTAAAACTTATCTTGGGAAGCAACTTTTTTTTTTCCTAACAAATGCATATAATTCTATTTTGAGAACCACGTATTTCCCACCCCTATGGAAATATTCAGAAGTTGTCTTGGTTTTAAAACCTAATAAATCTCCGATAAACCTTCTTCCTTTCTTCTCTAAATTATTCGAAAAAATACTTGGACTTCATTTTCATTCTCTTCAAATTTTTTAATTTATTCCATGCCATCTATTCGGTATGGAAATGTTTTAGAAAGCATTATTCTACTGTCCAAGAATGGCTTCGTTGATTTGAGTTTAGTCCCAATAATTCAGAGTCCAAAAAATGTTTCCCTGGTTTTTTCTCAACATTTTACTTCCTCCGACCTATTTAGCGTGACTTTCATATTTAACTGTCAGAAATGTTACGGTCAAAGTAGGAACTGAACACTGCTTTTCTTAGCTCAGATAAAAATCCTTTTTTGACATCTAGCATTCTTAAGGACCACCTGAACGATATTGCTGACTGACTGGGCCGCTAGGTGGAAATTAAAATGAATGAAAAATAGAATGGGCTTGTAGTAATTACTTTTAATCATTGTCTTTGTCCACAAATACACTTAAAAAAAAAATACTTTTTCAGGCATCCGATGAAAAAGATATTTAGTAATTTATATGGACAAGATACTGATTTGGATTTGGACTTGTATTTGGTTTGGACTTTTATCTAGGGTATTTATAATATTAATATAAAATTATCTCTAGCAAACTAAATTTTTATTGTACCTGTGAACTTATACTAACACCTGTTTGGACTTAATGTGATACTTTATAACTGTAGGGTTCTGCTAAAAATCCAACAATGAAAAAGTTCAGTTGAAAGCGTTAAGAAACAATTGCGTCCTCAGGATTTCGTCTAGGAGGGCATGCTGATAAAATCGGGGGAGGGTGTCAATGTATTCTGACTATGTAAGGCTACATTTGTTACTTAAGGTAAAGCTAATTGATATTTAAAAATTAAAATATTTATCTAATAATTAATAAATATATTTAATTAATACAAAATTATTTGATTCGTAGGTTATGTTTTTCATATTTTCTGGAGGGGGGAGTCCGCGTTAGACAATTAACACTCAAGATTAAATATCGACTACCTTGTCACAGGATACAAATTGAGGTCGGAGGCAATGGCTAACAGACCGGATTATTTGGAAATTTCGCCTCCGAAATTTTTCAGTTCATCGACTGCTGACTTCACGGCTTAGAAAATCTAGCATTGTAGCAATAGTATTTCGGCATTTAAGATTGTTGGAAGCAGCGGTCTAGGATTGAATTGCTTTTCAATACACTAATTGAATAATTGTTTAGTATCTTGCTTTTTTGCTTGATTTATAACTCAAAACGCTTGAAGTCTAGTTTCTTGCCAACTAAATAAGACCAGTTTTAGCAATCTGTTATGATAATAAATATAAAAGCTAAGAGGTGATGTCATGAAGTTAGCATGGAATTTATGCATTACGTGGGATACTACCTAGTCACTCATCTTCTTGTTTAGTAGGCAACGATTTATTAGCATAAATTTACCTCTCATTTTTCACTGGTGAGTTATCTAAGAATGTAACCGTTCATTAAGATACCGTTCTAGAATTAATTATAACAGGTTTACGGGTCGATTGCACTTTGCTAAAATATTTAAACTTTTTGATGTGAAGATTGCAGGCTAAAATGACGGAGATAATATCTCATATTATGGGACTCGATCCGTTTTTGTAAGATCTACGTACTCTTTTATATCAATTGATGTACATTGAAAAAAGTTAGGTTATTCAATGTGTGCATACAGTTTAAAAGATAAAAAATCTGGTGCGTGCGCGCAACACACAACTTTCACTTACCAACTTACTTTGATTAGAAATAAATGCGTTGTTAATGTCACTTCTCAAAGTTACACATTTTTCCACATTCATTCTTATTTTTGTTTTCATTTGCTCTATAAAACACACTAATTTCTTTTATTATTAAATAAAAGTTTTTACTCGAGATAATTCGGCATTGCAAGCATAATACTACAAGTCGCGTGATTTTATAATTCTCTATGTACTTGTTAAAAATTTCATTTAGTTATCATGAAACAAATAATTTCCATTAAATGAACAGAACGGCTTTAATTATGAACAATGGTATGTCATTAAAGGCGTACTACGCATGCGTGTGCTCAACTTGTTATATGAGTTGACTGAATACTTTTCTACTTTTTTTCTCCTCTACATGTTTACTTGGTTTTTATCATATCTCATATTTAGCCATTTCTTATTTTTAGGCGTAACGAGAGACAGTTTATTTCTCCATGTAAACAATAACAAAGGTACTTTATAGTAAACAAAAAAAGCTGGTGCGATGCGCGCAACACACAACTTTCACTTACGAACTTACTTGGATTAGGGTCTGGCCACACATGTCCGCACCGGATCCGCACCGCAGCAATAATAAAGGTTATGTTCAGAATATTTTTAATTTAACTTACATATTACCTTTAGTTATGCCTAAAGGTCAGGTCACACATGTCAGACACGGGCTACCTTAGGCATAACTAAAGGTAATATGTAAGTTAAATTAATAATATTCTGAACATAACCTATATTATTGCTGCGGTGCGGATACCTTGCGGACATTTGTGGCCAGACCTTAATATGTAAACGCCATTCCTCAACTTCACACATTTTTCCACATTTAAGTATACTCGTATACTTATATTTGTAGATCTCCATAAATTATAGAGTATCTGTATAGCAAAATTTGGTATTCTCAGCACTTTTCGATTCATTATTGCTAATTTATATATGAAGGGACTAATTTCATCAACAGTCGAGTTTTTTTACTGCTTGCAAGTTTTTTACTACGAGTTGCTTTTTGCAAATACATCGTGAAGGTGAATCGATAGGTGTATTTACGTCTCTTATGCCTTTCTGGAAATCAAGAACGATTACTGTTCCTCTAAAATCGCTTTATATTGTTTTCAAAAATTTATTATGGAACAGAAGTTTCTAGACTAAAATATGCCTATATTAATTATAGACTACTATCTTATACCATATTTTTTCCCCCTTTTACATCTTTATTCGATTTTTTACACACCTGCGAAGCTTCAAAAAATTGAACATCACGTACTTACTCTCTAAAGTAACATTAATCTTTTTATTAATAAATAAAAGTTTTTATTTTCATAATACGGTTAATAAAATTTTTGCTGTCATACATCAAATACCAACTTTAATCAAAATCGTTAAAGCCGTTTTTTGAGTAAAAAAAAAAAACACGTGAAAATGGGACAAAATTTATTAAGCAAAGTGCCCCCTGCGTTTGACCAATTTTGATGAACTTTGGGCTGTCGCATCGCGGGCATATTCATACATCAAATACCCAGTTTGATCAAAATCGTGAAAGCCGTGTTTGAGTAAATAAAAAAAACCACGTGAAAATGGGACAACATTTATTAAGTAAAGTGCACCCTCAAATTAATCAATATTGATGAAATTTTTACTGTCGCATCGCGGGCATATACATACACCAAATACCGCGTTTAATCAAAATCGTTAGAGCCGTTTTTAGGAAAATCGATAAAAAACCTAAAAATTAGACAAAATTCTTTAAATAAAGTACCCCCTCCGTTTGACCAATTTTGATGAAATTTTTGCTGTCACATCGGAGGCATATATAGTCTGTTCATGATTCTGATAAAATTATGGGTATCACATCTTTGGCATATACATACATCAAATACCTAGTTTGATCAAAATCGTAAAAGCCATTTTTGAGTACATAAAAAAAAACACGTGAAAATGATATAATATTTATTAAGTAAAGTCCCCCCTCCGGTTGATCAATTTTGATGAAATGTTGGCTATCACATCTTTGGCATATACATACATCAAATACCCAGTTTGATCAACATCGTTAAAGCCTTGTTTGAGTAAATAAAAAAAACACGTGAAATTGATACAAAAGTTATTAGGTAAAGTCCCCCCTCCGGTTGATCAATTTTGATGAAATTTTTACAGTCATATCTCGGGCATATAAATAGATCAAATACTCAGTTTAATCAAAATCGTTAGAGCCGTTTTTGAGAAAATCGAAAAAAACGTAAAAAGTTATTAAATAAAGTACCCCCTTCCTTTGAGCAATTTTGATGAAATTTTTGCTGTCACATCGCGGGCATATACGTACACTAAATACCCAATTTCAGGTTCGCACGGTTTATAGTTTTTGAGCTAGTCTGTTCACACACACTCACACTCACACACACACACACACACACACACACACACACACACACACACACACACACACACACACACACACACGCACACACACACACACAAACAAACAAACAAACAAACAAAAACACACACACACACACAGACCATTTCGCGGGACTTGGTTATTTGAACTCAGGGGCCCCAAAACGTGTATTTCCGTTGAAAACCGGAAGTCGAAATTTTTCACGATCGCAATACTTCCACTTACTGTATATTTCATATATAGGTAAGTGAAAGTAATAAATGATTTGTTGGAGTGTAGAATGTTCGTCAAATAAGTTTTTTCCAGAAAAGAAACCAACCATATCATAGGTTTGTTTATTTTGTTTTCAAGGAAAGTAAACCTTTTTTTTGTGACTTGCTTTCTCGTTGACATTATGGGTAGTATTGTTCATATCACTGAATTTCTGGTGAGCAGGTGTCACTGTTACCCACTCATCCCGATGGATTGAGTAGATATACTGACGATGAATTTACAATGCCTGAAAGTTAATCTTAGGTCAGATATAATAAATGTATCTGCTAGGTTTTTTCTTCACTTAGTGAGGAAGAGTGCTTTAATATATAGGATTTTTTTTTTGAAGGAGTCTCTTCCGTATTTAAAAGTTTATTTGTGTCCCAACGTTTTGAGCTATTGGCTCATCCTCTGGGGTTATCTTATCCTATGTGACTTCTTTTTCCACGTTAGCCATATGTCATCTTATATCTTTTTTAAAACAGTATATAAATACTTATGTCTTTCTTAATTTCTTATTACATTTTTATGGCATATTACATTTTCTAGTCTTTTAAATTCACTTTGATTTTTAATCAAATTTCAATTTTTGAGTAAATTAAAAAGACTAGAAAATGTAATATGCCATAAAAATGTAATAAGAAATTAAGAAAGACATAAGAATTTATATACTGTTTTAAAAAAGATATAAGATGACATATGGCTAACGTGGAAAAAGAATTCAAATAGGATAAGATAACCCCAGAGGATGAGCCAATAGCTCGAAACATTGGGACACAAATAAACTTTTAAATACGGAAGAGATACCTTCATTAAAAAAATCCTATATAATAAATGTAATTTATTAATAACAATACTTTTTTAACTCAGCCCATTCATTCATGCTGATTAAATTCATTGGGTAATGCCTTTTATTATTTTCTATTGCGTTAGTTGCAGTATTTCATTTTATAGAAAATGTAACACAGGCCAACGATGAAAAAACTTTTTTAATGAAAATACCTTATTCTTATGTTGTTTAGGTTGCTGAATCCAAATATGATGCTTAAAAAGTTGTATCACCCACCATTTATTCACATTTTATAGTTAAATTCATGAAATAAAGAAACATTTTTAGAATTTAACAGCTTTTTCATAGTTAAGATAACATGAAAAAATAGGTCTAATGAACAAAGATGATGTTGGCAGCACTGCTGAAACACATGCTAAACAGCTGATGTTTTGTTTATTTTCAACATAACCTCACTTTTACGTTTCCTGTACATGTGCTCAGTGCAATGTCTCATCGCGGCTGTAAAAACTCTGCTGACAGTTTTTGTTATATTTGTGGTGAGTTTGTTATTAAAAAGCACCAAAGAAACATTACAGACTTTGTGAAAAAGGTTTATCTAGCATACTTTGGAACCAAACTTGGAGACCAGGATAAACCTTGGGCACCGCATAAGGTATGTTATGTATGTGTTGAAGACCTCAGGAAATGGTCAAAAAAAGAGAAAAAACACTTTAAATTTGCTGTTCCCATGATATGGAGGGAACCAAAAAATCATTCCGATGACTGTTACTTTTGCAGTGTAGATATTACTGGTCATAACTCTAAGAACAAGAAGGTAATAAGCTACCCTAACCTTCCGTCCGCCATCCGACCAGTAGGGCACGGTGTAGATTTGCCAATCCCGGAACCACCAGAGGACTTAAATTCTATTGAAACAGAAGTATTTTCTGATGTACAGTCGGAGTTAGATGAACACGATGAAGAATTCCAATGTGTTACAGAAAATGTAGAGCCTAAATTGTTCACTCAGGTCGAGCTTAATGACTTAGTTAGGGATCTGGGCTTAACAAAAGAAAAAGCTGAACTGCTTGGCTCTAGGCTAAAAGAAAAGAACTTGCTGGCGGCTGGAACCAGCTTTCATGTGTATAGGAAGAGAGAACAACAATTTTCGAAGTATTTTGAACAAGAGGGTGATTTGGTGTACTGCTCAGACATTCATGGTTTAATGAATGAGTTTGGAATTGAATACAAAACAGAAGATTGGAGGTTGTTTATTGATTCATCCAAAAATAGTTTGAAGGCAGTTTTACTACACAACGGTAACATGTATGCCTCTGTACCTGTCGGTCATTCTGTACATATGAAAGAGAGTTACGAAAATCTAGAAATAGTGTTAAATAAAATAGGTTATTCTGCACACGGTTGGTTGATATGTGGTGATTTGAAAGTTACGTGCATGCTCCTTGGTCAGCAAGGGGGTTTTACCAAATTTCCATGTTTCTTGTGTGAATGGGACAGTAGAGCTCGGAATCAACATTGGTGCAGAAAGAACTGGCCTGCTAGGGAGTCTTTAAAGCCTGGCGAGAAGAACATTTTACGCAAAAACCTTGTAGATCCAAAAAACGTGCTTCTACCACCACTACATATTAAGTTTGGTCTCATGAAACAGTTTGTAAAGGCTTTGCCTAAAGATGGGCTTTGTTTCAAATATCTCTGTCAGAAGTTTCCACACCTTTCAGAAGCTAAACTGAAAGAAGGCGTCTTTACCGGGCCTGATATTAGAAAAATGATGTTTGACGTTAACTTTGAATCCACAATGACCTCAAATGAAAAAGAAGCATGGGTTTCATTCAAGCAAGTTGTCACCAAGTTTTTGGGAAATAAAAAAGACCCAGAATATAAGGCTATTGTTGCTAACATGTTAAAAAAATTTGAACAGTTAGGATGTTTGATGAGCCTGAAAGTTCACTTCTTGAGCAGCCACCTCGATTACTTCCCAGAAAATTTAGGAGATGTTAGTGAGGAGCAAGGTGAGCGTTTTCACCAGGACGTTAAAGTGATGGAAAAACGTTACCAGGGCCGCTGGAATACCAACATGATGGGGGATTACTGTTGGTCACTTCACCGGGAAGTTCAGCAAGCTATTCATCGCAGGAAAAGCTACACAAGAAGCTTCAAGGAAAAAAGGGAAAGAAAATATAAAGCAATTCCAGTTGACAAGTGAACCTTGTATCATCACATAAAATTACTATTCCAATTATTTTACTGTAAATACAAACCATTTTTACGATTCTACAGTGTTTCATTGATTTCCCTATATACTGTAAATGGGTATTAGACTATATAATAAAATACATTTTGCT
Organism: Aelia acuminata; assembly: GCA_911387785.2. Lineage (NCBI taxonomy): Eukaryota > Metazoa > Arthropoda > Insecta > Hemiptera > Pentatomidae > Aelia > Aelia acuminata. The sequence continues at coordinate 182,290,053 of OU426978.1, read as the reverse complement.
TGGAAACTAAGGGTGATACATAAAAATTACGAGCAGATTTGGATTCAGCACATAAAAATCTATCAAGATCAGCTATTAAAATTAAAAAAGTTTTCAAAAAGGTTTTTTTTGTTGGCCTGTGTAATTATTTTATTAAACCAGATAATTTTTAATTCCATTTTGTTTAATTAGTATTTGTAACTGTGGAATTCCTATCATCAGAGGTTACGAAATCGCTAATTTGGATTCTATTAATATTTAATCTATTAAATATTCTCTGGAATTTTATTAAAATGTTCAGTTTTAAAATGCTGTCTTCCTACAGTGGGGTACAGACAATCTATACAGCTAAGACAATCTTCTTGTAGTTTTATGGAAATATACATTTTCATGTGTAACTTTTTTCTGATTTCACATCTACTGAACAAAGATCTATTCAAGTAAGATATACTAAGTACATAAATTTCAGAACTCCAACTATAGTTGTCATATTATTTTTAATAATTTGAAGATAAAAAACGATAACCCCACTCTCCCCTATAACTAATAAAATAATAAAAATAGAATAATTGTAAATACAATACAAGATAAAATATAAAAATAAATTAAAACATAAGTAAATGAGTAAAGTAAAATAGAATAGGAGTAAAATGGAATAGCTCTTAATAGGTTTATAATAAAATAAAATTATTTTAATTAATCTAATCTTAGTTTGTGGCTGACCACCATTTTAAATTATTTTTAAATAATTTATTTTTTGAAGAGAAAAGACTTGGCTCCGCCGGGAGTTGAACCCGGGTCTCCTGCGTTACATGCGAGGATGCTAACCACTTGATTTGCTCAGCCTTGAGCCGAGCTCTGTGGTGTAGTGGTTAGCATCCTCGCATGTAACGCAGGAGACCCGGGTTCGACTCCCGGCGGAGCCAAGTCTTTTCTCTTCAAAAAATAAATTATTTAAAATAAAATTATTAATCATAAATAAAAGATCAACAGATAGAATGCAAATTAGTGGTCCATAGTAAACCATGATGAATAAAAATAAAACATAATGTACCTAATTAAATGCAAATATACCTTTGCCCTAACATTTCGGGATTTCGCCATCATTTATACTGCTTTATATAATTAGGATCAACTGATCAAAAAAAAAAAAAAAAAAAAATTTAAATCAGCAGATTCAGAACAATTTAAAAACTTTTAATACCAATTTACAATTTCCTACTTGTAATCATGAATTTAAGTTAATTTACCACATTAAGTATTTGCGATTCTTTCATAAATGTTTGACATTTTTAAACGGTTTTCCGTCACTTTTTCAATATTAGTATATGAACAGAAATTGACAAAGATTTATATTCTATCAAGATATCAGATTAAGGCATTATAATTAAAAGAAAGAAGGGAATCATACATATGGGCCTGTTTCACAGTTCCAAAGTAGTATCTATGCTCTACTGATCTCTATGGTACGTTTGCATGACGTAGTAATGCCGAAAGTACTAAACGAAAAATCACAATTGCCAATAGAGGTAGAATATCTACCGCTGACAGGCATGAATAAACGCTCGACGCAAGTAGACAGGTATTACGAAAGTATTAACCCAGCTTTTAAAAAATAAGCAATACCTGCAATGCTTACAGTTTCAAGTTCTAAGAACTAAAAACCATACTTATAAATTCCAAGTGTAATTCCTTGCATTTATTTACTTCTGTATTCTTGCAATTAATAAATACAAAAAAGTAGTTACCAAATTTACATCTCTTTTTTTATTTCCCTTTTACTTCATTGTTACTTATCATTTACTCCTAACGAACTAATGATCAGGAGCAGGTAAAAATATAGGTTAATTAGTTATATTGTAAGCAGAGGTTTAGTGTCACTGTGAAAATTCTATACACATAAATTGTTCGACATGTTTTTTTTTAAGATAATATTTAAATAAAAGTTTCTTACGTTTTAAGCCACCTTTATTGTTGATAAATGGATTTTTAGCCATTGACAGGATTTGTTATGTACCAAATATAGAGTCATCAGTTTTAATATTGCTTCTATTGGAATCATTTAGTTTTAATACAGCGCCCTCATTTTATTTTACTTGCCCTTTGAGAACCAAACTCATGACCGTTTGAAAACATTGTCTAATAATTCAGTTGATCGGTTTAATTCATCTTTAATAACTACAAAAACAACTCATTACAGAAGCACCAAGATAAATGGCTAACAAAACCTGAGATAGGGGAGAGCGGGGTTGGTTGGCAACAGTTTTCACTTTTTTGATTGTTGAGTCGTTCCTGTTAATATAATCCCAATGGGGCTAATACCACTGTAAGCTCCAAGTATTAGAGTACTTCAAGTATTTTTTTCACAACATAATAATTAATACTAAGATCATAGAAAATTGAAGAATTCGTCAATCCAAAGTATGTCAATTAACCCCCTATGTGGGGCAGGTTGGCATAGAAGGTGGGTTTGTTTAGCCAACTCATTCAAGTACTACCTGACACATATTATTGTTATTAAAAGCTGCACTATAAGGGTATAATAGTTTTGAATCGGTTTTTAACAGCTTTTAAGGGAAAACAGAATGACAATAGAAGAAGATAGAAGTTTAGACTGTCGTCACTTTTTTCATAAGAAAAATTGATTTCATCTTCCTCGCTGGAACTAAAGACAATTGGTAGTTTCACTTTTGATTGTGTTTACCTTGCTTTTGTGAATTGCTACTACGCCAAAAAAAAAGTTGAAGATAGCCAATTAACCCCACAGGAGAAATCATATGAAAGATGACTGCCAGGACAGGGGAGAACAATCAAACAAGAAACTGGTTAGTCGAAAGGTTAGGTTTTTCAAAGGAGTTTGGGGCTATGTGAACAGAATCGGAGTCAAATGTTTTTCCATGCCTTTAAACCAATTTTACTGAAAATATAAAAATTTACTTACATGTTGCAAAATCAATCAATGAAGCACACTCTTATCTACTCTGTTAGCATCGGATTGAAAACTCAGGACAAGACTCCCCAGATCGAGCGGGTCACATGGTACAATGGTGGGGCCTTCACAACAGGTGGGACGGAAACTATAAGCCAATGGCCAACCTACCCCCTACGCCAACCAACCCCGCTCTCCCCTACTGATACCGATGACTCTTTACAATCGGTTTCATGCTAACGTATACTAACTGGGTGATAAGAAACATTTGAAGTGCTGACATCCATATAAATACGAAATGGTGATTAGAAAGGCGTTAGATGATAGATCTCTTTTCTTATGGAACCAGAGTAACTGAAATAAGTCAAGGAAGAGACACTGTTTAGTTTCATCCTTAAGCATTTCATACTTGTCATTAATAGCACAGCTCACAAAGAGTTTTTTTTTTTTGGTGCCTAGAATGTTATAGCTGATTTTAACTATGTTTGGGGCGCTGATTCCAATAATGCAATCAGATTTTTTTACAGCTCTACTTTTTAGCTTTAGCATACCTAAACAGTAATTTTATTTAAATTTAAATACCCATGATATAGATAACACAGTCCGAAATAGATGTGTAAATGAATTCTTTTAGCACGCTTTAGCTATGGATATATTGTTTGTAAGAATTAAAAAATAATAACATCTAGTAATAACTTGTAACAACGCGTTTTAATATGATTATACCCACCGGCAAATCATTTTAATTGCTTTTTGTTATGGTACACTTTTGAAATGCTCAACAGGATCACGGGATACCCACATGATGGCAGATTACTGCTGTAACCTAAAACGAGACTGTGAAGAAACATTCAAGAAAGTCACGCAAAAGAAGCTTCCAAAGTATGAAATAGAGTCTCTTTGAAATGTAATTGGTTTAGTTACAAAGTGATTATGTAAGTAATGTGTGTGTTTATAGGGTTTAAATTGATTTAAAATGTTTTATGTAAAAAATTGTTTTTTCCACCTGCTATTAACCTGCATATGTATTCGAGAAATTATGTTTTAAGAGGTAAGTCGCGCCATTTATCTATCTCAACAACTCTAGCTGATAGAGGAAAACTAATGGTAAATTTGAATTCAGTGCACCAATTATACTCAGAATCAGCTATAAAAATCTCGGCACCAAGACCACTGTAAACCTGTTTAGTTAACAGCGCCTGTACGATGGTAGTCGTTAAAGATCCCTATCCTAATTATACCTGGATAGGCAAGATTTAGGACTCCCACTGTAGTATCGTCCGATTTGCCTTAGAAACATAAAGGGACGTTAAACAAACAAACAGACAATAGTTAACCACAAGAGAACATATTTGCTGCCAGTCAAAATTTGATTGAAATTGGCAGATTAATAAGAGAAGTCAAATAAAAAGTTATCAGTATTGTAATCATGAGAATTTCGTTAGAACATATTCCCACAATGTAGTAGTTCTTTTTAGTTAAATATCGACTCCTTCCTTCGACCCTTACTTGTTCAAATGACCTTAAGTTCTTTTTCTTCCATTTAAGAATTTTTATTTAAATTTATAAACTTATTATCAATTTATGCTCTTCCAGTTAATTCATTTGAAGGACATGCTTAAACACTATGTAATGTTACATCACTAATCACTGAGTCAGTGATTCTTTTGAATACGCAATGATCAGCAGATGGTGCAATGAGGCAGCAGAGCGAGCCGCGACCGTTCCACGATACTGTTCCCTAACCTTGACCATCGGAGTCTGTCCGTAATCCGATTTTGTTGTAATTGTCGGGGTTCACGGTTTACGCCGACTGTGCCTTGACAACATTGGCCACGGGAACACTGCCGATTAACCGTTCTGTCACTGCCTGCGACATTACTTAAGTGTTGAAGATTTCGTGATTAATGCAACGTCATTTGAAGAAGTCTTAGAAGCAAATATTCCTTCTCCATCCATTACCTCATGTCACTTACTTGACGAAGCACTCGGATTTCCTCCTCTGTTTACTATACTCTACTCTCTATCAGAATCAACTCCGCAACTGCTTTCTCCGTATTATGTGAATAGGATCCCCTGGCAAGGGAGACGAGAACGCCACTAGCCTCCTGCCCAGTTCACGTACTTGCGCAACCGCTATAGTTTCCAGATAGGACACGTAGACTACTGTAGTTGTACTACACGTAATACCCTTTATTACGTAAAACATATTTGTCCAATCAAGTTAATTCTTACACGTTAGAATCCTGCTAAGCCTTGTTTAGTATTGACATTACAAGTTTACGTAACCTTGTGTGGTAGGTATCTAGTGATTAAATAGAAGAAAACAAACAATAAATGACCATATACGTTTAAGTATTCGTGAAGCTTAGCTGATCGAATTGTTATCTTGTTTAAAGTTTTGATCAGCCGAATGTCTGTTCGTAACGTTTTTAATATTTAAGCAACTTAGATACACAAACAAACACATATATACAACAACAACAACAACAAATGTAAATAAGTATAAAGATCACTTGTCAGATGCCACCCAGGGGACCCAGGGAAGGAGCAGAGGAGTTTATTATTAGAAAAATCTGGTGCGATCCGCGCAACACACAACTTTCACGTACAAACTTACGTATATTAGAATCGACGTGTTTTGATAATATAAAAACGCCATTCCTCAACTTTTTCAAAACACATTTATATGCTTATACACTTCCATAATTTATAACTTGCATAACTTGAAAGTTCTCAATACTTTACGAATCATTATTGCTTATTTATTTTTTTAAAGGGACCTAATTTCATTAAAAGAATATAATTTTGTCAACAATAAATATAGTGCCCCCTCCGATTGACCAATTTTGATGAAATTTTGGTTGTCACATCGCGGGCATATACATACATCAAATACCCAGTCTGATCATAATCGTTAAAGCCATTTTTGAGTTAATAAAAAAAAAAAAAAAAAAAAAGTGAAATGAGACAAAATTTACTAAATAAAGTTTCCCCTCTGTTTGATCAATTTTAATGACATTTTGGCTGTCACATCGCGGGCCTATACATACATCAAATACCCAGTTTGATCAAAATCGTTACAGCCGAAAAAATATGAAAAATAAAAAAAAGACGTGAATATGAGACAAAATTTATTAAATAAAGTTTCCCCTCCGTTTGATCAATTTTGATGAAATTTTGACGGTCACGATCGTTGGAATATACATACATCAAATACCCAGTTTGATCAAAGTCGTTTGAGCCGTTTTCGAGAAAATCGAAAAAAATGTATTAAATAAAGTGCTCCCTCCGTATAAAAATGCATTTTATATTCCATAGGAGAAACTGATAGAGGTTTCGGAATGTGAGATATTTGTATATTTGCTACATTTCTTATCTCCTGTGGCACTCTTTAGATTAATCGAGTTGAAACTCTGAAATTATTGGCGTTTTCTACCTATTATATATTTTGTAGATTTATGCGTGTCTGTTATTTCGGATATACGGTTTTGCAGCTTTTATTTTTTATTTTTAAAATACGAGGATAAAGTCATTAATCGTTAGCAATACCAAAAAAACTTCTTCAACGAAAGGGTCTTGCGCTAAGATCACTTTGATACTGATACCTCAATCTGACGCAGCTAGTGAATACTTTAACTTTTTTATTATTTAGATATACATATTTCTGTTTTTTTTTTCTTAAATTTGCTATATACTTTAGTAATATGCTGACAGGAGACGTAAGAATACTCTACGGAAACATAGGTTTTCAAAAACTTATTTGTACCCCATAGGTAAACTATACGTCTATTCTGTTATTTGAAAAAAATCTGGGGCGATGCACGCCACCTATGACTTCCACTTACCTACCTACTTAGATTAGAAATCGGCGTGTTTTGATAAATGTGTAAACACCATTCGATAGCTTCTCAAATTTCTCTTCATTTATTTACTTATTTGTGTTTTTCTCCATTAATTATTAAGTATTATAATTTGTCATGCAAAACTTGAAAGTTCTCAGTACTTTTCGATTCATTATGGTTCCAAATTTTTCCTTTCAGTTTTTCTTTCCTGAGTCCTAACGGTCGCAAAAGTGTTACATCCTCCTGCAAAAATGAGGAGATATCTATCCTCAACCTTCATATGAATAAGGAAGTACCCATCGCATCGGTCAAGTACTGTCGTTTGCAATGGGTAAACCATTGCACGTACAAGTAGTTTCTCGTATTACAAGCTCCTGAACGGTAGGATTCTGTAAGTTTCCTCCTCGGTGTTCTTCTTTTCAACAAATCATTACTTTCATCATGGAATCCTTCCTTAATACCAACTGTCCCACAATACCCATTTCCGTATAGTATTTTAGTTTGGTCGATTGGAGGAATGAGAAAATTAGTTTTTATCATAAATATAAGAAGCTTGCAGATAAAAAATAAGATTAAGCGATGCATTAACTTTCTCCTTAATAGAACGCAATATAAAAAGGACTATCTAAAAGCATTTAATCAATATGCAAATCCGTGAAGAGCTCTTAGAAAGGCGTGCTTCTCCCTTGATGCCGAAATTATACCATTAAAAAAGTTAATTATTGGAAAGTACCAGGATTACAAACCGTTATAAGTGAAACATAATTTAGTATTGTTACATTCACATAAATATAATGGAAAACATATTTGTAATGATACTAATGAAGTAAGGATGTATCACTTATATATATATATATATATATATATATATATCAATGTTTTACCAATTTATTAAATCAAATCGACACCCCGGATGTTGAATATCATTCCATTACTCATCATATATAATTTTTACTAATCTAAATTAATATTTTTTTTTTAATTCTACCAAACCTAGGAAGTATCAGTTTCAGTATCGAGATTACTAATAGTATATTTCTTGTTTAAAATCCCTAAATCTTGAAAATTAAATAAATAAAAAAACCACTGTGCTTAAAAGTATATATCTTTTTTCCCTAAAGGATTTCTTATGTTCCTCATCCAAACTGCTGTCTCAGCCGGTCCCTACATCCTTGCCGGTCCAGGACGTCCAACAGTCTCTAGTAACATTTAAGACACCCCGTGGAAATAAAAAAACAATTAAAATTGTATCGGTTATTGTATTTTATTTTAACGCGAATTGTTGTGGAAAAGAAACTTTTTATCAGAAAAAAATACCTATGTATTTTTTTACGTGGAAATGAACAATATTGTCCTTTAATTACTTATAGCGTTAATTAGGTGCAACATTTTAACATTTGTACATAGTTGTGAAATTCGAAATCCACCTAAAAACCTAAGGAAGGAAGTAATGATCTTCGACAGTGCTGAACATGCATTAAATACATTTCTAAGTCATGTAACCTAAGGTTTGCCAAAACTTCTTTTTACTGGAGTATCCTTATTTGTAAATAATAAAATATTGTGCTTACTTTAATAATAAGTAAAACATGACTTCTGAAAGAGTTTTGCAATTTTATTTGAATCTCCTTAGTGAAGATTTTCAACGTACCAAAGTTTCCTTTACTTACAAGAAATCTCTATTTTTATATCATCATTTTGACAATCATATTGATACCGCTATTTCACTCAATGAAGGTAATATCCACAAATTTAAATATCTCTATGTCAAGGTTAAGCATGAGATTTAATTGTATGTGATTTGTGTCTGATATTCATTCGCTTCTTTAGACCTATTCATCGATTTTAAGATTGTTTAGAATACAATAAAAATGTATGCCTTTTTGTAAAGAAGTTTTTAAGATACGAGCTATTTGTTATTTGTCAGTGTTATACTACGCCATGACCGAGATTCTTCCTAACCCAATAACCTTGCGTTCTTGCGGCTAACTAACTGCATCCAGACTTGTCCCTTTATGTAACTACGCAGTTCCGCAATCTCTTTCCCAAGTCTTCATTAGCTGAACCCACGATTCCTACGCCGAAGAACTTCAGTGGAGTTCAGCGGATTTCGCCATTATCCGTCGCTGCTCCTATCCAAACTGGTCTACTGCCATTAATGATAGTCAATCTGATTTATGCCCAACATTTAATACCTTTTACGAGTTTAGGATGAAGAGAAATCCGTTCAAGGAATCCGTTTATCGTTGTTTTCATGTTATTTAAAAAAAAAAAAAAGTCAATCGTTTTCGATGACAGTTAATTTCTTATTCAGAGATGTTTCGTATGCTGAGCATTGTAACCCAAAGAAGGAATATTGATTCATTTGCAAACGGGTCTTTCTGATTAATCTTTAAAAAAATATTTCAATTTGAACTACAAGAAAAAAATTACCTCCAACGCAGAGAACTCGTTTAGATAAATCTCGTGCACCATATGGGCGTATAACATTTACTTGTTTAATTAGAAGGATCATGAAGACTCCTGAACACGTTCGTTCTTGGAATGCGGAATAAACGGTCACCAGTTAGTTCCTGTGGATTTCATTGTATTTTAATCATGTCAATTTTTAGGATTTTCTGTTTTTTGTGCCAAATACAATTTATTAATTGTAGACTTTAGGTGGGGGGAGGGGGGGGGGAGAGGCAGAGTGAAATAAAAAAAAAAAATGTTAAAGAGATATTTTCCACTAGACTTAAAAATTTCAACTTGATTTTAAATGTAAATTTTCCGCTCCCGAAAAGGCTTACTTTGCTTTCGGTATTCAGTAGACATGAAATTCAAAGGGTTTATGACGGTTTAGCTCTTAATCATCGAATGACATTACAGTATTTTTTTTTTTTTAGCTCTAAAAACTCAGAGGTAGAAAAGTGAAAAATAATTGAGTAAACAACAGAATAATTCATTTTTTTTTTATTTATTTATTTTATAGGTCATTTCCACCTGCAATGGAGCGCATCTAGCAAATCTGTTGAAAATGCAATCTTTAATTCTTTAATTTCATTGGACCGGTAACTAGGAGGAAGTCAGTGAGGAAATAACTGGGTTTCAGTAGTTGTGAGATGAGCTGTGAAATGTGGTTTATTTTTTATATACAGAAATGCATGGACATTCGAACAGTAAAACCATACATTCGCGACAAATAAACCATACTTTACTGCTCGAAGTGTTTTATATTTTTAAAACTAAAAGAATTAAAGATTTGTCCTTTTGACTTCAGTTTAATTACTCAAATCTTTGAAGTAGACATTTTCATTAGAAAGTTAGACAAGTGGACAAAGAGATCTGTTCAGTCTTGGTGGATAGAGATTGGAATTGGACATGGAGATAGCAAACAGTTAAGAATCATTTGGACTCAAAGCTCACAAGTTATCCGATTTTTGTTTTTAAGCAATTTAAATATTGATACAATTATGTACCATTATTATATTTAAAAAAATTCTGTTGACAAGAGTACTGTAAACCCGATCAAAAATAATAAATAATAATAAACTGCCGACTTCGTCACCTTATAAGATTTTCCTAGCTTTGTGTGGACTAATTGTCATTGCCGACTAAGAAAAAAGGGAAATGAAATTGATATAGTGATCACACCTTTTTCATCCCAAGATAGTCTGATCCCCCCCCCCCTGTTGTATAACTCAGCAGCGTCAAATCCTCTTTATCCTACTCTAGTTAATTTTTTGTTTTAGGTTGATGAAAGTAAAGACGGAGAAAGAGATGCGGATACAAGTAAACAGTGATATTTTATTTTCGTTCTGAGATTTATTTTATAATGATTAATATACAATTCGAAAAATCTATAACATTAGAAAAAAAAAGTTCATTTTTGGCTTGCGTTACGTTTCACAACTAACGTAGACATTAGTAGAACGTAGTAGTATAGAATTTAAGTATCTGGATTTGCACTTTTGAAAGCCGTTAGTGAATACTTTCTTTAATATTTCTGCTGATCCAAGAAAGAAAATATCAGTATATCTTTGTCAATAATTCGACTTATCTTATTTTAGAATTTGTCATTAGTTTATTGTTTGAATTGTAACATACTTCCTTGTAGCCAACTAAACCGATAATATCAATCATGATATTAATTGCGTTGATTCTATCATTATAAGAATCAAAGTATCATCATGACCAGAAAAGAAGAAGTCGTACTCATCAGGCTGAGGATTGGACACACTTGACTTACCCACGAGCACCGGATATGTAGGTCCACTCCTCCTCAATGTCTCCACCCCTTCGGGGTTCCACTCACAGTGAATCATATCCTAACTGAATGCTACGCGTACCAGACTTCGCGAGAGTATCTCTTAAAAGAAAACTTGGAAGAAACTCCCAAATAGAAAAAAAAAGCTTTAATCAACTTAATGCTGTTCCTTAAACATAACAATATATTTAATTGTAGATTTTGATTGCGTGGTAACATCTAGGATTGTTTTTTAATTGTATGGTGGTGGTATTGCGTTGTGGTTTTGTGGTAGGTATATGCTTGTAATATTGTAGATGTTGTATTAAAGGTTGAAAATGACCCAGGAGGTCGAAATTGTATATAAATGAATAAATTAATATTGATTGCGAATTTTTCAAATCCTTTCGTTCACATTAAGACAAATTAAAAATGATGACCTAGACCCCGACAAGTGATGTAAGAAGGTCCATGAACACATATGAAGCTTTGAAGAGGGATTCCTTAAGATCTGTGTATCTTTTTTCTGCCTCACGATGTGGGAACTGGTGCAGTCCTGAGATGAATCGACGCCTGACCTGCATTCTGGTGACGTAACCAAAACACCATTAGCGTCTAAGCTCAGTTTGCGCAATGCCTTGCGACACTAGCGCTGCCCTTCCGGCGGCAAAAGAGGTGCCGAAGACTTCGATGGAACTTCTGATATTCTTTTTCTGATCCCTTGGGAACCTCTGACGTAACTCGGTTAGTTGGGAAACAGATTTACTTAACATAATCACTCATCTTTCGTATTAATCTCTGACTCCTGAGACGAGTTCTGATCGGCTAGATGAGCGCTTCCTAAATAGATGGCTGTATTTCATAAGATATTTAACATATAAGCTCATAACTAATGAGAAGGGGCGATAAACTCTCCTCTTATTGTGTTAAGACAGATAAATTATCGAAAATTATATAATTATTATCAATAATTCCATTCGGTACTTAATTCTGCATGCATTTTTTTTTCAAAAGGTTGATATCCATTTATATTTAAAGTGGCGTTACAAAAATGTTTGGCATCAATTATTTTTTTTTTTTAATAAACTGAAAATATTAATAAATGCAGTTAAATGATTCATATGTGTTTAGAAATTAGTTTTTTTTTTTTAATCTTCAAAAATGTAAGTTATCAAAATCATATTTAATTTATATATCTTACCTACTGCATTTCAATTTAAAGTTTATTACATTTCAAGTTAAACAAAATCTTAAGTGGCAATGGAGAGGTAATAGATGTTATGAAGGCTCTTGATTGGACAGCAGTGTCCAGAAATACAAACTGGGTCGTTGCAATAGATTCTAAGAGCGTGTTATCCACTACCAACAACCCGGCCCCCAACTAACTCAGTAATTAGAGAAACAATTAACACATGTTAGGAACTTAAAACTTGGACAAAAACCAAAACATTTTTCTTGGTTTCATCTCGCTGAGGGATTGAAAGGGCATAAAAGGTTGCTAATTCGGCTAGAAAAGGAGAAGTAGCAAACGTAACTAAAATAAGCTATTTTATATACGAGCCTAAGCTAAACCAATTGAAAAAGAATCTGCTAGAAAGTTGGGGAAGAAACTGGATGAACCAAAACTTGCAGAAGTTAAACTGGAGTGAAGCACACGAATAGAAAACTGTGAATTTACAAATGGGTATCTACACACAGGAGATATCCAGTGTTTTTTTTTTTTTTTGTTTTTTTTAAGAGATTGTTTTACTTCAAATAAGTTCGTTTTATTTTTTAATCCTATTTTTATGCATTATGGTATTATAAAATCTATATTTTTTTTTTATTTTTTTTTTTTTTTGGAGTGGCTTTTAAATATTCAAATTTATCATCAGTAACAAAATTTTTCTTCGATTTGGACAAGATTTAATATTATTCAAATAAAACATATTTTGAAAAGTTCCCAGCATTTATTATCTACTAATTCACGATTACTAATTTTGAAATAAAAATTAAAAAATGAAATTTGATGTATTCCAAAAATATTATAATTTTAGTTACAATACGCGACATGCCGTTGGCGTTTGCACGACATAATCATTTCCTGTTTGACTTGCCAGTTCCATGTGGATCGTTCACTCGACGGCTGTAACCTGAACAATCTTGAATATTTTTCATGATAGATGATATCTTGAGTAATCATTAAGTCCTTCCTATTAATTTTTTTTTGTTAAATGTTTTCCTACAGTTAGTTTAATCCTGTGTGACAAAATATGGTGAAATATGGGATGAGGAGTAAACTATTGTGTGAGTATTTTTTTTAATATATAATTACTAATTAATTTTTTTAATATATAAAAAAAAAAAAAAAAAAACTTGTGGTTTACGGACGCGCATTAATAAAATTATCGATCATGCACAAATATATTGTTATATTAACAACATTCATTCTGGCAAGCCGAGCATCACTTGTCAACCTCATGGCCGGCCAGAAGAAACTTAGATGATGAATTAGTAGTCATTTTTGTGTAGGTTTATGGATTGTACTAGAAGGATTAGAAATTTACTCTAATTTCAATACCTGAACTTAAAAATATATTGATATGTTGTTGTTCAGACTTTAGAATTCTACTGCTGATTAATTAATCAAAAAAGTTTTTATTAAATAAACTATTATACTAGATAACCCTATATTATATCAAGCTGCTACAAAACTTCAACCTCCGAATCCTTTTTTATGTTATATAATTATGACACTTAATCGGAAGAGTTATGTATTAATATGTAGAATCATGATATCAATATAGTTTTCTGATTTTAAACTTTTATTAAGAGTCGGGTTATGCGATAAAATCTCAGAACAAAAAATCCACAAAACACATTTCATTTTCCACTCGCTATCCTGTTCTATCTTCAAAGTTATGAATTCTTCTAGTCGTATTAATACTGGTTTTCAGTTGGTTGGGCACTGGGGATTCATTTATGACTTATCTTCTTGACTCTATATAATCAGATATTTTAATACAATAGAATCTTTTACGGATTGCTATTTCTTAACTCAATGGAAGACTGCCTTGACTTCTCGATAGTGTTTAATGTTGTATTTAAAAAAAACTATCAGTTTTCATAGAAAATGATAAAGTGACTTTTTCTTTGATTAGCCTACCATTGACTTAATACAAGATCAAATTATTGACCCATGGGTAGACTTTTACTAAGCGCGAAAACACGCAATTGGAGTTCGATATTATCACTGTTCCGAATTTTTATCGAATTCCGTTATGGATTTGCTAGAAAATTTATTAAATCATTGCGTATACCTCTTGAGATTTCGTCGAAAAAATAAAACTTGAAATTGGTGAAATTTGGCAGACCTGATGGATGCCAAACTGAAGATCATAAAGAGGAATTCATTTTCATTTAAGTGAACAATCTCGAACAGAGTACCCCGAAGGGAAGAAACCGTCCTCTGTCGAATAAAGATAGGACATTGTGAATTTTCACACTCATATTTATTAAAAGGTCTCCCACCTCTAGCATGCAGAACATACAGTGAAGAAATTGCAATAAGTCATATTCTAATAGACTGTAAAGCTTTTAACAATCATAGAAAAAAATATAGCTTGAACCTTTATTAACTGGAACATTGAAGGGAGTTCTTGGAGATGATGAAAAAACTTTGACAAAAACATTGAAATATTTAAAATCAATCAGTTACTATTCGAAAATCTGAAATTTAGATTTTGCCAACAAAAAAATAAATCATTGCCGTCTATTATCTCTTTTCTCATATCAATTATTTCATGTGCTATCTACTTTGAACATCCGCTAAAGATATGTGATAAAACAAACACATAGTGGCTAGTGTCATATTAAAAAATAATCGAAACAAGTTTAAAGTTGAATTTTAATACACGTTTTAATGAGAATTATTAAATATCAAATAATTGTATTTAATTAATTGCTCATAATTGTTCTCTGATTTATTTATGAAGTGCATACCTTTAATATTATCCAGAATGTGCCTTACCTGTAGTTTGAAAACTATGACGGAATGTCATTTAGTAGGGTAAACCGTACTGTTATTGGCACCCTCAAGACTACATTTCTGCGGTTAAATTAAAAAAAATACTTTTTATAAAGGGATCAAATAGGAAAAAAAACTTCCTAAAGCTCCTCTTTAGCTATCCTCATTAATACTCGAGAGGTTTTTTGGATCAAAAGTTTAATAGTTTTACAATATGGCAATATTTATTGTTAAAAGTGCCAAATCTAGTTATTGGCACCCTGTGGATTTCATTGTACAATCTTCCCTATGGTTAGTTTTTTAAACTCTTACTTCAAAGATGACTTATAGGACCCTTCAAACATTAGACTCATGTATATCTTGTAAATAAAATTAGGACTTGTTTACCTATTTCTTTAAGTTAAAGTTGGGGTGCTAATAACTGTATTGAGTGCCAATAACCGTATGGTTTACCCTATAACTATTCTGATTTTTATTTATCTTTATCTTTGCTTCTGAAAATTTAGGACTAAGAGAAATTAAATAGGCTGGGTTCAGTAAAACCATTGGCTTTATAGATATTGGTTCTTCGAGTTCTTAATCTTACTCTACCTGAAGACACTCCTGAAAGGTAACCACGTCACATCGAATCCAGTTGTTTTTTGTTTTTATTGTTGATTGTTGAGATGCATTTCTCGAAGTGATATAAAAAAGGTAGAAAATTCCTTTAGTTTTTTCTTATGAAAGATCAGTTCTTTTATAACTTCCAGTCCCTTATAACTTATAAAAAGAGCTTATTAACACTAGATTATTAGTCATATAAATTACTAACCTCATGTTACACTAAGGATAAGAAGACAAAACAAAAATATATTCAATGGATAAGCATTTTTTTATTTTTTATTAATATTACTACGTTAACGTAACAGTCAATAAAGATTAGCAAGTACGAGAGAGCTAACAGTAATAATAGATATGTACATGAATATAACAAATGTACACCGAGACCAACGCAAGGGTCTTCTATCACACTAAAGTATAAAAATGAAGCATCAAGCGAAACATGCAAAACGTATAATGTATAACAGTAAAAAAGATCCTTACATATTAATATTTCATTTACAAATGTCAATCATGTATTTGCTTAATATAAATACATTATATCTTAATAGACCTTAAATATATCATTTTAAAAATTAACCATTTACTCTAGAGTTTAAAATTATCTCCTTAAAATTAAACCAATCACATAATGATTATTATATAACTTCTATTAATAGAGTATAGACTATATATATTCTGTATATAGAGTAAAGAGTATAGTCGATAATTATTGTGAATACATTTATTTATATCGATAAGTATATATATATATGTTTATTATTGCAAGTATTGTTACATCTAAACAAAAAATAATTATATAACGTTCAAACATTGGCAAAAACCCTTTTAGTATAGTTTACCGAATTTTTCTATCCAATTAGGAAAGTTGATCAACTGACATAGTGATATGGTTACTAAATATGAATAAGTACTAGGCACTCTCAGAGTAGTGCTTGCACCTCTCAGCTTTCCAGAAATAGTTTTATCACATACAACTTTATTTACCAATAAACACTTAAAAAAGGGGGAAAATCTATAAAATTAATATTCAAAATTATTTTAACGCCATATTACTCAACGAATTCCATTGTAGGCTATATAAGAAAGAACTTAGCGATATACTGAATTATGAGGTAACTGGCCCACTGGATATTTTTCACATTGTTGAAAATTATCCATGCAAATCTCTATGCCAGGGCATTGTACTCGTATATATTTTTTATTACTTATCGCTTAAATTCGGATACTTTTTTTTTTATTCTGCAACACGAAAATGTTGCATAATAGTAACTGATTCTGCATCTGTCAATGGGTGAAAGAATAGCTTTCCCAACATAAAAAAAGAGAAAGAAAAAAGAAGTAAAAAATTTTAAATTTTAACCGAGAACATTTACATAATAAGACAGTGCCATTATTGAAAATAAGTTAAAAAAATAACGCCCCGACTATATTTGGGTTACTGGTATAAAACTATCAATGGAGTCTAAACTATCTATTCTCAAAAATTAAATGAATGATTGAATTCGGCTCATGATTTAATTTAAAATTTATTAAGCTATTATTTTGGTCCAATTTCAAAGGGGGTCAATACATTTTTAAGAATTTAATTAATATTACAATTTTCCATTCATTCATACCCTTTCCAAAGTTGAAGAAATTTTTCATTTGTTTTTTAGTGTAATAACATAAATATCTTTGATCGGATCTTTGACAACTGAAATATTTACGAATTTATACTAAAAATTTCTTATGAACAAAGGAATGCCGAAATAGTATACGACAATTGGATCCTATATAGACAAAATTTTGTACCTTCATGAAACTTTGATCTTAACTTTTTTTTATTAAAAAGATCTGAGACCAGTCAAGTCCGCCCAAATTAAAGGGATCTATACAATTTTATTTGGATGGAACAAATTACAATTACTGTATTCTACTATAAATAGTTACAAGGAAATAGATTTTGATTTTACATTTATTAGGTATTTTATCTATGTATTTATCAAAACATGTTTGCATAGGTACGATATATTTATATCTTGTAACAAGACTCCTGAAGTCATGATATTTGTTAATTTTCTTTTAGGCTTTGAGATTATTTTATTATTTATTTATTTATTATTTTATTCACTCATAATTCGTAATAACTCTTTAACTTTTGAATGTACCGTAATGGAGTTGGTCTCATTTGTTACAGAAGCCTAAAACAATGCATCACTCGACCAACTTGCAACAAAATTAATTTGCATACCTCCCACCCCATTATAATCCTCCTAAATAAGTTACCCCTCTTAATTAGTTGTAGATCTCGCAACTTACCACTAAGACGAAGTTATGACCTAAGTCTTATGAAGATACAAATATTTTTTCTTTTTTGCCTACTTGCCCTCTATTTAAAAGAGGTTGCCTTGTTTTTGAGATTATATTTTTACGAATTTGTAAGGAAAACATTTTTCGGAGTTTCGATAACTTGAAATATACTTGGTGATTTTTTTTTTTTTTTTTTTTTTTTGTTAATACTACTTTTAAGAAAGGGAGGTAAAAATATCTTTGAAGGGTGTCTTGAACCTAACCTCTGAGAGGTGCCGTCCCCTGCAAGTCAACAATAATTTCAGATCTTGTTCTGATTTTAATCGCTGTATCAGTATGATATATTATTTTGTTTTATTATTATTGTTCAATTGCTGGTTAATGAAAACTTTTTCAACCTAATTTTCTGTTAATGGTTGTGTCCCCGTCAAATGTAAATGATTAATGTTATTTTTTTAGAATATACTAACAAAAAGCTAATCTTTGGCGTTTACCTAATATGATAACCTCGGTAATCGGAAAAATTAGATAATTGACTTACATTTTACTAAGCTTAAAATAGAAAACGATCTTAAATTAATAAGAATGAATGAATAAGGAAAATTATTATTGCTAATCTAAAATCGATTGTAAAAATAATAATGACGATAGACATTATTAAAAACTAATTATTATTATATAACATTATTAACAACTAAAAACTAACCATTAGCATCGACTAGTTTATACAATAAAAGATACGCTTTATAATTGTCGCGTAATTATACAAAATACACGTAAGGGTAAAAATTATTTATAAATTTACATGAAAAAAGTTATTAACAATTTAATGTGTACATATTTATATCTCAGCTTAATATACCCTCACCCCTTAAATGTCACGTGCGTTTATTATTATTAAGAACAGGTTTTTTTTTTCAGGCGATCTCCCTATTGTTTTGATTTAACAGATTTTTAAGCTATAATGTATTTGATTTATTATAATGATCCTTATTTTTATAAATTCTATGGAATAAAATTTTGAAAATAAAATAAAAAATAGAACTAATTTCTGGCAGTATACTGTTTAAAAGGAGAAATGCATTGTTATGTTTTTCAGGAAATGATAGTTCAGTAGAATGTTGATGGGAAATCATTTTTAAGATAGCATGATGAAGCCCAGAAACATTTTGATACACCACTTCAGGAGTTGGTATCCGTTGATACTAGAAATTTATGAAAAGGTACTGATCGTGTTCTAAAGAAAGAAACCCTGAAAAAAAGTCTTATCACAAAAACATAAATAACAAATTTTAACATGTAACAACAATAAGAATAACAAGTGAGTTTATGATGTAAAATCAATAAGATAGACCGGTCAAAGATCCGCGCATGGGTATGAAAAAAATGTGAATTTAGTAGTCTGTAGGTGCTTCGGCACTCTCCGGAACGAACTCAGTAGGTGTGTACTCAGGTGTGTACTCCGGTCTGTACTCCGGGACGTACTCTGGAGGGTTGCTTACAGGGGCCAAGATCTCTGGAGCGTACTCTGGAAGGACAGATGGTGGAGGGAAGGACGCGGCGCCTACCGGTGGCTTCCTGTGTACGGTGGCCTGAAACCCGTTCTCGGGATCGGCAGTGTAGACTACTGTACGGACGGTGCCGTCAGGTTCCACGACTGAGTACTGACCTCGCACAGTGTCTCCGTCACGGGTCTCTTCGTGCTTCTGGGTGTTGCCTGTTTCCGGATCGTTGACGCCGTAGCCGAAGGAGTAGTCGGGTTTCGCCTGAAACAGACCTTTCATCAACATAATTGAAACATTACATGAACTTAAGTTAATTTATATGATACTACTATGATTTACCATAACGCGTTTAGAAAATAAAATGCTATTAGATATTAAGTTATAGTAAGTGATATGTCACTGTATAGCTCATATGAGAATGTCAGGAGAAGACCAAATAAAACTATTAACTAAAGGCGATTGTAATATAATTATTACATAATTATCCCCCTGATAGATTTTTTTTTAATATACATCATGGGGTATTGAGATGAGGTCATTAGGGAGAGGTATGAGGTCATTAGGCAAATCCAGACAAGATTATTGCCCTACAGAGAGGCGGAAAATGGATGAGGATAAAAACATGGATGCACAATGTAAGCAAGACCAGGAGGAAGAAAGGAAAACCTTTTTGAAACGAAAACTAATATGAAGAGGATTATATATTAAATTATATAAGAGCAGACCCAGTCACGTTGCTATGGTTCTGTTGCTATAATACGTTGAATTAATTTTATCCTATTCTTTTTATTACAGTCTAATCAAAATTCGCTGATAAAGATAAAAACGTTTCAGCAAATCTAAAAACCAACGGGATTTAAAATAGAACTTTAAGCCAAGTTTAAAATTGTTAGGTAAAGAAATAAGAAAGGTTAAAGTTGTTCTTTTTTTAATCTCATATTTGACTATAGTAAGTATTAACAATCCATTCATTTAGCATTGACTGGTTTATTTCAGCATAGGCGAGATTAAGTATAAATAACACACGTGTAAAAGGAACTAATGAAGAATAAAATTGGAATAGGGTATAGTAACATTACAATAGACAGCAAAGATGTACCAAATTAATGTTTTGCCATAATGCATATTAATTAAATTCAGAATATAACAAATGA
This sequence comes from Aelia acuminata, assembly GCA_911387785.2. Taxonomy (NCBI): domain Eukaryota; kingdom Metazoa; phylum Arthropoda; class Insecta; order Hemiptera; family Pentatomidae; genus Aelia; species Aelia acuminata. The sequence continues at coordinate 182,269,518 of OU426978.1, read as the reverse complement.
TTATATAAGATATCATCTGAGTAGTTTCAACCTGAAGCAGGTTATCAAAAGCGTGCTCGGAGCTAAGACACCTCTAACCCGGCTTTATTTTTACAAATTGCCCACTGGGAAAAACACTGGTTTTCCTTGTCCAAGCTAGAAAAAATATATTTCACTACTAAATGCTTACCCGCCCGAAATATCGAAAGAAACTGAAGTGTTGTATCAATAAATCAAAATAAACCGCCATCTCTTGGAAATTGAGAAAACTTACAAACCAGTGGCGGATCCAGAAATTTTCAGAGGGGGGGGGGCGCACTTTTTTTTTACATTTCATGAGTAATGAAGGCCCTAATTTAAAATGCATATTAGTACATAATGACCTTGTAAATTACTGTAAATGTTAAAATACAATTCATTTTCAATTAGTGGACTGGAAAAATGACTAAACATAGCCCATTTTATATAGAAATAGTAATACTTTATGAGTGCCCTCACCTCTCGGGTGGGGGGGGGCGCCCCCCGCGCCCCTCCCCTGGATCCGCTACTGTTACAAACATCGGGACACGATATTTATATATATATATAAGTGGATAACTATTGGTTGAGTTTATTTAAACTGTAATTATGAATATAAAGTTAATAAAAAAATCTCAAATGCTTGAATAGACATCATCTTTTCAAATTTTTTATTGTTCTTTTTCAAGCTCCAACTCTAACCGGCATTTATTTTTATCCCTATGTTCAGATCATTTCATCATCACTATTCATGACGGTTCCTTAAACAACGCTGATCCGGAGATGATCCACCATATCCACGGAATGCCACTATTATGGAACTTGTTGTTCCACCGATTTGACACAGAACGGTATAGCAGTGATACAAAATGACTGCCGGATATGTGTTTACCTGAGGTAAACACCTTAGGTAAGACGAGCACAGCGATATAGTGGGCCTGATTTCCTGCCAGTTCGCTACAGTTCTGTATCTTTCTCCATAATAACGCTTGCTGCTAACGGATTGATGAGAAAATGAAGACAATTTATACAACCATATTTGTTTTTATTTTTACTTCCTAAATAGAATGGTTCGCCAGAAGAAACTGAATTGGTTACATTTTTACCCATCGATTCCATCACAAATTCTTATTTGAACCTATGAAACAGAAATGTACCTAGAAACAATCTAGGAAACAGGAATCTGATAATTTTAGTCCAACAATGTGGTTTTAAAAATATTCCTCGGGTTTATTTAAATAACTAACGAACCTCCGTTTACCTTAAAATTTGTTTTTGGTTTTTTTTTTTTCTCAAATAGTTGTTTTTGTTATTCTCTCACAGTTCCTAATTTTAACAGTTTGGAAATCGCAAACATGCAGAAATCATTTTTCCAATTTAGGATTGGGTAAAACGCACCTTCACTCTGGTCCTGGTTATAACATCCTTAAAATCTTAAATACTTTAGGCTGCTGTAAAACCTGACTGAAGCCATAAGTCGAGGCGACGAAAGATGGGCACATTGAGAAATACTTTTTTATTCTTTTTTTTATAGTACTCAGTAATAGCAGAATCAAAATAAAATTTGGATGGATAATGAGTGTAGTCAATCAAAATAGTATATTATAAAAATAGCATCGTGACAATCGATAGGATCTCCTTTACCCTAAGAAAAATATTTCTGAAGAATATTACAAGTTACGTCACGCTGGACATGTGTCAATGAATACATATTACCTGCGTTATGAAACATTTGATTCCCACTAACCTCGATGGCCTGCACCGTAAAATTATTTCTATGAATGGAATTTAACGGTACATAAAATGCGTTGCGTTGAATAGTAGTGCATTGCAAAACTGAACGAAATAGTCTAAAGAACGTTTATGTGAAATGATATTTTTTCTCTCACTAAATGAAAGGGAAACATAGTAAACAATTTTTTTTTAGGTAATATTCGGCTCCTCAGGGAGTATTACTAATCGATTTCCTTTCCAGAAATTTTGAAGAAAAAACATTAGTGGAATGAACTAGCGCATCTAATTGCTTACGAATCTAGTATTTACTAGATTACTTACTTAGTAGTATTACTTATAATACATAAGTGTGCTATTTTACCTGGTTTTTTTTGCTTTGTTTTTTTTCTGGGCCTGTCCTGAATATAAGGTGGGATAGGCTTACGAATGATGTGCTGTACATTTTTCTGAATTTTCTTCTTAAAATTATTGGGTTAAATTTTTTATTTACTAAGATATTTTTTATTTGCAAGAGAACAACCCTTCTCGTAATTATTCGGCAACGCTTCGAGCTTATTCGCCCATCCTCATAATATGATTATTACATGCTTATTATACTTAATATTATTACTTAATTCTAATAGAATTGGGCTTCTTAATCAATTCCTTTTTTATTCCTACTCTAGCTTTAAGAGTAAACGAGAAAAAGAGAATCCAAGTACGATTTTAGCATATTTACGGAGTTTTTTCCACAATCCCTGGGTGCCAAACTCGATCAAATGCCTGTCCTGCATCGAGGAAGACCCCATTACAGAAGACCCCGCACTCCTAAGCATAATAGGCAACATCCTCAATTACACTGCTGGATAGTGGAGTGGTATTTTCGGAATCCAAATTGGTGATTGACCATTAAAAACAAGAGACCATATTGAGCGATATAAACAATAACAATAATAATATGCACTGATAAAGAACAAACAACTAACGTACCTAATAAGGTTAAAGAAACTAACATTAATGATATTGTTATAAAATGAGGCAAAAATAAATTGAGATAGGGGTTTTTATTAGTTTTTAGTTCTTTCCTGATTTTGGAAAGGTGACATCGAAAGTGTTTAAGCTCTTTGTTACACAGGTATTCAAAAAACCTCTTATCGTAATTAAGTGTTAATGAAGAAAATTAAATTTACCATGAACCAATCTAGGTCGAAAAACATCTTGAACCCATCTCATTGTTTGTTCACGTAATTAATCGAGTCTCAACCGAGTATTTTCGATTTATGATATGTCTATGTAACCATTTGTAGAAAGGCTCCAAGTAACCTGATTAACTCACTGTCTCAAGGCACCAAGTTTTATAGTAACTAAGTAAAATAACTATGACCTCCGTTGTATCATTTACTTAGGCCATAGTCATATCAATGGAATAATTTTCTATCTTTCAGCCTGACGCAATGACGGGGAGGTGAAGCTAGGGAAAGAATATCTCTTCCAGAGAAAGCCTTTGCAATAATTACTGCACATGAGTACAATAATACTCCAATTTAGTAGTCGTTAGTTACGCTTGTTAATGATACCAAGAACGCAAGACGGTTTTATAATAACTGTTTTAGTTAACGCTTTCACGCAAAAAAAAAAAAAAAAAAAAAAAAAAAAATATATATATATATATATATATATATATATATATATATATATACGTACATACATGCATAGAGAGAGAGAGAGAGAGAGTATATATGATGTATACGAATGATGTTAATAGGACCTATACACTGGTGCTATATCCAGTTCCGGCCAATCATTTCTCCTAAGATAAAAATATTATTTTCAAAACAATTTTTTTAGGTTTTTAGTATCTATTAAAAAACCAGAAGATTTCTGTTTTATTTTTTTACTATTGAATAGCCAGTAAATGAATTCTTCACGATGAATGATTTTGATAAAATCCAATATTAATTTATTTATTTTTTTATGGACAAGGACTTCTTATAGTGAATTATTCAGATTAGCTCTCAGCTCGTGCGCGACCAATCTTCACCGACTTTTTTTATTCCTTTCTCCTTGCTTCTGCTGCGCAAATTGTAAAAAGTGTTCATTAACCAAATAATTTGAGTTATAATGATAATTATAACTGGATATCATATTAACTATTAGTTTATTAGCGTGAAATATTAGATCGAAGAAAATGATTTGATCATTGTTTAAGTTTCAATCATAACTAATTGAATTGTAATTATGTTTTATAATATCAATAGTAAATAATTAATACAATATTAATCGATACAAAAGCAGTGAACTAAAAATTTAAGAATTCGGTATAATAATTGTAAAAATGAAACTTTAAATAAAAAAGAAAAAGAAAATGCAACCTCTCCCCCTTTCAAAATTTGAATTTTTCTGTTACAAAACACGTAAAATAAGACTTTAAAATCCGTTGATCCTCTGTGAACTTCCGTAAATTTTCTTTGAGACCAATGAGCTGATGGAGTTTAGATTTCGCGCCAAAATTACAAATTGGTACAGCGCTACTGGCTACTCGGATATTAATTTTCTCTTCACCGCCAATTAGGCTGTGACGTTATAGTACAAATAATGAATGCCACCAAAGTTGGTAGCAAGACTAAGCCAGAGACCCAATACTATACCATCGATAGGGGCTTAGCTATAAGCAGCCAGCTGGAAAGTAGTAGCTTAAGAAAGTGAATGTGGAGATGGCTGGTTCAGGCGGTTAAAAAGAACTGAAATAATTGTAAAGGGCACATAGAGAAGAAATATTGTCATTGTAAATTCTATTACTTCTAAATACTTCCCAATGTCATTGGGGTAATAAAACACATATATTGTATTTAATCACTCGATACTTGCATTAAATTAATGATGTTATCTTAGAATCTCATTAATTTTAACCTACTTTTATGACTCGTAGTATGTATTTTATTTCCTAGTTCATATTTCCTATAAATCAGTGACAATAAAATTTAAATTTTCCATATTCTGATAAGTTATAAGATCAATATGTTATTTATTTGAAATCGGCCAACGCCTTGAATCTATACCTTGCAAAAAAAAAAAAATCTTTCAACTCTCAAACTCCGAAAATATTAGAAAGGAACATCCGAAGTGCCGATCATATATAACTGTGTTATATCATCCCATCAAAGTCGGGGCCTAATAAGCAAGGTGTGCTCTTACTGGGCATTCACTAAACATAAATCCATAAGCATCGTTAGTAGGGCCGCTTCCTGGTCAAGTTGATTACCAGTCCATCAGATCATGTTCACATCTCTAAACGATCATCTTTCAGATAGTTCAGCATGTATCATCGTGTACGATCATTTAGCTAATTGTAATTGTGGGAATTCATTGTATGAAGAAGTACCGCATAGCTGACTGCCTCCACGTTTAGGTTTCCTCACTTTAGGACATACCCTGAAGGAACGCTTATCATTCGGGACTCTTCCCCGAGATAAAAATAATAAAGCTTTTATTACGTTCACAAATCACAATATATATTTTTAATGATAATAATAAATTAATAATTCAGATAATAATTGCAATCTAAAAGAAAGATTCATGTAAGCTTGAACATAATAACTTCCAAAAAAATAAAAGTGTTAGTAGTTAACCTATAAATTAACCTTTACTCTGGTTCACCTTTTCAGGAAGAGGAGACAAGTTTGAACACTTTTTGAGAACTAAGCAAATGTAAACAAGTTAGAAATACATTATAGTAAATACATATATTCATACAATGTACTTATAGTCCATTGTCCCTTTAGTGCTCAAAGGTGGACTAAGACAAAATGGTGGCTCTATTTATTGTCAGGTGAGATTGGTTCGGTCAGATATCCAGCTAAATCAACGTTATAAACAGAGTTCCCAACAGGCTGAATAGTTTAACAAATGAAATAAAGCAATATAAAAAACGTTGGTAATGATATAATAGTTTCAAATAAATACCCCAATTCAGCATCAAATTTCTTTGAGAACGTTCTTAAAAAAAACTTTTAAAAAACGTTTTGTTTTACAAGTGATAAAAATAATATTTTGATACAAGGTAAATAGTTATAATCTCACTGAAATTTACTACTTTTTTTGCTAACTAAAAGTTTATTTTAAAATATGCACACTATAATGATAAGCTAGATTTCCAATATATCCCACATTTATACTTTATCGGACGTAAAAATCGATAATATACATTGTTTTAGAAATCCATCTTTCAGATATTTTAATTTTTATAATATATTATCCCCAGTGTTAACCGGGGGATGTTCAGCAAGTTTTCTCATTAATAACAAATTTGTGGTTTTTGATAGTACTATCGACAGTTTTACATCACTACAGTCTTGGTGAATTTTTTTTTATCTTTTGATGGGTGATAAAAAAAAAAGAAATAATAAAAAATAGTAAATTCTACATATGTTTTATTCAAACCCAACAGATATTTTGAATAAAAAAAAAATCTGGTACGTGCGCGCAACACACAACTTTCACTTACCAACTTACTTAGATTAGAAATTGACGTGTTTTGCTAATTATCATTTCCTAAAGTCACACATTTTTCTACATTCATATCTTATTTTTGTTAATCGTTAAAGCCGTTTTTGAGTAAATAAAAAAAAAACCCGTGAAAATGATACAAAATTTATTAAGTAAAGTCCCCCCTCCCGTAGATCAATTTTGATGAAATTTTTACAGTCATATCTCGGGCATATAAATACATCAAATACTAAGTTTGTCAAAATCGTTAAAACCGTTTTTGAGTAAATAAAAAAAACACGTGAAAATGATACAAAATTTATTAAGTAAAGTCCCCCCTCCCGTAGATCAATTTTGATGAAATTTTTACAGTCATATCTCGGGCATATAAATACATCAAATAGCAAGTTTGATCAAAATCGTTAAAACCGTTTTTGAGTAAATAAAAAAAACACGTGAAAATGATACAAAATTTATTAAGTAAAGTCCCCCCTCCGGTTAATCAATTTTGATGAACTTTTTACAGTCATATCTCGGGCATATAAATACATCAAATAGCAAGTTTGATCAAAATCGTTAAAACCGTTTTTGAGTAAATAAAAAAAACACGTGAAAATGATACAAAATTTATTAAGTAAAGTCCCCCTTCCGGTTAATCAATTTTGATGAAATTTTTACAGTCATATTTCGGGCATATAAATAGATCAAATACTCAGTTTAATCAAAATCGTTAGAGCCGTTTTTGAGAAAATCGAAAAAAACGTAAAAAGTTATTAAATAAAGTACCCCCTCCCGTTGAGCAATTTTGATGAAATTTTTGCTGTCACATCGCGGGCATATACCTACACTAAATACCCAATTTCAGGTTCCCACGGTTTATAGTTTTTGAGCTAGTCTGTTCACATACACACACACACACACACACACACACACACAGACCATTTCGCGGGACTTGGTCATTTCGACTCAGGGGGTCCCAAAACGTGTATTTCCGTTGAAAACCGGAAGTCGAAAATTTTCACGATCGCAATACTTCCACTTACTATATATTTCATATATAGGTAAGTGAAAGTAAAAATAAACTCATAAGTAATCAGAACAACTGCTATTAAGGGAAATCTGCATCTGATAATTCGCTTAACTCTGTTAAAGTTAGCAACTTTTTGTGAATATTTGGATTTTATTGGTTTTAAATGGATCTTTTTATTCAATATATGAAAGTTTTAGCGATTAAAGAAATTTTAATATGAAAATTCCATATTTTTTAAAAATATTAAAACATTATTGATAGTGTCTTCAATAAAAACATTGTTCCAGTAAAAGGTAAAGCCCAGAAATAAGAACACTGTATATAATTGAGTGTAATTTGGCATTACAAAATAAACAGAGGAAGGATACTTAGTGACGGATGGTTTAGGAAATTGAGCCATTGAATAATTGATTTAGTGTTTGAGTCTAGCAGAAAAGAGAACCTATAATTATCTTTAATCTTTATAGGCACTGTTTGATGACAATTTTTTTTTTTTTTTTTTTTACTGTCATGAGAATTTTAATGAAACGTATAAATTGTCTATTGACTGTTTATTTTCTCTATTACTACGTTATTGATATTTATTACGAATTTGTGAGAGTTTCCGATCTAATACAAAATTTCTACATAAATGGCAATAATTAGATCCTTATGAACTTGCGGAGATGAGCTTTGGGGCTCTAGGCTATGATGCAGTGCTCGGATCAGATTTGGATCATAGAATGTTAGAACGTTGACATGGCAAAGAAATCGAAATAGTGGAGGAAATGGAGAATTATTTGATAGGGAGATCACGGGAATGGGCACCCCCCCCCCCTTTACAAAACACTTGATCTCTCTTCGATTGAAGGGGTTCAAAAATACATTCTTGCACACAGAGAATTTCGCTCTAAGGCCGTCCCTGTAAGAAGGATAGCCTCTTCGCAAGTGTAGGGAGAATAGCAAAACTTATCATCATACAATTTACCAACTGATTAAATTCGTCGAAACTTGTTAATTGACGGATAGAGCCGACGACTTCTTACAGGAAAGATCAAAAACAATGTGGAAGTTGTTAACTTTCTCGTGACACTGAGAATTATTTCTATTAGATTTATTTAAAATTATTAGAATTTAATATAAATCTGAAAAAAAAAAAGAGTGAGAAGAAACATAAATACCAGTTCTCGCATAGCGCTTTCTGCACATTGGCGTATCCAGGGGGAGAGCTGTGAGGGCTGCAGCTCCCATTTAAAAAAAATTTCATTGAAAGATAGAATTTATCTTTAACTTTATTAAAAGTGAGGAAGTAAGGTAAAGACCAAATAATATGCAGAACAAGTAGAATTTTAGTTGAAGGAAAGGAATATAAACGTAAAAAAATTTATTGACGGATCCAGGGAAAAGACTATGGAGCTGCGTTTATAACCGCATGGATATGCCTACGAGAATGTTTCTGACGGCTCACTTAATGTGCCTCAGAAAACCGACTGGTAAGAACAACACTCAGGGGATAAAAGTAAGCACAGTGACGCAATAATGAACAATCATCCATTCATTTTTCTGCTTTTATGTTCTTCAGATGGTTGTATTTATATCCCTTGTTGCAGTATCACTACAGCTACAGGTGTGGCAAATCCATGTTTCCAACCGGTAAAATAGAGCTGTTAACAAACTTGTCAAATATGCGGTTGGTTTGAAATTGCTTCAAGTGCGATGGTGACTTACGCGCCTCACCGGGTCAGAACAGGCCGTGTAATGTGTGCCTTCCTCCGCCATTTATTCCATGGCAGTTCCAATCGGTTTTCCAAACCATTGCTTGGCCAACAGCCTCTCTACCCAAGGACTTCATGCATTTTCTCAAGTAGGATTGACAGGATATTCTCCACGTCCAATTCCTACCATTCACATCTCACTCATTACTTGGGAAACATTCTACATTGATATTACCTAAATGTAGAACGCTGATTATAAACACTTCTACATCTTGTCATAACGGTATGTATGTATCATCGTTATATCTCAATGATACATATTGGATCACCTCTCTATAGTAAAATAAAAGCAAAGTTTGGGCTCGGCTGGGAGTCGAACCCGGGTCTCCCGCGTGACATACGCGGTACGCTAACCACTTCGCCACCGAGCTCGCTTCCAAGCGGAGCCAATCTCTCCTCTTCACTAAGAGGGATCTTTTATCTTAAAAAATATAATATTTAAAATTAAAATAAGGAGGCTACCCACAAGAAATAATTAAATTAATATAAAATAAAGGAGAAATTTTCGATTTATATTATTTCGTGTAACAATGCAAATCGAAAATTCGTTCTTAATGAGAGTAACAACGTAGCGTTTGGGAAACTAGAAAGGGAGGCCAGGAGATTTGGTCTTGAAATTAATGAGGAGAAGACCAAAATTATGGTACATATTGAGGAAAAAGGAACCCTTGCGCCCCCAGACGTGTTACGCAATTGGAAACTACACTTTCCAATGTGTCACCAGTTTCAAGTATCTCGGTGCAAAGGTTAATGTAGCATTGAAGGAGGAAGAGGAGATACAGGCACGCATTGTCTCAGCTAATAAAGCTTTTTTCTCCATAGCTAACCTTATGAGAAGCCGACTGATTAGCCGCTCAACCAAGCTAAGGCTATATAAGACCCTTGTGAGACCAGTCGCTACATATGCAAGCGAGACATGGGTACTAAAGAAGTCAACAGCCAGTAGGATGGACACCTTTGAACGCAAAATATTGAGGCGTATTCTAGGACCTGTGAAAGAAGATTGAGTATACCGGCTTAGAAAAAATAGAGAAGTATATTCCCTCTACGGCGACATGAAGCTGTCAGACTATGTGAGAATACAACGCCTAAAGTGGTTGGGTCACCTCCATAGAATGGATGATAGCAGAACCGTCAAGGTGTTGTATCAGGGATACCCAGGAGGAGTGAGAGCTCGAGGGAGACCTCTAAGTAGATGGAGGGACAGTGTCTCAGAGGACCTCCGAAATTTTAAAGTTTCTCTAAGACTTGCTGCAGACCGACAGGAGTGGGCAAGGGCGATTGAGCAGGCAGGGGACCGCCTAATGCGTCTGTCGTGCCAATGAAGAAGAAGAAGAAGAAGAATGAGAGTAACATAATCGTCTCCTAAGATTTATTTTATTTTTTCGCTAATAATGTTGTAGTATGTGCTTATTGAGTATGAATAAAACCGTGTTACACGATTCGGCAGTCAGCGCTTGGACGTGTTGACAAGAATCGAAAAATCATGTTTAATTTTCTTCTAGTAGTTACATGTAGTTAAAATGTTCCGAGAGATCTCAATGGTTACTGTAGTATTTACATATACATTTAAGTGTAATATTTTTTTAAAAATCAATCATTGTAATATCTTACTTTTTTCATTAGAGTAGGAATTTTATTCCAATCTGGTGTAAGCTTTTTAAGTAATGGATTACACTATTTCGGATTTTGGATTAGTAAACATTTTATCTCACTAGATTTACACTTAACTTAAAATCAAAGTATCGCAAATATACCCCCAAAATACTTTATTTTATACAAATATTTAACGATCTTCTCCGGAAGTCTGCGGTTTGATTCTGATATTTTTTTTTTTTACTTTCACTTACCTTCATATGAAATATATAGTAAGGGAAAGTATTGCGATCGTGAAAAATTTCGTCTTTCTGTTTTCAAAGGCAATCCACGTTTTGTGGTCCCCTTAGTCCAAATAACCAAGTCCCGCGAATGGTCTGTGTGTGTGTGGGTGTATGTGTGTGAACAGACTAGCTCAGAAACCATAAACCGTGCGAACCTGAAATTGGGTATTTAGTGTATGTATATGCCCGCGATGTAACAGCAAAAATTTCATCAAAATTGGTCAAAGGGTGGGGGTACTTTATTTAGTAACTTTTTACGTTTTTTTCGATTTTCTCAAAAACGGTTTTAAGGATTTTGATTAAACTAAGTATTTGATGTATTAATATGCCCGAGATATGACTGTAAAAATTTCATCAAAATTGACTTTACTTCATGAATTTTGTATCATTTTCACGTGTTTTTTTTTTGTTTTATTTACTCATAAACGGCTTTAACGATTGTGATCAAACTGGGTATTTGATGTATGTATATGCCAGAGATGTGACAGCCAACATTTCATCAAAATTGGTCAAACGGAGGGGGCACTTTATTTCATAACTTTTTTTCCAATTTATACCTTTCGTTCGATTATCTCAAAAACGGCTATAATAATTTTGATCAAATTCACCATGTTTAATGAAAATAAGGTGTTCTTTAATATTATGGTGAGCTTTATCGTTATTAAAATGTTCTGAGGGGGCTTCAATGGGGAAGGGGCCTTTTTTGTTTTCCTGTAAAGTATCCTTGTTTTTGTTTTATATGGAAAAATTAACTGTCTCACATTACGCCTAAAAATATGAAATGGCTAAATATGAAATTGAAAAAAATCAAGTAAACATATAGAGGAGAAAAAAAGAAAAATATTCCGTCAACTCATAAAATACGTTGAGCACACGCATGCGGCGGAGTACGCCTTTAATGACAGACCATTGTTCATAATTAAAGCCGTTCTGTTCATTTAATGGAAATTATTTTTTTCATGGTAAATGAAGTTTTCAACAACTACATAGAGAATTATAAAATCAGACGACTTGGAGTATTATGCTTGCATTGCCGAATTACCTCAAGTAAAAACTTGTATTTAATTATAAAAAAAATAGTGTTAATATAAAAAATAATTGTTTATAAAGCAAATAAAAACAAAAATGAGAAATGAATGTGGAAAAATTTGTCTTTGAGAAGTGGCAATTGACAAAACACATCAATTTCTAATTTAAGTAAGTTGGTAAGTGAAAGTTGTGTGTTGCGCGCACGCACCAGATTTTTTATTTATTGAAATGAGATATTTTAATTCTTGCTTGAAAACATACCCGCATATATATTGATTTGATAAGGCCTTCTAATGAAATAAACATTTACATGGAAGTCATAGAAGTTATTAGTTTTAACTTCAATTAATTGGGCATAAGTGTCTGAAATAGGTCGAAATTTTTAAGATAATTTTTATTAACGAATAAATAAGTGAAACAGTGTTATATAGGCACAGTTATTTTTTATATTTAGTTTGTGTTTGGAAGAAGAGTTTGGTATGATCTAAACATTTTTCCTCACCTTGTGTCGCATGGGTGTTATTTTAGAGGTGTAACTAACTTATTCCAACCAAAGTGGGAAGATCGAGATTTATTCTGTGGGTCCCTCTCGAAATAAATGGCGGATTCGAACCAACGCATTTCGGCTCGAGAATTCTAATGCGGGTTGCGCTCGAACGCGCTGGTCTATCCCAGCCCCTGTCAGCTTAAAAAAAAGCTGTTGTTTCTCTATTTTCATTAAAATCTAATATATTCTTCCAAAACCTTGATATTACAAGTTCTAACTTTATCTCTGTCAAATATTAATCCCAATCCCCATATGCCAAATATTTATCAGATTGCATTTCCTGGAACAATAACATTACATTGTCGAAAGGTTTTTGTTGCAAAGCCACTAACAATCGAATTGTGCGATATAATACTATTTTGATTTTTATAATTAAAATATAACCTTGTAACCTTATATCGCATAACGTATTTATAATGACAGAAGTACATTTTAGAAAAAAACATTCCATCCTCCTTAATGGTATTCCGTTTTCTTGTTTAGTTTTGGGTAAGACAAAATATATACTTATTCGTAAATTTAATTTTTATTCAAGTTAACTGTATTAGGGAGCAGTCCCCCTCCCCTTCAGCCCCTTAGAGGGACGGCCTTAGTGCGCTAATTTGTATAGAATAGCTTACTCTTCAATTGTATTATTGCTATTGTTTTTATTAAATTATTAAAATACCAAAATTTTTATCGATAATAATCGGATAAGATTTTACTTAATAGAATTTAACAAAGCTATTCTCTATTTAAAAAGATTTTTTTGGTTGATTTTTTTTCTTTACACAAAATAATATAACACCAAAATAGAGCACAATAATTTTAATCACATAACGTTCAGGTTTACAGTGGGTGCCCAGCAGGGGTGAATGAAAAGTAGGACACAACTTAATTTCGTTTATAATTTGGTGTTTACACACCCCATTGATGGTGTTTACTGTCTCATTTTACGCGAACTGTGAAATAGACGCTTGTTGTGAAATGCCGATATGGCTCCTCAACCAGTTCATAGCTCAAAATTAGTTGTTAGTTATGAAGTAATTAAATTACGGTTGCGGCTAACGATCTGTACTATTATGGCTCAGGCATTCATAGACTTACTGTCAATAAAAGCAAATGTCATTTTTTGAAGTCAATATAGTGTCCTAAGTGCCTTCCAATATTAAGACACTGACATTTTGATGTCGGTTGTTGTACGTGGAAAAAGTATGTTACGATTTCTAATATCTTATCAATAAATAAGATTTATGGTGTGAGGTGGTCACCTGTGGTGTAAAGGTTGGCAAGCACAATAGCAACCTACACTTCTTAACGTCGCGAGTTCACGTCCCGCGGTGGCCCTAGTATTTTTTAAAGGGAGTAAAGAATTCTTGGTTATGCTGTCCTTCGGATGGGACGCAAAATGGAGGTCCCGAGCCTGTGCGATGTCAGGTACTCATTATAGATTCCTATCCTAATTAAACCTTGATAGGCAAAATTTTGGAATCCCATTGTATCATTATTAAAATTAATTATGTAAAACTAATTTAGAATCATACCCAATATCATACCATTCCACCAAATATCAAACATCATGAATAATGATAATTACGGAGGATATTTGATTGTTTTTGAGGGGAAAAAGTGGCCGAATACAATTGGTATAGAGTTACATCTTAATAATAATCTTTCGATATCAATTTTTTTAATGTAATATATTTATTATAATGTAATGTTTTTAAATTTTTACTTATGTTTTTTATTTTGTTTTTAAGGTTATGAGTTCGATTCGTGGTAACTTATTTCTATACTTTGTGAAGTAATGTAATGTAATCATGCTTTTGTATCTTAATTTAGTCTTAAGTCCTCTACAAATAAGGATCTAAAGCTCTTGAGTTATATCTTGCTATAAAATTAAATGAATTAATTTCATTTGGTACTTGAAATATGGATGAAAAAAATGACACCTCAGTTTGACCAAAATGTAGATTAGATTGTGTCAGAACTTAAGTGACGATATATCCCTAAAAGATCGATTGCGTTCAAAATGCTATGGTATGTACCAAATAAATTGTTTTTTGGTTTTGTTTTTTACATAATATTCACTCGTCTTAATGGATAACTCACGGGTACATTTCTCGAAACTTAGGCATTGCCCACAATAATTTTATATATAAAGTACAAGAAATAAGTGTTTCACGTAATTTTAATCATTTTCTTTTCTTTAAATATATTTTTTAACTACACAAAGCCAAGACAGTCCCTTTTCTGATACGTAGAAGCTTACAAAATGATTAAACCTATTTTTTTAAAGATACCATAGATATAAACTCATTTAGCCTATTGCTTCTAAAAATTAAAACAATTATATAAATAAGTTACACGCAATAATTTAAATTTAGTTAAAAAAAAAAAATAACGATCGATCGCCATTGTTCATGATAAAATACGTAACTAGATAGGGGCGAATTGCAGCTTCCCTCTTAAAAGCCAAATAAATAACACGTTATTAGTATAAAAACTTTAGTATTTTATCAAGCAAATAATTGTAATTACTAATTAAAGCCATTAATTTTGGTTTCATTCGCCTTTTCTATCCGAAACTTTTACGACCTTAACGGCCATGGCTTACCCTATCGGACCATTGTTTATTCCCGTCCCCTTATTTTTGATACCGGGTATGTTTTTCTAACATATTTTGTATTTTTTTCTATTTAAAACCTTTTATTTAATCACAAAGCTTCAATTCACCAAGCTGAGTGAGGTTTCAATTAGCAGCTTGATGATTTTTTTTCTTTGTGTCTTATCATGATTCACTTAGGTTAATAATATGCCAGACTTGATAAAAAAATATACGGTGAAAATTACTACCATTGCTGATTTCTTCTAATTATTTATTTATTTATTTTTTATAAAAAAACTTAGCTTGTTGTTAATGACACACGGAGGCTAAAGCGACTAGATTTTTTTTCCCTAAACTTTAAACTCTCAACTCTTAGCTGCTTCTCCCTAAGCTTCATACTTTAATTCTAAGTAGGAGACGACATGACTCACCACATAGTCGTAGGTGGGCTCGCTCTTCTTGAAGCCAGCTGGCTCGGGTACGAGGATCTCGTCCACGGCTCCGGACACAGGTCCTGTGAAACTGCTGTAGTAACTGCCCTGCCCCGCCGCCAGGGTCGCCAGGCCACACAGCACCAACACCTGAAGGAAAACAGTCGTCAGTCCCCCCTGCCTCATAGATCTCTTAAATATTTCCACGATCATTGAATACAACTTCACCTTCATCATCGACTCCATTTCTTTGCTGCAGTTACTCCTTCGACAGTTCGGCTGGGATTGAGCTCTGCGGGACCTAGAGGATTGTTTTTATAGGTTTCCCGATGAAGTAACAGAGTTGAGCGAGGCATAACGGATGCCAGTTTCTTGGGCGACTGCTTCCCATTCCCTCTGTTATGGTTAAAGCCGGCAAATCCGAACCGTAAACTGAATATGTAACAGCGTTGGTGCGGTGTTGGTGTCATTTCACTGATTGAATCATTGGCGAACGGCCTTCCTCAGTTCTCGGTCGCCCGTTCCGTTGGATGGTGACCTCAGCTATTGAGGGCAATTGGTCAGGCATCTTAGGGTCGATCGGCTTACTTCTTTTACTACTCTTCAGGAGCCTCTAAGTGCCGATAATAGGTGTCACGTCGGAAAGTGCATTCGAATCCTCGTGTTCTTTTTTCTTTTAATTTGGCTAAAATATTTTCAGCTGAAATACATATATATTTTTTCTTATAAGATTACCACACTTTAACACGGTGGCTGCTCTAATCGTTCTTAATAGTATTCCTCGGGAGGTCAGATAAGAGTTATATCGTAGTCTTATTTTACGAATTATGTATTTTACAGCTACGAAAAAAATGTATGCTTCTTGATGTTTATTAGGAGTATATTTATAAGCATATAGTATGATAGAATTAATTTAATAATTTATTTTTGTATACCGAACCATTGAAAAATCTCGTCTAAATTAGATTATTTAAAATAACTTTGTTTTTTTATTAATTTTGATTATCAAACCCTATAATTATGAAAGAGGTCTAATTAAAAAACTGGTGTTTATTAGTAATTCCATTGCTAATATAAACACGCGTTGAAATTACAAGCACTACTCAGGGTACGTTTTTCAGAATATCTTACATTAAAATTATTTATTGATAGTCTATACTTTAATGGAAGACTTTTTTAAAATTCCTTTTGGTCTATAATAAAATTATTTAGTTTAAAGTTTTATGGAGTGAAATAACTGATGAACTATTTTTTCCTTTCTTTTTTTTTTTAACACACCGCTTTCTTAGCTTATTTATTATTTTTAATAATTTTAATTGAAGATAACAGATTGGCCATGGCTGGGATTCGAACCCGGGTTTTCATTATTAACTCTACGCTGTATATTAGTAAATTAGGGTTTACTAGCAATATGGGAAACCCGGGTTCGAATTACAGCCATAGGCAGTCTTTTCTCTTGAGATAATTATTTACAAAATAACTCTAGTTACACAAGAACTATATTTTTGAAAAGTGGTGGATAATATTATTTTCTTGCTTATTAAGGGCAGAAGATATAGTTGCCTAAACGTTTCCGGTTTAATGCCTGGAATGGCTGTCAAATTTCCTCTTCACAGAAATTCATTGCTCTATGTCTACGAGGTTAACTGATGAGTGGCTTACGCCAACTGAATCAAATGGATCTCTTCTAATGTATGTCTGACATTCGCCCATAAAGAAGATTGAGATAACTGGACCATTATATATATTTTGTTTCGTGTATAAATTTATCTTGATTGTCGAAGAATCAGCCCACGGCAATAGCTTAAAAAACCGTTAAGAACAAACTGATTAATCTACTATTTATTACCGATAGCTTGCAGACGCTCCCAGGTACGTAACTAACCAAACTCTACAGACTTACAACAACCGACTATCCAGCAACACATACGAACGCTTTACTCACATTTTTTTGTTAAATTGGAAGGACATAACAATAGATCAATTCACGACATGGCCACGGTTGATTTTCCCGTTAGAAGGTGGCTAAAAAGAAGCTGGATGAGGGACCTCCTCTCCTGAATTAGTATCAAACCCGGAAAGAGGTGCTGCTGGGCACTTTCGTTCCTTATGCCATAATTGACTTACATATTGTTGCGTAGCTGCAGCTATCGAATTCGCTGATTGTCGCGGGCCGCTGACAGGTGCGGATCAATGTTTGAAGACAAGGATATCGAAGACGGAGGTTATCATGACTCCTCTTGCAAATATGTAAATATGAACCGACAAAAGTTCCTTGAGTAAAAAAAAAAAAATAAAAAAAATAAAAAATAAAAAGGTTGAATCATTTTGCTTACGTGCGAAAATAAGCATAGTAAACTTATTTACATAATGGAGAACTATAGCCAATTTTGAATTTTATTATACATAAGGCAATTGATCCTAAAATAAATTTTAATAAGAAAATTATTACCATAAGTTTCTTATTAAAATTTATTAAATTAATTTTTTATCATCAATATTGAAACTTTATATACTCGTAGTTATAAAAATGAGCATTTCTTATTAAGACGGTGTGCGAAACAGCTTTCAAATTATTTTCTTATGACTGCACTCACTCTTTTTTCGGTTCACCTTCACACAAAAAAAATCGATATTTTGTTCCAAATTTTAATACTAATCCTAATTTTGTCAAATAAGTGTAATAAAACTGCATTTCAGTTGGGAGCCGCAGATGCCCACTGTTCAAGGTGTTATCGATTCATAAGACCGAAAAAATATACTCATTACAAATGGGGCTGTTATAAAAATCCAGTTCCATAATGTGTTTGGTTCATTGTGTAATGCAGTAAAAACAATTTCCAAACACAAAGTAAATTTTAAAAAAATATAAATCAGAGCAGTACCTACATTTATTTTTAAATAGTCTTCTTTAATTAGGGCCTAATTTCAACCACTGCTTAAAATTATTGATATTGATCAATTAATTGAAGTTAAAACTAATATTTTCTAATGACTTGAGTGTAAAAATTAATCTGATTGCTATTTATGGATATGTGTTGGTTTTTAAGTAAGAAATAAATATCTCATTTCACATGAAATAAGAAAGGTAAAAACCAAACCCAGCAAACTTCCGCTGGTGATCGTTACAGGTTTTGAATCTAATTTAGTTAATTTGCTGGTACTGAAAAAAATGAAAAGGGTTGTTCAGCGTCAATTTTAAAGTTGATTGTGTATCGACTGAGCAAAAATTTGTTCATACCATAGCAGTTTCCAAAATAGCGTAAACTTTCACTTAAAATAAATTTCACCTGACACCTCGTCTTTACAGAAAGAATACTAAATGAAAATATCAGACAAACCAATGTTTTACATCTCGTATTTACCTCTGATTTAAACTCCTTATTCAACTAATACGGGTAGAGATGTCAAAAATTCTGATTTTTTTTCCCATTCTTTAAAAGCGATTGTCTAAATAAAATAAGTAAACAATACAATTGATCGCCATTGACAACTCTTCTTGTCATTTAAATCTTAGCGGTAATATAAGGCATTATTGGCAAATGATAATTTTGTTTTTTAATCGCGGTGTTAAAATACTATAAAAAACTTATAGTAGGTATGCGTCATACTTTAAAATTCAAAACTTAAAAGTAATTTCAAATGTATAATGGTACGAATTTATCGCCTTGTTTCCACTGAACACTTTTAGATAGGTGTTTTTGCAAGTCTGGAACTTTCCACGCTGAGATTGGTTTTGTTAAGAAAAGATGAGAATCGCGAACACACAATACTGCTTTGATCTGGCTACGTTACATTGAAGTTATTGTTATTTTAAAAACTTCTTATTAGATAATAGCAAAAACTGGTCAGTTAGAATGCAAAACAGAGCATTAAAAGTAGACGCATGTTATAAGTGCCCTTATTACTATCACAAGTACCAAAATTTTTAGAAATAGAACATATTCTGTCATTAATTTTTTATTTATGTTCTTTGTTTGTTTTGGTGTTGTATTTATAATTGACTTCAGACATTTATTTGGACCATTAACTTTTTACTTTAATGGTATAATTTCTTGAATACCTCTATTTAAATCATTATAAATTTGGATTGCTACTCTATGTTCGTGCTTATTTGGAGTCTAATAGATAACGGTCCAACTTTTAATTCATTTAAATTAATCACAGAAAATAAATTATAAACTGAATAAAATTTGAAATCACGAGAATTTTTTTTCAATAAATAAAAAACTTCATCTAATTAGATAGGGCATTGTTTTGTTGAATCACGGAATGAAACACTAAAATAATCAACCAAAATATCAAAAGAAGACTTTTATAGGCGTACCTATAAATATTATTAAGAAGCTAATTTTATAATTTATAAAAACGCTTATGATTACGAGAATTAAAGCCACAGGGACAGAGTTGGGCAAATTGTAATCAGAATAATGATTCATAAATATGAATAATTGGTAATCATAAAACAAATGAAAAATGAATAACCATTATTCATAATCATTACGGAGTATTTTTAATGATTATTGAGTGTTTATGGTATTCATTTGAAATGAATAATGAATAACTGGTATTTAGTTATTTATTATTCATTTCAAATGAATGCCATAAGCACTCAATAATCATTAAAAATACTCCGTACTGATTATGAATAATGGTTATTCATTTTTCATTTGTTTTATGATTACCAATTATTCATATTCATGAATCGTTATTCTGATTACAATTTGCCCAACTCTGCACAGGGAGGCAGGTTCATTTAGGCACGTCTTGTAAAGAGGTTGACATTGAGCATCACATAATGGATCAAGAACCATCTTGGATACGATTTTATTAGACTTATGCCATCAATTTTATATACACACACACACACATATATATATATATATATATATATATATATATATATATATATATATATATATATATATGTATATATAAAATTTGGTGTTTTTATATTATTTTGCAAAGTTTATATTATTTTGAATTAAGGATTCAGTAAGAATGTAATTACCTGTATTAAAATATGTAAATAAAAGTTATAGATTGATTTTGAGATTTCATAGGAATATTCCATCAAGATAAAAATAATGTATACTGAAGAAAAAACTGAAATAAATGATATCAATGGGAGAGAGTTTTGTGAAAGATATCTTCCATCGGCATATTTACGGTCCGACTGCAATAATGTCTTTATTGGACAGAGGGGAAAAGTGTAGTAAATTCTATGCACTACGAAGCTAACTGCTGTTTAAAATAAATCTTTGATTTTATTATTTCTTTAATTTATTTTATATGTTAATTGATCATACACAAGGTTTTATTTAAATCTTAATCAGAAAAAGTGATTGAGATTTAAATCATTATTGTCAGAATAATCGATGGATTACTCAAATAATGATGTTTATAAATATATTCGATGTTTAATTATAATTAGCATAGCCTTACACTTTTTATATGTTTTTAGTATAAAAGGTACAAAAAAAGAAAAACTGTGACTACAGTTACTTTAGTCGTGCTTTTATTAATTATTTTTAAATATGATTTTTTTTTTTTTAATTTTAAAACACAATTGTTATCGATTTGGACTGGCATGGTGAAGTATCAATAGGCTAAATGATTTATCTTATTTTCATAAGTGGGGTTATGCAAATTGTTACGTTGTTGATTCAATAAAAAATGTTATTATTAATAACAAGTTAACTAATAACAATAACATAAATGTTATTATCATTAGTATCATTTCTCGATTTCTATTATTATTATCGATTGCGCAACAACCCACCTAGTGAGTCAAGGCCTCCTTAAGAAGACTATACTGCGCAGCCGCAATCCAATTCCGAGCACCTAGAAGATGTCTTGAATCCTTTGCCACTCCATCTGTCCACCGAAGTTTCGGTCTTCCGACACCTCTCGACCCATAGATTTTGTCGGACATCATTCATTGTCCGATGTCTTCAGACATCTCGATTTCTATAGGGTGTATAAAATATTACCTACAACTAACTATTAAGATAGATAGATCATTATCAAATCTATGTTGAACTGACTAATGGAAGAAGATTTAAGTAGTAAAAAAAGTAATTTTATGGACAAATAAAAAGTCTTAAAAGGAAGTGATCGCTAAGGATACTTTAAGATTTTAACTTGTATCCCTAAAGAGGAGTAACTTAATTTTAAAAACAAGGAATCGATGGACGCGTAATTTCAATATATGTAAGGTAAGTCATGGGATGGGACCTAAACATAAACACAGCATGTGTGGGTTTTTCAGCATAAGAAGGGAACCCTTCTGGATATGCGGAGATTTTAAAATAGCATTGACCCCTGTTCTTTCAGACGAATATTATATATCACCAACTTTTGACGATTTGGTTTTAAAACATGCAGAGGCAAATCGATTTACGGTTTTGACATGAAGGATGATTATCTTCCGATGTAGGTTGAGGAAGAATATAACGATTACTTTTTTATCACCGCACATTTGTGTTAATTTAGGTATCGGAGGTTATGCTTTGGACTGAAAACAGCACATGCAAATATTGAAGCATACATGGAGGCGCTGATAGAGGGGATGCCTGATGGTGCGGTCCTGTTTGAAAACATCATATCCGGCGGAATTTGTGTTTCACAAACTCTTCGGTATCGCATGGAGCCATACTTCAAATTAGCTTTTCGATAAAGGAGTTGAAAGTGGAAATACTGCAAGGAAGGCCAAATCTCGTTAGCTTGAGGCGGAGATTTGGTACATAAGTCCTGCTTTCCAGTTTCTTGCAGACAAGGCATCCACAGCCACTCCACCGCAAAAGTTTTGTAAAGTAGCTCTTCTGTCTAGCACCCTTTGGAAGCTAGGATTCTTCAATTTTATTCCTCCTTCATACTAGTTCGCATGGTTCACCTGCCCAAATAAATGTGAATTCTCCCATCGCTATATGAGCATCCAGCTGATACTTGTAGACCTTCTATCGTATATTTGTTCTTTGTCTCGCTTACAGTCCGATCTACTCTCAACTTTGCTGCCCCTAGTAAGTCTAGATAGATAGTCTAGATAGATAGATGCCTCCTTCATGGACATGCTCCTATGCTCACATGCCTCCTATTGCTTCCTATTGTCAAGTGGAAAACCATAGCTGAAAAGCTAAGCAGGCCATTGAACCTAGTTGACCCTGAGAGAGAGGAGGAACTCCTAGAAGAGGCTGGCCCAGGCGAGTAGAAGTGGCAGTCTACGGCTGGCGTAGTCTGAGTCTGAGACAGTCAGACAGGCTGAGAATCTGGGATACAGTCAGGCAGTCGGGGTGTCCGGGAGTGGCAGACACAGTCAGGCAACCTGAGAGGGAGTCTGAGTCTGAGATGGAGAGAGTCTAAGTCTGGGAGAGACATGCAGTCCGGGACAGACAGGTTGAGACTGGGGCAGGCACCGACAGGCCAGGAGAGGAATTCGAGTCGGATAGTAGCCCCAAGTATCGAGTATATGAGTGGCCCAAGTATTTATGAGTTATGAGACCCCCTTTTTGGTAGTTGGGACCTGTAGATGGTTTATTGTAAATAATAAATGGTGTAAATAGTCTCTAGTTTGATTGATTAACGTACAACCCTTGCCCAAAGATCCCTGTGTCAGATTGAACCATTAGATTTAAGGATAGGGGTGACACTATTATGCCTAGACCATCTGTATAACTTGAGATTCAAGAAAATATATTAAATATAGTACCCCAAGCTGTACGCCTGAGCTTCTTACTTCAATACGACAAGACGATATTAAACAGAAGGCAGACAAGGCTGTTTCCCTGTTTTAGGCCTTTGTATTGTATCCATAATTTTTTCTACTTTGCGAATGGGGGTGCAGATGTCCAAACTTCGCCCTTTCCGAGCTACTAATTTTAAACAAAATCTAAAAAAAATATTTATTATTTTTTTGTGTTATTTATTTTATTCTAAACAATAGAAACGGTTATTATCATTAAAGCCTATTTGTTTTAAAAAATTTAATTATTAAATCAAACAAAACATTTTCTCCGGATAAATCCAAATAAAAAAGAGATTATTATCTTGAATATTTCGATTTCACGGCAACTACTACGTGATTTCAAGTTTATCAAAGCACTCTACTTTCTAAACTTACTAATATCGATAAAATATAGCATGAATATCCTCAACTGTCTTTGAACAGGAAGCAACTTGATGGATAACCATAACAGCTCCTGTTACAGTTGAAACTATTTTCATAGAACAACTTAAAAAGAAACTGCAGAATTGCATGCTGATCAAGTATGGCGAAAGTGGCTCATCTCTTCTCACTCCTCAATATTATAAACTTTTACTTAACCGAGGGGCGGGTCCAAACGAAATTTGGGGGATCATGACCCCTCTCTCTCATAATCACGTGACTGACAGCACCGTTTTTTAACGAGATTACCTTGTTAAGAAGGACTGCGATCTGAATCACCTAAAACGTTATGCTTATGGCACAGTAACTACCTAATTGCAATATTCGTTTAAAAATACAAAAAAGCCAAAATATTTGGTGATGGGTCTTGACCCTTATCCCCCCCCCCCCTGGATCCGCCCATGACTTAACCAACATTATCACTAAATAAGCAGATATTTCTGTCTGAAACGAATATATATTAAAAATATATCAAGGAATTTCTTTTGGAAAAAAAAGTGAAAGTACAGGTGGTTATTTTGCCTCACCTATTAAAATATTTATAAATCATGCATACACCCTGAAAGTAAAAAACAGTATGTCACGTTTTTTAAATCTTGGACCTATTATAATTTTTCTTTTCGTTATTTAGAGAGACAGCTAAACAAACGTTTTTCATATTGTTGTTGATGTTAATAAGTAATTAGAAGTATTTATCATGGTATTTAAATCCATAGCGTTAAATTTAATTCAATAAAAAAATGGACATGGTGCTCCTTACGGGGTATAGGCATATAGCAAGGGCCAAAAGATGGTGGGGATTTTCTCTTAATTTCCTGAGCCAACTGTGACTAGCTTTGGCAAACAAATTGTTTAATTTACCATAGATCGATTTATCATGCGAGTAGAATCTGCCGTTTGAGAGTGAGCACGGAACTAATCAGATTTTGTCAGCTGAATGATTACATTAGTTCTTAGTACTTAGTTGTTACCAGTAGCGGATCCAGAAATTTTCCGAGGGGGGCGCACTTTTTATTTTTTAAATTTTATGTGTCGTGAAGGACCTATTTTAATATATTAGTGCATATTTACGTTGTGAATTTCCATTCAATATTAATATGCAATCTATTTTTCTTTTAATGAGTTAAAAAAATCACCAAGAGTAGCCCTTTTATAAAGAAATAGTAATAGTGAATTGGTGTCCTCACCTCTAAGGGGGGGGGCGCCCCTCCCCTGGATCGGCCACTGGTTGTTACTTATGGAGTATCGTAACAAGGACTTTTTTTTTTTAGTATATAATGGCATATATATAAAACTAAATAATCCAATTGAATTTATAAGTTATTTTAAGTTATAATCTGTTTAATAACTAGTACTGTTTATTTAGTATTAAGGATTCATTGGCGGATCCAGCCGGTTCTGAAGGGGGGACTGCATTCCCATAGGCGGGCCGAAGTCCCTAAGGGGACTGCAGCCCGTTATCCCTTCCCCTGAATAAAAATTTGGCGATCAGCATTTTTACCTTTAAGATCCTTCCCCACAACTGAAATTCTACTTCTTCTGTATATTATTTGTTTTTTACCTTTTATTTTCTGTTCGGTACCCATACGGTACGGTGGTATACGGGGGGGTTTACCTATTACTTATAATTATTCTATAACTTATAATTACTCTACAGGTTTAACCAACCTATCCTAACCATGGTGGGTAGGTGGGGCCTCCACGAAATAAAAGAAACCCTGGATTTGGACCGCCACCGTTCGGCTCGATTCTAAAGCAGGTCGCGCTCCGACACGCTCGGCTATCTTGGCCCAAGCTTACTTTTAGTAAAGTTAATTTCGATAATTAAATGACAAAAGAATTTTCAAAGGGGGGCTGCAGCCCCCCCCCCCCTGGATCCGCCAATGCATTATTATTCAATCCGTAAATTAAATAAATTGGTATTGAGAAGAAGTTGTTTCGGAATGGCATTTAAATAGAAGTAATTAAAATTAGAAATTACCATTCTTTTCGGTAATATTGGTAAGATCTGTCGTAAATCCGATATTAGTTATTAGTATGCGAAAGTCCGCTTGTTCTTAAAGGTTTCTACATGTTCACGTATCACAAATGAATGCTTAGCCGTTATGAATAAAGAACAACTATTTGGATCGAAACTTGATAATTTAATTACTTCCTCTTTGTTAAATCGATTTTTGGTGTAGTTTCTAGAACGAACGACTCACTGTAAGGTAGATATTGATCTGTATTTATACTTTTTCCATGGTTAAAGGCATCGTTTATCATTAACAACAAATAGAACAAGGAAGAAAGAGAAGAGAGTATTTTTATAAAGGCTATTACGTAAAAATGATTTCGAACAAGGAAACAGTAGAAAGTTGGGGATGTTCGAAGTTGGTTTTGAAGGTTGGCCGA
Organism: Aelia acuminata; assembly: GCA_911387785.2. NCBI lineage: Eukaryota > Metazoa > Arthropoda > Insecta > Hemiptera > Pentatomidae > Aelia > Aelia acuminata. The sequence continues at coordinate 182,243,507 of OU426978.1, read as the reverse complement.
CAACGTTGGACATAGAAATCCCCGAGAGAAAGTAAAACGCTAACAAATCTCGACGTTCATCAGGATATGCCGTGTAGCAGGTGCTGCTTTTGCAGTTGGCCATTCTGATATAAATATTAAGCCAAGAAGAAGAAAGGTAATAAATTTTGTCGTTGGAGTGGATTGAGAATAGAAATGAAGTGGTTCGCGAAAGGAAAGTTAATCTTTACTACTTCAGTTAGTCTTTATTTATGATATTCATAAATAAATTATCGGAATGCATCATAAAGCACTTCATCGGAATGAAGAAGAAATTAAAGTGGGGGGGGGATATTGATGTAATAGCTATTAACTCATAATATAAATGATCATGTAAAATAGCTTATAAAAGAATCATTTTACCACGTATTGAATAGACTAAATAACTATTTACATAGTTTTAGAGTTCAATTAATGATTATCCATTTATTTATATCGCGCCTCTTCAGATTTATTGATGCATTAGATTTTTTTTTCTTTTTGCCAGTATTTCAGCGGCCTTAGATTCTGAAACCTTTGCTAATGAGGCTTCCTCCTGCGATGGGGAGCACTCTTTGCCCCAGCCCATCCGGGGCTATCCTTCCCCAATTAGCTCTTCGATGTCTTACTTTATTCTGCCTACCTCATCTGGATTTACCTCCCTCCACTTACCCTCTTGTCAATTAATTGACGTTATTTATCAAAATTTATTATACTATTTTTGCCTATGCGCATTTCGATGTAATCAATTAAAACCGGGTAAGTTCCCCGAACAATTATAGTTGAACATTGGTTTTAATTTATTTTCCCTGATCGCGGGTAGTTCGACGCTTAGACGCGGCGGTGTCCATTATCTCATCCATTCGACGGCCCCGACTATTACCTAATATATACTGAAACTGAATTTTCAAAAAATTGTCTGTTTTCCTCAATGACCATTTTAATGTCAGAAATTATCCTGATTCTTTATTATATAATAGAATATCGATTTAATAAAGAATAAGGATAATTTCTGACATTAAAGTACGGGTGAAATGGTCTGTGTGTGTGTGTGTGTGTGTGTGTGTGTGTGTCAAAAACTATAAACCGTACGAACCAGAAATTGGGTATTTGGTATATGTATATGCACGCGATATGACAGTCAAAATTAATCAATTAGAGGGGGCACTTTACTTAATAAATTTTGTCTCATTTTGACGTGTGTTTTTTATTTACTCATAAACGACTTTAACGATTTTGATCAAACTGGGTGTTTGATATACGTATATGCCCGCGAAGCAACAGCCAAAATTTCATCAAAATTGGTCAAACGGAGGGGGCACTTTATTTAGTAAATTTTGTCTCATTTTCAGGTGTTTTTTTATTTACTCAAAAAGGGCTGTAACGATTTTGTCCAAACTGGGTATTTGATGTATGTATATGCCAAAGACGTGACAGCCAATTTTTCATATCCCGTATTATTCACACCCGTGATGTAAATAACAACTTTTATTTAACAATAAAAAAAAAAAATTTTACTTTAGAGAGTAAATACGTGATGCTCAAATTATTGAAAGCATTTAAGGTGTGAAAAAATATGGTATAAGATAATCGATAATTAATTATATTTTAGTTTAGAAACTTTAGTTCCATAATAAATTTCTGAAGGCAATATAAAGTGATTTTAGAGGAACACCAATCGTTCTCGATTTCCAGAAACGCATAAGAGACGAACTTTGCTACGAGACGTTAATACATGTCCTATCGATTCATATTTTTGCTATATTTAAAGAAAGCAAATCGCAAAAAAAACCAATCAGTAAAAAAGAACTCGACTGTTGATAAAATTTACAACAAAAAAAATGAAATAAGCATTAATGAATCCAAAAGTACTGAGGATTTTCAAGTTTTGCATTACAGATAGATTATAACTTATGGAGATATACAAATGTGGAAAACTGTGGCGTTTACATGTTATCTAAACCCTTCGATTTCTAATCTATGTAAGTTCGTAAGTGAAAGTTGTGTGTTGCGCGCATCGCACCAGATTTTTTTTATATAACAATTATCAATTCACCAGACCGCAGGAGGAACACCATAATAAAATGTGCTGGTGGGATAGCCACAGACCAACCCCGTCCAAGCCTTTGTTATCATTGAGGCACTGTTCCAGAACCTTACGGAACCGTGTGGTATGATAAATTTCGCCGTAATAACATTATAAAGCAGTTATAAGATATTAAGTTCTTGAGACTGTATTTTTCAACAGGTTATCAGAAGGGGACCAAATTAGTCTCAACAATAAAGTTTTTTATTTAAAAGACGTTTCGGCTCTTTTGAGCCATCTTCAGTTCAGCAAAACAGGTAGACAAAATTATTTGAAGTCACACAGGGCAGATACAACTCTCAACCAATGTTCCCTAACCACAAGACACCCAAAACACTCCTGAGTGTGTTCTAATACCACTTGTACTCACGTAGGATAACACCTAAAGTAGACTCCTCTGTATTCTATCTTGACTTTTTAACCAATTTCATAATAATGTCACGAAAGACGTTGTAAAGTTTGATTAAATTACAAAGTGTTAGTAAACCGTGCCTAGACGCCTATCATGTTAATGATGCAACACACATCGTTGAACTACCTCCTCCAGAAGTGTTTATAAACTTATCAAACCGATTCAACACGAAACTAATGCTCGGATTATACCGTTGATCTGAAAAAGCTACGCTGTGTTGTTACTACCATATTGCACCATCTCCAACTGCACTCTTCACTTATTCACATCTATCTAATCCCAATGTGCAAGTTGTTTGTTATCTCTCTTTAAAATTTTCGTATTATATTTTTTTCCAAACAATTTTTCCCTTAAGTCTATTCGTTGGAAATAATTTTTAAAACTTTAAATTATTCTGTCTCCTTTCTCCCGAGTGTCTGTTTATGAAAAAGAGCTACCAGTAATAGAGAATTATTTTTTTTTTTTTTTTAATTTATCTGGTAAGGCCCGGTTTGAAACATCTTAAGTCTAAAAAATCTGGTGCGTGCGCGCAACACACAACTTTCACTTACCAACTTACTTAGATTAGAAATTAATGTGTTTTGTTAATTGCTACTTCTCAAAGTTATACCTACATTTTTCCACATTCATTTCTTATTTTTGTTTTCATTTGCTCAAAAAAAAAAAAACACTAATTTCTTTTATTATTAAATAAAATTTTTACTCGTGATAATTCGGCAATGCAAGCATATTACTCCAAGTCGTCTGATTTTATAATTCTCTATGTACTTGTTGAATATTTCATTTATTTCCCATGAAACAAATAATTCTCATTAAATAAACAGAACATCTTTAATTATAACGCATTGGTTTGTCATTAAAGGCGTACGGCGCATGCGTGAGCTCAAGGTGTTTTATGAGTTGACGGAATATTTTTCTTTTTTTTTCTCCTGTATTTGTTTAGTTGATTTTGTTCATATATCATATTTAGCCATTTCTTATTTTTAGGCGTGATGAGAGACAGTTAATTTCTCAATATAAACTAAAATAAATGTACTTTATAGGAAAACGAAAAAGGCCCCTTCCCCATTTAAGCCCCCTCCTAAAATTTTATTACTGATAAAACTTACCTGATATTATTGAACACCTAATTTTCATTAAACATGACGAATTTGATCAAAATCATTTAAGCCGTTTTTGAGATAATCGAAAAAAGGTAAAAATTGGTAAAAAAGTTACGAAATAAAGTGCCCCCTCCGTTTGACCAATTTACTACATATTTCATATATAGGTAAGTAAAAGTAAAAAATTTAATTTGATTTCAACTATGTTTGAATGAACAGCAATCGTTCTAACAAATGAAAAGGATTAATGTAGGCTTATGCTTGAAATTTAAAACTATGTATTATGTGTGATGATGAGGAAGGTCTAAACTTGCTTATTTCACCAATACATAAAACAATTGTCCACTTTAACTGAATATTTGCACATATTTACAAATAAAACGATTTTGATAAAACTGGGGATTTGATGTATGTTTATGTCCGCAATATGACAGCAAAAAAATTCTTCAAAATTGATCAAACGGAGGGGACACTTTATTTCATAACTTTTTTTTTGGTTTTTTTTTTTTTTTTGTTATCTCAAAAATATTTTTAACGGTTTTGATTAAACTCGTCATTTTTAATTAGAATCAAATATTCTTTAATATCAGGTAAGCTGTATCCTTACCAAAATGTTCTGAGGGGGCATAAATGGGGAAGGGGCCTTTTTTGTTTTCCTATAAAAAAGACCTTTGTTTTTGTGTAAATGGAGAAATTATCTGTCTCTCGTTTCGCCTGAAAATAAGAAATGGCTAAAAATGAAATATGAAAAAAATCAAGTAAGCATATACGAGAGGAAAAAAGAAAAATATTCCTTCAACTCATAAAACAAGTTGAGCCCTCCCATGCGCAGTACGCCTTTAATGATAGTCGATTGTTTATATTTAAAGGCATTCTGTTTATTTAATGGACATCATTTGTTTCATGGTAATTAAACGAAGTTTTCAACAACTACGGAGAGAATTATAAAATCAGACGGGAAAGAGTATTATGCTTGCATTGCCGAATTATCACAAATAAAAACTGTGATTTAATAATAAACCAATTTAGTGTACTTTAGAGAGCGAATACAAACAAAAATAAGTAAATGAATGTGGAAAAATGTGTGATTTTGAGCAATGGCAGTTAACAAAACAAGTCAATTTCTAATCTCAGTTGATAAGTGAAAGTTGTGTGTTGCGCGCACCAGATTTTTTTAAATATGGGACCATACCCCTTAAAGTTAATCGAACCAGATTTTTTCTTTCACATACCTATGAATAGTAAGGGAAAGTATTGCGATCATGAAAAATTTTGACTTCCGGTTTTCAATGAAAATAAGTGGACTTGGGGTCCCCTGAATCCAAATAACCAAGTCTCGCAAAATGGTTTATGTGTGTGTCAACATACTAGCTCAAAAACTATAAACCGTTCGAACCTGAAATTGGGTATATGACGTGTGTATATGCCCGCAATGTAGCATAAAAAGTCATAAAAATTTGTCAAACGGAGGGGGAACTTTCTTTAATAAATATGTTTCCATTGTTAGGTGTTTTTTGTCGATTTTTTTCAAAAACAGCACTTACGATTTTAATCAAACTCGTCATGTTTGATGAGAATCAAGTATTCTTTAATATCAGGCAAGTGATGTCATCATAAAAATGTTCTGATAGGGCTTAAATGGGGAAGGGGCCTTTTTGTTTTCCTATAAAGTACCTTTGTTTTAGTTTATATGGAGAAATTAAATGTCTCTAGTTATGCCTAAAAATAAGAAATTCCTAAATATGAAAGAACTAAATAAAGTTGTCAACAACTAAATTGTTGTAGAATTATAAAATCAGATGCGATGTAGTATTAAGCTTGCATTGCTGAATTCTCACAAGTAAAAACTTTTATTTAACAATAAAAACTTTAGTGGACTATATGTGTAATGCTCAAACTATTTATAGCAGTTTATAGTGTAAAAAAACATGGTACAAAATAATCTTTAATTAATTAAATTTTAGTTAACAAACATTAGTTCGATAATCGATTTTTTAATACAATATTAAGTGGTTTTAGAGGAACAGAAATCGCTCTCGGTTCAGGGTAGGTATAAGAGACAAAAATTTGAAAATTAACTTTTAATTTACTACGAGCCGTAAATACACCTATCGATTCACCTCAACTCGACTATTGATGAAATTATGATTTTTTTTTTGCCACTTAAAAAAAGAAATAATCAATAATGAATCGAAAAATACTGAGAACTTTCAAATTATGCAAGACAAATTATAATACACTATAACTTATGGAGACTAACAAATATAAGTAAATAAAGGAGGGGAAATGTATGAAGTTTCTGAATTGCGTTTACATATTTATCAAAACGCGCCAATTTCTAATCTAAGTAGGTTGGTAAGTGAAAGTTGGGTATCGCGCGGCATCGCACCAGATTTTTTTTACCCTAATATCAGTTTGAATTGATCTTGTTTTTTTTTTTTCTGAAATTTCAAACTCCGCTCCTTTACTATTCTATATATTTTTTCTTTTACTTCGTGATGTGACAGTAAAGATTTCGCCAAAATTAAGTAAACGTAGGGTGCATTTCATCCCAACGTCTTGTTTTCTCTTTACGATTTCTAATAAACGGCTCTAACAATTTTGATTAAACGTGTCTTCTTAATGAAGTCTTTCTTAATATAAGATAGATTTTATCATCATAGAAACGATATGGTAAGGCTTAAATGTCTAAAGAACAAATCTTCCTATAAAGCACCTTCAATTTTGTTTATTTGTAGCAAATAGCAGTCCCCTATTACATCTAGGCTTATGAAATGGCTACATTTGAAAGAATTTAATAATCAAATAAAAGGGAAAGAAATACATGATTTCCAAACAACAATTTTAATTTCCGGTATTATGAGTAGTTGTCTATAAATAGAATATTTCGATGGAAAGCCTTGAATTTAAGAAATAATACAATTTAGTTTATTAATTGACCATCTTGAACCGGAAGAATAGACTGGTACGCTTAACTGAAATTCCTGAACACTGCGCACTCCGTTTCTCTTTCATTAAGAATGAAAAAGAACCTCTGGATGCTATTAAATGTTTTATATTGAATTTAAAAAACACACCATGGACATAACATTATCAAAAATTAGGAAATCTGAAAAATCTAAAAAAAAAAGGATTTGATCAGGGCCGAGAAAAGAGCTCGAAAAATAAGGCAGACTGAGAGACTTCCATCTAGCAAACAAAAAAAACACAATTCGAACTCAAACGACAAATTCTGAATCTTCTAACTAACTTACAGCAACTATATAACTAAATAGATAATTGAAATACTCAATTTAAAATTATTTACCGGTCACACAAAGACAAACACTTTACCTCATCATACCGACCTTTCAGTTTACTCTTAATTTGAATTGACAAATTTGAAAGTCAGATTTTTCGATTCTCTCTTCCTCAATTTCGGATAGGTATGTAACCTATTATTACTGAAATAAAAGATAAACCTATTATACTTTTTCTTTTAAAAACAACAAAAAATGAAATTTTCTTTCTAAGTGCCATTTTAACTGCCTTATTATTGCCAAAGTATCGATAGTTGCTAACCCAATTCCCGCGGTTTCCCCCTCCATACCTCTATTGTCCGCGACCAGGTTATTTGACATTGAAATTTGAATTTGTGTTTGGTTTTATGTAAGACATCAATGTGTGTGATAGCGGAATTTATTTACTTAAAATGCATACTTAATGCACTCCTATTCGTAATTTAGAAATCTTAAAGCGTTGAAATGGAACTGCCAATTTGTTTTTGATTAATTGATATTGAAGGAATCAAGTGCTTGGTAAGAAAAAGCTCTTATCATGTTCTTTGTTAAAGAGTATTTTCTCATAAATAAAAATAAATTGGGCTTTTAGATGCTAATTTTGATGCTTTTATATGATGTTAGCTATTAACATGCTCTTTTTAAATCCATTAGATATGCAAGTATAAATCAGTTACTTTTTAAGCATTTCATTTAGTGTGATCTTGGCCCACTGATTTACCTAACATGTCATTACTATAGAGGTGTGTAATGGTCAACTGATTTTTTAATGATTAGGTTGATTATCTGGATTTACGGTTAAATTTTCTTTATTTGGAGAGCCTATGTTTTGGTCCAAACATTTAGATCTTCATCATGGCTTGTTTAGTCCAGAGTAACACAGAGACTTACAAAAGAATTAGAGATGTCTAGTGATCAACTGTTTTCTTACTCAAATTTTCTTTATTTGGGGAACCTACATTTCAATTCAAACATTTTAGTAGCAGTTTTTTTAATGCCCAAATAGAGATGTTAGTGTTCTACTAGATATTTAAATGTGTTTCAATGTAAAATGAAAACAAACAACTAATAAGGGTCATCTGTAATGTCTCTAACAAAATAAGCTTCTTTATTAAACATTAAGCCTTCATCATCTGAGTCAAGATTTAAGTCTTGTTTAGCCAAGTAATTGTTTGGGAGGAAGTAATTAGTTTGACTGAAAATTGGATTGATCTTGTTTTAATATTAAAAGGGTGTTTATTTATAAATGTGCTACAGTTAGTGTTTCATATCTATTTCCACTATATTAATTGTTCTCTTTCTAAAATTCAAATCCCAACTGTTCCAGATAGGCAATCAACATTTAAACATTACATTAGATATATTTAAGTATGCATTAAGAACAAGCCAGTGATAAACTACTTGGTAGATATTATTTACAATTGCTTTGCAGACTAATGATGTAATCCTCAATCTGAATATTTAATATTTTCATTAATACTATATGTGGCTTTGCAATAGATTAACAAAATTTGAGACATTTTTATGTTCATCTACTATGTTTGTTTGCTTTCCTTTAGTCTTTGTGGCATAGTAGTCGTATTAATAATTTCCAACTTCAGGAACTCTCTTATGTCGATTTAGTCTCTCAGGAACAAGCTTCTAGTGCTAAACCACCTAAGTATGTTTTTTTATTTTGTTTTATTCTTACAACTATTGTCTTAAACGGTTTATATTGTCTGTTTTTGAACAATTTGGAAGATTTATGTGTGTCAGCCATTGGAACCATATATCACAGCTTTTCCCAGTACCAAGTAGTTGTTTATTTTTATTTGGTCTGGGGGCTTGGATTTTTATGCAATTGCATATTTTGTTGCCGTGCTTCTTTAAAATAGCGGACCAGATATGATTACAAATTAGAGTACGCAGATCTAATTGGTCAAGTTTTATTTTGCATATTTGATGATAACTCCATATAATTGCATATTTTGATGCAAATATTTGATGATCTAATAAGAAAAAGTATTTATTTATTTATGTGAAATCCTCGACTTTTCGACTATCTGGGTCATTTTCACCCTTTATCTAATAAAGTAAGCAATACATTAAGAAATGTAAAAGTAGTATCGAATGTGGGAGCTAAGATTCCCAATTATCGGGGGTTTCTTCTTCAATTCGAAGATGATTACTGAGGCACCGACTTTCCACCTTCCTTTTTTTTTTTCTGAAAGGAAAGTTTTTATGAAAAATTCAGGGTTTAAGATCCTGGAAAAAATAAATACAATTTTTAAAAGGGAATTTTTCAATTGTTCTCAACTCATGGACAACGATCCAATAATTTTAGGTGCTTATAAATTTGGTCCAGCCATATCAGTTCATGTCGAACCATCATTTTTGAATTATAAAAATATTTTAAACGATAGAAGTTTAGGATCCAAAGAAATAAATTAAGAAAAAAAAAAAAAAAAGGGTCTTGGGTGCAGTACTGTGTAAGGCAGTTCTGTTTCTAGGTCACCGGTTGAAAAGATGAATAAGAAATGCATTTAATAATTTAGTATAAGAATACCCAAATTGAGAACTTGCATTTAATAATCAATTATATTGATTATTTCACTAATTCCATCTTTTTTGATTGTTAATTTAATTATCTTTATTAATGTTATTCATTTATTTTTCTTGTTAACTGGTAAGTTTGAATTATTTTTATGTGCGTTCAATGTTATTATCGGAAATATATGTTTATTGAGACTTAAAAAAAAATTAAAATAATTTTGGTTTCATGTCTAAGTAGTCTCATCCACTTTCGTGTGAAATGCATATTTTTAGATTTTATGTTACATATTTTACAGTTTTTTACTGCATATTTTGACGCTTTTTACTGCATAACGATCCGGGCTCTGCTTATTACCAATCCATTCAGCAACACATCTCATAAATAACTCCATATTTTACATTCAATTTAATTTAAAAGTTCCTCAGATTTTATTTGAATATGTAAAGCAGGAACGCTATGTACTAATTTTATAAAACAATTTTTGTAAAAAGCTCTTTTGAAGTACAGAATAATGAGTAATTACCACTTTGTTCACACCCATGTTTGCTATAGGATAATGAATATTTGAACTGTTTAAACTATTGATACAATGAAACTTTTCTAATTATATTTTTTTTTTTTTTTGTGAAGCCGCTGCTGTCACTTTTGGGTATGTTTCGCCTTATTTCGAAAGGTTATGTGACCACAATAAATGCCCTTGATTAGATTTATTGGATTATTACGAACCCCCACACTATTCAGAGATTAAAAACAAACCTTTTAAACGGATCATTTTAAGTTGAAATTGGTCCATTCTAAAGAGCACTATATTGGTCATTCTCAGAAGTAACAGCATTAGTAGTACCATTTTTTCTCTTACTCTTTTGTTGCTTGAATTTTAACTTTAAAATTTTGTTTGCAAGCTGAGAAGTAATTCTACAAGAACAACTCAACTAAAATGCAATTAAAGTTTTAACACCTAAAAATTCAAAGAGATTCAATTAAGCACGTCAGGTACTGGTGTATTTACCCTTAACAATGCTATAATTTTTTTGCCTCTAGGCGGAAGCTTATTTTTCTGTATTATAGATATGACTATTTTTATTAAACTAATGTATTGTATTGTTACATCTCTAGGATGTTACATTATAAAAATAATTGTATTTAATCACTTAGGAATTGGTAGGCAATAATTAAATAAGAATAAAAAAGAAAAACAACTGTAAAGTCCTAAAAATATTATTTTCCTTTTAAGATATCTTATCTCTTTTCAAGGTTTGTTTGTTTGTTTAACGTCCATTTTTATGCTACTAAGGCTAATCGGACGATGCTACAGTGGGAGTCCTAAATTTTGCCTATCCAGGTATAATTAGGATAGGGATCTTTAACGAGTACCTGACATCGTACAGGCTCGGGACCTCCATTTTACGTCCTATCCGAGGGACGGCATAGCTAAGGATTTTTTACTCCCATTAAAAAATCCTAGGGCCACCGCTGGAATTGAACCCGCGATCTTTAGTATTGTAGGTTGCCATGCTAACCACAACACCACAGGTGACCTCCTCTTTTCAAGGTGTAGTAACCTCTACTAGCCAATCAAGTATTCAAGAAATTGTTTTAAAATATATGGAATGTATTTCAGAAATATCTAAGGTTTCTTTTACATCATTAGCTATGGTTATGCTTTCATATGTTTCTTTTGATGATACCTTGGTGCTTACATATATTATTTAATTATATTTATATTTAATTATCATATGAAATTTCTTAATGCATATTATCAGTTTTCTATGTAATTCTTCCCCAAAGTCACCATTGCTTGGCAGATGGGTGTGGCCTTATTACCACACCACTTAGGCATGGGAAATGTGGAAAGTACATTAATTTTTTTAATATTTTTTACATTGATAAAGAGGTATTAGGGCATCAGCTGACAAGAATTTTCCTGGAAGTACAGCTGACTGAAAACTAGTTTATGCCATGCAAGAATGAAAAGGAAATTCACCCTTTTTTTTATAAGTAATGTTTAATTAGCAATATATCTTCCTTTTGTCATGAAAACTGTTGATGTGTGAGGTATCAGCCTCACCCGGTCTACCCCACATAAATTGAGTGTTACATGGAATTTTTGAGTGGACTGTATGAATGATTATGTATGGATATTATGGGAAAATAAATGAAATTAAACTGAATGAAAAATTATATCTATTGTTAAAAATAAAATTACAACTGCTGCAGTAAAATGAACTATAAGACATCTTGGTATTTAAAATAAAAAAAAGTAAAAAACTGATAAAACCTTTGAAAATCGTTAAAATAAAATAAAACTTAATTATTTTGATCCTAATTAAAATATAAAAGATTGAATGGGGGGAACAGCTCTAAGTGTGATATAATGCAGTCGGAGAGGACTTATGGTTTTTCTAGCTTGCCTCATCTCTCTCTTCCTCTCGCCACTATGGGCTGGCTGCGTCTTTTACTCCTGCATGTTTGGCGTTCTGGATGATGTGAAAATTGTCTAGGCACCCGATCCTGGCTCAGTCTTGTCTGTGTGGCAGGAAAAATTTCTTGCCATATCTGGCATAAATTGGCAGGAGTATGTGCCGCATTTGGTGGAGTTTTTTATAAGCTTATGATTGCTATGTTTGCCACTAGATGGCATAAGCTTGTTTTCTGAACAAAAACTTTATTTTCTTATATCATAATATTGTTAACGTTTCGGGGCTGTGCTCCCCATTCTTAAAACATAAATAATTTCTCAATCGTATAATTGATAGTCTTTTAATAAATAATAATAAATGTTAAAATACATTTTCTATCTGTCAGCTCATACTTTTCCTTTTCCAATTGACTCATCTGATTGATCTCTCCTCCAATTGGAAAAGGAAAAGTATGAGCTGACATATACAAAATGTATAACAGTGTATTTTAGCATGTGACATTGATATAGTATTATAACATTTATTAAAAATCGGGTGCGATGCGTGCAACACATACACCATTTTGTGGGACTTGGTTATTTGGACTCAGGGGACTCCAAAACGTGTGTTTCCATTGATAACTGAATTGACTGGAAGTCGAAAATTTTCACTATCAAAATACTTTCTCTTACTATATATTTCATATATAGGTAAGTGAAAGTAAAAAACTATCATATGATTGAGAAATTATTTATATTTTGAGAATGTGGACACAACCATGAAATGTTAAATTATGATATAAGAAAATAAATAGTTGTTGTGACAAAAGGAAGATGTATTGAAAATTAAACATTACTTATATAAATCTTCCTACCAAATTTAGAAGAAAAAGAACAAAACCTTTTTTTTACTTTCACTTACCTATATATGAAATATATAGTAAGTGGAAGTATTGCGATCGTGGAAAATTTCGACTTCCGGTTTTCAACGGAAATACACGTTTTGGGACCCCCTGAGTCGAAATAACCAAGTCCCGCGAAATGGTGTGTGTGTGTGTGTGTGTGTGTGTGTGTGTGTGTGTGTGTGTGTGTGTGTGCGTGCGTGCGTGCGTGTGTGTGTGTGTGTGTGTGTGTGTGTGTGTGTGTGTGTGAGTGCGTGTGTGCGTGCGTGTGTGAGTGAACAGACTAGCTCAAAAACTATAAACCGTGGGAACCTGAAATTGGGTATTTAGTGTAGGTATATGCCCGCGATGTGACAGCAAAAATTTCATCAAAATTGGTCAAAGGAAGGGGGTACTTCATTTAATAACTTTTTACGTTTTTTTCGATTTTCTCAAAAACAACTCTAACGATTTTGATTAAACTGAGTATTTGATCTATTTATATGCCCGAGATATGACTGTAAAAATTTCATCAAAATTGATTAACCGGAGGGGGGACTTTACTTAATAAATTTTGTATCATTTTCACATGTGTTTTTTTATTTACTCAAAAACGGCTTTAACGATTTTGATCAAACTGGGTATTTGATGTATGTATATGCCAGAGATGTGACAGCCAACATTTCATCAAAATTGGTCAAACGGAGGGGGCACTTTATTTCATAAATTTTGTATCAATTTCACGTGTACATATTTTTTATTTACTCAAAAACGGCTTTAACGATTTTGAAGAAACTGGGTATTTGATGTATGTATATACCAAATATGTTAAAGCCAACATTTCGTCAAAATTGGTCCAACTGAGGGGGCACTTTATTTCATGACTTTTTTTCCAATTTTTACCTTTTTTTCGATTATCTCAAACGGTTTTTATCAAATTCGTCATGTTTAATTAAAATTAGGTTTTCTTTAATATCAGGTAAGCTTTATCATTATTAAAATGTTCTGAGGGGGCTTTTTTTTGGGGGGGGGGGTCGTTTTTGTTTGTTTTTTTCTTTCTTATCAAGTACCTTTGTTATTGTTTACATGGAGAAATAAACTGTCTCTCGTTACGCCTAAAAATAAGAAATGGCTAAATATGAGATATGATAAAAATAAAGAAAACATAAAGAGGAGAAAAAAATAAAAATATTCAGTCAACTCATAAAACTCGTTGAGCCCACGCTTGCAAGGGGAGCACGCCTTTAATGACAGACCATTGTTCATAATTAAAGCAGTTCTGTTCATTTGAGAAGTGGCAATGAACAAAACGCATTAATTTCTAATCTAAGTAAGTTGGTAAGTGAAAGTTGTGTGTAGCGCGCACACACCAGATTTTTCTGTATCCTGATCATTTAGTCTTGAAGAAGAAAAACATCCTTTGGTCGAAATATGTGCTATCAATAAAATAGTTTCTTAGTACCTTCTTTGTAATTCTTTTGATCCCCAACGTGATCAATGTTTTTTCTGTTAAATTATTTAAAATTTTGGAGAAATCTTAGCCCAAAGTGGTACAGGTTTGAATTCCACTAAATGGGTCCGTTACTTATTTAACTCTGTGTAAAACCCATGAAGAAATTTCGATCCTTTCTGCCCAAAATATAAACCAATTGTTGTTACAAAAAAAATCATTAAGCAAAAATTATTCAAACCTCAGTCTGTCTGTTTATGTTTGCTTGCATTTGTTAGTTTGTTTATGTTACTAATTTAATAATTGTAATTATATTTAATCACATAAATGCTTATGTTAATGATTAATTTGTTGAGATAACTGCATATCTGAACCTCGGAGGTAAACAGTTGTAACTGACATTTTCCAAACTTTAAAGGAGAGCACTTTTAATTTTAAATCTTTTTTTTAATTGGCTAAGATGCCATTCATTAGCTATGTAGATATGACAACTTTTTATTCAAGAATATACACCTTGACATTTCAGTTACCTCAATTACTCCAAAATTAAGAATTTTGTAGTTATGTCAGTTGATCTCTCAGATGAAGATATTCAAACTTTGTACTTTTATTCTTAAAAATGAACTGCAACCAACTTTCTATTGATATTTCCAAAATAACTTTGTTTCAAAAAAATTATTTGGGTACTACTTCTGAAGAGAGGCTCATGGCCTGCGTGATATTGTCCAACTCCCTTCACATCTTTTTCAGTTAAAAGGAGCTTTATTAGATCCCAGCTTTCGACTCACGCTCGCTCTTCAGAGATAAATAAACCCCCAAAAATGGCCTTTTCAGTAGAGATGGGGCTTTACTGAATGGCGTGTGAGCCACTGTTCAGAAGCTCTACCTCTATTTGATTTATTTTTATTTTTGTAATTCGTTAAATAATTTTGTGAAATATGCTTATGCTTACTTTGTTTTAGATCAGAAAAGAATATGGAGAATAACATCATTATAAGAACTCCATTGAAAGATCTTAACAGCGGAAGAAATATTTCCTATACGCCGAAAAAGGAATGCAAGGAAATGAAAAGAAAAAGGAAAAAACCATTAAAAAAATTATCAAATGATCAAACTGTTCAAGGAACTCTATTGAATTTTCTCCATGTCGGGAACTCCTCCAAACAAAGTTTAAACGAGGCCAAAAAGGTATAAAACATATATTTTATTGTCATTATTGTGTTTATGTATGCATGCATTTATTTAAATACCTGTATAAGTATTGAAACAATATGCATAGTAATGTTTTTACTTTCACATACCTATATATAAAATATATTGTAAGGGGATGTATTGCAATTTTAACTTCCGGTTTTCAACGGAAATGCATGTTTTGGGGTCCCCTGAGTCCAATTAACCAAGTCCCCCGAAATGGTCTGTGAGTGTGTGAACAGACTAGCTGAAAAACTATAAACCGTACATATGTGAAATTGGGTATTTGGTGTAGGTATATGCTCACGATGTGACAGCAAAAATTTCATCGAAATTGGTTAAATGGAGGGTATACTTTATTTAATAACTTTTTACTTTCATTTTTTTATTTTCTCAAAAACGGCTAAGATTTTGATAAAACTGGGTATTGATGTATGCATATCCCACACGATATGTCAGCGAAAATTGATCAAACGGTGGGGGCACTTTATTTTATTAATCTTTTTCCCATTTATACGATTTTTTCGATTTTCTTAAAAATAGCTTTAACGATTTAGATTAAACTCATACTGCTTAATGAGAATCAAGTATTGTTTGATATCAGGTAAGCTTTATCATTATTAAAATTTTCTGAGTGGCTTAAATGTGGAAGGGGCCTTTTTCGTTTTCCTTTGAAGTACTTTTGATTTTCTTTATAAGGAGAAATTATCTATCTCCTGTTTCTCCTAAAAATAGGAAATGGCTAAATATGAAATATGAAAAAAATCAAGTAAACATATCATACCTGCAGGAGAAAACAAGAAAAATATTCCGTCAACTCATAAAACACGTTGAGCCCACGCATGCACAGTACGCCTTTAATGACAGACAATTGTTTATAATTATCTTTAATTCTGTCCATGATAATTATCTTTGTTCTGTCCATGATAATTATCTTTGTTCTGTCCATTTAATGGAAATTATTTGTTTAATAGTAACTAAATGAAGTTTTCAACAATAACATAGGGAATTATAAAATCAGACGACTTGGAGTATTATGCTTGCATTGCCGAATTATAACAAGTAAAAGCTGTTATTTAATAATAAAAAAAATTAGTGTACTTTAAAGAGCAAATACAAACAAAAATAAGTAAATGGATATGGAAAAATGTCTGACTTTGAGAAATGACATTTAACAAAACAAGTCAATTTCTAATTAATGTAAGTTGGTTAGTAAAAGTTGTGTTGTGCGCATTGTACCAGATTTTTTTAATCTTGCATCAAATACATAAAATATTTAACTTTAAGTAAAGTGTTTCTGACTTCTTATCTCTTTTCATTGTTCTTCTCTTAATATTATCTTCCTTCCTTCAACGCATAGGCTGCTAAGTCTTCGCTACTACCAAAATATATACATATATTTTACATTGAGTACAGTAGAGCCTTGTTTATCTGGACCAGATTTGTAGACATTTTTCTGTTATTAAATGTTCACATGGAAGAAAAAAAATTGACACTGATAGAAAGAATGTAATTATAATTTCACCAAGAATTCACTTTTATTGTGATATAAAGCCCTGGAAATCATTGTAGTAATAATGCTTTTAGGTGACTATGCTTTATTGAAACATAAAACAGTGCACCTATTCTTTAAAATCAAATGATCTGAATATTGTTTTTTTTATTATTATATTTTTCATTACAAACTGTTTTTTTTTAATTTTTTTTTTTTTTAATAAATTCAAATTTGCTTATTTGAAGACAGGTTTTGTTTTTATTACAGATGTTTCCAATTTTTCAATTATTTGGATTGTCTTTGGTCTTAGTCTGGATAAATGAGTTTACTTTAATTTGCAAAAGATTTGGTTATTGGTACTATTGAATAATAGCAGAATAAGTTGCAGTGTTTTCATATAAAATTATTTCCCTTTTACGGCAATATATTTGTTATAGTAATTATTTTATCCTGGTCTTAGGACTTGAAACTGAAAAAATATTTGTGTCTGTCATTCATGTTTCCTAATGTTATCTGTGTTCAAATAAGGATGAAAGCCTGTTTGAGGGAAATGAATGCCTTGATGACTCTACGCCGACTCCTGATCACAACTCTTTAAAATATACAATGTTCAGGGTCAACAGATTTTTCATGGAGGATCTTAAATGTCCTGAATTTTCTCCTTTTAGTGAAGTTAGCTATTCATGCATGTCAGCTAGTTCTTGTGAATATGAAAACCATAAGGTAATTTTAACATTTTGTTGTTTCTAATATGAAGTCAATAGTTTAAAGTTGATTTCTAAATTTTTTTTTTTTTTTTTTTTTTTTTTTTTTTAACTTTAGGTGATTGCTGAACATATAAGTGAAACGCAAGAAAAGGCTCTAACTTTCTTAGCAAAAAGTTGGTACGTCCTTAAATACCCTTTGACATGTCTTATTAATGAGAGGACGTATCTCAGCCCCTTCGTTCTTAGATTTCTTTTCTATGGCATCGTAGTAAGTATTTTTTATCACATGCTATGAATTGACTAACAACATTTACATAATTTTTTCATATTCCCCATTTATGGATCTTCTTCTGTTCAACTTCCTTAATGCTAATTTATTTTATTTTTCTGTAATGATGTTGCATTATAAAGACTTGTAATATTTTTGGAATCTGAGCCATATGAGTTCTATTTCTAGATGATGGGTTTACCCTCTATTTGTCATACCTTACAACCTAATTAAAATAGTAACAAATAAATTCTACTATATTAGTGTGATTTTTCCATCCGTTTGACAATTATGTTGAAAATTTCATTTCTGAACAGTTGTTCATTATTATAGAAATTAGCTTGCTATGAGTCCAAGACTTGTTCACTTTCTTTATAGTTTCAATACTATCGGATGTCGACTATTGGTACTATAAAGTGGCATATAAATCCCGTTATCAATTTAGAAATCCCAGAGGAGGGTCCTCTTGGGTCCCTTATTAGAAGTGGGGGGAGATAATTAACTGTTGACAGTTTTACATTGCTATTCCAATATCTGTTGCTCTTCACAAATCGATCATGTTTTCTTCATCTGGAGGAAAGTCCGTTTTCGATTTTTCCGACTATCCCATTTTGGAACATTTATAACCTTTTATAAGTAGAATTTGACAAATGAGTAAACAGAGGTGCTCCATAGAGTAGTGCAGACCTGATAATGCATTAATAAGTTATAAGTTATAGCCGCACAGAGAAGTTTCTGAAACAAAACAAATGATTGAGCCTTAGTTTCCTGTCTGAATGGGCTAAAAAAGTCATGTGACGGTCCAAATGTATGCCTAGATGTGTTTAGGTTTTGGAAACACTGTTTTAGTATTCAAAGGAAAATACTATGCCCTTAGTTTTGTCAACATTCACCTGCATGTTCAATTTTTTCAGTTCGTCCAGAATGCTTTAATATGCAATTTTGGATAGGTCTAGAGCCCTTTTAGTATTTAAGCTGATAGTCTTAATGGCAATGTCACCTGCAAAAGCATTTATGGTGGCGTTTTGGTTAGTGGTTCCAACTAGGTTAAAAGTGTAATCGGAAAAAATAATTGGTAAAAGGACTACTCTTTGTGGAACCCTACTAGTGAGAAGTATTTATTGTGAACTCTTAAAGCCTCAATTTTTTACTATAAGGAAACGATTAGGGATAAATGATCTTAATCGATATATATTATAAAGCAAAGTGTGCAATGTGCACACTTTGCTGTGAAATGTGCCGATGTAGCTCAAAAACGACTCCACGTATGATCAAGAAAGTTATGTTGTCATGTAGCCCTTTAGCCCCTAACCATGAAGGTTTCCGTTGTTATCTTTAGGGTATAATGTTGAAGAGACAATGGCTGGAATTTTAAGCCTCTCGCACAATGCAATTAGCCTATCTGTTAAGGACATATGAGTTTATGAATGAAAAATTTAGTTCGAGCTCCAGACTACCAGGAAGCGCTAGGGTTTCAATCACAGGTAGGGGTTTCACTCAATGATTATTGTTCATTCATTCAGTTTGTAATGGTTATATACTTCTTCAGCTGTTTTTTTTTAAATTACTCAAAATTAAGCTAAAATAATTAGTTTCTCCTTTGTGTTTCAAAATAAAATAGTTATTTTACATCTCTGCAATGAATTGGAAAACCTACTGGATTCCTCAACAAATTAATTTTCACATTAAAAGGCTAATTGAGCAACAAATTACATTTAATCAATATATAATATAAAAGTAAATTTAATGCAATATGAGTGAACATTTCTTAGTAGTACAATAAACGAATAAAAGCAGAAAGAAAGAAAAAGAGATAACTTGACTGAATAAAAACCGAAAATAAGAAGTTTGAAGTGTTCTTATTATAATTATGAAAAAGAGGTTAGTTTGATTACTGCACATATGAGCCTTCCAGTTGACGAAATTCCGGACGATTTTTAATTAGATTTTATGACCCTCATAGGTCAGGATAAAAAGAAATATGGTAAAAAAATTGTGCCTTCATGAAATTTTTTTTTGTTTTGACTTTGTATTAATAGTAAGATTCAAGATCTGCAATGTTCACCCAAATTAAGGGGGGTTGAAATGGAAGAAAGGTCTTTAAAAAAAAGTTTCTATGAATCTTCGGTAGTTTCTATACTTCTGGATCTAATGGGACCATTGCTATGGTATTACATTCAACAGATCGAAAGTTGTAACAGATTATAGTTGAAAAACCATACCTTGCTAACACTATTATTCTTACACACATATCGGACGTCGGCAAGAAGATGGTTAAAACTCGAAAAACTATTTTTTATTTTTATAAACAGATGTGAAGTTTCAACTGCTTTCTGTTATTATGTACCAACAAACAGGGTCTAGGGGAAATGGTCAACCATTGCGGCATTTAGTACCAGTGGTACTAACTGTAACTCAAAAGTAGCCCTCTACAACGATCATCCCCTTCTTAAAAGAATATGGTAAATTGCGCCTTAAGCTAACGAAATTATTATTGTTTTGTCATTCTGATTCCCACGGTATTTATAACTCCAAATTCATCTATTTAGAGTTGTAACAATTGGACGTGCGGTATACAGATATAGGTAAGTCGATTGCGGATTTCTCTGTTAAATGTGAGTCTAAAATCTATGTAACAATTATTTCAAAAATCTTTAGCTAAATATGAGTAAAATTTAATAAGATAATCTCAAAACCTACTAAGAAGTTAACAAATTTACAAATTAATGGACAGGTGTTAATTTGTCAAAAAAACTTCATATATACATCATTCAATGAATAAATACTATCATAGAAAAATGATCAATTTGATATTAATAGCCAGATTGTCTGTCCAGAGATTTGTTGGGTAATCTTTGTGAATTTTTAACTATGGTCATGTAAGGTAAAATACTGTAAGTACAGTGAAATACAGTTTTTATATTGCTAAATCAAATGGAAAATTCATATGGCTTTGCAGTCTGTAGATTGAAAGTTATCACATACTTATAACTCTGTCTAATTTTTAACACTATCTAATCTAATAACTTTTCTCTATAATCTAATAACATATTATCTGCTGACTGCATGGAATGGGCTTATAGGATTCAGAATCACAGAAACCATCAAAAACGAAGTATAACTCAACAAATTGCAGCAAAATTAATTTTTTATTCACCATTTTCATGAAATATATAACCCATAAAGTATATAGGGTTCCTTATTTAGGCGTACTCTGCAGATCTCGAATCTTACTATTAATACCAAGTTAAAACCAAAGTTTCAAGAAGGTGCTAATTTTGTTCAATATTTCCTATAATATTGTATTTTAAAGTTTTTCTGTTATTAAAACTATCACACAACTCCTGGAGCGAAGCCGGGTACCCTAGCTATTACAGAATAAAACTGCTCAGGAATTTAAGGTCAATAGTTGCTGGTATTTGGCATCAATTCAACAGAAGTATGAATTAATGACGTAAGTTATTACTTGTAAAATTGTTTCACTGCTGATATTGATTTTTTTCTTCCTTGATTTTCTTTCATGATGATAACAATTTTAGCAACAAACAAATTTAACTAATAATACAAGATAATTGTGAATGCAGCAAAATAATTGGACTGTTTGAAATACTTTAATAAACTTCCAAAACTTAATAAAATAATTTCATCATTTAATCATTTAATCGTTATTTCTAATGATTTTATTCTTATCATTTTTATGGCTTGTGTTTCCTTCTAATCATTCATCTACAAAATTAAAATTAATTCTTTTTTAGGATGAAAAAGATGAGAATATCTGTCTGAGGATTAAAGATATTATTAAAGGGCATTTGAAACTGCATCCACCTTGTAATAAAAAACTACGAAGCTTGTATTGCAGTGCTCTGGTGGGAGAGATAGATAATTTGGTAAGTTGGTAGATAATTTGGTCATTCATACATTTTTTTTTATAAAGAATGTTGAAAATATGCTAATTTTCTTTAGTTTCTATTTTGTAAAGAAAAACTTTTTATTAATCCTTCTATTATAAAATTGTTACATATCTCTCTATTTTTATTTTAAATACTATTTGTTTTTGAAATGTCTCAAAAAAAAAAATTCTAATTATTTGTTTTGTCTTTAATACTCACTAATTTTGGTCATTAGTGTTTTGTTTAAATTGTTCCACTATCTGTATAGTCTTCATGTTCATATACGATGCGAAATAAAGAAACCTAATTAGTTAAATTTTAATTTTTATGTACATTCATTTGTAGGATCCTTCCAATCCAGAAATTGTGACATATAATTTTAAGAATATTTTGAAATGCATCGAAAAAACGATAAAAGATATAAATAATAAAACTGATGATGATGGTTTTGATGAGGGGGAAGAAGATCTATTACAAATAAATAAGAGCTTTGAAATCCCTGAGAATATTGATGACGTCTATCAGTTTTTTTCTGACAACTATAAGAAAACTGGCAATATTTTACCATCAACTATAATTTCATCTGTGAGTTAATCACTGCTATGATTCTTTTTAATTTTTTGTTTTATATATACTGCATTAATCTTTTAAATGTTGGAATGTTTACTGGTAATGTTTATTTCTGGTAATTTTTTAGAAGAAAGATTTCGACGAAGATAGAGATAAGATTGATTCTGGAGCTTTGCTCAGGAGGTTGTTTTTTGTGTTTAGCTTAATGATCGATATCTTGGAGGAAAACCTTAGGGTAAATATATTGTTACTTTCCCTTTGTAATGAACTTTTCCTTAGTCATTAATCTTATTCTTAAATTATATTTTAAATTAATTAATTATTAGTTCTTATAGGATTTTTTAAATATTAATCCTTTCATGGCTCTGAACGATATATCTCAGAACAAAAAGTCGGTCCCAAGTAGCGGAGACGATATATCTCGCAATAGGTTTTTCACTTACTTAACGTCCTCAGCTTCACACGAGATAACTTGTCATAACTAAGGCACATCCTAGTGGAGACTTAATAAGTACATCTAGCGGATATATTTGCGGAAATGTTTGTTTCGGCCTAGTAGCTGCCTATCGTCTAGGTTGTCCGTTTGGGGAAGCCCGTCACCCCTTTTTTACCTGCTAAATTTTTTTTATAAATGATGCATAAGCGCATCTCTGGCACAAAATGAGTTAACAATACTTTTACTCTACTGATCAGTACAATGCTGTGTCTCTTGTTAGGCCTTCAAATTTATATATTTATAAGTAATCCATGTATTTCAATTCCTTGGTTTTAATAACGTCCTAACTGACATATTTGGTCAATGTCAATCATATACATCTCTTTCATTATAATTTTTCCTTATTGCACCTGTGATAGTATTTTAACCATATTTCAAATGAAATCAAAGATAAATATTTTTTCTTAAACAATTTTCATTTGTTAAACCCATTCCATGTAAAGAAAGTAGGCCAGGCTTAATAAATTTCATTAATGACCAAAAGAGTATTAGCATAGAAATCTTTAGACGTTTTCTTAAAATTTAGGTTAAGTCATATCAAACCCACATACCAACCAATATGAAAAAGTAGTCTTCCATGAATAATTTGTTTTGTTTTTTCTTGTAGATGTGGTGGATGAGGTCAAGATATTGTTTGCGAAACAAATTACGCAGTGAATCCTCTTACCCAATTATTGTGAAAATTGCCTGGGAAGATATCAAAGATCGTAATTCATTAAACAAGCATTGTTTTGAAGTTTTTGATATTTTTAGTTCTTGTCCCAGGGAATATAAGCTGGAAATTGCTGTAAGTTTTATAAAATTATTAATGATGTTACCAGAATTTGCTTTGGCAAGATGATATATCATTGAATTATATAGTTTTCTACTAGTATAAAAACACTTAATTGTAATTCTGATGAATCTCAGATTTATTTTAAACTAGCTGTATATCCCGGTTTCACCCGGGGAATTTCATTTTTCTAATAAACGCGAACAAATTTAAAGTGAGATCATAACGATTTTTTTAACAATAAAGAATATACCCAGAGACTGGCTGAAGTTATGAAATTTTAATATGGACAGGTGTTCGCACCTAGTATGAAAGAACTACTGGCGAAATTTGGAGAATTTAGGATAAACGGTATGGATTTCTATAAAAAACAAACAAACAACAGAAATATTGGCCTGCAGTTTTAGCTTCTAGCAAATCGGCTTGCCTAAGCCTTTGTGGCGCAAAGCGGGCCTCGTATTCCTGGGCAGACCCAGTTTCCTGCGATTCTGCCTGTCTAAGCCTCTGTTGTTCAATCCTATTTTGATGTTCGTCGAGAGTTTCAGCTGCTCGTATTTGACATTGTTTTTTAGCTTTTGAGCTCACTACTCCTATTGAAGCTCGCTTCTTAGGAGGTATTTATAAAAAATAAATTCACCATACATGTAAATAAACGTATTGTAATGTTAAAAAAAAACAAAAAACATATGGTTTAAAAATCCCAGAACTCGACGCCTACTAAGGGACGGTCTTACCGGACCTCGTTGGTCTCTTCAAAATCTATAAAATGATTTTTTAGGCCGTTTTTTCGACTCAAACGGTCGATTTCGTAAAACAAAAAAACCATTGTAAAGCGAGATCATGACGAATTTTTTGACACTAAAGAATAAACCAAGAGATTGGCTGAAGTTATGCAATTTTAATATGGACAGGTGTTCGCACCTGGTATCAAAGAACCACTCAGCGAAATTTGGAGAATTAAGGACAAACGGTATGGATTTCTATAAAGAACAAACAAACAAACAGAATTTCAACTTTATTTATATAGATTATCCAGATATTGTTTCATTTTTTTTAATCATAATTTATTGCAATAAATGAATTATTAATTTAAGGAAGATATATACACTATATAATATATAAGATATATAAACACAAGAATAAAACAACTGATTATTTTCCTTAATGTATGTACTTTTTTCAGGATGCTATTCACTAATTTATGTGAATCATTTTATTAAAATTACACAAGAGATAAATAAAAAAATTTCAGATCCCAAAAATGATCAGTTTGGTTTTTTTTAATTATGACAGGATGAATGAGTAAAATAGTGCATTGACTAGCAATTTTCATTTTTTAATGAAATTTTTATGTTGATGAAGATTTTTTTTTTTTTTTTTTTTTTTTTTTTTTTTTTTTTTTTTTTTTTAGAGATATATCACATTGTTAAGTGAAGTTGTGAGAGCAAGTGAAGAAAATAAAGAAATGAAATTTCCATCTTTTGGTGTTCATTGTAACAGATTTGCTAAAGATCTCTCAGTATATGTCAAAAGTAAGTTAATTGGTCACGCTATAATCCTTTTCTCCCTTCTTCTAATATTACCACGTATTTTTTTTCCACTTATTTTACGATAACTTGTCAATGATTATTGCCCTCATAATTTTTTAGTACTTCAGGAACTGAATATTCCTTCATCCTGGGAAATCATACTAATCCCACTTTTAAGTGAAATTTAATACCGTTTCTCGCTTTATAAATTCCAATCTGGCTACTTGGCGAAGTTCACTCCCTCAAAAATAACCCATAGACTCCTAACCTACATCAAATGCTGAAAAATAACTATTCTCATCCTTCTGGATTAAGTATTTGACATTATAGACCTTAACATCTTCCTTCCCAAACTACAGAATGCCCATTTATTGAGCAGCACCTCATACTTGCTTAAATCCTTTCTTCTGGAAAGGTCACATTATATAGTCTTTTCTGTTCAGCCTCCTTCAAAGGCACTTACCCCCCTCCCCCCCTGTGGTTCCTCAGAGATCTTCTTTATCCTCCAGTTTGCCTTTTATATTTATAACCTTTCTCTCTTGATTGATGAATTCCAATACCATTATAACACTGACAATGTCCAAATATACCTATTCTTCTCAATACCCCAGTACTGGTCCTTAATATTCTAGATTTCTTCAGTTTGGTAAGGACTATTCTAGTGAAATTTTGGAAAAGGTAATTGGATAGTTTATTGGAAGTACCTTGCTGACTTGTAAAGAAACTCTTGTTTTCAGTAGAATAGCTGCACTAACCTTGACTAATTAGCCTTCATACATTTTTATAATTGGCCTCCTATGGCTCATTCCAACACTTCTTCCCATCAGTATATTGCTGTAAATGTTTTTTGGCAAAATTAACCATGCCTATTGACCAAATTATGCCTTCAATTTATGTGCTCAGAAACACTTCCAGACATGGGCAGGTCCAGCCGGTTGTAAAGGGGGCTGCTGCCACACAGCACTTCCCCTGGGCCTGCCTAACTGCTTTTCTATTTTTAATTTCCTTTCCTACAACTAAAATTCTACTTGTTCTGCATAATGCTTGTTCTTTGCCTCACTTTTTTACTTTTAATAAAGTTAAATTCTATCTTTAAATGACAAAAATTTTCCAAAGGTGGACTGCAGCCCTCCCCCTGGATCCGCGAATGCTTCCAGATAGAATTGTTGGGATATATGTTCGGCAATATGAAATTTTTATTGCTCGTATTAACGCACCTTTACTCATGTATTATCATCATTATTACTCATTCCTAATAATTCTTTTTTTAGAGGAAAATATAATAAATGATGAAACTTTATCTAACGTCCAGCTGATTTACCCTTATTGGCTAAGGTTCAAAGTTATTGGTTTTCTATTGAAGAGCGAATTGACTTCAGGCGGTGTTGATGACCTCAATTCCATTGTAAGAGAACGTATTTATGTTAATCTTTGATGAAGAGCCTTTCAATCTTCCTAATATTGCTCAATCTAATTTTTGCAGGTAAAAATAATTCAGAGGAATCTTTCTTTGAGGCCTAAAGCTGTTTTAAACAGGGTAAGTTTACTGTTGCTCTTGTTTCATCCAACTTCTCAAATTATATTAAAAATTATCTCTCTTTATAGTTAAAGTATTTGCCGTATCAAAAGTTATGGTGTACTAATTAAAAAGTTTTAAAATATAAATAATTATTTACTTATAGTTTTAATGCAATATAAAAAAATTTAGCTATAAAATTATTATTCATAAAAAAGGTACATTTTGAATACAATACAGATTTAATCTCCTAATGGTGGGGAATTGGGAGGTTTTCAGAAATATTTATTTCTAAACATAATTGTTCGGTTTCTTTGGCAGAACAGGGTGAAGAATACTATGTCACCGCGAAACACTACCATAAAAAAACAGTTACTATAATTCTAACTTAAGGGAGGAGGGAAGTAGTTTTGCATAGGCACCGAGAGATAGCGATGCTGTCAAGGCAAGAAGGAGCATAATGATATTAGTACCTATTATTCCTTTTTTACTTTCACTTACCTATATATGACATATATAGTAAGGGAAAGTATTGCAATCGTGAAATATTCTGACTTCCGTTTTTCAACGGAAATACACGTTTTGGGGTCCCCTGAGTCCAAATAACCAAGTCCCGTGAAATGGTGTGAGTGTGTGTGAACAGACTTGCTCAAAAACTATAAACCGTGCGAACCTGAAATTGGGTATTTAGTGTATGTATATGCCCACCATGTGACAGCAAAAATTTCATCAAAATTGCTCAAAGGGAGGAGGTACTTTATTTAATAACCTTTTAGGTTTTTTTAGATTTTCTCAAAAACGGCTCTAACGATTTTGATTAAACTGAGTATTTGATGTATTAATTTGCCCGAGATATGACTGCAAAAATTTCATCATAATTGATCAACCGGAGGGGGGGACTTTACTTAATAAATGTTGTACCATTTTCACGTGTTTTTTCGTTTACTCAAAAACAGCTTTAAAGATTTTGATCAAACTGGGTATTTGATGTATGTATGTGCCAAAGATGTGATAGCCAACATTTCATCAAAATTGGTCAAACGGAGGGGGCACTTTATTTCTCAACTTTTTTTCCACTTTTTTTCGATTATCTCAAAAAGGCTTTAAGGATTTTCATCAAATTCCTCATGTTTAATGAAAATTAGATGTTCTATAATATCAGGTAAGCTTTATCATTATTAAAATGTTCTCGGGTGGCTTAAATGGGGTAGGGGCCTTTTTTGTTTCCTATAAAGTACCTTTGTTTTTGTTCATATGGAGAAATTAACTGTCTCTCGTTAAGCCTAAAAATAAGAAATGGCTAAATATGAGATATGAAAAAAATCAAGTAAACTTATAGAGGAGAAAAAAAGAAAAATATTCAGTCAACTCATAAAACACGTTGAGCCCACGCATGCGTATTACGCCTTTAATTACAGACCATTGTTCATAATTAAGGCCGTTCTGTTCATTTAATGGAAATTATTTGTTTCATGGCAACTAAATGAAATTTTCAACAAGTACATAGAGAATTATAAAATCAGACGACTTGGAGTATTATGCTTGCATTGCCGAATTATCGAAACACATTAATTTCTAATATGAGTAAGTTGGGAAGTGAAAGTTGTATGTTACGCAAGCGCACCAGATTTTTTTATTAGGGATGGTGTTGGGTGAAAATAAATACAACAAACTAATGTATATTTTTCATGTCATTTGCAATTTTTGCTTCTTAATTTTTAATCAATATCATTACATATATCATTAATTCAAGTTACATAATAGGGTATTGGTATTAATACTAAAATCAATCAGCAAGTATTCTTCAAGTCCGATGAGGTGACATTCTACATTTTTCTTTTAGATGTCGGCTATCTTCGTTATCAAATCTGGTGAATCATTAAATTTTTTTGTATCATTATACTGCTTCATTCATTCTTGTTGAAAGATGCTGAACGCGAATACCTCTTAAGGGTTACTGAACCTTGGTTGAACATTGAAAAACAGTGAACTACTTGTTCTATTTTCATTGCTGTTTCTACCCTTTGTAGTAATTATATTTTTATATCTCACTTGGTCTTCAATATCTACCTTCTTCTTGGATCTGCTTTACTTTAGAGAACGCATCCTAGAAACCTGGACTCAGAAGATTTTTCAGTGATCTGTATCTATATTAACACCAGCTTATTTGTCAATGATGATGAAAGTAGGCATATAATCTTAAAGACCGTCTTGGACTACTTTGTTGCTTGTGATGGGGTAGTCGTTCACTAGTTCCAATTGGTTTGGGACAATCATGATACTAGGTTTCAACATAGACTATTAGCTTCAACAGAATGGGAGGGTGGAGAAATATTAAGTTTTTGTTGATTAATTATTAGTTGAATAATTTTATTCCATATTATTTCACAAAATGACATGTGGTTTATCATAGAATAGAATAGAAAAATGTTAAGTCTCCTCTGCTATTTATCGTGAATGCTGCCATGATAGGACAAGACAATTTTATTAATAATTGAAAATGTAAAGCACTGTATATCATCCAACCCGGTGGTCAGTTGTACCTGGAAGGTGGCAAGATCCTGGGAATAACGCCTTGGAAGTTGTTGGGGCCATAAACATGTTTAATCGAAATAAAAAATAAGTACAGTAGGGTTCCGATTAACCGAGTCGATGTGGACCAAGGTTACCTCGGTTAATCGAAATAATTAGTTAATCGGAACCATACCAATACCAAATGAAAATGTAGATTATTTTTAAATAAAAACTACATAATTATATGCTTAAAAACCTAATAAATATTTAATAATAACAATGCATTATAACAATAATAATAAAAGAAATTATGAAACTATGTTTTTAAAAAGAAATCTTTTATTGTTTGTTTAAATGAACTCATATAAATACACATACACCCCCTCCCTTCAGTCTTGGCACCTCGGTTAATCGGAACCTTGGTTGACCAGACCTCGGTTAATCAGAACACTACGGTAAAACCGAAGACTGATAATGCTTACAACAAACACCAAGGAAAATAACCAGAAAGGTTGTTATCTCCGTTGAAGAAATTTGGGGCCATAAACCCCAGTTTGCACCGGCAAAGGTACCGCTGAAGAGCATGAGAAGTTTAACGTAGGATATCATGGAAGGAAGATTTTAGGATAGGCCAGCCAATCAGAGGAAGTCTGAAAAGAGTGAGAGAAAGAAGATTTATATGGAGGCATGGAAATAGAAGAGGAGAGAAGTTAGAGGAGTTGAGAAGAGAGTGCGGGCGGAGGTGCAGGAAGCGGCAGTAGTCCATGGGTCCAGAGAGAGCTGAGAGAAGATGCGGTGCTTAAGCTTGGAGAGCAGCAGAGACTGAAGATTTACAGAATGATCCAGAGAGGGCCTACCAGATAAGTTATAGTTTTATATACAGTACTGATTGTAATATTGTGTGGAGTGTATTCAATAAATAGGATAACATGCAAGTCAGTATCTATGTGTCGTTTTATGTTAATAATAAATCTGTATAGTTTTTACTAGATACTGTATATTTTATGATTTACATTCTTAGTAAATAAAATTAAGTATCATCAGAATTCAATTTAATTTTTCTTTATTTCAACTCACCTCCATGCCACAAGTTTTCGTAACATAAATAAAAAAGGTAAACACGTCACCCCTGGAGAAGAATCCAATATTCATTGCTATTCAATATATAATAATATAGTTGGGTTCCCTTCTGGAACTGATATAAGTAATCTTTATCATACAGTAATTTTATTCATGCCGTTTTTGGTAACCCCCACCCGCCTTAGAAAAGTGGGAAGCCAAAAACGTAGCACCTACAAGTATCAGCAACACATATTTTTTCCCACATTTTCTTCTTCACCATCATTGACATCCTCTACACCAATTTTTTCATACCTTTACTCCTACTTGTTTGGCACCCCATTGGTTGGACATTAAGCAAACGACATTTAAATTCTTCTCTAGCTAAAGTCAAGTGAATGAGAAAAAAAAATTCCAACATGATAAGTCAGACTTGTCAGGGAATCAAATATATGGAGCAGGTGACATTATTAACCCTTTAACTGCTACTAACACAGATAGGTGTGGTGGGCAGGCGTGGCTCTGGTGCTACTAACACAGAACTGTGCGCTTAAGGGAAGGCAGGGCGCCTCCAGTGCTACTATCACAGATCTGTGATTCTGAACGTCTGCTACTCGCACATATTTCTGTGCCACTGAAACGGCATTTAGCGGGCTCTAAATCAATCTTTGGACTCTTTGAATGCCCAGTAGGTAGTGTAGGCATTCCCTTTTCATTCCATGCCAGGTCTGAGTGGTCAGACCTTTTTATACCTGTTTTGGCCTAGGCACTCTACCTGTTCAAGTCCCTCAGTATAGTTTATAGTAAACACAAAAATGGAAAATTAACGATGTATTGCTGTGATGTGTGTGAAGTACCTTTGTGTTTATTGCCCTGCTTCAAAACATATCACACACAAGAACATTATTAAAAAAAAAAAATTTAACTCTACCAATGCCTGTCTAAAGTCTGGATATAAAAAGAGGATAGAATTTTTTTGAAATTAGAAATGATGAATTTGCAATAAATAACTAGCAAAAAGAACTCAGCTCTGGGTGGTTGCTCAAGCGGCAGCCCCGTAGCACCCACTCAAGGTCGAGCCTTAGACTGATCCGCAGGGAACACGTTAACGAGAGCAGATGTGTGTAATTAGACTGATGTAAGACCTTGCTCGTACATCCACCTTTACAATGCCACTTAATGCATCAGTGCTTCAGAAACTGGTTAAGGACACGCTCTCGCCCTAGTAAGAACGCTTATTCACTCAAATATACCCCCCCCCCCCACTAGTCCTAACCAAGACACACAATGACTTCTCAGACCATGACAATCGTCTAATCACCTGAGATAGTACAAGAGATTGAATGTGACTAACACATCGTGCATCTGTAGTGCCATCACCTGCCATAGACTACCCCCCCTCGCCCTGTTATCATTCATCAGCCAACTCCCTCCCGCTCTCACAAGGTCAGTCCATGACCTCAAGGTCACTCATATCTTTACACAGCAGGATGGCTCGAAATCATTTCTTTTGTGCTCTATATCAAACAGGCTATTTGTAGAACTTGAATTATATAATAATGATTGTGCATGTATACCATTCAAATATTTAATTTAGATATGTTTCATGAATACTGTTCATTTGGAATTTTATTTTATTATTACTCTGTTTTAGGGTAATCAGAGAGGAATTTCAAAGAAAAATTTAAATCTAAAAAATAATAAAAGTGATACTTCTGGTAAATACTCTTAACAACTATTTTGGAATCATTATTAAATATGTTTTTTTTATCTGTAATATATCAGTTTTAAAAAAAGAAAAAAAAATCAGGGATTTTGGCCTTATTATTCCAGGGGAAACAGTTATTCACAAATATTGTAGAATGAACAATCATAAAGCCCTAAGTGTTGCATTGAGAAGCAAAGATGTCAATGTAAATATTGCTGATAATGTTGGTTGGACTCCATTGCATAATGCAGCACATTATAATTCTATCGATTGCCTCAAATTACTTATCAAGCACAGATTAACTGCTCCTGCAGGTAAAAAATGAATTTTTCAAGTAATATCTTTTTTCTCTTAACCCATTTCCTTAAGTCTTCACTGTCTAAATATTTATTATTTTCAGGTGCTGAAGAATTGAATATATTTTCTCTTAATAGTGATAATGATACTCCTCTGTCATGTGCTGTCAAACAAGGAAATGATAAAATTGTTGATATTTTATTAAATAATGGAGGTATAGAAAATTCTCTCTTTTTATAAGTAGGTTAAAGGACTGAATTATTATGGAGTAAAAAAAAAAAAGAAAAAAAAATTGTTAAAATATGCTATTCTTTTCAATAATTTGCTAGTTAAAGGATATTTATTCTGTATTGCAAATGGTTATAAAAATCTAACTTATTTAAGTATGTTATCTTCCCATTAAACATCATTAATTATATTATTTATTCATGGTCGTTGGTTATACAATTAAGATATAATTTTTAAACTATTTAATTAGAAGATAAAAGATTCGACCACGGCCGGGAATCGAATCTTTTATCTTCTAATTAAATAGTTTAATCATTAATTATAAATTATTTAGTTTTTCTTAAAAAAAAATCCCGTTTTCTTAAATTTTATTCAAACACATACATTCATCCTCCGATTTGCTTAATTGGAAATGAGTTCAATTGCTTTGATCATATAGCACTGCACAATTGATTACAACCCTTGCATTGGTTTTTTTTATAAATTTTTAATCAATTGTGATTAATTAATTAATGAAATTGCTTTTTGTTTCTTAGCTGGTGTCACAATATGGAACTTAGTATCTCCAGGCTGTTCCATTGTTCAGCTCGCTAAGACTAAACAAATGGAGGAAACACTGATCAAAGGTTGGGAAACATCTACTTCAGTGTACAGAAACTTAAACCTTACTTCGCTAGAAATAGATTTAATATATAACATGATTGTATCTTATTGTAAAGTATACCATGTTAGTGAATATTCTGTTAGTCTAGACCCTAAATCTTGTAAACCTGACTCACATTATAATTTTGATTATATTCAGTATTGCAAAGATGAAAACACTCTAGTGACACTTTATAGTCTTGTTGAAAAATTGAGTACCTGTCGTTCAAATCCAAAGAATTTGAAAATGATTTTATTTTATTTAAAATCTAAACTACATTAGAGAATAGGCTATTTTTAAACTGTTTGAACATTTAGATTTGTACTCTGTGATTTCCTAACTTAGTTGTTTTGTTTTATATTTTGTTGTTATTTGCAAATATGATTGGTCACTGTATTTTTAATGTTATGTTATATTATTTATTTAAATTATTACTGTGGTGACCCTAATAAAAATTTAATACTATCAATTTTAAGATTGCTGTTCATTATTTTCTCCTCATTATAAAGAAAAAGTATCTCGATTTTATACTAGTTTTAGTGTGTTTTGAATTCTAACCGAATGATTAAGGAAGTTGAATTCAGAGAACCCTGAAAATAATTTTATTGTTTTATTATTATTACCATTTTCCAGATGATAGGAAATATTTTTCATCCCCGAATTATAGTTGAAAGAAGAAGTAAAATGTGTATAATTTATATAAAGGTGGATGATTAACCCTTTAACTGCTAGTAGCTAGTATATTAGCCAGCCGCGCGCTGGTCCCCACCTCATGCCCTGCCACCTCCGCAGTTAAAGGGTTAAAAAAGAAAAGAAAGATATGTAACGCAAAAGTTGCCCCCCAAAAAAGAATATCTGCTGGTATTATTGGAAATATAACACTGAAAAAGATTTTTCTATCTTGGTAAATGATAGATTGTTTAATATATTTAATAAATAAATTCACCATAGGACAAGCTCACTATTATTTTATATTTTATAATACGAAGTTTTCGGTATCCAGCATCAAACGTCATTATATAGAGTTGTTTATACTCCTTTTGTAGGATCGTCGGTACATTTTAATTTAAAACTACATCACCCTGATGGCCTTTAGTATGCATCAGAGACGATGGGCACAGCGACAGCGGATGTTTAAATTAAATGTACTGATGGCCTTACTACAGGAGAATAAACAGTTGAAAATAATGTTGGATGCCGAAAGCTTCATATTATAAAATGTTGAAATTTTCCTGCGGTAAATTTATTTATTACAGATTTTTCTATAGGCAACAGTCTGCTAATGAAGTATTGACTAGTTTTAAAGTAAAACACAAGAAGAAAAAATAACCTGTTTTGGCACTTTTGCTTAAAAAAAACAAACAGATCAACTGAACTAAATTCATAGAGAATCAGATTTGAGTTTGAATAAGACCCACTTGCAGTGGGCTAATTGAAGCAGTGGGCATGATTTTCAAAATGACAACTTTTTTCATATTTGGCCACAATATTTTTTGTTATTACAAAACAGTAAAAACGAAATTCACTGAAAATAATAGTTGTTTTTGTAGTTGAAATTTCTCTTACCTCATAATGTTTTTTTTTTTTCATCATTACAATATGAAGATTATTATGATTTTTACTACATAAAGAAAATTATTGGGGAAAATAAGCAATACTTATGTTAAAAACTTTACTTTTATTTTTCAATCAAATTATTAACAACATTCTCTATTCATTAACGACAATAGTTTGCTTTTTCATTGATTCCCTTAATTTAGATAGTTCTGCTTCTACTGCTTTCAAATCATTATCAGTAACAGTTGGTGGAACACCACACTTTGCCTCTTCCTTCATAATCCATTTCAAGGTTTCTATTTTGTCCACCAAATGACTTTCTTTTTGAGAATTAAGTTCTTCCTTGTATTTATTGAGTTTCTCCGATACAATATTTTGACAATAAGTATCTGTTAGCATCCGCATAGAACGTTTTCTTTCAATCCGTTTGTAGACTTCTCTGCAATAAATTGATAAAAATGTTAAGAAATCTATTCAATAGAAACCCTGTTATAATGCTAGAATCTTTTGTTCTTGAAATAGCAATCGAGTTATAAATAAGTGCAAGTGATTTAAAGAATGAATAACAAATAAAAAAGCTCTTAGCACTCACACACAGAGAGTCTCCCTTATTTTTATATATAACAAGATTAGGCAATCCAAGAAACAACATTACTCAAGCATAAATATTCATATCAGATTTAAGATTACACCAAGATTTATACACTTTTGTTATTCATAGATGCAATAATAATCTGGGAATAATTTCTCATAGATAAGAATACAATTCTTTAAAAAATATATTTCATGATTTACACAACCCCTTAAAAGGGAATGAGCAGCAATAAGCTTTAAATATGGAAAATTTGATTAGTGAAATTTTCAGCAGATATCTCTAATTTCCTAAAGAATTTGAAACTAGCTCATCAGTTAGGGAATGGAGTTCTCAACAACATGGTACAAATGTAACTTAAAATAAATAAAAAATAGTTAACAAGATCCGGTCGTAGGATGTACGAATCAATTACTTTATATCAGATACTGAAAATTAGTCGATACAAGGAGTTGATCTAGCCAAAATGAATGGGACTGATATGTGGATTCATGAATACTATAATCCATATCAGCTGAGCAGGAATTGGGAGCTACTAGTACAATGAATACTAGGAGTAACTAAACCTGGGTTTGAAGCAATTACCAGCTACTACTGATTCAGATCTTTAACCCTTTGCACTCGGCACCGTTTCGGACATTACCTACTGCAACTCGACGCAACTTATTTGCGAAAATGTACACCCTGAAAACGTAATATTATTCAATAAAATTTTAGATTGTTAATACTTACTATAGTCATATATGAGATTTAAAACATAAAAACTTTAACCCTTCTAAAGTCTTTACCAAACAATTTCAAATTTGGTGTAAAGTTCTATTTTAGATCCCGATGGATTTTAGATTAGCTGAAACATCTTTTATCTTTATCAGTGAATTTTGATTTGACTTTATTAAAAAGAATAGCATATATTTAATTAAACGCATTATAGCTACTTAGCCAGAGCAACGGGACTGCTCATATACTATAGGATAGTAAAATACACCTGTATCATGTAAATGGGTTTATTATATATACCAGCATGGCTTAAGAATCAATATTTTTTGTGTTAAAACTGAAGTGCAATATAATAATGATTGTAACATGAATCACACTCAGAATGGGTGCCAGCCCCAAACTGGGTATTATCTGCAGCAGGCAGGTAAAAAAAGGACAAGCAGCCCGATATTTTTCATTGGCAGGCAGCAAAGTGTTAATGGCACAGAGGATAAAACCCTTATAAGTGCGATAATTGCAATCTTAGATAACCTACCTCTTCCTGAAAAATGAACTAAGTGTGTGCATTCCTCCATATTGAAGGACTCTGGGAGCAACTTTTCTTCTAATTGAAAATGTTTTTGCTCCCAAACAAGAAGAATAAAAATATCGTAAAGAATTTGACTAACTAAAACTTACGGGAGTGGATATGGCTTGTAAATGAGTTCCAATTTCTCTAGTACATATTCAAAGCATTTGTAATCCCACGTTCGTAAGTATTTTAGTAATCTTTTTCTCTTATCAATAGTTTCTTTTAATCTAACTCTAGTTCTTTTGTCATATGGGAATTTTTCTACAAATTTCTGCATATCTCTTATATCTGCAGTCATTTTAGCAACTGTAAAAAATGGATGTTAAGATACGTTTCATAATAATATAAAGTAAAACTTAAAGGCTGAATACAAAAATAAATTAGGATTTGAGTTTCGTTTATTTAAAACAAAAACTAGAATTCAGATATATGACTAACATCTAATTATCACATAAAGGAAATATTAATCAACTAAAAAAAAAAAAAATCAATGAGTAGTATTCCAATTGACTAGTTTTAAAAAATAAATGTCTCCACACTATATCCAAATATCTATCATTCTCTCATAAATGTTGACAAAAAAGTTTTATGAATTTTCATATCAAGGCTATCTGATATCTGTTTAGAACAATTTTTAGTTTTTTAGAACTAAAACAAGTTTAGAACATCCAAATCTTGTTACACGGGTTCATTTTAAATCAATCCTGATGATTTTTTGTCATAATTCAATTAAAAAATAATTTGGTTTGGAGTGTCACCAGAATTAATTCAGAATAAACACATATAAACCAAATTGGGTTGTACGGTCCCCGCACCCTGGTTTGTTGCCCAGTAGTGCCTATTTTAGTTCATCCTTGTCGATAAAATCATCTCCCAGAACCTTTCACTCTCTTTTCTTGTCTATAAGTACTCCCTAACAGTCAGGGGTGGGTCCAGCACAAAATTTGGGGGGTCATGACCCCTCTTTCTCATAATAGTAGCTGACAGCACCGTTCTTTTTTTTATTACCTTGTATTAAGAAGGACTGAGACCTAAACTACCTAAATCGTTATGTTTAGGACATAGTAACTACCTAATTGCATTATTTGCTTAAAAAA
Organism: Aelia acuminata; assembly: GCA_911387785.2. Classification (NCBI taxonomy): domain Eukaryota; kingdom Metazoa; phylum Arthropoda; class Insecta; order Hemiptera; family Pentatomidae; genus Aelia; species Aelia acuminata. Next base: position 182,205,952 of record OU426978.1, on the reverse strand, counting down.
TTAAAAAGCTAAAATATTTGAGAGAGGGTCATGACAACCCCACCCTTGATCCGTCCTTGCTTAGAGTAATTCCTATAAATATTCTATCTTTCTTTGGTGTGAACATTCTGCCTTACCATATTTGATACTTCATTTTTAAGGAATTGCTTGCTTGTAACCTATCTGATTACATATTACTGAGTGACAAACCAGGGAAATCTGCAATTGCAAGTAAAATAACTTACAACCCACTTTTTCATGAAAGACTCTAGGCGTTGATGACCTGTGAGTTCTACTCCTAAAAACTCAAATAAACAAACTTTTTCATGAATGTTCAATCTGAATTAACTCTTAGTGATGTAATAAAGAATGGTTTAGTTCTATTATGACACAACAATGTCAGGATTTTTTTAAAATGAATTGGATAAATGGATCGGTTCAAAATGAATCGTGTAACAAGGATTGGATCTTGCCTTTATTAAATAATAAAAATTGTGTATATTGCTAAAAGATTATGCGAAATCTAAAAATAATTTTGGTACTATAATGAATTATCTTACCCCTATATTCAGGAGAAAAGGTATCAAACTCATGTCTTTTAACTCTGTTAGTATACTCCTGCCTCAGGTGGTTAACAGTGGATTTATATGGTGAGAATTCTAAAGTAAAGAGTTTCTTTACATTATCATCAGCACTGAAATAGAGATATACAAAACAAGGAATTATGATAAGAAAAAAGATTAAGTTACTTAAAATTCACAATGTAATTCAGTTATCTTCACACATTATTTCTCAAAATTAAACTGCACTTGTGCCTATGTGCCTCCCTCAAATACCAGATTTCAGTTTTGCATGATTTATCATTTTGGTACTAATCTCACTCACATGCACAAACACACAGACACACACTTTTGCAGGAGTTGGTAATATGGACACAGGGAACCACAAAGCAATTATTTTCTCTGAAAACACAAAGTCAAGATCATAATACTCTCCCTTGCTAAATATTTCATACACACATAGGTAAGTGAAAGTAAAAAATATCACAAATCAAAGCATTAAAGTAATGGTCACAATAGCTGTGGACCAAAAATTTATATTCTTCTCTGCTCTTAAAACATTCTTTTCGTTGATTATATAAATCCCAAACTGGAAGTTTTCTCTACTTGGTTATTTTTCACTCCAGTGAGGAAGAGTGTTTATTTTTAGGATTTCTTAAATGAAGGAGTCTCTTCCATTTTTTAATATATTATATTTAATTATCCCAACATGTCGGGCTGTTGGCCCATCCTCTGGGGTTATCTTTTCTATAAATCATTTGTTCTTTGGCCAATTTTCATCATTCAAATTGTTATATATGTACATACAAATGTCCTTATTTTAACATTTATTTGTCACTAGAAAAATTTCATTGTCACATGCTTTAAAACTTTATTACTTTGTGAACTTTGGGACTTCTCGAAGTGGGAAGTTTTCTGCCAAGGAAATGAAAAACAATAACATAAATCAGAGCTTATCAACAAAATTACTGCCAATTGAATTTTACTAAATGGAACAAAAAATCCGTAACAATTTGTTACCGACTGAAATAAATATAATGATATTCCATGCTCTTATAAATATAGTGTTAATTAATGTTTGAACTATTTAACTATTTTATCAATAATCATTATATTATTCAAGTGATTCGCACAGGCTATTTGGCAGTAATAAAAAGAGTTATCTAAGTGATGTATCCTTCATAGCACTTGGATTCTTAGTCATATCACAAATATGCATCTGAAAACATTACCAATTCAACAGTAAAACGCAGAATGATTGATTCATGGCAATGAAATCTTCACTTAATTTAACTGACATGGGCAGAAAATTAAAGAGAGAAATTTGAGAGCATACATAAATCATACCAATAGCATAGACATAATGATTCTTACACTATTATTTATAGTATCACTTTATACTATATTAAAAAATTATTATGTTATAGTATGGTACATATATTAATTTGACAAGGTTTGAACTGCACTAACCTAGGGTAAACAGGTTGGAAGATTTGAGGTGCTAATACTTTTATGGTCATTAATGAAATTTATCAATTATGGCATTATTTTTTTAGAGTCACCAGAAAATGCAGTTATAATACAGTCACAGGCACTATCTGTAATAATTTAGATTGACAGAGATATAGGGTTAACCATACAGTTATTGGCACCCTAACTTTAACATAAAGAAATAGGTAAACAAGTCCTAATTTTATTACAAGATATACATATATCTTAGTCTAATGTTTGAAGGGTCCTCTAAGTCATCTTTGAAGTAAGACTTTAACAAACTATCCATAGGGAAGATTTCACAATTAAATCCACAGAGTGCCAATAACTAGATTTGGCACTTTTAACATTAAATATTGCCATATTGTAAAACTATTGAACTTTTGACCCAAAAAAAACTCGCGAGGCTTTATGAGGATAGATAAAGAGGAGCTATAGGAAGTTTCAATTTGATTCCTTTATAAAATGTATTTATTTTTTTTAATTTAACCACGGGAATGTAGTCTTAAGGGAGCCAATAACTGAACCCTACCTAAGCTGATATTCGTTAGATAAAAAAAAAAAGTTTTGAAGGAAAGTTGATGCATCAAAAATGTCAGTAAGAACCATGTATAACAAAGATACAGAAATGTTTACAAATGGTAAAAGCACCAGAATACAATAAAATTAAAAGTAGTAATGATTAACACCTTTTTAATTCCTCCAAATCATGAAACTCTGGGGCCAAATGCTTTGCATCTACCTCTACCAAAGGCTTCAAATCACCACTTTTTTCTGGCTTATAACATGGGATTTTTTCTGGTCTAAACCATTTGATAGGTAGGTCAGATTTTAGAGAATAGTTAACACTGTGCCTATGTATAAATCTTGATAAAATGTTCACATTTTTAAAATGTTTTTTCACATCACTGAGCTTTTCTTTATTTTTAAATAGGGCACCCAAGAAAAGCCTATGGCTCAAAGTACCCATTCCATTAAATTAATCACAACTCTCGGTTTACAACCGCAATTGTCAGAAGGTTATACATCCCTTCACAATTTGTAAAGAGCAAGGTGAGTTCAAGTATCACCGAACAGCTTCCTCTGACGTCACTGGTACGTTTCCCAATTCCCAACCCTTCACGGCTTTCGTGTCACTAAACATGATTCGTCTCTCAGTTGCCAGTGTTACTACTTTCTAAAACCAAGATTTTCTCAAAATTTCCCATGCGCTAATCTCGGGACTATAGCTTGAACAACCGTTTCGAGTCTCTTCTAGTTATTGATCATAACTCCACCATTTTTCATTTAACTCCTATCTTTTGATTCCTATCCTATCAATGATATATATTCTTAAAAAAAACATTATGTAATATTTTCCCTTGAAGTTAATACTTTAGCTATAATCCGCTAAACTTTTCGAATTAAAATATTTGAATTATTTTTTAGGGAACAGAACTTTCATTTTAAATAAGGCCCGAAAGTACGTTAAATAAAAGTTTTTCCACATGTCTCGCTGTTTCTTTTTTACATTTAAATAGAATAAATCATTATTTCCCTTAGGCATTTGTAACTTCTACCGATATTTAGCAAAAAGGAGGAAAGATATTTTTATTTTTCTAATAATCAATGCAATTGAAAAGATATTGGAATATATCAATAGAAAATATAAATACTATTTAACCAATCTGTAAATAAATGTGTAAATATGTATATATTATTAGATGTGAAAACTAGTTTCTTTAACCTGAGCAGAGGTTCCCTAATTATTTTTAGTTATTTTAATTCGTATCATTTTAATTTGTTTATTTATACTTTAAGGCTCTAAAGCCCCCTTTGTATACTATTTACATTTGTTCTTAAGGGACACTGTCCCAGAACAAATAAATAAAGAATTTATTTATTTATTTATTTATATCTGTTGGGATTGCAATAAATCACCGATTTATCCTCCACCAGAGTTCGTTAATTTTATTGAGTTGACCACGCTCAATTTTTAAGGTACAGAAAAACACAGACTTGACATGTTTTATTTTTTAATCAAAACAAGTCAATTAAATCATTTACAATAAACAATAACACAATCAAAACATTTAACATCTCTATTTTAACGTTCATTTAAACAACTCGAATTTAACAACTCATTTAACATTAGTAACATCTCTCATAAACTACCAATCATCTGTTTTAATTATATTTTTAATTAACAATTGACAATCATATTTAGAATTCACATGCCATCTCGATTTCAAACAATATCTTTATATTGGAGGGTAAAAATGTCCCATTACTTAATTTTTTCAGCAGTGCCAAGGAAAGTAAAATATAGATTCTTAAGATGCGGTTGACCCCAATAGGTCTTTACAGTGAAAGTAAATATGCAAAAAAAGAATAGATTTTTTAACGACTTCGAAAGAGGAGGTTACTCAATTCGATAAGTACGTGTCTTTTTTTTCCTACATATGTTAACCGATTATTGGAATGAAACATTTTCATAATGTAGAGTATTTTCCCTAGGTGTTAAAACCTTCTTTGGGTTCGTAATTTATTTACAAAGTTATCAGGAAAAAACAGTAATCAAATAATTATTTAATTATCGCTCAAAATGTTTCCTTATTGGAAAAACATATGGCAAACCTATATAAATAAAGATGAAATTCTGTTTGTTTGTTTTTTATAGAAATCCATACCGTTTGTCCTAAATTCTCCAAATTTCGCTCAGTGGTTCTTTAATACCAGGTGCGAACACCTGTCCATAATAAAATTGCATAACTTCAGTCAATCTCTGGGTAATCTTTTTATTATTATAAAAATCGTTATGATCTCGCTTTACATTGTTTTTTACGAAATTGACCGTTTGAGTCGAAAAAAGTCTCACTTGATAGATTTTAGTTGTATTTTTACTTTCACTTACCTATATATGAAATATATAGTAAGTGGAAGTATTGCGATCGTGAAAATTTTCGACTTCCAGTTTTCAACGGAAATACACGTTTTGGGGTCCCCTGAGTCCAAATGACCAAGTCCCACGAAATGGTCTGTGTATGTGTGTGTGTGTGTGTGTGAACAGACTAGCTCAAAAACTATAAACCGTGCGAACCTGAAATTGGGTATTTAGTGTATAGATATGCCCGCGATGTGACAGCAAAAATTTTATCAAAATTGCTCAAAGGGAGGGGGTACTTTATTTAATAACTTTTTACGTTTTTTTCAATTTTCTCAAAAACGGCTCTAACGATTTTGATTAAACTGAGTATTTGATGTATTAATATGGCCGAGATATGACTGTGAATAATTAAACGACTTATGTACATTATATATATGTTAGTGCTAACTTACTTGTTTTATGTACTGTACTGTTCATGTGTATTCTTTTAAAAATTGGGTTTTGACCCGTATATATTGTATAAATAAATAAATAAAAAAAAAAATAGGGTAATGGCCTTTTTTGTTTGTTTTTGTTTCCTTTGAAGTATCTTTGTTTCTGTTTTTATGGAGAAATCACGTGTTTTTTTCATTTACTCAAAAACGGCTTTCACGATTTTGATCAAACTGGGGATTTCATGTATCTATATATCAAAGATGTGATAGCCAACATTTCATCAAAATTGATCAACCGGAGGGGGGACATTATTTCATAACTTTTTTCCAATTTTTCGATTACCTCAAAAACGGCTTTAACGATTTTCATCAAATTCGTCATGATTAATGAAAATTAGGTGTTATTTAATATCAGGTAAGCGCTATCATTATTCAAATGTTTTGAGGGGATTATAGAGCAAATGAAAACAAAAATAAGAAGTGAATGAGGAAAAATGAGTAACTTTGAGAATTGGCATTAACAAAACGCATTAATTTCTTATCTAAGTAAGTTGGTAAGTGAAAGTTGTGTGTTGCGCACACGCACCAGATTTTTACTTTCACTTACCTATATATGAAATATATAGTAAGTGGAAGTATTGCGATCGTGAAAAATTTCGACTTCCGGTTTTCAACGGAAATACACGTTTTGGGACCCCCTGAGTCGAAATAACCAAGTCCCGCGAAATGGTCTGTGTGTGTGTGTGTCTGTGTGTGTGTGCTTATAAAGTTGCAACTTATAGCAAGGAGTTAGTTGTTTACGTTACATAAAAGAAAAGCAATATTTCAATACAAATTGAAATCAAAATCTTACAAAATTTAGTTTCAAATACAAAGTTAGGTAATTTAATATTTACGAAAAAAAATATATATACACTTTATGATTAATATTTACGAAAAAAAAAATATTTATATATATATAAACTTTATGGTTAATATTTAAGAAAAAAATTAAAATAAATAAACTTTACATGATAAAATTGTCTATAATATAATTTAATGTAATTTTTCTTGGGCTTTTATACATTTGACAGAAAGTTCCTAGTTTTCAGGCTCTTTATGACGAATATAAAGATTTTGTCGATTTCTGTATACTGCGTGAGGTAGTGCGCCAATTTATCTGTTTTGTCCAATTCTTGAATTACATATTAAGCTTAAATATTTTGAACGAAATTGTTATAGAATAGGGCATGCCAGCAAGAGAATATACTGTGCCAGCAAAAGAATATACTGTATTCTTCTTTCTTACATAGAGGGCACAAAGTCTGGGCGTTGAATTTTATTGTATATTTTTGAATCTTGCATTGTGTTTACCGCTTAGACGCAGTTGAGACATTTATGTAACTCTGATTTTATTTATCTGCGTTTTAAAATAAAAATGTTCTTCAGCACCATTGAGGGAGCTTATATGACGGTACAAAGGGTTAGATGTGTTGTTTAGGGCATTATTAATATCAACTGAATGTAAGTGATTTTGAATTTTTTTGATTTTGACCAAGAGATCGCAGAAATCTTATTTGGTCAGTGCCATCTTATCCCTTGTGTCCTTTGCTCCTTCTGATGTCAAGTAATCTTTAAATATTGATATCCAGTTGTACGGGGCAGAAAATTCCTGTTATTGAATGAGTCTAAGGTAATTCAATTTGGCTATATCTGTTGACGGCCTTTCCAATAAACACTGCCACCATTTCAGCATTCCCTTGAATATTTTATGCTTCATATGAACCTGCCCTGTTTCCAACCTGACGACTGCTAAGTGTATTTATTGGTAAATGAAGCAATAGTTTAAGGTAAGACAAATGGCCTCTCTCTATCTGGTCGTCATATTCCAGTCCCCGTAATTCAGACATGTATAAAAGTGAATTTTCTGAAATTGATTGAAATAGTTTGATTTTGGTATTCCAGGTGTCAGATTTGACGTTGTTTAATATCCTTAAAACTTATGAATGACCTATCGTACATTTTTTACTTTCACTTACCTATATATGAAATATATAGTAAGGAAAGTATTGCGATCGTGAAAAATTTTGACTTCCGGTTTTCAACGGAAATACACGTTTTAGGGTCCCCTGAGTCCAAATAACCAAGTCCCGCGAAATGGTCTGTGTGTGTGTGTGTCTGTGTGTGTGTGTCTGTGTGTGTGTATGTGTCTGTGTGTGTGTGTGTGTGTGTGTGTGTGTGTGTGTGTGTGTGTGTGTGTGTGTGTGTGTGTGTGTGTGTGAACAGACTAGCTCAAAAACTGTAGGCCGTACGAAACTGAAATTGGGTATTTGGTGTATGTATATGCCCGCGATGTGACAGCAAAAATTTCATCAAAATTGGCCAAACGGAGGGAGTACTTCATTTAAAGAATTTTGTCTATTTTTTACGTTTTTTTTCGATTTTCTCAAAAACGGCTCTAACGATTTTGATTAAACTGAGTATTTGATGTATGAATATGCCAAAGATGTGATAGCCAACATTTCATCAAAATTGATCAATTGGAGGGGGCTCTTTATTTCATAACTTTTTTTCCAATTTTCATCTTTTTTTCGAATATCTCAAAAACGGCTTTAATGATTTTGATTAAATTTATCATGTTTAATCAAAATCAAGTCTTCTTTAATACCAGGTGAGCTTTATCATTATTAAAATGTTCTGAGGGGGCTAAAATGGGGAAGGGGCCTCTTTTGTTTTCCTATAAAGTACCTTTGTATTTGTTTATATGGAGAAATTATCTGTCTCTCTTTTCGCTTAAAAATAAGAAAGAGCTAAATATGAAATATGTGACTCTGAGAAATGGCAATTAAAAAAACACGTCAATTTCTAATCTAAGTATGTTGGTAAGTGAAAGTTGTGTGTTGCGCGCATCGCACCAGATTTTTTTAAAAATGATTGCCGGCTGATCAGAATTTCGTGGATGAAGAAAAAAGGGTCTCCAACATATGTGAATTGATTGACTTCCTTCAAAACTGTATTCATATATTTTAGGTTGTTGTGGTTTCTGTTAGATCGAGGTATCGATCATGTGTCGATAAATGGCATATGATTATTTGAATTGTTTATAAAATATTCATTATTGTTAGGATTGCAATAAATCAATCGATTTATCCTCCACCAAGTTATAGTTAATTTTATTGAGTTCACCAAGCTCAAAATTTCTTGGTACAAAAAACACTTAAACTTGATACGCTTTATATTTTAATCAAAACAAATCAATTAAATTATTTACAATTAACAAACACAATCAAAACATTAAACATATCTAATCTAACGTTCATTTTAACAACTCGAATTTAAACTCATTTAAACAACTCGTTTCAATTGGTAACATCTCTCATAACCTTCTAATCATCTGTTTTAATTATATTTTTAATTAACAATTAACAATTATATTTTTTAATTCAAATGCCATCTCGATTTCTAACACTCCCACCTTTTCGGTTAAAGGAGTTTATCTCTTTAATCGAAAAACGAGATGGTATATGAACTCTTCTGCCGCTCCGCGTAACTACAGCTCTTCTTTCTTCAGCTGAGGAATGGTCTTCTGGTTTCGATTCCTCCTCTTGGTCCTGTACATCTTCCCCTCAAGCCGCTTCTTTCCGGACTTCAAATTCAACTACTTCAAATTAAGATGCTCTCAGGACTCTTTAACCAACTAGGGCCCTCCCTCCAACGGGATTCCAAAAGATAGTTGTTAACAGAACTTCCTCTAGAGGGTAAGTCAGCTGGATTAAGTTCCCCAGGAATATAAGTCCAATTATTCTCGTCGGAAAGCTGTCTTACTTCCTTTACTTTCTTCCTCACAAATACATAAAGGTTTTCCTTTTCTCCTTCTTTTGTTTCCTCCTTTTCTTCCGGTTTATCTTCTAAAGTTTCTTTAGGTGGTTCTTTAGCAGGTTCTTCTTTTTCCTGCCTACTTTTATTCACGGCCGGGTCCGTCACACCAATAGCGCCTAAATTCCTGAAATCTGCTAAGTTACCTGCATGACTGAGCATAGAAATAACCATTGAGGCATAACTGTGAGCACTTCCGCTTTGTCTTGGGACTTTTCCCATTACTACCCAGCCTAGTATAGTTTCAACAGCTAAGAGGCCACACCTCAATTTATGTTGGTTGCCTGTAAATATATCGCATGCGGTATCTGCTCCTATCAACAATTCAATGTCCGTCGGATTATAACCTACATCTGTTATAATTATATCTTTTTGCCTTAATTCTTCACTCAAGCCTCCTGGCTGCAACCTAGGAACCACTCCACAAATCACAGGCTGATCTAATACAACAATATTCGTTGAGGTTGTGCTACTTAAATCTGTTAAAGTAATTGAATATTTTTTATGAGATATTCTTTTGGAAACAGAGCCACCAAATAACACCTGTGTTAAATCTTCTTTACCTACAGATTGGATGCCTAGTTCATTAGCAGCCTTGGTTAAAATATAGGAGCGCTGAGAACCTGAGTCTATAACCGCCCTTATTGTTCTGCAATGACCATTATTAACAATTTTTACCATTAATGTTTGTAAAAGAATTTCTCCAGAACAACAGTGGTTAGCAGACACTACATACAGTTGCTTCCCTTCATTTTCTACGCGGCGTTCCTGTTCCTTTGGTTCTCTTTTATTGACCGGTAGCTCTGGACACATCAATGAGCAATGTTTCCCACCACAAACTATACACCTAACGGGTATTTTACAAAATTTAGCCCTGTGTCCAGCTTTCATACACAAATTACACGCTTTGTGTTTATTCAATAAAAAGATTTTCTCCTTGAACGACATTTTTTGGGCAATAAAACAATCTCTACTCTCATGAGATTTACCACAAAAGATACAATTCTTATTACCTTTCAATTTTCCTAATTTCTCACCAGAAAAAAGATGACTAGTAGTAGGTACTGCTTCACCTTCCTGTCTGTTAACTTTCTGCCAGGTCCTTGGTTTAGTCTCACCAGTTGCTGTAAACCCAGACATTGTCAAGTTTATTCGCTGTTCACCTGTAGCTTCAAATTCTAAAAATAAAAACAAATTTTCTAATTTAACTTTATATGTCTCGTCATCATTGATTTCTAACTTACTGAGAGCACTTCTCCACCAGGCCCTCAAGACATCTTCAGGAATACTTGATTCAACCAAAGGAAAAAGTATAGCGGAATATTTATCCTTGGTCATACCAATAGATTCAAGCGCTCTTAAATGGGACTCCAACTGATCGTATAGTTTGGTTATATTAGCCTACGTAATACCGGATATACAGTCTTGATTTCGAAAGGAAAAGGCTGTAGAGACTATGTATTTCTCCTCTCATCAGAATAAAATATAGCGCTACTTCTTAAAAGACGCAAAGTAATCACAGTCTTTGTGGACTTTAAACTTTTATATGATATTAGTCTCAGAGGGAAAGTACTCCCCCTAATTATGAACTGCGGAGCAATTGTAAAGAGTGTGCAGCGACTTAGATACTGGTCAGCTTTGCTGAAGGGATTCAAAACCTTTAATCGCCTGTTTCCTGGCAGACGAGCGATTAACATAGGAAAAGAGTTCTCCATCGACGAAAATGTCACAGTCGGCTTCTTGCTCCAGAAACCTTGGGGGTAGGTGTTCGGAGAGTTCTTAGGTTTGTTTAGTGATGAGGCTAGGAACGGAGGAATTTTGGAATCATCGGTCGTCATTTCCAAGGTTATCCACTCATTCTTGATGGGCACCAACCTCTCGAAGGGAGGAAATTCAACCTTGAATCGAGTTTAGTTAGTTAACACTTAAGTACCAGGTAGGATTTGCATTCTCGTTAAAGCATCTGATACTTGATTGGAAATCAGTGTTCATGAGAACTTTACAGAAATGACATACCGAGAAAGTAAATTTCAACCATAGAAGTAACTCTTAAAAGTTTCAAAAGTATTTTAAATTAATAACAAATATTTTGAAAACTCAATCAACAATTGCTTAATCGAGATATTACCTAACCCCCCCCTTTTAGAACTTATTTATTATATCAATACAGTTTAAACTTAATAGTTATAATAAATGAAGTTCTTTTTAAATTTCTTTAAACAGAAGGTGGAACATTAAAACTCCATGATTTAATCAACTCTAGAGTTATTAGTACTTACTACATTCTTATTAGAGGTGAGAGACAGTCAACTGGTATTCTTAATGATAGGTTAATTGATAGTCAGGATTTTCAGTCAAAACTTTTTTATTTTGAAAAGCCAATGTATGGATCCCACTCCTGGACTTCATCAGGGGTCCTGAGTCCAGTGGACTTAACTGTTCAAAATAAAAAGTTTTAACTGAAAATCCTGACAATCAATAAACCTACATTCTTATTACTTATAAAAATAATGAATAAAGGCAGCTTAGATTAAAACCGTAATTTATGCTTTTAAAATGCAATTGCTGAATATTGCTAGATAGGTAAAAAAATAAAATAAATACAGAATGCTTATTAATATGAAACCAAAAAATGAATAAATGGATGTTGCACAAGAAAGGCCTGCTTTTTTATTCACGGACCACTCTGCTTTTTAGCTTCCCATTAGAATATAAACAAAACAGGTTTCCCTTAAAAAATAAGCAGATTGGCCTATCTCGGGTCGCACCATCAAACTGTTTTGATTGTTAATTTACACCATCAGCCTGTCATTGAATGACAAAATAATTTTATAATATAAAATCCATAATTCCTAATTATTATTGGTGTTAAAACTAGCCACAACATTCCTATAGTAATTTCCTTTCTTTTGAATGGGAATTCATGAATTAAATAGAAAATTCAATTCCAGGTAAAGTTTACATGAAAAAACAAAGCAAAAAAAGGCATAATGGTAGAAATAGTTGTATTTGCTCTTGAAAAATAATGAGTAATACAATAAATATTAATAATAAAGCAACTTAAAAAGTACATTCTTGAGTTAACTTAGTAAATTAATAAAAAAAAAAAAAAGGTTTTAAAGTAAAAAAAATTAGCATAATTAAAAACTTTTAGTTAATTTTTATCCTTTTAATGATGACATTCCGGCCCTCATAACTTCATCGACAAGGAGAAGATTGCTTGCAACAATGACGCTTGAAGCTATATACTGTTTTTTAACAGAATAATTGTCCAGGATTCCTAGATCTGTAGGAATCATTGACTTGCCAGTTTGAAGATCCAATCCGACTGTGTCATTTTCCTTTGCATCGTAATCAAGTTGTGTAATAACTTCTTGTGTGTTGAATCCACTATTCATGGCGAGAGTTTTGGGAATAATTAAAAGTGCATCGCAGAAAGCTTCAATTCCAACACGGTACTTTTCCTTAGTGGTCTCAGCAATTTTTTTCAATTCATGACGCAACTTTAATTCTACAGCCCCTCCACCTGGAAGTACACCACCATCTTCGACTGCATTTTTGACAGCTCTCAAACCATCTCGAAGAGCGTCTTGAATTTGAGTAATGGCATACGAAGTTGGGCCATGAACAAGAACAGTGACACTATGAGGGTTTGGACAATCAGATACAAATGTGTATTTAGTTTCACCTAGAACATGTTCATAAACAAGACCTGCTCGTCCAAGACAATCTTCAGTGAGATCATCAAGACTATTCATAGCTACTCCACCACAAGCTAATGTTAGTCGTTCCATGTTCCTTCTTTTAGCTCGCCTAAGAGCCATGATACCTTCCCTAGCAAGCATATCCAAAGATACAGGATCGATTCCTTTTTGATTAATGACAACAAATCCTTTGTCAGTTCCATCACATACAGATTTCTTCAAGGCAATAATTTTCTTAACTCTTAACTCAATAAACTCTCTTTCAGATGCCACCAGTTTTTCCCTTTCCTCAGCTGATTTATAGAAAAATCCACTGTTTATCTCGGTCTTTTCAAATTCAAGACTCACATTACATGTTAGAATAAAAGCATTAGTGAGTTTCTTGGGCATGTTAGGGTGTCGTGAACCATGATCCAATACAAGCCCTCTAACTAATCTGGTTTCAGATTCGAGTCTACTCTGCATGGTCATAATTTCGATCATGTGTAAATCTAAGGGTTTATCAGGCAGTTTAATAGCTTGTACAGCTTCAACACAAATGTGGGTTAATACCTCAGCTACTTTTGATTCTACCTTTGTGTTAAGAGCTGTTTTAGCAACAGCAGTAAGTGTCTCCTTATCATCAAGACTTACTGTTTTCTTCATACTATCCAATACTTCCATGGCATGTTTACAAGCAACAGTGAAACCTTCAGTAATTAATCTAGGGTGCACACCTTCAACAATATAATTGTCGGCCTTCTTTAATAATTCAGCAATAAGTAAGACAGTAGAGGTAGTACCATCACCAGTTATGTCATCCATAGCTGTAGAAGTTCTAGCAATAAGAGATGCTGTAGGGTGCTGTATTTGCATTTCTTTCAGCAAAACATTACCGTCTTTTGTTATTTTGATATCACCAGCACCTGAAACTAACATTTTCATGGTGCCTCGTGGACCTAGATTTGTCTTCATAACGTCTTGCAAACCTTTAGCAGCACTCAGGTTCATAGACAGTGCCTCTGTTTTTCTCACAACTTCTGCTTTGGGATTCAATAAAGTAATTGCCGCCATCGTGAAAAGTAATTATAATAATCCCCGAAAAACAAACAGTTGTATCAAAAACGCCTCCAGATAAACTACTGCAACCTCTTCTCAAACTGTGCCGTATGTATATTTACTGCTTGTCAACTAAATCAAATTTAAACAAAAGTTCATTTTTTTTTAAAACACATGTTTTTTTTTTTTTTATTTCAGGAAAATATTTTTATATTATTTCTAATTTTTGTATGCTTTAGTAAAGAAGTTTAGATATAATCTAAATTTAGGGAAATATACTAGTCACATCATGAAAAACATTATAAAATGTATTTTATTTTAATTTAAAAATGATGTTATATTTGTGAAACGCCACTGGTTATAATTTTTTTAACTTGATTTATAAAACATTACTCTTGAATAGATGAAAAAGGCTCTGACCGCTACGTGTGCCAGTACTATGTGCTGTTGTAAGCTACGTGTAAGGGGAAGAGGTTGTCATTAATATTCTTTTTACTTTCCAGTCAGCATTAGTCGTGTAAGTTACCACAAGACTGGCTTTCAGTCTAGAACTGTAAGGATTTAACCCTGGACCAGTGACTTAGGACTCGCATTATGGCTAGTATGTATATTTAGCTTATATTTAAATTTGACTATACATGTTAAGTACTTGGTTTAAGCTTTTGACAGTTTATATAAGATTTGGATTTACTGTTAGTATCAAGAGTCACTTATGCCTTATTCTAATTCTCATCCATAAGGTTTGAATTATGTTTATTTAGAATTTGATTAAACTTACAATTTCTGAATTCAGGAAAAACAGAATGTTTGCAAATATTTGTGGTTTTTGCTATTTTTTTTCTCATTTGTCACATTTGTGATTAAGATTAGTAAATTGATTTGTGTGTAGAGTTTTAAGTCTTACATTGAAATTGGTATGTGATGACATTTGTTATATTTACTTTGTATCGAGTATGTCACTAACCTTATTTACTTAATGTACAGTGTACGTTGATGATATGATATTGGTTGATTATAATCCTTAATTTTTTTCCAATACTCATTCTTGATTTTCTCTTTTTTTAGTCAAGTTTTTGGAAGTTATAAAACCCTTCTGCAGTATATTGCCAGAAATAGCGAAACCAGAGCGAAAGGTAAGTTACTTCTAATAATTATTGAACTAAGAAGTTTGATTTTCGATGTCTTATTGTATGTTTATGATCCAGATCCAGTTTAGGGAGAAAGTATTATGGACTGCCATCACACTTTTTATCTTTTTGGTCTGTTGTCAGGTATGTTTAATTATTTTAAGCTCTTATTTTTGCTCAGAAAAAGAAATATAAACTATTTTATTATGTCATGATAATTAATGTGTTTTTTTTTTTTTTTTTTTTTTTTTAAGAAAACTATTTTAATTTTGTTGACATAATTGAATACTCATTTATTATTTAAGTTATTCTTTACCCAAGACATTTTCATGGTTATTATTATATCTGCAACTTTATCTTTCATTACTACATTATTTTTATATGTTAAGTTATTGAATTAATAGGTACTCCTTTGACTACTCTAATTCAATTTTAAGTATGTATATCAGTCTTCTGATATTGCTTGTTACGTAGGATATATTTATGTCAGATTTTTTTTATTGATTTTAATGCTTGTAAATTATGAATAAAAACTTTTCTGTTGTAAATAAGGAACTTTTTGAAATTCTTTGCCTTCAAGAATCAAATTTTTAAGGGGCCATTCAATGAATGAATTTTTTATTCTCTCTCCATAGTTATTTTTTCAAGTATTGGCATTGCTTAACAATATGCTTTGTATTATATTACATAGTATATATTATTAAATATTATTGATAAATGATTGTAATAATGAACTAGTTAATTATAGCTTTCAAGATACTATCTTGATCTTTTTCAAAAAATCTATCAGTTTGCTGAAAACTACTGCTTTTCAAAATATATTTCTCCATGTTTTTTAACAACAGAACCAATTAATTTGTGTGCAATCTCTTCATGTTTTTAATATATAATAATTATTATCAATAATAGAATGGCATATTTGTTATGGATGATAGCTTGAATACTTCATCTGATATCCTTCAACATATTCAATCCTAATCAACAAGAAGCCTACCCAATTATTTTAAAAATAATATAAATAAATACATTAATAATATTTTATTAATTAATATAATATGATAGAATAACATATTCATTATGGATGACAGCTTGAATCCTCAATCTGATATCCTTCAACATATTCAATCCTATTCAACAAGAAGCCTACCCAAATATTTTTAAAATAATTTAAACAAATGAATTATTAATATTTTATTAATTATAATAAATATAATATGATAAAATATTAATTAGTCTTTTAAAAATACTGATAAATTATAAGAATTTTTTTATTAGATTATGAAGACATTTTTAATTTAGCCATGTCTCTTCCTCATTGTTCCATTATTATTAAACATTTTATACTATTTGACCTTTCAATATAAGTAATCTTTTATATGTACAATGATTCCTAAGAAATTGTATGAAGTTCAAACTATTTAAACTTAAAAAAAAATATGCCTCGTCATGTATACAAACCTGTGAACACTTCACAAGGCTGTTATTTTATTTCTTTATATTATCATATAAGCTCTCCGTGTTTATCTAATTTTTTTTAAAGTTACATTATCACTAAATTAATCCCATTATTATATTATTGATGTTCTTTAAACTTTTTTTTTGGGATAGCTGCACAAGAGCTATTTTTTAGTCTTGGTGATTTAAATATATAGTTGGTTGAAATTTCCCAGTGGCAACTTATTACTTGCTTGATATCAGTTTGAAGTTGATTTCTTCGAGACTATATGTTTTTGTTCTCTTGCTTTTAGGAAGAGAAAAAATGCAGAAAACTTTGTGTGTTGCAAATGCAAGGCTTATATTAGGCATTTCAAAAAATTAATCTCTTAAAAGTTATTCAAAATGTTGATAATTTGTTCTCTAACATATAAGCTAATATGATAGTGATGATGATTTCAAGTATATTTCAAAGATATTTATAAAACTTCTTCAAAGAAATGGATTAATAAAACTGAAACTTCAAAGTTGAAAATTGTGAGCACTTCATATGCTCTCATCACATAACTTTCACTTACCACCCCCTTTTGTTCCATGTGAATGTGCCATTGTAAAGCGGGCACATGATGCTTTTTTCTCAGTGACAATTTTTATTGTTTATTCTATTGGAAAGTAGGTCTGTCGCTACAGAGTCGTTCACAGAGTGGTGTACCAAGAACAAAGTTGGATTCACTTCCTCTTAAAAATCCATACTTTCCAAGAGTTCATTTGAATACTTTTTTATAAATATATCAAATAGGGGATTATTGAAATAAAAATGAAGTTTTAAAATGAATGATTGAGTTTTTCGATGATATATCATAAGTAGAAATCTATAGAAGGGGTTCATAATAGCAGCCCATAATAAATTGGAACTTAGTTTTCAAATTGTAATCTTCTCAGGTAACGGCAGATAATATTTCTTTATTTAAGTCAGTCGTTAAGAAAATTTTGATAATTTCTATTCTCTCACACAAAACCACGCACCCATACCTTTTTTTGGGGCTTGGTGTTTCAGATTCACAATAAAATATGTTTGTTTTTTCTTTTTCTAATTAGAAAGATCTTTTGATTTGATCTTCATTTTCTTCCTAATGCAATATAAAAAAAGGCATTTGTTTTTGAAGTGACGCTATTTTCTTTGATTTAATAATTATCTATTATAAAAATAATTCAATAATTCAACATGTATATTCAATTATCCATCTTTATACTTGAAAAAACATGAATATTCAATTATCCAACTATATAGGTACCCTGAAAATAGTTTTAGGTCTGTGGAAAAGTATTAGGTAATACAGACTGACCTTTGATATTTAAAAAAAAATTTCCAACAGGTATGGAATGAATAATATCTTTTTACCTTCCTGAATAAATATATAAATGTCCATATAAGCAATATTTTTATCCACCTTTAGATTAAAATAAAAAAAATTATTTGATAACCCATTTACATTATTATTATTTTTTCTTATTAGGAAACTAATAAACTTTAAAAATAAAATGTATGTGTTAATTCAAATGTTGGATTTGTTAAATTTATCCCCCTTATTATATTTGTAGCAGTTTTTAAAATTTGCCTCTTTCTTAGAAATTTAAATATAAATAATATTTTTTTTTTATTATTTTAGATTCCTCTATTCGGAATCATGAGTTCAGACTCAGCAGATCCATTTTATTGGATTCGTGTTATACTTGCCTCAAACAGAGGTACTCTCATGGAACTAGGAATATCCCCAATTGTTACATCAGGGCTTATCATGCAATTGCTGGCTGGAGCGAAGATAATAGAAGTTGGTGACACACCTAAAGACCGGGCTCTTTTCAATGGAGCTCAGAAATGTGAGTAGTTAAAATAACCAGCTTGAAATTTATTTTGCATACTTTCTATAAAATTAGTACTGCTACATCTTTGTGTCAGTACTGAGACTAGAACAGTATTCTTGATTTGATGTCAAATGTCAAAAAAAAAAAAAAAAAAAAAAAAAAAACTAAATCTTTTAGAAGTAAATCCATCAATAATATATTATTATTCCACCGCGTATGTAACCCAGGTAACAAAAATTACATTTTTATGGTCTTACCTATTTCCAACTCCTTAATGTTCACTGATTAAGTAATATATTAGTAGGGGCTCAGGACTCCGAAACTTACAAATCCATTTTCATTCTGATTTTATTATGGTTTCTGTGTTAAAGGAAAAAAATATTTTTGTATTGGTTGAGTGGCATTAGGTAGTTAAAACTTTTTTCTTTACTAGTTATTTCTATTACGTCTGAAAATAACTTTTTAAATGAAATTCTTATAACTGATAAGAATATAAAATAATAATTATATTATATATTATATTAAATGAATGAGATTGGTTATATAAGTCTGTTGCTTAATTATTCTTCATTTGATTATAAGATAATCTATTTGACTGAACCATTTTTAAACATCTTTTTTTCCAGTATTTGGAATGGTTATTACTGTTGGACAAGCAATTGTATACGTAATGACTGGAATGTATGGAGACCCTGCTGAAATTGGAGCAGGTATTTGCTTGCTTATCATTGTCCAGCTCTTTGTAGCAGGCCTCATAGTTCTTTTACTTGACGAACTTCTGCAAAAAGGCTACGGTCTTGGCTCAGGAATCTCATTGTTTATTGCTACAAACATTTGTGAAACTATTGTTTGGAAAGCATTTTCTCCTGCCACTGTTAACACTGGTAAATTAGATGAAATTATATAATACATTGTTGAATTATAATTATTACTTATTTATAATTTAACTATGTATCCTTTTTACAGGCAGGGGAACTGAGTTTGAAGGTGCTGTCATTGCACTTTTCCATCTACTTGCCACTAGACAAGACAAAGTACGTGCATTGCGTGAAGCTTTCTACAGACAAAATCTTCCCAATTTAATGAACTTATTGGCTACCATCCTTGTATTTGCTATAGTTATTTACTTCCAGGTAACAATTATATTATGAGTTTATTTTATAATTAGTATGGTTGGTTCAAAGTTGTGTATGTATTTAACCACACATTGATGTATTATATCTGGAAATATACATGATTTAAATTGAAAGTTCCTATAATGAAATTGAAAATTCAAATGAAACAAGAAGAAGTAGTTTGAAAAGTTTGATTACCTTAACCCGTAAAAGACAAATAAAAAAATTATTTTAGATTTATTAAGTGAAATTTCGAGTGAATAGGTAATACTGATTATTTTTTTTCCATCCACATATAATCTCTTCAGGCCAGACTGTTAATGTAAACTTCTTTGTTAACAATCGCAGTTGCCCTTAAGTTCATGTGACTCAGGTTTTACCGAAGGTGGCAAATTGTGCTTCACAACTGTGCACCTATATACATTCGCTTTTTGTATGAATTTTAGTCTTTGAATTCTATTACTGTGGCCGGAAACCCCCTTATTTATCTGATTATTTATAATTTCTTTTACTCTTTTCCCTAGCAATATAGTTATTTGGGTAATATGGAGGTCTTTAAAGCAGGCGTTAGACAGTTTTTTTGTTTTGTTTTTTATTAAAAAATATATGAACTTCCTACAAATAGCTCTTATTGACAATGAAAATTAAACATACTTCAGATTATAAGCTTCTCAAAAAATTATTTATATTTAGCTCTATTTTATTTATATGTTTATATGAATTTCACAGGGATTCAGGGTGGATCTTCCTATCAAATCAGCTCGTTATAGAGGCCAATATAGCAGCTATCCCATCAAGCTCTTCTATACTTCAAACATTCCTATTATTCTTCAATCTGCTCTAGTATCAAATCTCTACGTTATATCTCAGGTCAGAAATTATACTTTCATACATACAAGTATATGTTATTATTGAAGTAGATTAAATATGTGTTTACGTACTTATGGTCCTCTAACCATGACTTAATATCTCTTTTATTTCAGATGCTGGCTGTGAAATTCCATGGAAACGTATTTGTAAACATGCTTGGAGTGTGGGCAGATGTTGGAGGTGGTGGTCCAGCCAGAGCTTATCCAGTTGGTGGACTTTGTTATTATCTCTCACCTCCTGAAAATCTTGGCCATATTCTTGAAGATCCCATTCATGCTATGCTATACATTATTTTTATGCTTGGTTCTTGTGCTTTCTTTTCCAAGACTTGGATTGAGGTTTCTGGATCATCAGCCAAAGATGTGAGTCTTCACCTTTTTTTTTTTTCATAACTGTTTAATCTATAATTGATGTCATACTTTTGTTACTGACCCAGTTTATTTCATAAAACCTATGGGTAAAGTCACTTATCCAATGCTCTGTTATTTTTCAAAGTAATTGGGATTATTGGATTCAAAAGAGATTCTGTTATTGTGAACTTCATTTGTTATCGAAAAAGATTTTCTAAATACTTTACTATAAATAGAAAACTATAGTTATAATTTAAAAACTTATATCTCTTACTCATGATATTTATTTATTTATATTTTATTTAACTGTTTCATTGCTGGGCTGGAATTCTTTCATGAACAATAGTACAGAAATAAACTATTTAACTAAATAATAGTGTAGAAATAAACCAAAAATTAAACTTTTTAGATTGAGTTTTTGTAGCTAGGGAACATACAACTTATACGAAAACGTAAAATGCAATTGCGTAGAGGTACTCAAAATCCGAAAGGGAATAAAGTAACCAAATATTTCTGTAGCCTTTTAGAGTTACAGTAGAAAGAAGAGCAACATGGCCGTCATTATAGTCTTCTATGGCTAGATCTCCAAAACTCATTTTTACATTTCTATATGCGAAATAAATTCATGCTAGCATATTTTTGACTTATTTTGTTATCTTTCTTCAAAAACTATTCTATTCTGTTTGATTACAGGTTGCTAAGCAACTAAAGGAACAACAGATGGTGATGCGAGGGCATCGTGACAATTCCATGATTCATGAACTGAACAGATACATCCCTACTGCAGCGGCCTTTGGAGGTCTCTGCATTGGTGCGTTGTCAGTCCTAGCAGACTTTATGGGGGCAATTGGTTCAGGAACTGGTATCCTCCTTGCCGTTACCATTATCTACCAGTACTTTGAAATATTTGTGAAGGAGCAGAGTGAGACTGGTGGCATGAGTACTCTCCTCTTTTAAACAAATGAAATAAAAGATAGAATTCTTTAAATTTCACACTGGTCTCTCCTGTATGTTATGTGCAATTTAGATTGGAGAGGTGTGAATTTAAGTTGTACAAATTAATTTATTTATAAATTGAATTGTAAATATGTTTCCAGCTCTTTCAAATTTGTTTCTGTATTTTTTTTTTATATACATATTTCTTTTTTTCTCCTTTTTTTCTGTTAAGTTCTGGATAAAGTATTTTTCTACTTCAATGTAGATGAAATGTTCAGATATTTTTTAAATCTTCTAAATTTTATTTATATATATATATAAATATTTAGTCATTAAGTCTGTTGTTCTCTTATTAAATTTTCTTTTATTTTTTATCATGGGTCATGCTTGGAAGGACATCTGTATAGTATTTCCATTTTCACGTTAGTTTTTAAGAAACAAACTTTTTTCATCAAGTATTTGTGACCCAATTCCTCAATGTATGTGTTGAATTTCTCCTAAATGTATCGATAAAGGTTTGTGCTTGGCCGTTAGACATACTCTCAACTTGTTTTTGTTGTTTTGTTTTTTAAAGATGAGATTACTATTATTAGTGGTAATGTTTACTTAGTAGACATGTAATTTTGTCAATAAAGAAATTTGTAATTTTTTATGTTATATTTCAATAAAAAAAAAAAAATACGACATATTAAATGAAGATTTCTTATGGATTGAATCAGTTAGCATATTTATTTATTTATGTTGTACCTATTTATATTCCCTAAATATTCTTGTCTTCTATTATATTAATTAGATAGTTATAGTAATATTATATCATAGTAGTACAACCCATTGCTGGGTCTGCATCAGTAACTTTTACCAGTCTTCGCAGTTTCTGTGTATTTGCAATAAGGTTGAACAGTCCTAGGATGCCCTGAGCATCAGCCATCACTCTTTCCTCCTATTTATAGGTTGGTCTCCCCCTTCTTGCCCCTTACAAAGGTTTTGTCAATAGCTTTATTGGCAACACTTCTTCATCCATGCTCGCACCATAGGCTTCACACATTTCTATCATCTTAATTTGATAACCTATACAATATCCTGCTTGTCAAATCCTAAAATTATTTCATTTTGTTAGTATCCTCCGGGTTCCATCCTTCTAACTCTTCCAAACATCATTTTGAATTTGGAGTTTTGGAACACTTTTCTGTCCAAACACATAGAAATTTGGTTCACTACTATTGGTTATCCAAGAAGTGTGGTTTTAAAGTTGCCTGATGCAAGAGGTTGTGACCATATCACCTAGTTCTTTTCTTAAGTTGAAGGAGTAGTGGATGCAGAAAATTCTTGAGTGGGAGGCGAAATTTTTTATATTAAAATTTTTATGTTTCATGAAGGTCCTAATTTAAAATATTAGTGCATAGTTACATTGAATTTTTTTTTTATTAAATGTTTAAATGCAATTCAATTTTTATTTAAGGTGTTAAAAAATAACTAAAAATAGTCCTTTTTATACAGAAATAGTAAAAGTTAATTGTGTCCTCATCTTTCAGGGGAGGGCGCCCCTTCCCTGGATCCGCCACGGGGTTGAAGTAGTACTGTTTTGCAGAAATATTTTCTTGTTTTTCAACATTTTCTTATTCATCCTTTGTCACCAATGAGCCTAAGTATATGATATTGATGACTTGTTCAAACCCAGTGTCTGATGCCACATTTTACTACGCTCTCCCTCTCCTCCATTACCTATTGGTTTTACCCAGTTAACCTCAAACCCAAGCTTCTTAGCAGGACAGAGCTAGAAGTCCTTCCATAACCACCTTATGGGAGTGTCCTATAATAATCAATGATGTCACTTCACAATAAAGTTGCATACTTTGATCAAATTTAGTGTGCCCAACCCAAGGCACTCATCAAGGCTATGTTAAACAGCAGGTGTGTGGAAACCTGAAAAAGCAGAGGAAGCTTTATCAAAGAAACAAGATCAGAATCCTCTCAACAGATCTCTACCAATGCTCACTGTACACACAACTTCTTCCCTAGAACTGAGCAATGCTTAAGCATTTCCATTGCTTGATAGAGCTTTTGTATTAATATTATATTCAAATTTAATAAACTTTATACCATATTAATATGATCTTCCAGCCCTATTTATATTGGTTATTCATTTGATTATGTTGATGGCCTACCTTAACCTCAAAAATCTAGAGCTAAAGAAGCTCTATATTGTCCAAGGTCTCATAATCAGTACATATTAACACATAACAAAAATTCAAATAGAGAACAAACAAGGCAAGCTGAAAGTTACCAAGCGCTCAAGAGTTTGACCAGCTGCTGTACAGTGGATGAGTATGTGGGCTATGGTTATGAGATATTCAATATGCTGAGGATCATGTAGCGTAGCCGCATCTACATCAATACAGATAAGATAAAGAGGTGAAAAGCTCCCAGAATAGATAGCTTAGTAGGTAAGCTCAAACCATCGTAACAAGGTCCCTTATTCCCTACCCTGAAGAAGAGATACATGTACAAACATGGAAACTACAGAGAAATTAAATGACAATAAAATCCTGACCTGCAAATATTAAAACAGTGTGAATCTGTAGTATGAAAAAGCCCTCGGCGATTAATAGAAAGTGGTTCAGAAGAGGAAGAGCCCGATTAGATGTTCACTTTAGAACAGTTACTCATGAAATGTTTGGAAGTCAATCAAGATTTGCATGACAATTTTCTCCTAAGAAGCTTGAAACTCCGTCAACGAAAGCTGTCTTTGGCGAATATCAATGGGACTGGTTTTTCCTGGGAAATTAGTGTGATCTGCCCTGTACTAAGAATCCCAATGCTGACTACTCAAGAGGAAATTACTGAAAGAATAGAAGATTCCCTGCAGTCAAGTCAGGAAACATTTATTTGTGGAGTCCAAAGAAGGAATATTTTGTGGGACAAGAAAAATATAAGGACAAGAATGCTGCTGACAAAGCATGGATAAATTCGAATTTATATTTTTTTCATTAAAAAAATATATGAGACCTTAGTCTTGAAAAATAGAATAATAAACATAATTATAAATTATTGTTCTTGTAATTAAAATGAGTGAACAAATAAGAGATGAAAATTTCATTGTTTGTTTAAATATTTATTTTTGATTTAAATACATAGAAAGTATCAATTTGTTACTTGAAAATATAATAATCCAATCTAACGTAGAAATCGCTCGCGTAATGCTTGCCCCCCACCCCCACGATTCCCCGCAATAATCTGTGGGAATGTTCAAGCACCTTCCGCAACGCAGGCATCATGTTTAGCGAGTACAAAGCGAAACTTAGTCAAGTGGAACTTAATGAAGTTGGGACATTTCACATCATTCATTTTTGGTACACCACTGCATGAAGCACTGACGTCAATAACCACTTTCCAAGAAAATAAAAAAAAATTGTCATTGAGGAAAAAGTTTTTGTTTTCCTTTAGTTTTATGTATATGTTTTTAGTAAAAGTGTGATAGTGCACTTTTATAATACAAACCTGAGTTTCTTTAACGAATATCGGGTTTTGTGGAGAAAAATAACTGATATCAGAATTTAAATTGACACTGTAAAGGAAGTGATGCCTTTACATTAAAAGGATAAAATCCTAGCATTTTAATATTTCTTCAAAGGGATTCAAAAACCATCGTGCACTGGATGACATAATTGGGAGGGGTTCGTGGGGGGGGGGGGGGGGGGTCTTACCAGAATGTGCCAACATTAGCTCTATTCACCTTGGTGAACCTCTATGTTGTATGTTATTGTCAAGAGATACAATACAATAATCTACGCTGCGTGCTTAATTTTAGTTAAGTTAAACTACAATTTAATTTGGAATAGAAATAAATGTCTGTCAGTTTATTTTGGTATGTTTTTACTTTTTCGTTCAAGGTCATTTTTATTTCCCTCTGATTTTTTTTTTTCTATGAATATTAAAAGAGAAATGAGATTTATTTTGAATAATTTAAGTAGAACAAAGGCTCTAGTAAGATTTTATCATGGTATAAAATCAAAAAAGTCTGAAAAACACATTTTAAAGAATGAAGTTAGATGTAAATTCCTGAACAATGGTATTTCTTTTCATGGTATTCTATACCATGATAAGAGACAGTGCTCATCTAGCAATTCAGAGGTCACTCCAACTCCTCTTGAGTTATTCACTGATGATGAAGTTCAAGATTTAGTTCCCAGAAGTTTGAGACTAGCTTCTATGCCTCACCAAGTGTTCATTGTGCATCCCTACATCAAATGGGGCCCCAAAAAGAAACAGGATACATCTCCTGATTTGCAATTGGAAGAAGCTGTTTCATTGATTAAAACTCTTCAGGATTGGAAAATAGTAGGTACCAAGAAAATATCATTACTTTCGTTCGATAAACAGTCACTATTTAATAAGGGCCAACTTGAAGCCATGAAAAATTTGGTCTGTAGTAATAAATTAATCACCAGTGTTTTCGTTAATATTAAATCTTTAAAGGTAAACCAGCATTTGTTCCTGGAAGATCTGTTTGGTGTTCCAGTTTTTGATCGTTATTCCATTGTCATAAATATATTTAAAAGGCATGCAGTGACTAAAGAAGCCAAATTGCAGGTAAGTTTGGCTGAAATTCCATTTATAAGGTCAAGAATTAGAGGCATAAACGAATTAGAAGGAACTTATTTTATAAAGAATTCAGGGATTGGCTCTGGAGAAACTTATATAAATAAGCGATTAAAAGCACTATCTTTCTATGAACAGCAGATAAAGAAATCTATTGACAAATTAAGGAAAAATAGAGAGTTACTTAGAAAGAAACGAAGGGCCATTGAATTTCCTGTTGTAGCTGTGGTTGGATACACAAATGCAGGTAAAACATCATTAATAAAATGTTTAACTGAAGAAGAAAAAATGAATCCTGAAGACAAGTTATTTGCGACTCTTGATGTAACTGTTCATGCTGGTATATTACCCTGTACTTTAAAAGTATTATATGTTGACACTATAGGGTTTATATCTGATTTACCTACAAATCTCTTAGAACCATTTATTGCAACTTTAGAAGATGCTATTCAAGCTGATTTAATCATTCATGTTCAGGATATTAGTCATCCTGATCATGCTATGCAAAAATCTCACGTTTTAAAGACCCTAGAAAGCTTTAATTTGAAAGCTGGCCAAATGCAAAACATTATTTCTGTAGGTAATAAATGCGACAAAGTATCAACAATTAATAATGTTAGCAATGATTTTATCCTCACATCTTGCACTAAAGGAACTGGTATAATTGAATTAGAAGAAAGAATCGAGAAAGGCATAATCAATGCATTACAACTTCAAAAAATTAGAATACGAGTAAAGAATGGAGGTAGCGAGTACTTTTGGCTTCAGAAAGAAGCTGCAGTTTCTAATTGCCTCATTGATGATAAAGATCAGCAATATGTTTTTCTTGATGTTATTATCAGCAAAGGAAATCTAGAAAAATTTAAAAGTTATTTTATTAGGAAATAGTTTATGGTGGATTATATAGAACTGCTACTAAAGCTGTGAACGGTATCTTATTTCTTATTCTTAAGTTCGATAATTGAACTATTTCTTGGGTTTTACTATTTTAGGAAAACCTGTAAGGAACTATTTTATTTGCTTATATTTATAGTATGTTTCCTATGTATTTTATAAAAAATAAAATGTTCATATGTATAATTTTATAATAATTCTATAATTTCTAAAATCTTATTATTTACAATTTCAAATTAGAAATTTAATTATAATTAAATTAAAATTCAAATAAATATACAAAATTACAATTTTAGATTTGCTAAATCCATATTACCTTGGTCGGACTTGGTAACTGACTGTTTTAGTCGAAATAAGATATGCATTGTTTCAGGATATACTTTAAAGACCCATTTAAATTTCTAATATTATCAAAAAATATTAATAATATTTTTATTAATATTAGATATGTTAAAGTGACAAGCATTAGCTGTTGTTTTGTCTGTTCGTCGCTGTGTTTTGTGTTAGTGCTGCTTTAATTTAGTGACAGTTTACCTTGGATTTTGTGGCTGTTTTGATTTTTTTGTTTTTATAAGAACTTATATTTATCAACAGGCATGAAGATAATCTGAAAAAATTAAAGAAGTATTTGATCAGTCATGTTTGATTGCGGAACAATACAATCCATTGTAAAAAGCATTCCTTGTGCTGTTTCTTGTTTTAGCCATAATCATTAACTCCAAATGTGGATGGTCACTCACATTTTATTACATGCATCAGGACACAAGCGTCAAGTACACCAAAGCATAGTTTTTCTCCTCTTAAAATGCTTTCTCATGTTTTTTAAAGGATTTGGAAAATTTATTGGGTGTCACCTGCTGGAATAGAATATGGGGACTTATATCAGTAATGGTAATGGCCTGTCAGCTACTGGATGAGTGCATGGTTTTTTTCAAAATATCAGGTCATCCATTCAACGGTTCCTAATCATTACTTAAATTTACCAATTAACATTATTTAAAAAGTTGATAACGTATTCCAATAGCTGATTGGGGTCATCATGGAGGTAGCGTTAGGTACTGGAACATATATTAGGTATTGGAGCATCACTTCATCTCATTTTTTCTTTTTCCTTGCACTGCTATGATTCAAAGAAGTGCTAAAATATGCTCAGTACGACATGGAAAAAGCCCATCATGATGTTCACAGGGAGGTATCTATTGTGGATATGTCACAAAAATGTTGTTATTTGTGTAGCACTATCATGTTAAATTATATGGAAATCCATATTGAATTCTATTTATAATTTAATACATGGTCCAAATGTTTATTTTTCTCACCAAGAAAAATAAGACTTCTCTCAAAATACTGTAATCAACCAAAGACTACAGCAGTCATTTTCACCCCACACTTAAAGAAAAATCGAGCTAAACATTAAGTGAGAAGAACGAGCATTTAAGTAATGTTAAAAATTTAGATTTTCTTGATAACTCTTTTAATATAATAATGAATGTCAATAAACCATTAATGCAAAATCCCACTCAGCAAATTGTCATTGAAAATTGATTGAGAACAGATTAAAAGCAAAAAGAGTTTATGAAATCATTGGTAGAGTTTGAAAAAATCTTATTTTTGAATTTAAGTATTGAGGTATTTAATTATTGAATGAACTGTTTGTGTATGTATGCATTATGCATTATGTATTGTATTGAATGTAAGTACTTAAGCATAGAATATAAGTATGAAAAAATCTTGGTTTATAATATTAGCATAATTATTTTTTGTGTGTTTTTTTCTGTGATGTCTCATTTTTTTACTTTTAAGTTATCAAAAAAGAGTTTTATTTTTAGGTGGTCTGAGGTACCAATACCTAATACCAACAGCAAGTTATCACAGAAGAGTCAAACAAGCAGTGAGGAGTGGAGAAACTAAATTAGATATGCTAATAAAAACTGAATTAGAAAGATATATATTTATAAACATAAATGTTTATGAACAGGCATTAAAACATTAGTGAAACCTATAATCTTTTACGGGATAGGAAAAATTAGCTTAGAGCTAAAAACCTAATGTTATAAAGAAAAATAAATGGACCCAGAATGATAGGAAAGCCCAACCAGGAGATATTCAAGGAAACAGGAGACCTGGATCGGATCAGGAAAAGGGGATTATAATTCTATTATAAGAAAAGAATTGATCCATCAAGAAATAACAAACCGATCTTTGAAAGAGTGCTCAGCCTGAAAAACATTAGGAAGATATTTTATAATAAAAAAAATAAGGAGACTTGTGAGACATAAGATTTTACAAATGTAGACATTAACTTATGTAGTTAAGAGATTGATTCAGAAAATGGATAGGTGGGCAATGGGTCATAGAGGGGGGGGAGGGAGAATGATTAATTAGGTGTTGCACTCTGTTAATTAATTTAATAGAATGTATTTACATGCTATCTTAAAGAATAATAATCTTGTTTTAGAATAACAAAATATTATGAAAACAGCATATATAAGAAATTTGAATTGCAATGGTCAATCGTTCGCTAAAACAATTCTTATGCTAATAATTTTGCTCCCTTTGAGGACCATTTATAAGACAATTGTCTATGTTTTTTTCTATCCTGTATTGCAATGTCTGAGGGATCCCTAGACAGTGGTTTAAGTCTTTCTTCATGTTGAGCAGTATTTCATGACCTTCTTTAAGGTGTGGTGCCAACTTATCTTTCACATATAAAATTTGGTCCTTGAGCGATGTTATTGTTTTGTAGTAGCATGGTAGTATCTCGAAGAAATTCACCTGTGAGCAATTCATGGCAGTATTGACTGTTGTCCAGACCTCTGATGTTATGTTGATGGCGTCGATGGCAAACTTCATTCCGAAGAGAACTCCATCCCTCCAGTCACCTGTCAAATTGAGGCACCCTACCAGGTCCCATTGGCTATGGAGGTTAACATGTGATAGAAGGTTTTTCGTCTGACATTGCTGAGGAGCATTGTTAAGTTTGGCTGCCAGGTAGATCTTCTGTTTTTCAAGTTCAGCTTGTTTCGTGTCGAGCTCGGCGAGGGTCGCTTTGATTTCTTCATTCAAGTTGTTTATTGGTTCCTGTATGGGTAAGGTCATACTTTCAAGACGATTTTGCAACCAGCTGCCATGGGCTTGCTGTGAACAGGCAATAATTTCATGTATTAACTGCAATGATTGTCAATGTATTTTGAAAATATTTGAGACGTGTACAAGTAAAATTTCAAATATTAATTAATGTAACGAAAACCCGTTAGAGATAATCGAGGGGGTTGATTGGTCCCACTGAGAATCATCGTGCATCAAAAAAATCATGTGGCATAACTCAAACGATATATATATATATCGTTACTACCCAATATACGATATGGGCCAATAAGAACAAATCAAAAGAGAAAAAATAATATAATATAATGAACGAAATACGATGGTTATTGAAACAAATCAAGGCAAAACTGCTTTACGGCAAAGAGCTTCACCTAGAACTGTCCTGTCAACAAGGAACAGATTAGAGGTGCATTTCGAGTTAGTTGGATTCAAACGAAAAACGACAAGCTTTTATTTAAATATTCATTGCAAAAAATAAAATAAAGAATATTCGTTGATAAATGTATCGTACGTATGCTAGGTACGGTAGCAATTAAAAATAAAAATAAAAAAATTGAAAAACGGACTTGCCGGACTATCCCCAAAAAACATTAATAATTAATATATATGTGTATGTGTTTTCTAGGACCTTGAGGTTACTGAAATCGAATTATGGGGCTAAAAAAAGTTGCCATTTTATATTGTAAAAGCAAAATATTTTAAGTAAATTCCTTTTTATTTTTTCAAGAATACCGACAGATCGGATTCAGTATCCGAAAGAATATTCAAACACATAATTTTTATTCAAATAAAAAAAGAAATAATAATTCGTAAACTTCAAAATTTGCCTGACCAGAGGTAAGCTATTAATTTAATTGACCAAAACTTGAATTATGGTTGGACGATTGAACGGATCGATTTCTTTCATGATACGCATCAAACTTGTCATTCACAATGATAACTATAAATCGTTTTCAGCAATTATTTACAATGAAATTAAACAAAAATATACCTGTATCAGCAGGGTAAACCCTAGTACACAAATGTAGTACATTGTCTTTCCTATTGTTCATGAAGTTGACTATTCTTTATAAATAACAATCACTATCTTATCGTGGTGTACTTCACTTAAGAGTGCCAGGAGTAATTGCTTGTTTACGAATTTATGATTGAAGGTAAATGTAGTAATTCTTTCAATCCAAACATAAACGTGAGACGTTTGATGATGGGTTATATCTTTTTTTGTAAAACTTTTGTTGCCAGAAATCAGATTGCGACTAGAATACCAAGTAGGGTAACTTAATATTATTTGTTAGTTTAATTAACGCCGCTCTATGCTACTAAGGCTAATCGGACGGTGCGTCAGGGAGTCCTAATTTTTTCTATCCGGTTATAATTAAGATATGGATCTGTAACGAGTACCTGATATCTCATAAGCTCGGTACCTCCTTTTTACGTTCATCCGAAGGACGGCATAGCCAAGGAATTTTTCCTATCTTTAAAAATCTTAGGGCCACTGTTTCATGCGAACCCGCGATCCTTTAGTATTGTAGACTACTTATGCTAGCCACTACACCATAGATGATCCCGGGTAACTTAATAATATGCTGTTCAACGGAGTGGAGGGTTAAAGCCGTGCAAGTACGCAGCTCGAAACTTAATGAATTTAGAGCACCTATTTTTATCTATCAAATAGAAAAACAACAAACCCTGGGTCATCTGCCTTGTAAAAATGTTTTTTTCTTTGAAAAACCCCTTTTTGTAAAATTACCGGTTAGAACTTAAAAGGGCTATATGGACTGTCATACTTAATTTTAAGTTCATACTTGTAATAATTTTTATTGAAGTCCAGATCTTTCTAAAGAAATCTGCCTTTGTTTAAATGATATAGGATCAGTAAAAGTGGAATATTTGATGAAAAGAGCAGATATAATTTGACGCAAAGCTAAAAATACACAGTTGATCGGAAATAAAATGGCCGCCATTGGCAAAACAAAAATTAATAAAATGAACTAATTATATTTTTGTATTTCTAATGTATTATACTTTATTGCACTAAATATGTATTTTACTGTATTTCTATAGTAAACATATTAAAAAAAATAAAAATGTTGAAGCAACCACCTCTGTACCACTTAATATGGATTGAACCTACTGTACAACTGAATAACATTATTAGCCGTATTTATCGGTTTTGCATGATTGATTTACATAATTCAGATTACGGTACTTGAAGGGGCCCTCACACGACCAAATCGGCTGTCAACCCTGACCCCAACACGACAATGTTGTTCGTCTGTGGGCAGATTGTTGGTTTAGATTGCATGCTGGAAATAATGTTAGGGTATTAATCCAGGAGCCAAGGGCCAAAAAAGTGTCTGATTTGAAGAAAGTTTTTGATCATATAGGCTAAAAGTACTCATTTCATAGAAAACAAATGTAAAAGTCTGCCACCTCAGGTCGGTACACAGCAAATTTTATAGGCAGGCATAATCGAAGTTTTAGGCTCTTAACTCAAAAACAATCATATTTTTTCGCAGTTTTCTTTTTAAAATAAAAGGGCATACAATTTCGCGTCGACTGAGTTACTAAAATTTAAAATCGGTTAGGTCGTTTCGCCCAAAACCGATTGTCAATTATCCGCAATATTTGCCATTTTAGCAGAAAAATAAATTACGCTCAAGTTCAACATTATAATATTTTTATTACAAACTAGATATCTATACCGAATACAAATTTAGGACTCTTATGAATGGCAAAACCCAAAAATTTCTATCTTTTTATTCTAGATCCTTAAATGATTTCCAATATTAATTCTAAGAGAAGTATTGAGATCGCAATGTTTCGACTTCTGTTTTTCAACTGTAATACACGTATAGGAGTCTCCTTTGTCTATGGGCAATGCGTAATAATGCATAAGGTAATAATGCAGGCTACCCCAAAAACGACAAATCGTACTAAAATGAAATCAGGTATCCGCGGATCTATTCTTATATATTCCTGAGATACGGCTGCAAATGTTCTTCACAATACAAGGTAGGTTTTATCATCATAGGGTCAGTCCGTATGAAGTGGTCCACGTCAAATCATCCAGTCTAAGTTCAAAATTTTACCTTCCCCCCTCAGATTTTGATAAAAATTTGTAGGTATTAAGTACATACTTAAATAAGAAAAAATGCCAATTTTTATCCAATTCCAACTAGTAGTTTCAGAATTATGATCATTTCAACTTTTGAGATTTTTGAAGTTCCGACGATGACTTGAGTTCAAAACCATCTTGTACGTGTTAAGAATTTCCTCTGTAGAATGGGTATTAATTAAATTGGAGCTTTCAAAAAAATTATTCATTAATTCTGCAATTCATACAGAATCAGATGGTATCGTAAATAGTAGACAGATAATTTTGCATCATGGAATAAAAATTCTTAAACATTAAAAGTTAAATTTTTTTCAAGCAGTAAAACAGTCATCTAAAAATGCGACGAGAAAAAATCTCTCTCCAACCAGCCTAATAAACTATATATCAATATAAAAAGGATGAAATTCTCTATCTAATTATTAAATAATGTGAGTGGGTTATTGACTTATAAGAGTTTTATGTCGTTTTGAATCTAATATATGTAGTAAAATTTTATTTTTTAAAATGTTTTAAGGGTGTAGTAAAATTTTATTTTTTTAATTTTTTTAAGAGTGTAGTAAAATTTTATTTAAATGTGCCGCATACAAATTAATTCAGCTGAAATCTCTCTAAAATATCCTCATACAAAGGTATACTATTGAAAAGGACATTTAATTACCTTTTAAATGGTATAATGATATTGGTGATTTTTTGAGCTGAAAGTGTTTTATTGCAATAAAACACTATCTAATAAAATCTAATAAAAATTAATTCAACTCAGTGTGATTTGTACATTTCTGTATGGCTCAAATCTCTCTCCAAGCCTAATGAAATAATTGTTATTACTGAAAAGAGGATGGCATTTTCAATCTAATGATAAAATAATATTAGTGGGTTATTGATTTATTATGGCTGCGGACATGCACGGTTTTTTATCTTTAAATTAATAAAATTTCCAAAATTTCAACAGTTTAAAGGCTTAATTTCTTTGTTAGGCATGAAAATGAAAATATGAAATTAGGCCCAGAATTAGTCCTAACGAAAGCGTGATAAGATTTCATAGCTTCTTAATGCTAACCAGGCATAAAAGTAAATGTAAATATATGTATAGTGGCTTTAAAAACCTGTACTAGATTAATTTGAATATAATAAAGGGAAAGAAAAACAGAACGAAAATAATAAATGCTGTTTTAGCGCTTTGGATATAATACTTATTTTAGTACATTTCAATGTTTTATATCCTTGGAATTAGTTGAGTCCATAAAATGAAATTTTGACAGTTCAATCCTCTACCCTGGGACTAAATCTGGGCTAAAATTCAAATTTTTATCCATTTTTCTTTTTCTTCTTCTTCTTCTTCTTATTTCTTTGGATGTTCTATATTTTTTCTATTATGTGTATTTTTCCAGGAAAATTTTTTTTATACATCCAACACTTTTTCATTCTAATTGTCGTCTTTATTTTTCTTACATTTGTACAACGTTTCGGACTTCTTTGTCCATTCTCTAGTACATATCTAAAAACATTTTTCATTCCATTAAAACTCAGTACATAAACATTATATTACATTCTAAAAACAATTTTATCACATACAGAACTTTTTATTTTTAAATTTAACTTTTAAAAACATTCATTCAGTGTTAAAAATAAAAAAGTGTTAAAATAATTCTAAAAATATTTTATAAATAATTAGCCAATATCACGAATAAGAGTTATAAAATGGACATACCTTAAATTCCTACTCTATTAACACTTTGAAATGTCTCGTCATTATTTTTAAAAACTGCGAGTATCTCCTCACTATTCACCCGCTCATCTCTTTATTGTTGACCAGTCCCCACTTTTTTCCTCCCTCCCCTCTTCATCCAAACCCTTATCTTTAACGCCACTCTTTTTTATTTTAATTTTATTAATAATTTCTGCATAATGGGTTCCTATTCCCCCTATATCGCTTTTATAATTTACTGTGTTTATTAAGTTTTTAGTTATGTGGATTGTTTCTTTTAACTTTCTTATTTTATTATTTTGTTCTCTATCTATTATTTTTACATCATCAAATTCAAATTCGTGGTTTTGTGTTATGGCATGTTTAGCCAAATTTTTATTTTCTTTTCCAACAGAGATATCAAACTTATAAAATTTTGGAAATTTCAAGATTTTAAAAATTTGTATCAAAAAACCTTCAAGTCCATAGCTTCAAACTTTGTGAATTTATAGTGCCTACCTTTATCTATGAAATAAAAAAAATAACAAACACTTAGTCTTTCCCTTCTTGTAAAAAAAAAAAAAAAAAATTGAAAATACGTTTTTTATTAAATTGCCGCTTGAAACTTTGAAGGGGTACATGGGCCGTAATACTTAGGTTTAAGTTCATTGTTGTAATAACGTTTATTAAAGGTCAGACCTTTCTACAGAGATTGGTCTTTATTTGAATGTTCATGGATTAATAAAAGAGGAGATATTTGATTTGAAGCAGAGTACTGAAATAGCTAAAAATACGCGGTTTTTCGAAAATAATATGGCTGCCATTGGAAAAATAAAAAATCAAAAAATCAATTAATTGTACTTTTGTACTTCTGATGCATTTATCTTTCTATGGTGAAAATATTTAAAAAAATAAAAATGTTGAAGCAACTAACTTTATGTTTGGACCCCTTCATATGGATTGACACCATAGAGATTTTCTGATAGGGCTTAAATAGCAGTAATTATTAGAAAAACTCTTACTATGTTCTGATTTTGATATGTAGTTTATATGGAGTTATTAACAGTCTCTTGTTATTAAAATGGCTTAATATGAAATAATTTATAACCAAATAAAAGAGAAAAAATGTCCATAGTTTGAAAATTTCCATTTTCGCTGATAAAAACAGTAGATATATATTTTAAATATCTTCGGAAAGCCGATAATTTTAGAAGGTTAAGTATTCAGTCTCTAACATGGTAAAAGGCAGTGGCGGTCCCGGGGGGGGGGATATTGGGGATCAATCCCCCCCCCCCGAAATTTCGACGAAAAAAAAAAATTAGTGGGATGAATTAAAAAAATTAATTACGCATCTAACTTTTACGAGTTTTCTAGGAAAGTGTAGTTTAATTTTGACTAGAATTTTAAGCATAAGCAAATACAGTGTGCTATTTTTACGCTGTTTTTTTTCCCTACCGACAAATTAGAGTATCGTGAGAGAAAGCGAAGTGCTTGCTAGTCAAAATCTTTGTTATGTGCAAACTATAAAAAAATGTTTATTTCCGTAAAAAAAAAAAAACATACCCGATATGTTTTCTCAGTAGGCACAATATTGGAAATGATGTCAATATCTCTTTTCGTCCGTTGCACCTACCGGAAACAAGGTTGGCGACCAACTTGATCGCGTATTGGCCCCTTTAATTTTTTTTTCATATTACTATTTTGGGGGGGGGGCGCTGGCTCTTCTCCCCATTATATATGCCCCTGAACTTAACAATTGTTTGTATCCCTTTTTAAAAGGTCAACGAAATCAATTTTTTGTTTCATAAACCTTTTATGACATTTTACTGTCAATCTAATAACCTTAAAACTACATCCAGCCATAAAATATTACTTTCTTGTTTTTCCAAAGTATTAAATTTTCCTTGAGATTTGAGCTGGCAGATCATGTATTTCACTGCGTTTTTCGAAGCCACGACGTAGACATCACTATACCAGAACTGTTAACAAAATCGATGGAGGTTAACAGTATTCAAGAAACAATCTACATGTCTTAAATTGGGTGGTAGCCAAATTATACCACTTGTTCCTTTAAGGCAAAGGTCATGTCAACAGTAGATTATCTTTCATTTATTTTATCGCTTAAAAATTTATGAATAAAATTGATGTTGGTAGACAACAATGTTACCTGTGTAAATAAACTTGCCAATTGTAATAAGCAAGTGGTAATTTAGAATTTGATAAGGTCTGGTTCGTATCAATCATTAATTCATGAAACAGATAGGTGAAGTGTTTAGATTTAAAAAATGATAATAATAATCTGGTGCGATGCGCACACAACTTTCGCTTACCAACCTATTTATTTTAAGAATCAACGTGTATTGATAAATATGCCAACGCCACTCAGCAACTTCACACATTTTTCAACATTTAACTCCATAAGTATTATAATTTGTATTGGAAAACCAGAAAGTTCATTTGGTACTTTTCAATTCATTATTGTTTTGTTTTTTAAGGGCTTACAGGAAGTTCTAATATCACTAATGTTCAAATTTTTATTACATGTCAATGGTCAAGTTTTTATTACTGCTTGCTTGTTTTTTTACTGCAAGCTGCTTTTTGTAAATACGTCGTGAAGGTGAATTTATAGAAGGTGTATTTACGGCTCGCTTAGTGGGACAAATTGCCAATCTAGGTGTTAATAACATCAACAAAATAAAAAAATCTGGTGCGTTGCGCGCATCACTCAACTTTCACTTACCACTCTCCATTCTTTCAATAAAAATCTCCCCTGAAAGGTGGGGACACTAATTAACTATTATTATTTCTGTAAAAAAAGGGCTATTTTTAGTTATTTTTTAACTCCTTAAATGGAAAATGGATTGTATTAAAACATTTAATAAAACTTTACAATTTTACTATACACTATTATTTTAAATTAGGACCTTAATGAAACATAAAAATAAAAAAGTGCGCCCCCCCCTCAAGAATTTTCTGGATCCGCTACTGGTTTCAGTGTGAAGTAATCTCGTTTATTTCTACTAGTCGGTAGCTTACTTACGTTCAACTAATACTTATTTTGTCATTATTAAAATGGGATACTTAAAAATCTACAACGACCTACACACAGATATTTTCACAGAATATAATCAACTTGATTTGAGAATATAATTTTTCAGAATATAAATTTATTCCTGCTAATGTGGGAATACGGTGGTTTTTTCCAGGTGTAAATCTGTCAGTATTTTTAATATGTGGGAACAGCACGGAGTTACAGATGAAATGAACAAAATATATAGGAAACCAGTTTTCAATAGAAGATATTACAGATAGCTCCAAAGCCATACCAAACCGTAATTTGTCAGCTGTGATAGCAAGAATCAAAAGCAAATGGAAAAAGTCTTACCGTGACAGGGATTATTTTTTCTGTATAAACAAAGAATAGTTAGCAGGTACGTTAAAGCATAAATTTACAACATAAATATTTTTTAAAAATCCTGTAAAGAATCTGAAAGGCCCATCATTGAAAAATTTTGAAGGCTGCGGTAGAAGAACAAAAAGCAAAATGAAGTGATGGACTTGCTCGCTACGTAAACCGTGTACATTCGATCTCCAGTTCAGACACAAGCTCAGTCGGACATAAGGCATAATCTTTGTTATAAAAATCTTTATTACCGTGCCCACTACCGAGTGTATATCATAAATTTATAAGTCCTACCGAAGCTTCTAGAGTTCTTCAGAAAATTGAAAACTCCTAATCAGCAATTTTAAGTGGGTGAGCAACTTATATGGAGAAAGGCCCTTCGCGATTAGATTCTTGCTGAAGTAATAGATAATTCGAAATTAAGCTCAAGATTCAGAAGATCTAAGGAGTTAGATAAAGATAAAGGACTTATTAGACCACCAGCAATATTAAATTTGTAAAAATCTGGTGCGGGCGCAACACACCACTTTCACTTACCAACTTACTTAGATTAGAAATTGATGTGTTTTGTTAATGGCCACTTCTCAAAGTCTCACATTTTTCCACATTAATTTCTTATTTTTGTTTTTATTTGCACAATAAAAAGCACTAATTCTTTTTATTATTAAATAAACGTTTTTACTCGTGATAATTTGCCAATGCAAGCATAATACTCCAAGTCGTCTGATTTTATAATTGTCTATGTAGTTAATAAAAACATCATTTTGTAACCATGAACCAAATAATTTCTTGAATAAATAATTATATTCAGTCAACTTATCTCTTTTTTTCTGTCTGTTTTTATTCGCTAACTTAAAAATAAACCGTGAACCGCACGTTCCTGGTAGTCAGAAGCTCGAACTAAATTTTTCATTCATTAAACCTTCCGTCATGCACAGATAGGTAAATTACATAATGCGAGAGGCTTGAAATTCCATCCCTTTTCTCTTCAATTTTACTCAATAAAGATAAAAACGGAATCCTTCATGGTTGGAGGCGATATAGTTATACACGACGATATAACTTTCTTAATCGTACGTGGAATCGTTTTTTAGTTTTATCAGCACGCACATTATACACTTTGCTTTATAATATTTATTGATTATTCAAAAGAAACGACTGCGCAAACATTAAAATGGTAAGCTTTTTACGGCCCAAGTTATTGAATACCCTCCGGTGTATAATTTTTCCCGAAATTCCCAATGCTCTACATGATTTCACTTATTAACTTTATCTCGGAAAGCAGTTATATCCAACTTGCCGAAGATTTGTACCGAAATATTATTCTATTAGAAGATCTTATAATCGGAAATCCTTAATTTAAAAAAAAAAAAAATCACAGGAGTAAGAATGTCTCGTGTTCTGAAAATGTATTAGCCAGAGAAATACATATAAATCGAAATTACGGTGCAAT
Source organism: Aelia acuminata (assembly GCA_911387785.2). Lineage (NCBI taxonomy): Eukaryota > Metazoa > Arthropoda > Insecta > Hemiptera > Pentatomidae > Aelia > Aelia acuminata. Next base: position 182,166,068 of record OU426978.1, on the reverse strand, counting down.
ATACCTGCCATCATGTAATAGTTTTTGCCAATTATAAAATTAAAAATTAACAATTTGGCTTTTTTATTTAACCATATGATAAATGAATATCAGTAATATAACATAGTTGAGAATAGAGAAGAAAGTCGTAAAAATGAGCGGCTCACATGATGTCTCCCTAGCACATCATCCCCCACTTGTTTTCAATTTCGATGTCTCCTCGGATATTGAGAAGGAAAATAAAGTTTACCGAAAGATTCCAATTTCTAAGGATGACCTCTGGTTAGTCAGGTCCCTCACTGAAACCATTCCTCGACGTCATTATGAAAGTGGGTATCTCCAATAATGGATTCCCGTTTATTTGTGATTTTATGTGTGTGAATGATGAATAAGGTAATTTTAAGTAGTCAGGGAGTTTTAGGAAGAGATTTGTATAGGTTATTCCTTTCCGTGTTATCGCAAAGATTTGTAAGACCTAGCTTTTTGGATTTAGCCTTCGTCCAGTTCTTTCATGTTATCCTTTTGGTTCATACTATTTTCCCATGATTTAAAAGTAGATCTTACGTAAGTGCAAACAAATATATTTTTAAAAATATATGTTCACCTATAATTTCATTAAATAAAGTTTAAACTGCTGGATAAGTGGACATTGATCAATATCACATAATCAGCAAAAAGCTGCAACTTGGCCATCATTTCAACATTGAATCTTTTTCTTTTCAAAACTCCGCTTGCCGTATGAAGTTGGGGCGAATGGAAGCGATGGTTGGCCAGTTATCTCCCACCACACCCACCAAGTATTTCTGGATCAATACCTGCCATAATGGTGCAGTAATTAAAGTAACGTATGGAAGGAGGAGAAAAAAGCCCACTTGATCCCGAAAACTAGAATAAAATAACTGCTCCCCTATTTTTCTTTTTGTATTAAAAAACATTATATTGGGCTCGCCTGTGGTGTAGTGGTTAGCAATACTACCCTAGATCGCGAGTTAATTTAATTATTTAATATAATGTTTTTATTCCTTTTATTATACATGAGTACAAAATATATCAAACATTATTAGGGCTTGGTATCTTGACCGTTTGCCTGGCTTCACGATTTTGCTTGTTATCCTTGCGCAGGGCCATGCTAATCTTCTCTGTATCTTTCCAATTTTAGTATATGTACCGCCGAAGGGAGTACAAGATCGCGAGTTCGTAGCCCAATAGGTGACCATAGGATTTTTTAAAGGGAGTTCGAAATCCTTGGTCATGCCATCATTCGGACGTGACGTAATACGGACGTCCCGATCCCGGTTTCGATTTCAGTTACTTGACTCTCCTGATTATACTGATTTTGGACTAAAACTGTAGCATTGTCCGATTAGCCATCGACTATAAAAACAAACAAACCAAACGCATTATAAGTAAATATCTAAAGCGAATAACTTTTATTTTTTATTATATACTTTGGTAAAATAGTTTTTAACTTTGTATAATTTTTTTTTTATTTTGTGCCCTTTAAGGTGAAATTCTGACCAGAATTCATAATTTCGCGAAGATAATCACAGAAAATTGGCAGAAAAAACTTCAAGCTGTCAGGGATGTTTTCGAAGAGACGATTGCAAGGATTGTGGAGCAACGTCAAACGGAAATATATTTCTACACTAGTTGCCTCAAGGAAGAACTGCAAGACATCAAGGACCAGCTAGACAAAACCGAGGTTGCTATTTTTTTAGAAATTATAAATTTGAAATATTGATTCATCACATATGTTTGAATTGTTCTCTTGAATTTCTTTTTTAGAAATTTGACTCTGAGGTCACCAATCACTTGAAGCAGACATGGTTCGATACATTGTACAGATGGAAAACAGACATGTTCGAGGTAGAGGAACAAAGCTCCAAACTCCTCAAGGCAGCGGTGGCTAGTTATTTATCGAAATTGGTGTCAACAAGACACAATCCATGCCACACTTTTGATGTGATGTTAACATTAGTGTTGGTAAATCATCCAGTTTGATTCGTATTATTTTAGTATAAATTATGCAATAAAAAATATTAGGTGAACTTATATTCTGAAAACTATAGCTGTAAAAACAGAATCATCTTTCCATCATGTAATTAACCGATCGTAGCATTAACCTATGAAACAACATCTGTAGTAAAAATTCGTTGGGCATTGACAAAAATCAGTTAAAGGCTAACGCTCAGAAAATAAAGATACATTTACCATTTTTCCTTATTTAAGGAAAACATTTACTTACTTTAAAAATATCTTTGGAGCTGTATTCTATGACAGATTGTTCAACATGTTAATCAAATGGTTCATGTAATAGTGACGCGTTTTTGTTAGTTTCATCACAACTGGCTGATAAAAATTATATTGAGGGTGGCTTGGTTAGACTTTATCACAACATGAACTAGAGAAGTCAGAGGACTCTGCTAATGGCAAAAGTTCCCATGGTAGTTTTTAGGATGTTGACAAATGGGGAAGCATTTCTGCGGCAATCGCAAGGGTAAGTTCTCACAAAAACAAATATATATATAAATATATAAAGTTAAGGATGGTACTCAGGCAGTATTCACCTTAATCCCAACCTACAGATTGTAAACACTGTGAATGTATATATATATAGGATTAGTGGAAGGAATAAATCAGTTTTATTTCAGACTTCAACCGTTTACCTCTTCCTTTTACTTTCACTTACCTATATATGAAATATATAGTAAGTGGAAGTATTGCGATCCTGAAAAATTTCGACTTCCGGTTTTCAACGGAAATACACGTTTTGGGGTCCCCTGAGTCCAAATAACCAAGTCCCACGAAATGGTCTGTGTGTGTGTGTGTGTGTGCGTGTGTAAACAGACTAGCACAAAAACTATAAACCGTGCAAACCTGAAATTAGGTGTTTAGTGTATGTATATGCCCGCGATGTGACAGAGAAAATTTCATCTAAATTGCTCAAAGGGAGGGGGTACTTTATTTAATAACTTTCTACGTTTTTTTCGATTTTCTCAAAAACGGCTCTAACGATTTTGATTAAACTGAGTATTTGATATATCTATATCCCCGAGATATGACCGTAAAAATTTCATTAAAATTGATCAACTTGAGGGGGGACTTTACTTAATAAATGTTGTATAATTTTCTCGTTTTTTTTTATTTACTCAAAAACGGCTTTCACGATTTTGATCAAACTGGGTATTTGATGCATTTATATGCCAAAGATGTGATAGCCAAAATTTCATCAAAATTGATCAACCTGAGGGGGGACTTTACTTAATAAATTTTGTATAATTTTCACGTGTTTTTTTATTTACTCAAAAACGGCTTTCACGATTTTGATCAAACTGGGTATTTGATGTATGTATATGCCAAAGATGTAATAGCTAACATTTCATCAAAATTGATCTACCGGAGGGGGGACCTTACTTAATAAATTTTGTATAATTTCCCGTGTTTTTTTTTTATTTACTCAAAAACGGCTTTTACGATTTTGATCAATCTGGGTATTTGATGTATGTACATGCCAAAGATGTGATAGCCAACATTTCATCAAAATTGATCAAACGGAGGGGGAACTTTATTTCATAACTTTTTTTCCAAATTTTCGATTATCTCAAAAACGCCTTTAACGATTTTCATCATATTTGTCATGTTTAATGAAAATTAGGTTTTATTTAATATAAGGTAAGCGCTATCATTATTCAAATGTTCTGAGCTAATGAAAACTAAAATAAGAAATGAACGTGGAAAAATGAGTAATTTTGAGAAGTGGCATTAACAAAACGCATTGATTATTAAGTAATTAATTAAGTTTGATTAATAAGCATTGATTATTGATTAAGTAAGTTGGTAAGTTAAAGATGTGTGTTGCGCGCACGCACCAGATTTTTTTTATATGTGTTATTGATCGGTAGTGCTTAAGTGGTGCAGAAACTCGGGAATCAGTGTGCGGAGGCCGAATTTTTTCTTGGTAAGGAGTAAAGTGTTGTGATTAAGGAAAAATGGGTGAGGAGGCGTTAAGACAACCGGTCCTAAGCGTGCCCGAGATACCGCCACCGCCACGAGAAACGCTGGCCGCGGCACATGCCAACACCCTGAAATGGATGGAACTAAGGGTAGCGACATGCCAAGACCTTAGTAAAGCGATTTCGGACCTCGAGCACTTTACATGGGAAATAGGGGAACTAAATTAATTCCTGAAGGGTAGAGATCGCCTGATGGAACGAATCAATTCCAAGGTGGCCGACAACCTTGTGAATGCCGGGGATGCACAAGCAGCTCTAGTGTGTCGGGTGAAGAGAAGCAGCCTCAATCATATACAAGCCGACGAGGAAACACCATGGCCGATAGTGAAGGAGAGGCTGAAAAAAGCATACGGGGGTGGACGGTGGCCCCCCGAAGAAGATATGTTCCAAATGTTCCGTGAGACAAAGTCACCGCGGCAAACGATAGGACAATATGCTGCGACGCTATTAGCCAAATACAACCAGATTACGGAGAAGATGAGTCGCTGAGCGCGGCCGAAGTGGAAGATAGGGGGGCGTTCCTATTGGCCATCCTTAAGGTTCAACTGGATAAAGCAACTGGGAAGAGAGAAGGCTTACATGAGATCGCACATTTGTAGTATGCGCACAAGTGATGATAGACTACAGTGCGAGAGAGGATGAAAACCATATGGAGCCGGAGGAGGCCGGGTGGAGCAGGGTGTCCTATAGACGCCCCAGAACTTCACCAACATCCTGGAGAAGAGAGTCAACTTACAACAACCGCGAAAAACCATCAACCTCTGAGGGAGGATAACTCAAAGCAGACCAAGGACCAATGCAAGAAGAGAGGACAGAAAATGTCATGGCTGCGGAAAGAGCGGGCACTTGGTTGCTCAGTGCCCGCGCACTAGGTGATTCGAGTGCGAAACTGAGGGGCACATTGCACGACAATGTCCTTACATGTATTCCAGGAGAGACCAGTATCGGGGTGAGCGAATGGAAATAAACGCCCAGAAGGTGCGAAGAAGAAATGACTTGACAGAGGAGTATAGTATCTAGAGAGTCGAGACGAGGAGGAGTATAGTATCTAGAGAGTCGACAGAGGAGTCCGGGACCTCCGAGACAGAAGGAGAATCCGAGGTATCTGAAGCGAGAAGAGCTAGGCTGCTAGGCTCTAGCAGGGTCAGACGGAGTGGCGGAAGAAGCAGACGAGGAGGAGTGGAAGAGAGGATCTGAGGAGAGTGCCAGGAGAGGGGCGACCGCACGCTAGTGAGCTGCCGGTTGCCTATAATCGAAGTGAGTGGGGGTGTGAAGTGCTTAGTGGATACCGGGAGCTCCAACACCATCATGAGCAGAGGTGCGCTGGAAAAATTTTGTGGCGGAGTGAGGATACACCAGACTCAGGTATGTGGTTGTAAATTAATTATGCTCCCGGGGATATTGGCCCGGGGATAGCCGAGCGTGTTGGAGCGCGGCCCGCTTTAACACGTTCGAGCCGAACGGTGGTGGTTCGAATCCGCCTTGGGATGGTTGACTTTTATTTCGTGGAGGCCCCACGGAATAAATCTCAACCTACCCACCATGTTTAGGATAGGTTGGTTACACCTGTAGAGTAACCCCCCGTATGCCACACATGGCCAGGTAGGGGTACCGAACAAAAAAAAAATTAATTACGCTTGGTGGTCCCTTTAGAGTAGAAGCGGAAGTAGAGATCGAGCTAGTTAGGTGGGGGGCTAAAGGGGGTAAGTTAGGTGTGCCCATAGTAGGAAGTATGCCCCGGGAATATCAGATTATTATCGGGTGTGACCTGCTGAGGATGATAGGCGCGCGAGTCAAGAGCGAAAGGAGAGGGTGGAATGTGAAAATGGGAGGAAAAATATATAAATGCCATAAGGGTATAAATGGGGGCAAGGCGAGGATAGGAGCGGTCAGTTGAGTAGAAGATTGGAAGCGGGCGCTAAAGAAGGAATTAGGTGATATTTTCTAGAAGGAGGGGGAAATACTCGGAGCCACAGGGAAAACGGTTCATGAAATTCCATTAAAGCAATTGAAAGTGACCTATATAAAAGAAAGAAGGTACCCGCAAGCACTTCGTCAACACATACGCGAGGAATTAGAGGTCTTCAAACGACAGGGGATAATCGTGGAAAGCACGTCACCCTACAACCGCCCCCTTTGGGCGGTAAAGACAATGAGTACCGAGGAGTATAACAAAGAAAGATATAGGTTCATGATTGATTATCGGACGTTGAACGAAAATACCATGGACGAGAGATACCCAATCCCGAAGTTTGAAGATATTCTGGATAGATTGAATGGTGCTACAATATTCAGTACCCTAGATCTAAAGGCGGGCTCTCATCAAATCCGGATGCATCCCAAGGATCGCTTTAAGACTGCATTTATGTTTGAGAGGGGGCTCTATGAATTCACCCGAATGCCGCTCGGATTAAAGAATGCCCCGATTACCTTCCAGCGGTTTATGGACGAGTTCTTAAGAGCGGTCGACAAGTCCCTGAGTCAATATGGACGATAATCTATATGGACGATTTGCTGGTATTTAGTAAAACAGAGGCCAAAGACGTCGGACATCTACGGAAAGTGTTTGAGAGAATAAGACAATTCGGGTTGAAATTATCAGACGAGAAGTCGATACTAGGACAGAGGCAAATAAAATTTTTAGGACCTACTATCTCCAAAGAAGGGGTTAAGCCCGACGCGCAGAAGTTGGAGGCCATTTCCATGGCCTTTTCCATTTGGTATTGCCAAGCGTATGGCAATACCACGGGACGTAAAAGGTATACGTAGGTTGCTAGGAACGCTCAACTATTACCTTAGATTTGTCCCCGAAATGGCGGAGTGCCTAGTACCTATCAATAACTTGCTGAAGAAGGGAAGGAAGATAGTCGTAACACCGGTCATGGAGGACAACATCAGGAAATGCATGAAGAGGTTACAAGAGGAGCCAGTACTCGCATTTCCAGAGTTTAACAAGTTATTTCATATCACGACAGATGCGAGTGAGTACCCACTGGGGGCCGTATTATCGCTGGAGGGGGATAACGGGGAACGCCCAGTAGCATATGCGAGCAGAAGACTCACAGATTCCGAGGCAAGATAGGGAACTACTAGGGATTGTCTGGGCTATTGACCATTTTAGACCCTTCGTTTTCGGTAGGAAATTTCGAGTCCATACTGACCATAAACCGTTGCAGTGGTTAGGAAAAATGAGTCTTCCGCCAGAGTCACTCGCTGAAAAGAGTTTCTGACCCAATACAATATGGAAATAGTCTGGAAACCAGGAAAGGAGAACGTGGTTGCCGATTGGCTCTCCAGAGCCATTACAATTAACGCCATAGAGGAAGAGAGAGGGGAAACTGCCAGGGGTGCGAGACAATTCCTCAGAGATTGGACGCCGGAAGGTGAATGAGAACAAGAGTCGGCGGAATCCGAAGAAGGCTCACAGGAGGAACTGAATAGGAGTGGGGAGCGGGCGACGGAAATGGAGGAATTGGAAGAAATCATCAACGACAAACATTGACAAATAATTTGGAAAACAAGGACATCAGGACTCATGAAAATAGAATATGGAAAATACGGGAACAGTACGATAACAACTATCTGGTGCCAGCCAGGGGCAACAAAAGATAAGATCTGCAGGGCATTAATGGACGCATCCCAACCGAGAAAAACCTATTACTTATACGTGGAAACGCCACAGTTTGGGAAAAAATTAAAGGTTATGGCGAACAGAGAGAATCGGGTTAGATAGACTGTTCCTTCGATGTAAACAATTCGTGGAGACAATAAGGGATGAAGACCAGCAAATAGAGTTGACACTTGCTTATCATCAAGGTAAAACTAACCATCGCGGGGTAACAGAAACATTACAGCCATTGCGCCGAAGATATTTCTGGTGGGGGGTGAAGAAAGTTATCATGGACACCATAGTAGCATGCAAAGTCTGTTTTAAGTACAAAATACGACAGGCACCCACCGAAAGGACTACGAGAGCCAACGCCAACTAAGCAGACGCCGCTGTGTGACTTACAGGTGGACACTTTTACGTGGAGGGGTCATAAATGAAAATAGCAAAAGAAAAGCGCCAACGGGTGGCGCGTGAGAATATGAAAGTGAAGAATGTCACCGGAAACATAAAGATAGGTTCTATCGTCTTTCGAAAAATAGGTTCTAATAGAGGTAAGGAGTTGTTGCGCTACGAGGGACCATTCAGGGTGATAGTGATTAGAGAACATAATGTTACATACATAATAAACATAATGTTACGATTGAGAGTATGAAAGAACCGAAGAAAAGACGGACGTTTCATATTGAACAATTAAAGTTCCCATCTGTGGAGAATTAGGGACCTGGAGTATCCGCGCCTCTGGCAGCGAAAACCCTCATGTGAGTGCAGGTTACAAATAGTTGAGGGACCTCGCTTAATGACACTATTATTATTTTTTGTACATACTTCTGACAAAACAATCATTTTATTTATATTTTTATTTTTATTTTTTTAGAACTCAGAGTATTGTATGTCATAAGCGGTAATTCTCTGTTATTTTTCAGTAGAAGTGTTGTTCTAGCAGTGGACTGTAAATTTTTATTTGAATGAATCTATGTTAATTCTTAATTATAGAAATAAATCTAAACTCACCTGGAGAGAGAGAGTCACTTCTTTATGGTTCAGTTCCTAGGGAGATTAGGGAAAATGGGTGAGGATTTGGATCAGATTTTCTAGGATTAATTTGAACCTTTTAAAGACGATCGTGACATTCGATGTCCGCTTCTCCAGGCGAAAATCAGAGACTGTCCCCAGCTTCATCAAGCAATTCAAAGAATTAGAAACCAGGTTTTACTATCGCTTCACGAACGATCGAAGCCAAGTCACTTCCTAGACTGAACTTTAAAATGTAGCGGATAAAATAAGTCCAAGTGTCCCGCGAGAGAGCAGCACTTCCCGGGCTATCTATATACTGATTTTAAATTTATAATTTCCGCGCGAACAAGTGTATTTTATTTTAGTTAAGTGGTTATTTTATTTTAATTTTTGAAGTTTCCAAAAAGTATTTGTAAACTGGAGGGAGGGAGTTAAGGATGGTACTCAGGCTATATTCACCTTAATCCCAACCTACAGATTGTAAACACTGTGAATGTATATATATAGGATTAGTTGAAGGAATAAATCAGTTTTATTTCAGACTTCAACCGTGTTATTTCATTTACCTCTTCCTTTTTTTTATCTGTTATTGATTGGTAATGCTTAAGTTATATATATATATATATATATATATATATATAATAATAATAATTAAAAAATATGTAATTGCCTTTTGGTTAATTTTAGAGGGGATCGATGGAGAATGAGTTATGGCTGAGATGAACACGCTGCTGCCTTTGTTTAAACTAAGTCAAAAAACACCGAAGTTATCGGGGTTGCCGATAAGGAATTCCTCCTGCATTAAAAAATGATAATGAAAAATTGTTCCACGGTTGATACTGGTCTTAAACATCGTTATGATTCCTTTTCAAATGCCTGATGTTCGTATTAGAGGTGTAGTTACGACGAGGTGCACTCTGAACGAGACTAGCCTAAGGGGCGAATTCATAAGTTCATTCTAGTCCTCATGCAAGAATCAAAAGTATCCGATGTGTTATGGCCCTGGGTGAGACACCACAGCTCTTCCATGGTTTTATTTCTGTTTTTTTATAGGACCTTTAGTATGTTCAATCTTTTATTGCTTTCAACCATTTAATTTGATCTTTCCAGTCAAGTTTGTTGTTGAAAATTAAGCCTAGAAATAATAAAGCCTTTTGTCCAAAATTAAGTTTTAAGCCTCTGTACGCCAATTCTGGAGAAGCAGCTGGTTTTGAAAAAAGAGACTTTTTTTCGGTTGAGAATTTTATTCCAGTTTTAGCGGACTATGATTCCAAATTCGATAGACAATTTCGCAGATTTTTTTTTTCATTCTATTTTGGTTTCTGAATGGCGAGAGTCTAAATCCTCGACAGTGAAAAAAACTTAAAAGGTTTTCGTATTATATTGGCTACTTGCAATAGCAAAAGCAAAAGGGCGCAGATCAAGAGACTTCCCTGAGGGATTCCGTTGGTCTTTACTTTTACTGAGGACCTAGCCTTATTTGAAACGTAAGTTCCCACGGAAAGTTCTCTATCAGCACGAAGTTGCGACCAAACTATCCCCATTCCTTTTGCAGTTGCAGTAGGAGTAATGGATTTGAGTTGTCGGAGCGGATAAGTCTAATATTTCGTGTTCTATTGTAATCAGATGTTCTAACGTAGAATGACCAGCTCTGGTGTGTCAAAAGGACCCTTAACTAGGAAGCAACTTATTTTTACCTGGATTTGGAATTGGAATTAAACCGCTTCCACCAGATGTTCGAAAAGTCTCATTTGCACCAAACATGTTTGTTAAAAGCAACAGGCCCACTCAAAAATTAGCTTGGTAGATTTTTCAACATTCCATTGTTGATTTCGTCTTCACCTGATGCGGAAGGTTTCAGCTGCTTTATGCTGTTTAATGGTTTACCTTTAGTGAAAGGGATGTTGTATGCATGTTCATATTGATCTTCGATTGAATTTCATCTAGCGAAAAATGTGTTTGGAAATCGATGATCAAAAAAGAATTTTTTCCACTGCTTAGATTGTATATAAGAGGCCGTTTGATTTAATCAAATTTTAAGGGTTTGGTGACATTTAGACACAAATCAGATATCTAACTTACTAGTTACTTAACTATCTTAGGCCTATGATAAGTTATGTGTCTCAGACAGAGTTGGGCAATATCTAAATAAAAAACTATCTATATTCAAAAACAGATGGTATTTTTAACCGACTTCGAAAGAGGAGGTTACTCAATTCGATAGTATGTGCCTTTTTTTTTTTTTCTATGTATGTCCACCGATTACTCCGAGATGGGTGGACCAATTGGAACGAAACCTTTTGCATCTTGTAGAGTATTTTCTCAATGTGGTCCCATTTAATTCTTTTTTGGGTTCTTAATTTATTTAATAAGTTATCGAGAAAAAACTAAAAAATAATTATTTAATTATAGCTTAAAATATTTACTTATTGGAAAAACATATGGCATATATAACATAAGGTATGCTCCAACAAACAATTAAAACACGTTAATAACTAACTAACTGCTCATGCACTTTCCTCATTTTTTTATTTTTACTTTGATTGTTTGATTTTAAGCAATGCTTAATAATGTTTCAATGTTCGATGAATCGGTTGGAAAAACCAACCAATCAAATTCAGAATCAGAAGAGTAGGGGGAAAACATGAGTAGTCTGTAGTTAGCTATTGACGTGTTTCAGGTTCTTGTTGGAACAAACCTTATAATATATATATATATATATAATATAATTATATAATATATATTATAATTATATATATAATATATAATAACCTTAGATAAATTTTCAACAAGAGAGTTAAATAAAGATATTCTGGAGTGATATTGTATGATTTTGTACTTTACGTTATGATAACGTCCCTAGCTTGTGGCACTTAGGATATGCTATTTTCTATATAGAGTCTCTATAGTGTGCCTATGTGTTAGTATCAATCCTTTCCTATGTAATAACTGAAATGTAGCAGAATAAATCTTTACTAAAGAGCCTGATTGTGTTTTCAATTTTTATGGATTTTGAAGTCTTGATCGATCTTTATTAAATCGAAAGAAATTTAAATATTCTATGAAGGTTGCCAAGATTTTCAAAAGTCAAAACCTCATTAAGTGTTTGCGTTTCCTGAAAGGATGAGTGCGCTTTTCAGGACAGGACTAAGTCTAGTGTTGAATGAATGCATTTTATTGAAACAGATATGATAATGGACTTAGAACAATCTGGGTTAGATGTGTTTATGGGTTCTCCGCATTCGAGGAGGCCATGCACTCAAGTACCGCAATAACTAACGTATATGTTGTGCATTATATTCCCCCACAAATGAATATTTTCTAGGAAACATTCTCCAAGTAGTAGTGTAGTAATAATTAAATCGTCTTTACAGACATTTAAAAAAGAAATTAAAATTTCAATGTTTGCCAATGTTCATCCATCAATAAAAATAACGGCAAATTAAAGTTGAAAAAACAACCACATTGTATGAAAGTCCACGCAGCAAAAATATAGCAGCCATAAAAATGTTTGCTGTCAAGAAGGCTACTCCGCTAGAATTGAAACTGCAGTGTTTTCTACAAACTCATTTCCTGAATGATTGTTTATTAAGAAGAATATTATTCGTACCATTTCGCTCTCAAGTTTAGTCAACAATTCATCGAAAGGGTTGACGAACATAATTGACTCGACCAAGAAATATTATTGAATTAAACCAGTAGTATAATATCGAGAACAATAATATCATTCGTAATAATAAATTAACCATAAAATGACTCCCAAAACGTTGTCGCTTCTATCCTAGCGGCTGCCCCCGTTTTGATAACGATGAATTTTATGGCTGCCCCTTATATATTCAAAAATTAGGGTCCACTTTATTATAGGCCATATAAACATCTTCATTATCTCATCATGTATCTTCGAAATACGGCCAAAATCTCGACTGTTCAGTCACGTACCTACATCATCTTGGAATTATGTGACAGCGGAGCAAACTCGATACCTCCTCTCGGAACACAGATGTATAAATGTAAATGACATTTACTGACAAAAAAAATTCAGCAAAGGAAATTATTGTCATTGTGAAAAAAAAAAGTTTTAAGTTTTATGTGTCGTCCCAATGAAACATTTGTCTTTTAGAAAAAAAGTCCATTTCTAATCAAAGTAGGCAGGGTGTAATGCACGCCCCGCACTTAATTTTCCGCGCGTATTAATAAAATTGAAAAGGTGACTCTTAATATAACTATAATATAAAGTCCCGGGATAGCCAAATGTGGTACAGCGCTGCCTGGGTTGACTTTTATTTCGCCTATTCTTCCCACCTAGATAGAACATCAGTTCAAAATATACTTAAAATCTGAATAAAAAAACTCTTAGATTTTTCTTAGAAATTAACTTATTGCTTTCTATAAATTATCTCCCGCCACTAAAAAGTATGAAATAAAAAAGATTTTATAAAAAAGAAATTAACCGACTTAGAAAACAAGGAAACAGTAAAAATAAATGCACTAAAAAGTATGAAATAATTACCTTCTGATTTTTATGAATACACGGAAAAATCGGTAATGGTATACAAAGTGAGAAAATGCAATAAAACGAAAAAAATTATTTTGATTTGTACGATTACACACTAACTCTTAATAAAAAGTATTAAGTTGAAATATTAAATACCATGTTTAATACATCACAATCTTTTCGGAGGCGGCGCAAAATAGAAAATCGATAATTCTACTTTATGGAATTATTCTAAAATCGATAAAATTCTATTTTATCGAAACTAATAATATGAAAAAATAGATTTTTCATAATACTTAGGGTTAACAATTTTAAATTTTGCGCCGCCTCCGACAAGATTGTGATGTATTAAACATGGTATTTAATATTTCAACTTAATAGTTTTTATTAAGAGTTAGTGTGTAATCGTACAAATCAAAATAATTTTTTTCGTTTTATTGCATTTTCCCACTTTTTATACCATTACCGATTTTGCCGTGTATTCATAAAAATCAGAAGGTAATTATTTCATACTTTTTAGTGCATTTATTTTTACTGTTTCCTAGTTTTCGAAGTCGGTTTAATTTCTTTTTTATAAAATCTTTTTTTAATGTATCTAGATAACTATTCGAAAATCGAATAGTTTCCAAAGTATTCGAATATCGAATGAAAAACTATCTGAATTCGATGTTTGATGAATTCGAACCAGAAGATAGTTCTTCAAATACTTTTAGTTCTATTCGAATAATAATTCGAATAAACTATCTTTTGTTTGAATCTGTATTTGAAATTTCGAATTTAGATGGTTTTGTTTTTTATAAGGGCGCACTATAAAAAAATATATTTTCGGATTTCTTTCACACGGGGATACAAGTTTATATTATCGGGGGCGGTGTTTTTGAAAAAAAATATTCGATTTGTATTTTAGTGGAAAGGGGGGGAATGGTGAAAAATAAAAAAAAAATGGATTTTCGGATTTCTTTCACACTGGGGTGCAATTTTATGTTATCGAGGGCGGTGTTTTTTTTAAAAAAAATATTAGATTTGTCTATCAGTAGTCTATCTAACTTTTTAACTGCAAGAGGGTTCAATTTTATGCTATCGGGGGTGGTGTTTTTAAAAAATATTACTATTGTATTTTTTAGGAGGGGAGGGGCGCACTCTGAAAAAGTTAGATAGACTACTGAACCCCCGTGTGAAAGTAATCCGAAAATCTATTTTTTTCATAGTGCGTCCCCCCCCACACCAATATACAAATCGAATATTTTTTTCAAATCACCGCCCCCGATAACATAGAAGTGCACCCCCGTGTGAAAGAAATCCGAAAATCTATTTTTATAGTTTTCAATACTTTTTTGAATTTGATAAATTTAATTGTTTCTTCGAATAGTTTTTATATTCGAATAAAAAATCTTCAAATAGTATCTAGATACAATTTTTTCCCAACTCTGGTCTCAGACTGCTATAGGTTCACACTGTGGTTAAGTAAAAATGCCTTGTGAACTTCACCACAAATTTGAAAATCCAATATGATATATTATTTTTTCCTCCATTTTGAAACAAGACACATTAATGTTTATCTTCTTTCAGGAATTGAATCAAATTATTATTGGGAATGTTCAAGCCATCATTGAGACGGAACACGACCTCAGGTCCCTCTGGGATACCCATTACAAGGATTGGTGCGTTGACTATTATTTACAAGCTGGTCTGAACGCCTTAGAATTGTAAATATATTGATTCAATTTTTAAGATTTTTATGTATTATATCTTCATTGCAAATTTTCACCTACATTATGACGCAACAATCTAATGAAATCTCTCTCTATACATGTTTTGTCTTCGAGTTGCTCCTTAGTTTTGAAAATATTTTATGTCTATTGCTGTAAAAGGCCAGTCAATGGTTAATTAATTTAAAATTTTTCTTTTGATTACTTTTCCTAACACCTTCCTGACATTTGCTACATTTAAAAAAAAAAAAATAAATAATTATTATTTGAAAGAAAAATTTATTGAATATATAGTATTTTGGAGGACTGTAATAAAAAAAAAAAATAATGAAATATAATAAATCTAGGAATATATTTTAAGATTTTGTCCAAACATGACCCGAAAATATGCGGAGAGAGAAGTGCTTTATTTGAATAATAAGCCCTGCTGCCCAAATACATTGGGTTGCTACTAGTTGCAACTGTTTCTGCTACTTTCAATAAACAGTTTAAAAAAAACAGATACAACTGTTTAAAATAATACCATATGGGAAAAAAGAAAAAAAAAACTAGTCCCACTTCGCATTCCAGCATTCTTTTGAATTATGTTTTAATTATTGAAATATCTAACAAGTTCGAATGACAATTTCTCACAAAACATTTAATATAAAATAAAGGTTTATGTAAAATAATTAAACAGCGCTAAAAATAAATTATAAATCAAAACTTGTAATAGGCATTAATTGATTTTTTGTTTATAAAATTATGGTTTAATTGAATAAATAATCTGGAGAAAAATAATTTAATAATTAAAAAAATTAAGAGCCAGATAAGGGTCTGGCCACACATGTCCGCACCGGATCCGCACCGTAGCATTAATATAGGTTATGTTCAGAATATTTTAACTTACATATTACCTTTAGTTATGCCTAAAGTGGCCTTTGTCTGACATGTGTGGCCTGAACTTTAGGCATAATTAAAGGTAATATGTAAGTTAAATTAAAAATATTCTGAACATAACCTATATTAATGCTACGGTGCGGATCCGGTGCGGACATGTGTGGCCAGACCTTAACTCGGAGTAGCGGATTTGCGAATGAAATAAACAGATACAGCACGGGCGCAAGCTGTTTAATAAACAGTTTCACTGAAACAGTTTCGAGAAGCAGGGAGCATTAGCAGGTTAGCAGGCTGTTTCATTAAACAGCCTGTTAACCGAAACAGATACGTGAAACAGTGGCCTTGAAAAAGAAACAGATTCATAAACTGTTTCGGTCAACAGGCTGTTAACCTGTTTATTCTGCCTGCTTCTCGAAACTGTTTATTAAACAGGTCACGCCCGTGCTATTGCAAGCTAATTGTTTGTGTTTAATTTTTATTATTATTTACCTTTTTTTTTTCTCACTACACGTTGTATCTGTTTATTTTTTTCCGAAACAGTTAACTGTTTCTGTTTAATGAAATTAACTGTTTCAAATAAACAGATTGCTACTAAACAACATACCACTAGTTGCTACCTTACACAGCGTACCGATCAATACTTGAGTACATGTATACTTAAAACTAATATACATTTTTACATTTTATTTTAAAATTATTATATCATAATATTTTTTCCTTTTTCCTTTTTCCTTCCTTCTATATATTTTACAATTATGTTTTTTATCTTTATTTCATTCCCATTTATTCTATTTTATTTTATTTTTTCTTCTTTCTTATTTCTCATAATTACTCCTTTTCTCTTCCCTCCCTCTCTTAGCGCTCACATTACAAATAGGCACACATACAGACTGCTAGAGAAAAACCCCCACAAAATGAGATATTCCTATAAAAATCTTACATCTAATAAATAAATATATAAATATGCAAATAAATAAATAGATAAATGAATAAATAAAGATATAAATAAATAAATAAAAAGATATATGATTATACGTAGTCATACATCAATTTCCATACACATGGTGGTGGATGATTCCCAGGGAGTCCAGGATTATGTTTTCGGCCAACACCGCAATCTCTCTTATTTCGACACCTAGGTCTTCTAGAAAACTCTTTGTTCTGTTTGGGATCGTTCCGCGAGATCCAAACCAGAGGCCCCTAACCGAGAACTCTCTCTCACCGAAGGTCTCGCGGAACTTCTCTTTAAGGAAAGGCATGCACATTTCGTAGATCTCTATCTTTTCTCTTTCCACTTCACCCGCCTGGTCAAGGTCATTGTTCTCATATCTAACTGTCGGATCCAGGATCAACGCTTTTTTCCCGGTCTTGGGGAATGCGACAATGTCTGCATACCTCCTGGATCCATCCGTGTCTGAACAGTAGACCTCTTCAAAGCAGGCAAAGTTCCTCTCTTTCAGGAGTTTTGTAAGTTCATACTTAAGCCTATTGTGCCGGCGAGTTATGAGGAGAGAGTTGTTGGGGGCATTTTCCCAGCACATGGGCTGGTGTTTCAGACTCTGCCGCATTTGCGACAGAGGGACCCAACTTTTCTCGATTGTCCGCTGACTCCTGGGACTCCACGCAGAGGGGCGTAATTAATGTTCAGGTTCAAGGAATTAGACCAATCTGACCCTGGCAGAACCTGTTTATCATAAATGAATCTTTTCGCTTTCGGGGTCTCTTTAAAATGTCGAACTCCAATCCCCTGCCATCTGCAATTGGCCCATTCTTCAAAGGAATTTTCCCGCAGTGACTATCGTAGAGCTCTCACGCTTCGGCAGCCCTGATCCACACCCAGTCTATCGGCGCATCTTCTTGGTAATTTAATATAGACTGGAACAGGGCATCCGGCACATTTGACAGCCGCTGAGCAATGGACCAATGCTGTAGAGGAGCCTCCCATTGGCAACGGATCAATCCATTCCTCGATATCTTCTTTGTGCGTAGAGCATCGCTGTAGAGGTGTTGGTCGGTAGCCCGATAATGGCTTTGATACTCCTCCGAATGTTAGTATCTATTCCTTCCAATATATCGGGGCGTATCTTTTTAAGGGTCGCTGTCTGGAGAGGATAGGTAAGACCTGGGAACATATACTGATTGACAACATTGACCTTCTGTTCAGGTTTGAGCAAACTAGAGCTCACCAATTTGTCTAGGTTCGCAGTTATCTTTGTCACCGCCTCATCGTTTAAGACCAGCTCCCCCGAGAACGAGCATTCCAAGTATTTTATTCTTTCATCCATTTTTACAGTCTGGATGCAGTCTCCGTTCTCCAGGGTGAGCGTCGACGGCAGCAGCTCTACTTCATCTATAATTATACCTACGCTTTTAAGCGGATTTAAAGCCAGACCGATCTCTGCTAGTATCCTCTGAGTGGTGTTGATAAATCTCTCTGCCGCACCCTTGTCGCGCGCTGAAACAGCCTGGTCGTCCGGAAATCCTGTGAGGACCACACTTTCTTGGTCGCTTAATTTATAACCAATTTTATCGGAAAATTCTCGGTCACACAGGCCAGGTTGAACAGCGAAGGCGACAAGGGTCCGCCATGAGGCACTCCTCAGAGCACACTCATCTGGCTGGTCGAGTGTGCTCCTACACTAATTTTAATTTTGTTAGTGTGCAGGAGAGCTGATATCACATTTCTGAGGTCGGGTGACACCCCTCTGGCCTCCAGCGAGCTGACTATGTGATTATGGCCAATGTTGTCAAAAGCGCCGACGACATCAAGGAATATCACCGCGCAATCATTTTTCCTTTGATTTGCATCTTTTATGATCGCGTCGATGATCCTCGCGCTAACGTGTGCTCCCGGTAAGCCTTTAATGAAGCCTCTCTGATTTTGCTGAAGGTGATTTGCTTTCTCAATTTCTGATCCATAACCTTCTCTATGATCCGGCGCACAATTGAATATATTGTAATTGGTCTCCATGAAGAGATGTTTTTAACATCCCCTTTCCCCTTATAGACCAGTATTGTGCGCTCTTGACAAAGAGATTCCGGTACATGCGTCACCTTCAGCATTATATTCGCAATTGTCTTAATAATATGGGATACATCGAAAAATTTTATCGTGCGGATCAAGACCCCATCAGGCCCCGGTGATGTGTCCAATGATGTGGATTTAATTGCTTTCTTGACTGTTTTGACGTCTATTGACATTAAATTTGGCACCGGTGCATTTTTCTCATAATCCGCATGTTTGCAGAGATTTTCACTCTCAAAGTGGCTTTTGAAGTGGCTTTCTATATCGGCTACCTTCAAAGGGCATTGCTTGGGAGCGTGTTATAATAGTTGTATTGTGCCACCTCATATTGATACCGCTCTTGCCGACGACTCCTATCTTTCTTATTTGGTCGCTGAGGATTCGATATGTTTCCAGCACCCTTGCTAGCTATATCAGCTATAGCTGGGTGCTGTGGGCCGGACAGTTGATATTTTTGAGGAAATTAAAAAAACTGCCCACTGCTTTATCGAAATCCTCAGTCTTGATATGGTTATCCTTTATGAGTATTTCGAAGGCAGCCAACCACCTTTTTATCTGTTGTTTGAAATCCTCATTCTCATCCTCTCCAATGTTTTCTTTTACTTTGTTGCCAAAGAGACCCCTCAGTTATGCACTATTTGCCTCCCTGGGATGTTTATTCGCTACATGGGTTCTGAGACCTCTATCGCTCTTAAAACACAGACCACTAATGGGACACACTTTGTCATTGGGCCCTGATGCAGCTACGTTTGTTTGATTTTGCATCATTTCATTCGTTTCATTGTTGGCTGTCATGGTCCTCTGGGAGGACTTGGCTTCATTGGCAAAACGTCTTCAATGGGCACAGTTTTGCCTAGTACTGGGCAATCTTTTTCTTGCCATTCTACTTTGACAAATATTTTTTCGCCGCCTCCCGCGGCAGCCACAGACATAAAGGAGGCAACTTCTGCCTCTTGAACGGGTTCTTCCGATCTCAGAACCCATACTCTTTGACCTATTTCCACTTTTCTAACATTACTTTCTTTATGATCCATATCCTTTTATTTTTACAATAGATTTAGCAGACCTTGCTTGGATCAAACATTTAAGTGGAGTGAATAACTCAAGTAGTACTATGAATATATATATATATATATATATATATATATATATATATATATATATATATATATATATATATATATATATATATATATAGTGCTGTATGTGTGCCTCAAGGGGGGGAAAAAAATCAGGCTTCAAATCTTCATATCTAGATAATTATGATATATCGTATTTGATTGATCAAATTTTATTATGAAATTTTAGTACCGTACAACTTCTACCAATTCGAAAAAAAAATATAACCAAATATTGCGAATAAAAATTGTACATATTTCTGTTTTAAACAAAACATACTTTTAAATGATCGGTACTTATAAGGCATTGTTATTCAATATACCTTCTTAATAAAGTAAAAATGGGCTATCAAAATTAAGCAAGGTCGATCGTGGTTAGTACTTGGATGGGTGACCGACCGCCGATAAGTCTATGCCTTACCCCCACTCCCGGGTATTTGAGGCCCTTCAGCCTAAAGTAGGCGACTCACACCGAGCAGGCGTAGGATTGATAACTCCTCGAGTTATCAATCCTGGATGTTAGTGGCTGCCGGAAGGTTCGGTCCATGAAAGGAATAAAGATATGAAACGGACTCTGAGCAGCCATAATCCATAGACCTAGACTAATTTGTCACTTTCCAACCAGAAAGACCTGACGCCATCGGTGGGAAGTACTCTGCCAAATTGGCCCCGAAGGGGTTATGGTGTGGAGACATAGCCAGGCTGGCGCAGCCCCATGGAAGGAGGTTTGGGCTACCTCTTTAGTACGGTTGTTTTTTACTACTATTCTACATTATTTTTATTTTGTAATGCTGTGCCTTTGTGATATTTTGGCTTACTTTTTCCACCTAAGAATGGGGCATTAATGCTTGTTGAGTTAAGTGCGTCGGGACTTCAGATTGTATTCTCCATGCTATCAATCTCCGCCGCCAGACTCAGAATATTTATAAACTAACGTAGAATAAATTTAAATGTTTGGAGTGGAGGATACAACAGCAAGAAAGTTTCTTGAAACCACTCATTGGTATATTGAATTTATGATACATTCAACTCATTGAAATTGCGAATGCTGTTTTAACTTTACAGACAAGAAGAAGAAGAATGTGAGTTTGAAGAAGAAGAGAAAGAGATAGAGGGTCTAGCAGCTCTTGATTCTATTTTAGAACTTATTACTGCTTCAAAGGTTACATCCAAGGAACGGCTTAAATTCAAAAAATCTTCAGAAGTGGCTACAATGGTTCCCCACCTTTTATATTTTGGTAACGTAAGATTTTATATATATATATATATACATATATATATATATATATATATATATATATATATATATATTGCGTATGCTACTTAACTAACCAGTATAGCTATCTCCATTATCAACTTAAGGAAAACTCCATCATGATTTATAAATATATTATTAACAAATGTTTGGATTGTTGGATATTATTTCTTCAAGCTTTATTTTGAATTTTTTTGAAACTATTATATTTTTAAACTATATCTTTCGCTCAGCCTATAATAAGCAGATGTGACAACATGATGTTCTCTGCATGGTCTTGTTTCAGTTTCTCTCCGAATTCGATCCATGCTTTTTTCTTCGCTCTTTTGACAGCTTTCTTTGCCCTATTTCGTGCCATCACATACATACGCCATTTATCTGGTGATTTGTCTTGATAGTAGTCCTTCCACACAATTTTCTTTTCCTTGATCTGAGCCCTCAGCTCTTCAATCCACCATGAAGTTCGTTTGTCTTTAGTGGATATCCTCTCTTCTCATAACTTGAGAAGCTGAATCCAGGATACTATCTTTTATAAACAACCGTAGATCATTTACGTTTTTGTCTGCATCGAGTTCTTGGAGCCTTTCCTTCAGTGCTTCTTCATATTCTGCTCTCTTCTGGGGGTCCTCTAACTTCTTAACCTCTATCCTGCTGTACGCTTTTGCTTTTACCTTGCGTTCCTTTAGCACCCGGGTGTCAGCCACTAGAAGCATGTGGTCGCTACCTATCTCCGCACCTCGAAATACCTTCACATCTGTGAAATGCCTCCTGATGTCATGGCTATAAATAAAATAGTCTATGACGCTATTGGCTTTTCTCTCAGTGGCTGAAAAAGTAATTTTATAGACCCGTTTGTGCGGGTAAAAGGAGTTTCCCAGAAGCAGATCGTTCTCAATACAGAACTCGATAAGGCGTTCTCCACTTTCATTTTTAATACGCTCTCCACCATGAGGACCCATTGCACCACATGCCCTCAAGTGGTCACTGCCTGTTCTCGCATTGAGGTCTCCCATTATTAAAATACTCCTGTGGCTGTTCCTTGCTTTAACTACAGTTCGCTCCAGGTCATTATAGAAGTGTTCTTTCTCAAAGACGTCAGAGTCGTTTGTTGGCGCATACACTTGTATTAGAGCCCAGTCTCCTATTCGCAAATTTAAGCTTGCCATGATTATGCGCGAGCTTATTGGTTCCCATTCTACCACTTTCTTAAATAGTTCATCCTTCATGATGATGCCAACACCTTCCACTGCTCTGCGCTCAGGGAGGAATCCTGAATAAATAAGCGTGTGCCCTCTATCCAATTAAAAGGGAAGAAGAAAAGAGGAACCCAACTGAGTGGAAATATAATGTCATTATCCCAATCCACAAGAAAGGATCCCAGGCCGAATGCTCCAACTATCGACCCATATGCCTTTCACCTATTGTTTACAAACTATATACAACTGTCCTGGAAGGAAGACTAATGCCCCTAGTTGAACACCTTATTGGGGAAGAGCAAGCTGGGTTTAGACCAGGGCGGCAGACCCAGGACCACATATTTTCTCTAAGAAATGTTATCCAAAAATCGTGGGACCGAGATAAAAGTTTATACCTCGCTTTCCTAGACCTTAAAGCAGCATTCGACACGGTTCCCAGACATGAAATATGGGAGGCTCTTAGAGCAAATAACGTCCCAAAGAACCTATTGGACGCTATTAAATCCACTTACCAACACCCAAAGGGAGTTGTTCGGTTGAACGGGGTGGAATCTGGTCACTTCAACATAACAAGGGGGCTCAAACAAGGAGATAGTTTAAGTCCTAATCTATATTGATGAAGTGGCGGCTATATGTAATCTATTCCTAATCTATATTGATGAAGTGGCGGCTATATGTAAAAGAAGAACTGAAAGGACGTTCCTTGGGAGAAGAAACCTTCGTCCAGTAGTGATACAGCTTTTACTCTACGCTGATGACGTTGTTCTTATCACTGATTCAGTTGAAAAGTTACAGCAAGCAGTGAATGAATGGTACGAAGAACTTCGCCGAAAGGGGATGGAGATCAATACCACCAAAAGCAAGGTGCTACAAGTTGGAAGACGGATCGAATACCTACATGTACATTGCAATGGAGAAGAGCTGGAAGTGGTCACGGACTTCAACTACTTAGGTACAGTCATAGAAAGATCTGGGAAAGTGGACTCAGGAATATCGAACAGAATAAGTAAAGCTAATGCTGTCTACTACCAGATCTGCAACACTGTTGTAGGAAAGCGAGAGGTGACTAAGGACGTCAAGCTCCATGTATTTAAAATAGGTGTACCTTCCAATACTTTTGTACAGCGCAGAAAGCTGGGTATTGACAGACAAGCAGGAGAGCAGAGTCACTGCTGCTGAAATGAAATTTTTACGCAGAATCACCGGTAGGACTAAAAGGAACCATGTTCGAAATGTAAGAATACGACATGAACTCAAGATCGCCCCATTGAAATATTCTGCAAACCCGCCAATTGAAATGGTTCAGCCATGTAGTTAGGATGGAGGAACATAGGGACCCACTAAAGACGATGGACTATGTTCCGGATGGCAGAAGACCTAGAGGACGCCCAAGAATGTCCTATCTCGAATATATTGATAGACTTTGCAGAGGAAGAGGCAAAGATCTCCGACAGGCCAGGAATCTGGCAAGGAACAGAGAGGAGTGGAATTCCTGGATATGCAACGCCCCAACGCTAAAAGGCACGAAGGGGATAAGCGAAAGAAGAAGAAGAAGACAACATGATGATGGTAGGCATGTTAAGGATGGGGGAGGTCGATATCCATTGGCATCTTCTAACTTGAACCTTTAAAACAGATTACTCCAAGAGATCCCTTAGCCAGCTCAATTTCTGCCATCTTTGGGTGTTTTCTGGTACCGGTATGTCTTGTATAAGTCTGTTGGAATGTCGTTAAGGTTTGTCATAAAATATCTGTGTGTAACGTGATCTTGAACGATAGGTATGCCTAAGTCTGTATATATTGCTTTGTTCGGTACCCCTACCTGGCTACCCCATGTATGGCATAGGGGGGTTACTATAGAGGTGTAACCAGCATATTCTAACCATCGTGGGAATGTCGAGATTTATTCCGTGAGGCCTCCACGAAACAAAAGTAAATCCTCTTAGGATCAAGCATACTAAAGCAGATATTATAACCCAACCAGATATTTCGTCAAGGTGGTTTTTCGAAGTGAAACGCAGATTTGAAGGGGTTAGGTAAGAGCTTTTATGCATAATTTTAGGGGGGAAATACATTTTTATGAATTAAATATAACACAATCCAAATTGATAATTTTGTTTTGAATTTTAATAGAAAAGAACTGGGAGAATTTCAAAGATAAAGAAAAAATCGTTCTAGAAGTACTCGAGGCTGAAGCTAGAAAACTGATATGCATGAAAAAGTTTTTTTCATCGCTCAAACTCGAGGAACGTTCTTTATTTGGGCTATGGGCCAAAAATGCTGGGTATGGAGAAGAGGCCGAGGTGAGCAGTATCACTTTGATTATATTGGTTGGCCGATCTCAAAGATAAATGATTAAACTTGTATATCTGGATATAACTGCGCCTTTGCCCTCGGAGGGAGGCTGGAGATGCTCACCCGTTACTTTTTTATCTCGAAAAAGCAATGTAAAAACTAAGTACAATACTAAAATATCAAAACTTGTTTCGGCTGTAACTATTTTTTATAGTCATTAGTTAAGAAAATATTAAACCAATAATTATTATAAAATTTTTCAATGCTTCACTAGAATTAAAATTTCATTGAATAAAGCTGTTTACAATTACAGTATAGTAAACTAAACATAGTGATTAATGATTTCAGTGTTGTTGTCAACTGCTTCATGTTTTTCAAAAAGCTTCTGAAATAATCTCAATATCCATAACTTGTGTGGTCTATTTTTCAACTTTCCTATTTTTCCCCTGTGCCAAAACCCGGGCTAGTTAGATAAAGAATAATAAATTTTAATAAAATTTTGACTGAAATTCCTGATTTTAATCCTAGAAAGATATTTAAAAATAACATACGACCATTTTCTCTGCTTCCAAATGATTATCTTATATTTATAAACTTCGAACTTCTCCAGCAAAGGTTCATCCGTTCGGCTGAAATAGCGATATTCTGTATCAGACAACTAAAAAATTTGATGCTGCGAACCGTGGAACTTTGGGATGATCTGAATGACAGGCTTGAGGCATTGAAATGTCTTGTTGAACTCATACACCGCAAACAGAAAATTCAAAACGCAGCTTTATTTCTGGTAAATTTAGTTTGAATTCAATCCATTTTTTAAGTATATATAATTAAAAATATATAATACTGCTTTCAAGATGAAATTTGACATTTTATTATCATATAAGAATAAGTATATATCCCAATAATCTTTTTGAACAGCCCCCTCCTTTTGACACATTTTGATAAAATATTAGCTGTCACTTCTTTTGCATTTAAATACGTCAACTACCCAGTTTGATTAAAATCTTTAAAGCCGTTTATGAGTAAATAAAAAACACACATGAAAATGAGACAAAATTTATGAAGTAAAGTGCCCCCTCTAATTGATCAATTTTGATGAAATTTTAATGTCACGCCGCGGGCATACAGATACCTCAAATACCGAGTTTAATAAAAATAGTTTGATCCCTTCTGGAGAAAATTAAAAAAAAAGTAAAAATTAGACAAAATTCATTAAATAAAGTGCCCCTTCCTTTTGAGCAATTTTGATGAAATGTTGGCTGTCACATATTTTGCATTTAAATACATCAAATACCCAGTTTGATCAAAATCTTTAAAGCCGTTTTTGAGTAAATAAAAAAACACACATGAAAATGACACAAAATTTATAATTTATAAAATTTCGGAGGACTTGGTGATTTGGACTCTGGGGACCCCAAAACCTGTATTTCCGTTGAAAACCGGAAGTCGAAATTTTTCACGATCGCAATAGTTTCCCTTACTATATATTTCATATATAGGTAAGTGAAAGTAAAAAGTTATTGAATTCTACTGCACTTTCGATCATGCTTTTGTTTTGTTTTTGTATTAAATATAAGTATACAGTATACAGGGATCGGGATAGCTCATTGGTATGGCAATCAGTTGCTCTACTCAAGGTCACTAGTTCAAATCTGGCCTGGCAGAGTATCTTTAGTATTCTGCCGCAGTTCGCCTCATGGGGCTAGGGACCCTCCTAGGGCACACCCAGCGTCTATAAAGTGGGTATTAAGTGGCAGTTAATAGCGGAGGGGTCCCTCTTGACTATTTCCTACAGGATTTAGGATTAAAATAAATTATTTATTTTAATGGTTACAGGCAATCCACTACTAGGGTGATTACACCGACTTATGATGTTAATTTTTCATGTACTACTAATAACAGTTCACGGTCAAATCACGGTCAAATCACCTCCTTACATGACTGCTGGCCAAGAAACTTTGATGACTGTTCTGTCCTGATTTAGTAGTTATCTGCTCCATTAAGACATTAAACATTTAAACTATAAATTTGCTATTTTGTAAATTCAATTTTAGCGGGTAGAATAAATAGTTGAGGATAAATTATAAATGATGTATTGATGGAATTTTCATTAGTTTAGGTCGTGTATCAGACCAAAATTGTTGTCAATCAGCTCTTGCTTCTATTTTCAAACTTAAATCAATAATTCCAACGATGTCTTTGGTGTTTCTGATCAATTGATCCATCACTAAAAATTTGGAATCCTTTATGAGCCATCAACAGAAACTCACAAACCAGCAGAAAGAGGTTGATGACACTTCTAATGTCTCTGCTACCGACGCACTTCAGAAAATGTTTCATCACACGTGCATATAATAGCGGAGGGGTCCCTCTTGACTATTTCCTACAGGATTTAGGATTAAAATAAATTATTTATTTTAATGGTTACAGGCAATCCACTACTAGGGTGATTACACCGACTTATGATGTTAATTTTTCATGTACTACTAATAACAGTTCAGTATAGTTTGTAATGATTTACAAATGTAGAGAGAAAAGTAATATATAAAGATGTTGATACAAAAATAGAAAATAAGATAACAAAAGTGAATCAATGCGTAGATAATAATAAAATAACAGTTGTATAAAGTGGAGTGTGTTATTATTTGTTTTAAGTAATCGAATAACTCAGAAATATGCGTGCTTTCGTCGTTTAGTAAGGTCGCTTGGTATTTGATGGTTAGATTGGTACTTAGCAACTGTCTGCAGTCGGACAGTAAGTGTTTAACGGTCGAAGGCATGCTACACTGTCTGTCCAATTCGTAACCTTGTTAATCTAATTTCTTCTCGTCTGTTGTTCCGCATTGATGATTTCTTGATTGATGATTTGCCGTAATTAGTGTTTCATTTCTCGTGGTTTATTTTCTCTAGTCTCAGTCCAATTCATTCACCTCCTCTGTCCGGCGCCCTCCCTGTCTTCTTATCTTCTACCCAACGTAAAGTGGGCTAGATCCACCGCTTCCTTGTACCCGCACACAAAATTTTTGAAATGCGGGTAGATTTCTTTGGTTATCAGCTGAGGGAGGTAGCTCTCTGACAGAATGTAGAACCCAGTCTCCCTCTGCAAATTAGATATTACTGTCTCATAGGCGGTGCAGACAGCTACAGTGTTCACGACGTTTTCTCGTACGCCAAA
Organism: Aelia acuminata; assembly: GCA_911387785.2. Lineage (NCBI taxonomy): Eukaryota > Metazoa > Arthropoda > Insecta > Hemiptera > Pentatomidae > Aelia > Aelia acuminata. The sequence goes on along the minus strand of OU426978.1, from coordinate 182,138,305 downwards.
ACTGGGGCATAGGGGGTCGATGTTTTTTCCATTTTTTAAAGGTTTCGCTCTAAATCCATCATGCCCCGTAAGAATTTGTGAGATCCAATAGTCCGGGAGAATTCAAGTCTTATCTAGACGCGATCCGATGGTGAGGAAGTACTTCCTCAGTGTAGCCCCATTTGGTGTTGTTACCCACCGCCGGTTCCATTCTTCTAATCTGTCCTCCCGGAGGATCTTCCTACTTCTGCCGGGGTCTTCACTGATTCTATCACCTAGGTACGGTGGTAGGTCCACTAAGCCACCTCGTTTCATTTTGTAGCGAAACAGGTCTTCTCTGAAGAGGGATCGAGAGGTATAGCTCCTCCTAAAGGTCTGGCCACACATGTCCGCACCGTAGCACTAATATAGGTTATGTTCAGAATACTTTTAATTTAACTTACATATTACCTTTAGTTATGCCTAAAGTGGCCTGTGTCTGACATCTGTGGCCTGAACTTTAGGCATAACTAAAGGAAATATGTAAGTTAAATTAAAAATATTCTGAACATAACCTATATTATTGCTACGGTGCGGATCCGGTGCGGACATGTGTGACCAGACCCTAAGACTTGCACCGCCTCATAAGACATTGACTTGTATGATCTAGTTACTCGTAGCAGGGCCATTCGTTGGATTGTCGTCAACATGCTTTTGTCTGTGCCAAAGGTTCTAGTTCCAGGCCGGGACGCATATATCATTATACTAACAACCAATCCTCCTGAAATTGCTAGGGATGGTGGATATGTGAGACCCCAAAAGGCGCCATTAAGGGTAAGGCTAATGTGCCTATTAGGGCTAATGCCCTACTTCGCAGATAGTCCAAGTGAAGATTCACATTGAAATTTCTTCCGATCCTATTCCAAGTTTGGTGACTTCCTCACTTAGACGTATTCTTCCTTCTTGAATGACTAATAGTGATTGTTATAGGGTGAGCCCTATCAGTTCGGCCTCTCAAAAGGATGGTCTGTGTCTTGGGGCCCGCCATCCTCAACTTTTTCTCTCGCACCTTTCTCCTATCAGGTTGCTCAAGTAGTTCGCATTGCTCGGCTACATCTTTAACCTGGACGAGCTATTCGAGGCTTCCACGACGGCTAGATCATAGACATAGGCCGTAGAAGGGAACTGCTCCTCTTCCAGCACTCCCAGTAATTCGTCAAAGACTAATTTCCGCAGGGCTGGACCTAGGGCAGACCTGTAGTCAACCCCTTTCCATAGAATTTTCGAAAAAGCTATCCCCTATTTTTAAGGTTCGGCCAGTAGTAGTGTAGTATGAGAAGTATCCTCAGTGACTTTCGCTTGAAATTTATAGGCCAAGCCTTGGGACAGTTATATTTTTAACCAAACAATTTATATTTTTCAGATTCTAACCCTTAAATGATTTATGTAGATTGGTATGCCGTTTATTATATTATATTATATGCACTGATTTTAGTATTTCTCTTTCTCTCTCCTTCATAAATTAATTGTAATTGATATTTATTACGTGTGATTTAAATCTTAACAAATTTCAGGAATGGGAAATCAATATGAACTTTGCCACTGACGAACTTCGTCAAGCTCATTCGTTGGCTGTTCTTGAGAACTTGTGGAATATTAATATTGATAAATTATTTTTCGAGTACAAAAATATGTAAGCATATTCATTCTGTTATGTTTTACTCTACGAGTATTTCTAAGTCTCTCGTATTTCTAAGTTATATCCCTACCTGAAATATCTTACTTGTTAGTTTATTGTAAGTTTTCTTACGTTATGTCGGATTGTTTTTGTTTTTTTTTTACAGGCCCTCCCATAACAAATAATTGTTGAAATTACTTTTTTTAACTCTTTATTGAATTAATTAGAATTGATTTAAAAGTCACACTGAAAGACAAATGTACTATTGCTCACGAAATAAATTTATACAGTATTTACAAACTTATAAATAAATAATAAATCAGAAAAATAATCATCAATCATGAAAAAGAAAATCGAAATAAAATCAGTTAGTAAAATAAAAATGAACATGAATAAATAAATTTACAAAAAAATCATAAATATGTAAACAGTGAGGCTGGATAACTAACTACTAAGTCCGGGAAAGAAAGTTTTTGATCTTATATCCTGAAAGTGCTCATTTCATGGACAATATATGTGAACGCCTGCCACCTCAGATCGGTTGCCATCAAATTTTATAGGCCAACAATATCGAAATTTTCTAACTTTTTTCAATTTTTTCCTCATAACTCGAAAACAATTCATCGCAGAGAAATGATATCTATAAATATAAATAAATATAATATATCATATATATTATAAATATTATAAATAATATAATATAAATAATAAATAAATATAAATATCTCCAAGGGTAGAAGCTAACTATCGGTGATGGAAATTGGATGAGGAAAAAAATAGGGGGGTAGGTGCGGGAATATTATTAAAAATCGGTGTAACCGCTCTTACCCACCCCCTTAACCCTATTTTCGGGCTACAGATATCATACCTCGAAAGCGTACAAACTGAACGAGAGCGGAATGTTAGGCTGTCTAAAAATTGCAAATTAAATCGAATAGTAGAAAGGACTAATTAGATCGAAATATAAAAATAAAAAAAAAAAAAAAAAAAAAAAAAAGAAAAGCGTAGCCACGGCTCCAAGGGTAGAAGCTAACTATCGGTGATGGAAATTGGATGAGGCAAAAAATAGGGGGGTAGGTGCGGGAATATTATTAAACATCGGTGTAACCGCTCTTACCCACCCCCTTAACCCTATTTTCGGGCTACAGATATCATACCTCGAAAGCGTACAAATTGAACGAGCGCGCCTACCCCCCTATTTTCTCTTTAAAATAAAAATTAGAATAAACTCCAAATAAAAAAATGTTGCCTACAATAGTTGTAGAATACAAAGTCTGTGTAAAACGAGCTCCTTAATATTAAAATTAGCCAACTCCTTTGTAGACAAAGTAATAAAAATGTGAACGTATTAAGGTCAGGCAACACATGTCCGCACCGCATCCGCATCCGCAACAAGTATCTGATTCATTTACGAGGGATAGATAGTAACCGTTCACACACGCGGATGCGGATGCGGTGCTGACATGTGTAGCCTGACCTTTAGGCATAACTAAAGGTAATATGTAAGTTAAATTAAAAATATTCTGAACATAACCTATATTAGTGCTGCGGTGCGGACATGTGTGGCCTGACCTTTAAGCGCATAGTGGCCTAAAATCCGTGAAATTTTTGTAATTTTTTTTTCAGTTACTCGCATATAAATCGGCATTTACAGATGACAAAGTATTTCTTTTACCGTACTAAAAGAAGTTATGAAGATCTGTATTTTTTACGATTTCGGTGGAAACCGTGTTCCAACGCCTATAACTCAAAAACATCTAGCTTAAATGAAAAATGTTTAAGATAAAAGTGGCGCACCGTCATATTCAGCATGAAACAAGCTCCTTACACACAACATTAGCTAAATCCTGGGTGGAAACACACATAAAAAGGTGAAAGATTAGTTCTTGAACAGTAGTGATATATATGTCATGGTGAAGGCATTTAACCAACAATAATTACTATTTTTACGATGAAAATTAATTCTTTTTATTTTTTTTTACTTCATTCGAATAATATCTAAAGACATATAATAATGGCTAAACAAACACATTCAGACCTTTTATACAGATAAAAACGAAATAATTAATAATATCAGTGTATTAATCATGATCAGAAAAAGTAAACAAGTTAGCAATACATTTCTATATTTAAAAAAATATAAATATAAAAACAAAGAGATCAGTTAATTAAAACATTTCTTATTTCATCTCAATTTCGATTGCCACTACAATGTTGTTGTCCATATGTCTTATATATTTTTTTTTTATCTGGATCACAAAATCTATATTGTTTTATATTTTTAGTGTTCATTTAGCTTTACAGTATGATACATTACTGCGATCAGAAAAAAATTAAAAATTGGGCTTTCTACAAAAATATGTTTTTTACGAATACAGATTAAAGATGCGACATCGAAGGCAAAACATCGATGTTTTGAACATATTAGTATGCAAGTGTATTTAAATTGATGTTTAAGAGTGAAACATGTTTTTCATAATTAATGTACAAAAACATCGATGTTTTCGACATCGATGGTTTTTCATTTTCATTTATTAAAGATAAACATATTAGGACCCAAACATATTCATACATCGATATCGCTTCCCTATTATATACGCCCTGGTAGATTTTAAGGCCCCAAAATGATTTTTTTTTGTCTTTTTAAGAATCTTTGGTACGGATGAGCCAGTTGATTAGACTATCCCATGCGACCACTATTAACTCATCTGAAAATTAGAATTTTTCACAATTTGACTATTCTACTTTCACGGCCATGCAATGAAAGTTGAATTTTAGTTCAAGATGTCCAGTTTTATCTGACTAATATCATATCATAACTGGAATATCTTAAAGTATTGCTTACAGTAAATTAGGAATGTTGTGGTCACAAGCTTGTCGATTTTCAGGTTGGAACAATCACTTCTATATGAAAAATCCACATTGGATACATATAGTCCGTTGTCGAAGATGACATTCGAACTGTTTCTATCTTCTCTTGATCAACTTATAACTGATACATCGCCTTCATCTAACATGGAAAATATTCCAGAGAAGTCAATATCAAATTATAATCTGAATAATCTAGAAGACTCTAACTTTAGGCTGACGGAAATCATTATTACCTGTGTCACCAATGCGACAATGGGGTATTGTTACTATATATATATATGTTACTTCTCAATAAAAGGGTAATAGGCTTAGCATGTAATAATAATTCTCCAACTAACTACATTGTCTAAGGGAGAATGAATTGGGGATTGATGTTTCTGGAAGATGAATCAAAAATTATAAATTCGATTCTCTAATCGTGTTTTACATACATTTCTTTGGGAAATTAGCTGTATAGGGAGATTCATTGAAAATAGTCTAATAATTTTATTTGTGAAATTATTCCCCCTAATTTTGGTTCCTCGAAACTTAATTTTCATATTTTGTATGTGCAAAGATTATATAAATGACCGAGTAGCCTGAAGAATTAAAAAAAAAAAAATAAATAATAATAATAAAAAAAGGTAAAATTAACTCAAAACTTAATTTAATTTTTGGATGTACAGCTTTCAGTAACATACCGTAATATGAACTTATTACATATTAGAATCATTAAAATATATATATATATATATATATATATATATATATATATATATATATATATATATATATTAAAGCTACCTTATTTGATTTTATGATGGCTAATTTTTTTTCTAATCTCACTGTTATTCCTATATATCTCACTGTTATCCTAATAATAAAAAAAGGTAAAATTAACTCTAAACTTAATTTAATTTTTGGATGTACAGCTTTCAGTAACATACCGTAATATGAACTTATTACATATTAGAATCATTAATATATATATATATATATATATATATATATATATATATATATATATTAAAGCTACCTTATTTGATTTTATGATGGCTAATTTTTTTTCTAATCTCACTGTAATTTCTATAATTTTGTAAACACTGATTTAGAAACTCTGCAATTTTCGCATTGTATTTCATTGAAAGAAGTTTTTGTGTCCCTTTCAAAGGTACATCGATTTTTTAATGTTTTTCCGAAATGAAATTCATGAAAACATCGATATTCTGGACTGTGAATGGGTGACAAAGAAAAAAGCAGACCTGGACTGGCAGTTCAAACTTAAAGAGGAGGCTATGGAACACCGCATGTACCGAATGAAGAGTGACGTTCTTGACATCCGTGCCACTGAGCTCAGAATGCACGAACAGGTCGTTAACAGGCAAACCGAGGTATGAAGTATATTAATATTATATAATATAATAGATAGATAGATAGATAGATAGATAAATTTATATATATATATTAATATAACATAATATATTTAAAATTTACAGGCAGGAAATTATCATTTATAATTGTATTAACATTTATCTGGTCTCTATTGTAATGTTTATATAAACAAATACAATAAATTTATCTATCTATCTATCTATATAATATAGTATGTAATAGTGTTTTTTTTTATTTCTGTTATTTTTTCTTCCTATAAAATCTGAAAATAATGGGAATTGTTATTTTATTGATTATATATATTCAATTAGCCTTAATTGAAAGGAGCTGTACCACATTATCATTACAATGATATATTAAATTTTTAGAAGACTGGCAATTTTGAGAGAAAAAATGTAAAATTATCGTAGGTGCTTGATTGTTCAAATAAAGCAGTTTGACTTAGAAGAGTTCAAAGCGGATTAAAAATCCTAAAACAAATAGGACTGGTCCTGATACTATAAATGCAGATACCTGGGTTCCGTATTTCTTAAGCCAACTCAAGGTCGAGAGAGTGGCTTATACTATTCATTTAACAAGAAGTATAACCGAAAATAGTGGAACAAGAGGGCTTTCTTCCAATATCAGTAGAAGTGACTCTTGCTTTGAAGGAATTGAAGAATCATAAATCAGCTGAACCTGACTTACTTATGACTACTATCCAATCCAAAACTGGACTTAAGAAAGTTTATGAATCGATGTACCATGAGAATTTCCTGAACTGATTATTTGAATATTTTAATGAACTCAAATAATTTTGAATTATTTTAAAAAACAAATAGTTTATTCAGAAATAATTTTGGACATAAAGGCTATTTTTAGTCCATTTCCATTATTTTTTTAATAAAAATGGAACAAACTTATCTTTGTTAATGTAATATGTAGTTGTGATTGGAGGAGATTAAGATGTCTTAAGAATGTAAATATGGATATTGAAAAGTAACCATTCTAAATTTAAATTATTAATGGAATGCTGCAGTTTTACGTTATCATGTGATGACAAAGAGTGAGTGATCATCCTGAGTTACATAAAGGATATATTGTATTTAGAAGTAAGTCGAAAATACTCTTAACATTATACATTAAAACGTAAAATGGAACAAAAGGGTTCTTATTGTTTTTGATATATTTTTGGATTTATTAAATTAAGATCAACTATTATATGTGAAATTCTTCTCTCCTCAGGCCATAAGATTAAAACTAAACCAGTTGTCAGCGATTGACATTACTCAGGGGATCGAACCACTCGTAGAAGATTTCTACGCCGTTGCAGATGAAGTTGCTTACATCAACACTAAAGTCACGCCTGGAGGCTTTCCGCGAATCATAGCCCGTCTAGAACAGGTTATTATTATTTTTTTTTTTTACCTTTACAGTTTCTCAACTTTCACCAACATTTTCGTAAACAGTGATAAAATGCTTATTTTTATTATATCTGCTCTATGTGCCTCTATCAAAGCATAGAAGCAATAGTAGAGGGATGAACGGAAGGAGTGGGATGGAGTCCTTGCGCTTTTAATAGTTTATTGGGTTGAGGTAACAAGAATAATTACATTGGAACTTTTTAAAACGGGAGGGCAATAAGTAACTTGAGAGGAAAAGGGGTGCCCCCCCCCCCCCAGTTAAGTGGAATCAAAGAAGCTATGATTTCGAGACGTAAGGTCCATTTACACTTGTACATCTTGTGCTAAGTGAAATGTGTAAATTGCCATTCATCTTCCATTATTCAAAGTCTACTGGGAAAGTGAACGATGAACCTAGTTGACATCTTTCTGACTTTTGATGAAGCGCCGTTCCTGTATTATCAAATTCGTCAACAGAGAAGACTCAGTGAAAAGTGTAAACAAACTATCCTCACACGCGACCAGTCGACTCTTTTCCGTAGAGCGTGTTTTTGTTAAATTAATTCAATTTATTATTCATAATTTCAATCAAAATTTTATAATGTCCTTAAAGTCATTGGAAAATACTGAAATGGATGAAAATCTGTAAACAAGGATTAATTCACTCTTGAGACTTTGGCGTCCGCAGCTGCCATCTCCTTCCCCCTATATTTTTTTAGAAACAAAAACTAAAAATTAAATTAATTCGTATTCATTTACCTACTATTTTTATGCTCGGCTTAGAGATAGGTTCTCCGTTGGTGTAATCGACCTATCCTAAGGTATGACATTCCGTGGGATCCCTATGAAATAAATTTCTATCTTCTTTGGCTGGATACGAACCGACAACGCAATGTACAGTGAGTACTGCTCTAACACACTCAAACGTTTCGGACGATAAAAGTAATATTTCTCCCTGAATATAATATATTCAGAAAGAAATATTATTATTAGCAAAACACTAAGTGTCGATCAAATGGGCTGGTCGTAATCCTTTGTGAAAGGCTTGCTCCACCTTTGTTTAATAATGGAATACCTTAATACTGTCCGCTTTACCAATATGGAATAATGACACAATGATGTCTTTTTACAGGCGAAAAAAAAATTTATCGACTTATGTTTGAGATGCGACCATGATAATCAAAGAGCATTCGAACATATTGACAGATGTTTTGAATGGATGTCTCAAATCAACATCCAACTCCTTGAGGACATAAAGTAAATGGATTTATGATTATTTCTTAAGCATATATTCTTTTGTATTTAAAATAATTTGTGTATACAAGGCTTTCTTTGAATTACTTCGTTAATCACAAAAAAGGCCAAGCCTCTCTTCGTCTTTCTCTTCATCTTTTTCTTTGGTTTACTAGTGTGTAGGTTTTCAAGATTTACTAGCGTCCGACCGAAACCACATTTTTAGCCAAAACCGAAACCGAAACTTATTTAGGTGTGCATATGTAATGCATGTAATAGGTAACATGTCTAGTTTAGCAATAATATCCATGTAAGCATATAAAATAACAGAAATTGAACTCGTTTATTCATACAATACGCGGTTTTGGTATAGTAGAGCGGAAAGAGGCTGGTTCACGTGGAAAGTTAAGCCATAACCCCCTAACTAGGGAGGCCTAAAAGAGATTGAAATATATCTACTTGTAATTACAAGCTGGCAGTAATAACAATGCATATTATTATATCATTTATTATTATAAATAAATAATATAAACCAATAATAAAATAAATAAATTCGACGTCGGCCCAAATGATACTGGCACGCCACTGAATAGTCGAGTTTTAGAATATTGTCGTGGTTCGATTATGAATAGGGATTGATAGAGAAACGTTCATTGATGTTTCAGTTTTCCCAGTTACAAAAAATTATTTTCTGTTGAAACTTAGTCCTTTTTCATTTTTAAATAATTAATTTATAATTTTTAAATTAGGATTTTTTCCCTTAAAAAAATAAATAAATAATGGATCGAAAATTACTGAAGACATTCAAGTTTGGCAATCATTATAATACTCTATACCTTATGGAAAATAACAAACAAAAATAAGTTAATAAATGTGGATTAAGCTATTTCCTATGAATTTTGCATAATTGCGTTTGCCCAGTGATACAAACATTATTTGAAGGGGTCGGGGCAAAATAATGCCAAGCAACATTTTTAACAAAAATAAACTGTAGCTGCAGTCTGCCGTATATTACGTATTATATCTATGATGGAAATGCCACCTAAATATGTCTGTAAAGGCTCTATATATTCATATTTAGGTGGCATTTCCATCTTGGACATATAGTCCTACGTAATATACAGCAGACTGCAGCTACAGTTTAGTTAAGTTAAAAATGTTGCTTGGTACTATTTTGCCTCGACCCCTTCATTTCTAGTAGGTTTCTATTCCAAGTAGGTTTGTAAGTGAAAGTTGTGCATTGCGCCCATCAAACCATTTTTTTTTCCTTCCCTTCTTCTCGTTTTAGTCTATAAGTGGTTTCCTGGGCCAGGGGAGAAGGTGGGGGTTTAATGCCGAGTATTATTAAATATCTCCTGGCGCCTTGTTTAGAATATGTTGAATTTTCGGGTTACCACTCATCTAGTGGTTGCTATTGTCAACGGTATTTCCTAAAGCGTTAGCCCACCCGGTCCTTTATAGACTATAGAAATACGCATGACAAATAATCAGATTGATACATTCCTTCGGACTTGAAAATAAAATAGATTAATGATATAATTAGTATCATATATACATCTTATTAAGGTATTAACTTAACAGAATCGTTTTTTCTTTAGATTGTTTAGCGAAGGAGGCAACTTCAGTTCAGATGAAGTAACGGGGGTCCTTTTCATTATTCAGCGACTAGATAAAGAGATGGCAAATGAGAAGAAAGCTATTGACAATAGGTTTACTAGAGGCGTAAGCCTTAATGACATGGAAATAGGACACAAAATAGAGAATTTTATTGCTTAGTGAGTGATATGCCAGATAATATCTTGTAGTTATCTGGAAGCGTGTTTCATCTTACGAGATTCTTTTTCCTCAGTATGAAAAAGACACAAAATGAACTCCTCCACAAAAGTAACATGCGATTGATAATGAACCGAGCGAGGAGGGCGATCAAGAGGGAGATATTCAATGGCAGGGTTCTTCTCAAGAAGGCGCAGTCTACCCTGTCAGGCGACGAAGTTGAGGATACCACTATTCTTCCCAAACTATTGGATGTCACAAAGAACGCTCTTCTTTTTCTGGCAATCCCGGATGATTTAATCGATTTATCAGGTAATATGATATTTCATATCTTAGTTTATCTCAGAGTAACTATGAATAGATTTTGAAACTGTATTTATCTTTCACAGACAAGCAAGCCATGATTTGTTTCAGGAAATAAAATACAGAGGACGAGTTCGATCAATCATTTGTTGAGCCGGCAGACAGCCTCCAATTCGAAACCTACACACAGAAAAAGTAGAAGCCGTTCCGCTTTGATGAAGTCAAGCCGTTCCCTTGTGGTCAAGTTCAGAGATGAAGAAGGGGAATCTCCAAACAACTTCATCTCCAGAGTCCTCCACATTATTTCGAAATGCAAGGAAGCTCTGCGCAGTCAGATATTCGTTAGTATAAACTTATATTTACTGAAAGATTTGTGGCACAGGTGGTGGTTTTTAAGTGTGTATGTCGCTAGGCTTCCTTTACCTTTCCTAAAGGAGTTCGGCTGCAGAAGGTAAATATTATTTTTGTTTTTAAATAAAGACTTACTTATATTGTCGGATATATAGATTTACAGATATTGTCGAAAATAAAATTAGACATTTAAGGTTACTTCCTACAATCTATCTTTTGAAGAGTTACCTTGTTTCACACTGATTCCTGATTGTTTTATTTCATTAGGGTTAGAATAAACCTCAAAGCTTCGGTAAGAGATGAGTTGGTGTTTGTCCTGCGATGGAGACACTAATTATTATTACAATTTAGAAATAACTTTATTAGAAAAGAAAAGATAGGCATGACCGGGAAACGAAACCAGGCCTTCTGCATCTCCGTTATTGCGGTCTTACCAATAAGCTACTCGTGGGGTCGATTCTAGCCGTGTCAATAATTCCACCTCCCAGGTCTTGCCACATTGCAGTGAAGTAATCATGGGTAACATAACATAAATTATATTCGAATACAATTATTTAAAAACATACCATAAAACGGGGTGACATTGTGACTAATGGGGTGACTTTGTGACAAGCCTATTTTTCTACATTTTTTGAATTTCCCTCTTTAAAAACAATCAGGTTAGGCAATTCAGAGTACTTGTCAATTGGTCAGTAATGTGCTGCAACCTACTGGCCACATATGGACCTTTATAACTTCTTTCATTCCATTTACCATGGTGCTTTATTTCAACGTTTCAACTAAATGATAACAATCAAACATTTATGAAATAAAGCACCTTGGTAAATGGAATGAAAGAAGTTATATGTGGCCAGTAGGTTGCAGCACATTACTGACTACCTGAAAGGTACACTGAATTGCCTAACCTGGTTCTTTTTAACGAGGTAAATTCAAAAACTGTAGAAAAATAGGCTTGTCACAAAGTCACCCCATTAGTAACAATGTCACCCCATTTTACGGTATAAAAAAAAAGAATAATTTTCAACAAATAATTGTTGAGTTGTTCATACATTTTTTCTGTTATCTTTTACAGCTTCTCCCTTATGACGGTTCCATATATACAGCTAATATCTAGGAACATGTGATTTTATATTTCCGTCCGAAACAAGTTTTGAAAATTGATTGTTCTCCCTCTCATAAAACTAAATAGATAGACTCTTACTTCTTTTTATGCATGTTGAATTAGTATCCAAAAGATAATTTTAGGTGGAGGCTTGTATGTGCAGCTCAGGAGGGTTATGGCAAGATAATTAATTAGTGACTATAGTTTCATCTCCCACCATATAGGCAAGATAAATGATGACACTAATGTTGCCTGGTATAGTTATTCGAATACTATAGAAAACGTTTTTCACATCAGGTTTTCCACACAGCTATGTTGTAGTGGGTCTGTGATGTTCTTGAGTTTTTGAATATTCATTGATTTCCCCCGTTATGGAGGTTAAATCAACTCGAGGCCCTTGCAGATAGCAGCAATTATACCTTCCGCAGCGGAACTCTGGTATATTTCCGAAAGGCTTTAAAGTGGTAAGCCCTACTACTAAACTAATAAAACGCCCTTGTTATTGAAACTGTTTTTCTAATGCTTACGTCATCGCACACATCAAGTTTTATTCTCCATATCGACACATTAAACGTTAAAAGTCTCTGAGATTTCATGATATACTTACATGTTTATTACCTATTTTCTCCGTTAGTGTATTTTCAACAGTTGTGCTGAAAATCATTTCATTGTGCAGAATCACACTTCGCAAGCGTTAGGGAGACGGTCAGAATCATCCCTCGGGACTCCTCAAAAATCCGCGGTCAAAGCCAGACTGCAGAGAGCAAACGCCATGTTTCAAGAAGTTGAGCCTGAATTACGTGAGCTTTATCGTCAAAGCCTCATAGTCTGGTTGGATATGGTTAATGGTATTTATAATATTTTTATAATTTACTATTTGTTATTAAGAAATATCAATTATAAATTTTAATAATGCCTTAATAGGGTTTATCCATAGTTTTACCTTGTTTTCTACATTAGTATAAAATCCGCAATATTGTTGCCAGGGTCCAGGTAATACTTATCACGACTTCGCGATAGAGTCCGTCCGACAGAAGCCACGTCAGTTTTTGTAGGTTTTTAAAGGTCCAGAAGGACCAAGGGCATCTTAGACTGCTGTCGATGGAGACTTCAAAGCTTCTTCCACTCCCACCGTTCACCTGTTCGAAATCAGAGTTGGGCAAAATGTAGTTACAACTATTAACTTCTAACTAAAACTACTTTGGTGTGATTGTAGTTACAATTACTAACTTCAGTTTGTAGTTAGTAGTTAACAGCTGGCAACTACATTTTTTAACTTGTAGTTAGTAGTTAAATTTTTCCAACTACCAACTACAAGTTAGAAAAAGTAGTTAGAATATGTTAACTACTAACTACAAACTGTAGTTGGTAATTACAATTATTTAACTACTAACTACTATCCAAATGTGATGACTATCCAAATATTATTAACTTCGGAATATTAGGGAGCCTGCTTTGTTGAAGTACTGCAATCTATTTGGAAAAGGGAGAGTGGCGAGAGAACTTCATAAAAAAATGTATACATAGCATTTCCAAGCCGAATGCAACCTTTTCTATTTCAAATTCAACCTTGTCCAAGTCAAATTCAACCACCCCTTCATTTTTGCCCGATCTATCCCATTACCTAAGCATATTATATCATGACCAGGTATCCATTAGCATTAATATTTATTTTAAAGTTTTAGTGAAGGGGGGGGGGGTTATCGGGGATGTTGTTTTTGAAAAAATATTCATTATGTATTTTATTGGAGGAGGGGGGGGCGCACTAGAAAATAGTTTGAATTTTGTTTTTCTTTCTCACAGGGCTCCAATTTTATGTTATGGGGGACTATCTTTTTGATAAAAATATTCATTTTGTATTTTGGTGGCAAGGGGGCGGGGGCTCACTAGAAAATAGTTTGAATTTCGTTTTTCTTTCACATGGGGATACAATTTTATGTTATCGGGGACGGTGTTTTTGAAAAAATATTCATTTTGTATTTAAGTGGTGAGGGGGGGGGGGGGGTGGAGCGCACTAGAAAATAGTTTGAATTTCGTTTTTCTTTCACATGGGGGTCCAATTTTATGTTATCGGGGACGGTGTTTTTGAAAAGAATATTCATTTATAGTATTTTAGTAGTGGGTGGGGGGCGCATTGGGAAATAGATTTTCCGATTTCTTTCAAACGGATGTCCAATATTATGTTATCGGGGACGTTGCTTTTGAAAATATTATTCTTTTTGTATTTCAATAGCGGGGAGAGGGGGGAGCGCACTTAAAAAAGTTAGATTTTCAGAGTTTTTTTACACAGGGGTCCAATATTATGTTATCGAGGACGGTGTTTGTCAAAACAAATTTTCATACTCCATTTTAGTGGCGGGGGGGGGGCGCCTATTATCGATAAGGAATACTTTTTCGGATTTTTTTTCCACATCAGTGTCTAATATTATGTTATCTAGGACAGTTTATACGAAAATAATATTTATTTTGAATGTGATCTTATGTTATAATTTAATGTTTAAAATGGTAAATGAAAAATAATTCCCAAATAAACCCTGGTAATATTTAAATCATATTATTTTAGCGAGCAATTATAGGATAGTCGAGTGGGCAAACGCGTTAGAAAATACGCGTTGTCCATGGTAACGTATGATTGATATCCCGAAGATAGGTATCGGAGCCAGGAAACATTTAATAATACTCCGCATCAATCTCACACCCACTCCTCGGGCCCGGGAAAACCCGTATAGCTTAAAAAAAAGGCGAGGAAAGGGAGGAACAAAAAACAAAATGATATGACCCCATAATGACCCATAACCTCATACAAAATATAAAAAAGAAACATAAAAAGTAGGATTATATCACATTCAAAATAAATATTATTTTCGCATAAACATTTTTTTTTTTTTATTCGGTATCCCTTCCTGGTCATGTGTGGCATACGGGGGGTTACTCTACAGGTGTAACCAACCTATCCTAACCATGGTGGGTAGGTCGAGATTTTATTCCGTGGGGCCTCCATTTTTTCGCATAAACAGTCCTAGATAGCATTATATTAGACCCTGACGTGAAAAAAATCCGAAAAGGTAATCATTATCACTATTAGTGCGCCCCCCCCCCCCGCCACTAAAATACGATATGAAAATTTGTTTTGAAGAACGCAGTCCTCGATAACATTGGACTCCTGAGTGAAAAATCTCCGAACTTTTCACCGTCCCCGATAAAATAAAATTGGACCCCCATGTAAAAGAAAAACGAAAATCTAACTTTCCTTTTTCTTCTTTTTTTTCCCATTTTCTAATTTCTTTGGATGTTCTATATTTTCCATTATGTGTATTTTTCAGGAATTTATACAACCAACTTCTATTTATTCAAATTGTCCTCTTTATTTTTTTTTTATACATGTTCAACGTTTCGGACTTGTTTGTCCATTTTCAAGTACATATCTAAAACATTTTTCATTCCATTTAAAACACTATATATAAAAATTATATACACTTTTAAACAATTCAACCACATACAAAACTTTTTATTTTTAAATTTAATCTTTAAACAACTTTCATTTAGTGTTAAAAACATTCTAAAAATATTTTATAAAAATTAGCCAATATCATAAACAAGAGACATTAAATGGACAAAATCAATAAAATAGCAGAAATAAATAATCCAATAAAATCTAATAATTAAGTTAAATAATTAAGGTAATAACAATAAAGTAACAAAAGTTATGAATGCAACAAAAGAAAAAAAAACAGATTTTTTTGAACCATCTAATAAAGAAAAAACAAAAATGAAGAGATAAGAGGAAAAAATGAAAAAAATAAACAAAACAATTACAATTATCAAAAATTAAAAAATATTCCTAGACTAACAAATAAGATAAAACATATTTTTAAAAAGTACGAACATGATAATCTCAAATTAGGATTGTACAATAATAACAACATAGAAGAACATTTAACTAATAAAAAGGATAAAATAAAAAATTCAGATAACCTCAATATAGTTTATAAAATAAACTGTAAGAACTGTAAAGATAAATATTATATTGGTGAAACATCACAAAATTTAAAAACAAGAATATCACAACATAAAAATAGCACCAGCAACCCAAAAACATAAATAAATCAGCTTTAGCTAAACATGCCATAACACAAAGCCATGAATTTGATTTTGATGATGCAAAAGTCATAGATAGAGAACAGAATAATAAAATAAGAAAATTAAAGGAAGCAATCCATATAACCAAAAACTTAATAAACACAGAGAATTATAAAAGCGAAATAGACCGGTCAATAAAGGAGCGATGAGCGAGTGAATGGAGAGGAGATAGTTTTAAAAGTAATGACGAGACATTTCAATGATTTGTTAATATTATAGGAAGTTTGAGGTGTGTCCATTTGTTTATGATATTGGCTAATTTTTATAAAATATTTTTAGAATGTTTTTAACACTAAATGAAAGTTGTTTAAAGATTAAATTTAAAAATGAAAAGTTTTGTATGTGGTTGAATTGTTTTTATGTGTAATATAATTTTTATATATTGTGTTTTAAATGGAATGAAAAATGTTTTAGATATGTACTTGAAAATGGATAAACAAGTCCGAAACGTTGTACATGTATAAAGAAAAATAAAGACGACAATTTGAATAAATAGAAGTTGGATGTATAAATTTCCTGAAAAAATACACATAATAGAAAATCTAACTTTTTTAAGTGCGCTCCCCCCTCTCCCCGCTATTGTAGTTAAAGTAGTTAAAAAGTCTACCATTGTAGTTAATAACTTTTTAACTACCAACTACTAGTTGGTAGTTAAACATTTTAACTACTTCTTCTAACTAGTAGTTAGTAGTTAAAAATTCTAACCACTTTTACTGTAGTTGAAAAAAGTAGTTGTACATTTCTAACTACCAACTACTAGTTACTAGTTGCTCCGTGCAACTACTTAACTAGTAGTTAGTAGTTAAAAATGTAGTTAACTACTGGAAATAGTTAACTACTGCCCATCTCTGGCAGACGAGTTGCAGTGGCTTAGTAGCTATAATGTGTTGAATTAATTATATCCTATTCTTTTTAATACAGTTAAGCAAATCAAAATTCACTGATAAAGATAAAAACGTTTTATGTAATCTAAAAACCAACGGGATTTAAATTAGAACTTTAGGCTTAATTTATTTAAATTTAAATTTAATTTATTTAAAATTATTTGGTAAGGAATTTAGAAGGGTTAAAGGTTTCATTTCTACATCTCATATTTGAGTATAGTAAGTGTTAATGATTTATTCATTTACCACTCACTGGATTATTTCAGCTGAGATTAAATATAAATAACAAATGTAAAAGGAACTAATAAAGAATATAATTGAAATAGGGTTTAGTATAATCACAATAGACGATTAGAAAAAATGTACCAAATTAATCTTATGCCATAAAACATATTCATTAAATTCAGAACATTACACGTGATGAGATATTGCATTGGTAGGTTCTACCTGAAACAGGTTATCAAAACCTGTGCATCAAATAATCACATTTAATTGCAGCATAATAAGCATTTAATATACAATATTAAGGCCAGAAATCGCGATAAAAACTATCCTATCTTGTAAGTTGGACAAAACTACACATAATGAGCCAACTTTTATAAAGATGGGTTGAGTAGTGTCTGTTTTTACTCCCGACAAACATCAGGACCCGAGGTTTTTATATATATAAAGATTTAGCTCCATTGACGTATTGGGGGAGGGCAGTGGTCAAAAATGAAATAAAAATGGCGGTATTGTGTGAGTACATATGATGAGCATTTTTCACATAAAACATGGGGAATAGTTAAATTAGAAAACGGTCTTTTCATTTTTTGAAAATTTGCAGTCACAAACCATCTTACTTACTTTTCACTTCGAATAATTTTATGAAAAAAGGAAGTTATTTAGCCGAACTTCAAAAAATTTAGTCTATTTGAACGAGAGTATGTGCTCATATTTTCTTTTGCGAACCTCATAGAGATTTCTCGGTTACCTCGTTAATGTAGGCCCTTCGGAAGCATAAGGGTTTCCCGTTCTTTATCCTTGCGACAAACAATAAAATGTTCATTGCAATTTAAAATGGTTAGGGATGGTAATATGTAGGAAACAAAATAGTAGGGTATATGGGGGGGGGGGTGAAAACATCACATCTATTAAATTGTGATCTTGTAATGTGTTAATGTTATATAATGATTGCGGTAGGTGGAGAAGGCGTTTTCATTTCTCTTTTCACCACTCGAAGCTAAATTTATGATTTAAATTTAATTTTGAGTTCATGTATACACCTTACCAATTTATTTTTCAGATAGTTTGAGCATTGTTGCACTTTTTGGCAATAAAGTTACGACTATTTTGGATGACGAATATAAAAAATTTGAGAATTTGTGGTTATCCAGTATTAAAATACTCGGAAATCAATTTCGTGAAGAATTGGAAGATTTCGATAGAGTTTCTGTAATAAATAAGGAGGAAAGGGTGCGGGGTCTGAAGACAATGTTCGGGCACCCAAAGCACAAGGAGTTGTTAGCAGCCTTAACTAACGAGGCCCTGTCATTCTGCAAATCCCAAACTAAGGATTTAAAGACTATCGTCCTCTACAGAAGGGTGAGCACTAGCATAAAATAGATCATTTAGGGGTATCTATTTTTTATAATCCCCCTAAAATATATTTATATTTTAAAACCCAAAGAAATCCCTAAGAATGGAGTCCCATGAGTTAGTTGAGCCAACTTCATTCTCGGTACACCATTGTATGAAGTACGGAGGACTGCGCTTTCCTATGGGGTGCTCACTTACAATTGAAATACATTTTTTAATATGATCACTACTCAATTATTTTGATGATTTTAGAACCAGCTAAAGCAGCTCCTATTGATGTACTTCGAGGAAAAGAAGCCGTTTCTCAGAGATTTGTACTTTAAGTTGGAGAAGGTTTACGAAAACCAGGAATTAGATCATATATTGTTTAAGATGGCGAACCACCTTCTCAGTCGGTCAAAAGCAAAAAAGACCTTTCTTAATTTGATTAATCCTCGTGATCAAAGTGAGTGTAAGCAAAGTAGCTGTAGATTCATAGAATATTAGATCGTATCCAAAATTGTATTTTATAATCAAGTTGGCAATGAAACAGAAACCTTTGAGATTTCAAGCTTATAAAAAATAATAATCTAAAAAATATAAAAAAGAAGAAAAGTTAGTTAAACAAGCTCCTAAATACTCAATTACTTCTGGGTACACAATTCGATACGTATGTGGCTTTTTTTTCTATTCACCGATTACTCCGAGATGAATGGACCATTTGGAACGAAACATTTATCATCTTGTAGAGTATTTTCCCGAGGTGGTCCCATTAGAACCTTTTTCGGGTTCTTAATTTATTTTTATTTTTATTTGGATATATAGAGGGTGAAAAACAGCAATGGTCATCATCACCCGCAAATTAGAAAGGGCTTAGGTATTTATGAGAGGGAAGGGCCCCATTACTTTAAGAAAACGTAAGAGTTCTCTGATGATCACCTGGTTTTCACCAAGTGCTTCAGTGATAGACCGAGGAATTCCCATGAAAATCATTATTTAAGAAGTTAGCGGGAAAAAACATGAAAATAATTATTTAATCTATACAAATAAAGTTGAAATTCTGTTTGTTTGTTTGTTCATTTGTTCTTTATAGAAATCCATACCGTTTGTCCTAAATTCTCCAAATTTCGCTCAGTGGTTCTTTCAGACCCGGTGCGAACCCCTGCTCATATTAAAATTGCATAACTTCAACCGATCTTTAGCTGATATTCTTTATTGTTATAAAAATCATAATGATCTCACTTTACAATGTTCTTTTACGAAATCGACCGTTTCTTAAGAAAAATGAAATTCCCCGTGATAAACCGGGATATATAGCTATAATCTATGTATATAATGATCAAATTCTGTGTGTTATTTATAGAAATCCATTCCGTTTGTCCTAAATTCTCCAAATTTCGCTCAGTGGTTCTTTCATACCAGGTGCGAACCTCTGTCCATATTAAAATTGCATAACTTCAGCTGATATTCTTTATTCTCCAAATTTCGCTCAGTGGTTCTTTCAGACCAGGTGCGAACACCTGTTCATATTAAAATTGCATAATTTCAGCCGATCTTCAGCTGACATTCTTTATTGTTATAAAAATCATGATCTCACTTTACAATGTTATTTTTTTTTTTACGAAATCTACCGTTTCTTTAGAAAAATGAAATTCCCCGGGTGAAACCGGGATATACAGCTAGTTATAACTAAAAATGTTAACTTATTGGAAAAACATATGGCATATGTAGCATAATATATGCTCTAACAAGCTATTAAACTCATTGATAACTAACAATTCTCAATATTGTTTTAATGCTGGATGAATCGAATGGGAGAACCAAGCAATTATATTCAGAATCAAGAGAGTGGGGGAGGGGGGGGGGCATGAGCTGTCTGTTAGGTTATTGACGTGTTTTAAGAGCTTGTTGGAACCAACCTACATATAATAAAATTAAATTTTTCGTCTTATTGCATTTTTCCGTTTTTTATACCATTTTCAATTTTGCTGAGAATACATAAAAATCGGAAGGTAATTATTTCAGTGCATTTATTTTTACTGGTTCCTAGGTTTTAAAAGTCGGTTTAATTTTTTTTTTTTTTTTTATAAAATATATTTTTTTTATATATATACAGAAATTATCTGTTTCTCGTTTCGCCTAAAAGTAAGGAAAGGCTAAATATGAAATATGAAAAAAAAAGATAAGTGAACATATACAGGATAAAAAAAGAAAAATATACCGCCAACTCGTAAAATACGTTGTGCCCACTCATGCGCAGTACGCCTTTAATGACAGACGATTGTTTATAATCAAAGATGTTCTTTTCATTTAATGGAAATTATTTGTTTCATGAAAATTATATGAAGTTTTCAACAACCGTACAGAGAAAAACAGAATATTAGGAGTATTAAGCTTGTGCATTACCGAATTATCATAAGTAAAAACTTTTATTTAATAATAAAAAAAGATAGTGTACTTTAAAGAGCAAATACAAACAAAATTAAGAAAATAAGCGAGGAAAAAAGTGTGACTTTGAGAAATGGCATTTAACAAAACACGTCAATTTCTAATCAAAGTAAGTTGGTAAGTGAAAGTTGTATGTTTCGCGCATCGCACCAGATTTTTTGTATTTAAGGAGTTAAAGCCATTAGAAAACACTGATAACAGTAAAACATCCTAAATGTTAGTCCATTCGACGGTTAGACAGCTTAATCATAAGACCTCAAAACTCTTGGAATTCCAAGAAAGGCTAAGTATTGATAACCCTTTTTAAAGCAGAATTCTTCAAATTCCCGAAGGATCATTTTAATTTAAAATTGTAGCCATTATTTATTTAAATTTAAATTCTGATTTCCGACTTCCACTCGCTGATAGGGGCATTAACAAATGATTCAGGCACCTCCGTCTTCCTCGGTCACTATCGTATATTATTCTTCGAAATATTGGGGGGACGCGGTATCTTAATTATTATGATATATATATATTTATATATATATATATATATATATATATATATATATATATATATATATATATATATATATATCAAAATTTCGACTGTTCGTTCAACAGTTCCTTTCGGTACACAGATGTACGTACCTTTTTAATTCATAAAATTGAAAAGGTGACTGTTAATATAATTATATTATAAAGGCCCAGTATAGACCAACGTGGTTGACCATTTACCTGGGCGGGTTCACTTTTATTTCGCGACGGACCAACTGGATGTTTTTCTAAAATGTTTTTTATTTCATACTCTTCTCGTCCGTTCCACCATAGATAAAATAGTTTGGTTACACCTGTAGTGTGGCTTGATGGCTGAGAATAGGTATTGAATAAAAAATAAAAAAACGACTTCGAAAACCAAAAACCAGTACAAAATAAAAAAATCTGGTGCGTGCGCGCAACACACAACTTTCACTTACCAACTTACTTAGATTAGAAATTAATGCGTTTTGTTAATTGCCACTTCTCAAATTAACAGAACAGCTTTAATTATAACGCATTGGTTTGTCATTAAAGGCGTACGGCGCATGCGTGAGCTCAGGGAGTTTAATGAGTTGACGGAATATTTTTCTTTTTTTCTCCTGTATATGTTTACTTGATTTTCTTCATATATCATATTTAGCCATTTCTTATTTTTAGGCGTGATGAGAGACAGTTAATTTCTCAATATAAACTAAAACAAAGGTACTTTATAGAAAAACAAAAAAGGCCCCTTCCCCATTTAAGCCCCCTCAGAACATTTTAATAATGATAAAGCTTACCTGATATTAAATAACAACTAATTTTCATTAAACATAACGAATTTGATAAAAATCATCA
Organism: Aelia acuminata; assembly: GCA_911387785.2. Taxonomy (NCBI): domain Eukaryota; kingdom Metazoa; phylum Arthropoda; class Insecta; order Hemiptera; family Pentatomidae; genus Aelia; species Aelia acuminata. The sequence goes on along the minus strand of OU426978.1, from coordinate 182,115,895 downwards.
AAGCCGTTTTTGAGATAATCGATCAAAAAGGTAAAAATTGGACAAAATTTATTAAGTAAAGTCCCCCCTATTGTTAATCAATTTTGATGAAATTTTTACAGTCATATCTCGGGAATATAAATACATCAAATACCAAGTTTGATCAAAATCGTTAAAACCGTTTTTGAGTAAATAAAAAAAACACGTGAAAATGAAACAAAATTTATTAAGTAAAGTCCCCCCTCCGGTTGATCAATTTTGATGAAATTTTTACAGTCATATCTCGGGCATATCAGTAGATCAAATACTCAGTTTAATCAAAATCGTTAGAGCCGTTTTTGAGAAAATCGAAAAAAACTTAAAAAGTTGTTAAATAAAGTACCCCCTCCCTTTGAGCAAATTTGATGAAATTTATGCTGTCACATCGCGATCATATACATACTCTAAATACCCAATTTCAGGTTCGCACGGTTTATAGTTTTTGAGCTAGTCTGTTCACACACACACACACACACACACACACACACACACACACACAGACCATTTCGCGGGACTTGGTTATTTTGACTCAGGGGACCCCAAAACATGTATTTCCGTTGAAAACCGGAAGTCGAAAATTTTCACGATCGCAATACTTCCACTTACTATATATTTCATATATAGGTAAGTGAAAGTAAAAACATTAAAAAAAAATCTGGTGCGTGCGCGCAACACACAACTTTCACTTACCAACTTACATAGATAAGAAATTAATGCGTTTTGTTAATGCCACTTCTCAAAGTTACACATTTTCCACATTCATTTCTTATTTTTGTTTTCATTTGCTCTATAAACCCCTCAGAACATTTTAATAATGATAACGCTTACCTGATATTAAATAACACTCAATTTTCATTAAACATGACGAATATGAAGAAAATCGTTAAAGCCATTTTTGAGATAATCTAAAAATTAGAAAAAAAGTTATGAAATAAAGTGTCCCCTTCGGTTGATCAATCTTGATGAAATGTTGGCTATCACATCTTTGGCATATACATACATAAATACCCAGTTTGATCAAAATCGTGAAAGCCGTTTTTGAGTAAATTAAAAAAAACACGTGAAATTGATACAAAATTTATTAAGTAAAGTCCCCCCTCCGGTTGATCAATTTTGATGAAATGTTGGCTATCACATCTTTGGCATATACATACATCAAATACCCAGTTTGATCAAAATCGTGAAAACCGTTTTTGAGTAAATAAAAAAAACACGTGAAAATAATACAAAATTTATTAAGTAAAGTCCCCCCTCCGGTTGATCAATTTTGATGAAATATTGGCTATCAAATCTTTGGTATATACATACATCAAATACCCAGTTTGATCAAAATCGTGAAAACCGTTTTTGAGTAAATAAAAAAAAACACGTGAAAATAATACAAAATTTATTAAGTAAAGTCCCCCCTCCGGTTGATCAATTTTGATGAAATGTTGGCTATCACATCTTTGGCATATACATACATCAAATACCCAGTTTGATCAAAATCGTGAAAGCCGTTTTTGAGTAAATAAAAAAAAAAACACTTGAAAATGATACAAAATTTATTAAGTAAAGTCCCCCCTCCGGTTGATCAATTTTGATGAAATGTTTACAGTCATATCTCGGGCTTATAAATAGATCAAATACTCAGTTTAATCAAAATCGTTAGAGCCGTTTTTGAGAAAATCGAAAAAAACTTAAAAAGTTATTAAACAAAGTACCCCCTCCCTTTGAGCAATTTTGATGAAATTTTTGCTGTCACATCGCGGGCATATACATACACTAAATACCCAATCTCAGGTTCGCACGGTTTATAGTTTTTGAGCTAGTCTGTTCACACACACACACACACACAGACACACAGACACACACACACACACAGACCATTTCGCGGGACTTGGTTAATTGGACTCAGGGGACCCCAAAACGTGTATTTCCGTTGAAAACCGGAAGTCGAAATTTTTCACGATCGCAATACTTCCACTTACTATAAATTTCATATATAGGTAAGTGAAAGTAAAAATAAAATAAACTTACTTTGGAAACTAGGAACCAGTAAAAATAAATGCACTAACAATTATGAACTAATTACCTTTTAATTTTTATGAATAAACAGCAAAAAAACGATTAATTTTATTTTGATTTGTACGAATACACACTCGCTGCTAATAATAATTATTAAAGTAAAATTTTAAATACCATGTTCAATACAACACAATCTTTTCAGAAGCGGCGTAAAATTTAGAATTTTTACAGTGGAAATTATGAAGATGTTAATATCTTCTAAATGGATCTTCTCTTTCATCTATTGATTTATTCCAATGTCTACCGTTTTTTAATGAAATCATTATCAGCAACATGTCATTTGGAAGGTTTTTTTTCTATTTTACGCCGCGTCCGAAAAGATTTATGGTATATTGAACATGGTATTTAATATTTTACTTTAATTATTTTTATCATCAGTTAGTGTGTAGGGGAGAGCGGGGTTGGTTGGCAACAATTTTCACTTTTTTGATTATTGAGTCATTCCTGTTAATATAATCCCATTAGGGTTTATACCACTGTAAACTTTAAGTATTAGAGTACTTCAAGTATTTTTTTCATCTCATAATATTTAACAATATGATCATAGAAAATTGAAGAATTAGTCAAGCCTGAGTATGCCATTTAACCCCCTGTGAGGGACAGGTTGGCCTAGAAAGTGAGGTTGTTTGGCCATCTCATTCAAGTACTGCCTGACAAATATTGTTATTAAAAGCTGCACTATAAGGGTATAATAATTTTGAATCGATTTTTAACAGCTCTTAAGGGAAAATAGAATGAAAAATGGCTGAATTTTACCATAAGGCTGCATTTATTTCAATTTAATATAATTATATAACATTTCAAACAGCAGCAGTTAGAAAAATGTAATGGCTTAGAAGCATCATTGCCTTAGAACAATGTAAACAATTTTTTCATAAAACAAAACGAATTCAACACATCTTCTAAAACTTTAGGTAGGATAAATATTCTTTGGCACACAATAACTCCTCTCTAAATATTTATCAGTCCTCAAAAGTCAATAAAAAATGTTTTTTGGCATCAACAAGATTGGCAAGCTAACAAACCCCAGTTGAATAAAGCCAACGTGTTTTGGTGTCATAAGATTTTTCAGAAATAAGTTATTTAATCTCTTTTTAGTGGACAAATATTGTGTGGCATTACTATTACAGTTTACTTACAATGCTAAATTATTAGAAAACCATCCAACATGGACTGAAGTTAAGCCAGTGCCTGAAATTGGAAGTGACACCGATGATCTCAGCTCCAGTTGGACTTCGAAAACAGATGTCAAAACATTAATAAAATCAGTCACACACAGGTTGAGGAAGATTGTCGACTCTCGAACTGAGAGAGATGAAAGAGCGGTCGAAAAAGATCAGGAAGTAAGAATATCACTTAATTTTTTTTTTTTTTTTTTTTTTTTGTATGCTTCAAAAATATACAAGTTTAAAGTCAGGATTCCTGAACTTTCTATTGATCAGATGTGGCCGTTTTCGAAATATCCCTCTTTTGCAAATATATAGCACCTCATTTAACATGTAAAACTAGTGTCATGCATTCGTTTCAACGTTTTGGTATTATAGCTTTTTCCTCATATATCTTCCACTAGCTTATCTCTGTATCTAGCCATCTCTTTTATAACTAGCTGGAAAAATTAAAGGTTATACCTCCTAAATAAACTAGATTCTTTGTCATTAAATCGCCTACACTCCTGTTTACTGAATTTTCGAATAATTAAGCGATTTAAAAAATTTAAGAGAAATAAGGGAAATCCGAACTAAGATTGTCTCCCAACTTCTGGAGGCAGGAGTTAAAACGTCCAAATGGTTCTTATTCAACGGCGTTAAAAAATCAATGTGTGCGCTTTTAGAAGACAACCAATCACTTCCAAAACATATCCTTAAAATAAATAGCTCTCATAGCCACTACCTTCTCGAACTCTTTCAAAAGTAGAGATTAGAGGAAGCTTGATTGCAACTGATGAGTGATGATTAATGAAGGGTATTATCTCTTACGTAATATTGAGCATTGTTTCCGCTTAATTTTTTCTTCCTACCTTTTCTATAAATGAGGATTTTGAATTTTACCTATTAGGCTTCATTCTCCCTACTGGTTAATCCATTTTAATCAAAAGAACCGATCATTAACTTCTATCACGCGGTATCCTTGGTTGTAATTGCGGTAGTTGCTGCTTTCGTCTCGCTTCTTGCAATATGAAGGGATCTTGGCCTTTTTTTCCCTCTCAACCGTTCGCGAAGGCTTTATAACAGGTACTCGTTGAAAATGACGAGCAGAAGAAAATTATTTCAATGAATATTGTAGTAATCAGTACTCCTCCTATGGCTTAGTCTCCATAATTTCAAATGTATAGTAAATCCATAATTTCATTCTTCTCTGAAAGCCTCTGTGTAAATTAGAAAGGAATTAAGTCGTTCAAGAGACAGATTAAGCTGGGTCATGGATCCATCTGGATCCCCGTCTGGACTGAACTGTGGGAAAGGATTTTGATAAGTTAGGTCCCTTTGGTTGACTTGTTCGATTATCAATTTAAGATTTTCCACAATACCTACCAAACCTTCTTTCCTGTAAAGATGTCGATCAAAGTTAGAATACCTCGGCCCCCTCTCCGGATCAAAAGAATTTTATCAGCCAGAGGAAAATTTTACCAGCCTGCCCCCCCTAGAGGAAATTCTGCAGACGCCATTGTAACATTACATAACTATTTTTTATTATTTCGGATTTTGCAACAATGGTCACATTCCGGTCCTCATCACTGAATTTCTCCAGACGTCTCTGCTGTCCTCCTCAGTGAGGCCTCTGGCAGCCATGTCCTCTCTCACATCTTCTATCCACTGTTTGCGTGGTCTTCCACGTTTTCGACGCTTCTCAGGGACATATCTTAGCAATCGAAGGGGCCAACGTGCTTCGTCCATTCGCAAAACATGCCCAAACCACATCAGTCTTCTTTTACTGATGTCGTTGAGGATGTTCAATTCTGCCCCTACTTTATTCCTTATCACCTGGTTTGGTACCTTTTGCAGCCTGGATATGGCACAGCTTCTTCTCCAATAGTCCATCTCCAGGGCCATTAATTTTTTTGCATAGGTCTTAGTCACTGTCCATGACTCTGCCCCGTACAAAGTTGTGGCAATGAGGAAAGAATTGTATATTCTTTTCTTTATGTGGAGAGACACTTTTTTGTTCCTCAATATGCCATTTAATATACCAATAATTTTCTTTGCTATGGTGATTTTGTTTTTAATGTCCCTTTCTACTGTGCCATAGCAGTCTATGGTGACACCAATGGACTTGAAATCAGAACTTTGAGGGATCTTCCAATCCTCTATGGAGAGAGAAGAAACAGAAGAGTTAACCGCCATGTATTCCGGTTTGTCACTATTTATTACTAAACCCCATTCTTTATATGCTTCAATGAGCCTCCTCATCATGAATTCCATATCATATTCATCTGAAGATATGACAACTTGGTCATCTGCAAATTGAAGAGTAAAGAGGACATCATTACCAATCTCAATGCCCATACCTCGACACCTCTGTTTCCAGGATTTCAGTGCCTGTTCAATATAGATATTGAAAAGTGTTGGGGAAAGACATCCCTGCTTCAAGCCCTTAGAGATTAGGAATGGCTCCGTGAGTGTTGTTCCAATTTTTACATTACATAATATATTTTTAATTTTACATACTATAAAATGCCTAGAACTAAATAAGATATGAAATTGACCTAATATCAAACACTATGCGTAAAATCTCTCTCTCTCTCTCTCTCTCTATATATATATATATATATATATATATATATATATATATATATATATATATATATATATACAGTGCTGTGAAAAAGTCTTTGAACAATGTCACATTTGAAATAATCTAAGTTGGGAGAGAAGAAAAAAACAAAAATAATTTTGAAACAAATATTTTATTCAGTTAAAAATATCATCAATATAATATTGTGAGCGGAAAATGGTAATAACTATATAACATGAGCCAAAAATTAATATTTAGTATGTCCGCCTTTGTTTCTCTTGGCGCTCATCAATCTATCTTTAACGCTAGAAATTAAAGAGGCTATATAATCTGGGGAAATTTTTTCCCATTCTTCTTTCAGGATTCTCCACAGGTCTTCTAAACTACTTGGTTGCCTTTCAACCCTTTTCCTATCAAGCAATTCCCACAAATGCTCTATAAGATTAAAATCAGGACTCTGGGGTGGCCATTCCATACATTTTAACTGTCCCTGCGCTTCTTTACTTGCCAAATACTCTTTTATACTTCTAGCTGTATGCTTTGGATCATTGTCATGCTGCAAAACGAATCCCGGCCCTATAAGTCTCAACCCAGATGGAATTGCATGAGGTGAGAGGATATGGTGATATTTTTTAGCGTCCATTTTTCCTTCTATTTTTATAAGATCTCCTACTCCATAAACTGAGAAGCAGTCCCAAACCATTATAGATCCTCCTCCATGCTTCATAGTTGGATTTAAGCAATCTTCCAAGTATTCCTCTCCTGGCCGCCGCCTCACATACTGTCTTCTCCTACAGCCAAACATTTCGAATTTTGATTCATCAGTCCATAAAACTTTCTTCCAGTCCTCTTTGGTCCAATTTTCATGCTCTTTCACAAATTTCAGGCGCTTTTGTTTATTTCCACGACGAAAAAATGGTTTTTTCTTCGCAACGCCTCCCCTAAGTCCGAAACTAATCAGTTTCCTTCTAACTAAAGAAGAAGAAACCTGTGTGCCTAGGCTTCGGCAATTTCTTGAGCTAGCTGTGTGCTATTCTTTTTGCGGTTGCGTAAAGATAGCAACTTCAAATGTTTTTCTGCAGCAGAATTTAACTTTCGGGGCCTCCCAGAACGTTTCAAGTCCCCAACACATTTACTCTTTCTGAATTTTTACTTTCACTTACCTATATATGAAATATATAGTAAGTGGAAGTATTGCGATCGTGAAAAAATTCGACTTCCGGTTTTCAACGGAAATACACGTTTTGGGGTCCCCTGAGTCGAAATGACCAAGTCCCGCAAAATGGTCTGTGTGTGTGTGTGTCTGTGTGTGTGTGTGTGTGTGTGTGTGTGTGTGTGTGTGTGTGTGTGTGTGTGTGTGTGTGTGTGTGTGTGTGTGTGTGTGTGTATGTGAACAGACTAGCTCAAAAACTATAAACCGTGCGATCCTGAAATTGGGTATTTAGTGTAGGTATATGCCCGCGATGTGACAGCATAAATTTCATCAAAATTACTTAAAGGGAGGGGGTACTTTACTTAATAACTTTTTAGGTTTTTTTTTCGATTTTCTCAAAAACGGCTCTAACGATTTTGATTAAACTGAGTATTTCATCTATTTATATACCCGAGATATGACTGTAAAAATTTCATCAAAATTGATTAACCGGAGGGGGGACTTTACTTAATAAATTTTGTAACATTTTCACGTGTTTTTTTATTTACTCTAAATCGGCTTTAACGATTTTGATCAAACTGGGTATTTGATGTATGTATATGCCCGAGATATGACTGTAAAAATTTCATCAAAATTGATTAACCGGAGGGGGGACTTTACTTAATAAAGTTTGTAACATTTTCACGTGTTTTTTTTATTTTCTCAAAAATGGCTCTAACGATTTTGATTATACTTAGTATTTGATCTATTTATATGCCCGAGATATGTCTGTAAAAATTTCATCAAAATTGATCAACCGCAGGGGGCACTTTACTTAATAAATTTTGTATCATTTTTACGTGCTTTTTTTATTTACTCAAAAACGGCTTTCACGATTGTGACCAAACTGGGTATTTGATGTATGTATATGCCAAATATGTGATAGCCAACATTTCATCAAAATTGATCAACCGAAGGGGGGACTTTACTTAATAAATTTTGTATCATTTTCACGGTTTTTTTTATTTACTCAAAAACGGCTTTAACGATTAATAAAAATAAGATATGAATGTAGAAAAATGTGTGACTTTGGGAAATGATATTTAATAAAACACGTCAATTTCTTATCTAAGTAGGTTGGTAAGTGAAAGTTGTGTGTTGCGCGCACGCACCAGATTTTTTAATAATATAACGTATTCCAGAAATATAACCCTTCACTTGCCTTTGAATTTCACGAATACATTTTAACTGCTGATTCAAAATAATCACTTTCTGTCGATCAAGAAGATTAATTTTTGCCATTTCCTGAAAAACGGATAGCTTAAAGTATAGAAAAAAATAAGTTTATTAAGAAAAATTATTTTTTACTGTTAACTTTACTTACGGTTTAAAAAAGCACAGTATTCTATGAATAAAAAACGTTTTTTCGATAACACAAATATGTTCTCACTTTCAAATGAACTTTTATACTGATTTCAAGAGATAGAGACAGTATGATATAAACATTAAGACGTTGTCTATAGAAAGGATTATGAAGATACTTTAGACCATAATAATGACAAGCAGTTATAAATATTTTTATCCTCTACGCAGTTTAGTGCTAAAATAAAATTATTTTCACAAATACAGTTTTTGTTTAAAGACTTTTTCACAGCACTGTGTATATATATATATATATATATATATATATATATATATATATATATATAGAGAGAGAGAGAGAGAGAGAGAGAGAGAGAGAAATAAAAAAATAAATACATATATATATATATATATATATATATATATATATATACATATATATATATATATATATATATATATATATATATATATATATATATATATATGTACATACATAATTAACATTGGTAATATGAATATACATATATATTAAATACAAATAGAATCAACTTCTTGCACATCAAAGCATAATCGTTAGTCCGGTTGTTTTATGAAACCATTTAAATCCTAAGCATTTTGATTTAGGGTTGTTTTATTTTTTTGTAAACTGTATTGAACTTATTGTTTTGTCTTCTCATTTATATAACACGTTTTAGAACATATTAAAAAAATTCTTGTTATGATTGTCTTTATAAACATTGTTTTCCTTTTAATCATATTATTTTAGACATTCGCTATTTAAGCGGCTTTTTATAGAGCGATCTCGTCGTAGAAGAACCTCAGGACTATGTGCAGTTGTTCAAAAATTTAAAAGAGGTAATTAACTTAATGTTGACGATATGTTTTAGATTATATATTTATTGTACATAATATGTAAGGTATGTCCATTGTTAATTTTTTAAAAATATTAATGCAATTCTTTTTCTTGTCATGATAACATTAAAATTACAAGAAAAATAATTGAAATATTTAAAAATAATTTTATCTTCTTGATAAAAATTGTGAGTAATTTATAGTTTAATAACTTGCCCGTCCAAAGCAAAACAGATCTAACACAAAATGGCTTCCATTCATACGGATTTATGTACGTAGGTGTATGTATTTAGTTTCCATCTGATTTCGATCGACTCTTCATGGTTTTTAAAAATAAAAGTAAAATATTTTCCATCTTTTGTTAAGATTTTCATTTCGATAGATAGGCCCCATGTCATCATCGTTCTGTCGAACACTAGTCCAAGGTGTTAATAACTTTTAATAGATAAGTTTTAACTTCTCTAAATATACATTTGTATGTATAACGTGTATTTCATTTCTCAACAATACTACTTGTGAATTAATTCATTAAGGAAACCAAATTTTCAAACAATAATTATATAGCATGACGAGTAGACAATGCTCGGTAGCTATAATGCGTTGAATTAATTATATCCTATTCTTTTTAATACAGTCTAATAAAAATTCACCGATAAAGATAAAAATGTTTTAGCTAATCTTAAAACAAACAGGATTTAAAATGGAACTTTAGGCCAAATTTAAAATTGTTTGGTAAAGAATTTAGAAGGATTGAAGTTTTTAATTTTTGCATCTTATATTTGCTATAGTAAGAATTAATGATCAATTCATTTAGCACTTACTGGATTATTTCAGCAGGGCCGAGATTAAATATAAATAACACACATGTAATAGGAACTAATAAAGAATATAAATGGAATAGGGTTTAGTACAATCACAATAGACAGAAATGTACCAAATTAATCTTTTGCCATAATACATATAATATAACACATGATGATATGAGATATCGTGTCAGTAGGTTCTACCTAAAACAGGTTATGAAAAGCGAACCTCAAACCATGATGCATGCATGCTCTTACAGCAATACTTATCAAATCATAAAAAATCAAATTTACGAATGTGATAGACAACTTTAATTAATAACTTCTTGTAATAATAATTTGCATTTTTTCCTTTATTTTGGGAATTTACAATTTCTATTTATTGTAGTCCTAATAGGTGCTCAATGATTTTGGTTAACCTGTCTATTGCTAAAAAAAAATAGATTCTATGTTTTCCCCACACGTCAAAAGGTGAAACATAATATCCAATGGAAAAAACGCGGATTTTCCTAATCCAAGCCGGAAAAAATAGATTTGGCTGCTGGATGCCTACCCACCCTTAATATCGAAAGCAAACGAAGTGGAAGTGTTCTATCAATAAATCAACTTACACCGCCATCCGTTGGAAATTTATAGAACTTAAAAAATTCACTCCCAATTGTAGTATAATAAGCATTTAATTTGCAATAAAAGAAATATTGAGGCCAATAATCGAGATTATTGGACAAATCTACACAAACTGAGCCAAATTTTATAACGATTGGTTGAGTAGTTTCTGATTTTACTCCCGACAAACATCGGGCCACGTGATTTTTACATATACATATAAAGATAGTGATAAAATCATATGATCAAGGGAGAACTTGGATAAAGAAACTGATTTAAACTTTTAGAACTCGTGAATTTCAACATTTTTTAAGTTCTGGAAAATAGGAAACTTTAGTTGGCTCTCCTGAAAAATCGTATTTTTAAGAAATAGAGCAGTCTTGTATTGAACGCGCGAACTGATAATATTTTTAATAGAAACATTAATATGAAGGTAAAAAATAAAAGTTGGTTACCTATAACTTAAAAACAAAACAAATAATACAGGCAAAGTAATCAATAGCAAATAATTAATTTAATAAGAATAACTAATGGTGATATTTAATTTAATAAAACTCATAAAGATAAGTAAAGATTTTTCTGAAATAAGTTATTATATGGCATGATTATGAAACAATTAAGGGTAAGTAAACAGTCTCATGCTTTATCCAGAAGCGGATCCATGGGAGGGGCGCCCCCTCCCCTGAGACGTGAAGACATATATAAAAGTTTACTATTTCTGTATAAAATGTGCTTTATTTAGTCATTTTTAAGTCCTCAAATTGAAAATGGATTGTATTTAAATATTTAATAGTAATTTACAACGTCACTTAGTACTATTGTTCGGTATTTTTATTTTTGTTTCATAATACATAATCCTTTTTTATTTTTCAAATTGAATTTGCCACCTTAACTGTCACAGAGATAGCAATCGCTGGGCCAACAATTGGTTATCAGTGGCATCACGATGGCATTTGTAAGGGATTAGAGTTCCGGGCTTAGCCATTTTTTTTTTTTTTTTACTCACTTGCCTTTTGAATGTGGAATGGTAAGCAGCATCATCGTTGTGTGTGTGTTTCTCATTTAGAGTCCGCCGCCGATGGTCTTTTTGGTACCTCTTGGGTGTCAATTTATTTCGATTTTCTGCCTCCTGGGTATGAAATTCATAATTGTTTTGAAGTTTCCTCTTCAATCATCATTGTTTGCCGCTGGCCGCAAAATTCAAGAAGGACGAGCAATAGGTGAAAATTTCCTTTATCCTAGAATCTCCTTTCAATGCCTTTTACCCGATTATTCTCCTTCCTTCACCCTTGCCCGAAATTCAAATTCAGCGTACAGCGCAAGCTTGGTAAGTCTTATTAATGATTTATTTCATTTTTCTTATTTTACAGTTCATATCATTGTATTAACTGCTTTTCCGAGCTCACCAGAGCGAAATAATTTTTTTATCCATTTTTTTTCGTTAGTGATATTGATCAGATTAAGTGTATTTTTTTCCCTTTTTTCATTTTTACTTAAATTATCGTACCACTATTACATATTTTAAATTATGTCCTTCATTACTTACTCGTAAAATTAAAAAAAAAAAAGTGCGCCCCCCCCCTCAGAAACTTTCTGAATCCGCTACTGGCTTTATCTTCTTTTTATACCTCTTTTAGCTCTTGTGATGACCGACAAGCGTCAAAACAGCAGCTTTATTTCTTTAATCTACCTTTATCTATGGTAGCCTGAACTCAAACTACCCTTTTATTAGTTTGTAACCATTCATAAAAAATGTCTAAATTATTTATATTCTAATATTTTCGTAATGTTTTTATTGTGCTCGACCCAAGTTTGATCTAGTCTATGAATAATCGAGGGCATATTTGTAGCGTGTAGAACCAGCTTTATACATGTAGCTTAGGCATCAAAGGCTCCCTTCTTTTTTTACTACCGAAAATTTTTGGTACCTCTACTGAAGTGCGGCTGATGGGGCAACCCTGCTTTGGGGCGTGGCTATCACTCCCTTTCGGAGGGGAAATTCTCGTCAGCTGATGCCCCCACCACCTTATCACTATTTCCCCTCCTTTTTAAAAACAGCGCGTCTTGCTTGAGTGTTCACGTCATTTTTACGTCACAAGCCATCTTACCAATTCTCCAATTGACACATCGATTTTTCCCTTGCTACTTTTAAGTCGATATACTTCTCCGACTTTTGAAGTAACGGCCTTTTAGGAGTCCATATTGTTCTCCGACTTTTGAAATCATTGTCCTCAGCTTTCATACCATTTTTAGAATTATCAGTAATTCCGAAATCGATAGAAAGTTTTTAATAAAATTAAGACTTATTTACTTCATATACTACGGGATTTTCTCTATTTCAAATTCAAAGAGTTACATTTCAACTTTCATAAATACAAGCTTCATTATATTATTGATGGAACACGCATTTAACAAATCAATGAATTCTTATTCAAAATAAAATATTAGCCTGTAATTTTATTCTTTCCAACTTTTATTATAAAAAGAAAAGTTAATTTGAGGTGCTTTACTTATAATAAGAAATATAACTCTGTAAATGAGCTTAAGATCGGTAAAATGATATTATGATGCTTAATTCTCAGCAGGAAAGTTAAAAATATATATATTATATAATAAATCGAAAGTATGTATAAAGATATTTAATTTCAAACTTAAGGTATTAGTATCGAAAATAGCACGGTCGATCTTTATTGTCGATATAGAGAGGTGACGATTACATGACGTCACAGTCGACTACTGAAGGGAAATGGCGGGAAAAATAACTGGGACAGAACAGCGAGCTGGAGCCTTATCTGCGAAGGGGGGAAGGTGGTGGGGGCGGCAGTTCGGCAAGGCCCCGAGCGATCGCTGCGCCTTAGGCCACGCCCCGAAACAGGGTTGCCCCATCAGCCGCACTTCAGTAGTGGTACCAAATTTTTAATTATGTTGTGTACAGTAAAAATACCCAAGTTTTATACTATTTTATTTTTCTGAAAGTGTGCCGATAATTTTTAAACTCCATTAAAAATTTTGTGGTAAATAATATAACATATAAATAAATAATGGATAAACTGGATATTTGTTTATTCGTATCAGCCCAGGCCTCAGTTAACCGGGATTTAACGAGGTTCTAGTGTGGTTAAAACTTTCTCAATTAAGCTAATTAAATTTGCCTGATCTTAGACACTTCTTAAAACTGCCATGAAGATGTGTCAACTTGGCAAGCTGTCGTTGGGTATTTACATCGAGGAGTTGCAGAACTGGCTGCACAACTGGAAGACCGATTGCGCCCGGCTCACCGAACTCTACACTTATGTTCCACCCCCAGTCACCAAGGTCAAATCGCAGACTAAACAAGGACACAAACGGGGAACAATTGATCCTAAAGTACAATCGCGTACACGTACACCTCAAACTGCGTCAAATACACGTATTACACCCCAACAGTCACGTATAGTAGCGTCAGGCACGCCTGCCTTCAAGTAAAGACTTTTTCTTCTATATGGAAATAAAAAATAAATACAAAAATCAATGTAAAAGATGAATTGTATATTAATATACAAAACAAAAAATTCCATTTTTCAATTTTTTTTTTTTAGGTTATTTGATTATGTTTTTTTCATATTTTTGCTACAAAATGATGCTTTATAAGCCTAAAACAGGTTGGAGGATCAAATTTTTTGGGCAAAGTGAGAGCTAATGGAATTTTTTTTTTAAGTGGCTATTTTTATTTATTTTTTATACTTTTATTTACTACTAGTATTTTGTTTGTTGTTTTATGTATGAATTACTTAATTTTACTCCCAATTTTTTGTTATCTTGTTTTTGTTTTCCTTTAATAACTACACTCCTCGACAAAATCATAGGCCACCCAATTCATTTTAAAATTTCATAAGAAATCTTCAACTTTTTATCTTTTTCATTGTATGTAAGAATCATAATAGAAGTTTGACAAATAAATATAGGCTAATAATCCAATAATTAAAAATATTTACATGAAAATAAACAAAAATTGATTGCGACAAAATTATAGGCCACTTTTAAAATTATGTGTATTTTTATCATTATTAATATTTATTGAGCCCCCTTATTTTTCTAAAACGTTAATCATTCTATTTTGAAGGGATTTAAAGAGGTTTGTATATATCTGTGCCTAAATTAAACTACTAAGTTTGAATGCTGAGCTCTGAGTTCGTCCAGAGAAGTGAATTGGCTTCCTGCAGCGAATACTGCCCTACTCAATTGTACCAAACAGTTTTCGATGCAGTTGAGATCAAAAGAACAAGCTTTCCGAGGCAAAAGTGAAATATTATTCTATTCAAAATATTTTTTTACCAACCAAGCCGTGTGGGCTGGAGCGTTGTCTTGTCGGGAAACGGACCTTTCTTTGATGAACTCGTTTATATGCTCCATTACTGGCTCTCTTATGTTTCCCAATACTTTTTAGCATTAGTTTCTAAAGTAAAAATTTTATCTGACTTCGCCACGATAATTATTACTGACCCAAATCATGACGCCACCATCACCCATTTGCCAGCGACTTAAAATGCTTTGGTTTCTTGGTGGTCATGAAAATAGTATTTGAGGTCATCTATAAACAATCTAAATTTACCGGTTTTTGGTAGTGAATATAACTTTTCTCAAACTTTTCTAACAACCAATATGATCCTGCACAAACTTTTTTATACTCGATTTAGCGTTGTTGTGAAACTGATGTTTTTTTTCTGAATCCTCTGCCGTTTCAACTGTTCTGCACTCAGAAGGATTTTTTGCACGTTTCGGATGTTAGTGATCACTGCAGCTAACAAAGCTGATGTGTCTTGAAGCTCCTGCAGAGTTGGATGCTTCGCAAAATATTCTCCTTTTTTCTAGCATAGGGTAACCCCTTAGACTGTCAGGGCATTTCTTTGTGTCATCTTTACCTCCCATATTTAAATAATTTGTAATCACGTGCCTGCACCGGTATTGAGCTCTAATAATTATTGAAATTGTTCAATTTTTCCGCGTAAGGATTTTATTTCACAGCACATTATCTCTAGGAATTTCAAAACTTTTAAAATAAATTTGTTTTAAATTTATTTCTAAACACTTCAGTAATTAAAAAACAAAAAATTAATTCAATAGCACGAATAGTTTGACTGGGGATTTAATAAAACACTGAGTGGCCTATGTTTTTGTCGCACATGAAAAAGCCTTATAAGAAGATAAAGGATTAAAATGATAACTTAGGGGGAATTTATACATTGATATAATAATCTACTTGCCAAAGACGTAAAATAAGTATAATTACATTCTTTTCAATTATTTACTAGTTCTTGTAACTGAAAAATTGTGGGGTTGCCTATCATTTTGTCGCGTAGTGTAAATAATGCTATTCCAACTTATTTAAAAAATTTAAATAATTGTAAGTTTAAAACATTGTAAAATTTGATGTGTTGAAACATGTATTATGCCTAGTGCATAGTGATGTAAAACTATCATTTGTACTATTGATACTATTGATAGTTTTTTTATCTATCGATATTACTATCGAAAAATTTGTTATTAATGGGGAATAGTGATACCCTCTGCCTATAAGCACATTTCTGCAACATAATTCACTTAAATTTAAAATAAAATTTAACAGTGTTTAACATTTCTAACAAAAAATGCTTAACTACACTATAAAAAAAATATTAACTTATCAAAGTCATACTTACATCTGCTGATTTAATTTCAAAGGTAGGTCATGCTATGGGATTCTCAATTAAATAATATTATGAAAGGAAACCCATTTGTAGGCTAAATACATAATATTCATTACAAATATATTATAAATTTGTCTAGGCTAAAAACGTGAGGTATATGACAAAAAACCGAATGCTTTGCTCATTTGCCTTCCAGCTTGATAGAGTAAAATACAAAAAAACAAAAAAAACAACAACAACGTATTCCCTTTTTTTCAAGTTTCTTCACTTTAAAATCACTCGGTTGATGACAGAGACCAATATAAAAGAAAAGAAATAAGTGCAATTGAAAATGAACATTAGAGCTCCTATCGTTCCAAATGAAAAATTCTACTATTCTACCCCTCCCTCCCTCCCCGCTCATCACTTCATACACTTCCAATCGATAGTATTGATAGTTTTATGTTTGATACTAATGATAGCAGAGACTAGCGATAGTTTTACCTCACTACTAGTGCATGGAACATGTTACTCATCTACAGATTATGGGCGGATCCAGCCGACTGTAAAGGGGGGCTGCAGCCCCACAGCCCTTCATTTGGATCCGCCAATCAGCTTTTTCACCTTTATGTTCCTTTCCCACAACTAAAATTCTACTTGTTCTGCACATTATTTGTTCTTTAACTTGCTTCCTTACATTAAGGAAAGTCAAATTCTGTCTTTAAATGACGAAAATTTTTCTAAAGGGAGGGGCTGCAGCCCCCACAGCCCTCCCCCCCCCTGGATCCGCCAATGCTACAGATACACAGCTCTCCCTCTCCTACATGGTTACCATATAAAAGTAAGAAAGAAAAAAGAAGTGTCTGTTTTTTTTTTTATTTATTTTTTAAACAATTATTTTTTAAAAGTTTTTAATGATGTTGAAATATATTTTTGTGAAATTCCACTTTTTTCTGATGTGTTTGAAAATATCACTTTTAATGGTTTTCCTTTTTTTTTGGAAACCTTTTGTTCCTGAAAGAAACCTTTTGTTCCTGAGGTATCTGATTATTAAGGGGTAAATAAATAAAAAATAAAAAAAAAAATGTTTAAGTTGTACATTTTAATATTCAATTCAGTACAAACAAATTGTTTATAAAACAAGATTCAGATAATCTTCAAAACAAATATCTCGTTTTGAATTCTTTAGAATTCAAAGACCACAGTACATTCACAGCCACTAATTAACATACAGGCATTTTAAACGGCTGAAAGCTGAAAAAACACCTGTATATTGATATGAAATATATATACATAATTTATTATTTACAATTTTTTAAATTTTATACGCAGAAACAGTACAATTTTAGCAGGTAATGTGAAATGCATTTAGATTGATCACCATATGTATTTAACCTGCTAACATCGCCAATAACTGTAAAATCTTCTGAGAAAATGCGGTGCCGCACTGTAGCTTCAAATATTCCATTCCCAGGATTGGTATTTACTGTCACTATATAATCAGTAGATTTAGTGCTGATGGAATCATTATCTTCTCCAGTTGACATCAATTGTTCAATCCTAGCAGATAATATTTCATGTACGTTAAGCTGAGCACATTCATGATGTTCTTTAAGCAAACTGTTCATGTAAGTTACCAAAGCTGAGGCCGCCTTTTGAACCTTTGGATCAGAGGGAGATACAGATGTTGAAGTGTAACAAGTACACCAATTTTCTGTGATCCCAGCATTATCGCAAGTCCTATTTTCTGGAATAGGCAGGAACAGACTAATTCCTCTTCTAGTGTTATGATTCAAATTGTTTGTTCTTTCTATAATCACCTCATCTTGAATGTTGCTCAGGTCTACTAAGTCAAGGAGTGTTTCGTGTAGATCAAAATGTGTTGTTAACCGACGCCTGTTGGCCTTCAAATTTTGTATAGCTACTTGATATGTATCTCTGAACCACTTTGGGAAACTGATAAAAAGAAATGGAAGCCTTTCCTCCATGTAGCCTTGGTAAGTAGACCTTATCCCACCCCATCGAATACCATGATCACTCATAAAAATGAAAATTGTAGAATTGAAGATGTCGTTATTGAAAAGATTTTCCATAAATTCCACAAATGGAAGATCTGCTAACCTTGGCAGATTTAGAAAGTCGTGTGTTAAACTACTTGTCCAAAACATAGACCATGTCAGAGTTTCTTTGGTACCAATAATATATCGATAAGCATTTTCAAGAAGGACACTCAGAACCATTCTATTACCAATGCAAAGGTGGGCATTGAGTCTCTTATCACAACCTAATTCTTTTTCTGCCAAAAGTGAAAAAATTTGGCCATAAAAATCTGTGGGCTGTTCTCTAAAACCATATTTTTGATAATTGAACAGTCCCATCCAAGAAGCATCTTCATAGTATGCAGTTGTAAAGTTGGATTCTTTGTACTTTTTCCAAATAAATGAACAATTATCAAAAATGTTCTCTTCTCTCCAACATGTTTCTTTGATTTCCTCTACAGTCTGGCCTACTAACACTGGAATCATGTTTGGGAATGTGTTATCTCCAACTTTGTTGTAGCCTAACATTTCAACAGATATAACCTTCTCTTTAAGAAATGCTACTGTTCTTGGCATTTGTCGATGCAAATTAAGTCTTGAAACTGAATCAAAACCAATGAGTGAGATACTGACAGTATTATGATCTTTAGGCCTTCCTTTTTTACCCCGAGGAAAAGCGAAATAATCAGAATAGATGGTTTCATTCTTAACCTCACAAGAAACTCTTATGAATTCCTCATTTACTATTGCTGTACGATTCTTGATTTCAATATTTTTTGAAGAAAACCTGAAACAATGAAAAACAAATCATAAATCAATCAACATACAGATATATGAGCAAATATTGGTATTGTTGTTTCATAAAGGAAGGATCAAGAAAGTAACTAGGACTAAAATTATTATAACAATTATTTAAGTTATTATAATATTATTCAATTATTTCCAAAGGCACCATCAAAAGTGAAAATGATTATTGCCGAGGATCCTTCATCCCCTTCATCCTTACCCTCAGACAAACATTCTACAGTTTTTCAGGCATATTACCGTCACCGTTTGTGAAAGAGCTGGTATACTTCATTTACGTTACTTCTACTGGGTCATTTCAAAATTATGGGTTATTTTGATCTTAATTTTTTTAAATAAAAAAATCTCAGTTTTACACTGTTTTATTCCCATCAAGTGCTACAATGTGGGTCCCTTAACAAGTCCTAAAACATACTCACACTTTCGTAGATATTTTGGGAAATATCGGCTTTTGAGAAATTTATCATTTGTTGGGAGTGAGAAAGAACAGGTAAAATCAAACTTCAAACTCATATATAAGTATACAAATAGGTATGTGTTAAAGATCTGTATTGTAAAAGATCTATTAAAAAAAAGGAAAAACAACGATTTAAAATAAAAATTACAATTTTTTTTAATAATCTACAATGATGCACTAGGTAAACAAAAATGGGAGAATTATCAAAGTGATGGGGATCTGTCCTACATTGCCCTTCAGAAATTCCTGTCTGGAATGTATTGTGTGTACATACTAACCCTTGCATCTAGATTTCTACAATCTCATCTCACTCTCTAGAAAATTGATTTTTTTCTATAATTTAAGGGAATAAAGTTGTAGGGAGTGAGATTTTGAAATTTTTCATGGTTTGCGTTGGAGAGGCCTCAGATTTTCTCACCTTAAAAATATTTCACACTAAATCTACCTTTGTGTTGTCATTAACCAGAAATATCATAAAATATCATTAATGGATTAAAGACTTAACTGGATTATCAAAATTATTGTAGGGAATGAGTATAAAAATACTGTAAGAACTTTCATCAAAAATAATTTTGTCCAAGGAACATGCGTTGTCCGTCCATCAAAAACAAAAATAAGTTAGTCTGGCAGCTATGTTTCTTTCATTTTTTTTCAAAAAGGGAAATAAATTTTTCCTTCAAATTCAAGATGTTTGAAACCTAGACCATGTGACAAGTTTTAGGAGTGAGAATTGACGTGGTTAACAATTTTTTGTGGTGAATATTATCAAATTTTTGACGTCAGATTAGTGAGTCTATACAGCAGCCAGTCTGCTTTACTTTCCGAAATATTTGAACTTTCTATGACAGACACAGACAGTTTAGCCATAGAGGCTGTGTTACACAAAATAACCCATACTACATTAGTTAAACAGCTCCTTCCCCCACAGTCCCTAAAGTTACCTCTGTATAGGTTGAAGCAGTTTAATTAGGCATTGGTGGTACAGGATAGCTCTGAGAACCAAACTAGTATGGGTCTCCGGAAGACTAGACAAACAGTATATTTGTCTTTGCCCCGCCTGATGATCCTGTTGTCTGTTTTAAAATTATTTTCTGTGTTGTATTTTGATCGCATAAGTTAATTACTTGTGCTGGCTACAGGATCATGAGACCAATGGTAAATATTCTGTAAGTACACTCCTGATCAAAATTAGCGCACCACCACGAACACCCCAGAATGTAACTATAAATCCCATTTTAGGTATATAAATTGCACCTATTGATGTTTATTCATTTGTTTGTGATCCAATGATTGTTTACAAATAGTGATTGTTGCTTTTAAACCCATTTGAAATGGAATTTATTAAATCCACGATTTTACTCTATTAATTGATTCCTTAGTTTAGTCAGTTTTACTGCAGTTGCTTCCAAGTGAAGGCTTGCTTTTCCACAAGTTTTGAAGTGGATTTGTTCAAATTTCGATTCATGGCCCCCACTAGACATTTATCCGATTATGAAGCTGCCAGGGCCTTAACTCTTCTCCCCGAAGGATAAAGCCCCACGTGACAAACGTGAAGTTGTCAGGAGACTTGATTTTTGAAATCAAATGAAATGAAACATAACTTTATTCTGGGACTTTCAGTACCCTAAGAATAACAAAAAGGAAACTTGTGGTAGTACATTTGTCTGACTAAAATTAGAACAGTGGGATGAAATTATACTATATATAGGATAATAAAACAGAAATATTTTAGAATAAGAAATTAGAAATATTTTCACCATAAAACTATTGGGAGAGCCCTCCAGCGATTTCAAGAGACCGGCACTCATGCAAGAAGGCATGGACACGGGCGTCCAAGAGCCACAACTGAAAGAGATGATCGATTTTTACGCCTACAGGCTCTCAGAAGAAGGCAAGCTACAAGTTCTCAACTTGGCAATCTTATTCAAAGTGTCAGACGAGTAATCATTTCGACCACCACTGGCAGCAGAAGGTTGAGGGAGTTTGATTTGAGCAGTTGCCTCAGGACCTCTTCTAACCAGTAATTTTAAGAAACATATTTGTTTTAATTTTTGATTATTTATTTTCCCGTTCTTCCTAGCCAGAATCCTGAAGGCAGTTTAGATGATAGTAAAGGACTCCTTAAAATTGAGATGAGAAGTGTTTCTTTGAAGAAATTAAACAAACAATCATAGAACCAACCTATGGAGCATTACTTCTATTTTTTTAAATCAATTTTTAATCATTAATTGTGTTGTGGGGATATTGTGATCTATTTAAAACCTATATCTAATTCAATTAATATTAAAAACTAAATAATTATCCCACCAAAAATGAAAAACCGTAATAAACTTGTTTATCATTCAGTTATCAAAATTAAAAAAAAAAAAAAATATTACCAATGAGAAATTTTTTATGAACATTTTGGCACATCAGATTATGTCAGGTGATAAAAGAAACAAATATTCAAATGAATTATAATGCGTAGAACATGAGGAAGCTTTTTTGAGGCTTTAAATTCTGTAAGGAAAAGCAAGCAGTAGAGAGGAATGCCTTTGCATAATACAGATCCATAGGATAAAAGCATAAATTATAACTTTTTTAATTTATCTATGAAATTTTACAAAATAAAATTAAAATGACCAGAATAAAACCTTGTAAGTAACTGGAATAATGAACCAGTATAGTAATAAAAAAAAATTCCAACAGCGACAGACCTTCATTTGTCGAATAAATAACGCATTCTTCAACTTGATACAAACTTACAATATTCTGGGGGGGGGGGGGGAATATCTTATAGATATATTTCCATAATCCAGCCACAAAACCGATAAGCTTCATGGCAAGCGCACTACCTTATGAAACTTTTTAATTTAGTTTCTATGTTTCATAGGCTTTTTCAGTTTTCTATTGTTGATAACATTACTTTTATATTTGAGGGATTTTGAACCCTTTAGTTTTACTTCTATTTAAATGGTTTACCTTCAGGCTACAACAAGTTCTAGGTAAATTTTATGTTTTTTAATTAACTAAATGCAATACTTTGGGATTGGGGTTCCTGAGGCATTATCTTCACTATAAATGCATCCTAACCCATAAGCTGAATTTTAAAGAAGAACTGGAGTTCCTTCTTTCTATCTATAATGCTGTTCCTTCTTTCATAATTGGTGATACAGTCCCAGCTAATTTTCATTCTCTTGAAAGATATTTTAGTACAAAATAACTTATCAGGAAGAGTAGCTATTGTTTTCAATTTATTCCATGCTAAATATGTAGAAAATTTGATAAACCTCTATCAAAGAAGACTTGTTCATTTTTTTTAAAGGTTCCGTAACTCTGAAGAAATGTTATACGAGTAGGTGGGGCTTGCTATGTTCACAGATTCTTGATTTCCATGACTTCCTTCTCCTCCAATACTTCAGATAAAACAATCGTAGCAGTGATCTGACAACAACAGAAGTTCAGATGGAAATTGATGCATTTTACTTTTAGAAACTTAAAAAAAATCCCAAAAAACTTATGGTGCATATAATAAAGAGCTATTAGGAATCTACCTATCAGAAAAGATGTTTTGCCATTTTCTTGAAAGAAGAAATTTCTATAGATTGCATGCCGATCAATTATGCATTTTTATAGCAGTACAAGAAATCTTCTTCTTGAAAAAAGCAGCATTTTCAGATTATTTCCCAGTTTCAACCAACATCCGCCATCTGAAAGGAAATCATAAAATGATTGCTAATACTCTTTCAAGCTTAGATGAAATAGCTCTTATTGGTTACAAAGAGGTAGCTAAACAGCTGATTGAAGAAAAAAAAAGGATTTGAGACATATTATTGATGATACTTGTTCTTCTTTCATGTTTAAATAATGTCAAGAACATAAGGACAACCACTACTATGCTATATGTACAAATAACATTTGAAAATTCAAGAATTTATTTCTTGTAAACTCAGACCTAACATCTTAGCATACGTGCTGAAAAGAGTTATGGGATGAAATATGATCAAAAATTATATCTATATAAAAAAAAAGAAAAAAAAAGTTAATTGTGAGAATAAGACGCTTAAGCTCAATAGAAAATCCCTCCCCTTGATCCGTCAACACATGTTCATTTATAATCTTCTAATATTCATACCATGTTAGTCGATCCCCTTTTCGGACATACAATGTTTTTAAGTATAGTAAGGAGCACAGTTTGAAAAATATATTAACTGGAAGTAGAGATCATTGTGTCAATTGCTTGCTCTATACATATTTGGGAAACAGCATTCCATCAACAAAACCCAGTATGATTCCATATCTATTAGTTATAATATGCACTAAATAGTGTTATGAAAGTCAAAAATATGACAGTGTGAGTATAGCTATGAATAATACCCAGGTTAGTAATAATTGTTCGGCTATTTCAATTTGATATTTGAAGGGTCAAGTGGATGAAAGTGATAAGTAGGATTTCTGAGTTCTTAAAAAACAAAATTCAAATTTGTATCTACTACTTGAGATATTATACCTATTAATTATCAATGACACCTCATGATCTCATCAAAACCAAATATTAAGTTTATGTGAATGGAAACAAGAAATATTTACAAATTTATTCTTATCCATGATTCGCTTTTTCCTAAAATTTCATCTATCACTTGATCCTTCTATTAAAATCAAACAACTCAGTGAGTTTTGTATGATTAAATTTACCTTGATTCAGCATCAACATTTGACGGGTACCGGCCATCTTTGAGAATGGGATGCTCAACCCTCCAAAACTCAGTATAAGAACATTTTATTTGGTTTGGATCAATTGAAGAGTTTGCAGCAATGTTGTTTAATAAATCCAAGTCAATGAAAATGGAATCATAATCAGATTTCACTAATCTAAAAATTATGAGAAATAAGTTGATTTAAAAACACTTTACAGTATGCTCATATATTATGATTATTTGAATTATTAAATTATTGTGAATATTGAATCAATTAAATAAATGCTACTATATGCTAGTTGACAATGCATTACATAAATTTATTAATTGTAAACTTCAATAATTTAGAATCTCATTTGGTTTTTCTCTATTCATTCTTGTACTTATTTCTTCTTGAAATTTATTTAATATGATAAATATCGTAAACAAGTAGGGTGCTTTCTTATTGGGCCGGAGATGTATAGTGGATAAGTAAAGAAAAAAAAGACCATAAATTCTACATCAAATTTCATACAAAAAAGTTCTTCTTAAGACATAATTTGTTTTCATTTCTTTTTGATCAATAGAGGTTTTTGATTTTTCAACAAGTAGTTTGTTTTAATATATTGAAAATCACTAATTGAGTTTATAAGAGCTCTAAATTTTTATTAAGACTGGCTATCTTGTAAAAAAAAAAGTAATATTAAGTGCCTTATAATCCTGGGCGTTTCATACTATTAGTTTGTAAAAAAAAAAGTCAAGTTTTGATGGAATAAAAAAAAAAAAAAAAAAAATATATATATATATATGTATATATATATATATATATATATATATATATATATATATATATATATATATATATATATATGTGTGTGTATATATATACTGGTTGTCCCAGATATAAGGTAAAAAAAAAATTGGGTAATACTGCATGCTAAACAGGGTGGAATGAAGCAGAAACGAGTTTCCTATCTCACTCTATTGAGGAGATAGAATTTTTTGTTTTTATTTTTAAAATCTTATTTTTTTTCTGAAAAATGGTAGTTTTCTCTATTTTGGTTTAATGTAGAAAAAAAAATGATGATATTTTCTTAGCAGCAATAAATTTTCTAAAAGATGAGATAGGTCTATTTATTTTAAATCACTTAAAATAACTATTAAACTTTCAGTGGGCCTTATAACGTGCAAAACACAAAACATTTATTGAAACTTAAATATTTTATAGTTTTTTGAAAAATTTTCACTCCCCACTGGAGCAACCTAGAAGCTGTCAAACTTCCTAAAAACTTCGGACATTTAGTAAGCTTTTTGGATATTTAGTAAACTTTTTAGTGGTGTAACATATGATACAATTACACTTCACCTTTTGAGTCTAAAAGAAGTTTTTCTAATGAAAAACACGCTAGAGAATAAATACCTGATTGCTTCACGTACCTACTGGAAAAAACTACTTGATTGAATAAAAATATTAGTTATTTAATCTCTTGTCCATATGCATGGGGGGTGCACTCCCTCCCCCCCCCCCCCCCCCCCCCAAAAAAAATAATCTTATTTATAGGGAGTTAAGGGGTGGGGTTGTGACCCGAATTCTTGCTGATTACCTGATGTTACATAAACGTACTTTTTTTTTTTTTTAATACTTATAGAAAATAAAAATTTAGGATTATTTGAAGAAATTAAATACATAAACAGAAAAATGACATTTCATAATGTGCCCTGTTACTCATTAGCCCGGACTATGATATCACGTTCTGATTGGAATAGTGTTATCAAGCACTAGATTTATTTAGTTAAGCTTTGTAAGCAATTATAATCCCACTGTGTGCAGAGGTCTTAAGAAGTTGTCCTCTCATTTCATTACTGCATTAGTTGCCATTCACTCTTCAGCCATGGACTTCACCACAAGTGAGTACACGGATATGATTTTCGTCTACTGGTTCTGCAATGGCAATGCGCTTGCAGCTCAGGTGGAGTATAAGAAACGATACCCATATCGTCGGGTTCCAAGCTCTGCCGTTTTCAGTAGGACATTCCGGCGGATCTCAGAAACCGGATCAGTCATAAAACCACGACGTGAGGTTGGGCCTCAATTAAGGGATGTAGGCATAGACGAACATATCATCAGTGAAGTAGAGAAATCCCCTACCACCAGCGTCTGCCAAGTTGCTTCTCATGTGGAAGTTAGTAAAAGTTCAGTTTGGCTCATTTTAAAAAAAAGAGTTGCACCCCTTTCATTTTCCCCCTGTACAGGACCTCCTGGAGACCGATTACCCACAGAGAGTTCAATTTAGTCGATGGCTCCTTAACTCTGACATAGAGCAGAACAATTTAAAAAAAAAAAATCTTTGAACTGATGAGTCTACTTTTGTGAGGGAAGGAATTTATAACACACACAATTCTCATTACTGGGCTACTCAAAACTCTCATGTCTGCCAATCGAGCTCATTCCAGCTTAGGTTTTTCTGCAACGTATGGGTTGGTGATGTTGGTGACATAATGCTGGGGCCTCATTATTTTGAAGGGAATCTAAATGGCAAAGCCTACCTAAAACCAACATATATCCATTCTGGAAGAAGTGGATCCAAAAGTCAGAAGAGATTGCCTTCCAGCATGATGGAGCTCCACCTCACTACACCACCGCAGTGAAGAATTAGCTTAATGACGCATATCGCACCTGTATTGGTCGCGGAGTCGTGGTATCCTGGCCACCTAGGTCCCCAGATCTCACTCCGCTAGAATTTTTTGTTTGGGGTGCCTTCAAGGAAGAGGTGTACAAAAAGCCAATTACTTTTGTGGAAGAACTATGAGCAAAGATACTTGAGGCTGCTGAAGTAGTAAAAGCCAAGTGGTCATTAAATGTCACTGTTATGGCAATGAGGAAGCGCTCTAGAGCCTGCATCCGAAGTAATGGAGGACATTTTGAACACGCACTACAATAATCCATTTTAATATGGTTCTAAAATAATAATCCTCGATATTTTTTTTTTATCTTCATTTTTTATGTAGAATTTTTGAAATTTTAGTAGATAAGAAGAAAAAAATTTAATTTATTTTAAAGAAATTATTTTTTAAACTTAAACCAGGAGTTTTTTTTTTTTTTTTAGATTATTATTACCCTTTTTACATTATTTAGAATTCATAAATTGTTCTTTCGTCTTAAAAAAGTGAAAAAAAAAAAATCTAACTCTTGGGAAGTTCAGGAAGAGGACAATTCTATTAATTTAGAGTAGTGAGTTTACATCTGACCACGTAAGAAGGACAATTTTCTTTATCCTTGTTTTTAAGGATAATAACATATAAGGCCGAAAAGGTGAAATGTATTATGGGTTACACCACTAAAAAGATAACTAAATTCTGCAATTTTTAATTTTTGTGTTTTGCGCATTAAAAGGCCCACTGAAACTGGATTTAAAATAACTAGACCTACCTCATCTTTTAGAAAATTTAATGCTGATTTAGAAAATATCATTTCTGTTTTTACGCTAAACCAAAGTAGAGAAAACTGCCATTTTTCAGAAAAAAAGTAAGATTTTAAAAATAAAAACAAAAAAAATTCTATCTCCTCAACAGATTGAGATAGGAAACTCGTTTCTGCGCCATTCTACCCCGTTTAAAATGCATTATTACCCAATTTTGTTTTTTTACACTATTTCAGGGACACCCAGTAAATATATATATATAAATATAAAATGATACAAATTTTATGCACACAAACATTTCCTTGAAATTCATTTCTCAAATACTAATTGAATATATGAGCATTACTAGAAAAATAATGTCTTCACTTATGTAACTAACACTTTTTTCCTCATTGTGCTATTTAAATTTAAATATTTGATTTGGAGCCATGTGTCTTAGAAATTCATATCTCAAATATTAATAGAACAAATAAACATTGCGAGGAAATGAATTCTTTCAGTTATATATATGAAGCTGTTTTTTTCTTTGTGCTGGTTACATCTAAAAATTTGATGTGGACCCATCTACCTTCTTTTTAAAATAATGCCTACTTTAGGTTTACCAGGTTCAAAAAAAGTTAAAGGGTCTAAACATTCTTATCAACAAATTTTCGAAAAACGCAAATAAAATTTAAAAAACACTCAACTGCTAGAAAATCTAGTTTGCCACTTTAACAAAAATCTAAATAAAAATATTGGCTCATCACAAACAATAAAAAATTATTTTAATAACATTTAATTCATCAATCGCTATTGGTAAGGATTTGTATCCCTACAAGAATCAGATATTAGTCAGCAACCCAATGGTAATATATGTATAGTGTTTTGAAATTTATGATACAAAATATTTTTTAAAGGCTAAGGAACTTTTGGGATTTTGTAGGGAATTCAGAAATCTTTTAAGTTTTAGATATTTTCATATAACACCATTTTTATTTTTTTCATAAGTTGTTCCATTTTTTACTTTCACTTAACTATTTATGCAATATATATAAAGTAAGGGAAAATATAGAGATCGTGAAAAAATTCGATTTCTGGTTTTCACCGGAAATACATGTTTTGAGTACCTGAATCCGAATATCCAAGTCCTACTTGGATACTACTCCAAGGTACTTGCATAGGCAATGAGCGGGAAAGAGAAAGTAAGTGATACAATATTGTTAGAATATAAATGAGTTATTGATAAGTTTTAAAAATTAAATTATATTTTTCTAATTTATCTGATAATACCGATAATAGCTTTTTTTTTTATATAATATTACATGAATATTAATATTACCTTCCAATATTGAATTTGTCACATTTTGGAGGGTCTACATCTGAAATAAATTGTCGGATTAGTTCATCAAAGGGATCCATGTATGGAATTCTGCATCCTGTGGTGTTGATAAGAAAGGCAGTTTGTCCTAAGACAAAGAAAAAAATATAAAGTTTTATCAAACATTTCTGAAATATGTATATGTAAATTATATGTAAGCTATATGTAAATTATGTAAATAAATAATCATTCATATACTTTTATATAAATATACAAGGTTTAATAAAATATTTTGAAATAAACTTCTTAACTGTGTCACTACATTCTATGTAAGAACATACAGCTTATTTACAATAGTCATAAAAGTAAGTAAAAATGACTCAAAAACAAAGGGATAGTTTGTTGGCTATGTTCATGATAAGTCAGCTTCAAAGTGATATGGATTAAAGCCATATGTACTATTATTTTTCACCGCTATTCACATTTTTTTTTTCGGTTGGCACAGTAGGCATCATGAGACCTTTGGCCGTGCAATGTAGTCTTCTTACAGACTTTTATGTTGCTTGCGGGAAAAACAACCTGGAAGGAGGATCCCAAACCTCAGGTTGCTGTAAGCCATGGTCTCCATGATTCAGTGTCAGACTCCCATAGCTCCATAACAAATTCCAAATTTGGCAGTGACCTTCCCATCGATTGCGTCAGCTCTTTCGGGTTCCAGGACAGTGAAAAACTGGTCTATGCCTAGGATTATGGCAGCTCAGAGTCAGCAGGCCGAGAGGACCTATATTTATTTCCCTGAAACAGGCCTTCCTTGTACCAAACTTCCGGGCGCTTGCTGACATATTGGATAACGACACCGCTCGATAGGATACACGGGAAAAGTTCCTCATATCTAGCCCGGTCGGTCGCATTCAGTAGGCTGAAGGTGCCTCGCAAGCCTGGGGGGGGGGAGGGGGAGGGTTGCAGGTGGCAATCACTATCTACACTAGCACCGTCAGCGGGGCCGCCTGGTAGCGAGTCGATGAACTAAAAACCACGGAGTAGGTATACGAAATCGTGGCTCTTTTTACCCATCCTGAGTAGACTACTAACTGTTCTAGATATATAGAATTGTTTTAGCTTTTTTTCCGCATTGCCCCTCTGTGTACTTAGCAAGCTGTAGTTAAAAAGAAACCAGGGGCGGTCCAAGTGGGAGAGGGGGGATTTTGGGGATCAATCCATCTCCGAAATTTCGAAAAAGAAAAAAAGCCTGAGGGTAATGCATTCACATTTTTAATTTTCTAGTAAATCAGCATTTATATATATGACTAATAAATGTCATAAGTATTTTTTTTTGTAAATAAATAAGTATGCTGTTTTATTTACTTTAGTAATTAACATAGATTTTTCGTATGTTTTAATTTTTTTTGTTGAGCCAATATCCCCCCGAAAAAATTGTCCGGGACTGCTGCTTAATGACACTAAGAGTGATCCGGATATGGGACCATGGAAACATGTAAAATATCTATAGCAAGGTTGTAATCTATTCCCATAGATAAATTACAAGCTATTAAGGCAGGAATGGGCACCTGAACACTTTCGAAACTTTGAAATACCATCAGATGTTTTCGACTCACCCTGAAACTCATCGTCGATGATTCTTCCAGGTGGTATGTGTAGGCTACGCATTGAGGTGTCCTTCTGAAAAAGCAGCCACACCAGGGAAAGAAAGACAACTCCCAGTAGGAGAAGCTGCTTTCGCATGAGTTGTTCATGGCTTCGATCTGCAACAATTTTTAAGTTAATCGGATATTTTCATTAACACAACAATAGTTTTCTTCTCTACCGTTTATAAAAATACAGGGTGACATGCTACTCGTGCGACAAACTTCACCAGTAGATTCACCACCATAAAATGAATAAAATGTACATATTGACCATGGTCCGATTCTCAACCATTTCGGAATAATTTCGCTTTTTATCGATTTTGTTAGATATCACGACCTGGCATCGGAAAACCGTGATATCTTTAAATCTGAAAATTTCTCCGAAAAGGTGATAGCACCGTTGAAATCTACATTAATTGTTCAATAATAAAAAGGCCATTTCAAAATTTTTGGGCCAATTTTTACTTTCACTTACCTATATATGAAATATATAGTAAGTGGAAGCATTGCGATCGTGAAAAATTTCGACTTCCGGTTTTCAACGGAAATACACGTTTTGGGGTCCCCTGAGTCCAATCAACCAAGTCCCGCGAAATGGTCTATGTGTGTGTGTGTGTGTGTGTGTGTGAACAGACTAGCTCAAAAACTATAAACAGTGCGAACCTAAAATTGGGTATTTAGTGCATGTGACAGCGAAAATTTCATCAAAATTGCTCAAAGGGAGGGGGTACTTTATTTAATAACTTTTTAAGTATTTTTCGATTTTCTCAAAAACGGCTCTAACGATTTTGATTAAACTGAGTATTTGATCTATTTATATGCCCGAGATACGACTGTAAAAATTTCATCAAAATTGATCAACCGGAGGGGGTACTTTACTTGATAAATTTTGTATAATTTGCACGTGTTTTTTTTTAGTTACTCAAAAACGCTATTAACGATTTTGATCAAACTGGGTATTTGATGTATGTGTATGCCAAAGATGCGATAGCCAACATTACATCAAAATTGATCAACCGGAGGGGGGACTTTACTTAATAAATTTTGTATCATTTTCACGTGTTTTTTTTATTTACTCAAAAAAGGCTTAAACGATTTTGATCAAACTGGTATTTGATGTATGTATTTGCCAAAGATGTGATAGCCAACATTTCATCAAAATTGGTTTAACGGAGGGGGCACTTTATTTCATAACCTTTTAACCAATTTTTACCTTTTTTTCGATTATCTCAAAAACGGCTTTAACGATTTTCATCAATTTCGTGATGTTTAATGAAAATTAGGTGTTCTTTAATATCAGGTAAGCTTTATCATTATTAAAATGTTCTCAGGGGGCTTAAATGGGGAAGGGGCCTTTTTTGTTTTCCTATAAAGTACCTTTGTATTTGTTCATTAAAATTGATCAGTTGGAGGGGGCACTTTACTGAATAAATGTTGTATCATTTTCACGTGTTTTTTTTATTTACTCAAAAAAGGCTTAAACGATTTTGATCAAACTGGTATTTGATGTATGTATTTGCCAAAGATGTGATAGCCAACATTTCATCAAAATTGGTTTAACGGAGGGGGCACTTTATTTCATAACCTTTTAACCAATTTTTACCTTTTTTTCGATTATCTCAAAAACGGCTTTAACGATTTTCATCAATTTCGTGATGTTTAATGAAAATTAGGTGTTCTTTAATATCAGGTAAGCTTTATCATTATTAAAATGTTCTCAGGGGGCTTAAATGGGGAAGGGGCCTTTTTTGTTTTCCTATAAAGTACCTTTGTATTTGTTCATTAAAATTGATCAGTTGGAGGGGGCACTTTACTGAATAAATGTTGTATCATTTTCACGTGTTTTTTATTTACTCAAAAACGGAATAAATAAGAAATGAATGTGGAAAGATTTGTGATTTTGTGAAGTGGCAATTAACAAAACACGTCAATTTCTAATCTAAATAAGTTGGTAAGTGAAAGTTGTGTGTTGCGCGCACGCACCAGATTTTTTAATTTGGTCTTTCTAAGACCAAGATATGGATGACATAAAGAGGAAAAATTATGGTTCAAAGATTCTTAATGCTTGAGAATTTACATTTTAAATTTGAAAAACTAATACCTACAACTCATCAATATCTTTAAAATAAAATTATTTTTAATCATTTTATTTATGTTCAAATTGGAAGCAGTACTCTGCAATACACAAACGTGCCCGTTTTCTCATACTCCCAACTGTCACACCAAAAGTGAGAAAACGTCGAAGTTTTTCAGCAGCGGCGAAGATCCTTGCTCTCAAATTGTCTATGTTTGTCACTTCAGTGCGATAGATCAGTTCCTTGAGATATCCACAGACGAAATATTCCATGGGGTTGAGATCAAGAGATCTTAGTGGCCATATAACTGTCCCATCACGGCCGATCTACGTTTCGAATGTTCTGTCAAATACGCCTGAACTATTCTAGAGGAGTGAGGCGACGCACCATTACTGCCAAAATCTGTGTTTGGGCGAAAGTTATTGGAAATGTACTCGTGCTGAAAAATTATGTTTCTCCTCAATTGTAAAAGAAGGTCCTGCAGCAAGGTAGGCCGCGTGTTTTCGATAATATTTAAGTAATGGTGAGTCTCGTCAATCATCGGCCACGTAACGTAGATCGGCCGTGATGGGACAGATATATGGCCACCAAGATCTCTTGATCTCAACCACATGGAATGTTCTGTCAAATACGCCTGAACTATTCTAGAGGAGTGAGGAGACGCACCATTACTTAACTATTATCGAAAACACGCGGCCTACCTTGCTGGAGGACCTTCTTTTACAATTGAGGAGAAACATAATTTTTCAGCACGAGTACATCTCCAATAACTTTCGCCCAAACACAGATTTTGGCAGTAATGGTGCGTCGCCTTACCCAGTTAGATTGTATTGCTGTACATATATACACCAAGGGTGAAAATATTTGTAGCGGTGCTACGTTATCATATAAATAATCACGTCCCTACCTCTTTGGGCTAAAGACGTGACATCTACAAGACATAAGACGAGTCTTAAGAAGGCTGGGAATGGACAATTGTGGGCGTATTTATTTCTGTATGAGCTCATTAGTCTAGCAGGGCTGCGTAATAATTATAAATAAGGTTTTTTGTTATGAGTATTTATAAGGTGCAACAAAGTGTAAGATATTGTTCATTTATTATTGATTTATTTGTTGTAAAAATAGGTTATTAATTCTTTTTGGTCCTTCATTATTAATTTTTTTATACAAAGTTTTGTTATACTGTTTATTTAATTTCTAGTAGAGTCTTAGGTATGTGTAAGTATTTATTTTCTTGGGAATAATTTTTGTAATGTTTATTGAGTGACATAGTTTTTTAATTTATCTATAATAACCACATATACGGTTAAATATGCAATATATTGAAAATCAAATTCAACGATGGCAAGAGATGTGTTACTCTACATGAAATAGAAAAAAAAACGCACGCGAAAACCGCACGGTACACCAATAAATCTCGTATTTGTTGCTGGCTATAACAGGATTTTAGCCTTTAGTCCTTTTTTATTTGCTGTACTTTTAAATATTGACTATAACCCAATCATTTGAACCCGTGTTCAAATGATTGGGTTATAGTCAATAGCCAATTATACTTAAATTAATTGTTACTCAATAAACATAAAATTTTATACTTTACTGTTAATCCACGGTCTTGAAACAGTCATAACTTTTTGAAATTCATTTCTTCCTTTCATTAAATTCATTTATCGTTTTGACTTTCCTATTTTTTTCATTGCTTCCAAATGCAGATGAGTGTAAAGCACTCTAATTCAAATAGTTATAATAACCTTCGAAAATATATTCAAATACGACGAGAAAACACATGTACTGGCCAGGTAACTAGATTATATCGATTTGTTAAACAATAATTAGTATGATTTTCCCTAGATTTATCAATTAATCTGTCGAGGTAAAAACTACATATAGTAAACATATACCTATTTGTGTTTGATTAAATGAATATAAACGAAATAAATCTATGACACGAAATAAATTGTGACAGGTGCAATCCACCTTGGGTGCAATCAACACTGCATGAGCAGTTACCCTCATCAGTTATTACCTAGTTATCTATTCTTTTTATTATGGTTCATTTCCAAAAAGCAGTCCAACGCATGCACAGTAAGCTAACTTTCTGATTTGACTCCCAGCGTTCCAACAAGCGGTGAACTACTTATCGAAGAGATGAACCATTACCACCCGCCCGTTAGAGCTTCAGTCATGCGCATTCGTTGCCTTTTCCCCCTATCCTACCTCATCAATTGGATTGGGGATTTCATTCAAAATGAGACAATATTCCACTACTCAAGTCGCGAATAAATAGTCCAGGAGGAGCCTTCTCCCTTCATACATTTAAATACAAAAGTTAAATGAAAAACTGTATTTATAATACTTTATATAGACTGTCATAATTTATTTCTTACTAGATGTCTAAAACTAAATATGTATCTCGTATATTTGTAAAAGTGCCAATTCAATTCATCGATTGGATTGGTCAATTTTGGAATAACATCCGGGGCATAACCCGGGTTCAACCCTTTAAATAAGCATATTATGTATATGACGATGTAGTTATTGAAAATAATATCTATTTTGAGTTCGGATGAGGGGGGACGCTAATATTTCGCCCTAATAAACTTAAAATTTTATTACACCAAACAAGTTTCCTGGATCAATTCTAGAAAATTCTCATAAATGAGCCCCTTAAAGCACAAGTGGTGTAACTCCAATTTTTATGTTTTGAGATATTAAAGGGTTTGTTACATGGGCGTACCCAGCGGGGGGCAGGAGGGCTCAGCTGCCCCCCCCCCCTGGAAGGCTGGAAGCAATAATTTTTTAGGCTCTTAAGACTGGAAGCAATGGTAGAAAACATTTTTTTCAAGCAAATAATTGTAATAACTTTGTTGATAAAGCACTGCTATAATTATACATAATTTTGGTTTCATTCACCTTTTCCGCGGTAAGATGTTACTACCTGAACGACCATAGCTTGCCCCCCCCCGCCCCCTATTTTTGATCC
Source organism: Aelia acuminata (assembly GCA_911387785.2). Taxonomy (NCBI): domain Eukaryota; kingdom Metazoa; phylum Arthropoda; class Insecta; order Hemiptera; family Pentatomidae; genus Aelia; species Aelia acuminata. Next base: position 182,080,300 of record OU426978.1, on the reverse strand, counting down.
TGGGTACGCCCTTGGTTTGTTATGTTAAGACGTTTTGGTACTACTTGTTTCACCAGACCACAAATGAATGCACAAACATGGGAAACTAGGAGTTACACTGTTAGTGCATTAAACATAACACAGTTTTCCCTACACAGTACATTGTCTAACAAAAAAAAAAAAAAAAAAAATTGGAGTTACACCACTTGTGCTTTAAGGGGCTCAAATATTAATATTGATTTACACATTCGATTCAATTAATCATTTTTTCAAGATTAAAAATAGTACCCCCCCCCCCTACAAGTTGGACCAATTTCTGCAGCAGCCATCCGTCAATATGTTGATACGTCATTCATGATTCATTCATTCATAATTCTGATTACGATTATTATTATTATTTTTATTTATAATACTAATTTTAAGGCGGGAGTATTATTACTTAATATTACATATTAGCCCCTGTCTGTAATTATAATTGCAGTCGGTTTGTTATTGAAATTGTATTATTTTATTTCGTTTGGCTCATTCCTCATCTGTCGAATTTACAAAAATCTGATTTGTAGCGCTACTAATTATTTCTGTGATTACAAAGTCGGTCATGATTTAGAATGAAGAAAAGAAAAAAAAAAAGAAAAATTATAATTAATTTCCATGAAAAATATACGCTAGATTTAACGATTTTCGAAGAATCACCCACATATTTTAATGATGTTTTCTTGAATATTGGGCAAAAAATAAAATAATGGGATACACAACGGCATCAGAATTAAAAATGAAAAGAAAAGCTTCAATAATACAACAGTCATCATAGTTACATATAGAAAAATAAAACTCGGATAAAGAAATAAGTACAATGAAAAATATAATAGTATAATATAATAGTAGGTATAAAATTACTAAAAAGCTTAAAGATTGGTTTTGAAGTGCTAGTTTCAGGAACTGATTGTTCCATTTGAAAAATTATTTTTGCTCAAGATGATTTATTGGGGATTTAAATAGCATTGCGGTTTATAAAATCGTCCTACGTTTATCACATTTTTTAAAAATTTTAATTAATAATACTTAAGGTAATTATCACAGCTAAACAATACGGTTTTGAGAAATGTGCAAAAACTTTCCTATACTTTAAAATATATATTTAGATTCATTTAAATACACGTTTTGGGGTCCCCTGAGTCCAAAATTACCAAGTCCCGCAAAATGGTGTGTGTGTGTGTGTGTGTGTGTGTGTGTGTGTGTGTGTGTGTGTGTGTGTGTGTGTGTGTGTGTGTGTGTGTGTGTGTGTGTTTGTGTGTTTGTGTGTGTGTGTGTGTGTGTGTGTGTGTGTGTGTGTGTGTGTGTGTGTGTGTGTGTGTGTGTGTGTGTGTGTGTGTGTGTGTGCGTGCGTGCGTGCGTGAGTGCGTGCGTGCGTGAGTGCGTGCGTGCGTGCGTGCGTGCGTGCGTGCGTGCGTGTGTGTGTGTGTAAACAGAATAGATAAAAATATAAACCGTACAAACATGAAATTGGGTATTTGTTGTATGCATATGCCCGGGATGTGACAGCGGAAATTTCGTCCAAATTGGTCAATCGGAATGGGCATTTTATTTAATAAAGCTTGCCTCATTTTTACGTCATTTTTTTCGATTTTCTCAAATTATCACAGCTAAACAATACGGTTTTGAGAAATGTGCAAAAACTTTCCTATACTTTAAAATATATATTTAGATTCATTTAAATACACGTTTTGGGGTCCCCTGAGTCCAAAATTACCAAGTCCCGCAAAATGGTCTGTGTGTGTGTGTGTGTGTGTGTGTGTGTGTGTGTGTGTGTGTGTGTGTGTGTGTGTGTGTGTGTGTGTTTGTGTTTGTGTGTTTGTGTGTGTGTGTGTGTGTGTGTGTGTGTGTGTGTGTGTGTGTGTGTGTGTGTGTGTGTGTGTGTGTGTGTGTGTGTGTGTGTGTGCGTGCGTGCGTGCGTGAGTGCGTGCGTGCGTGAGTGCGTGCGTGCGTGCGTGCGTGCGTGCGTGCGTGCGTGTGTGTATGTGTAAACAGAATAGATAAAAATATAAACCGTACAAACATGAAATTGGGTATTTGTTGTATGCATATGCCCGGGATGTGACAGCGGAAATTTCGTCCAAATTGGTCAATCGGAATGGGCATTTTATTTAATAAAGCTTGCCTCATTTTTACGTCATTTTTTTCGATTTTCTCAAAAACGGCTCTAACGATTTTTATCAAACTGGTCACGTTTAATGATAATCAAGTATTCTTTAATATCAGGTAAGTTTTATCATAATTAAAATGTCCTGTGGGAGCCTCAATGGGGATGGTGACTTTTATTTTTTCTTATAAAGTTCCTTTGTTTTTCTTTATATGAAGAAATTAACTGTCTTTCGTTATGCCTAAAAATAAGAAATGGCTAAATATTAAATTTGAAAAAATCGAGTAAACGTGTACAGCAAAACAAAAAAGAAAAATATTTCGACAAATCTTAAAACACTTTAAGCCCATGCATGCGCAGTACGCCTTTAATGACAGTATATTGTTTATAATTAAAGACGTTCAGTTCATGGTGAAGAGTTATCAACGTGTTTTGAAACATACATATTTAATGGAAATTATTTGTTTACATGTTAATAAATAGAGAATTATAAGATCAGAAGCGATGGAGTATTATGCTTGCATTGCTGAATAATTACAAGTAAAAACTTTTATTTAACAATACAAAGATTTAGTGTATTTTTGAGAGCCATTACAAACAAAAATAAGTAAATGAATGCGGAAAAATGTGTGGATTTGAGGAATGATGTTTACATATTTATCAAAACACGTGGATTATTACTCTAATTAGGTTGGTAAATGAAAGTTGTGTGTTGCGCGCATCGCACCAGATTTTGTTAATTTGTTGGTTTATTTAGCTGGCTCTGTTTTCATTTCAGTCCAAAGATGTAAAATAACACCTTTATTTTAAAACATAAAAAACAAACTAATTAGTCAAATTTTTAAATTATTTTATTAGAAGATAAAAGATTCGACCACGGCCGGTAATCGAACCCAGGTCCTCCGCATCTACGTTGCGGCGCTCTTACGTAGATGCGGAGGACCTGGGTTCGATTCCCGGCCGTGGTAGAATCTTTTATCTTCTAATAAAATAATTTAAAAATTATAAATTAAATATTTAACCAAATGACCATAAATAAATACATAATTAGTTAAAGGTAATTTAAAGAGACCAGCTGTGACGAAAAGAAGAAAAAAAAATCTGGTGCGTGCGCGCAACACACAACTTTCACTTACCAACATAGATTAGAAATTAATGCGTTGTGTTAATGCCACTTCTCACTCAGTTAAACATTTTTCCACATTCATTTCTTATTTTTGTTTTCATTTGCTCTATAACAAACACTAATTTCTTTTATTATTAAATAAAAGTTTTTACTTGAGATAATTCGGCAATGCAAGCATAATACTCCAGGTCGACTGATTTTATAATTCTCTATGTTCTTCTTGAAAATTTCATTTAGTTACCATGAAACCAATAATTTCCATTAAATGAACAGAACGGCTTTAATTAGGAACAATGATCTGTCATTAAAGCGTACTACGCATGTGTGGGCTCAACGTGTTTTATGAGTTGACTGAATATTATTCTTTTTTTCTCCTCTATGTGTTTACTTGGTTTTTATCATATATAATATTTAGCCATTTCTTATTTTTAGGCGTAATGAGAGACAGTTAATTTAATATAATATAAACAATATTATATACAAATACAATATTTAATATAAACAAAAACAAAGATACTTCATAGGAAACAAAAACAAACAAACAAAACAGGCCCTTACCCCATTTAAGCCCCCCAGAACATTTTAATAATGATAAAGCTTACCTGATATTAAAGAACACCTAATTTTCATTAAACATGACGAATTTGATGAAAATCGTTAAAGCCGTTTTTGAGAAAATCGAAAAAAAGGTAAAAATTGTAGAAAAAGTTAAGAAATAAAATGCCCTTCCGTTTGACCAATTTTGATTAAATTCGGGCTATCTCATCTTTGGCATATACATACGTCAAATACCCAGTTTGATCAAAATCGTTAAAGCCGTTTTTGAGTAAATAAAAACAACACGTGAAAATTATACGAAATTTACTAAGTAAAGTGCCCCCTCCGGTGAATCAATTTTGATGACATTTTTACAGTCATATCTCGGGCATATACATACATCAAATACCCAGTTTGATCAAAATCGTTAAAGCCGTTTTTGAGTAAATAAAAAAACACGTGAAAATGATGCGAAATTTTTCAAGTAAAGTCCCCCCTCCGGTTAATCAATTTTGATGAAATTTCAGCTGTCGCATCGCGGGCAAATACATACATTAAATACCCAGTTTGATCAAAATCGTTTTAGCCGTTTTTATGTAAATAAAAAGAACACGTGAAAATGGGACAACATGTATTAAGTAAAGTGCCCCTCTAAATCATAAATTTTGATTAAATTTTTACAGTCACATCGCAGGCATATACATACACCAAATACCAAGTTTGATCAAAATCGTTAAAGCCGTGTTAGAGTAAATAAAAAAAACACATGAAAATGGGACAACATTCATTAAATAAAGTGCCCACTCCAATTGATAAATTTTGACTGTTACTTCACGGGCATAAACATTCTCCAAATACCGAGTTTAATCAAAATCGTTGGAGCCGTTTTTGAGAAAATCGAAAAAAACTTATTATTAAATTTAGTAAATATTAATTAGTAATATTAAATTATTAAAATTAGACAAAATTCTTTAAATAAAGTACCCCCTCCGCTTGACCAATTTTGATGAAATTTTCGCTGTCACATCGCGGGCATATACATACAACAAATACCCAATTTCTGGTTCGTACGGTTTATAGTTTTTGAGCTAGTCCGTCTGTTTACACACACATACAGACACACACACACACACACACAAACACACACACACACACACACACACACACACACACACACACACACACAGACCATTTTGCGGGACTTGGTAATTTTGGACTCAGGGGACCCCAAAACGTGTATTTCCGTTGAAAACCGGAAGTCGAAATTTTTCACGATCGCAATACTTTCCCTTACTATATATTTCATATATGGTAAGTGAAAGTAAAAAAAATTGAATTGAGTTCGTTTGGAAAGAGGTCAAACAAACTCTTGATTGAAGAAACCAATTGTGTAAAAATGTAAATAAAAACGATGATATACTTAATATTTTTTTACAAATAAATAGATTCTTTTTGTTTCAAATTAACGTTAAATAACGTCGTATTGCCTTTTGAGATAAGTTGTGAAAATGCTTTTAGACTATTCCTACCGATCTATATCTTTGCCCGAATATTGGCGTTATAATCTTCGCTGTTGTTGCCCGAATATGGACGAAAGGCCTGCCTGCATATATGCCTGCCTATCCCTCAAACTGTCTCATTTAATTTCCATAAACCTCGTTGAACCTTCACTTCCAACTTCGGATTCTCTAGCGATTTATACATTAAGTGTATTATGAATCCATAGTTTAATACCTCCCTGGCATTCTTCTAGTTTTTAAATTAGATACACATAACAAACAATTTTCAAATATTTTATTTTTAATACTATTGACTTAAAAAAAACAACGATTTTTTTTTATAATATTGCACCTCTTTCTACGCTACTTTGAATAGTAAAATTTGACAAGTTGTAAAATTCCTTACAATCAAATCAGAAAAATGTAAATAAATTTATAAGTAAAAATAAACTCATTATTTTCCCGTTCCTAATATTTTAACTTAGGGGTTAAGAGAAACTTTCTGTCTTCCTTGGTAAGAGCTTTGACTGTCTAAGAAATTTATTAGAAGACATTTTTATTTTCCAAACTAATCCATCAGGTATATATCAATTGACCATTGCTATAACACTATCATACATTATTAATCGAACATTCCATAAAACTAAAAGTTATTACTTGAAATGAAATTTAGAATATAGAGATTTAAGAAACGAGGGGGCTATTGAAGAAGATAGCAATGGGTTCAACAAGATAATTTGGTTTCCTGCTTCAGCTCCAATGCTCACCACCAACTTCTATCTAACTCCTATATTCACAGACTGTGTTCATAAGATATCATTATATATCGAAGCATTTTCCTGTCCCTTTTAAAATTTACAGATAAACTAAACTTAATTTATCAAAACAAAACATAAAATAAACTTAAACAATGGGAACGTTGGTAACAATGGGAACGTGCAGCATGATGGGTCACCAATTTTGAAGAAAATTTTTTTGTGATTCTTAGTCGAAAAATATTTGACTCCCTAGAATGAGATGAACGCTATGAGATGTGAAAAAAAATTATATAAGTTTTTAATATATTTTTTTTCTGTCTTTAGAATGGTGATGATTGTGTTATATATATTGCCATTTTTTTTTATTGTGTAAAAATTAGTGAAAGACTCAAGTTTCGGTTTCGAATAGTTTTGGCCGAAAAAACTGGTTTCGGCCATGGTTTTGGTATCGGCTAAAAACCGGCCGAATATACTAAAAACTTGCATTTGTGTCTAATATCTCCGAGAAGGAAGTAGGACTACACGATTTCAGCTTGTAAGTTCGATGTATTTCATGGCCTTTTATCACCCTTGAATTTAATAGTGTGTAGTGTCTGTTACTAAAAAATACACTAACATTGTCATTCGATAAAACATGTATTTTTCTCATACTTTTGGTTGGTATCTTTAATCGATCGAAAACTTTAAGTTAGGTGTGGTGAAAAACAGGGATGTGCCACGTAGGTTATATCAAGTCTTAACTTGTTATGAAAGCATTCTTTTCATGCAGATTTCTTTACGTTTAGTGTAAAGAATAGTATTCTTTACCTTGAGAGTTAAAAACCTTTATTTGCTTTTAATTATATCCTTATTAATAATGAAATTGATTTCTAAAAAAAATAGAGAAAATCTATAGAATATACCTTCTAAATATTTAAATTAAAATTAGTCGTTGGAGGAACCCGACATATCCACAGATTCAAATCAAAAGAGAAAGAAATATTTTAGTCAGTAACCTTGTCATCAAATGGGGGCTTAAGTTGCATCAAATGGTGGTAGGTTTTGTTCTTTGTTCTTGTATGGAATAAGACTTAGATGCAAAAACCAATTTTTGCGCCCTTAGCAGCCCCCCCTCTCGGATCACTTATAACATCCCAAACATTTTCATGTTTGGCCATGAAGAAGCACGTTTTCAAAAAAAAAAAAAATCTATCCATTTTAAAACTAGATTATATCCGCTAAAATTTGAGACCAAAACTGACTCATTAGACTAAATAGCTTTTGAGATACAACTAGACTGCCATTTTGTATCCCACAGGCTTTATTATGGCAAAGGTTTACTACAATTTATTATTTACATTTGATAATATGAATGGTTGTTATCATCAGCCTGTTATTCCAAGACTATTTCAACTTTTAGGGCTATACTAGTTAAGGGGGTAAGGGCTAACTTCCCAGTGGGACCAGCCGTACTAGGAAGAATGTGCCAGGATTCGATCCTATAATCTTGCTAGTACACCTGTCTTCCCACTCGTCTATATCAAATCCATGTATTATATGAATATTTTAGTTAAATTACTGCCATTTTATAAGAGTTCATTGATATTATTGGTAAACTAGACATATTATTCACCTACATGTATTATATATACACACGTAAATAAGTTTCGGTTTCGGGCCGAAACCAGATCCGCGGATGAATTTGGTTTGTTTCGGCTAAAATTTGGTTTCGATCAGACACTAGTAAGAATAAATAGTGCCGATGGTATAAAAGTATTTGAAATGTATAAAAAATCAAAAAAGACGTATAAGTAAAGTAGCTAAAATAAATTTTATTAAAGAAAAAGATAATGAGATTAGTTTTTTGGGACTCTAAAAACTCCCAAAATACAATTTTTTGCATAAATAAAAAAAACATATATATAAACTTAAAATATTTAATTTTATCAAAAATATAAAAATAAAATCTTTGGAATGGATTTCTCAGGAGGATTTTTCTCAGTCATTTATACAAGAAAATTTATAACTCCTCAGGATTTTCTTAGAATTTTCTTTTCGCTGTTAACGCAGCAACAAAAACGCAGCTTCTTAAACAAGCTGTCCGAAGCGCTGCCTGGAGTGCTTCGATATCTCGTTACAAGACAGATTTACATCAGAATAATGACTATGATTCACCATACTTACGCCACCTCATCCAACTAAAACGAAAAGAAGGTAAAATTTAGCAAAGCGACCGGAAAAATCTAGGAAAAACCTAATCTCGGACATGACGAAACGCATACACCACGACGTCTCGCATCCAGTTCTACAGTCTGATGGCACCTGGGCGACATCAGACAATTGCCGATGACATTACCACCTACTCAAAATTTACCGAATAAAAAAGCCACCGGTTATGACTTCATTACAATATTTTTGCTGAAAAACTTACCTTGGAAAGCAATTCTATTTTTAAAAACAAAATAATTCCCGGCAGTATGGAAATATTCTGAGGTTGTTATGACATTAAAACCCAATAAACCTTTTGATTGCATAAATTCCTATCGTCCTATTATCCTCCTTCCTTCCTTTTCCAAATTGTTTGAAAAAATTCTTCTTTATCGTCTCAATTCTCTTAAAATATCGAAAGCTATTCCATGCAACAATGTCACCGATTGGTGAACTACATTACAAAAGCTTTGGAATAAAAAAAATTACTGTCCTGGTGTTTTTCGTGATATCAGTCAGTCTTTTGATAAGGTTTGCTGTCCAAGCTCAAAATTATGCTTCCACAGACAAACTATTTAATCCTACTCTCTTACCTGAAAAACAGACGGAGTTCCAAAGGGTAGTGTACCTGGACTACTACTCTTCAATATTTTCACGACATACCCGAAAACGAACACACCCTACTGGCTACATTCGCTGAGGATACTGCACTATTTACATCACATAGGAACCCCTATATAGCGTCTTCTATCCTGAAAAACCACTTATATGAAATGTTTAGTTGGGCCACCAGGTGGAAGGTGAAAATGAATTGTATGAAAACTGAATTTTTTACCTTCACCTTCAATCATTATTCATGCCCACAAGTATATTTCAATGAGAATCCGATCCCTAAATCCCAAGAAGAAAGATATCTGGGGCTTCTTCAGGACAAGAGACTGAAATTATCTAGGTTACTCAACAGATGTTCTAAATTATCAATAAATGACTTACTGCACAAGGACCTGAATATGCCAACAGTCATCGATTCAGCCACACAATGCTACAAAATCTGCCAGCAAAGACTAACTTTTTATAAAAAGCTTAACTAGCGCAAAGTTATTAACAAAAAAATTTTATGACGCTAAATTTTTTCCTCCGTATTTTGTCTATTATTTACTAACATGCAATGCACTAATATTCTCCTCGCATTCCATTCAACATATTCACTAATTACAAAAGTGCATCGTTAACGTTATCAGGAGAGTTTGTTAGATAACGACCATAAAAAAAGACATTAACGTTAAGACCCAACTTTAACGTTTTCATTTGAGGAAATAGAATAACTGAATATGCAATATTGCTATTTAAGAAGAATAATAGTTTTAAGTAGTGTAGATAGGCTAATTATTTCGATTGGTGTACTTTGGAATAGAATACATTATGTAAAAAAAAAAAATTAATAGTAAAAATAATAATGCACATCTAATAACTAGGAAATAAAAGTAAACATGTTGCAATATTTAAAGCAGTAGGTATTATTGGGGCCTTAGTTGAAGGCATTGTACTCCGGGTACCAGCTGCTATTACTAGCTGAACTATAAAATGCGCTATTATATTATAATATTTTACGTCCTTAATTGGAAAATGGATTTTATTTCAACATTTAGTTGTGATGCAGAAGTTTTCCTATGTTGCTTTATTTTAAATTGTCTTTTAATAGTTCATAATAAGTTTACAATGCATATAAAATAAAAACAGGGATTTCAAGTCTCCAAAAAATTCCATATTAAAAAAAAAGTGCCCCCACCACAGAAAATTCCATGAATTCCCAATGTCGCGCAGCTTATTTGAATGAATTCTCTGCTATTTTAAAATAGGGTACAGCAACATGGAATACAGAATTTATATACAGCAGTGTACATACAATTAATACAAATGTATTTAATTAGCAATATATCTAAGCAAATATGGAATTAAAAAAAAAAAATACAGTACGCGTTTGTCACTCCTTGACCTAATTACAGCATCTGGCGATTAAACTGTTCGAAGAATTTAATAGAATAAAAAATAGAGAATATTGGAAACAATAGTAATTTAGGGTACCTCCCTTATAAAAAATATTATTCAACATCATATGTACTAAAAAAAAAATTCAGTAACCAATACCCGACCAAGAGTCAGGAGACCCTTGGCCAGGGCCAGGTCCAAGCCCAAATAATGTTTGGCTAATTAGTAGTCATGTATAATCAATATATATTATAAAGCAAAGTGTACAATGTGCGTGCCGAAAAGGCTCAAAAACGACTCCACGTAGGATTAAGGAAGTTATGTCATATTTTAGCCACATAACCCCTAACGGAGAAGAAGGTTTCCGTTTTTCTCTTAAGAGTGCAAAATTGAAGAGAAAAAGACTGGAATTTTATGCCTCTCGCACCATTTAATTGATAGAGATAGGAATTTATGAATGAAAAATTTAGTTCGAGCTCCAGACTACCAGGAAACGCTAGGGTGCGTTTCACTCAATGTTTATTGTTCATTCATCCTCATGTTTATTGTAAAGGTTATATATTTGTTCAGCTGTTCTTTTTAAATTACTAAAATATTAAGCGAAAATAATTAGTTTCTCCTTTGCTTTCAAAATAAAATAATGATTTTACATCTCATTAACTAAAATCAACTAAAAAACCAACTGGATTCCTTAAAATATTAGTTTTCTCATAAGAAGGCAGTATAGAAGTATTCACTGATCAGCACATTACATTTAATCTATACATAATATATACCTAAGTGAATTTAATGCAGTATGAGTGAACATTTCTAAGTAGTACATTGAGCGAATAAAATTAGACATAAAAAGAGATGAATTGACTATATATAAATTGAAAATGAAAAGTTTGAAGTGTTTTTATTGTATTTATGAAAAAGAAGTTGGTTTGGTTACTACGTATGATGAGCATTCCAGTTGACAATACGTCTAACTCCAATAACAGCATTCAAGATTTTATCATCCCTCATAGTCCAAGATAAAAAGAAATATGATGAAACAATTGTGCCTTCAAGAAATTTTGGTTTTCACTTTGTAATAGTAGTAAGATTCGAGATATGCAGAAACCGTCCAAATTACGGGGGGATATCTTAAGGGAGGTTGAAATGTAAGAAAGGTCTTAAAACAATGTTTCTATGAATCGTCGGTAGTTTCTATACTTCTAGATCAATTAGGACCATCATAGTAGTCGGCGCTTAAGTTTTACTCAAAATATAATTTTTTTAACTGAGATACCAGGTTTTTCAACTATAATCTCATAACTTATTATCAGTTGACTACTTGGAATGGGCTTATAGGATTCAGAATCACAGAAACCATCAAAAACGATGCATAACTCGACAAAGTTGCAGCAAAATTAATTGTTCACTTACCATTTTCAACCCCCTGTAAACTATACAGGGTTCCTTATTTGGGCCGACTCTGCACATCTCAAGTCTGCAGAATATTGATACCCAAGTTAAAACCGAATTTTCTAGAAGGTGCTAATTTTGTTCCCTATTTCCTTTAATTTTAAAGTTTTTCTGGTTTTAAAACTACCACACAACTACCGGAGCGAAGCCGGGCACCCAAGCTAGTAATCAAATAAAAACTATAAAAAAATACATAATTAGATCTCATTGGAATTTGATAATTCCCACTTAATTAAACTTAAAAAAGGAAAAATTGATTTATAAGTACAGTACAATCTTGATAATCCGACATATATGGGACCAGACAACCGCCGGATTATCAATAAATTCCGGATTATCGGAAGTAAAATAAAAAAGGATTATAACGTAATATTTTTACTATAAGATAATATTTATGTTGTTAAATTTGTACATCTAAAACAAAATACTACCTACATTTGAAGAATACGTTCATATTTAATAAAAATTACTAGAAAAAATAAATAAATATGTATTATGAAAAGTAACCATTAATTCTTTTTTTTGCTTTTTTGCCTTAAACGTTTTATCGAAAACGCACTCTTGCAAACTTTTTAGCACTAACCATTTTGTGCAGATATTGAATACGTTGAATGCGTCGTTGTCGGTTGCAGTACGGTGAGTTGAAACATCCTGGTCAATCGTAGAACGAATTTGGCTGCGTATTTCGTCGTCAGATAGGGATTAAATTTTTTCTTTTTTTGTGCTTTGAAGCCATTCCCAGATGTCCTCATTTGATAGGGTAACGCTCAGTTCATATTTGTTGGAAAACTCTTGTAAAGATTCAAACTCTTGAAGTTACCTTTGTCAGAATCGTCAATCACGTCTTTAGAGTTCAAACAAGGGGTATATTGGCCAGACCTTTTTCCAAGAATACTGGATGGTATCACTTTTCACTGTGCATTAAATTGAAAACGACGTCTTCAATGTTTGTTTTTTCAAAAAGTGGATGATCCCGACCGGTTGTTTTATTACTTCGGAATGTGGAGATTTTTCGTAATTAATTTTTATTTTCTGGATTACATTTTGATCCATAGGCTGCAAGAGATTTCGTCTTAGGTGGCATCTAAAAAACTTGAATTTGATGGACATGTGATCAAGTTCCTCTCCTTTTGGGTGTCCCCCATAGCGCCGGATTACTGAACGTGCCGGAGTAACCAACCGCCGGATTATCAAAATTCTACTGTACTTGAGAGGTTAGCTGGAGAAACGGCGTTTACCCGCTTGGCAGTGGAATTTCTTGGTTTTTAAATCTTTTGTTTTGTTGTAAATGTTTTTGCTCTCTTGGAGAGTTTCACATTTACTTACTTTTATACAGACGCTATGAAATTTAATCATTCAGTAGTTGGGTGTACTTTTATAAAATATAAAGAAGCTTTTGTTTCAAATTAATGTTTTATTAGGTTAAACTGGAGGAAGCAAGTGCCATTAAGGAAGCTCTGTTCCAGCCAACATCGGTAATATCAAATGAGTGTGCTACTGGAAATAAGAACTAAATCATTGGAGAATGCTAAGATGTAAACATTACATACTATGCAATAAATGGCTAGGAAGTTGTAAAAACAAAAAACTGGGTGGAATGTTGTTAGTAGATAATGAAATAATAAATAATAAAATAATAATAATGTAAAGCGATTTAAGAAAGAAAAAAATGTGCAGTGATAGTTGTTACATAATATTTTTGTTCATAATTTGGTGGACAAGCCTCCCCGAGATGTTAACAAGACAAGATTTATTGATGAGGATATTGAAAAAGATCGGAAGTTTTCCTTTAACCACACAAACAAATATCAATTCTAGGAGATAATATAAAAAAAAATCTGGTGCGATGCGCGCAACGCATAACACAACTTTCACTTACGAACTTACTTGGATTAGAAATCGTCGTGTCTCGATAATATGTAAACGCCATTCCTCAACTTCACACATTTAAGTATATACTTATATTTCTAGATATCTGCATCGCAAAATTTGGTAATTCTCAGCACTTTTCGATTCATTATTGCTAATTTATATATGAAGGGACTAATTTCATCAACAGTCGAGTTTTTTAATGCTTGCTTGTTTTTTACTATGAGTTGCTTTTTGCATATACATCGTGAAGGTGAATCGATAGGTGTATTTTAAGCCGCTTTTGAGTAAACAAAAAAAACACGTGATAATGAGACAACAGTTATTAAGTAAAGTGCCCCCTCCGTTTAACCAATTTTGATGAAATTTCGGCTGTCACATCACGGTCATCTACATACATCAAATACCAAGTTTGATTTAAATCGTTAAATCCGTTTTTGAGTAAATAAAAAAAAACACGTGAAAATGGGACAACATTTATTAAGTAAAGTGCCCCCTCTAATTAATCAATTTTGATGAAATTTTTACAGTCACATCGCGGGCATATAGATACACCAAATACCGAGTTTAATCAAAATCGTTAGAGCCGTTTTTGAGAAAATCGAAAAAAACCTAAAAATTAGACAAAATTCTTTAAATAAAGTACCCCCTCCGTTTGACCCATTTTGATGAAATTTTCGCTGTCACTTCGCGGGCATATACATACACTAAATACCCAATTTCAGGTCTGTGCGGTTTATAGTTTTTGAGCTAGTCTGTTCACATACACACACACACACACACACAGACCATTTCGCGGGACTTGGTTAATTGGACTCAGGGGACCCCAAAACGTGTATTTCCGTTGAAAACCGGAAGTCGAAATTTTTCACGATCGCAATACTTTCCTTACTATATATTTCATATATAGGTAAGTGAAAATAAAAAAAAAAGTGAACACACTTAACGGGCTTTTCAGTCATATGGACATTTATATTGTTATGAGAAATGTGGTTTCATTCTAAAACATGAAAGGATTCGTATAAAACTACTCATAGGTAGCTCTCTTAATATTCATCTGAACTTTCAGTCATATAAATATTCCGGAGGAAGTTCAGGAACCGACGAAGAAGCGAGGTCGAAAATCAGAGGAAAGTTTTTTTCGATTTAACCTCAATACTCCTACTGAGGCGATATGAGGTGGGTCTGGGGTGGGCTAAGGTGTATCGTAAGCTAAGCCATACGCACATCTGAGCCACGTAAGTGCCGTACAGAACAAACAATATGCAGACGTGTAACATGTCAATTTTGGGAAAGGAGCATAAAGGTAAAACAGCTGATGGACAAATCCAAGGGAAAGGCTGTGGGGGCTGCAGCCCCCTCTACAAGTTACAGAACCTGCCCTTGAGAAAATCCATACTTGAAGGTATGGTACATTACAAGCCCGCTTGCGGCTAATGTTGCCTGGTAATGTAAAAAAACATATATATATATATATATATATATATATATATATATATATATATATATATATATATATAAATGACGCCTTCCGACCGGATTCAAACCTTCGTCACACATGACTGAATTAGAAGCCTCAAGGTGGTACTGCCAAATATCAAAGGTCATAAGAGCTTTCCGAGGTTTCCTTTTCATTGTAGAAGAATAGATGAGATATTGAATTCAGTGATAAATAATGGTGGTTAGTAATATATAGCGTTGACATTTAAAAAAAACCAGCAAAACGACGATACTGCCAACTATCGAATGATTCAATATGCTAATAATGTTGTTGGGACCAAGCAATAGTTAGAAAGGTATAGTTCAAATCATGGGCCTAGCCAACTAGTGCATCATCCTCCCCCTTCAAAAAGTAAAATAAATACATATTGTTTGAATAATAATTAATTTTTTTATAGCAAATAAGATTAATAAAAAAAAGCTCTGCTGTAATTATATATAATTTTCCTCGAATTTTTATTTCACTTGCCTTTTCTGTCAGCATACCAACCGAATACCAATTCTTAATACCGATAATTATGCCTACCGGTTGACACATGGAAATCGTCATCCGCCATGAACTAGAGCTAGGTTTCCCTAATGATATTTTAATTCTTAATTAAAAAATAATATAATGAATGATATGAAAATAGTCAAATATTATCATTAAAGCCATTAATTTTTATCATTCATAGGTTTTTTTTAATTTTTTTATTCTTGACTTTATTTTTTCTATATGATACTTTTTTCACCAGCAGTGTATTAAGGAAAAGTGCCATTTTAGATAAAATATTTTACATACTTTTAATATCAGCTGAAACAAAATAACCAGAAGTTGAACTATTACGATTTAAAATATAACAAATGTACAATCTATGAGACATAACAAACTCTTAAAATAATAAGTATTGAAAATAAATTCCGCATTGAGGAAGTAGGTAGGTTTTTATTTTTTTTTTTTTTCTTTTTTGAGAAAAATGTTTCTTTTTGTAATCGCCAGTTTTGTTTATTTCTTTTCTAATAAAATCTCTATACTTATATAATGTAATAATAATCTTTATTATTTGCGGCACCCCCTTCGCTATTTTAATTATTTAATAGTTTAACATAACATAATAATTTCCGAAATTTTAATTGATTTTTTAGACGATTTAACTATCTAACAAAAAGTTTCTTAAATATTCTGATGAATAGATACACTTTGATTCTTTTTTTAAATGCAAAAAAAAATATTGAAACACTAATACCAAACTCAATGCATTTACACTAATACCATGATCTAAAATCGCCATGCTAGTTGTTTCCTCGACAGTGTTAATTTTTTTTGGTTTGGAATTTCTTTGTGTGGTGTAAATGCACCTTAAAATTATTGGTGATGTCTTCTATGCCATGGTGTAATCCCTGATTCCGATAGAGAAGATTCACTTTAAAGAAAGTAAAAAAAAATGAAAATTTTCGTTAAATATTGTAAATTAAGAATTTAATTCGATCAGAATACCTTTCTTATCTAGAAGCATAGGGAAAGTAAATTATATCCTGCTTTCCATATCACACACCTATTACTTAGGTTATAGTATGCAAAGCAGTTTTTCTTATCCCAGTGATAAGAAAAGAAATCCATCACTAATAAAACAAACAGATTCATAACGAGATAATTCTTAAGGTTCAAAACGAGATATGACATTCTTTCAGAGATAAATTTCGCATCCTAAGCTGATGCATACACATAAAAACACAAAATCAACGGGGGCCCATACCAACATTCGTAATTTGAGTATAAATTAGGTAACAACGGATTTCTTTTGATGCACTTCAAGTAACGGGAGTTCCTCCGACTCATGAGAATGAGAAAGAATAACATGCCATTATGTTAGAATGTATTTTTTTAAAATCTACTTAGGTGCGCGGATTCTCCAAATTTCACTTATTACCCTCCTTCATTTACGACTAAAAACGTACATTTTTTACTTTCACTTATCTATATATGAAATATATAGTAAGGGAAAGTATGCGATCGTGAAAAATTTCGACTTCCGGTTTTCAGCGGAAATACGCGTTTTGGGGTCCCCTGAGTCGAAATAACCAAGTCCCGCGAAATACTCTGTGGGTGTGTGAACAGACTAGGTCAAAAAACTATAAACCGTGCGAACCTGAAATTGGGTATTTAGGGTATGTATATGCCCGCGATGTGACAGCAAAAGTTTCATCAAAATCGGTCAAACGGAGGGGGGGGGGGTACTTTAATTAATACCTTTTTAGTTTTTTTTTTTCGATTTTCTCAAAAAAGCGGCTTTGACGATTTTGATTAAACTGGGTGTTTGATGTATGTATGTGCCAAAGATGTGATAGCCATTTCATCAAAAAGTGGTTAAACGGAGGGGGCACTTCATTTCATAACTTTTTTTCCAATGCATACCTTTTTTTCGATTATCCCAAAAACGGCTTTAATGATTTTGATCAAATTCGTCATGTTTATGAAAATTATGTGTTCTTTAAATTCAGGTAAGCTTTATCATTATTAAAATGTTCTGATGGGGCTTAAATGTGGGAGGGTTTTTTTTTTTTGTTTTCCTATGAAGTATCTTCGTTTTTGTTTATATGGAGAAATTAACTGTCCCTTGTTATGCCTAAAAATAAGAAATGGCTAAATATGAAATATAAAAAAAATCAAGTAAACATATAGAGGAGAAAAATATTCCGTCAACTCATAAAACAGGCTTATAATGCGGAGTACTCCTTTGATGACAGACCACTGTTCATTATTAAAGCCGTTCTGTTCATTCAATGGAAATCGTTTGTTCTATGTTTGGTAACTAAATGAAGTTTTCAACAGCTACATAGAGAATTATAAAATCAAACGACTTGGAGTATTATGCTTGCATTGCCGAATTATCATAAGTAAAAACTTGTATTGAGTAATAAAAAAAATTAGTGTATTTTATAGAGCAAATAAAAACAAAAATAAGAAATGAATGTGGAAAAATGTGTGACTCTGAGAAATAGCAATTAAAAACACCCATCAATTTCTAATCTAAGTTGGTAAGTGAAAGTTGTGTTTTGCGTGCACGCACCAGATTTTTACTTTCACTTACCTATACATGAAACATATAGTAAGTGGAAGTATAGCGATCGTGAAAAATTTCGACTTCCGGTTTTTCAACGGATATACACGTTTTGAGGTCCCCTGAGTCCAAATAACCAAGTCCCGCGAAATGGTCTGTGTGTGTGTGTGTGAACAGACTAGCCCAAAAACTATAAACCGTGCGAACCTGAAACTGGGTATTTAGTGTATGTATATGCCCGCGATGTGACAGCAAAAAATTCATCAAAATTGCTCAAAGGGAGGGGGTTTTCTCAAAAACGGCTCTAACGATTTTGATTAAACTGAGTATTTCATTTATTTATGAATTATTGTATATAATATTAAGTATGTATTATTATTTATTATTGCCCGAAATATGACTGTAAAAATTTCATCAAAATTGATTAACCGGAGTGGGGACTTTACTTAATAAATTTTGTCTTATGTTCACATGGTTTTTTTACTTTCACTTACCTACATATGAAATATATAGTAAGTGGAAGTATTGCGATCGTGAAAAATTTCGACTTCCGGTTTTCACCGGAAATACACGTTTTGGGCCCCCCTGAGTCCAAATGACCAAGTCCCGCGAAATGGTCTGTGTGTGTGTGTGTGTGTGTGTGTGTGTGTGTGTGTGTGTGTGTGTGTGTGTGTGTGTGTGTGTGTGTGTGTGTGTGTGTGTGTGAACAGACTAGCTCAAAAACTATAAACCGTGCGAACCTGAAATTGGGTATTTAGTGTATGTATATGCCCGCGATGTGACAGCAAAAAATTCATCAAAATTGCTCAAAGGGAGGGGGTACTTTATATAATAACTTTTTACGTTTTTTTCGATTTTCTCAAAAACGGCTCAAATGATTTTGATTAAACTAAGTATTTAGTGTATTCATATGACCGAGATATGACTGTAAAAATTTCATCAAAATTGATTAACCGGAGGGGGGACTTTACTTAATAAATTTTGTATCATTTTCACGTGTTTTTTTTATTTACTCAAAAAAGGTTTTAACGATTTTGATCAAACTGGGTATTTGATGTATGCATATGCCAAAGATGCGATAGCCAACATTACATCAAAATTGATCAACCGGAGGGGGAACTTTACTTAATAAATTTTTGTATCCTTTTCACGTGTTTTTTTATTTACTCAAAAAAGGCTTTAACGATTTTGATTAAACTGGGTATTTGCTGTATTTATATGGTAAAGATGTGATAGCCAACATTTCATCAAAATTGGTCAAACGGAGCGGGCACTTTATTTCATAATTTTTTTCCAATTTTTAACTTTTTTTCGATGATCTCAAAAACGGCTTTAACGATTTTTATCAAGTTCGTCATGTTTAGTGAAAATTAGGTGTTCTTTAATATCAGGTAAGCTTTGTCATTATTAAAATGTTCTGAGGGGGCTTTTTTTGGGGGTTGGGACCTTTTTTGTTTGTTTGTTTGTTTCCTATAAAGTACCATTGTTTTTGTTTATATGGAAAAATTAACAAAATTCTAGTTACGCCATTAAAATAAGAAATTGCGAAATATGTAAAAAATCAAGTAAACATATAGAGGAGAAAAAAAGAAACATATTCCGTCAACTCATAAAATGCGTTGAGTCCACGCATGCGGAGTACGCCTTTAATGACAGACCATTGTTCATAATTAGAGCCGTTCTGTTCATCTGAGAAGTGGCAATTAACAAAACGCATTAATTCCTAATCTAAGTATTTATATATTTTGCAGCCCTACCTTGCCAGATTGGCAAAACGGGTTTTAGCACCAGATGGATGCTACGTATTATTACTTAGTATTACTTAATTCTATATTATGTTTTTAACTAGTTTTCTAATCTAAGTAAGTTGGTAAGTGAAAGTTGTGTGTTGCGCGCACGCACCAGATTTTTTATTTACTCAAAAACGATTGTAATAATTTTGACCAGAGTGGGTATTTGGTGTATGTATATGCCCATGATGTGACAGCCAAAATTTCATCAAAATTGGTGAAACTGGGGGGGGGCACTTTATTTCATAACTTTTTTTTCCAAGTTTTAACTTTTTTTCGATTATATTAAAAACGGGTTTAATTATTTTGATTAAATTCGTCACGTTTAATGAAAATAAGTAAGAACTTTTATTTAATAATAAAAAATAGTGTACTTGAGAGAGCAAATAAAAACAAAAATAAGAAACGAATGTGGAGAAATATGTGACTTTGAGAAATAACAATTAAAAAAAATCACGTCAATTTCTAATCTAAGTAAGTTGGTAAGTGAAAGTTGTGTGTTGCGCGCATTGCACCAGACTTTTTTTTAAAATTGCATAATGTACTATGTTGTATTCTTCTCAGGTAGGGCTAGATGATATTTCTATATATCAATCAGTAGTTTAGTTATGTATCGATAGAATCTTAAGGCACACTAACGACTCTTTCGCCTGTACCCCTTTCGGTACTTCTCCACTAAGGGTAGTTAGCAAAGGCGTAGTGTGCATACGAAAAAGTAGTCAAGGTTTATTAAGGACTTGTGGGAACATAATTCATATTAATTAAAGTTAACAAATCCTTATGTTTTTCCGATCGTTAAACATGTAAATAAAAATAAACAAAAAATTTTTTTTTATTATTTAATTAAAATCAGAAACCAATCCTCGAAGGGGGGGGGCCTAATCTATTTTTGTATATAATTAAAATTGAAATTCTTCTTGTTATAATAGTTTTTCATTAGTTATTTTTATCGTTGAAATATTTTTTTTATAGCCCTAAAAATAATCATGTTTAATTTTATAGGAAGAGCTGGACCTCAAGTAATTGATTTAAAAAAGCTGTTTGGTTTTTTTTTTTTTTGAACAGCGAAGTAAAGGACGGCACATGGATGCAAGTTTTTGAAGAGCGATGATTAAATGAGATTGTTTTCGTGTTTAAAGTGGTTGTGGTCTGTATCGTTAAAAACCAGCGAATTAAAAGTCGTAGTGTTCATGGAAGAGTTCTGGTGATGAGAGAGTCCGATGCCGAGTGGCTTTATTCTATATCGTATAGGTTTATTAAAAGTTTTTATTATTTGAATTTAATTTATTTTGTTATATATATATAGCTATATCGTTGGACAGAGCTTCGGATTTAAGATATAATAATATTTAGATAATGTTAAATAATGTGAACCAAAAATTAAAATGTGAATGAAGAAATTATTTTCTTTCTACCTCATTGTTTCGTTTCAATGACCTACTACTTTATTATCTCAATATTCATTATATCTTAAATCCGAAGCTTTCCAACGATATAGCTATATATATTGCTACTCATATTATTATTAAAAAATATATATATATTATCGAAAATTTATATTTTTGTTTTGGGAAATCATACATCATTTTTTCTCATTCATTTGATTATTAAATCCTTTCAAATATATTATGAATTATATTTAGCCATTTGTTTTTACTAGGCATACTAAGGGACTGTTATTTACTCTAAATAAACTAAATTGAAGGTACTTTATAGGAAAAATTTTTTCCTTAACCATTTAGTCACTATCAAGTCGTTTCTATGATGAGAAAACCTACCTCATATTATAGAACACTTCATCATTATTAAACATGACAAGTTTAATCAAAATCCTTAGAAAACATATTGGAATTTCTATAGGGAGAATTTCTCCCTCATTCAAAATGTTTTTACACTTCCCAGTTGAGTGAGGAAGTGGCAAGAGCACAGAATAAAGATGATAAGGAACAGTCTTTTAAGATCAGGAACACACCAAAAAAATTTTAAATGAAGTTGTTGAAATTTCAAAGCGGCCGAATATATCACCACGCTAAAGGTTATTACTGTTCAACAAATTTATAGAACAATGACAATTACTTTTTTTATTAGTTATTTAAGTGCTACGATTAATCTTTAAAATTAATGTTACCATTATACAATGTAATGTTCTTTCACTAAAAAACGTCCATTTTAGGAATAATATAGGCTTTTGTTCACATACATTTCTACGACATAATTATCTTAGCTTTAGATTTATTGCCCAGTGTGTGTCGTATCGAATAGTGGCGGAAATAAACTTAATATTTTTTTTTCTCCGAATCTCAGATAAATGGGGAAAAAAAATTTAATAGGTAGGGAATCTATTTACTTACCTCTTGCACGTTTTGATTTCTTTAAAAGTTTTATAGCTTCAAACATGTATTTCGTTACACTGAGCACTTTTTTGTTTATTTGTTTTTTTGCTACTGTTAATTTAAAAGTTTTGATAAAAAAACTAATTAAAACTCTTAAACAACAAATTTAAACATTAACTTCATCTAGTGTTTGGTTAGAAGTCTGAACTAGCCGGCCGCTCTAGTGAGACTGTGGAAAGATATCGATAATGGAATGATAATAGTATCGGGAATGCATAAGTATTTCTTGTGGGAGTTCTTATCATAAATACATCTAATTTGGTACTTCCTTTTTTCTCTCTCTTTTTCTTTATTATTTCCTTACGCTGAAAGTACAGTTATAAAATTTTACATTCCATGATTAGATCTGTACAGTAATCCCTTAAACCAGGGTGCTTCATAAAAATTAAATGAAGACATTGAAATAACACATTTTTACGGATACTAATAGAATGCTTTGTTTAAAAGCATAAATTAGTAGAAAAAAAACTAAAATAAATATTTAGTTACGCTATTTATCAAAGTGATTTCCTTTATTATGTAATTATTTTATTCGTTAAAATAAATGCAGCAGGCATTAAAGTTTAATTTACCATCTACTATATTAGGAAAAGTATAATTTACACAGAAGGGGTGGGTGGAGTTAATGGTCCTGATCTAATTACTACTAATACTCGCCATCTTGATAACTGAGAGTTATGAGTCGTTACATGTCACATCAACACATTTTTTTCCCTCTCAGATTTTAATGAAATTTGGTACCTAAGATACCTTCCTGCAGACTAAGAAAATACCAAAGTTCAGCTCAATATCTCAACCGCTTTTCAAAATATAGCTATCTTAACCCGTGGAAAAACGCCCAATTTTGACCTGTCGCATCATCCGGAAATTGAAATTGCAGTTCTTCTAGGCGGGATAGAGAGTTGAAATTGGCGTCATTTTAAAACTGAATCTTTGACCTTCCTTATGATATGCAACTCAATAGGGTCTAAGAGAAATTCGTTTTTCAAATTTGAATTTCGCAAAAGACCCATTTTTTAAATATCTGAAGAAAAAAAACTGAAGAGTAGAGTTGAAAAGGTTGTAATTAATAAGTGCTATAAAAATTATGATGGGACAGCAATGGTTTCATGCTTAAAATAATTATTGAAAAATTTGAGTTTTTAAACCCTATTGAGTTGCATATCTGAGATGTTGAGGGAAAAAAATGTGTTGATGTGACATGGAATGACTGATATGATTATATTTAATTAATTATTGAAGGGTTGGTGAGCGGAGTAACAAGTTGAAATATGCATTCCCTAACAACCTGAAGGTGAAGTGTTTGATTGCCAACTGCCAGGTTTGTTTTAAGAACTCAACATTGATCACATTCCCGCACCCCTAAACCGGGAAAACACGTACCTACAGCCTTAAATGCGAGGAAGATGAGGGCATTTAAAATAAAATAAATGGTTAAAACTATTAGTTTAATAGGTTTGTTAGTTGTGTTAGTCCGAATTAGGTTCATAAAGAAACAATAATTGAATAACTCACTTTTGCCTTTTAGGCGCATAACTAAAAAACTATCTATAAATCGGACTATTATTTTTTCAATGTTACAGCCTTTTGTTGGATTAAATTTGAAAATCTCAATTTTGAGCCAGGTCAGTTGTAGAGGGAGCTACTCCCGGAGTAGGAAGTTGTACTACTACCCAAGGGGCGTAGTAGCTTTGTTTGTTTACGCTCTAGTCAGCGAAACAAAAAAAATGTTTATGATCAAGCATTGGAATGAAAAAAGTAATAATGTCACAGCGAATCACGAAAATTTGTTTCTTTGTATCTTTGTATTGAGTTCTTTGTATCTACTGTTTATTTGTAATTCTATTTTAATTTGATAATGACCTTAAGGATTAGACTTCTCTTCAAATTTAAAATCCATAAAATATAATAAAATGTATTTTTTTCATGGTATCAGGTACTATTGTATTCTTATAGAAGCACTCTTTTACTGCATAGGATGCATTTGAAGCGTTTCTATAAGCTAGGTGTCAGTCAGTCACGAATCTGTCTATGGTGATGGGGCAATTAAATCAATTGGTTGAGGTTAACAGTCTTCAAGTTAAGTTATTCTAATCTAAGGTTGTCGACATGTTTTTCACACTCACAACACCTCTCTGACCAAAGAATTTGATGTGCCTCCGTGTAATGAATTTATGAACTGTTAGAAGGTCAAAAATGGTATGAAGTAAGTCGGTTTTCGTTCTTTGTAATGTCGTATGACTCACAGTTCGTCTAAGAGTTTCGTTCTAAATTGGAACTTTATAACGGTCCAACGTGCTTTCAACGCGCGATAGCCAACTATCTATTACTTATCGCAAACATATTTTTTTTTAAATTGCTATATCTACATAGCTACTCGGCCTCTTAAGGAGGGTGGGACAACACGCTGAGGTGCCCCAACGCCATTAATAACAAACCAAACTGCACCACAGTGATTATAACAATCATAAAAATATTAACCCACCTTCAAGTACCAACGGTAGGATAAGGTAAACAGGTAGCAATAAAGAATGGTTCCAATCTTTCTGGTGCGATTATTAACTTATTAATACTTTTTCTGTTTTAGAAGGACCGGGAAAAAAAAGGGAGGGGAGGATTACCCGCCCAAACAAATATTGAAAACTTCAGTCGAGTTTTGCGGTGGATCTGACACAACTTGGTACTTAAAACTTGAATATTTTGGGTGCTAAATCGGTAAGAAAAGTAAAAGGTGAAACTAACCCAAGAGATGGACTCTGATCCAACTTTGTCCAGTGCAAAGGGAAATGGGGAAAATTCTGTGGACTTCAAAAAAGCCAATAATAACGAAGAGGCGTTTGGGCCTAACTAACTTTAGATAATTTACAATGTCCAAGGAGCATGCTTGTTATATATTGTGTCTAACTTCTTCATTAAGTTATTTCGTATAATTAAATCTTTTCTTCAGTTCTTGTTATCCTACGTTTTTTTTGTTCATGAAATAAATTTTAAGTTTCAGTGAAATACTAGCAGACCTGGCCATGAATATTCACATTTTTTGAATGTGATGATCTAAATTGAGATGATCATATTTCATCAAAATACATTCTATGGATGTATTTGGTTCATTCAATTGAATAACTCAAATTGGAGATGACTTGAGAAAAGAAATATATATATATATATATATATATATATATATATATATATATATATATATATATATAAAACTGTATGTATTTAGGTGCATCTACTAGTATATCAAGTTGCCTGTATAGGCTTTATGGGAAAACCGAACTAAAACTATTATTAACTTTGAAGCTCTATTAGGTTACTTGTAATACGTAGTTTGGCAAATAAATATTATGGCATAAAAAAAAATAAAATCTCCGTGTATCAAGCCAGTATTTTATCATCACTATTCTTATTGATACTTCTTTTAGGTTATGGAATATAATCAGCTGTGCTTGATTGATTGGAAATAAGACAAGTTTTACTGAAAGAAACAGTAGGGTACACCTTGTATAAAAACACAAAATGGCTATGATTGTTGGCTTGAACATAATGAAGTTCATTGTAATTCTTAACAATATATTTCAAAATAATATATAATTTCTTGTAACACGAAAAAGAAAAAAAGTGCAACATATACTGAGAAAAATTAATTCAAAGTTATTGTTATACTTTCACAACATCAATAAATAGAGTACGAAAGGTAGGGTATGATTTTCAAAAATGTCCAAGTCTCCATTAACTTTCATTATTTTTGGAAGCTTTGAATTGACTGAAGAAATATAGATAGATGGATGTTCCGCAATATTTATATTGATTTTTTAAAATGGATGCGAATGGTTTATACCTTGGTTGCGATCCATGTTGTGAGGGTTCAAATTTAATTACGAGGTCCGCATTTAAATAATATATATACTTAATTTACGTATTTTTCCTCTAAGAACTAATGCGAGAAATAAGGACTTTTTTTTTTTTGGGGGGGGGGGGGGGGTTAATAATACAGATCAGTATAATAGTAGCACATATTTTGCCAAAATATCAAATCTAATATATTTAATCTTTGTTTACCTCACACGTGACCTAACCCCTTTTATGCCTACCATCTAGAATTTGCAGTTCAGATCATATTCCTGTCAAACCAACTTTTTCATGTTCGAAATTTTCGTATTGATAGTGTACGGGAATTACAATTAAAGATCATTTATATAATTATTAAATGTTGATGATTAATTTTAATATAATATGATTTTCATTTTTCTTATAGGGCCATTTTATAGGTTCAGGGATTAAAAGAATATTACATGCAGTTTTGCCGAGGAGCATTACTTAGGCTAGGAACTAAACATTAATAAATCAAAAATAAATTCAACAAATCAAAATAGCCATAATTTGTCTCATGCAATTATTTTTTTACATATATTGGACAAGGCGTGTTACATCATTAAGACCAACTTTTTTAATAACAGTTGCATGCGTGTTTTTACCCACCTTGGAGACTTGCCATGAATAATAAACTGATAACATAACGTCAAGAAATGTCAGCCCTGAGAGCAACCATGGATGACACGACTGACCCCGACGGATGCTGGGCTGCAACTAAACCCATCGATCTATGGGTAGCCATGGCAACAACCGCCTTATCTTCAACGACCTCAAGCAACCAAAGGCAACACCCCTTCAAAAATTAAATAATTTTCATTACGGAAGAATGTTATTTAAATTATTTTTTTTCAATCGGAGTTCCTAATTTTTAAATCAATAATTTTTGAACAAGAAATATATTTTCAAAAACTGGTTCATCAATCAATTCCTTAAAATCAATTCAACAGCGAAATACTTATCTTCTGGTCTGTTTTTGAACATTTCATAATTTGTTCTGAATTCAATTAATCAATAAGACAGTAGGGGAAAAAGGGTTTATCAGATTCTAAGACCAACTCAATGCAGATAGGAATTTAAACCCTACAACTTTATTGGAGCACTGTTCCTTATGAATGGAACAAAAAAGGGATAAAATAAAAATGATAGGGATTGGAGAAAACAAATCACAAAAAGCCCTTTTCAAACATCAAATCAGTTAACATATCAACTCTCAAAATCAATAATTTAAAGTTTTCAATTCTAAAATTCAATGAGGAGGCGGTGGCTATGCATAAAAATTTAAAAAATAACTGTAAAATTTGGTGTTGACGAAAGGCGTTGACCTTACAAACGTTCAATCATCTAACTCTGATAAAGAAACTGCAGAGATGCATACATAAATACCAAAAAACATATCCGCAAAAAAAAAAATTTGGAGTAGGAGAAAACAATCTGTAAATCCCAAAAGGCACTTGAGAAGTGCCAATTGAATTTACATAGTATCAACCTTCCAACTTTATTGGGAGAGCCAGCAGAGTTAACACCTGAAATCTAAAGCCTTAAAAAAATTAATAAATAAATAAAATAAGAATGGCGGGGTTGGGAGAAAATTATTGCGACTTCAACATTTGTTTTCTTGGTAGCTAAATGCAATTTTTATAAAATTTATTGAATAAAGACTTTTAAAATTACACAATGAAACGCATATGATCGCCTTAATAAATCGCTTGAACAACTTTTTTGTAATAATAGACATCAATAAGTGAGTGTTTACATATTTGTAGTGTTTACATGTGGTAAAAATATGTTTTAATAGGTAACATCTCATCATACAATTTAGTTTATAACTCTATTGCCAAAAATAGCTGAATTCATGGAATATTAACTGACCCTACTTCAACAGAAATATCTAGGTTGTTTTCTGAAAAAGTCTTAGCCCAAAAATTAAGTAAGTAGGCGAAGATTGCGAAACGAAATTTGGATTATGATCAGTGAGCATCATAGAAACTGAAAAGAACATGAATTCAGCATCGTTGCAGGTTAAATGCAGGCAATATGTATCCAAAGTAATAGAGGATGGTTAGCACAGTATACTTGTTCAGTTGATATCAGACCATAGCGGAAGGGAACAACGAGGGTAAGAAATAAACGGGCAAGGGAAAGACCTGGATAGAACCAAGCAGCAACCTGCACATGGATTGAGCCAACATAATTGAAGAAGCAAATAATAAATAACTAAGAAGCATCGAAGTTATTTAAATTTGCAGTATTATCGGAAAATATAAGGAAAAGGGTTTTTTTTTAGAATATGGCAAGATTCCCAAAGATCTCTGAGGGTAAAAATAAATCGCTCGTCTAAAGTGCGCACCAGACACCTCACTGAATCGGTATTACAGATAGTTCAACATGTCCTCAACGCATTCCTGCATTATTATAATATACATAGATAAAAAGGGAAATTAAATTAGGCCAAAGATTCAAACATGCATGTCCAGATATTTGAAAAAAAGGTTTGTTTACTAATTCAGCAAAAATCTATTAATAGATTCTTAACAAATAATTTTTATAAAAAAATATTTCTCATGCTATTCTTTTTTTTTTAAATCACAATTTGAATTTTTTTATTTTAGAAATTTTACATTGTTAATTTATAAAAATCTGGTGCGATGCGCGCAACACACAACTTTCACTTACGAACTTACTTAGATTAGAAATCGACGTGTTTTTAACCGACTTCGAACGAAAGAGGAGGTTACTCAATTCGATACGTATGTGCCTTTTTTTTTTTTTTTTTTTTTTTTTCTATTTTTGTTAAAGTCACTTTATGACAGTAAGGGCTAATCGGACGATGCTACAGTGGGAGTCCTAAATTTTGCCTACCCAGTAGTTAGGATAGGGATCTTTAACGAGTAGTGTAGGTTGCGATGCTAACCGCTTACCACAGGTGAACCCTTTTTTTTTTTTTCTATTTATGTTCACCGATTACTCAGAGATGGATGGACCAATTTGAACGAAACCTTTTGCATCTTGTAGAGTATTGTCCCAAGGGGGTCCCATTAAAACTTTTTTTGGGTTCTTAATTTATTTAAGAAGTTATCGGGAAAAAACATGAAAATAATTATTTCATTAACGCTCAAAATGTTTACTTATTGGAAAAACATATGGCATATATAACATAAGGTATGCTCCAACAACCTATTAAAACTAATTGATAACTAACAAATCTCAATATTGTTTTACTGCGAATCAAATGGGGAGCAAACCAATCAAATTCAGAATCAAAAGAGTGGGGGGAGAAGATGAGCAGTCTGTTGGTTATCGATGTGTTTTAAGTGCTTTTTGGAACAAATCTATACATAACCTAAATTAATTTTTCAACAATAGATTTCAATATCAGCAGAATATAATATCGCTTTCGTTTTCTGTAGCGATATTAGCATAGATACTATTTCCGTGTCACTATTTTATTTAATTTTATTTAATTAATAATACAATGAACATAATCAATGTGTGGCTTCAAGCTTTGCGCTTATGTCCACATTTCATATGATTTCAAAGAAAATCATGAAGTTAGAGTTAACAATAATTATTTTACATAAATGAGGAAAAAAAAAGAAAACAAAAAAAAACCTCATACATAGCATAAAAAAATAAATAAATAAATTAAAGAAAGACAAAACGTATAAAAAAAAGATATCTGTACATTAAGCTAGTATCTGATTTATAGTACTAAATGTTTTAATCTTTTGTGTTTGTACCTCTTATAAGGCAAATCTGATTTGGTGTAGTTGACAATTTCCCTTATATGAACGTGAGGACTAGCCTCACATGAATTAAAAAAATCTATTGATAATATATAAATATAAGTGGAGATGCTGGGCACATCTAAACTGTAGTGAATCAAGTCTATCGGGGTCCATTTAGGGAAGTTGCCAACTAACCGCAAACATTTATTTTGTAATATTTGCAATTTTCTATAGTTAGTTGTACATGTATTAGACCATACAGGGCAACCATAACATATTATAGGCCGTATGTAAGAATAATACAATAATTTTTTATTTATAATATTTAAACGGGAATATTTTGAAAGCAATGGAAATAATTTATGTA
This sequence comes from Aelia acuminata, assembly GCA_911387785.2. NCBI lineage: Eukaryota > Metazoa > Arthropoda > Insecta > Hemiptera > Pentatomidae > Aelia > Aelia acuminata. The sequence goes on along the minus strand of OU426978.1, from coordinate 182,050,078 downwards.
AGACGCCTATGGCTTTATTTATTTGAGTGGTAATGTGATAGGAATATGTTAGTCGCGAATCTATATTAAGTCCCAAGTAAGTAATATTTTTGGACCAAGGTAAGGCATTTCCATCTATAACTACGAAACTGTCAATTTTAGGCCTGCGCTTAGTGAAAATAATGGCCTTTGTTTTATTTTGATTAGGTCGGATTTTCCATTTATTAAAATATTTAAAACGTTTTGATAATGCTAAATTCAGATGGTTTGCTATTGTGTCTATTCTGTATGAAGAAATGAAGAAACATGTATCGTCGGCAAAAAGAGCTATTTCAGTTTTACCTTTCATTGCTGTGATATCATTTATATAATGATTGAACAAAATAGGACCAAGCACAGAGCCTTGTGGAACACCGGCTTGTATGATTTTTAAATCGGATTTCGAATCGTTAATTTGGACAAAAAACTTGCGATTTGACAAATAACTATTTATCAAATAAATGAGGTATGAAGGAAATTTAAAAGAGATAAGTTTGTATATCAGACCCCTCTGCCAAACACAGTCAAAAGCTTTTTCAATGTCTAATAGTGCCATACCCGTGTGTTTTTTAATATTGAAATTATGTGCTATGTTGTCAGTTACCCTAGCAAGTTGAGAGATAGTAGAATGATTTCTCTTAAAGCCGAACTGGAAAGAAGAAATCAGTTGCTTTTCATCAATAAACAATTGTACTCGCGAGAGAATAATTTTTTCCACCACTTTGCTTATTGAGCTGAGCAATGATATCGGCCGAAAACTGCTAGGAAGGGACAAATCTTTACCAGGTTTGGGAATTGTTATTACTTTTGCTAATTTCCATAACTCGGGAAAGTGGCCAAACATTAATATATGATTTATTATTTTTGTAAGATGAATTATCGACTTTTTTGATAATTGTTTTAAAAATATGTTGGAAATTCCGTCAGAACCGGGGGATTTTTTGGTAGTTAGCTTAGAGATAGTATTTTTTAGTTCTTTAGGAGAAACGATTTTACAGTTGTCAAACTTTTTGTTTACAGGAGTTTGATATATTTTTGTTTGCCTGAGAACCTTTCGAGTAAAGGATGGTATTCCCAGATCTAAGTTCATTTTATGAACGTTTTCAAAATAATCAGCAAGCAAATTAGCTTTGTCGTGATCACTGAAAGCATAGCTCGCAGGCGAGTTCCTTATTTTAAGTTGCTGGGTGACAGATAATTTTACTAGTGGGGGAACGCTTGTAGTCGGATAACGGAAACGGTTAGCTAATTTAAACATTTTATTATTACTCGTAGGGGATATAGTTGATAAAAATTTGTTCCACTCGATGTTTTTTAATTTAGTTGCAAGCTTGGAAATAAATTTGTTGAGTTTATTTAAAGTTTTCTTTATCCAGCGATAACGATGTCTGCAGTAAGCTTTTTAACTTTGTTCCTGATTTTAATTAAGTATGATAGGAATGGATTCATTTTTAATCTATCTGTTTTCTGTGTAAAACGGGGTATTGATTCATTAGCTGCATATGTTATGGTATTATGAAAATTATTGACAAGGGTGTCTATATCTGAAGGCTTAGTAATGATTGGATTAATTTGAATGTTTTTGTCAATATTCGCGCGAAATTTAGCCCAGTTGGCGAGTTTAAAGTCAAAAAAGATTTTCTTTGGTTTATTTTTTAAATGTTGGTCTATGGAAAAAATGACAGGGTTGTGATCCGAAGGAAGAGCTGATAAGGACTTGGGTGTTATAGTGAAAGGTATGTTTTTAGTTAGGGCGATGTCTATAATACTAGGGGAGCAATAGGTTCTATCAGGATAATATGTCGGTTCTTCAGGAGCAACAATTCTAAAATTAATTTTAAAAGATAATTCACTTAACAATTTGCCATTTCTGTTATTTACATTACAATTCCAAGCTATGTGTTTAGAATTCAGATCACCAAGCAGGATTACATGATTATGCATAGAAAATATTTTTTGAAAGTCGCTAGGTAAAATAGTTTTAGATGGTGATTGATAAGCAGATATTACCAGGATTTCAATAGAACCAAACACAATTTTAATTCCTGTGGCAACTAGATTTATTAATTTAGGCAATAAAATAGGATAATGAGAAATCGATGTTTTAACTAACAGAGCTACACCTCTACCCTCATCGCATCTGTAAACATTATAACCAGGGGTTTTAAGATTGTGCTTGGTTTTTAGATTAGTTTCGCTGAGGGCGATTATATCAATATTATTATTATTAACGAAATATGAAAACTCAGCAACTTTGTTTAAAACTGATCTACAATTCCATGACATTAGTTTACAATTTCTAAAAAAATTTAACATAAAATATCACAAAAAAATTCAGCCACTACGCTTATTTTAGTCAAAGTGTCGGGGGCGGTTTTAAGTTTACTAACGAGCTGTTTGAAATTGTTAATCAATTTTGAAATATTGAAGGTTGAAAACAAAGTTTTTATTTCTTTTAAAATGTCACTAAAAGATAATTCCTTGGAGTCTTCTATATCGTTGTTGTTGTTTGTCTTGTTATGCCTTCCCCAGGCTGATTGACTAAAGGTCGATGTTGATCCCGGAAGTGAAGGAAAATCGGCTTCGTTTTTACGGAACTCAATAACTGTTCCGTTTTTAATCTGAGCTTTTTTCTTGTTGTTTTCAATTTTCAATTTATTTTTAAGTTCGTAGAACTTACATCCACGGTAATTAGCAGGGTGGGGGCCACCACAATTAGCACATTTGGGCTCAGCGGATGAGTTGATTTTGCAGTCTTTAGTTAAATGTTCACCGGCGCATTTTACACATTTAGGCTTTCTGTAACAATTTTTGGCGACGTGGTAAAACGACTGACACTTGTAACATTGTGTAATACCTGATACATTCTTGTAGCGCTCCCATGAAAAGATACACTGACAAACCTTTTTTACAGACATTATTTTCTTAATTTCAACAGTATTTTTAAATGTAACAATAAAAACTGGTAGTTTTACAGATTCGTTTTCCCCGACTTTTTTAATCATCTGGGTTACTTTGAGGACCGGTAGTTGGTAATCAATCAGATCAGCCGTTATCTCTTCACACGTTATGTTAGGAGGAATATTTCTTAATATTAAAGTTTTATTCGCTTCATCGCTAGGTGTGTACGTATGACATTCTAATTTTGAATTTACGACTTCTTTTAAGATGAAATCGTAATCTTCTTTGCATTGCGAGTAAAAAACTAATCTATTTCCTCTATATTTTATACCGAAATCTTTCTTGCATTTGCTTTTTAAATATTTCATGGATTCGGCATGCTTTTGAATATAGCTATAGACAACTATAGGTGGAAGATACCTTTGGTTAGAACAGGGGGGGGGCCGGCTGCTGCTGGGTTGAGGTTCCGGCTTGGGCCTCCGATTCGTCCAACATCTCCTCTTCATCAGATAAAGCTTCATAGCTGTTATTAGTTGTGATGCTGAAGGTATCACAATTGTCTTCAACTTTTTTTCTTTTAGTGGAATGCTTTGTATTAGCTTCCACCAACTTAAATTGTTGTGGTTCCTCACCCGTGAACGACATTTCAGAAAAAATAAACTACTCTCATTGATAAAAAAAGAGAAGAAAAAAAAAGAAGTAAAAAAGAAATAAAAACAAGTTTATAAAGTCACTAAACAAAAATATAAAGTAATGAATAAGTCACTATTGCTGGCAGTCTCAATAATCCCATCCGCTCACACTGACTGTCAACAACGTACTGAGCATAGATACATATAATATATGTATCTATGGGTTGGACACCATAATCATAAGACCACAAAATTCGTGGAATTCCAAGAAAGACTGATCATCGATAACCATTTTAAAGCAGAATTTAAGACCAATTCAAGTTCCCGAAGGTTCATTTAAATTTAAAATCGTAGCGATTATTGATTTAAATTAGATTTTGATTTATGCATTTCACTCGCTATGCACATTAAAAAGGATTCAGATACCTCTGTCTTCTTCCGGATATACTCGGTCACTGTTGAATATCTTGTGCTGATTCTTCATGGGTGACACTTCTGTTATGTTATCCGGGTTACTATTATTGGTTTTTAATTTTGTTTCTGCAAATATTGAGGCTTTTGCTCATGTTAATCCATCAATAAAAACTGCAAAATAAAACTTGACATCTCCCAGAAAACAACCTCATTGTATGAAAGTTCCATCAGCAAAAATTTGGCAGCCATGAAAATGATTGATATCACAAATGCTACCCCACTAGAATTGAAGCAACCGTGTTTAGCAATTTATTTTCTGACAAATGTTTTATTATGAAGGATATAATTCATAGTACTTCGATAATAAATTTCGCCAAAAATTCATCGAAAGGAATTACGAACATAATTGACTCAACCAAAAAATATTTTAAATCGATAATGATTCTAAATCAGTATTGTAGTATCGAGAACGTACGGTTTTCTACATTTGTTATCTTCTCCAACTAAAGGTCTGGCCACACATGTCCGCACCGGATCCGCACCGTAGCAATAATATAGGTTATGTTCAGAATATTTTTAATTTAACTTACATATTACCTTTAGTTATGCCTAAAGTGGCCTGCGTCTGACATCTGTGGCCTGAACTTTAGGCATAACTAAAGGAAATATGTATGTTAAATTAAAAATATTCTGAACATAACCTATATTATTGCTAAGGTGCGGATCCGGTGCGGACATGTGTGGCCAGACCCTAAAAAGTATGAAATAAAAACATTTTATAAAAAAAAAAAAAATGAAACCGACTTCGAAACCTAGGAACCAGTAAAAATAAATGGAATGAAAAGTATGAAATAATTACCTTCTTATTTTTATGTATACACAGCAAAATTAAAAATGTTATAAAAAGTGGAGAAATTCTATAAGACGAATAATTACATTTTTATTTGTACAAATACACACTAATTGTTAATAAAAATTATTAAATTAAAATATTGAATACTATTATAATTAATCCAATCTTAAATTGTGGCTGACCACCAATTTTAAATTATTTTTAAATAATTTATTTTTTGAAGAGAAAAGATTTGGCTCCGCCGGGAGTCGAACCCGGGTCTCCTCCGTTACATGCGAGGATGCTAACCGCTACACCACAGAGGTCGGCTCAAGGCAGAGCAAATCCTTCCTCTTCACTGATACCTACTCCCCCTATCTCACAAGTTTTGCGCGTAGTGGCGGGAGGTGGACAAATTTTGTCCAATTTATGATATTTATTGACATAAGTCAATTTTTTTAAATTATTTTAATTAATCCAATCTTAAATTGCGGCTGACCACCAATTTTAAATTATTTTTAAATAATTTATTTTCCGGGAGGAGACCCGGGTTCGACTCCCGGCGGAGCCAAATCTTTTCTCTTCAAACCTCTTCACACCTTCGATGCTTTAAAAAATTTGAGCATCACGTATTTACTCTCTTAAGTAAAAAAAACATTTTTATTAATAAATAAAATTTTTTATTTTCATAATACGGTTAACAAAATTTTGGCTGTCACATATACATACATCAAATACCCAATTTGATCAAAATAGTTACAGTCGTTTTTGAGAAAAAAAAAAAAAACACGTGAAAATTCGAAAAAAATGACTAAATAAAGTGCTCCCTCCGTTTGACAAATTTTGATGAAATTTCGGCTGTCGCATCGCGGTCATATATGTACATATAATACAAAGTTTAATCAAAACTCAAGCCGTTTTTGAGAAAATCAAGAAAAACGTAAAAAATAGACAAAATTCTTTAAATAAAGTACCCCCTCCGTTTGACCAATTTTGATGAAATTTTCGCTGTCACATCGTGGGCATATAGATACACCATATACCTAATTTCAGCTTTTTACGGCTGATAGTTTTTGAGCTATTCTGTTCACACACGGAGCCCTAACATCACCATTAGCGACAATCATCGCACCGCCCATATATTCACCCATAGACACGTAAATAAATAATAACTAATATCGTGTTCTTAGAAATGTCTGCGAATTAAATGGGGCCAAGTTCCGTGATGAGGTACTAAATTAATTTAGCTAATGAATGTATTAGTCATAAATGTTTTATGAATGGATTTAATTCGAATTGTATTAACACTTGAAAGAATTTTTCGCAAATGCTGTGTTCAAATTCCGGACATCCGATTCATACGAAATCAACTTCAAACAACGCGTCATTAACACCACACTTGTCTTGTTTACTCAGTTTGCTCACTTATGTAGACATCTGAACAACCCTAATATCACCTATTTTTGAATGATATCGAAAATTTGCATAGGTAGTTTCATTGTGTACATAGTGAATTCAGGAAGTGTTTCCGGACAGGTGCACAACCAGTTATTGATTGAAAGGAAAAACCGAACCGAACTGTAGCTAACAAAAGGGGATCTTTATGAAAGCTTATCCATTATCCATCCTCCTCATATTGTCTAATAACATCGCAATAGTTATTTACAGAAATATTTCTAAAGGACGATGGGCTTGTATTGAGGTTCAGGGTCTTGAGGTACTCAGACTGAATGCGAAAAAAAAAAAAAAAAAAAAAAAATCGCCATCAGGAGCCTTTATCGTCTTATTTCACCAATTTATTACTTCCTGAAATTTATTGGTATGGGAAAGTATTGCGATCATGGAAAATTTTGACTTCCGATTTGCAACGGAAATAAATTTTCCTATTGGAGTGTCTTCCACTAATCACCGCGAAGTTGTATGTGTGAGAGAAAAAAAAAAAAAAAAAAAAAAAAAAAAAACACAAAAACTGTAAGGCGTACGAAACTGAAATTAGGATTTGAGATAGATATATACGGCGATGTGAAAGGAAATTGAGTGACCTTAAGGGGAAATTTAATCCAAAATTATATCAATCTTTTACGATTTTCTTAAAAATTATTTTTATACAGCTACTATTCAAACTTTAAAAGTAAAGCCCTGAGAAGTTAGTAAATTTGACTTACCACTCATACAAAGGGATGACAGATATGTGTGTATAATATATACAGTCGTGGTCATAGAAATTACATCACCTATGATTGTTATCTTTTCAATCTTAAATGAGTATAAAAGTAAGGGATTTCATTTGTTTACCTAATAGCATTAGAGATAGATGTAATTAGTGACTTATAGTTTAGTTGGTTCAAGAGTGCCTAATATTAAACACGTTATTTTCTATTATTATGTCCGATAGAAGGAGTTTCTAAACCAATGCTCAAGGAGGAAAAAGTTAAAATAGTGACATTTTCTGGAGCTGGACTTTCTTTGCGGGATATAGCAAAGAGAGTGAGGTGCAACCAATCCCCTGTGGTGAGAAAAATATAAAAAAAATCGTTCTCAGGGATCTACCCAGCAAAAGAAAGGGACTGGAAGGAAAAGGAAGACAGGTGAGCGTTTAGATCGCATGATGATGAGATTATCATCAGAAAATCGCTTCGAAACTGCAAGGGAAATATCTAGAGATCTAGCAGAAGTAAGTCGAGAAACACTAGGCAGAAGATTAAGAGAAAAAGGTTTATGGGCAAGAAAACCAGTCAAGAAGCCATTTCTTAAAAAAAAAAAATGAAACAATCTCGCCTCAATTGGGTGCGGAATTTTGAAAACTGGACGACTAATGATTGGAGGAAAGTGATGTTTTCAGATGAAAGTAAATTCAACATCTTCAGTTCTGACAGTGCTCCATACATAAGAAGTTAGTCAAATGAAACCTTGTACATTAGAAACAGTGAAACATCTGGCAAGTTTGAGGGTCTGGGGATGTTTTTCTTACTTTGGAATTGGTCAGATAAACTTTATAGATGGGACGGTTAATGCAGAAAAATAAAAAAAATATTTTGAATTGAGTTTATTTCCCTCAATGAATTCCCATCTTAAACAATGCGGAGAGTTCATTTTTCAAAATGATTGTGCTCCGTGCCATAGAGCCAAATCGGTACGTTAATTATTTATTTATTTAAAAAAATGTCTTAGCTCTAAGATGCATATTTTTTATTAACTTTACCATTGTTTTTTTGGATAGGTAAAGCAGTTTTTAACAGAAAATGAGATCTCCACGCTGCCATGGCCAGGCAATATCCCTAAATTAAATCCTATAGAAAACTTGTGGACAATCATGAACAAAAAAAAAAATTAATATTGCAAAGCCTAAGAATAAAGATGAGCTAAAGCAGGCAATCGATGTGGAATGAGGAGGTTGGTGATGAAATTATAAAAAATGTGATCGAAACAATGCCAAAAAGGATCTCCTGAGTGATCAGGGCTAATGGCGGTTCCATAAAATACTAGTTGATATTAATATAGTTTGATAAATTTATTTTTAATGTTTTTATACGATTTTTTTCAAAAACCATTTTTTTCTTAAATTCCTTGTTAACTCCAAAAATTCTATTAATGTTTTTATTATTATTATTTATTTCTTATATGGGTTTTAATGATTTTTCACGGCTATTAACAGACTCTTTTCATTAACAAAACATTTTAAAATTATCAAAAGTAGCGGATCCAGAAATTTTCTGAGTGGGGGGGCACACTTTTTTATTTATAAAACGTTAGCGTCATAAAGGACCTAATTTAATATATTAGTGCACATTTAAGTTGTAAATTTCTATATAATGTTTAAATACGATCCATTTTTCATTGAAGGGGCTTAAAAAATTATTAAAGCCCTTTTTATACAGAAATAGTAATAATATACTGGTGTCCTCACCTCCCAGGGTGGGAGGGTCGCGCCCCTCCCCTGGATTGGCCACTGGTTGGAAAGCTAAGAATTGTAGAAAGAACAACATTGAGTTTATAATATGGTACAACAAAGGTTTTGATTGAATGATATGCACAAAAGACAAAAAAAAAATCATATTATTCAACACGAATTATTTTATTAAAATGAGTTATATAGATATATAAGTGCTAAAATTGGAAAATTAAGTTTTAATTTATTATTTGCCGTTATTATGAACCCTTGTAATTACGAGTGGACCACCCCACTTCACTCTGGAAAGGACAAGAGGACATACACCTGGGAAATAGAGTTTTCCCAATGGAAATAATTTGAGAATAGATAATATTAGTAGGATTAATTTATTCTAACCCAATAAGGGCATTAAGGAGTCCTCATAGTCCTAGGGCATAGATCTTGAACCTCCAAGAAGATGAAGAAGAAATATAGGAAGATATCAAGGCTGGAAGGCTACACTGAGCAAGCCATGTTGCCTATATGGAAGGAGAGATGACAAGGTAGCTGCTAACAGAGAAACTATCTGTGATGATTCCAGGAAGCTGGTTGTTCCTCACCGCCAATGAGTAGTAGCATAGTTAATGAGTAGTAACGCCAAACTAATAATTTATATGGTACAAAACATCCAAATAACAGCTCCTCAGGATGCTACTCGCTCCTACTACTGAGAAGAAGTTGTATTATTTGAATTTACTTCAATTTTATTTCCTGTCATAGATAATGTTCATTGATAGGTTTGTCATTAGGAAAAAATCCTCAACGAGATAATAAAATAAAATTGAAAGCCGAAAAAATATAGAAGCTTTTAGATAATATACAGTTTTTAAAATTTAGTGCAAACGTAAAACAATTTCAAATAAACTGAAATTAGATTTTAAAATCAGAAATGTTAACTCTATAAAATTAAAAAAAAAACATTTTATAAAAAACATTAAACCGACTTCGAAACCTAGGAACCAGTAAAACTAAATTCACTGAAAAGTATGAAATAATTACCTTCTGATTTTTATGAATACACAGCAAAATTGAAAATGGTATAAAAAGTGGAAAAATGTAATAAGAGGAATTATTTTATTTTGATTTGTACAAATACGCACTAATTGTTAATGAAAATTATTAAATTAAAATATTAAATACTATGTTCAATAAAACACAATCTTTTCGGAGGCGGCGCAAAATAGAAATGACACGTTACGTCATGAAAAGATTTTCATAATGCCTAGTGTTAAAAATTTTAAATTTTGCGCCGCCTCCGAAAAGATTGTGTTTTACTGAACATAGTATTTAATATTTTAATTTAATAATTTTCATTAACAATTAGTGTGTATTTGTAAAAATCAAAATAAAATAATTCCTCTTATTACATTTTTCCACTTTTTATACCATTTTCAATTTTGCTGTGTATTCATAAAAATCAGAAGGTAATTATTTCATACTTTTCAGTGAATTTAGTTTTACTGGTTCCTAGGTTTCGAAGTCGGTTTAATTTTTATTATAAAATGTTTTTTATTTCATACTTTTTAGTTGGAGAAGATAAAAAAGTAGAAAACGGTACGTTGGTTTAAAAAAAAATTTCGAAATCTTTTTACGCTCTACCACATTCGTCTTTCCCGGGCCTTTTTATTGTTATATATTATTACAATAAGATGTTATAAATAGTCTCAGATAGACTTATAGTATGCTGTGTATTAGCAACCCAATGTAGTTGGGTTGCATCTCTTTTATGATGAATAAAGTGTTTTTCTCTATATTTAAACAGTCACTTTTTTAATTTTATGAATACACACAAACGTGGGAAAGCAGTGCGTGTATTATACAATTTTCAACATACTACGTTTTATGATTAAAAAAGGATTTTATTTTTTTAAAGATCAATGTTCCATTGGGAAGGGAACACATAAAGTGTTTATCCTCAATGACAATATTTTTCCTTTGCTAAATATTGTCGTCAGTACTTGTCATTTACATACATCATCGGTTTTCCGAGATGTGTTGAGTTAAATATACATAAATAAATAAATCCGGCCATTCCAAGATGAAGTCACTGAACAGTCGAGATTGTGGCCGGTTTTTGACAAGATATCGTTAATGGAGAATCGATGAGGATGGCAATATGACCTATATTACTCGTAAATTGGAAAGTAACTTAGGAATTATGATTGCTTGAATATTCTTTTGAGAACTATGGCGATATTATGCACTACTCCGGTAGGGACCGTTAATATTGCTTTATTTAAATCGATCGCTGGAAAAGTAGTGATTAAACACCATCATTGGATAGACGTCCCAACAAAAAAGGGGGTGCCATAAAATTGATCGATATCAAAAAGACTGCCCCGCTAGGATTATGTTCGTAATTCCTTTCGATGAATTTTTGACTAAATTTATTACCGAACTACTATGAATTATATCCTTCGTAATAAAATATTATTCAGAAAATAAATTGCTAAACACTGTTGCTTCAATTCTAGTGGCGTAGCATTTATGATATCAATCATTTTCATGGCTGCCAAATTTTTGCTGAGGGGACTTTCATACAAGAGGTTGTTTTCTGGGAGATATCAAGTTTTATTTTACTGATGCAGCACTTTTTATTGATGGATGAACATCCGCAAAAGCCTCAATAGTTACAGAAACAAAATTAAAAACCGAGCACAAGTTCTACGACAAGATATTAAACAGTGACTGAGTGTATCCGGAAGAAGACAGAGGTATATTGTTAAGTCAACTGAAAATGAGCTTTTCCAGGAATTATTGTATTCCTTTTTAATGTGCTTAGCGAGTGGCTACGATTTTAAATTTAAACGAACCTTCGGGAACTTGACTTAAACTCTGTATTAAAAGGGTTATCAATACTCAATCTTTCTTGAAATTCCACAAATTTTGTGGTCTTATGATTATGGTGTCCAACCGTCGATTAGATCTAAATTAAGTAGGTTTACTGCTATCGATGAATATCTAGCTGTCTAATATTTATGCTAATGCTACAGAAAACGACAGCGATATTATACCTATTCTGCTGATATTTAAATCTATTGTTGGAAAATTAGTTAAGGTTATGTATAGGTTTGTTCCAACAAGCACTTAAAACACACCGATAACCAATAGACTGCTCATGTTCTCCCCCCACTCTTTTGATTCCGAATTTGATTGGTTGGTTTTCCCATTTGGTTCATCCAGCAGTAAAACAATATTGAGATTTGTTATTTATCAATTAGTTTTAATAGCTTGTTGGAGCATACCTTATGTTACATATGCCATTTGTTTTTCCAATAAGTAAACATTTTGAGCGACAATTAAATAATTATTATCATGTTTTTTCCCTATAACTTCTTAAATAAATTAAGAACCCAAAAAAGGTTTCTATGGGACCACCTTGGGAAAATACTCTACAAGATGCAAAAGGTTTCGTTCCAATTGGTCCATCCATCTCTGAGTAATCGGTGAACATACATAGAAAAAAAAAAAAAAAAAAGGCACAAAAAAAAAGTCACATACGTATCGAATAGAGTAACCTCCTCTTTCGTTCGAAGTCGGTTAAATAAAAATATACACATTTTTCAAAAATTTGAAGACATTAAAAAACACAGCTCTTTATCTTCCAAAAGATGCCTTTTAACAGTATTTGCTTTCAGAGGGTTTAGACACAGTTCTCAGCGATTATTACTCAGTCTTCTGATCAATACATGTAAAGTGGATATCTCCATCAAGATTGACAATAAATATTGATTGTATCAATTTATTACCTTAATATTGATGAAGGCTTAACATGACAAGAGAGGATTTCTCAACATGTAAATTTCTAATAATCACAAATTATGTCATAAAAAAATCTCTAGAAATCTAAACCATCGATTCCATGAAAAAAAATCAATAGTTGCCAACAATCAATCAATCGATTGCCGCAACAGACAATCGGTCACCCCTACCAACAATCAGATTCTTCTCCTTTATTTTTATATTTCAAACTTGACTGGTCCCCAAAAATTAAGTTTTGGAATCAGCATCTAACCTAATTCATCTCTTTCAATAATGGAAATATATTTTAAATCACTTGCTTCTATTCAGTGGATCTTAAGCTATATAAATTAAGTGAGATCTTGCAAAGTTGAGTTTTACATCCAACTATTATAATTCTTTCACAGGTAAATTGCTGATCAAGTACCAAATACCAATAGTGGAATTGAAATTAATTCAGATGGAAAATAAAATTATAATAATAAAAATTAAAAAAAGAACAAGTTTCATGTATTAAAATAATAAAACAAATATTATTTACATATCATACGTTATATGTACCAATCATAAACCTTCAGAAATAATAAAGAACAAAGTCAATCTGTATATGGCTAAAAAAATACCCATATATATATATATATATATATATATATATATATATATATATATATATAATTTTTTAAAATATATATGCATACTGGTCTCAATCATAAAACTGATGAAACTTAACATGGAAAGAAAATGACTTGATAAAGGTAGAATGAAGGATCATTTTGTAGGATTGTACATTTCATATAATTAGAAGACACCCCAGACCTCTTCGAAGGCTGAACAGAGCTTAGCACATGTCAATGCTGCAGAGAGTGGGTAGTTACTAATTGATATCGTTTCCTCAGCATAATCAGGAACAGCCTAGGATTAAAATGAAATCAAGTCATATTTGAATAAAACAAGCAGAAATGTTAAGATTGAACTACACAATTGAAAACACAAATAAAAAGTAATATAACATGAAAACAAATCTTCTGTTCTTTTTTTAACAGTCAGTTACACTAAGAAAAATAATGAATGTTAGAAACTGAATAAAATAATTTACCTGCCCATGAGCCATTGCACCTACAACAATAGTGATAGGATCATTAGCCGGTACAATTTTACGAGGATCTACAACCTTTTTGGCTGAAAATGAAGTTGCTAACTTCACACAACCAACAGGAAGATGGTCAACTACAGGGTTCTTAATTACCTTTAACAATTTCACACCAGCTTCTGAAGACCTTACGCTGAATTTATGAAGCAACTGGACTGTAAAGAAGTATTCCACAATTATAATACATAAAAGTATGGTTCACATATCATCCCTTAAGAGGTTATCTCGTTACAACAAACTATTTACCCATTAGACCAGCGAATCTTTTGAACGTCCGAGGTATTCTAGTCTGAGGATTTATTTCGATAAGCACATTGCCTTCTGTCCTCACATATACCTATCAAAATAATTTTTGTTACTACAGAACAATTGAAATGTATTATATTGGAATATACACGTGAGAATGAGAATATAATAGCATGAAACTATAAAATAAATTATTTTAAATACTTGTAGAAGGCCAGCTCGATTGAGGGGACTGTCCATAAGCATTAATAAGCATTGATGAACAATGTCTGGTCGACAGGAACCAACTGGGCGATTGTTTTTCTTTAATATATTGGCATGATCATCACTATTCAGAAGATCAAAAGAATGTCCAGTCTAAAATAAAAATTATAAGTATAATAGTTCCTGAATATACAGGGTGTTTCGGAATTGCATGGCACTATTTTAGGTACGTGTTCTCTAACACAAAATAAACAAAAAAGTTCATATTAACATATATCTCAAACTCATTTATTAAACAGATATCAAAGGTTAAAGATTTATTATTTATTTACTGCATTAAGACTGACTGTACAACGTTTAACGTGTTTAATACTAAATAAAAGGTTTTAATCACCTGATAAACAAATGAACGATAAGCAATGACAGTAGTTGCTCATCTGTTTGTCTAGTTCTGTGTGTTTTAGTGTGAGTGAATCTTGTGACACAGTTAAATTTATGATTATCATGGGAGATACCACAAATTTATTCACTTTTGATGAACAAACAGACATGCTTTTAACTTATGGCGAGGTACATACAAACGGTGCTGCTGCTGTTCGAAGATATCGTGAAAAATTTCCTAACCGAAGAGTACCAAATCGTAAAACGTTTGAGGCCATTGAAAGACGTCTTAGGGATAATGGTACGCTAAAACCTATACGAGTGAACGCCGGTCGACAACGATTTCGACGAACTGCAAACGTAGAAGAAGAAATACTCGATGCTGTTCAGTTATCTCCTACTACTAGTACCAGAAGATTGTCACGTCGTTTCGATGTTTCCTCTACCAGCGTATGGCGAACTTTACGCGAACAACAATTATATCCATTTCACGTATCAAGTAGGCAAGATTTGTTACCACAAGATTATAACAAGCGCAGAAATTTCTCCCAGTGGTTAATTCGACAATGCACACGAGATCCTAACTTCCTGAACTGCATTTTGGTTACTGGTGAATCTTGCTTTACAAGAAACGGGATTCTTAATTTTCGAAATACCCATACTTGGGCCGAAGAAAACCCTCATACGACTGCTGTTGGACATTACCAACATACATTCTCTTTAAATGTCTGGTGTGGTCTTCTAAGCGACAAAATCATCGGCCCCTTCTTTTTGCCACCTAGGCTGTCAGGTATATCTTACTTGCATTTTTTGCAAAATAATCTGCATGATATTCTAGAAGATATTCCGCTAGGCATTAGGCAAAGGCTGTGGTTTATGCATGACGGTGCTCCAGCTCACTTTTCTCATAGTGTCACTGATTATTTAAATGCAACTTATGGAGACCGATGGGTTGGTCGAAACGGACCTGTTAAATGGCCACCACGATCTCCGGATTTAACGCCATTAGATTATTTTGTGTGGGGCTGGATGAAGTCTATGGTTTATTCTGCGGCAGTTGACACGCAAGAAGAGCTAAGAAATCGGATCGTGGAAGCCGCAGTAACTATCAACCACCATCCTGATGCTATACGAAGAGCCAGAGAAGCATGGATTCGTCGTGCTGAATGTTGCATTCAGCAAAACGGAGGCGCCTTTGAACATTTACTCTAAATGTTGTAATAATAATAAATAAATAGTAATAATAAATCTTTAACCTTTGATATCTGTTTAATAAATGAGTTTGAGATACATGTTAATATGAACTTTTTTGTTTATTTTGTGTTAGAGAACACGTACCTAAAATAGTGCCGTGCAATTCCGAAACACCCTGTATAATCATCATTAATAGAAAGATATATTATTAATTCAAACAAAGAAATAAGTTTATACTAAATGAAGTTCAAATAACAAACCATCCCAAAAATTAGAGAGAGGAACCAATCAAAATACCACTTTACTAAAGGCCAGATCTCATATACATCCTAATCAAACCAATTAATAATTTATAATTAAAGTCTTCATAAGACTTTTGGACTTCTTGTTCCAACCAACCAGAGGAAAGCAGAAACAGCTGATGTTGAGGCAGCAAAGCACAACAAAATTGCAAGAGCTACGGTAAATAATTTAAGGAATTTATAAATAATAAATGGAAAGGTCATTTACTAAAGGCCAAACACGTAAGTGTATTGGAATTATCACCGTTAAACTTCACTGGGCGAAAAGTAACATAATACTATTCCATTAAGTTGATTCTTTATACAATGAGCAATAAAACTAATATTGAATATCATGCGCTGTCTAATAAATTTAAAGAAATGCACTGGCATATGATCAGATGCATATATACTGGTTTCATTCCAGGTATGGAATCCAACTTACCTTAACAGTTTCCAATTGTGCTTTTTCCAAAACTATTATTAGTCGTTTTTCTTGATTTCTAATATGCCCAGGAGCGGCTAAATGTTTAGGAGCAGGATCGAATTCGAACTCTTCCTCATCATTCTTCCTTTTCTTTCCCATCACAAAAATGACACAACAAACACCGAACCAAGTTTGTTGACAACTGAGGGCAGTCACGTGCTCGTAACCTCCATTCCATTGAGAAGGTCAACCTTGGCCAATGATATCTATACATAAATTACATTTTAGGCGGCTAAACAAATAAATTAATGGAGATTCTTCGATAGAAACTATTTATATAAGCTTGCTCAAAATATTAATGACTTTCATTCAATATTAGTTACTTCGCAATCAAATTTATTCTTTTGAATTTTGAATTATAGTAATGTAATCTAAAATGTTGGACTGAGCCTGAGGCAGGTTTTGGGTTGGATTGGAATTCCAACGATTTTGTACATATCGTTTGAGTTCGGGTGTAATGGCTATATTTGTATTTTTAGTGAATAGATAACCACAATTTTGGTAAAATGGCATTTCTTTGCCCCGTCAGAATACGTAGGGGAAAGAAAAAGAAAGGTAAGGTATAACTTTTGTTAATTACATGTCTAAAAATTTACACCTGTTGCTTGAAGGATTTATTTACAGTTGTATTTTTACATTGGAGGACGTGATTTATGCTAATCAATCCTAATAAATGATTATATTATAACATCATTATTAGATGATCTCTTAGTTTGGTAGTTGATTTAAAGATATGGCTATTTTTGCTAATTTAAAATCATGTAACAACTATTTATTTTTTTATTTTAGCTGGTTCTACTAGTGATTTGGAAAAAGATGTAGTCCGTGCTCCAGGAATGGGAAGAATTACAGGAAGCGCTTCAATCGAAACTCTTGTTAGAGTTGGAATAGAGAAAGAAAATGGATTGTCCCCAGATAGTAAAATGGTTGTACTCCATGATTTTACTCCGTGTGTTGATGATGAACTGGAAGTCAAAAGAGGCCAGGTATGTTGTTATAAGTTTACATTAGGTCAACATCACTTATCGAATGTTTAATACAAATCAGTTGTATCTTTTGTAGGTAGTCAATATCTTATACAGAGAAAATGATTGGGTTTATGTCATTGCTGCTGACAGTAGACAAGAAGGGTTTATTCCACATTCCTATTGTACTCCATATAATTCTCAATTAGGTGAATTGGCTATGAACAATGTCAAGAAGAAATTGCCAAGAACTGTGAATGAAGGAGAAATTGATCAACCGACAGATGCACGAGCTGGTTAGTATTTTTTATTTAGGATATTCAAGTATACCTTGACAATTAAGCTATGTCTATATAACTATATAACTAAATTTCTTGGAAGTTTCTTGAGCCCTCATGAATAATGGTACAAATTTCTTAGGATATGGCTTCAGACCTGTCTGGAACAAGTATATCGGAACATTTATAAACATTTTATTGAGGTAGGGGGGTGTTGTGTGCTTTCAATGTTCTGTGTTATGCACCTACATGTATTACCTAAATTAATTGTTGTATTTTTTTTTTTTTTTTGTGTTTGTTACTATGAGCTTGAGCACTTTTCACAATTAGCGATAGTAGCTAGATAATTTTTGTTGTGTGTTGTATTTTTTGCATGGCTGTGTTGATCCAATCTGAATGTTCTACTAAATATTTAATCATTTCGTTTTCTTCAAGGTGGCAATGAAACGTCAGATTGTGAAAGTTATGGAAAGAAAGTCAATACTGCTGTCAATCAACAGACTCAAAATATCACCAGTTCTCAGGCATCTCTTCATAGCGCTGCTTCATCTCAGCCTGAAGTTCACCCTTTTTTTAAAGTATGTGCTTATTAAATAACTTAATAATAACAGTAAAATTAGAAATTTGCTGTTTTCAGAGTGTTGTTTTAAATGTTTCACGTTTGCATAGGACCCCTCAGGAAGGTACATAGTTCTTTACACATTTATTGCAAGGGATGAAAATGACGTAAGTGTCGAAAGAGGTGAATTTGTTACTGTGTTGAACAGAGAAGACCCAGACTGGTTTTGGGTTATCAGATCTGATGGGCAGGAAGGCTTTGTACCTTCAGGTTTTGTATATCCTGCTGATGTCATACAAGGTATGGTTTTTGATTATTTTATTAGATGGAACTTAAATTTTTTTTCCATTATTTAAGCAACCTCCTGCCTTGCAGGTCATATTAATCAAATGAATAACAATCAAACTGTAAATAATACTAATACTGGTAGAGCTCAAACTGCTACCCACCAGTTGACACCAGCTGGAAATGATGATTTGAGGTATCATGGCACTGAATTAGTAATGCTTTATGATTATAAAGTAAGTTACATTTCCTAACTTATTTGTTTTTTAAATAGTAGAGATATTTAGTTATTTTATTGCTTATTATCTAACAAAAAGGTATTGCTAGTTGCTATATCTTTTTATTAGTCACCAACCAGCATCCTTGAAAAAAGTATTGAAAGAAGCTTTTATAAAAATTAATGAAATAAAGATAATCAAAGCTATTTTGACAATTTAAGAACTTCCGACAGAAACCGATCAATCTATATCATGTGGCACACATACCTTAAAGCAATCCATTAGTTAAACTGAAAAACCTGCCTCAATTGTAGGCAAGAGGCCTTGGCCAAAAATTGGTTCGATAGATAAAACCGACAAAGATGCTTTTCGCCCCCCCCCCTTGCCTACCACTGTCTCTAACTGTTACTCCGCCGGCTCGAGTTAGCTCTCGCACATGTAAATTTTCAAACCGTAATTAATATGGTTATTTTTTCTAGTTACCTCTCGCTATAAATATAAGTAAATATTCAAAAAGTCTTTACTAGGTGGGTGGGACTTTCTGCCCCCCCCCCTTGCCTACCACTGTTCCCAAATGTAACCCTGCTGTTGTATTTTTTAATATGGTTTTTTTTTCCTTGCTAGTTACCTCTTGCATATGTAATTAGCCCAAAATTCTTTATTAGGTAAGTCTATAGATTAGGGTGGGGGGGGGAGGCTTTCTCCGACCCTACCTGTAACTAACACATCCCCTACTCGTTGCCCACGCACTCTAGTTAGCTCTCGCACACTTAAATTTTCAAACCATGATTAATACTGTTTTTTTTTCCTAGCTAGTTACCTCTTGCATACGTAATTAGCCCAAAATTCTTTATTAGGTAAGTCTATAGACTAGGGTGGGGGGGTGGGAGACTTTCTCCCCAGTTCGAGTTTAATACAGTTTTTTTTTTTTTTTCTAGCTAGTTACCTCACACATAAGTAATTAGCCCAAAATTCTTTAATAGGTAAGTCTAAAGATTAGGGTGGGGGGAGGCTTTCTCCAACCCCACCTGTAACTAACACTTCTCCAACTCATTGCCCGCGTGCTCTAGTTAGATCTCGCTTACTTAAATTTTCAAACGGTAATTAATACTGTTTTTTAACACACATCTTTCACTTACCAACTTAGATTAGAAATTGACATGTTTTGTTATATGCCATTCCTCAAAGTCACATTTTTCCACATTCATTTACTTATTTTTGTTTTTATTTGCTCTCTAAAATACACTAAATTTTTTTATTATTAAATAATAGTTTTTATTTTTGATTATTCGGCAATGCAAGCATAATACTCCATCACGTCTGATTTTATAATTCTTTATGTAGTCGTTGAAAACTTCATTTAGTGACCATGAAACAAATAATTTTCATTAAATGACGTCTTTAATTACTAACAATCGTCCATCATTAAAGGCGAACTGCGCATGTGTGGGCTCAACACGTTTTATGAGTTGTATTTTTATGAGGAATATTTTTCTTCTTTTCTTCTATATATGTTAACTTGGTTTTTTCATATTTCATATTTAGCCATTTGTTATTTTTTAGGTGTAACGAGAAACAGTTAATTTCTCCACATAAACAAAAACAAAAGCACTTTATAGGAAAACAAAAAAGGGCCGTTCCCCATTTAAGCCCCCTCAGAACATTTTAATAATGATAAAGCTTACCTGATATTAAAGAATTTACATTAAACAAATTCCTTCCTCGTAGAAGCTTGCCGCCAATTCCGCCTTCATTTTGGTAAACAGGTGATAGTCTGAAGGGGCCAAGACGGGCTGTAAGGTGGATGGGTCAGAACATCCCAACCAAACTCATCCAAAAGTTGCACTGTGGAACGAGCAACGTGAGGCCGAGCATTGTCGTGGAGAAGACAAACACCGGAGGTCAACATTCCTCTTCTCTTGTTCTGTTTGGCCCGACGAAGCTTCTTCAGGGTCTCACAATAGCGGTTGGCGTTAATTGTTTCACCTTGAGGCAAAAAATCAATCAGGAGAATTCCTTTTTGTTCCCAGAAAACAAGCCATGATTTTCCTGGTTGGCTTCATGACTTTGAATTTTTTGGCATTTGGGGAGGTGGGGTGTTTCCATTGCATGGACTGTCTTTTGTTTTCTGGAGTGTAGTGTGAGACCCAATGGTCTCCAGTGACGATAGACTTCAGGAATGCGTCCCCATCAGTTCTGTAGCGGTCCAAAAATTCTTGAGCTGCAGCCATTCGTTGTTCCTTGTGTTGGGGCGTCAGCTCTCAAGGGACCCACCGGGTGCAAACTTTCCGAAAGTCGTTTTTTCGAGACGATCTCATGGATGAGGGATCTGAGATGTCTGGGAAACTCAGGTGGAGTTCATCCAGGATTGAACGACGATCTTTGCGAATTGCATTGTCGATTTCTGCAACAATTTCGTCTGTCACAACTGAGGGTCTGCCTCACCCACTTTCATCCTCAAGTGAATGTCTTCCCGCCTTAAATTCACATACCCATCTCCTCACTATTGGCTCACTGATTACACCTTCTCCATGAACAGAAATGAGCTGTTCGTGAATTTGAACTGAATGGGGATCGAGGTGGCGGGACGCGACGTGGAGGGCTCCATTTCAACTACCTGCCCTGACGTTCGTAACTGACCGACTGAGGTAACCCACCTCTCATTCTATTCCCCCACCTCTCCTCTTTCGAGCGGTATTGCCGGATTTGGCAAAAACTACTCCTACCGCCCTACAGACCAAAACGGGACTTATTTTCTGGATGACCCTCGTTATTCATATAAATTTTTAAAAATTACTATTGATACTTCTTTCATTCTTATAAATAATTGAGATTGATTTTAGTGTGGTTGATGTTTGGTCTTAAACCACAATATTGTAAAAATAATTGAACCTTTTAATAATGAGAATTAACTCAGAACATTTTTATTTTCACAATAACACAATATTTAGAATGTAATATTAACAACACATGTTAAAAAAGTCATATGAGTTGCAAAGCACCACATACTCCCTCCCCAGTGATAACGGAGAGAAACTTTGATGGAAATGTTACTCTGCGTCCTGAACGTGTTCGGTTGTTCTTTGGAGGCGAAGTTGCTTTAAAAACAGGAGAAGCAGATGAATTCTGTTGGGATCCCTCTGTTGTTGAATTCTGTTGTTGCTGGTGGTGCGATGTTCCGTCCTCCGACAACAAATATGCCGGTTTAAGGCGGTCAATAGAGATCCTTTTCGTGCCCCTCGGAGTCTCAAGATCAAAGAATTTGTCTGTTCGTGAAATTACCTTAAATGGTCCTTCATAAATAGGTTGTAAGGGTTTTCTCACAGCGTCTTGTCGCACGAAAACATGGGAGGTTTTTTTAATATTCTGGTGAATGTAGGGTCGCTTAGCTGAGTGATGGCTTGTAATTACCGGTCTTAGCGCTTGGATGTGTTTCTTTAATTTATGTACCAGCATAGGTAGGTCATTTGATGTGGCTCCATCTTCGAAAAAGTCTGCTGGTAGTCTCAAAGGTTCTCCGTACACTATTGACGCTGGTGTCGCTTGGAGGTGAGGTACCAAGAGGGAACGTAGACCAAGAAGAACTGTGGGTAGTTTGGTAATCCAGTCATTTACCAGCTGAGCACGTAGGGATGCCTTAAGCTGCCGATGCCATCTTTCTATTTTGCCATTAGACGCAGGATGATATGCCGTAGTTTTACAATGTTGGATGCCCAGAAGATTGGTTAGGTGGGCGAAGAGTGAGCAATCAAATTGTCTGCCACGATCTGTCGTAATCTTAGATGGAACTCCAAACCTGGCGATCCATGAAAATAAGAGAGACCGTGCGACTGATTCCGCTGAAATGTCCTTTAAAGGTATTGCCTCCGTCCAGCTAGAAAAACGGTCAATGATTGTTAGTAAATAGATATACCCATCGGAAGGTGGCAGAGGACCAACAATATCCAGATTTAGGTGAGAAAATCTACTACTGGCTGGTTCGTAGGTACCTATTTCGCTAAAAATATGTTTGGTAACTTTTGAACGTTGACAACCCATACATGTTTTAGCCCATAGTCTGACATCTTTTTTAAGGGAAGGCCACACATATCGTTGCTTGACGAGCTCGATGGACGCTTTTATTCCAGGGTGTGCCATGTTATGGAGAGAGTCGAAAGCTGGTTTCCGAAATGCTAGCGGTAAGTAAGGCCTCAAACGACTTGTAGATGTGTCTACTATCAATTCCGCTCCTGATGTTAATGCGATTGGTGAAAATTTAAGGGAACAATTTTTATGAGCCTTTAGCTGTTGTAGTTCCTCGTCCGTACTTTGTAGTTTCGCTACGTCGTCAAAGGAAATCACGGATGGGACAGATATAGCGGATAGGCGAGAAAATAAGTCGGCCGGAGTGTTGGATTTGCCAGGAAGGTACTGGAGGTTTGTGGTGAACTGCCCTATGAAATCCAATTGTCGTAATTGGCGTGGGGAAGCCTTGTCGAGCCGTTGCTTAAACGCGTATGTCAGAGGCCTATGATCCGTGTATAATACAAAATCCCTACCTTCTAATATGTAACGAAAGTGTTCAACGGACATATATGCGGCGAGTAACTCTCTATCATACGTACTATACCGCTTTTGAGTGTCTGTTAATGATTTTGAAAAGAACCCAAGTGGTTCTAAAACACCATTACGAAGTTGGTTGAGCGACAATCCAACTGCATAATCTGAAGCATCAACGAGAAGCGCTAATGGTAAGTCGTCTGATGGGTGGGCTAAGAGTGTTGCGTTTGTGATTTGAGTTTTAAGTTTCTCAAAAGCACACAAAGCCTCAGGAGTCCATTCCACGTTGCGTTTATCATTTTTGCGCGTATCTTTGCAAAGGTTAAATAACAGCTGTTGCGTTTCGGCGGTTGCAGGCAACGAT
This sequence comes from Aelia acuminata, assembly GCA_911387785.2. Lineage (NCBI taxonomy): Eukaryota > Metazoa > Arthropoda > Insecta > Hemiptera > Pentatomidae > Aelia > Aelia acuminata. The sequence goes on along the minus strand of OU426978.1, from coordinate 182,026,458 downwards.
CTTCTGTAGAAATTTATTAACCCAAGAAAACGTCTGAGATCGGCAATGGTTTTAGGTTGTTTGTACGAGACGATCTTGTCAACCCGATCAGGTAACGGCTCAATGCCCTCGACAGATACAGAGTAACCTAAAAACGAAATTTTTGTTGTCCCGAATTCACATTTTGCTATATTAATGTTTATGCGGTATTCGTTCAAGCGCCTGAATAGTGAGGTGAGATGACAAATATGTTGTTCTTCATTATTTGAAAACACGAGAATGTCATCTAAATAACAAAAAACAAAATCTAAATCTCGTAAAATGCTATCGATGTATCTCTGGAAAGATTGAGCGGCATTTCTCAATCCAAAAGGCATCTTTAGAAACTCAAATAATCCGAAAGGGGTAATCACAGCTGTTTTATGTACATCTTCTGGTGCAATCGGAATATGGTGGTAGGCGCGAACTAAATCGATTTTAGAAAAGAAAGTCTTGCCGGCGAGTCTGGAGTTAAAATCGTTTAAATATGGTATAGGGTATCGGTCGGGAACTGTTATGGCATTAAGTGCCCTATAATCGCCGCAAGGCCTCCATGAACCATCTTTTTTGGCTACCATATGTAAGGGACTCGACCATGGACTTTTGGAGGGCCTACATATTCCCAAGTCGATCATTTTTTGAAATTCTAATTTAGCCTGTTCCAATTTTGTGCGAGGTAGACGTCTGGGCCTAGCAACAACGGGTGGACCGGTTGTCTCAATGCTATGAAAATTTTTTATATCCGTGGCACAGAAATTTGGATCTTCGCGCAGTAATGTTGGGAACTTTTGAAGTAGTTCAGTGTATTTGCTAAGCGGATCTAATAAGTGAATTTCACTCTCGGGTGAGTTAACCGTAGTCAATGTAGAAGTAGATAGCTGTGTTGTATTGTCAATAAGCCGCCTATTTTTTAGATCAATTAATAGTCCAAAATGATTTAAAAAATCAGCTCCAATAATAGGAGTCTGAACTTTAGCGATTGTGAAAGGCCAGCAATAAGAACGTCTCGTACCTATATTGAGGTTAATTAGACGCTCACCATAAGTGTTTATAGGCGTTCCATTAGCCGCAAAGAGTACCCGTTTGGTTGGTCGCATTTGGGGAGAGGAAGGAACGACAGAAATATCTGCCCCGGAATCCACAAGGTATTTTGTTCCAGTAGGAATATCCGTGACGAACAGACGGCGTGTAAGTATTTGGCCTGTGCTCTCCTGCGCCATCTCAAGAGAGTGGCCTACTCGTTTTCCGATTTAGAAGGAGATGTTTGTTTATAAGAGCAAGGTTGGTTACATTTTGTGGCTTTTTCACGAAATTTACGGTGATACCAGCAAAGAGGACCACTAGAGGAAGGGCGGGATCGTGAACGAGAGCGCGAACGTGAACGTCCTGCAGCAGATAAGCTACTAATAGCAGCGGTTAATTCGGCAATTTCTGATTCTAAACGCGATAGCCTATCAGTGGGAAAGATGCTAGAAGATGAACTATGGGAAGGATTATTATTTATAGAGGTTATGTTAGGCGAGGAATGTGTGTAATCGAGAATCCTGTCAGCCATAATGGCAGTGTTGTCTAGTGTGTCATTGCTAGAGGCTAATATTGATCTCAAATTAACTGGGAGACGTTGCATGAAAATAGTTTTCAGAAAATCATCATTGACTTGCGAACCAGCAAGGGTACGCATTTCGCGTAACAACTGACTGGGCCGTTTGTCTCCAAGATCTAATTCAGTAAGTAATTTGGTTACCTTCCGTCCTTCAGATTCTTCGAATTCGCGTTGCAGCCTTTCCATAAGATGAGTATATGGGGTTGTAGAAAGTTCCTTACCTAAAAAATCTGCGATTAGCTCCGCGACGTCTGAATCCAATGAAGCTAAAACATAATTAAATTTAGTTAATTCGGAGGTTATTTTATAATTGTAAAATTGAGCTTCCACCTGCATTTTCCAGATCTTGATGTTTTTTCGCCAAATAGGTGGAATTTTAATTGATACCCGGTTGATTTCTTCATAACTGCTACGTTGGGGCCTTGTCTCCGTGTTCTCGGAATCACACATTATAAATAAAAATATCTAAAGTCTTCAACTTACAGATTGTAGCTGTCCAAATCGGTGGTCACCACTGTGGTTGATGTTTGGTCTTAAACCACAATATTGTAAAAATAATTGAACCTTTTAATAATGAGAATTAACTCAGAACATTTTTATTTTCACAATAACACAATATTTAGAATGTAATATTAACAACACATGTTAAAAAAGTCATATGAGTTGCAAAGCACCACATTAGCATGACAATGTTAAAAAAAAAACTTTTTAAAAAGTTATGGAAATATCTATGTTTAGAATATTATGCTACCCTGTTTGGGCATATAGAGGTTGTCTGTACTTCTTTACCTACCATTATTTATTTTTATTTCTTGTTTTGTAAGAGAGAATTCAATCATCTTAAAAAGGTTACTGAGCAATATATTTTGGTTCGATTTCACTTTGAATCTTTGCAAATTTATGAATTTCCGATTTAAAAAATCTGTTGCGATTTCGTTTTTATAACGCAGTGTTTTTATTTTATACAGTTAGATTTGTCAAATTAATATTACAATGTAAATGAAGAAATGATCAAGAAAAATTGATAATATTGAGGATAGTCGTATTTGTAAAAGTACATATCGCACGTTGCGAAGAAAAACGATATAAGTTTGAAAGAATGTTTTAGAATTTTATTCTAAATATGTTTTAGAATTACTTTTGCTATTGAGGAAAGCTCGGAGCTCTAGCTGGTGCATACGTTAGAGATCTAGATTTAAATTTAATATAAAAAAAAGAGACAAATAAAAAGAAAGTTAGTGTGTGTACCAGTAGGAGTGCGAACATCAGTCTCACATGTACATTATTTTATTTGTTTATAAAATCAAACTAAACATTTTAGCTCTGGTAGCTTTTAGGTATGGATCGTATATTTGAAGATAAATTATTAAAAAAGAACATTAACTGAATTCACAATAAAAAAGTTGCTTAAAACCCATCTATATAGAATAGAAAAAATTTTCCATTTCAAGATTTTAGTTACATACATTTCCAAAAGTTACCAACTGTCTTAGTTTTTATTTTTGAACTTTGAACTCCATGTTGCAGTTTAAATTTAAGCTTTATAGAAATTTTTCCACAATTAATAACCGTTTTAATAACTATTTAGGTTATATTTATATTATTTGGGAAAAGATTCTTCCTATTGGTTGTATTAATGCAGCAATGCATTTTCATTGATTTTTAACCTGACTTCTATGAATATTATAATTAGTTTTGTTATTTCAACACAAGTTCCTTCAAATAACTTATTTTATAGTGCTGTATGTTTAATTGAGATTGCATAAGATTAATTATAATTATTTCACTTTTAACAGGCGCAAGCACCCGATGATCTCTCTGTCAGACGCGGTGATTGGATTTACGCAGACCTGAATAACCAAACAGTAGATGGTTGGCTTTGGGCCTATGCTCCAAAGACCAGGAAATATGGTTTCATACCAAAAGCCTATGCAAGACCACCAGCAATGACAAGCTTATAACCAATTTACCTTTTTTTATAGTTCCATAGTTACTCTTTATGTACAAACTTCAACTCATTTCATTTTCTATTTAAACTTGTTATCTATTTATATTTATGTATTATTTATTCTACTTTATTGTTTAATTATAAATTTAAACATTCATTCATCCTACCTAAATGTGCGTGCTATATTTATATGTAATGATTTAAATTTGGGTGATATGTTAAATATTATATTTTTATATTAAAAATTAAAGCTCAATTGCTTTTATGACATTTGACATCATTTTTATGCAACTTTCAAATGCATTGTTGCTAATTTTATGGCAGGTTTTATTAAATGCTATTTTTTGGTATTCAAAGCAATGAATCTGAAAAAATATCTGTTTTTTTCTGGCACATAGGCTGCATTATATGTATTCTTACACCCTTCAAAATTTGCATTCCTTCTTAGTAATATAAAAAATTTCATTTCCGAATGAGAATAGAGTTTCAATTTTTATAAATGCACTCTTAGTAATCTTTCAGGTGATTTAAACCCTGACTTTATTATGAATATTAGCAATGGATTTCTCATTAAAAAAAAAATAATAATAATAAAATAATGATAATAATAATAGTATCTAAAAATCACAAATGCTGGGGCCTAATTGCTCTACACGTAAGATTTTTTTTTGCTCTCCTGTAAAGTTGAGTTTTTGCAGACTCACTAGTTTACAGTGCGCCTGACAATATGCACAGCAGACAACCTCGCACTTCACTACCTCGATTAGATGACTATTTTAGGTTAGAGAACATACATGAACTGATTAAATGGTATTTATCTTTTCACTGAGTTAGCTATGAGATAAGAATATTAGCTTTTTCAGTAAAGCGCAATCTCAATTTGTTATATACAGATGTTTAATCATTTTTTTTATAATAAGTGGCAGGATGGCCGAGTGGACAAACGCTTTGGGAAATATGTGTTTGTTATATATTGCCATGGACAACTTATGATTGAGAACCCGAAGATAGCCAGTTTGAAATCCAGAGCCAGGGGACATTTAATAATACTCAGCATTAATCCCCCCCTCTTCCCTGGCCTGGGAAACCCTATATAACCTTAAAGGCAAGGATGAGGAGGAACAAAGAATTTTTTTTTTGTAATTATAAATAATTTTTATCTGAATAGAAAAGATCACAATCTCGGTATTTTTTTTTTTTTTTTTTAATTTTTGGTTTTGGTTTATTATTATTACTTCTTCTAAATCTTAAAGCCTGTTTTGAAATCTGTATATTGCAGTAATAAGCATTTATTTTAATAATTATTTAATAATCTATATAAAAATCATGTCAAATGTCATCGTAGGATTATATTTGGAAATTAATTTTAAATCTTTATTAACATTGATGGTACAAATTATATATTTAAACTAATTTTAGTATTATTAATTTTAGTCGTATGTCTCCTTCTACTGAAGATATGGTGCTAGGGACTAGGTATTTATACCTTATAATATTGTTTTAATATGCGATAATAATGGGAGGATCTGTGTTATAGCATTTTCCGGTTCTATATACCAATTGTTCTCATTTAGTATGTCAAATCTTACAATTTTAATGCTAAAAAGAGAATTGAGGGCATTTATTTGCTAATAATTGATCGAATGTACAATTAGATTATAAGATAATGTACAATAATTAAGTACTGTTAGTATTATATCAAAATGAGGTAACCCTTTTCCTATATATTAAAATATATATATAGGATAAAATATATAATATAAACATAAATTTTATAAATATATAAAATATATACATGCCATTAGTATAGGTCAGTATTTGGCTTCGATTTAGATATGAGCCCATAATTATGAGAGTAGTCTTAGTCAAAAGAAAAAGAAAAATTCAGTTATTAGTTATTTCACACCACATAACATAAAACTAAATGAACTATATTTAATTTTGAAATTGGAACCACTATTTAACAAAATTACTTTTTAACAAAATCTTGAAAATTACATTGAATTTAGTGTTGAGTAATGTGAGAATTTACAAATGAACTCATTTTTTAATCTTGACTTATACTAATTTCATAATTATGGGCTCATATTGTAATATGCTTTGACGGTTGTGTAATTAAAAGATATTTTTGTTAATTATTACTTAATGAAAGGATCTATTAAAGGAAATCTTTCATATCCCAACATCGATATTATTCGTGCTTTTTCCAGTTATTATGTCAAAAAAAAAATTTTTCATGGGTAAAAATTTAAGTGGTACAGACATGGATAAATTTTAAATTATTGACATTGAAAAAATATGCACGAATTGTTAACACCTCATCAATATTATTTTAAAAATCATTTTAATTTTTATATGGAAGTGTTGCATATCTGCCTTTACTTATAACATGTTTTGGCATTTAAAAATTCCTTTGGATCATAATTTGTATAGAGTATAATTGATCATAATTTAGTTGCCTTATTAAATATTACATATTCATTCATTTTGTTTGTTGCACATTTTCTCATTTTTGATAGTCAAAATTAAATAATAAATATGATAGTCTTTCTTTAATAGATCTCCAAACATTATTACGTTAATTGAGATTAATTACCTACTATTATTAGCTTTAATTATTCTTGGCATATGTTTTCCTCTTTAGTACCTCCTATTTTTCAGGCATTCTGAATGTTCTTTATTAAAATGTTTAAATTAAACAAATTCATGTTTGTTTGATTATGCCTTAAAAAGAAATAGAACTGCATAAGTAATTGTTAGTTTTTAAAAGTGCCAATATTGGAATCGATGCTTGCCATATTATGTGTTTATTATTAACAGTTTCAGTAAATGTACCGTCCATAGTGGTATTATTGATTTTATTAATGTTATTTTTATTTTTCAAAAAGATTTTAGTAAAATTAGATGTTATTCGTTCGTTTGGAAGAAGATTGCCACAATACAAACATTTTTCTTATTACATTTTTTTTTTTTGCTTAAAAACTTGATATCGAATTATGTTTCTTCTTAAAAAACGCCAGATTTTTAAATCCAATATTTAACACTGGAGAGCAGTCAAGGTAATCTTCTATAGAGTTAGAAAACCTCATTAATGATTAGAACAGATGCTTCTCCGTTAAAATTTCAGTTTTTTGAATTATGGCAGTCTTCTTCCAAACCAGCAATATCTTGAATGTTAATTTTTTTTTTAAGGAATGAATCTTAAGAGAATATGTCTTTTATTTTTGTATCAACTTGAATAAACATTTAAATTAATTTATGTGTTAGTGTACTTTTTATTTACAAGAGGACAATCCTTGTTATATTTTCTTTAATTTGTCGGCATTTTGGGCTTATTTGCCCATTAAGGGCTCATGAAAATATTTCTAAAAATCATTTATCCAATTAATTGCATATACAAATTTATCCTACATTATTACATTGAGATCTAGAAAATTAAAGCTCTTTATTTATTCAATACTTTAAAACCCATTATCTTATCAAAATAAACATCCTAATTAAGCATTTTTCTTATTGGCAGGTCCAAGTATGCTATATCAAATATGTATGAATTATGAAAAATTATTAATTTAATATATAAAAAGTTAAATCAAATTTCACGTTTCTGAGGGTTGTATATTTGAAGTTTCAAAGTTAACAAAAAACATTCTTTCAAATAATCTGGTGCAGTGCTTGCATCAAACAACTTTCACTTACCATATTTTTTTTTTACTGAAAATAGAGATTAATTTTTGAAAATTACATAAGGTGCATCTGAAAGGAAACAAAATCTATAAAAAAATTTCTCCCTGCCAATGTTTTGTTATTCTTCTGAAATGTTTATACTCTCGTTACTAATTTATATAGTGATGTACCAAGAATGGAGTTGGCTCCACATACTGATGGGATTCAATACTTTTGGATTCCCTTGAATTCCTGAATATATTTATATAAATATATATTTTTTTGATTATGATAGAAATAAAAATCGAGTTTCAATCTGCAAGATCCAGGTTTTTGGCGGTAGTTGGATACCTACAAATAGGGATTGATAGAAAGGGTTCATAATAACAGCCGATAAAAATTGGTACCTGATTAATTTTCAAATTTTGAGCTCTTCCCTGTTTTTTAGAAAGCCGGAGCAATATTGTATTCTTCTCAGATGGGGACAGTTAATATTTCTTTATTATAATAAATATTTAAGAAAATCTTGATCAATGTAAATTGTATTTATTATTATTATTATCATAAGGTGAACTTGGTCCCTATCAGTGCGGCTTTCAGAGTGGTAAATCTACCTCCGTTAAAATATTCTCTGTAAGGCAAATTATGGAGAAAGGAAGAAAATATCAGATGCAAACATACCATCTGTTTGTCGATTTTAAAGCCGCATATGACAATCTCGATAGACCGGCACTATACAAGGCAATGGAAGAGCTCAACATTCCAAGGAGAGCATTCAGACAACTGACACGGTAGTCAAGGAAGCATTTATGGCCCTAGAGGCTTCAGTTTGGAGACTAGGTCTAGGAATAAATCCGGAAAAGACCAAGTTCATGTTATCACACCAGAGGGTTCATTAAGAAGAATGGGTTACCATAGGAACCTACCACTTCGAAAAGGTAAAGGAATTCGTCTATCTCGGCTCGCAGGTTTAAAAGGAGGATAACGATGGTGAACAGAAGCGTCTTCGGATTAGGCCCCCTCTTCCGAAGTCCCTATCTCACGAAGATAACTAAAGTAAGGTTGTATAAAACCCTGATCCGCCCCGTCTTGATGTATGGCTCTGAGACTTGGACCATCTCGAGTTCTGACCAGCAGAGGCTCCTTGTTTTCAAGAGAAAAATTCTACGCCGAATCTACGGTCCAATAAAAGTAGGCGGAAATTTGAGATTACGAAACGACTTAGAGCTTCAAACGCTCTTTTTTTTTTTTTTTTTTTTTTTTTTTTTTTTTTTTTTGGTTCCTCACCTTCCTTGCCTTGTAGGCTATACGGGATTTCCCGAGCCAGGGGACAGGGTGGGGGATTGATGCCGAGTATAATTAAGTTTTCCCCTGGCTCCGGGTTTTGAACTTGCTGTCTTCGTATTTTTTATCAGATGTTGCCATGGGCAACGCGTACTTTCTAACAGACCTGGGCATTATTTTAAATAAAAGTATTTTAAATACAAATGAAAATACTTTTTTTTTATTTTAGTATTTTAGAATTAAAATAAAATAAGTCACATGTTTATTTTCATTTTAATTCTAAAATAATCAAATTAAAAAAAAGTATTTTCATTTTAATTCTAAAATACTAAAATAAAAAAAAAGTATTTTCATTTGTATTTTAAATAATAAAATAAAATAAATCTTAAGTAGGTTATTTGAAGTTAAACAATTTTCGTAATAGTATAGTATAGTCCTTTGCACTAGAGCTGTCACTCCTAAATATGGAGCAAGTATTTTTATTTCAGTTTGATGTTGCTGTTTTTTTTTGTTATTTTTTTATGGGGGGGGCGCAATTATTAAGATTGTACCGCTTCATCCGATTTCAACAAATTTTGTCATATTGGTGGTTTTTGATTATCTAAATAGACGCCTAATCAATTCATTTCACATAAATGGTTTTATGCATAGGTTTTGGGGTGGAGGGTTAAATATTAACTTTTGACCGCCATATCCGATTGTCACGAAATATGTTACAAAGATTGTTCATAAGTCAAATAACAAGGCCAATTCCTCATCATTTTTATAAATAATAATAATTTTAGGTTTTTTATGGGGGGGGGGAGTTAATTGTAGACTTTTTACTGGTTTATTCGAAAGTGAAATAATCGAATATTAAGTTAGAGCCATAAACGATGGCATAAACAGTATCCCAATTTGGAGACAACACCAAAAGATCAAAAGAAAGTAAACTTAGTAAAAATGTGTATGACTGATACATTCAATAAAGTCGGTGATTATTTTTCCGGTTGAGGTTTGTTCGAAATTGGAGAGGAAATTCAGGCTAGATTAGAGGTAAGAAATTCTAGCGATTAACGAAATTACTTAGCTTACGGCTTCTTCCTTAAAACTTAAGAATTCGGGTTTACAAAAATATTATTCCTCCTGCGGTTCTTCAAGAATGCAAAACGTGCACGCTAACATTGAATGATGAGCAAGTGAGGTGATAGCAGACAGATGAATAAAATCGAAATGTGAAATTGCAAAACAGTGGTGAACGAATTCTATAGAAATTAATGACAGTGACTAATGGAAAACGTCCGAAAGAAGTAAGGGCTGAGAAGCAGTAGTTCGCGTTAGGGCTGATTTGCTGAAATTCGTATTTCACGGAGATCGTTGGATGGTGTGTGGGTAGCGAATAGGCTAAGGGGTAGCCCAATTAGTTTAAATAGGTTCCGAATCAAATTGGTTCTGTAGAAAAAGAAATTTAATTTAATAATTTCAACAAAATGAAAGTGAAGATGATCTGAGTATCAGATACATTACATCAAGCAAAGACAACCCAAAAAAAATAAATAAAAACTGTCGATTTAATAATCAATTGCAATATTTAAAAAAAAAATGTATTTATTAATCAATCGCAATGCACTAGCTAATAGGTTTTAAAAGTATTTTGTTTTTTCATTTTAATTTTTTTATTTAAAATACAAAATACTTTTTTTATTTTGCATTTAAAATAATTTTATCGAAAAGTATTTTAAATGATTTGAGGTTAAAATGCATTTTATTCAAATTTATTTTAAATACTTGCTATTTAAAATAAAGTATTTTAAAATAAAAATTAAAATACTTTTTGCCCAGCTGTGCTTTCTAACGCGTTTGCCCACTCGGTCATCCCGCCATACTTATCAAACGCTCTATGGGCAGCCGAAAATTATTAGTCATCTGCATTGGAAGGCTTAGATGGGCTGACCACGTTGCCAGAATGCCGGAACAGAGTATTCCAAAGAGAATGATGTCCGACAAAATCGATGGGTTGAGAGGTGACGGAAGAGCGAAACTTCGGTGGACAGATGGAGTGGCAAAGGATTCAAGACATCTTCTAGGTGCTCGGAATTGGATTGCGGCTGCGCAGGCTCAGTAAGGTTTAACCCAAAAGTGCTTGCACTTCGGCGTTCTTTTCAAATTATGAAAATACATCGAATAACATTAAGTTTCCAATTAAAATGAAAATATTCGACCGAGCTCTCCGCGAGTAAATGGAACTTTTTGAAAAATATCATAAATTATATTGTATGTAGCATGCAACCATGCACGGCTGTTCACAAATTTTGTTCAAAAATAATTTTATATTACATTTATCGTTCAGATTATTGTAATTGAATAATAATGAATTATTAATTAGAATTCTGGAATTCAGAAGTGATTGAATTTATTAAATGAAGAAAAAAATTACATGGTTTATTGTACATTATAAAAATACATACGTAAGTATTACACAACAATGACAATAACAATAATAATAATAATAATAATAATAATAATCGATTCTCCTTGACACGGCTAGGATTGTTCGTAAATTTTTGAATATTTAAAACGTATATGAAGAATAGATAACTGAAGGTGGTTGGAATTAAACCCCCACCTCAGTTAATCAACCCGCAGCTGCGAGATAATGCGCAATAAATAATAATAATAATAATAATTAGTAGTAGTAGTAGTATTAGTAGTATCAATTTATATATTTATAATCATTGTAGTCCTATAACTGAATATTACGGTTAACTTTGTTTAGGTATTGACGGTATACTTACTTATTGTAAATAATAATATTTACGCATCGGAACTCTCATTTTTATTACCTATACAGAAACTTTATCGACGCGTAATCATAATAAATTGGTGTTGAACAAATAGTTTTGCTCTTGTTGCGATCGGTTCCTTTTTCAGTATATATAATATATTCAGTAAGGACAAAAAGTGATTAAATTAAATTATTTTTCTAAAAATGGGCTTGAATCGTAATCGAACACACGACGAAAATCGGTATGTGGTGTGTTTATTATGTTCACGTAAAGGTAATATGATGAAAATTACAAAAAGTTTAGAGGACAAAATAAGCTCATTATTCAGTGATTATGATAAGAATGACGATTTGCTACCACTCGTTGTGTGTACGGATCTGATATTAAGATTCAACAAATTTTTTCTATTTTTAAAAAAAACCAGTGACAAGATCTAGCACCAATAAATTGTTATGTGACTGTTATGTATGTGAGTTAGCAAGACTTCCAGGGCATACAAATTTTTCAACAAACGACTCTGCCAGTGGTAAAATTTTACCTCCTACGAATAACGCTTTAACTTTTTTTTTTTTTTTTTTTTTTTTTATAAGGCATCATCCACGAGGGTCATTATTGCCTTCTATTACAGCATAGGAATTATAAAACTTAATTATAATTTATCGTGTAGATTAATGTGTTTTATGAAATCTAGGACATTATTGACTGTATTTGTGTTATTTTGTAAAATGGTATGAAGATGTTCTGGAAGGTTGAACAGTAGTCTTGAAGAATCGTAGGTATGGCATTCAGTTAGTATGTGTTTGACTGTAAGGGGAGTTCCGCAGGACCGGCATTCAGGCGGTGAATCTTGAGACATTAGATATCCGTGGGTAAGTCGGGTATGTCCAATACGGAGCCGTGTAAGGATCACCTCATCTTTTCTTCTATCACGAAACGACGAGACCCATGGAGAAACGTCGTGCTTTACCTCTCTTAATTTATTGTCCCTAACATTCAGCCACTTTTCATTCCAATTTAATTTAACTTTATTCCGAATTAAGGAAATATAATCATCCACGGGAACTTTCCGATATGGTATGCCATCGTTAATCGCTCTTTTCGCAGCCTGATCCGCTACCTCATTCCCTCCTATCCCACAGTGTCCGGGGACCCATACAAAAATCACAGTGATATCGCTTCTATTCAGGGACTTTATTGTCATCAATATATTTTGATTTAAGATACTACGTGTGAAGATATCTCTTAAGGATAGGAGAGCTGCTAAGGAGTCCGTACAGATAGCTAGTTTTTTACTTTTCGTCGGGAAAATCACATTTAAACATTTTTCTATAGCAACCATCTCCGCCGTAAAGTTACTACATGATGTGGATAAGGAAAATAAGTACTGTCGCTCATTGCAGATTACCGATGCCCCTACACCTAAAGAATTCTTCGACCCATCAGTGAATACGAAGTCGGCTTCTCCTATTTCCTGTTTTAATTTAATAAATTTTTGTTTATATTCATGTGGGTAAGTATCTTTTTTGAGTAGCGCAGTGAGAGAGAGGTACAATTTAGGCGTGGGAAGTTCCCAAGGGCAAGTAGGTGAAATTGCTGCTCCCTGTAAAGCCGGTATATCAATGCGCAAGCCGTGGATCAAAGCAGGCACCCTTATCGCAAAAGATTGTCTCCTAACCGTAATTTGTTCTTGAGGAATGGGTCGTCTATTTGGGAACAGAACAGTCAAAGGGTGGTTGTCCGTCGCAATGATTTTGGCAAAGTAAATGAGATCGAGTTGTTGCCTTCGTATGTAAAGAGGAGGCTCACCTGCATCTACAGCTATACTATTGGTGGGACTGGAACGGAAGGCACCAGTGGCAATTCTCAGACCGGTATTTTGCACAGGATCTAACATTTTTAAAACGTTACTCGACGCTGAGTTGTAGGCGTTGCACCCATAATCTAGCTTCGATCTTATTAACGATTTGTACAAATTAAGGAGGCTTTTACGATCTGCACCCCAGTTGGTGTTTCCGACCATTTTCAAAAGATTGAGGGATCGAAGACAACTTGCCTTCAGTTGTTTAATATGTTGAGACCAGTTTAGAGTTCTATCGAATATCATTCCCAGGTACCGGACAGAGTTAGAAAGAGCTATTGGTTGGTTATCTATAGATAGAGATGGGATTATGTTTGGTTGTCTTTTGCTGAAAATTATTGAAACGGTTTTACTCGTAGATATTTTAAAGCCATGTTCCCCAAGCCACGTACTGACACGGTTTAGAGTGGATTGAATATTTTCTTGCATGGAGATTACATCTTTACCCTCTGTGTAGATTACAAGATCATCAGCGTAAAGCAAGCCTTCGACCGGGGACATTATAATATTCAGCACTTGACTAAAGCATATGCAGAAAAGCGTAGCACTCAGAACGCAGCCTTGTGGAACTCCGTTTTCTTGTTCGAATTCATGTGAAAAAGCGTTACCGATTCTTACTCGAAAACGTCTGTTAGTGAGAAAATTATTTATAAAAAAGAGAGTATGACCATTTATCCCAATACTAACTAAGCTATCAGTTATGAATCTTTTCCATGTTCGGTCAAACGCATTTTCGATATCCAGAAAAATTGCCAATATTTTTTTCTTGTTCGCAAAGGCATCAGAAATTTTGGATTCTAATCTAACTAAGTTGTCCCTTGCGCTTCTCTCCTTCCTAAATCCACTCTGCCATACCGGAAACGCGCCTTTAGATTCGAGATACCAAGTTAACCTGTTGCTTATTAATTTCTCCATCAGTTTACAGATAGAAGAGGTTAAGGTGATCGGTCTATAACTTTTAACATTCATCGGATCTTTTTCTTTCTTTAAAATCGGAATGGTGATCGCTGTTCTCCAGATATGAGGGAATTTATCGGAAAGAAATAATTTATTTAAAAAATTTAAAATAAACAATTTGTTGGAGGAACTAAGATTTTTTATCATACTGATGCATATCTGGTCTGGCCCTGGTGAACTATCTTTTCTGGAATTTAATGCTGCTAGAAATTCGGGCATGGAGAAAGGCTGGTTCAAAGGATCAAGGGGATTATTTGTAATAATTAAAGGTACTGATTCGGTTATTTTCTTTGTATCAAGGAATTGTGCCGAGTAATTTGAGGTTGATGATATGGAGTAGAAATATTTCGCTAATTTGTTTGCAAGAGTGAAAGGGTCTGTTTCATACTGATCCAGAATTTTTAAACAGTTTATTTGAGGAGTATAACCATATCCGATAATTTTCCTGACTGTCTGCCAAAATACCGAACTTGGTGTATTACATGTGACCTTACTGAGAAAGTTCTGCCACGATAATTTTTTACTTTTCTTAATAACGTATCTAGCATGCTTTTTGGCAGATTGGTATGTTTCAAGCTTCTCAGAGGTTGGCCTGCGTAGGAATTTCTTAAGTGCCTTTTTTCTCTTTTTTATAGCTTCGTCACATTCCCTATTCCACCAAGGTACGGGAGGGCGAGAACAAGTGGGCGCGGAGCTGGATGTGGAGATAAGTGGAATTGCTGCATGGGCAGCTTGAAGTAATTTTGAATTTATTTGAGTGGTAATTCGGTCAGCGTCAAAATCAGCCATATCTATATCCGTGAACTGGGCTATTTCTTGGAATTGAGGCCAGTCAGCTTTTTTAATAAGCCATTTATTGGGTCTGCTATGGGAAAAACACTTATCAAGAGTCTTAAAAATAATGGGGAAATGGTCGCTGCCGTGAGTATCATCTAGGGTATACCATTGTGTTGTAGCTTCTAGTTGAGGGCTAGTTATTGTTAGATCTATTGCTGACAATTTTCCTGAACGGGTGGACAGGTGAGTCTGATAGATATGATTATTAATTATATTCAGGTTGCAAATATCTAAAAATGATTCAACCAATTTCCCCCTCTCGTCTAGATGGTCACTACCCCACATTAGGCTGTGAGCGTTATAATCCCCAGCGAGGACCACCGGCGAAGGCATCGAATCTACCAAATTCTTTAATTGTTGAACCGTGAACGCACGACCTGGGGGGAGGTAGAGAGAGCACAACGTGAAAGGACGAGGTTGTGATAAAATTCTTACCGCTACAGCTTGCAAATTAGATGTAATATCTATGTCGGTAAAAGGGATATTATCTTTTATAACTAAGCAAACCCCACCACAAGCAATAAGTCCCTCGGTATAATCTTTTCTCCTAATCGCATATCCACGGAATTCGAAATTTTCAGTAGCTTTTAGGTTTGTTTCTTGTAGGCAGGCTACTGAACAGTTATGCTCATTTATTAGATATTTTAATTCATTTCTTCTAAGATTAAGGCCGTTTAAATTCCATTGCAAAATATTCATTTAGGATTTGGGGTTTTGTAAAAAAAACCGAGCGCCATAAGGATAAAACAATAATCAATAATTCTAAAACTGTTTGAGTAAAAATGAACTAGGTAACAGCTAATCAGACAATACATAGAATATGGCTTTCTTAACAAGGAAATGAAATGAAAAATTGTGCAAGCAAGCACATAAATAAAAGTAGTAGATATGTAAGAATTTATAATAAAAAGGATTAAACTTAAGTGATAAGTAATTATTAATAAATATTTATCAATGATTTGATAAGCATCAATGTTGTGTACTAGCCACGAGACTTTTATTAAATGAAATATCACATGAAATAAGAAACACTTATAGTAAAATAGGTAACAGAAATAAACTAATAAAGAAATAAAATAGTAGAAATAAGAAACACTTATAATAAAAGGAAGGCAAATTATAAATACTTTTAAGATGCTGAAAACAATGAGTATTACTTCTGATAACATTATCAATAATAATGTAGGTAGAGTGTTTAATATCATAGAGAATATTTAAGATTAAATTTATTATTTCAACTAGATTTTATTATAACAAAATCGGTTAGGAATTCTTTTTGCCAACTTTGGGTTTTTGTTTAGTTCCGGTATGAAAAGGTTTATTTTGAGATGAAATGGTGCTTTGATCACTGAGAGAAGAATTTGTAGACGCTGGCCTATTTCTTTTTAAATTTATATCAGCCTTCGGAATTTTTGACTCATTGGTTTGTTTAACATTAATTTCATACACAGCAGTTTGTTCAATAGTATTACTTATTGACTTATTTTTATTTACTTTCTCTTTTGGCAAATTAACAATTAATTTTTCAGGATTTATTAAATTGGTATCAGAGTCGCTTTTTAAAATGTTAGATTCTAATACTATTATTTTTTTAAAGAGAACGTCGACAGTGTTGGATAATTTAGAAATCTGTTCTAATAGTGCCTCGGTAACTGATAGTGAACTGACTTGCTGTGGAGTGGGAGGCGCGGCGGCTGGAGTGGGGGGAGTAGTTGTCACTTCGGCAAAGGACCTAGCCTGCTGCGGCACGGGAGCCGCTTGTCTATTAACAATTAATTCGGCCTGGCGATAGGATACTTTTTCCTGCGTTCTAACTTTTTCTATCGCTTTCTCTCTTTGATAAACTGGGCAATTGGTATAAAAAGCAGGGTGTTCTCCCTGGCAGTTTATACATTTAGGAGGGTTTACACAGCTATCACATTTATGTGAATTTTCTCCACATTTTCCACAGTTAGTAATTTGGCAGTTTTTGCTAGTGTGCCGATATTTATAACAAGAAAAACAAAGGAGGGGCTTTGGTTCGAAAGGTCTTATTTTAATGGATAAGAAATCTAACAACAATCTCTCGGGAAGTTCACTTTTCTCAAATGTTATTATCAGCAATGGGGTTGGTTTATTCACGTTATTTATCTTTTTAAAAATTCTTTTCACTTTCACAACCCCGTGATGTTCGAGTTCAGAAACTATTTCGTCCTCTGAACAATTCATTAATTCGGGAACATAAGCGACACCACATGAGAAATTTAATGATTTGTGCAATTCAAAGATTATCGGTAGGTTTTGAAATGATTTTATATTTCCTAAGTTGATAAAGTCTTTTTCATTGGATACCGTTAGTAAAACTGAGCCATTTTTTAGAAATTTTATATTAACTTGTGGGCTGTAGCTTTTAATAAATCTACAAACAGTGAAAGGACTGAAGTCCTTAAACGTTTTATTGCCAAAATTTTCTCCCACACTCATCAAAATATACTTTTTAGACCATTTTCCCTTTACTTTGAAAATAGTTTCCTGAATATCAGGTGGCTTTGGGTCTAATGCCGTAGCCATAGCAACGATAAAATAACAAATTAAGGTTAAAAGTAAAAAGAACCAAAAAACTTAAATTAAAAGCAAAAGATAACTGGTAAAAATGGGAAAGAAAAATATAAAATAAAATAAAAATAAATGAATGAATAATTGGTACTCCCTGCTAGCAGTGAGGTATTAGCTGATATCTCGCTTGGGATCACAGTACACTACAACACGATGTGAACACCACGAAAGGTAAACATCAACTGATGCTTTAACTTTAAAACATGATACTACAAGCCCGACGAAGTCTTCGCCAAAAAAGAGTAACATCGCCGAAAATGTTTGTTGCTCTTGTTGCGAATTACAAATTTTCTATCATTATTATTAAATGACAATAGTCACAGCCATTTTTTGAAAAAAATTTTCAATGGGCTTACTATCTAAAATTTAATTTATATAGTATTTTTAGAAAAATCGCATTTACTTGCGGAGAGCTCGTTCGAATATTTTCATTTTGATTGAGAACTTAATGTTATTCAATATTTTTTCATAATTTGAAAAGAACGCCGAAGTGCAAGCACTTTTGGGTTAAACCTTACTGAGCCCCACCGTGCAGGATAGGGAGCGATGGGGGAATCTTCTTAAGGAGGCCTAGACTCACTAAGTGGGTTGTTGCACCAGTGATTATTATTATTATTATTGTTTTATAGCTAGTTTATGATAAACATTTTGAGTAGCACTTCACCTCCTTTCACAATGCTCTCGCTAGCATTCTCTCTTAATTGTTTTTCATCATAAAAACGAAATTAAAAAGGTTGTTTGATACGCCATAAGTTTAAATTTTGATTTAGTTGTAAGATCATTGCTACTAATTGCAATGGAACCCACTAGTTTACCGTAAATAAAATGAAGGTTGAAATTATTATTTTTTTTCTACCTCTATATTTCTTATAAGTGACTACCATTTTCTAAACATTAGTATTACCCCATCTTAAATTCTTAGCTCTCCGATAAATTATACATATACATAACTACTTTTATCACCCGAAATTGAAATTTTCGTTTCGGAAACAAAATGTTTTTTTTCTCTCTTTATTTTATTATGAAACCTTTCATAATTTATATTTAGCCATTTCTTGTAAAGGCATAATAAGGGACTGTTATTTACTCCATATAAAAAAGGTACTTAATGTAAAGCATTATCCCTTCGCCATTTAAGCGCTATCAGACTATTTCTAGGATGATGAAACCTACCTGATATTAAAAAGAATACTCAATTCTAATTAAATATGACGAATTTAATCAAAATTGTTTTTGCCGTATTTGAGAAAATCTGTGAAATATGACAGTGCCACTTTCGGTTACAAAATTTTGAAGAGAATGTTGCAGACACATAAAACTACCTCAAACGCGTTATTTCATTCCTATGACATGTCGTTTGTGAGCTTGTCTGTTCACACAGGCTATTTTGTGAGACTTGAATAAGATTATGAAACCAGTACTTTGTCGTGCCGGTTGCACTTTAACTATTTCAACAACAATGAAGAATTAAGATTAAACATTATCAAGCATAAATATCTCTAAATGTGTAATCATCAAGGTATTTCAATGTTTCTTTCTGCTGGTCAAGTACAGAATTCCAATAGCTTCAAAACAAAGAGATTTTCTTGATAATCATTACAAAGACTGCACTGACAATACGAAAACTGTAATTAATGCCTTGCTCTTTTGGAAGGAAATTTGAGCTGTAAGATTTTATCTCGAATTATATATTAGTGCTCCTTTTAATTCCTGGAAAGAAGTCAATAAATAGTCTTGCACAAGTTGAAGTAAGGGGCAGTTGGTCTGCTCATCTGGTTTCGGAGCACATCTTGGCTGGCAATCCCCTACTTGGCAATCACCCGGCTAATTCTCTGAGTGGCCGCCTTCGGTTGTGTCCTGAATCGGGAAAGAGGGTACCAGAAGGTGTCGCACACCCGCTTCCTTCTCCAATGTTCCCCTGCTTATAAGAAAATATATTTAAAAAAAGTTTTTGTTTTGGAATTCTTTTCTATTTTTTTTCTTTGCTTTAAGTGATAATGATTAACGATTCCTTTTTATTCATTTTCTACATTAAAGTCGACATTTCAGGGTATCCTATTCCATCCTCAGAACTAATAAAATAATATTCCTTATATTTATACCATACATCAGTATATTCTTTTTAATTTAACTTTATTATAATAAAACATATTTTTAATCAGAAACACATTTTAAAATACTGAACATAGCACAACTTGTTTGTTTATTTCATTGTCACAAACTAAAATGAAGTGCTCCTGAAGATAGGCTCAAAACATTGTTAGTTTATTTTTTATTTTTTAACCATTTTCAATGAAATGGCAATAATTAAAAGATTTTTTTTTATTTATTTAATAACAAACATTTAACAATTATAAATTTGCGATCTGCAAATTACTTGCAATGAGCAAATTTTGCTGACTGCTACATGGGCGTTCCTTGTGGAAATAACAAAATCTTAGCTCAGCAAGTCTCTTGGCCACCACCTGCGTAGTCGACGTGGTGGGCTGTAAGGGTTGTGTAAGAATCTTACGTGTTCCGTCAGAGGGTTTGTATTGTAGGTTAGTCTTTGGTGAAAGCTATTATAATTTTCATTGGCTGTTTCCGAAATTGTTCGCATGTCTAAATCCTTGTGTATTATATCGTTGCTAACATAAAATTTTGCATCATCTATTCTTCGCAACACTTTTGACTGAAAAGACTGTATTCTTTGGATGCTGGTATAATGATGGTAAAATGATATAATCGATTTTGCGGAGTCCCACAGCTCTATCCCGTAAGTCCATATCGGTTTTAGTAATACTTGAGATCGTTGAACAGTTGAATGATGTATTCTAAAACCGAATTGATGATTTGGAATAACTTTAAGAGCTTAGAGAGATTCAAAACGACGGAGAAGTATTTTTTCGAATAATTTAGAAAAGGAAGGAAGAAGGCTGATTGGGCGATAGGATAGGAAGATCTGGGGATTTAGCACCATGATAACTTCTGAACATTTCCGAGGACAGGGACATAGGTAAGTGATTTTCAAAATAGAATTATATATGTTTGTCAGGAAAAGGATTGCTTTCCACGATAAATTTTTGATTATAAAATTTGTAATTGAATAAAACCCTGGAGCATTTTTATTAGGCAGGCTTGCTATTAAATCCTGAACTTCATTGGGATGAATACATTTCGGTGGTAATGTGATTGGTAAGGGTATGTCAAGGTGATTTTGGACAAATAATGTAGAAAGTCTGTCATTTATGTCATGAGGTTTAAAAGTTTCTTGGAGGTGATTAGCGAACAATTGTGCTATTTGTGCATCTGACTTTGCCCACGAACCGTCAGGATGTCTAAGTGGGTATGAGACATCACAATGATGAAGAATATGTTCTGTCACACTCCAGAGTGATTTCTAGCAAGTTAAAGAGACGATTGAAGAAATTGTCAAAAGTTTCAGTTTTTGTACGTCTAATTTCATCGTGTAGTTGTCGTGTTAGTTTTTCAAACTTATGCTTCTCTGATGGGTATCTAGATCTTTGCCATATTTCACGGGCTTTCCGTTTCTGTGCGATTAGATTTAGGATCACAGGCGAAAGGTAATTATGGCTCTGCTTTCGGCTTTTTGTTTGGTTTGTCTAGAAGCCCAAGTTGAGTTTTGAATAGTTTTTGTCAAATGATTTACTGCCTCATCTAAGTCTTCTGCTGTCCGTATGTTAGTGTTGATTGATAATGCATTTTCAATAGATAATCTAAACTTCTTCCAGTCAATGTTTCCAGGGCGACGAGGAGTTTTAATTAATGGTTTTGATTCTATCGTGAAGATAAGGAAAATATAATTTTTTGGTACTTGTCTAGTTCCTGCCCCGCGCGCAACTTACCCTGGTATCGCGCCTTAGCACTGCTATCTACCGCATTGTTTCATAAATTTGATTAACTTTATTAGATCACAGCTTTCTACTTCCGCTTGCCACGCTCACTCAAAAGGGATAGCAAACCCTCAATGGGTCTTTTTTCAATCGAGTTTGGCCACACTAAATGACTTTTCGTGTTAGCAGCTAGTGTGAGGTTTGGTATACCATTTGCTGCGGTAAAGGAACTGGACAAGTTCCATTGTTTTTTTTTTTTTACTAAATTCCTTAATTCCAATGACACGTAGGGGTAGAGGATAAATAAATAAATAAAATAAACGAAATTAGTTATGCCACTTAGAATATGTCTATTTAGTACGCACAGTTTGAAACTCTTTAAGTAACCAGGCCGACACATTCCTCACCATTCACCGTTCTAATTCTTTAATGGAAACACAATTTTCCATAATTTTAGCTTCTTATTTCTACTTCTACTTAATTAACCATTGTTCATTTCTTTAATGTTTGTTTTGAAATTCTACTGATTGTTCGCAAGGCCGGATTCAGGGGGGGGGGGCGGTCCCAGGGGTCATAACTTCCCAAATATTTTGGCTTTTCAGGTTTTTTTGTATATCAAACGAATAATGCAATTAGGTAGTTACTATGCCCTAAACATAACGCTTTGGGTTATTTAGATTGCAGGTCTTCTTAATACAAGGTAATAATCTCATTAAAAACCGGTGCTATCAGCTATGTGATTATGATACAGGTGGGACATGACCACCCAAATTTCGTGGTTAATCCGACCCTGGTTGTTCGTTTATATATCTGCTTATTTGTCCATATAATTTAAAAAAGAACCATTCTAGTACGTCAGAGAAACAATTATAAGACCCAATACTGTTTTAAACAAGTTTTTGAATTAATAATAATAGTATTATTATAATCTGATAATAGTGTAACGAGAAAAAAAAATATGGTTTAGAATAGATCTAGACTTGTTGGAACGAACTAACAGTTGGAACAAACTTTCATAGTACATGTTTGTGACTACCAGCTACACTGGCCTTGAACATTAGAGGCTGTTTTTCTTAGGACTAAATATAAGGATCGATGGACTGGAGAGTTAGTCTTGTTCTGAAGCTCAAGTCATACGGTTATTTCTGTGCTATAAATTGATAATTTTTGTAACCTGTTTAAATATTTGTATTTTCTTAATTTTTGTGGCAGTGAAAATTTTTATTTTCATTCAATAACAATTGTTTAAACCACATAAGTGCTACAATATTATAATTGCAGAACGTATAATGTGAAAGTAATATGTATTTGCTTACTTCAGTATTCAGTCCATGATTAGCTCATTAT
This sequence comes from Aelia acuminata, assembly GCA_911387785.2. Lineage (NCBI taxonomy): Eukaryota > Metazoa > Arthropoda > Insecta > Hemiptera > Pentatomidae > Aelia > Aelia acuminata. Next base: position 182,003,750 of record OU426978.1, on the reverse strand, counting down.
TTAATTTGAAAAACGGAAATCGATCCGAATGTAGAATGTTATTGGTAAAGGGAATATTATTGGAAGAGGGTCGCTCAGAAGGAATGTGCTTCGAGCGAGCATTCGTTTGCCTTTGAAGACGACTCTTTGAGTATTAGGGATGGACCCTAGGAATCAAGGAACGTATTCAAAGGCGTTTGGACGGAAAGGTTAGCATAATGGCCACTTAGCATAATGCCCCGGCAATCAGGTACAAAGACTTCTCCCAACCCCGCCTTCGAGGTTAGCACCCAGTCTTAGCGCATCTAAGCTCTATGGTTCTCTCCGTGCCTAGGTATGGTGGCTTCAGGGTCCTTTTTTTATTTATTTATTCAATACAGAAAAAAACTAAAAAATCAATGGATTTCCCCTTATATTCCTAGCCCATAATCCTTTTTTCGTAATTCACAATTTCTAAGTGTCTACAGTCCGCCAGCATTACTGCAAAAATTAATATTTCAATATGATATATTTTCATACTGAATCATAATAATCAGTTTTACTTTAATTTTCGAATCAATCTCAAAATGGCGACATATAGAAATTTTTTTTTGTTGAAATGGAAGACAAGATTTAATTTCATTTCCAACAGAAAACAATACGAACTGTTTCCTTATAAAGAAGCAATACGTTGTTTTGGTGAATTTGATATATATTCAATTTAATATATTGCAACACTTCTGTGGATTACCAAATATTTATTCGACAAAAATATATAATTATCAATGCCACACGATTAGTAAGAACATAAATATTCGAGCAGGTTACAAAAATTATAACTTTATTGCAGTGTTGCACTGTGTGAGCTTCACAGTCAAGACACAGACTAAGACTAATTGGCCCAGTCACTCGCTCCTTATATATAGCCGTAAAATGAACCTTCTGGAAGGTTCGAAGTCTTCGTGGAAGCTGGTGGAACGCCGTAGATGGAGCTCGAACAATCTAGATCAAAATAGTTCGTTCCAACCGCTTAGTTTGTTCCAACAAACGGTCTGGGATATTAAACCATATGTTTTTTTTTATTTGACGATTTAACGTTACAATATTATGAATTCAGGATAATAATTTAGACAATTTACGTTTTGTGATAATAAATAAAAATCGATACTAATTAATATAATCTTAATTTGTGGCTGACCACCATTTTTAAATAATTTATTTTTTGAAGAGAAAAGATTTGGCTCCGCCGGGAGTCGAACCCGGGTCTCCTGCGTTACATGCGAGGATGCTAACCGCTACACCACAGAGCTCGGCTCAAGGCAGAGCAAATCCTTCCTCTTCCTTCCTCTTCTTCCTTCAGTGAAGAGGAAGGATTTGCTCTGCCTTGAGCCGAGCTCTGTGGTGTAGCGGTTAGCAACCTCGCATGTAACGCAGGAGACCCGGGATCGGCTCCCGGCGGAGCCAAATCTTTTCTCTTCAAAAAATAAATTATTTAAAAATCGATACGTATCATTGCTTTGAATATTTTTTTTTTTTAATATCATTGCTTATCATTGTCTTATAAACTGGCAATGAGTTTTTTTTTTTTTCTGTTTTATTAGTAATAATATAGTCGACACATTTTTTTCTATTCCCCACATTAATAAAAAATCTTTATCATGATAAGTGTAATTAGCATTGGTAGTTTGAAATAAAAAAAAATTTTCATCCAAATTCACCTTTTCGGCTATACGCGAGGAATCAAATGCCCTTTTCTCCAGGACACGAATTCGTAATGTTTAGATTTTCAGAAGCAACTCCTAACACATTTTTGTGACAATATTTCCCCTTACGAACATTTAAAACATAACTCGATGTTATTCTCAGTTATCTCTCCGTTCTTAGCCCAAATGTTCCTTTGGTCACACAGTGCTGCGTCAGTCTACTCCAGGAAGATAACGATAAATCACCGTGAAGTACAAGGAACGGCATCCATAATTCGGGAACAGAAAGCCCGTCTAATCAAGTTGGCAGTGGCTTCCTTCCACTGTTGGCTGCATCATCATTTACCAGTCCTCGACGTAAATTATACAGGAGTTCCCTCCTCCGAGGATTTATTATAGTTCGCACATTGCCATAAAGTTCCTTATGGTTCTATGCTAGTGGAGCTGAAGGCAGAGGGACTTCCACCCGCCAAATCCTGCAGCAATGGGCTCATTCTTATTCATATCAGAGAGTCACTAGAGCAACCATTATTAATCATTGAGTAATTATTAATTGCTGGAAAGGTCTTGCTGTTGATAATGTCGAAACAGTTGAATTTTAGCAATGTCGTTTTCTCATTGATGAAACTTTGCTGTGTTTATTTTTGCTATCGAGTTTGGATGGCCAACCGTAGCACGCGTGCCAACAAGCGGAACGCCAATTGGGATTGAAAATAATCCATTTAAGGTATCCATTTTTGTCAACACAAGTTTTTGGGAGCCACAGTGTATATAGAATTATTAAGTGAAATAGACAATTTTGCAAGGTGCCAAATACTTTTGGCCAGTGCTGTAAATAATTGAAACTAACTAAGTATCCACCCCAATTCAGGAAAATTTAAAAATCAATTATATTGTCATAACTTATGTCCGCGATAACGTGACAATAGATATTTATACAATTTATATAAATACAATTTTGTAATATAAGAACCCCCTTCTCACGAAATTTAAGACCAATATATATTTTTTTTAAATTTCCCCACCCGAAAACATGGAGCTTAACAGCCCTGATTCGAATAACATCAAAAATGTCTTAATTTTTCGTAATGAAGGCGGCCTCCTCCCACTTGAAAATTAAAACAAATAATAAATTCGATATCTTCCACCCCGATTACACAGTCATAAGCCCTCATGTTTATAAAACCACGTATCAGGGAAGGGTTCGCAATGTGAGCGATTTCCCAGTCGAAATTTCAAATTGTTTATACTGAAATCTATGTCTCCGGTAGCATAATCACCCTCTCATCACTATTATCATAAAAAGGGTAAATATTTTTAGTTTAAGTGCCCTCTCCCCACTCGAAATATAGAATCAATTGCCTTTTTGAAACCCACGTCCCCGATAAAATAATATTATGTAGACCCTCATTAAAACAAAATCGAAAATGTTTAGATTACTCGTAATGTGAGAGATTCAAACCTCTCTTCCACTCAAATTTTAACATCGATGATATTTAAAGAAATGGCCTTTAAAATTTACTTCGATATGGAAGATAACATTCTACTCCAGAGCTCTAACTGAACGCTGTAGTCGATTATTTTAAGAATTATACTGCAAAATTGTTGAGTGATTCTCCTCAGCAGTTGAGTTAACGCTATCTGTACTTTCTACACAGATTTATTATTGCTTTCTTTACTATAGAGGATGTAAACACTATTTTAAAAATTGAAAAAATAATTAATTATTATTGTGGAGTGATAAGCAAACAGGACAGAACATGGTAGTTGGCTACCAATTTGTTATTCTTGTGGTATTTATGGTCTTAATCCGGTCTTGTATGTAATGGTAAGTACATAAGCCCGCCGTACACACGCTGTAAGTAATACAGGTGGATCCAGAGCTAAGTAGAAGTAAAAAACGCAGTTAAAGAGCAGTTTTCCGTAAGGGTTAACAAGTGGAAAACGAGGATTCCTCTTCGCATGCTCCTGTAATTTTTTTCCTCCTCCTCGTCCTTGGTCCGGGCGGTAATCCCGGATTTATGGTCTGTCCACGAGCACAATGGCCGCCGAAGGGTTTGGGGCCTAAATTAATTGCTAATTTCTCAACCTCCCTCAGGAACTAAATCCCTTTCGGAGAGGGAGGGGCTATTCGTTTGCTCCTCTCCCTTGACATATTCCTATCTACTTCTTACGCTGCCTAATTCGCTCCCCATTCATCTTTCAGTTTTAATTAACCGCAGCCTCAGAAATATGATTAATTAACATAAGACTGTAATTAACAGCTTTCTCGCCCGGTGGTGACTGTATCTCTTTAATTTCATTCCGATTTTCCGTTTGTTCAGCTTCTTATGGTTTTAGCGTCACCCCTTTGGGAAAAGTCGATTAGCTTTGCATATATATTTATTTATTTGGAATACTTAATTAAATTGATAAAACGGCTAAGGCTATATTATAAAAATATAAAAACGAAATTAATTCTACACATATTCATAGTTATGTATATTTCATGTATGTATATTTACGCATTCTTTATCCTTTGTATTGGCTACATGCAGTTTGCAACAAGACCATTTTCTTGTTATTGGGGGCTTAAAACTACGAAACAGTCACCTGTGGTATAGTAGTTAGCATGGCAACCTACAATATTAAAGTTCACGAGTTCGCGTTAGGAATTTTTTAATGGGAGTAAAAAATCCTTAGCCATGCCGTCCCTTTGATAGGACGTATAATGGAGGTTCAGGAACTGTACGATGTTAGGTACTCGTTAAAGGCCCCTATCATAATAGGTAAAATTTATGACTCCCACAGTAACATCGTCCGATTAGCCTAAGTAGCATAAATGGACGTTAAACAAACAAACTATGAAGCTAAATACATCATATGTTGATTGAAGCAGGTAATAAATGGCGTTCCTTTGAAAAAATACAAAAATAAAGTTCATTGCGGAACTGGTGATGATTTCGGTGACATATGTACATTTAATTTAGTGGAAAACTCGGTACACATGTGAATTAGGGTATACGATAATTGTAAAAACCAGACAGGAAACGGTAGTCATTTATCGATTGCATAGTCGATCATAACGTCATCTTTCCCAAAACTTAAATATTAGAATTAAAAAACGGCTTTAGATTCAACGGTTCTTTACGGAATGAATTGTATAATTAAAGTGATAGCAGTGCGAATAAACTGGTCTTTTATGATTCAGGGCCTCGGTTGCAAAACAATTCCTACGATTTCAATATGCGCTCTGCCAATGTGTCTTCCTCGTCCGAGGGTTACTCCAAGACGAAGATTGTATAGACTATCTTGTAGAATTGGGTTCCGAGAGACGTAAGGAGTGATTGTTAATAGCGGCAAACATAGAATATGACAAACATTTTTCAATGTATAAATTTTGATGTTGGTTTAAATTGAAGGAATAGGATTGGATATTTAATATCAATTTTATTTATTTACCAATATCCTAATCACGCTCGTACTTAAAACGGTATTTGTGTTTTAGCCGGGAAAAAAAAGGAGGGGATTTTAAGGAACCTCATATTAATTTTCCGATCCCCAGCGATTAACGTCGCCGTTTATTTATTTTTTTTTTCTTTTAATTTTTCCGAGCTGACTAAGCGTGAACAGTAAGTAAACAGATTATATTGTAGCGATATAATAGTTATCGTAAGAGGATTGTGGGCAGGGGAGCTTGAAATTACTATTGACGGGCCGGCAGGAGACTTAAAAAAGTTGCTATAAGTGGCTCAGCCACATCTGCCCCAGGAGAGATAGCCATCTTGGAATTAACTTGCCCTAATAGGATAGGATTATATCTAGTCTAGATGAGCTTCATCTCCTCTCATATCGTCCCTTTTTTAGATTGTTGGTAGGCGTCCCTCAACATACATAGACCAAGTGGTTTTGATTAACGTTCTGATGCACCTGCTAAAGAAGCACTTGCATCCTAAGCAAATCTGTTTCTAATTGGCTAAAATAAAGCATTTATTGTCAAGCGCCAAACTTAGATTTTCTAATTTATTGTATTTATTTAGAAAATCCGCGGTTTGTGAAAACAAAATAAATATTAATGATTACCCCACTTTTAAAATTCCAGTTGGAAAAATATCGTTTTTTTCTTAAAAAGAAATTGAATTATGCAAGCCTTAAAATCTAAAAAATAAATAATAATAAGTAAGCGAGATGTAAAAAGTTCTGCCTCCTAACTTATCTGCTCTTCGAAATTAGAGAATATTTAACTCAGTACTGGAACGTATTCTATTGCTAAATTTTTATTCAAGTAATAACATTTTTTATCTTATTTTCATTTAATTCTTAGTAATAAATCTTTTTCTTGATAAGCATTGATTTTCTTAATTAGTATGGTACATTGATCATTAACCAAATATTAATGTAATGGAGGATACATAAGTTAAATAAATTAATATCATTTAAAACGGTAATATGATGAAAATATTTTATTTTTATCCATTGCAGAGGTTAATTTTTATTTCAGTTTGCAAGAAATTTCTTTCCCTTAGTATAGAATAATCGTATAAATAAACGTTTTCTCTTATATATATAAAACATGACTTTATTTATAATCGACATACAAATCGGCGTACCTTAGATGACAATTTTCTAGTTATTTCTTTTCCAAAAGAAAAAAAAATTAAAAATATTTTTACCCTAGATCTTTGACAATAAGGTGTTAATAGGAAACTAGTAATAAAAAGGAAAAAAAAAAAAACTATATAAAAACATAATAAATAATATTTAATTTAACTTATTTAATAAAAAATCTGGTGCGTTCGCGCAAAACACAACTTTCATTTACCAACTTACTTAGATTAGAAATTAATGTGTTTTGTTAATTGCCACTTCTCAAAGTTACACATTTTTCCACATTCATTTCTTATTTTTGTTTTCATTAGCTCTATAAAAAACACTAATTTCTTTTATTATTAAATAAAAGTTTTTACATGTGATAATTCGGCAATGCAAGCATAATATTCTAAGTCGTATGATTTTGTAATTCTCCATGTAGGTACTTGTTGAAAATTTCATTTAGTTACCATGAAACAAATAATTTCCATTAAATGAACAGAGCGGCTTTAATTATGAACAATGGCCTGTCTGAGGGACTTTACCCTCCTCCGGTTAATCAATTTTGATGAAATTTTTACATCATATTTCGGGCATATTAATATATCAAATACGCAGTCTAATCAAAATCGTTTGAGCCGTTTTTGAGAAAATCGAAAAAAACGTAAAAAGTTACTAAATAAAGTACCCCCTCACTTTGACCAATTTTGATGAAACTTTAGCTGTCACATTGCGGGCATATACATACACTAAATACCCAATTTCAGCTTCGCACGGTTCATAGTTTTTGAGCTAGTCTGTTTACACACACATTCACAGACACACACACACAGACCATTTTGCGGGACTTGGTTATTTGGACTCACCGGACCCCAAAACGTGTATTTCCGTTGAAAACCGGAAATCGAAATTTTTCACGATCGCAATATTTTCCCTTACTATATATTTCATATATAGGTAAGTGAAAGTAAAAATACATAGGTGAGTCAAACATAAACCTGACTTTTAAAAGCTCAAATATAGAAGGAGCGGATGGGTAAATGTGCGCACTTACGCACTCAAGTCTTTGATTGGGCCAAGAAATGTAAAGAAGGGAGCCGTAGAAGCCGTAGAAAAAGAGAGCCACGATAGGCGTCCTTTTCATTCATTCAACATTCGCGTCATTCATGATCTCATTGAAGGTGGTCCACGGCTGTTGCTAGATAGCGCTAAAGCAGCCTACAGGAACAAAAGACGCAACCAGTCGGTCAGAGACGCTATTTTGTTGCACGACAATGACAGGACTCACACTGCCGCATTGACTCAAGAAAAATTGAACCAATTGCACTGGTAAAAACTTGAACACCCTCCCTACATCCCAGACATGTACCCCTGCGACTTGCTTCTCTTTAGGCCTTTGATGAAATCACATGGCGGACATCATTTTGAAACCAATGGCAGTGTAGAGGAGTTTGTGCGCAATAGGTTCAAGACACGTCTTCAAACTTTTTATCAAGAGGGGATCCAGAAGCTCCCCACCCGATGGGGAAAATGTGTAAACGTGGAAGGTGGCTATATTGAAAAACTATAAAATATTTTTGAAATTTAATTTCAAACAAATAATTAATAATGGAATTTAACTCGCCCTCGTAGTTGTATTTAAAATTCTGACCAATATCCTTTAATATTGTTTAACTATAATTTAGAATTAAAAAAAAAAATTCTGAATGAAATTTATAATTTATTAAATTTTTGTCTCTAGCACATTGTTTCTAAAATTATTTTTTCAAAATTTTGGCAACTAAACTTACGCTACCTTTTTTCAAATAGGATATAATCAATATATATTATAAAGCAAAGTGTACAATGTGCGTGCCGAAAAGGCTCAAAAACGAATCCACGTAGGATTAAGGAAGTTATGTCTTCGTTTAGCCATATGATCCCTTACGGAGAAGAAGGTTTCCGAAGGAAGAAGGTAAAATTGAAGAGAAAAGGACTGGAATTTTTGGCCTCTCGCATCATTTAATTAGCCTCTCTGAGATTGAGATACGAGTTTATAAATGAAAAATTTAGTTCGAGCTCCAGGCTACGAGGAAGCGCTAGAGTGTGCGTTTCACTCAATGTTTATTGTCCATTCATTCAGTATGTAGGTAATCGTTCTATATTTTTTCAGCTGTTCTTTTTAAATTACTAAAAAATTAAGAGAAAATAATTAGTTTGCGTTTAAAAATAAAATAAGTACTTTACATCTCTGCAATCAATTAGAAAACCAACTGGATTCTTTAAAAAATTAGTTTTCTCGTGAGAAGGCTAATGTATGATCAGCACGTTACATTTAATCTATATATAATATTTACTTAAGTAACATTTCTTAGTAGTACAGTGAGCGAATAAAATTAGACATAAAAAAAGAGATGAATTGACTAAATATAAATCGAATATAAAAAGTTTGAAGTATTCCTATTGTGTTTATGAAAAGGAAGTTGGTTTGGTTACTACGTATGATGAGCATTCCAGTTGACAAAACGACTAACTCCAATAACAGCATTCAAGATTTTATCATTCCTCATAGTTTAAGATAAAAAGAAATATGATGAAAAATTGTGCCTTCAAGAAATTTTGGTTTTCACTTTGTAATAGTAGTAAGATTCGAGATATGCAGAAACCGTTCAAATTACGGGGGGATATCTTAAGGGAGGTTGAAATGTAAGAAAGATCTTAAAAAAAAATTTCTATGAATCTTCGGTAGTTTCTATATTTCTGGATCAAATAGGACCATCATAGTAGTCAGTGATTAAGTTTTACTCGAAATATAATTTTTTTAACTGAGATACCAGATTTTTGAACAATAATCTAATAACTTATTATCTTCTGACTAATTGGAATGGGCTTATAGGATTAAGAATCACAAAAAACCATCAAAAAGATGCATAACTCCACAAGGTTGCAGCAGAATTAATTGTTCATTTACCATTTTCAACCCCCAGTAAATTATACAGGGTTCCTTATTTGGATGGACTCTGCAGATCTCAAGTCTGCAGAATATTGATACCAAGTTAAAACCGAATTTTCAAGACGGTTCTAATTTTGTTCTATATTTCCTCTAATTTTAAAGTTTTTCTGGTGTTAAAACTACCACACAATTACCGGAGCGAAGCCGGGCATAGGCTAGTATATTATATATTTTAATTGAATCAACCTGCCTTTTTCGCATTTCTCCATTAAAAGATATTTTTCTTTTTGGTCTTTTATTATTCCAAATTTATAATATAGTGAAAAATCTAATCTTCCTTTATGACATATATATTTTTTCAATACATTTAAACCTCACAATGTTTCGAGGCTCATAGCCTCATCTTCAGGTGTACAAAACATATATTATAACCATACAATATATCAATCCATTAAAATCCATCAATTGGCCACCTCACTGTTACAAAGAAAGATGTGCAATCTGACATAATTATTTAATTTATTGACGAGATTTTAATGAATTTGGAATAATAAAAGACCAAAAAGAAATTTAAAAAAGTCTTCCAGTAAAGTATAAACTATCAAGATATTTTTCAATTTTATATTAATTAGTTTAGTGATTCATCAAAACAACTGTCGGTACAAAAATGATCCATTCATTGTAATGCTTTGCACAGAGCGCTGTTTTAGTAAAAGCGAAACGACCCATTTGGAGTCGGAGATAGCCGAGAGAGTTGGTGCAACTCTGATCGGGGCAGTTGTAAAAGTTTTTATTATTCCGAGCGGGCAGTTGGAAGAAATATGTCCAGATAGAGCCCTTATTGCGGCAAACATTGTAACAATAAAAAAATGAAATGATAAACCAAAACAGGCTTGCCTCGACCAGAAAAGCCATTAGGGAAATCTTGCTAGAGCTCTGACAATTTTTTGCTTTGTTTTTATGTCAGCTGTCATGGAAGATGAATCAGAGAGCAGATTGGGGGGTGTTGCGGGCGGGGAAGAGTTGATACCATCGCGGCTCCCGAGCTAAATGGTTCGCTACAAGATAAGGAGCTCGTAAACCAATTACAAAAATCCGGCCATTGTTCCCCAGAGTGAGGCGGGAGAGGAAGGGAGGGCGAGTCGGAATCGTTAATGTAACTAATTGCTATATGGAGATCGCCTTGCCATCTTCTTCTCTCTTAGTGTAGTCGTTAAAGCTTTAATACTCTTAGTTGTCTTACTGTCCTCCAGGCAACATCAAAATTGGGAGAGTTAAAAACCGTTCCTATAAAGAATAACTTACATTTAACTTCACCATACATAACAGTGATGAATGATTATTTTTGAAAATTATTAACTTATTCTAATTCTGACGATTCATCGTTTGGATACCAAACGGGACTGTAAATGTGTGTTTTTCCCACACGAATCAAACATTCCCTTTATCTATGGTAGTCAGACCTTGCCACTCACCAAACTCAAACTAAAAAAATCCAAATCTGGCAAAGTTCGACAGATAGGAGTACATGTTAAAGTAGGCTGGTCACCTGAGAAATTGACACCAGTACCCCTTAAAGAGGAAGGCCTATGCTGTTTACTTTAATATTCTTGATTTCTGCTAGGTAAATATTACTAATCTCAGGCAATAAAGAAAATAATAAAATTGATTGTTTACACTTCGTAAAAAAGTAGATTAACGCTATTTTTTATTTTATTTAATTTAATCTTCACGGCATTTTCAACCTGAGACAGTCTTCCTATTACATATTTATTAATAAAAATGACTTTCAAATCGGGACCTAGTCTACAGCATTGCTATAATATGGCCCGCGTTAACACCTTGATTCTAGCGAAGACACATATAATCTAACAACTCTTAAGCTACTCACCTGGTAGTAATAGGTTGATATAAATCAAGAGTTAACCCGTTTATGCCAAAATGACCTGGTAGATGAGAATATAACTTAAATTACGCCCAATTGGTATCAAGTAGTATGTAGATTATATACCTCGATATCGATATCGTGGTAAACCTTGCTTGGAACAAATATTGGCCGACAAACGTTCATCTTTGTCTCTGATCAGAGAGCGCGGAAGCCAGACTTCATTTTAAAACCCTTATTTCACTTCTCCTTGGAAAAAGTCTAAAGTTTTATAATAGTTCATTTGGTAATACTCCTAGGTGGGATGGCCGAATGAGCAAACATATTAGGAAATACCCCCCGACAAATTGCCCGTGACAACCAACATGCGAAGTGATAAACCGAAAATGGTCAGTTCAAAATCCAAAGGATCTTTTAATAATACTTTAATTAATCCACTACCCCCTGGTCCGAGACACCCCATATAGTCTGAAGGGTGAGTAGGGGAGGCCTAAAAAAAGGTGTTACACTTCTGCATATAAATATTATTCGACTAGCAAATATAATGCCTTGAATATAAATCCAAATCGTCGGAACCTATGAATTATAAAATTTAAATATAGAACATTTTTTCCATAATTAAAAAAATAAACTCGTTTAATTGTCGTTTTAATTATTCGCCATAGTTAATGTCATGTTATACTTAATTATTTAAATTACAACTACAACTTGGTCTTAAGGAACCTTCAAACAGTGTCATTACTTCTTTGGGGTCTTAAAAACCATCGTCCTTACACAGTTTATATGTGATATAACAAATATACATTATTGCGAATCCCGATCCCAAACAAGTTTGCCTAGGGACGTGTTGTAGCCATTACGTTTATTTACTCAGAAATATAAGGTTGTTTTCCGATTATTATTGCTATGTACATATTTCATAGGCAGAGAGTGTCGGTTTTACGACAGCCATACAGTTGGAACAAGAAACAGTAAGGCCCGAGCTATAGCTATCAATATAATTACCCGAGCTGTAGTCATTAAGATGACAGTTTATGGCTCCCCCCCCCCAATATGTGGTTAGGCCCGCTTTAGCCTGATTACTGCTCCCTGTTAACTGCTACTTTTATAGCTGCTACTCAATCACAGTTCCTTTACTGCCCACTGACAGCACTGCTCATCCAATCTATTTTTATCTGTTTATTTGCATGTTCAATGTTAGTTAGAAATAATAAATTCCAACGCAGGGTCCCCATTGTGTCGGCCTATTGTGGCTCCGTTGTAATTTAACTTATTCCGCAGTTGTGCTTGTTTTTTAAATATAACGAGTATTGATGAGGCCAAATCGACGGGGATTTTTATGGATTGATAAAAGAATTTTTTAAAAAATCTGGTGAGATGCGCACAACACACAACTTTCACTTTCCAACGTACCTAGAGTAGAAATTGATGTAAATTTGTAACATATTTAAGTAAAAACTTCAAAGAAAACAGCTTTTTCTACATTTATTTACTTCTTCTCCAAAAAAAAGTAAAAATTTTATAATTCTAAATGTCTGTTCTAACTGGCTAAAAAGCGATCTAATTGACAGAATCGTTAACATCTATCATGACGAAAATGATCCGTTTTTTTATGGTGATGAAAATTGCATTTAGCTTAAGATTACCGAACTCATTTTTGTCAGTTGGTTCTTGGATCCGTAATTGATCTCCAGTTTCAATTACTGCTCTCTTCTTTAGTTTCCAGCTAATAGTGAGATTATCTCCTATTTTATAATACATTAATTCAAGTGTATTGCCATAATTTTGTCAATGGGGCAGGTTTGTAAAATACTTATGACCGGGGAGGGGGGGTCGAGGTATTCTGACTATGCAAGGCTTATCAATCTTTCAAATAAAACTTATTGACATTTGAAATTAAAATATTTTTTATCATATTGTATCACTTTTGTGGATTGACAATTTTTATTTGACGAAAATAACAATATTCAATGCCACAAAAATTGAAACAAACAATTAAGAAGGTTACAAAAATTATCACTTCGTAACACAGAGATAATCATGTGACTTGTGCTTCAGAATTGTCCAGTCAATCGCTCCTTATTTATAGTCGTAAGAACAATGGCCTAGAACCTCGTGGAACGGCGTGGATGGTACTCGTACATCGTAGTCACAAACACGTGCTATGACAAGTTGTTCCAACTGTTAGTTCGTTCCAACAAAAGGTCAGCGACTTTTAAGCCAGATTTTTTTTTTTTTTGTTTAACGTTACATTATATTTATAATAATTACAATATCTTTATAATAATAAATATAACACGTAATGAATACAAATTATTTCATTTGATTTTTTTGACATTTGACAATTGTAATATTTTTACTTTCACTTACCTATATATCAAATATATAGTAAGTGGAAGTATTGCGATCGTGAAAAATTTCGACTTATATGCCCGCGATGTGAGAGCAAAAATTTCATCAAAATCGGTCAAAAGGAGGGGGCACTTTATTTAATAACTTTTTATGTTTTTTTCGATTTTCTCAAAAACGCCTCTAACGATTTTGATTAAACTGAGTATTTGATGTATTATTATGCCCGAGATATGACCGTAAAAATTTCATAAAAATTGATCAACCGGAGGGGGGGACTTTACTTAACAAATTTTATATCATTTTCACGTGTTTTTTTCATTTACTCAAAAACGGTTTTAACGATTTTGATCAAACTGGGTATTTGATGTATGAATATGCCAAAAATGTGATAGCCAATATTTCATCAAAATTGGACAAACGGAGGACATTTTATTTCATAACTTTTTTTTACCAATTTTTACCTTTTTTTCGATTATTTCAAAAACGGCTTTAACGATTTTCATCAAATTCGTCGTGTTTCATGAAAATTAGGTGTTCTTTAATATCAGGTAAGCTTTATTATTATTAAAATATTCTGAGGGGGCTTAGATGGGGAAGAAAATAAAAATCAAGTAAACCTATGGAGGAGAAAAAAAGAAAAATATATATAACTCATAAAACACGTTGAGCCCACTCATGCGGAGTACGCCTTTAATGACAGACCATTGTTCATAATTAAAGCCGTTCTGTTCATTTAATGGAAATTATTTGTTTCATGGTAACTAAATGAAATATTGAACAAGTAAAAACTTTTATTTGATAATAAAAGAAATTAGTGTTTTTTTTTTGAGCAAATGAAAACAAAAATAAGAAATGAATGTGGAAAAATGTGTAACTTTGAGAAGTGGCAATTAATAAAACACATTTATTTCTAATCTAAGTAAGTTGGTAAGTGAAATTTGTGTGTTGCGCGCACTTACCAGATTTTTTAAAAATATAATCAATATATATTATAAAGCAAAGTGTACAATGTGCGTGCCGATAAGGCTCAAAAACCACTCAACCTATGTTTAATAAACATAGGTTCATTCTGACGGAGAAGAAGGTTTCCGTTTTTCTCTTAAGGGTGTAAAATTGAAGAGAAAAGGACTGGAATTTTAAGCCTCTCGCATCATTTAATTAGCCTCTCTGAGATTGAGATACGAGTTTATGAATGAAAAATTTAGTTCGAGCTGCAGACTACCAGGAAGCGCTAGGGTGCGTTTCACTCAATGTTTATTGTTCATTCATTCCGTTCAGATTGTAAAGGTTATGTATTTTACAGCTGTTCTTTTTAAATTACTAAAACATCAAGCGAAAATAATTAGTTTTACCTTTGCGTTGAAAGAAAATAATGATTTTACATCTCTGCAATCAATTAGAAAACCGCCTGGATACCCTATAAAATTAATTTTTTCATAAGAAGGTTAATTGATCAACACATTACATTTAATCAATATATAACATATACTTAAGTAAATTTAATGCAATATGAGTGAACATGTTTTAGTTGTACAGTGAGCGAATAAAAAAAGACATAAAAAAAAAAGATAAATTGACCAAATATAAATCGAAATAAAAAGTTTTAAGTGTTCTTATTGTTGAAAAAGAAGTTGGTTATATTACTATGTATGATGAGGATTCCAGTTGACAAAATGACTAACTCCAGTTACACCATTTTTTTCAATAAGATTTTATCACCCCTCATAGTTCAGGATAAAAAGAAATATGGTGAAAAAATTGCGACTTTATGAAATTTTGGTTTTCACTTTGTGATAGCTGTAAGATTCGAGATCTGCAGAGTCCGCCCAGATTACGGGGGTATAACTTAAGGGAGGTTGAAATAGAAGAAAGGTATTTAAAAAAAGTTTCTATGAATCTTCGATAGTTTCTATACTTCTGTATATAATAGGACCATCACTGTAGTCGGCGCTTAGGTTGTACTGGAAATATAATTTTTCAACTATTATCTAATAACTTATTATCTACTGACTGCTTGGACTGGGCTTATAGGATTCAGAATCACAGAAACCATAAAAAACGATGCATAACTCGACTAAGTTGCAGCAAAATTGATTGTTCATTCACTATTTTCAATCTCCCTCTAAAGTATATAGGGTTCCTTATTTGGGTGGACTCTGCAGATCATGAATTTTAATATTGATACCAAGTTAAAACCGAAGTTTCGAGAAATTGCTAATTTTGTTCAATATTTCCATTAATTTTAAAAAATTTCTGTTATTAAAACTACCACACAACTACCGGAGCGAAGCCGGGCACCTTAGCTAGTACTTAATAGATATAACACTTAATCAATACAAATAATTTAATTTGCGGCATTTGTTCCTCATTATTTCTAGAGCGGCAATTGCCCACCATACTATAAAGGAGAGCCTGCATTAATTGAACTTAACTTGTTTTCTCATTAAATTCTGTTTATTAGAAATGCTTTGAAACTTTTATCACGTTCCTTGTTTCATAAATTAATATTATACTATCATTCCTATAATTAGGATTAGTTTTGTGATGAAAAGAAATTGTTGCAAGTCATTTGAATTGGTAACCCCCTCCAGCTGTCCCCCGATAATAAATATCGACAGCCGGAATAAGAGTGGACACAGTTATGATATCGATCCCCGAAGCAGAAGTAGGAAGGACACTGGGGCTAACCGTATCATTCCGGAGCGTTGGCTGCCGGAGCGGGGCCAATCTCTTCTAGGGGACAGCCGATTCATATGGAAATGGGAGCGCTCCTGTCTTACACCGCTCCAGATATCGGTAGCGCACATACACATTCATCAGGGACGTGGAAGAATAAGATTTAGTTTATAATCAATAACCAGAGTGGTCCTAGGATTTTTTAAAGGGAGTGAAAATTCCTTGGCTATGTCGTCTCTCGGATAGGACGTTAAAGGGAGGTTCCGAGCAGGAAAGATGTCAGTTATCCGTTAAAGATCCTAATTCTACCTGGATAGACTCCCACTTTAGCATCGTCCAAATAGCCTTAGTGGCATAAGGTGACATTAAACAAACAATCAATGACCAGAGTCAGTCAAGTGTCTTGAAATAGTATATTTCGTACCAAAGGACGAAAGTGGGCCTTTGCCGGCCCGAGATATTTTTTGACCGAGACGTAGTCGAGGTCATGAAAAGTTCGAGGGCCTGCAAAAGCACTTTGGCCCGAGGCACGAACGCTATTTTTCACCATACTACAATAAATATTAATACGATATAACATTAATCAAAAACAAGATTTTCTTTTGGTTAAGTGTACCTCTTTGTTAGAAGGTTATCTTGTGGTTATGGGGACATGATGAATGTTTAATGTATGGATTGTTTTACGTTATGTTATTATGTTATGATATTATGAAATCTGCAATGATTTCTTTTGCTCTTCTATTTATAGATTCTGATATATTATTAGCCATAATTACTAAATAACTAAACAACAATACGAGCAAAACAAACTTATGTAATGTATATAATGAAATGAATGAATTAAAATAATAAACAGCTGATTTTGCGGCCCTAGGGCGAAATATTCATTTTCGGCCCTAGGGCGGCGAAGTGTAGCTTTCGGACCGCAAATTAGGTGTGTAAAACAGGTGATTACATCGTAGTATGGTGAAAATAAATTTTAAATCAGAGCATGGACCAGGTTTTTTAGAAACGGAAAACAGGCGAGTATGAGTACACGTTTCCAGTCCTTTACCAGGGTATTAAATATCGACACATCTAGACAATGTCTTATGGATTTATTTAAATAAAGGGCATTTTATTGTAATAATGAGTCCCTTCATATTTACTATATTCTAATTTTAGTATACTTATTAAAATATTCCGTTTGATTTATTCGTTCCTGTTCATTTTTTTCTTAGTTAACATCAGTTTATTTCAGTAGAAAATTAGAAGAGTATTTCAGATTTTATCTTCAAGAATTATTGCTTTTATATTTTCATTGCGATTTGCACCTTGATTGTTACGCAACAAGCCAAAGAGTTCTCGTGTTCGTTCCTTTTTCTTCCTAATTAATTTTAGAAAGTATTACATTTCTATCAATGAAGGTCTGCTTACCACTGTCATTCCAGTTTTCGTTGAGGCTGCCATGGAAATAGGAGGAGGAAAGAGAACGGATGAGTGATGAGTGGTATATTCATATCGAGTGGAATGTGATTTGAAATAATCATACTCGTATATTAGTATTGTGATTTTTCTTAGAATTTTGAATTTTGAAATTTAAATTTTTAATTTTTATTTAGAACTATTTGGCGGTCGCCAAAGTCCTGCTAGACATCTGCAAAAATATATTAGGGTGATAATATAGATTCATCACTTATTCCGTAAATTGAGCCATGATCTATAGTCTTGGACTTGAAAGATTTTTTTGCATCGTCTTGTATTTTCTTGTTTTTATATTTGGTATGTATGTATTTTGGTATGTTTGGTGTGTATGGTAAAGATTTAAATTAAACATTGAACTTTAATTCAAATTTCCAGTTATATCGATGCAATATGTTAGAACGTCATTGGAAGAGTGATCCACACTTTCCCGGTCTAGCCGATGATTATGGCCGACCACGTTAGGATGGGGATAAGTATGAGTACATCCCTGAACATTGAGGGTTAAATTGTTTGTACCACTAACTCAAAAGCAACTCTCTACCTGCGTTAGCATACCCTCCATAAAATAATACAGTAAATTGCGTCTTTCATAAACTATTAATGCTATTGTGACTATATTCGGGCATTATAGGTTTTGTAATTCTGATCCCAACGGTTGGGTAACTGAAAATTGATATATTTTGAGTTGTAACCATCTTCTTGCCGACGTGCGATACCTATATGAATCGTATAACCTGAAAAAAGTATTTATTGTAATAGGAGTGTTTCCCTTATTTACGAACCTGATTTCTTAAACTGAAATAACACTGTACCCAAATTCCTTCCTACAGTTTTCATACTTTAGGTCATCGGATGATGAATAATGCTGGAATATTATTCGAGTGTCGTACCCATAGGCAACTCTGCCCCCCCCCCCCCCCCTGTATACTTTTTAGAATCCCAAACATCGACTGGAGGCCATCGTACCAAACCCAGGTAGCCTGTTCTTACTCAGAATGGTGTCTTATATTGCGTTGTGCATCATAATTTGGCAATTTGGGAGTAGTTCCTATTAGAATTACGAGTTCTACTTTACACAATTCTTCCTGTTATACAAAAGAAAAAAAAATTGCTTATGAGAGCGGTCATTCCCAAGCAGGGCAAGAGGCCATCTGGCAGGCCACTAACTAGGAATGGCACCGTGGCATCAGGCGCACGGCGGCACGCTCCTCGATGTCACGCAGCGGCAGTGTCCCTGTCGTTCCCTGTTCGCACCATATTTCAGTGCCCTGTCCCGTCTCATGGATATCAAGCCACATATGACGCTCTTGGGGAACATCTTGGGAACTCGACTATTAGCGCTGATCTGTACATAATGGAATGATTCCCCCTAGTTTTAAGCAAATAAATTAAATGACTGATGAAAATGCATAATAAAAAAAAAAAAAACTGAAAGTTTGTCAAAACTATTTGGTTGAACACTATTCAATACCTGTTCAGTAAATTTTGGAGTAGGATAGTGCACCAATTCTGAAAAAAACAAATTTGACAAATCAAATCTAGCACTACGATTTAAGCTAGCCGTTCACTGGCAATTTATCGATATATCGGTCATTTCAGTGAATAAGTGTTCAAATTGAATTTCTTTGCATTTCAGGGCACTTTTGAAGTTTTAACACCATTAATATAAACTCAGGTTTTCACAAACAACCATTGAAATTTCATCAAAATAACTAATTTGTGGCCACTGATTATGCCTAAAAAAACTTTTGAAGTTTGAACTCTGTTAATATAAAATCAGGTTTTCACAAACAAGCGTTGGAATTTCGTTAAGAACTAAATTTTTGGCAATCTCATTAGGTGAGATCTCTTAACTGATGAGATATTTAAGTTTAATAATTGTTCACCGACCGATTACAACAGATATCAAGCAAATGATTCTGACTTCTACACTTATTCATTTCAAAGAAGCCACTTTCGTGCGTATTCATAGCCACTTAACCGTTTTTAGGCTAAATTCCACTTAAGCACTTGTTCATTGGGGTCACAGATATAATTTATCTTTTTGGGTAAGAGTTCCCCGCAGTTGTTCCAAGCGTCCACTGGCAACTGAATAGTTCCTCAGCGGATTTCTTGAATGAAAATTGTGGATCTACATACTTCATGTTCTCCAATAATACCATCACAACATTTTAAAATGTTTTGTTTCTGCTTATTATCGTATCATATAACAAAGGGCGCATTTCACTGCTTCTATTAATACTTCCATGCTCAGTGCCATTTTGAAATTACAAAGAACTTTTTAATCGCCAGTGCGCGGTGACTAGTATAAAATTGTTCATATTTGTCGGCACCGATAGAATATTCAGGAAAATCTAACGTGTTGGAACACGAATAAATATTCACCCGGATGCGGGTGCACATAAGAAATGAAGTGTTCTATTTTTAAGTTGTTAAAAAGTTGCCTTTTCGCTGCTACACTTAAACTTAAAAGTTTTAATAGTGGTTAATCACAATTTATATTGAAGGTGATAAGTCTTAGATGGCTTTTTTGATAAATATGTAAAATGTCAAAAGTTAAATGATATTATGAAGCCTCCATATTTTTTTCTTCTCATGGCATATATAAACACATAAACGCACACACACACACACACACACATACACACACACACACACACACACACACACACACACACACACACACACACACAAACACACACACACAAACACACGCACACACACACACACACACACAAACACACATACATGGCTTTATCATTTCCTGGAAGCTCTGTAAGAAACCGTTTAATAGGAATAAGCCTAGTTTTTCTGACATTCCCATTATTTTTTTTTCCGAAGAGGCTCAGTAAATATTTGTTAGGTAGTGTCTATCAGAAGGCTGCCAACCCATAAATAACACTGATGGCTCGATTACTTAAGACCTTGGGCTATAATAAGTTTGGGAAAGGCTGTTATATAAGGTTGAGAAATATGGCCGATCAAATGCGTCTTTTTATTTGGCCCCTTCCGGTGAAGAAGGATGTGATCCGATCTTGAAAATATTGTGTATGGACCCTGAAAATATCTCCTTCCCCGGGGGCGCCCTCATAAATTTCATCGGAAAAGCTGCCCCCCCCCCCCACCCTCAACTCGGAAAATAACAGCCTCGGTGGAAAGTATTTATATATAAGGGCTTCTCTTCTAGCGGATCTGGCGAATATTGGCAACATTGTTTTCTTTTAGTCTGCACGTTACTAAGTTCTTTCTCCTATAAATTTCAATGGGGCTCTTAAATATGCAGAAAAAAAACTTCATGACGACAATATTTTAGGGAAATATGGTCTAGTAGTATTACAGGATATTTTTGCTAACAAAGTAAGCGGCAAAGGGATAGAAAAATATATACGTTTAAAGAGCGCCAAAAGTATGTTAAATTAATTGCAATTATTAACGAGTATATTTATTGGTAATGTTGGAAGTACGTATACCTACCGCTGCCAACACCCCGTATGGCAGCAATGGCTAGGTAGGGGGGATAAAAAAAAAAACAATTAATAACATCGCATAGCAAATGAATCGTTGCTTGTCTTAAATAAAATATTGTTTAAAAATAGGAAGCTTAATGTTGAGAAATCTATTATCGATTGAGTTTTATGATAATGTGAGTTTCCTTTAAAACATATGTTAAGTATACTATTGTAAAATAAATGTTGAGAATAATGTGCACAAGCGGAACTTTAAAAATTGTATTCTTTCTGTAATTATAAATTTTGTTGGTTGAAATTCGTCTTTTCTATAAAATAAAATTCCTTAGTCCCTAATTCAGCACTTAATTTGCTTAATTTTTTCGTCCTACACGCATGTACCCACCTACGCCAGTAGGTGAAACATTTCAAAATAAATGTACCATGTTCTGACCTTAACTGATTTTATCAACTGTATGAAGATCATTAAAAAAAAAATGTGCATATTTAACCGAGTTATGAAATTTCTGTTGAATTCATTTTAGGCTTATGGGATCAGAATGGTATAATTAATATAAAGGTAAAGAAAATATATTTTCTAGAACTGAAATACAGTTAAATGTATTATTTGAGCGCAATTTAAATGAAACTAAAAGATGCAACTGTTATTTATACCTTGGATGATTTGGATTGTAATAGGTTAATAAGTTTTATTGAGGAAAAATGTGTAATAAAACTCATTCCCACAAAAGAGGGTGACAAAACAAAAGATTAAGAAAAAATAGTTTTAACACGAACAGCGGACACGTAAAACTATGAACTTTTATGCAGTTGCTTATGTTTGGTGGAGACGTAAAACAGAGCTTAGGTTATTAAGTTGATGTGTCTTGTAACCATTCAAATTTGAGATTTATATACAGGAGGATCCCCTTCATCTGAGTCAATCAATGACTTGGTCTTTCAGCTTTATCCATTTGATGGTAGTCCAACACCTTTAGTTTGCCTTGCCGACGCAAATTCTCCGCTTTATTTTAACTAAAATTAAGCTTTTAATTTTGGAAGTATGTTTCTTCGCCGATATACAGGACAGAAATACATCCTCCAAGAGCCCTCCCTGATGGCACAGCAGACATATGCTTTCCAAAGAGTACCAGTGGGGGCGGCGGACCTGCGCGAGAGTTAGCCAATCCCGATCCGCGTTTTCTCCTTATTAACTGACTCGCACCATATTGTTCCCATCGTCTTCCCGCCCCGCTCCTGCCGCTGCAACTGTATCCGCTACACATGGCTACCTTCTGGACTTGCGAGGTACTGGAGCACCTAGAAACAGTCTTCACTTCAATGGAAGGAGTATTTGCTGATTTGGAAGCGTGGCAAATAATTTAGTCACTTATTAAAAGGGAGACTACTAGGCAAAGGTTGGGAGTGACATTTTTAAACCAAATTTTAATGGCACATTGCAGTTAGTATCGCAATCAAATACACAGCTCTACAGAAAAAAAATTTTTTTTTGGAGCTTAGAATCTTATAGCTGATTTTAACTATGTTTGGGGCGTTGATTCCAATAATCAGATTTTTTCTATGAGCTATACTTTTTTAGCTTCAGCATAACTTAACAGTAGTTTTATTTAAATTTAAATATCTATGATATAGATAACCCAATCCGAAATAGATGTGTAAATGAATTAATTATTTTAGCACGGCTTTTCTCCTTATTTTAGAATATTAAACCATTAGCTAGCTTTATATAATTGTTTGTAAGAATTAAAAAAAATAACAACAGCTAGTAATAACTTGTAACAACGCGTTTTAGTATGATTTTACCCACCAACAAATCGTTTACTTTTTGTTTTGAATACTTTTGATATGCTCAACTAGATCATGGGATACCCACATGATGGCAGATTACTGCTGGAACCTGAAACGAGACTGTTTGAAGAAACATTCAAGAAAGTCACTCAAAAGAAGCTTCCGAAGTGTGAAATAGAGTCACTTTGAAATGCAATTGGTTTAGTTACAAAGTCATTATGTAAATAATGTGTGTTAATTTTAATAACTTTGTTTTTTTCCACTTTCTATTAACCTGCATATGTATTCGAGTAATTATGTTTTAAGAGGCAAATCACTCCATTTTTATATCTTAACAAATAAAGGTGATAGAGGAAAACTAATGACAAATTTGAATTCAGCGCACCAATCATACAAAGAATCAGCTATCAAACTCTTGGCACCAATACCACTGTGGACCTATGATATAGTCATAAATAGAAACATCATAACGAAGCGTTTCTTTATCTAACTATTATTTATGATTAATTATTTTTATTTTTTAAATTATTATAATACCTTTTTGAATCGAAGCAGATCAAGAAATTTCACGAGATTGGGCCATTGTTATATTATTATTGTTAATAGTCTTAGATTATAATATTAAAAAAAATGATTGGTTTTAAGGTTCAATCCTTAAAACAAGAATTTGTCATCTTCTTAGAATACAACAAAAGAACTGATAATTTAAAATAAAATTAGGGTACAAAATTTATTATAAAAATTCACAGTAGACAAAAGACAATTTAAATAATTTAACGATTTAAATAATAGACTAAAACGTTTCTTTTCACTGTATACAGAAGTTATTATAAAAGAGGAAATATTATAAGATTATTTACAAATGTCTTACTAAAATATTTGGTATTCTTGAGAAATTCTTTTTTCCCTCTTTTTAATTACCGTAACTTTTTGATTAATCTCAAACCTCTCCATGTTCATGAAATTATTATTCTTTCCCATCTTAAAAACTTGTGTCATTTCCCATACTTCCGTTTCATTGAAGGTCAGTTTTTTTTAGTTTTTTAATTGCGGTAAATCCATTTCTGAAATTTTTACCCAAAGGCGGATCCAAGGAGGGTCACATTTGATGTATTTTTAATCGAATAATGCAATTACGAGGCATTGGTTTGACAAGGTTCTAACTGCTCAAGAGTAACTTCTGAGAAAAACAAGTTTGAATTTTCCTTTTGCAATATTTTATTTATTTATTGATGAATTTGTTTTTTATGCTTTCTGAGGGCTTACTACTACTTATAAATCAGAATAAGAGGAAGCTTTGCATTTTAGTTTGTCACATATTATGAATACTATGTACTTTTGCAGTTAGAACCTTTTCACTCCCAACTTTGATCAACTTGATGAGAGTGACAAGGTTCTAACTGCACATACAACCATGTCAAATTGAAAATGCAAGTAAAAATCAGGCTTAGAGTGAAAATGACATATTTTATTTTGTGAAAATTTACAAGAATAAACAAATAAACAACTATTTTATACCTAACTTCCAAGTTTTACATGAGTTTGATAATATTTTTTTAGAAAATTAATTGTCTTTGCACAAAAAGTTTGAGAATTTCGGCTTTCTAGTTCAAGATGGCATTGTAGAACTCTCGATCCTAAAGGGGCATGTAAGGATAAGCACTTTTAATGTCTTTTTTCTTAAGGTCCGGTATTGTGGTGGTACATCAAAAAAATTTTGGACGTACTTCAAAAAAAGAGAGACGTGAAGGCTCAGTTTGCTGCTTCTTAGAATTCGACTTATTTCGCTGATTCATCATGACTCGTTTGTATAAAATCTCCCCAAATGCTTGTGTACATTGAATTATGGATACTTTTGTATAAGGCACTGCTTTGTAGTTCAGTAGTTTCTTAGTTTCAGAGTCTTAGTCAGAAGTTTTTAAATTCAGAGGATCTCATTTGAATGATTTTATATGTATGTTGACGATTTATGCCTTTCAACAGTCTTATTAGACCTAACGGTGAATAAAATTCGATTTTGTTCATTGTCTTTTCAATTTGTGAATGAACACCATCAACCTCTTGCACACATGAATGTCCTGGCGATGAGTATTTCATTGTCACTGATTTTATTTCAGGGTGGTCCTTCAAAAAGTCTAAGATAGCGTTTGACATTTTTGAGTTCCTATTCTGGGGAACACACGAGTCTGACCAAGTAATGAGCTCACTTTCTTCAGCGACAACTTCTAAAATTCTTCGCAGGGCACTTGCAATGTCATTTCCGGATCTACCTCCTAACGTTCATTTCAAAGAGCGGAATAAACTCTTTTAGTCACACTATAATATGCTGTTAAGTTGAAACAGGTCAACTTTCTTAAATAGAATAGTGAGCTGATTTCTGCATGTGGAGTCAATATAACATTCTCTAGGCCAAACAACAATATTGGTAAGTATTTTCCTCTTTTTCTTTCTTTCGGGATTCCCTCACTATATTTTTCAGACTAATATGCCATTCCTAGTCAGCTTTCATTTTTTCAGTCAGAGTTTCTGTTTGTTTGGCTGTTTTATACATTTTACAAAAATCGCGGGTGTCCGTTTTTGGTATGTGAAATCCCAAGTTAAATGCAGTGTATAAAATTTTTCTGTATTGAGAGTCTTTTACTGGATGGACTCCTTCTTCAGAACACCGTTCTTTATAGAGTTCAATCATTTTTCCAAAACTTAAAAGTGCACCTCACAAGTGTAGAACACACCAAAGTCCTCCAAACAAGAGATCAAAATAAGAACTTTTTACATTAGAATAACAATGATAACAGGTGTGCTGCAGATAGAACCTTGTCAAAGTGATGCTCAAAAATGTTTTTCTTGCAGTTAGAACCTTGTCACTTTAGTAATTTAGTTTTTACAGTAGTACTACCGTAAAATTAATAAAGAATATAGTAAACTATATTATATGTCAAATAAAAGAATAAGCTCAATTCTGCCAAAAATGTCAGTTAGAACCTTGTCAAACCAATGCCACGATTAGGTCGTTACTATGGCCTTAACATAACACTTTTGGTTGTTTAGATCGCAGTCCTACTTAATACAAGGCCATAATCTATTAAAAACCGGTGCTGTCATCCACTTTATTATGAGACAGGGAGGGTCATGACCCCTGCCCTCCCTCCAAATTTCGTGCTGAATCCGCCCCCGTTTGTACCAAGGAATGTCGAAGGTTTGCTGTTTCACCCACGTTGCTTGGTATAAAGGAGATAGGAACTTGCATTCACTTCAATGCTATTGCTATTAGAATATAGAATATTTTTAGTGAAAAACTATTTTTAAGCAATTGGCTCTGTCCTCCTTTCCAGCGACAACGACCCAATTATCGAATCTTACTTGTAGAACGTTCATTGGGCTTTCCCTTCATCATATCTTCCTCTTTTCACCGCCTACTTCATCTCTCTGCATAATGGTCCTTATCACTTATTAACTAATAAGTCAGGGTTTCTTCAACTTCAACACAAAAATATATCATTTTGAACCTCACAACCTCAGATTTTCTTGAAATTTGGTGTATATGTACAACTTGTAGTCAAATTTGGAAAACATCTACAGCTATTTTTAATCATGATTTTTTCTGTTTCTGGACCTATTTTTGAGGGCTTTAGAGACCAATAATCCTAGGGTAGACTTATCTCATTAATATTTCGCAATTGTTCTATTAGATACAAGTAGTACACATATACCAAATTTCAAGAAAATCTGATAGGGTGAGGCTCAAGCCTGTGTTGAATTGACATGGAATGACCCTAATGTTATCTTTTTTTTTTTTTTTTTTTTTTTATTGTTAATAAAACTAATTTACTTTTTTTAATATGAACTTTTTCCCAATTTATTTTGTCTAACCTGCCTTTTTAAACAGGAGGGATTCCCAAAAAGGCAAATTTCTGATTTCTACAAAAAAGGAAAAAAAGGGGTTGGGCAAAGTCACCCCTTTCTCAGAGTAACTTTACCCTCCGTTATTTACCTGTTTTAGAGTAATATAAACGCAGTATGAAAAATTAAATTATACTTGTTTATTAGAGAAATTCAGTCGAAAAGTTAGTGTATATCGTTTTTAATATTGAAAAATAGACAAGGTTTTTTTAGTCTACTTAGTTTAACTCACCAGTTGGGTTACGGTTCCATAAGGTTGTGTTATTTTTCTTAAGATATTTATTTATTGTAATATCTGGTAAGTATCAATAAGTTATTAATGAATACGGAACAGATTCCGACATCACCCGCTACCTCCACCCCTAACGATTGCCTGTGCAAAGACCCGCTACTGATGAGATGTAGCTCATTTGAGACAGACACACAGTCTCTATAAAACACTAATTATGATATATGAAGAGGGAGCTTGAGTAGCGAAAGGGTGGCCGTTGTTGATGCTAAATGGCCCGGCAGCGGCAGATAAGTGAGGACCCGATCGGGCGGACCAGTATGTGCCCCCAGCAAAAACCGTCTGACTGGCTATCGGTGCTGACCCTTCGGTCCTGCTCTCTTATTTTGGCGGCTTGGGCCCGGGCCAATCTGATCGCCGAATCTGTATCTCACGGACGTCAGCTGGTCATTAATATGTAGATTATGGTGGTGGGCATGAGTGCTACTTCACTAACAATAAGATTATCACAGATATGGCAGTTTTGAAATATAGATAATTGTCATATAAAATAATAAACTTCACGATTATCATATTCGACCATTCTTAAGGCCCGTTTAGATGAGAGGACCGGAATTAAAAAATCTCGAGTCCGCTGTCCGCTTGGGTCATATGTGTCTCCTTTCCGATGTTGTACACTGCCGTTTAGACCTGTGGCTACTATACTATTACGGGTTGCGGCGACCTTTACATATCAATTTTCCGAGGATCCCCTTGTCAAATCTCATGGCAAAACTTACCTTACTAATAATTTTTCTTCATTTTGTATTCAGTTACGCATGGATATATCTATACCTCTTATGTTTGCAATTGTATTTAATAAATAATGAAAACTCCTGACTCCTATGCTTTTACTAGTAGTGTGAAAGTAAAGGCGAGCACTATATTTTTATAGTGCATCAGTTGCAAATACATCAGTTGTCTCTGTATCGATATTTATATTGAGACTGGAAAGCCACTGGTTGTAGTGTCTCTTCAAGTGCTTTAATGCATTCAATGCAGCCACGACACGAGATGTACTGCAAGTTTCATGTGTTTTCGAAAGGTTAATAATCAATTAAACCCATACTTCAAATCCACAAATAACTTACTACATGGACATAAATATAGTTAATGGGATGATTGGGGGGCTTATTATTACCTACATATTTTATAAAGTAATAATCTTATTAACATAATATTTTGTAAACATAAATTTTCACTGCGCCCGATGGGAATACCGCTCCGAACATGATTTCCTGTAGTATTAAGCGAGCTTTATTTATTAGAAGGCTCGACCTTTAGATATTTTCATCCGTGGTTTAGTAATCATAATAAAAATAAAACAATATAATTTTTCAATAATACTTCTCTAGATAAAAATAAATAGTAATGAATTTACGATAAAAAATAAATGTGCCCATGATAAACTTCTGTGAGGTCCCACTCAAACCCGCTTGTTTCCCCCCTTTCTCCCTCACAGTTACCCGTCCAAAAAAACAAGGCAATGACCGAGGGATATGCTCCATCAGAGCAATTAAATCAAGCAGATCACTCATTAAGTCCTCATATTCTACAAATTTGCTAGATGGGCTCCAGCGCAGGTGCAAATATGTTAAATATAAAATAAATATATAAATAAAAAATAGCAATGATTTATAGAGACAAATAAAACACGTACCTACAATTTCCATTACATCGTTAAGTAATTAAAATTATTTGTTTTTAGCTGGGGTCGTAAATTGAGACGAGTCTAGTTGGGGATCAGTTGGAGCAAACCAAAAGACACTCGCGGATAATTACGCCCTTAAAAGGAAGAGTACAAGAAATATCAAAGACAGGAATTAATACAATTTCATGGATATCAAGACAGTTCAAATTACCATTCTTATGAGCTATATAGGAGCAAACGGTATGTATTAATATATATTAAAATAACACCAATGGCTTAAGTACTTTAAAGCCTTCCGATGGTTTCTTACAAATCAGAATCATTATCAGGAACCTTCAATATTTTAAATAAAATTAATTGTCCGTCTATTTTTTCAAGAAAACATCTACATCAAATACGTCCGTTCGTTACATAACCAGGAAGCTCTCTGATTTCCTGATTAAACTCCCCAAAAATCAATATCATAAGATCGATAGATGTTGCTTTCATTACAGTCATCCAAAATGTCATATTTTATCACAAAAAAATGTAAATTAAGGAAGCAATAATTAAACCAATTGGAAATTTGTAACCTTTTCTCAGCTCCCTGCTTCGTATAAAACAATAAATTTATAAATTGTTTTCTTCCAACACTGTTACTGTCCTAATTATTTTATATTTCATTAAGAGCATTTAAACCCTATTTGAAGGGCAACAGGAAATATATTTATAATATTACGATTCCTAATATACCAACACATTTATAGCTATATTCTGATTATTTTAGATCTTAGTTAAAGAATTATTACAACAGGTATGACGCACATATATTGTTTAAACGATATTAGCACTATGTTGTAGAAGTAAGTAGCCCCCTACCGTGCACCCCCCCCCCCCCCCCACACATCCCTATAAATTGCATATCTTTGTGTTCCTTGTGATAAAATATAAAGAAAAGGCCAATGTTCCCACAGTAAAAAGTTGGTGCACTATACCAACGTGGCGGATTGAGGAATTTGATTTTAGTTCATTTTTTTATTACTGACATTCACCATTATGCTTAATTTCGCCATAACTTGTCTTTTATTAAAGCTAGATAGTCTAGGTTCGGAATAAATAAACATGCAAAAATTAGTCCGGACCACATAGTAGTATTTAATTGACAGAAAAAATAATATAACACATTTTTTTTTTCGTAATTAAAAGAAGAAGGAACTATTTAGAGAAAAAGGATATAAATATGATTAATAATAATTAATTAGTCACACATTGCACATTAAACCTCAATTATATTGACATAAACTGATTATCTTGAATTCTAATAATAATGCTCTCATCGTGTTAGTATTAGCATATTATTGATTATTTACGGATTTAAAACTAATCAAAATAAAAAAATCTGGTGCGTGCACGCAACACACAACTTTCACTTACCAACTTACTTAGATTAGAAATTGACGTGTTTTGCTAAATATCATTTCCGAAATTCAGACATTTTTCTACATTCATATCTTATTTTTGTTAATCGTTAAAGCCGTTTTTGAGTAAATAAAAAAAACACGTGAAAATGATACAAAATTTATTAAGTAAAGTCCCCCCTCCGGTTAATCAGTTTTGATGAAATTTTAACAGTCATATCTCGGGCATACAAATACATCAAATACCAAGTTTGATCAAAATCGTTATAACCGTTTTTGAGTAAATAAAAAAAACACGTAAAAATGATACAAAATTTATTAAGTAAAGTCCCCCCTCCGGTTGATCAATTGTGATGAAATGTTGGTTATCACATCTTTGGCATATAAATACATCAAATACCAAGTTTGATCAAAATCGTTAAAACCGTTTTTGAGTAAATAAAAAAAACATGTGAAAATGATACAAAATTTATTAAGTAAAGTCCCCACTCCGGTTAATCAATTTTGATGAAATTTTTACAGTCATATTTCGGGCATATTAGTACATCAAATACTCAGTTTAATCAAAATCGTTAGAGCCGTTTTTGAGAAAATCGAAAAAACCTAAAAAGTTATTAAGTAAAGTACCCCCTCCCTTTAAGTAATTTTGATGAAATTTATGCTGTCACATCGCGGGCATATACCTACTCTAAATACCCAATTTCATGATCGCACGGTTTATAGTTTTTGAGCTAGTCTGTTCACACACACACACACACACACACACACACACACACACAGACCATTTCGCGGGACTTGGTCATTTCGACTCAGGGGACCCCAAAACGTGTATTTCCGTTGAAAACCGGAAGTCGAAATTTTTCACGATCGCAATACTTCCACTTACTATATATTTCATATATAGGTAAGTGAAAGTAAAAATATAGATAAAAAGTTCTTTTTATCCGTTGATATGTAGAAATTATTCATAATAACGTTTAGAAAGTATGTACCTAACACAATTTAATGGCTCACAACAATTAATGAATTAACAGTTACAATGTTTTGTATTGATTTACGGTCTCTGGCGCCTTTTCGTCGCTAAGGTCCGTTAACTATGAATCTAATTGATTTTTTTTTTTTTTAAATTTGACCTGTGATTTTAAAAGAAGAATAATTGCTCTAGATGTTTTTTTTCAGGGCGTTTTCGTTAATGGTGGCCTTTTAATCACAAATCAAAATGGAATTTTAACTTTTACGCTAGTGACTTTAAAAGTATTTTATGCTGTCTAGACTAATTATTTTTGAACGTTTGTTTATTTATTCTGGATCGAGAACTATCTAGCTTTAATAAAATACCAGCTATGGTGAAATCAAGCATAATGGTGAATGTCAGTAAAAAAAAAATAAAAAAAAAAAAAAAATAAAAAACCGATCTAATATTAAATTCGTCACTCCGCCTTCTTTGAATGCCATTTTGGTCTAGTGCACCAACTTTTTTTTGTGGGAACATTGGCTTTTTCTTAATCTTTTACCACAAGGAACACAACGATATGCAATTTATAGGGATGTGGGGGTTTCACGGTACGGTGGTCTGGCCAACCTATGAAAAAAAAAAATTTATTTTACAAAAAATGATTGCAGAAATATTAGCCTGGAGCATTTATTGTGCCTTGAATATCTTCTATATGTTTATCGATTTGTAATCCTCTTTCAAATATCCTTTCGAATTTATCACTATGTCAGAAGCATCAAGATTTCATACTTTTAAATGAACCTAAAGAAATTCCGCAACAATAAATACTGACTATGTCTTAAATTCAAGTGGGTTATTAGAGAAATTACGAATATTAAAATAATTTAAAGTAATATTTTTAAGGTTAGGGATTGATCTTTTAAAATTATTTACGAATGAGTTGCAGGCAATTTTTTTTTTTTTTTTCAAGAACACGTTCAAAACTGTTTTCGAACCAATTCCAACAAGACAAGATTTTAATTTTTGCGAGCTAGGCCAAAGTATTTGCGATAATACCGTTCCAACCACTAAGCATTATCATTTAGTCTACCTATTGTTCCTCAGCCTTTCATTCTGAACAACATTGGTGAAGATCGGAGTGTTGTTGAACGAAAGGTCCAAGCCAAACCTAATGAAGTGACAGATGGTCATGAGGATGAACTAAAGGGTGCCTTCTCCCTCATGGCGAGAATCTCTTTCGCTAGCATATTCACTGCCTCTAATAATTATTGATTTACAATCATCTTTTCATTTGATTATGTTTACTTTAATTATAACATCCCAGATGTGAAGCAACGAAAAAGCAGAGCCAGCACACATGATAATGTGTAAATCAATGAGCGGATAGAGGCAGGAAAGGAAGATACAGATAAGCTGGTAGCTGGATATTCTTTTAAAAGTATTGTAACACTTCTGTGGGTTCACTAATATTTATTTAACGAAAATATACATTTATCATTGCCACGCGTATTAAAACAACGTAAATATTCGAGCAGGTTACAAAAATTATAACTTAGCACACAAATCATATGGCTTGAGCTTCACAGTCAAGACACAGACTAAGACTTAGACGAATTGGCCCAGTCAGTCGCTCTTTATATATAGTCGTAAAATGGACCTTCTGGAAGGTTCGAGGTCTTCTTGGAAGCTGGTGGAACGCCGTAGATGGAGCTCGAACAATCTAGATCAAAACAGTTCGCTCCAACCGCTTAGTTTGTTCCAACAAACGGTTTGGGATATTAACTCATATGTTTTATAATTGACGATTTAACGTTACAGTATTTTATTTTATTAGTTTGTTTGTTTTAACGTCACTTTATGCCACTAAGACTAATCGGACGATGCTACACTGGGAGTCCTAAAATTTGCCTATACAGGTATAATTAGGAGAGGAATCTTTAACGAGTACCTGGCATCGTACAGGCTCGGGACCTCCATTTTACGTCCTGTCCGAGGGACGGCATAAACAACGATTTTTTACTCCCATTAAAAAATCCTAGGGCCACCTCGGGACGCAAACCCCCGACGTTTAGTATTATAGGTTTCTATGCTAACCACTACACCACAGGTGACCCCCTATTTTATTTATTGAACGCAAAAACTAATGACTGGCTTGTTAGATTTGCAATCTGCAAATTGGCAATAAGCAAATGCGTGGTATTCCAGATTTATTTAACTATATAAATTGCTAATACATCTCTCGGCCAACGCCTCAAAAGTCGTCGGGGTGGAAGGTAGGGGTTTGTATCAAATATTAGTGTCTTTTCTTAGGGGTCATGTTGAAAGTTAATCTTTTTTGGACGTTTTTGTATTATTGTGTGGCTGTATCAATGACTGTTGGGATATTCAGGTCCTTGTGTAGTGAGCCATTTGTCAAATACTCGTATTACGGTGCGTCTACCATTTTTCTCAATATTTTGGACTCGAATGACTGAATTCTTTAGATTTTTGAGGGTACATCTGTAATATTGATCTATTGATACAACATCTGCTTGCTAGTTGATGGTATTATTTTTTACTGGCAGGAGGTTCTTCAATTTTTTTCCTTGTGTATTCTTAATTCAGACATTGCCTTAAATATAATACATATAGAAATTTATATCTGGTTTGTACTAAAAAAAAAAAAAAAATAATAAAAAAAAAAAAAAAGAAAATGCATAATTTCATATCAATGTGATCATTAGTAAGGAAAAATAATTTAAAAATCTTCAACAAATATATTGCTCAATTTTCATAGTAATACAGAATTCATGTTTTATTTTGTGAAAGAGTTAGTACTATAATTAAAGGAAAATTTAAATCCAACCATTATATTCTGTGAATAGTATCAAAATTTGAAATAGAATTAATCCTTCACACTTTATTTCTATTTTATTAAGAAATAAAAACTACTTCTAAATTTACTTTTCTATGAACGAGAGAAACATCATAGGTATTCTTTTACAGAGAAAGAATCCTTTTTCGCTTGATAATTACATATTTTGTTGTGAACTGCTAACATACTACATAACAATATAATAACAACAACAATAAATATTGCACTTAGCCTTGGCCATTTATATACATAACTTACAATAGGTATACACTAAATTACAATAACTATAGCTGTACAATTATGATTCGACTATCCATTTAAGTAAAGCAAAATACTCATGATTAATACATTAGAAAAACAAAGGTAAAATTATATATATATATATCGAAATATGACAGAAATCTAGTTAATTCGTATTAATATTTTAAGTGACTAAAATCTCATGAAAATTTAATATTTGGTACTTTTGACTAAATAATGACTAGTTACAGGCTATATTTATATTTCCGTGACTTATTAATTAAACAAATCATTGTTATATTTTTTTATTTAAGAACAAAGAATCTATCTTCTAATATATCATACAATTATAAGATTTAGAAATTTCAAATATATTCGGTTATAATATCACATAAATAATTAAAAACGTATTGGTAAAAAAAAAATATTACTAGTATATACTAGCGTTTATCGTCCTTAGACGTATTTCAACCGCTTTACATCCATACATTGCACCAATTTCGTAGAGACACAACAATGATATGTGTTCGAACATAATGTTCAAGGCGTGCTTCGTTCAGTGCTTCAAATCAAAATTCATTTAGAGAATTCAAAAATAATATCCCACTTCAAATTTACCTGAGTAGCATACAAACAATTATTCACTTCAAATTGTTGGTACTAGATAAATTGATATTGTGAGTATGTAATATAGGTTTTGTATGCAGTTAGACACCGTTTTCTTCCCTTAAGATACTTTTCTTTTACTTTTAGAGGTTTTCTGGTCAAATTACAGGTAGCAGATTAATCCTAAATTGCTTACAATGGACCAAACATAAGAATAAGCTTCGAGGTAATGATCTGATTACTAACATGTTTGGTATATTTATCCAATTAAATCTCCTTATGTTTGATAACATAAAACAAAATTATGGCAAGTCCAAAGTATTGTCCATGTATTTACAGAATCTTGTTGGTGCACGGTTAATCTAAATTTGTGAAATATAGTATCGGATATAACAATCTGATTGCCCAACATAAGATGTTCGTTTACTATACATTTCACATGAAATGTTCCTGCGAAAAGTGATTGGTATAATCTATGGGCTGGTCCTTCCGGTACCTCGGTCACTTGGCCAACCTCCTCCGCAATGGGCTTTCCTCTTCGTCGACCTCTTTGTCGCCGTCTTTGTCCTGATGAGCGGTCATGTGCCTCGTCAGGTGATGCCTTTCCCTGAAGGACTCGTTGCAGACCGGACAACGCAGCTTGTCCTGCTCTCTGCGACGCCTGCTGCTATCTGAGCTGTTGTGATCGCTCTTGTGTTGTGATCGCATGTGATAGACCAGGTCGGAGGTCATCCTGAAGCTGATGTTGCACTTGGCGCATACGTTTTGGGCGGGGAGAGTGAGCGCCGCTAAAGAGGTAGGGAGGAGAGCAGTGACGTTAGCGGCAGTAAGGAGGGCAGGTGGCGCGGGAGGGATCACGGCCGGGAACGGGTACGCCATGGCTAGACCTCCGTACGGTACCATGTCTGGGAACCTCTTTGACGTCGAACCCTTCTCCAGGTCAGGGCTCAATTTCTCCTGAAAGTACGGCTTAGGTACGTATTTGGGGTAGTAGGTAGGGGACCTGGAATTGGGGGAGAGCTCAGGGGAAACCCTCTGGTATTCAGATGGGATAGGGGATATGGCAGGACCCGGTGATACATTGTCCTTGTTGACTTTAGTGAAGGCGCTCTTAGGAAAATCGTCTTTGGGTGAAGGCATCAAGAGTCCTACTTCAGGGAACCTCTTCTCTTCGGGTGGTTGGTACATGAGAGGGTTAGAAGTGACCAGTCGCAACTGCTCCTTCAGCTCATCGTGGTGCCTCTTTTTGGAGCTGTCGTCCGGAGCCATGAGGAATGCTACGTCGAAGCTCCTCTTGGCGGCTGGCTTTACTGGAGGCTCTGCTTCGGTGTAAGGACCGCTATCACCGACCATCCTCCGTCGAATGTCCATCGTCATTTCCAATGCACCCCTAAAACGATTTATTTTATTAGACAAGTTATATTTTATATTTTGTTAAAGTCATTGCAGTAATTTTAAAAAATATTTCACAGTTAAAACTTTTAAAATAATAACCACTAAAAAGGAAAAATGGAACTTTCCAACTTATATAATATAAGTGAGCAATAACTCACTTTATCTTGAATATCAAAAATAAATTTTTTTTTTAAATGAGATAATCAAATAAATCATGTCGTAAGAATATATTGAATGAAATGTGGCCTATATGCCACATAATCAATATTTTTTAGTATGAATATGATAGATAATAACCCAAATCGAGTATCAAGTTAATAAGGCGCGAGTAGTAGCCGGACTGTCAGCGTAGCCTATGAGGAATAAAGGGAGTCATTATGCTAATTGAATCCTGGGGTTGCGGTGGCTGGGGTTGAACCCCTCAGGACTCCGCACCCCCACCCCTTGTTAGCGCTTGGCTCAGGATGTTTAGCAAGCGGTGGAGTCGGTGTTGACCGTGCTAAACGGTGAGCTGATGAGCTAGCTGATAGCTAAACGTTATAACAGCCTTATTTCTCAGTTATAATATATAGGTATACATTTTAATTATAAATATAAATTTTTATTTTATACACAACAAACACAACACAACAAATTTGAGGGGGGGGGGGGTTATTAACGCGTATTGCAAGTTTTTATTCCAATATTAAATATTCAAAAAATTTAAACTTGTAATCATCTGCTTTTTATTTTATTTATTCAGACTTTTTATGGTCATTTTTTTTGCATATTGATGAGTTTAAAAATCGGAAAATGTTTTCTTCCAAACGATATCTTATTTTATTTCCCAACGTTAAATACTTACTACATTTTAAAATGTTTATGAAACACGTTTTGCCAACTTATTTTTTATAGAGCAAAGTATACATTGCTATAATTTATTTTAAAATCAGATTTAGTCTGATCCCTATTTTACTAGGAGAAAGCTATCAACTATATTTTAATGTTAATTGTAAATTGAATAAAAAGAAATGTGATGGTAATTATGTCACTATGGTTGATTTTTATACAACTATTAAAAGTACATTATCTTACTTTATATTCTTATTAATAAAAATTTATTGAATATGTTTCAAAGTTGTATTTTCAACTTCAATAAAAATAATTTCAATTTTTTTTTTTTTTTTTTTTTTAACCAAGAAGCTTGATAAATACTAAATATAGAATTTATCAATGCACATTCCATGCGTCAATTTATGATTAGTATCCATATATCCGGTAAGAATAATGACACAACTTAAAATTTTAGATATTTTAATTTTTTCGATTTATGCGCCAATATAAATTCAATACCAGGTTACAGTTTACTATCCATAAATAAATATTTTTACAATGTAAATTGATTGATACATTTTGTCAATTTTGGCTTGTGTCGCTATTCTTGCCAACCGGCGGTATATTATGTGTACAACAATATATAAATACTGTAAAGCCCCTAAACAATTCACATAGTTAATCATTTATAAACATTGCACACAATTTCAATTTTACGTTTGAATGTTAACTGATACGCCCATGAAATCTATTTTAGAATATGAGTATATATATGAATATATTATATATTCATATAATATATGAAATATATTATTATTTGCAAATTTAAGAATGTTACAGGTCTTTAAATTTTGTATTACCTTGAAGGCTGCCTACATACAATTTAATAATTATTACTTATCATGCTTATCAATTAACTATCAGAATTTCTCTAAGAAACATGAATTTAGAAAGTTGTCATATAGATATATACTTTTTTTAAAGGGTAATCTTCAACGTTGCTGAAAAACAAACGGGCAAAGATGCAAAAGAAAGGAAATATAATTGGCTAAATCACACTATTTATATTTATTATTTTTTTCGAGCAATCCAATATATATACAGAGACCAAATTTCAAGTTACTCACAAAAAAAATTTTTGTTTAAGTAATTTATAACTAAAGAAAAAATAATAAAAATTCTCTGTTTTTATCTTGCTTAATATCTATAAAAAATATCAAATTGATTAGTTATGATGATTAAAATAATTAATGAAGCTCAGGAACCATTTAAATATAGTTAATTTTTAGTTATCAAATATTGTGAGGTCTATGACATTGGTTGTGGCCTTTTTTTCTGATACAAATATATCATTATTACTAATAATAATGATAAAAGGAGTTTATGTTGTACTATGCCTAGTAATTATAGAATTAAAATAGTTTGCTAAATTATAAGAATGTTTTCATGAACTTCAAAATGATTCAAGCTGATAAACTAGAATAGTGGTAAAAAATTACAAAATTATTCATTATAAACATATTAATGCTATTTATAATCTTTTTATAAATAGTATAAAATTGGATCTTTAGTTCACCCACTTACTTATGGGCATAGCTATTTAAAAAAAGTAGAGGTAGAAGTTTAATGAAATCAGTAAATCAATTACAAATAATCACTCAACATTAATAAAATAATAAATAAATTTTAATCAAATATAATGGTCAGTAAAATATTATAACCAATAGTAACAAATAATAAAAATTGTGTAAAACTTCTTTATAAAAAATCTTTTCTGCTATGGATTTTCTAAACATTTGTTTAATGAATATCATATGTGTTTGTTCATTAATTAATTTGTTTGATTTATATTTAAAAAAACAATGCAACAAAAAAATTAATATGACTTATTATATTATATTACATTGTTAACATAGTTGGTAATTTTTTTGTTTTCTTTAATTAAAACAAATATGCATTTTATAGATATACTTAGGTATAAATAAAATATTGTTTTCTTTATATTTTTCTTTTAATTTATTCTATTTCATGACGATTCTTTTCATAATTTCATAAAACATTTCATAAAACTCCTTTTTTCCTTGAATTGATTATTCAATAATGATTTTATCGGTTTTTCTTCCACTTATAGTACCTACATTATTATTCCTCTTATAGTACATTATTAACTTAAAAGTATTGTAAACAACACACCTATGATTTATATCATTTTACATTAACTTTTTGTAACGGTTAACTATTTTAGGACTAAATGATAATCATA
Source organism: Aelia acuminata (assembly GCA_911387785.2). Taxonomy (NCBI): domain Eukaryota; kingdom Metazoa; phylum Arthropoda; class Insecta; order Hemiptera; family Pentatomidae; genus Aelia; species Aelia acuminata. The sequence goes on along the minus strand of OU426978.1, from coordinate 181,964,614 downwards.
TTAGTAATCAATTGATTTTAAATGCAGAACTATATTTCACAATTTATTTCATTCAATTTTTTAAAAGAAACACGGACTTAGACTTCTTCTTGATACTCATGAATTTTTTATTGTTTACCCGTACAACAATAAATAATTGTACTTTACTGTTTAATAGTAATGTATGTATTAAAAAAAAATATCGCACAAAAAAACGCAAATAGAAATGATAAAATTAATACCTGGTGTATGTAAGGGTGGTGACACTTGCACGACGTAAACAACAGCTGTGAGGTCCTGGATACAGAGCAACGTGACGACTAACCCAAGCCTGGAGACAGACTGTCAAACCGAACAGATAGTCGGGCAGAGGTGGCTGAGCCCCGCCCATCAGTAGGCGTGGCCACACCTGTCCAACCAAGTCACGCAGATTCACCCCCACCACTTGGAGCTCATCCCCTCCAAAGGCCCATCTTTCCGTCACCGGCATATTATACGCTGTTTTGGGAGGTGGTGGGGGTTGTGTTTGAATTTAACAGGATCAGGTTCAACAGATACAATGAATTCAATAGAAGAGCCCCATCAAAGCATTCCTTATATATTATTATCCCTTTAGTCACGTCAGTTGAACACATAAGCGTTTTAAGGAGGAAATACATTTTCCTTTTCACTAATTTATTTCCATATTTTTTTACATAAAAAAACATGAGAGGTCTTTATTTCATTAACTTCAAATTTGATTGGTTTCATTTTTTTTTAATTATTGATATGATTTTTAAAAAAAATTACATTCGGTAATGTATAAATATAACTTTTCTGTTTTTCTTTTATTTTTTTATTTCCGTATTTATTAATTGTATTAATATTATTACATAGGTATATTTATTTCATGTTTATGAGGTCAGTTAGTTTGCAATATGCTGTGAAATGTGAATTCGAATATTTTGAGATATAATTGAAAATTAGGCACTTATGTGAATATTTATATCAAAAATGTATTAAATGATTAAATGAAGTGGGGGCCCGTATTGCTCCAAGGTGCTATATGGAATAGATCAGAAAAAAAAGAGAAAACTAATTATTAAATTTTGATTTATTTAATAAAAATGAAAGCAAAACTATGATAATAATTTAATTTTTAATTATTTCTATGATGACAATGATGAACATGAATTGATAAATTATTCCTTAAAAAGGTGGTTATTGTAATTTTGTGATATTTATATCTATCTATGTTATCCTTAGACTGGAAAAACCTAAAATATTTTACAAATGAGGATAATAATTTTTTATTGTTGTAGCTAAAAAATTTTTTTTTATTTCATTTATAATGACAATTATCATAATATTAAAAAAAATAATTGTTTGACAGGTTAAAAAAAATAATAGTTTGACAGGTTTCATTTATTATCAATTCACCTTTGATCCTCTTCAAATGTTTCACTATTGACAATAAACTTTTTATATAATTTTAATTGCCAACATTTGTAGATATACCTAATTGTAGATATTTACAAAATATAGTTTTTGTGATAAGCAATATATAAGTAAATATTCAATTTTTTCCCTTAAGCGTGTAACGGTACTTAATGTAATTTTTCGACGTTAATCCTTTTATCTTTCTTTCAAAGATCAAATACTTGCCCTTAATGATAGATAGATATTTCCTTTATTTGTTTTTGGGGAATACCCCATACAAATAGAGTTGGTCAAGCAAGACGTATTAGAGCTAACAACAATATTTAAAAACAATAATATTTAAGCGATAATAGAGAACATAACAAGATGTGGCAACATCATCTCCACATAGCAATTTAAAAACATTATTACACATTAAATACATTATTAAAATAAATACTTGACAAAAAAGCATTAAATATAGACTTAATATAAACAATAGACAACTATATAAATATTATAGACCTAAAAACCTTTTTCCTAAATATAAATCAAAGTATCTATAATTAATTTAATTTTTTATAACATTAACAAATATAAATATTAACAATTAATAACATATAAAATTAAAAATGGATGTTCGATCTTAATAAACGGTTATTCATTAACAATGAATGATTTCAGTCTACAACATTGCCTAAAGTAACAAAAGAGATTTTTGAGGGATTGAATGTTCTCGATTTTGAGCAATTCGACCTGTTTAAACCGATTGAGTAGGGCAGATAGTGATGGCGGAAAGCAGAATAAATCGGAAACCGGACCAAAATATGAAAAACATCTTCTAGCTCTCTTAAGTTGCAAATAGTGCAGGTTTCCTTCGGCTTGAAGTAATAATAAATATTATTAAACGTTAATTTTATAATGTAATTACCGGATAGTCTTAATTGTGCTAGTGTTTTGGTCATAGGGAAGGGGGCATCTAGAACAAGATACGGCTGGGCCTGATCCCTGTCTATGTACATATCGGGGTATAGCGGACTGTACCTTGTAGGGCTAGTCAATCTTGGTTTATCGCGCTCTTTCGTATAACTTTTAAATAGACTTAACGTTTCATTCATCTCTAACAGGAATTCACCTGTGTCCTCTAACTCCAGAATACCTTGTTTATTTACTAAAGATAACAAAGAGCACAGCTGACTCACCCAATTAACTTGCCCTTAATGTGGATATTGTTTAATTGATACATCTATAATTGCATACCAATTTTATTAAAGATTTAAAAAACCTATAATAATAACAAAATTATTTGCTAGATGTAAGTAGACGGATATTTACTGTAAGAAGTAACGCTATTTATCAAATAGCTTTTTGTTTCGTCTTCTTAAAATTCATATTCATTTTGTTTCATATTCATATATTCGTTATTCATCACTTATTATAGTGTCTGATATAACAATATAGTTTCATTTCTTATTTTTGAATAAAGAAATACAATCAGAAAGAATTTATAATGATTTTCAATTCTTTGTAAATCGTTTATAAACTTCACATTCGATGACTTAACCCCTTTTGATCAAACACCAGTGAATTATTAAATTCTGTTGTACAAGACGTAGATATTTGTGAAATCAATTCCTTCAATAGCTCTTGTATGTCTTAAAGACAATACTACGGCTTTAAAACCTTATGTTAATTTTATGTTATTTGTTTTCTAAAATTGGAGACGATATGAATTTTGAAACATTAAGTTTTTAATGCAGTGGTTTACACACATTTAATTTCTCCCCTATATTTTTTCTCCACTGTAATTCCCGTCATGAATGAATTGTACTTTTACTTTAATCAATTAATCAATTAATTAAATTAATTATTTTTTGTGTGAAATGATCAGCTCATTTCCATTGAAACATGGGTTAAATATTCACTAAATTTGTTTCTCCATACAAAATACCATTTATATCTGAAATTTGAGAGATTTCTGAGATTTGAACCCCTTTGTGGCCACGCCCCCAAATTGGGAACCACCGATTTAATGTTTATCGAATAAATTTAAGTTGACTGTTGTTTTATCCGATCGAACTTTTATTTTTAAATCGTTGTATCAAATTGCATTGGGAATTTTCCGTTATTCTTTTTAATTGGACAAAATTTTAGTGATTTTTACTTATCATACGTCCATGATTAAAAATCTAGATATTATTTTTAATTTGTAATCGAATAATGCCCGACTCTTGACGATTGAGCAATGTTGAATCACTAACTTTACCTTCCAAACACCCATCAAGAAAGAAAAACATACATAGCGAGAATAAGCAGATAATATGGAACCCTATTTTAAAGGTTGCAATAACAACAGACCGATTCAAAACAAATAATCGTGTACACAGATAAGGTACGACATATTTATATTCTTACGCCAAAATGATGGAATTTTTACAGCAACTCGGGCTATCTCCTGAGACGAAACTTCTGTTTTATTTTCATCTGGCATGTTAAACATAACCATACTTCTCCTAATATGCTAATCAAACGGGTCGGTCGAAAGAAGTGTAGAACTGTAAAAAGAATTCTTAAGAAGTGTATAGAGGATAAAACTGATCCCTATTCAGCATTGTTAAATTACAGAAATACACCTTAAGGTAAATTTAAATCACCAACAGAATTATTAATGTCTCCTACTTAGAGAACTAGGCTACACAAAAGAAATAAAAAACTAAAATTATTAGATTTGATGAACATATAGAGCAGGTTCAATAATAATAAAATAAGGTAAAACAGTATTATGACAAAACAGCAAAGACAAAAGTTAGAACCTCTTAAAGTGGGTGATATAATTTTCTTAAAAAAGACACCTGAGTCGCAATGTAAAGTAGGCGAAATGCAAGGCAGAATTAATTTCCCAGGTCTTACTATATCTTAAATCTGTACCTTGGTCCTAAAAGGGCCATTGTCCAAAATTGGAGAAATCGAGTTATGCAAAGAAATGATCTCCATAGAAGAAGTAGGTACTTTTAGTGTAAAAAGGGCCAATGTCCTGGAATTCATTCCCAAATTAATACCTGAAGTGAGGAGCAAGAAAATGTGTAAGAAGATAATGAAAATTGCATAAATTGAAACATTTAATTTGGCATTTTCTGGGAATGGTAAAAATGGAAATTGGCCCTTTTAGAACCAAGGTACGTAAATAATAATGGTAAAATTTATAGAAGAAGCACGGAACATATTAGAAATTTATTTCTTTTGATAGTCAGGACGAGGGTAAAAAACCATTATTGTGATTCTGAAGATAGTAGTTTAAACAAAGAATCTTTAAAGTTTAGTCCCACCACTTACAAGCTTGAGAGAACTATATCTAAAGAAACCTAAAAGGTTCACACACAGAATACGATTAGAGATTAATGTACTTGTACAAAAAATAAACAATATGCACATCTATATATCAATAATCTAAAAAGGGATTAATAGAGTTTTAATAGTGTTCTTAAATCAATGGTAATAATTTTATTAGAAATAGTTTTAATTTTTTTCTTCAACCATTAGTAATAATTTTATTTGCAGTTCAATTTCATAAGTAGTATTAAAAAAAAAAAATAATAATATTTCCAATTTCTTGTAAAATAGTGAAATTCACATCTTCCTCTTAACTACATATTTGCCCCTCTTCAGTTGTACTTGAACAATTTTTTACAGGTTATAAAATTAAAAACAACATATCTCTGGTTTATATGTTGTTTTCAATTTTATAATTCTTTTCGGATTTCTCCATATTGGGACACATTATAGAGTTAACCCTTTTTATGGAAATCACATCAGATATTACCTGATATCAAATACTAGGTTTTTGGGGATGCTGATTATAAAAAAAAATATCGATTTTGAGATTCTACCGCCAGGTATCGATTTATTACAACTTATGCGATATAATCGATCTTGGTATCGGCTATGGGGTTATCTGAGGTGCAGATTATGAAAATGATATCGATTTTGAGATTCCGCCGTCAGGTATCGATTTATTACAACTTGCGCGATATAATCTATCTTGGTATCGGCCAAAGGGTTAACTATAGGTTTATAGGTATATTTTTAATTTAAAATACGAATATGAATTTAATTATACTCTGATTTATATGTCGATATGTGTCAAATTTAATCATTATTATTATAATAATTATTGTACCCACAGATAACTCTATAGCCGACACCAAGATCTATCATATCGCGTAAGTTGTAATAAATCGATACCTGACGGCGGAATCTCAAAATCGATATCATTTTCAAAATCAGCACCTCAGATAACCCTACAGCCGACACCAAGATTGATTATATCGCGCAAGTTGTAATAAATCGATACCTGGCGGTGGAATCTCAAAATCGATATTTTTTTTATAATCAGCATCCCAAAAAACCTAGTATTTGATATGAGGTAATATCTGATGTGATTTTCATAAAAAGGGTTAACTCTATAATGTGTCCCAATATGGAGAAATCCGAAATTTTTTTTATAAATTTATTGGGAAATTATGAATTTAGTAGAAATTCACATCTCAATTTGTGAATTTTTTCCATATTCACAATTTGTAAATACGTTAGTTGTCTATTTGTAAATACGGCCGAATTCACAGACTGAGATATAAATATTCACATTTTTTTGTGAATATTCACAATTTCCCTGTGAATTTTTTTTTATTTACAGAAAAATTTGTACATATGAATAAATTCGTATTCACACCTGTGAATATGAATTTATTTATATTCACACTTGTAAATACGAATTTATTTATATTCATATTCACAAATATTGTGATATAAATAAATTTATATTCATATTCACATTAAAATTAAGATAAAACACATTTTATAAAAAATATTAAACCGACTTCGAAACCTAGGAACCAGTAAAAATAAATTCACTGAAAAGTATGAAATAATTACCTTCTGATTTTTATGATTACACACCAATTTTGAAAATGGTATAAAAAGTGGAAAACTGCAAAAAGACGAATAATTTTATTTTGATTTGTACAAATACACACTAATTGTTAATAAAAATTATTAAATTAAAATATTAAATATTATGTTCAATACAATAAAATCTTTTCGGAGGCGGCGCAAAATAGAAATAACATGTTACTGATATAATTCCATTAGTGGGCATTGAAATCAATAGATGGGAAGAGAAGATCCATTTAGATGATTTTCATAATGTCTAGTGTTAAAAACTTTAAATTTTGCGCCGCCTCCGAAAAGATTTTGTTGTATTGACATAGTATTTAATATTTTAATTTAATAATTTTTATTAACAAAAATAATTAACAATTATTTTTATTAACTTTCAACACACTACATTTTATGATTATAAATGGATTTTTTTTTAGGAAGATCAATGTTCCATTGGGAAGGGAACACATAAAATGTTTTTCCACAATGACAATATTTTTCCTTTGCTAAATATTGTCGTCACTACTTGTCATTTACATGCTTCATCAGTGTTCCGAGATGTGTTGAGTTAAATATACATATATAAATAAATCCGGCCATTCCAAGATGAAGTAGATACGTCACTGAACAGTCGAGATTTTGGCCAGTTTTAGACAAGGTATCGTTAATGGAGATTCGATGAGGATGGTAATATGACCTATAATAAATTGGAAAGTAATTTTGAAATTATGATTGCTTGAATATCCTTCTGAATACTATAGTGATATTATATTAACGGCCCCCGGTAGGGACCGTTAATATTGCTTTATTTAAATCGATCGTTGGAAAAGTAGATAACAACATCATTGGATAGAAGTCCCAGCAAAAAAGGGGCAGCCATAAAATTGATCGATAGCAAAAAGACTGCCCCGCTAGGATAGAAGCAACAGAGGTTAATTTATAAGTCAATGGTTAATTTATTATTACGAAGGATATTGTTTTTCTCGATATTAGCCTACTGATTTAATTCAAAAGTTTGAGTCAATTATGTTCGTAATTCCCTTCGATGAATTTTTGACTAAATTTATTACCGGAGTACTATGAATTATATCCTTCGTAATAAAACATTACTCAGAAAATAAATTCCTAAACACTGTTGCTTCAATTCTAATGGCGTGGCATTTATCATCATTTTTATCAATCATTTTCATGACTGCCAAATTTTCGCTGAGGGGACTTTTATACAATGAGGTTGTTTTCGGGGAGTTATCAAGTTTTACTTGGTATTTTTTATTGATGGATGGACATCAGCAAAAGCCTCAATAGTTGTATAAACAAAATTAAAAACCGATAATAGTAATCCGGATAACATAACAGAAGTGTCACCCGTGAAGAATCGGCACAAGATCTCCGACAAGATATTTAACAGTGACCGAGTGTATCCGGAAGAAGACCGAGATATCTGAATCCTTTGTTAAGTAAAGTGAAAATAAGCTTTTCCAGGAATTATTGTATTCCTTTTTAATGTGCATAGTCAGTAAAAGATAAAACTCAAAATCTAATTTAAATCAATAATAGCTACGATTTTAAATTTAAACGATCTTTCAGGAACTTGAAGAAGTCTTAAATTCTGCTTTAAAACGATTATCAATACTCAGCCTTTCTTGAAATTCCACGAATTTTTTGGTCTTATGATTATGGTGTCCAACCGTCGATAAAACTAAATTAAGGTTTACCGTTATCGGTGAATATATATATCTATCTAATATTTATGCTATCATCGCTACAGTAAACGACTGCGATATTATATATCATATTTAAATCTATTTTTGAAATATTGGTTAAGGTTATGTATAGGGTTGTTCCAACAAGCACTTAAAACACATCGATAACTAACAGACTGCTCATGTTCTCCCCCCACTCTTTTGATTCTGAATTTGATTGGTTGGTTTTCCCAATTGATGCATCCAGCAGTAAAACAATATTGAGATTTGTTAGTTATCAATTAGTTTCAATAGCTTGTTGAAGCATACCTTATGTTACATTTGCCATATGTTTTTCCAATAAGTAAAAATTTTGAGCGATAATTAAATAATTAATTTAATGTTTTTTCCCGATAACTTCTTAAATAAATTAAGAACCCAAAAAATGGTTCAATGGGACCACCTTGGGAAAATACTGTACAAGATGCAAAAGGTTTCGTTCCAATTGGTCCATCCATCTCTGAGTAATCGGTGAACATACATAGAAAAAAAAAATCGGGGCCGGGATAGCCGAGCGTGTAGGAGCGCGACCCGTTGTTACACGCTCGAGCCGAACGGCGGCGGTTCGAATCCGCCCTGGGAGGGATAACTTTTATTTCGTGGAGGCCCCACGGAATAAATCTCAACCCTCCCACCATGGTTAGAATAGGTTTGGTTACACCTGTAGAGTAACCCCCCGTATGCCACACATGGCCAGGTAGGGGTACCGAACAAAAAAAAAAAAAAAAAAATAGAAAAAAAAAAAAAAAAAGCACAAAAAAAAAGTCACATACGTATCGAATAGAGTAACCTCCTCTTTCGTTCGAAGTCGGTTAATAAAAATAAATTCATATTCCTATTTATAAATATAAATATGCCCAACTCTGATATAAACTAAAATTATATATTACATTATATATTTTTGTATATGCATTTGCTTTTCTCTTACCTCATCACTAATTTCAATTAACAATATTTGAGTTAAAACGAAACATCAATTTGTTAATCTCGTCAATAGTTAATTAACAAATATAAAGATTGTCAATTCACTTTTCTCTTAGGTTACCTCATTATGCTATTATGCTATTTATCATTATGCTGTTAGGCTATTTAAAATTTTTGATCTATTGTGTAATATGTTCAATTTTATAATCTTTTTAAATTAATTTTATCACTTAAATATTATGTAAAAAAAAAAAATGCAGCGGGGTCCTACCTTATTATACCTGGATTGGCATAAAGTGACGTTAAACAAACAAACAAACAAAAATTGCAGTACACTTGAAGATGGGTATAATTCAGAGGAAGATATGAATTTCACTATTTTACAAAAAATTGAAACAATATTGACCAAGTCTTTCAGTAGCATATATTAAAAATTACCAAAAGGAATATTTCATTTTTGTAATTGGTACTTACGTTACAATTTTTTACATAACAATAATTGGTTTTAATTTTAATTGTTTATTAAAAAAAGAAATAAACGTATGTCTTATTTAATTTATATATTAAAAAAAGCAGAATTTCGTCATTCATTAATTTCATCAATAGTTTATTTTTTATTTTAAAAAGAAAGGAGCTGTATTGATTAAGAAAGGAATAAAGTTTATGTTGTGTAAGGCTAACACATTGTTCTTTCTCGACAGACCAATTTAAAACAAATAATTGTGTTCACAAGGCAACAGAAATTTAGGATTACCAAAGAGAAGGTTACACAATCTTGTTGACATAATCTTTTGGCCATGATGAGTAAGCCACACTATAATCAGGTACTAGTCTTACAATCACCTGTCAAATCTATTTGAATCTCTTGTTTAGAGTATTGGATTGTGCTTCTAAAATTAGCTACTGATGTTGCAAGATTTCAAACCAGTACATGTCTATTAATGAAGTAATGTTCCTATCTACTAAGCCATTTAACGAATTGTCAGTACGTATACGATCTTCAATGAACAACTCCGTTCAAAATATTTAGGGTTTGTAATTCAAGAATTGGACAAAACTGTTAAATTGGCGCACCTTCTGGCGCAGTATACAGAAATCGACGTCTTTATCTTCTTTATGAAGAGCCTGAAAACTAGGACATTTTTGTCAAATATATAAAAGCCCAAGAAAAAAATTACATTAAATAAGTAATAATATCATATACAATTTTATCATATGAAAATGATCACATATGAAGTTTATTTATTTCGATTTTTACTTTCACTTACCTGTTTTTCTTAAATATTAATCATAAAGTGTATATAAATATTTTCTCTCTCATTATTTTGTATATAATTCTCACATTAAATAACCTAACTTTGTATTCGTAACTAAATTTTCTAAAGATTTTAATTTTTATTTGTTAAAATACTTTTTTCTTTTATGAAATGTAAACAGCCAACTCCTTGCTATTAGTTGTAACTTTATAATCAAGAAACTCATTTATTCATTCTTTCATAACTAATAGAAGTAGGGGAGGTCTCAGGATATTATTCCCAGGTTAGATCCAACCCCCTCCTGAAATTTCTAAAAAAAAAATTTTTTTGGAAAAAATAGGCGTATCAAATTCTTGAAAAATGATCTTGAATTGTAGTAGGTATTTATTTATAAGAATTTAATTAAGTTCCTATTGTTTTGTCAATAAATAATTGTGCTGTTTTATCGCTTTAATATGTTTTTAATATCTTTTATAGTTTAATAAACTTTATCAACTGATGAATCACGTTTTCCGTTAAGTAAAAATTGAAGTGTTGATTACATTCAATAATTTTGTATCTTGACCTTTGTAAAGTTAAGTATAAAAAAAGTGAATCTCAAGTATATTCAATTATTTGAAAACATGAAGGATATATTATTTTTTTTTTTATCTAAAGATTCGTTTATAAACAAAAAATTAAAAAAAATAGTTTATTTTTAAAAATCTTAATTAAAAATGTCTTTTATTTCTTATTAGGTTTTGTTTCTTTCTCATAAAATAATTCAATAAAAGAAAGTTTCTAGATTTATTTTCTTATTTTAATGAGCTGTCCTGGAATGATCACAACAGTTCAGCATCAGATTTACTGTCGGCGTTAAATTGGCTCTCATCGCTTCCGCTGTGTCCAGAATTCGTCTTCATGTGAATGAGGCATTAAGAATACCTTATTAATCGATAAATGGATCAGACAAAATAGTATTTGTTAAATATCTGTGAATATACTGGACCATCCACAGTCCTTTCCCGCTTGCTATTGATCGTCGTTTCACATACCTCTTTATAACATATATATACTACACGCTAATGCACTATCGATATTACTAAGTACTGGGATAATCGAATATGAAGCGAACACACACTCACATCTAGCAGTCCACTACATTAAGCCCAACGCCTTATCTCCCCTAATGCTATTCCGATTGTCACTGCCTTCCAAGAGGAATATGTACCCTGGCCTTCAAAACACATATATTTCAAGGGAACCGGTATAAAGATGGCAGCCGGAGTAGAAAAAAAAATATTGCTACGACATTTGCATAATTCGGCAATAAAACGCGCGACTTTAACGCGATATTCATGGGCAGATGTAAAAATGGTTACCCCTCGGTTGCAGTGGCGGGCCACCATAAGGAGAGCACTCCTTTATTGCTTCACGAATTTTGAATATTCGCATCACTTCTCAATAACTGCTATGACTCATCATATTTGATTTTACTTAACATTTTTTTTTTTAAAGCGCTTTTATGAAAAAATAAAGAAAATTCTTTGCTGTACATCCATACGAAACAGATAAAGACAAGAAATATGCTAACAGTGGGTACATTGCCCCATCTACTACCAAGTGGACTAAAACAAGTTTCAAATTGTAAAATTCATATATTATTTTACGGTGAAGAGGAATGATTGATTATCCAATTTTCAGATGAGTCCGAAGTCATAGATCATTTTGAAAGCCGTATCGTGGTATTGATATAGACTAGTTCTAAAAAGAAAAACAAAATCGCCAAATCTAAGCAAACGTTATGAATTAAACTTCGTAACGAGACACCCTTTCATTTTTCTTGGGCTTCATTTGAGAAGACATTGAAGCGAAACACATGCAGTATAGTATAGTTTTTACTATGATCTTTATGATAGAAGTAAAACATATGCTCACTCTTTCAGAAGTCGGATATTTTTGGTTATGAGGGTTTTCTGATTGCACTGAAAGAGTAGTAAATACTTGCAAGATCGGAACGTTTTTAGCTTAATCTATTTTTACTTTCACTTACCTATATATGAAATATATAGTAAGTGGAAGTATTGCGATCGTGAAAAAATTTGACTTCCGGTTTTCAACGGAAATACACGTTTTGGGGTCCCCTGAGTCGAAATGACCAAGTCCCGCGAAATGGTCTGTGTGTGTGTGTGTCTGTGTGTGTGTGTGTGTGTGTGTGTGAACAGACTAGCTCAAAAACTATAAACCGTGGGAACCTGAAATTGGGTATTTAGTGTAGGTATATGCCCGCGATGTGACAGCAAAAATTTCATCAAAATTGCTCAAAAGGAGGGGGTACTTTATTTAATAACCTTTTACGTTTTTTTCGATTTTCTCAAAAACGGCTCTAACGATTTTGATTAAACTGAGTATTTGATCTATTTATATGCCCGAGATATGACTGTAAAAATTTCATCATAATTGATTAACCGGAGGGGGGACTTTACTTAATAAATTTTGTATCATTTTCACAGGGTTTTTTTATTTACTCAAAAACGGCTTTAACGATTTTGATCAAACTGGGTATATGATGTATGTATATGCCCGAGATAAGACTGTATAAATTTCATCAAAATTGATCAACCGGAGGGGGGTCTTTACTTGATAAATTTTGTATCATTTTCACATGTTTTTTTTTATTTACTCAAAAACGGCTTTACCGATTATGAAGAAACTGGGTTTTTGATGTATATATTTACCAAATATGTAAAAGCCAACATTTAATCAAAATTGGTCCAACTGAGGTGGCACTTGATTTCATGACTTTTCTTTCAAATTTTTACCTTTGTTTCGATTATCTCAAAAAGGCTTTAACGAGTTTTATGAAATTCGTCATGTTTAATGAAAATTAGGTTTTCTTTAACATCAGGTAAGCTTAATCATTATTAAAATGTTCTGAGGGGACTTAAATGGGGTAGGGGCCTTTTTTGTTTTTTTGTTTCCTATGAAGTATCTTTGTTTTTGTTTCCTATGAAGTATCTTTGTTTTTGTTTATATGGAGAAATTAACTGTCTCTCGTCACGCCTAAAAATAAGAAATGGCTAAATATGAGATATGATAAAAATAAAGAAAACATAAAGAGGAGAAAAAAAGAAAAATATTCAGTTAACTCATAAAACTCGTTGAGCCCACGCATGCGGAGTACGCCTTTAATGACAGACCATTGTTCACAATTAAAGCCGTTCTGTTCATTTGAGAAGTGGCGATTAACAAAACGCATTAATTTCTAATCTAAAGAAGTTGGTAAGTGAAAGTTGTGTGTTGCGCGCACGCACCAGATTTTTTACTTTCACTTACCTATACATATATGAAATATATTGTAAGTGGAAGTATTGCGATCGTGAAAAATTTCGACTTCCGGTTTTCAACGGAAATACACGTTTTGGGACCCCCTGAGTCGAAATAACCAAGTCCCGCGAAATGGTCTGTGTGTGTGTGTGTCTGTGTGTGTGTGTGTGTGTGTGTGTGTGTGTGTGTGAACAGACTAGCTCAAAAACTATAAACCGTGGGAACCTGAAATTGGGTATTTAGTGTAGGTATATGCCCGCGATGTGACAGCAAAAATTTCATCAAAATTGCTCAAAGGGAGGCGGTACTTTACTTAATAACTTTTTACGTTTTTTTCGATTTTCTCAAAAACGGCTCTAACGATTTTGATTAAACTGAGTATTTGATCTATTTATATGCCCGAGATATGACTGTAAAAATTTCATCAAAATTGATTAACCGGAGGGGGGACTTTACTTGAAGAAACTGGGTATTTGATGTATGTATATACCAAATATGTATGTATGGGGCACTTTATTTCATGACTTTTTTTCAATTTTTACCTTTTTTTCGATTATCTCAAAAACGGCTTTAACGATTTTTATCAAATTCGTCATGTTTAATGAAGGTTAGGTTTTCTTTAATATCAGGTAAGCTTTATCATTATAAAAATGTTCTGAGGGGGCTTTTTTTTGGGGGGTGGCTTTTTTGTTTGTTTATTTCTTTCTTATAAAGTACCTTTGTTTTTGTTTACATAGAGAAATTAACTGTCTCTCGTTACGTCTAAAAATAATAAATGGCTAAATATGAGATTTGATAAAAATAAAGAAAACATAAAGAGGAGAAAAAAAGAAAAATATTCAGTCAACTCATAAAACTCGTTGAGCCCAAGTATGCGGAGTACGCCTTTAATGACAGACCATTGTTCATAATTAAAGCCGTTCTGTTCATTTAATGGAAATTATTTATTTTATGGTAACTAAATGAAATTTTTATCAACTACTTAGGTAGAGAATAATAAAATCAGACGACTTGGAGTATTATGCTTACATTGAATTATCACAAGTAAAAACTTTTATTTAATAATAAAAAAATTAGTTTTTTTTTTATACAGCAAATAAAAACAAAAATAAGAAATGAATGTGGAAAAACGTGCGACTTTGAGAAGTGGCAATTAACAAAACGGATTAATTTCTGATCTAAGTATAATTTTCTAATATGATATTCTAATCTTGGTAAGTGAAAGTTGTGTGTTGCGCGCACGCACCAGATTTTTAAATTTAACTTTATAAATCAGAATTAAAACATAAATTTATTTTTCTTTAAAAAAAAATACCTAAAGCATGTTTCTTTTGTTTAAAGTCCTTTTATGCTACCAAGGCCAATCGGACGATGCTACAATGAAAGTTCTAAATGTAGCTTATCCAGGTATAAATAAGATCGGGAACATTAAAAAGTACCTGCCATCGCACAGCTGGGGACCTCTATTTTATGTCCCATCCGAAGGACGGCATCGCGAAGGAATCCTGGCTATTTGCGAATCCGCTACCTTCAGTATGTTGGCTGCCATGCCATGTAGCCACTACATCACAGGTGACCACAGTAAAATATTTTATCGGAGGCTTCGTATTTTTACTTTCACTTACCTATATATGAAATATATAGTAAGTGGAAGTATTGCGATCGTGAAAAAATTCGACTTCCGGTTTTCAACGGAAATACACGTTTTGGGGTCCCCTGAGTCGAAATGACTAAGTCCCGCGAAATGGTCTGTGTGTGTGTGTGTGTCTGTGTGTCTGTCTGTCTGTGTGTCTGTCTGTGTGTCTGTGTGTGTGTGTGAACAGACTAGCTCAAAAACTATAAACCGTGCGATCCTGAAATTGGGTATTTAGTGAACGTATATGCCCGCGATGTGACAGCATAAATTTCATCAAAATTACTTAAAGGGAGGGGGTACTTTACTTAATAACTTTTTAGGTTTTTTTCGATTTTCTCAAAAACGGCTCTAACGATTTTGATTAAACTGAGTATTTCATCTATTTATATGCCCGAGATATGACTGTAAAAAATTCATCAAAATTGATTAACCGGAGGGGGGACTTTACTTAATAAATTTTGTATCATTTTCACGTGTTTTTTTTATTTACTCAAAAAAGGCTTTAACGATTTTGATCAAACTCGGTATTTGATGTATGTATATGCCCTAGTTACGACTGTAAAAATTTCATCAAAATTGATCAACCGGAGGGGGGACTTTACTTAATAAATTTTGTCTCATTATCACGTGTTTTTTTTATTTACTCAAAAACGGCTTTAACGATTTTGACAAAACTCAGGATTTGGTGTTGATATATGCCCGCGATGTGACAGCACAGATTTCATCAAAATTGGTCAAAGAGAGGGGGCACTTTATTTCATAACTTTTTTTCCGATTTTTACCTTTTTTTCGATTATCTCAAAACCGGCTTTAAAGATTTTCATCAAATTCGCCATGTTTAATGAAAATTAGGTTTTCTTTAATATCAGGTAAGCTTTATCATTATTAAAATGTTCTGAGGGGGCTTTTTTGTTTGTTTGTTTCTTATAAAGTACCTTTGTTTTTGTTTACATGGATAAATTAACTGTCTCTCGTTATGCCTAAAAATAAGATATGGCTAAATATGAGATATGATAAAAATAAAGAAAACATAAAGAGGAGAAAAAAAGAAAAATATTCAGTCAACTCATAAAACTTGTTGAGCCCACGCATACGGAGTACGCCTTTAATGACTAACCATTGTTCATAATTAAAGCCGTTCTGTTCATTTGAGAAGTGGCAATTAACAAAACGCATTTATTTCTAATCTAAGTAAGTTGGTAAGTGAAAGTTGTGTGTTGCGAACACGCACCAGATTTTTTCTTTAGAAGTTACAATTTCTATTATCCTTATAAGAATAGATTGTATCCTAATTTTAAAATTTAAATTCCCTCACCTCAAAAATTACATTTTTGAAAGGAGTGAGCGATACCTAGAGGAATTCCTAATTAAGAAGAAGAATTGTAGAATTGATGACATCAAAGAAGGTCTGTCTACATAATTGACTGTCGCTAAACGGCACTTCGTGGCTACATTACCCGCAGTACGCTTTCATTTTTCAATAGGATAAAATTATCTGATCTGGTCCGAAAAAGATACTATTTTTATAAATAAAACCAAAAAAAAATGTATTTTATCATTACATATCGTTTTATTTTTATTTTAGTTTTAAATCTTGTTATCATGCTGCCTATATTATTTATATTGTTAACTTTGTATAATCACTGGTTATGAAAAACTTTATTTATGAAATTCTAAAAGCTTTTAAAAAGTTCAGTAGTTTTGTATTCTTGATCCCCTCTTTTTTCATAATAAGGTGTCTTGATACTCCGAAAAATTACTTAATACCGTCTTTCGCGGTGGAGATAAATTAACTTCCTTCTGCATAGAGCTAACTACGTATATAATGATTTTTTATATGATATTCACTTATTTCGCAAATTCACAATAATCATAGTCAATCAAGTAATTTTTAATCGAAGATTGATGGACTTACAGTAGGCATATCTAATGTTAAAGTTGAGGATTTAAAATTGAACTAAATTAGTTTTATTAGGCATGAATTTTAGTTTTAGTTTTCATCAGATATATATATTTTATGAATGTGTGATTATCTGTAAAATGTTAGAATATTAATAATAAGATAATTCAGCCGATGATCAATTCGATAGGCTAAGATGCTTTTAGATTGAACTTTTAGATGGAAGCCAGATTCTTAACATGGTTTACGGATATGTTGGCCCTATAATAATGTAACCCTTATGTGGGTTAAACAATCTTTATTGAACAAAAATAACAATTATTAATGCCACAAAAATTAAGAAAATACAAACAAGTATTTAAACAGGTTACAAAAATTATCAATTTGCTACACAGAAATAACCATATTACTTGAGCTTCAGAACAAGACTAACTCACCAGTCCATCGCTCCTTATATTTAGTCGTAAGAAGAAAGGTCTCGAACCTTCTGGGCCAGCGTTAATGGTAGGTACATACTTGAACATCGTAGTCACAAACATGTACTATGACAGCTTTTTTCAATTGTTAGTTCTTACCTAAAACAAGCCTAGAACTATTTTAACCATATGTTTTGTGTTTTTTCGTTTAACGTCACAATAATTTCATATTCATTCATAAAAAAAAAAATCTGGTGCGATGCGCGCAACACGCAACTTTCTCTTACGAACTTACTTAGATTAGAAATCGACATGTTTCGATATTATGTAAACGCCATTACTCAACTTCACACATTTTTCCAAATTTAAGTATATACTTAATATCTCCATATTATTATATTATACTCTATGTCTCCATAAGTTATAGAGTATCTGTATAGCAAAATTTCGTAGTTCTCAGCACTTTTCGATTCATTATTGCTAATTTATATATGAAGGGACTAATTTCATCAACAGTCGAGTTTTTTTACTGTTTACTTGTTTTTTACTACTAGTTGCTTTTTGCAAATACATCATGAAGGTGAATCAATAGGTGCATTTACGTCTCTTATGCCTTTCTGGAAATCAAGAAAGATTACTGTTCCTCTAAAATCGCTTTATATTGTTTTCAAAAATTCATTATGGAACAAAAGCTTCTGCACTAAAATATACCTAAATTAATTATAGACCATTATCTTATATCATATTTTTACACACCTGCGATGCTTCAAAAAATTGAGCATCACGTATTTACTCTCTTAAGTAACATTAATCTTTTTATTAATAAATAAAAGTTTTTATTTCGATAATACGGTTAATAAAATTTTGGCTGTCACATATACATACATCAAATACCAAGTTAGATCAAAATCGTTATAGCCGTTTTTGAGTAAAAAAAAAAAACACGTGATAATGAGACAACATTTATTAAGTAAAGTGCCCCCTCCAATTGATCGATTTTGATGAAATTTTGACTGTCACATCGCGGGCATATACATACACAAAATACCGAGTTCGGTCTAAATTGTTAAAGCCGTTTTTGAGTAAACAAAAAAAAAAAAAAAAACACGTGATAATCAGACAACATTTATTAAGTAAAGCGCCCCCTCCAATTAATGAATTTTGATTAAATTTCGGCTGTCGCATCATAGTCATATACATACATCAAATACCAAGTTTGATCAAAATCGTTAAAGCTGTTTTTGAGTAAATAAAAAAAACAGGTGAAAATAGGACAACATTTATTAAGTAAAGTGCCCCCTCCAATTATTCAATTTTGATGAAATTTTTACTGTCACATCGTGGGCTTTTACATACACCAAATACCGAGTTTAATCAAAATCGTTAGAGCCGTTTATAAGAAAATTGAAAAAACCTAAAAATTAGAAGAAATTCTTTAAATAAAGTACCCCCTCCGTTTGACCAATTTTGATAAAATTTTTGCTGTCACATCACGGGCTTATACATACACCGAATACCGAATTTCAGGTCTGTGCGGTTTATAGTTTTTGAGCTAGTCTGTTCACACACACAAACAGACCATTTTGTGGGACTTGGTCAATTGGACTCAGGGGACCCCAAAACGCGTATTTCCGTTGAAAACCGGAATTCGAAATTTTTCACGATCGCAATACTTTCCTTACTATATATTTCATAAAAAAAGTACTTAAAAATGCGTTAAATTAGGGAAAGCTAACACAAAACCCGGGATTCGCCCCACAACCGGTTTTAAAAGAAGTGTTAGAACTCCCTCAAGACAATAGCTTACGATGACTGTAATTACACCTTAAATTAAAAACGAACAAAAATTAAAAAGGAAAGAAATTAATAAATACACAAGTTCATTGTAGAAGGGACACCTTTGTTCGGACTCTTTCACTGATTTACAATGTCCCCCCGTTTCTGCCCGATCCTCTTCAACAAGAAAGAACCCTATTTTTTCCCCGCCTTCCTTCCGCTATTAT
This sequence comes from Aelia acuminata, assembly GCA_911387785.2. Lineage (NCBI taxonomy): Eukaryota > Metazoa > Arthropoda > Insecta > Hemiptera > Pentatomidae > Aelia > Aelia acuminata. Next base: position 181,945,116 of record OU426978.1, on the reverse strand, counting down.
GCAAATTGGCCTATTGTCATACTTTTCTTCAGAACAGTTTTACTTTTAAAGAAAATGTAAAAGTATTCCATATTACGGGTTGAGGTTGCCTAGTAGAATTGCAATATTTCTCCTTTGCTGTAATAATTGGCCTCTCTGCTTTTGTGGAACTAATGTTATGTAGACACTCTATTAACATCCACATAGGAGTATTACGTATCTGGTGGCTAATCTTTGTCTAAACCGGACGGGGTTACATTTGTTATTTAATAGTAGTTACGAATTGGGTCTATTTATTATAGTATGCATTACTACTTTTTCCCACCCAGGATGTAAGAAGTTATTTCTTTATCATATTAAATTGGTAAATTTACAGTTTTACCTACAAAAAAGCCGCGGACTTATAACTAAGGAGGATATCTCTGAATCAAGTAAACCTATTTTTTTTGAGCATTTAATTGTCTTTTAAAATTTACTTAACAGAATTATATTTTCAACCTTGCGTCTTATCCAAGGGATGGCATAGCCAAGGATTTTATACTCCCTAAAAAATTCTAGGGCCACCAAGTTGATGCGAATCCGCGACCTTCTATTGTCGGCTGCTATGCTAGCCACAACACTACAGGTGAGCTCGATTTGTTATTTTATTTATATTTATATTTATATGTCTTAATTTAATCTAATTTTAAAGTTCTTAATTTCATATTGTTTCGATAGTTTATGTATATTATAGGATATTGGTTGTCCATTTTAGTTCGTTATCAATTTAAGATATGTAATAACATTTTGTAACTAGTTTAATTTGGGGTGTCATAGTAAGCCGAGGGTTGTAAATTAACCAACTTAATTTATTCATGGATTTTCATGTACCTATTTATTATAATAACGACCTATAATGTATAGGAATTATTTTTAAGGTGTGATATCTTGTTATTATATTATTAATTAATTCAAAAATTATTAGCTGATTAGTTATGGTGATGTAATTTTCAGAAGACGGCCCCGGAGGTCGAAACGTCTCTTTGTAATAAAAAATAAAATACTAACGCAGTAGTGACTGGGATCTACATTACATGTTCCCCAAAATAAAGTATTTTAAATGGTGTATTCATTAAAGGTAGCTATCTACACACTGGGTTTAGCTATTAATCAAAATTAATTTATATTATAAACAATATTTACTATGTGCGTGACGCTAAAACTCAAAAACGAGTCAAGGTACGATCAAGAAATTCATATGGTTTTGAAGCCCCACTACATCCCCTATCCTCGAATAAGGTTTCCGTTTTTCATCCGCATCATGAATAAGAAGTTGCTTAGAATATTGTTGAATAATTGATTAAAAAAAAATTATCACAAAACTTGCAATAAAATTAAAAAATATTGCGATTTATGGGGTGGGTGTACAATTCATACAAAACTTCTGTTATGGCCGTCTTTAAATGTTTCAATAAATAAATGCGATTATAGAAGAAATAATAAATAAATAGAAGAGCCTGAGCCGTGTTTTGTAAAGTAATATTAGCCCGCAAAATATGATTTTTTTTTACGGAGCTTAACATTTTTTTACGTTGCTGAATCGACGCGTCCTCCTCAATAATTTGGATGGGGACAACTACCTAAACTCTGAGACATAAAATGACAAGTTTAAAGACACCAGGTATCTTTAAAATACATCGTTGGAGGGGGAATCAAATGTTTTGTCGTTATTATTTCAACGTTTAGCTTCTCGAACTTTTTGCATATCTATGAGAATATTGAGTCCCCCCCCCCCAATAATTTTATGCAGGTGACGCCCACGCACTTAATATTCAGTCTGTAGTTTGATAGTTATCACAAATTTTAGATGGGAATTCTATTTTACACAATTTTTTTCCCGAAATGTAGATGGGGCAATTCCATACATTATTCTTCATATTGATTAAATGGACATCAGTAAAACATGTTTTTTTTTCTATTATAATCTGTAGTAACTTTTTAACTTTGGACTGTATCGTCATCATAATGGTCTGATTGGATTCAGAATCATAGAAACCATCAAAAACGATACATAAATTGACTTATTATTATCTATCCCTTTCTTTTTTATTTAATAATCCACACAATCTGGTGATCTGAACCCTCACGACTTTTATTACCCCAGATTAGGAAGACTTCAATTATAAGCCATGGATCCGAGAAGACATCTTGCCCCCGCAGATGTGCGGCTCCACGGTATCAGGGACAGACTAACCACATCCGCAGCCGATGACAAATTGCCCCGCTCTGGTGGAGGTTTTTACTTTGGGGAGGGCTGATAGCAACTGATTTATTTTTATTAGCGCTGGCCGCGAGGAGATAGCTGCCTGGGATCGGCTCAGCCCGCAAAGCCTCTTCACTTCTGTTTAGTCAATAAGGCCCCATCCTCCATCCATTCAGTCATGACTTTTCTTTTTTTTTTTCTTCTTCTTCTCTCTATACCCTCCTCTAACTGTTACTGTCTTCTCTCCTGCCTCGTTTCGTATCCATTCAAATAAACAGTTATTATAAGTATCATCGATTCAATTTAATTTTATAACTCAAACGTTAATTGAAAGGCATATTTTTTATTTATTTATTTCGACTGTTTAGCTTGCCCCGGATGCTGTAGAAATTCCTCTTTTATAAATAACTCTTATATAGTGACTGTTTATACAGTCAGATAGTCTATTACTTTCCTTTTGCACAGTTGCAAGTTATTGTGTTATTAGTTATTATTTAATAATAATGTAATGAATCTATGGAGATTCGAAAAAGCCTGGAGCCTTCCTCAATTAACGGGCTATCTATTGTCATAAATGCTATCTCTAATTAGTCAAGTAGTTCCATAAATCAGCGTGTTCAAACAAATAAACTTTCCTACTAATCTATTAGTGTATTATAAATGGTAGGCATAAAACCAGAGTTAACTAAGCGCCAATCCAATTTATGAAATTTTTTCTGTTTTTAATTACTTATTGTTATTTTTTTTTTTAATGCTTTTTTATATTTGAATAATATAAAGGACAAAGTGAGTTATGTTGTAATTCAAAACCGATAGATGTGAACACAACCCTAATTTACAAAATTATGCCCTAGAGTGTGGCAGATTGTATTATTTCTTTTCAATAAAAATAATTTATTAAAAAAAAAAAAAAAATATTTACAAAATTTAGTTTTCTTAAAATAGGGAGTTCGGATCTTGGTTCACTAAAGGTGCCTTTACACCTTACGAACCTCACCTCCGAACAAGTTCTCCTTCGAACCTTGGCGTACCGACGTGAAGCGAACAGCCATTTATACTTCACGTGACGTTAAGCGAACCAATATGGCTGACGCACCCAAAGCGAGCTTATGATGAAGAAAAAATCTATTATCATTATCAATATGTTTTATATTATCTGAAAAATAAAAAAATAGAAGGCTTCACGTCGACTGTTCGGGTGTTCTAGGTACTTCATCTGTTCGCCTAGGTTCGGGGGTAGCGCTATTGTCACTTTTGATTTGGGTTTTTCCTAAGTGACAGGAGTTGTTTGTGATACTAGAGTAATTTGTGAAACGTTGTAAATCGTCTCCTATTTTTTTGTTTTTCAGATAATATAAAATATATTGATAATGGAGATTTTTTCTTTATCATAAGCTCGCTTTGGGGGCGTCAGTCATATTGGTTCGCTTAACGTCACGTGAAGTATTAATGGCTGTTCGCTTTGATACGGCAAGGTTCTAAGGAGAACTTGTTTGAAGGTGAAGTTCGTAAGGTGTAAAGGCACCTTAAGAACCTCACCCCCGAACAGGTTCTCCCTCGAACCTTGCCGTACCGGCGTTAAACGAACAGCAATTTATACTTCACGTGACGTTAAGCGAACCAATATGGCTGACGCACCCAACGGTAGCTTAAGATGAAGAAAAAATCTCCATTATCTATATATTTTATATTATCTGAAAAATAAAAAAATAGGAGACGAATGAGAACGGCGCACTAATACACAAACAACTCCTGTCACTAGAGAAAAACCCAAATCAAAAGTGACACTAGCGCAACCCCCGAACACAGGCGAACAGATGAAGTTCCTAGAACACCCGAACGTTGAAGCTTCACGAAGGTTGTTCGAGGGTGGTGTTCGAAGGTAAAGTTCGTAGAGTGTAAAGGCACCTTAAGGCTTTACACCGACCAAATACACTGTTATATTAGTAGAGATGAAAATCTAAAGCTCCTTTTCATTACACAAACTTAATGTGTTCTTATGAATGTCTTATGAACTTTATGGAAATATCAATATAAGTACTGTTATAATAATGTTATTTAAAAGTATTTGAATTAATGAAAATTCAAATTTAATCTTAATTTTTTTTTAACATTGAAGCCATTTTTATCCTACATTTATATTATGTCTTTTGAGTTTGAGGATTAATACATACTCTAGGAATATATTTAGAAATTTTAAGATATATTGAACTTTTAGTATGTGATTTTATAAATTTTCTTTTATCTTAATTTTTTTTTTGTTCCTGTCCTACCTCGCCTTTTAGCCTGTACGGGGTTTCCCGGACCAGGGATGAGGGTGGGGGATCAATGACGATTTTTATTAAATGCCCCCTGGCCCCGGGTTTGTAACTGGCTATCTTCGGGTTTCCAATCATATGTTGTCAGGGCCAACACGTATTTCCTAACGCGTTCACACACTCGGCCTTATATAATAAATATAAGGCCTTATTATCTTAACTTAAATAACCTTATTTATTGTATGAAACATATCACAAATTATGTGAAATGACTTCCATCCCATGCCGCCAGCCAAGTCTTACGGATTTTCAAAAAATATTTCCCCGATGGTGGTGTGGCCCCGATCTCCAATGAAAAGGACCGATGTGGTCTCCCGCGGTATCCCGATCTCTAATGAAAGAACTTAGATCAAATAAAGCTAAATACGGCCTTTTTAATTAAAAAAAAAAAAAGGGTTTTCTCAGTGGATCGTTTTCTGTGAAAAAGGGTATTAGTCTTATTACATACTAGCTAGGGTGCCCGGCTTCGCTCCGGTAGTTGTGGGATAGTTTTAATAACATAAAAACTATAAAATTAAAGGAAATATATAACAAAATTAGCAATTACATAAAACTTTTAACATGGTATCAATATTAAGATTTGAGATCTGCAGAGTCCGCCCAAGTAAGGAACACTATATACTTTAAAGGGGGTTGAAAATGGTGAATGAACAATTAATTTTGCTACAACTTTGTCGAGTTGCATGCATCGTTTTTGATGGTTTCTGAATCCTATAAGCCTATTCCAAGCAGTCAGCAGATAATAAGTTATTAGATTATAGTTGAAAAATCTATTAGTTAAAAAAACTATATTTCGATTACAACTTAAGCGCCGACTGCTGTGATGGTCCTATTAGATCTAGAAGTTTAGAAACTACCGAAGATTCATAGAAACTTTTTTTTTAAGACCTTTCTTCCAGTACAACCTCCCTTAAGATATCCTCCCCCCCCCCCGTAATTTGGCCGGACTCTGCACTTACTATTACAAAGTGAAAACCAAAATATCATGAGGGCACAATTTTTCCATCATATTTCTTTTTATCCTGAACTATGAGAGGTGATAAAATCTTATTGAAAAAATGCTTTAATTGGAGTTAGCCATTTTGTCAACTGGAATCCTCATCATACATAGTAATAAAACCATTTTTCATAATTACATACAATAAGAACACTTCAAACTTTTTATTTTCAATTTATAATCAGTCAATTCAGCTCTTCTTTTTTGTTTTACGTCTGTTTTTATTCGCTCACTGTACTACTAAAAAATGTTCAGTCATATTGCATTAAATTTACTTAAGTGTATGTTATACATATATTGATTAAATGTAATGTGTTAATCAATTAACCTTCTTATGAGAAAATTAATTTTGTAAGGTATCCAGTCGGTTTTCTAATTTATTGCAGATATGTAAAATCATTATTTTATTTTGAAAGAAAACGTGAAACTAATTATTTTCGCTTGATTTTTTAGTAATTTAAAAAGAGCAACTGAAAAAATATATAGCCTTTACAAACTGAACTGAATGAATGAACAATAAACATTGAGTGAAACACACACTAGCGCTTTCTGGTAGTCTGCAGCTCGAACTAAATTTTTCAATTTTTTTAGGCTAATTACATGGTGCGAGAGGCTTAAAATTCCAGTCCTTTTCTCTTCAATTTTACACCCTTAAGAAAAAAATGGAAACCTTCTTCTCCGTTAGAGGTTATATAACAACGCGCTGACATAACTTTCTTAAACGTACGTTGAGTCGTTTTTGAGCCTTATCGGCACGCACATTGTACACTTTGCTTTATAATATATATTGATTAACTTTTTCTCTTAAAAGGAATATCAAATACTCAATGGGTCCTTTATAGTGGAGATCGGAGCTGTACTAATGGGTCCTTGTCAGCGGATATTAGCTCAAATTTAGGCCGATATTCAATTGAAGTGAATTAATTCAAGTACTTTATTTTTTATTAGACAGGATAAATGACGTAAAAAGTAGGCTGATATTTTTTATGGAAGAGATGGCAGATTGCTAAATAAGTTATAGTAGGTTATCGTAACAAGTTCGAATAGGTTATGATAGGCTCAACCTAGTTTGTCCAACCGAATCGCAACTGGTTGAAAATAGAAAAGTAAGGGTTTTAAAAAAAAAATTAGAAAAATATTATTAAATATACTCATCCAATTATCTTCTCAGGGCAATATACAACAGTCTGATTTGGTATTGAGTCATTTGTCTAGGAACCAGGATTCTTGTGGTAACCATTTGCCGACAGTTTAAATGAGCTTTGGATAATAGGACATTACTGAACAGCTTTGGAGAAGCAGTTGCCACACTAACTACTGCACATGATGAGATTTCTGCTAAATTGGATTGAGTGGCCAGAACGTATGTGAGAGGAGGTGAACATGTGTGCCCTAGTCATGGGAAGCTGGGGCCGATTCGCTCCGGATCGAGGACTTATCCACGCCCAGTTAGCTCTGGAGTCAGTGATAGCTCGGGGACTACTACGCTCCGTAACCGATTTCTACGCGCGCTGTCTCCTTTAGTCCTTTATAACATTCATATTTATCAATAGTAGGGCGAGCTGTCCGCCTGGTAATAGATGAATACTTTGTTCGGGAAGATATTTCTTAGTTAGCAGAGTGGGTCTGGCAGTTAATGTAGCAAGCATAATTCGTAATAAATAATTTGATAAGATGTTTTTTCTGATATCCATAATTTCTCTTTTCTAATGATATTTGTTATCACCATTTGGAATATCAAGGTTGAACATTTCAAATTGCACCTGGTATAGTTTAATTAGAAAAGTATGACACTAATGTTACACCAAATAGAAAACGAAATAAATCTGATTCTTATGTATTATCTTGTAAATAAAAAAAAGCTATATTAGAGCTGTAATTGTGAGTAAAGAACCAGATGAAAATTATAGTGCTATTTGATGGATAATTTGGGTGAAGAAAACGAGCCGTTTTTCAAATCGATCAACACCTTTAGTTCCTAAAACTGCTGCAAAAGATATAGGACCTTGGGAACAAAAAAACCTAAGTGACGAAATGGTGCTAATTTTGAGTTAAAAGTACCTAAGTAAGTTAATCAAGTGTTGTATATTTCCATTCAACTGATTCCAACCTTTAAGAACTTTTTTTTCATTTTAATCAGACAGGGCTAACACCTTTTAATGTGTAAGAAACACTCGCAGTATCCAATACTTCTGAAATATATTATCCTTTTTTTTTTGCATAGTAACTACTGTTTTTCGGGGGGCCGATTCCCTCCAGAATTGGTATTAGTTGAAAATTAATGTTTTCTTATCCTTTTTGATCATTCCTTACTTCTGAATTTCTGCTCTTAAAGCCACGAGATATTAAGTGTTAAAGGATGCTATTGAAATTATAAAATCGTTATTTAAGACATCACGATATTTGCAATATTTGACTAAGTAACATTATATATTTATTGAATTTACAATACTCGCTAGAAATCGCTAGATTACTTAGAGCTCTCCTATTTATCATTTGATGAAAACCAGGAGATTGTGACGAATAGCTGTTCAAGGATCTCGTCGTGATTCAAATATGGCCCGTTGTTTGAGAATCAACTGCATTCCTTTAATCCGGGAAAGGTAGCGTTACTCGAAGCGTTGATTTAGGTAACGCTTTGTCGTTGAGACGAAGTAACCTTATCATCGTTTCAATTGTGCCTAATCATCATGTAAATGTAGTGTTTATAATACATAAAAACCAGACCTTATTTACATTTACACTTTTTATGCATTTTGTCGATAAGAAACTAAGAATGGTGTAATTTACTTACTAAAAGTTAAGGTTCAATATACGCAAAACACTGTGATTTTTAATGTATGATTTATTGGAAAGAATAATTATATCATACAGAAAACAAAAAACCACAAAGAAAATGTCACAAAAGCAAAATTGCCAAAGAAATAATGAAACAGTAAATCGAAAAAATAAACTACAAAAGCATATCAATAGGAATACACTACACTACCAACTAAACAGGAACAATGAGTTACAAATAATAGAAAAATTTACATTGGACTTATTCTTAATATATTTTCTCATTAATTATTGATATCTCATATATAAGTCACAGCCTGGTTTTACAATCTGGACATAACTTGACCCTATGCTCTCCACAAATGCACTTTCCACAAATACAGTTAGATTTTGATATTTTTCTCTTCTGCCAAGGACAAAATTTACACCTTTCTCGAGGTCCAAATAGTCTATAAATATTCCACCTACAGACAGAATTAGCTTTCAATACGAACATTGGGTAGCACTTTCCAGACTGACACAAAGTTACATATGAGGTAGCAGCGCTTCGTCTTGCCGACGTCGTTACTTCAGAAAAATAAATTAAATGATTGACTTACCTAAATCGACCGACCTTCCACCTACAGGATCTCTTCTAGTACTAAGTGGAGATAGAACTCCCGGAAGGTGGGCCAGCTAGGATTGGGGGCTCATCTGTAATTAACAGAAATGAGCGGTCTCTTCGTCGATAAGACGAACGCTACCTTTCCCGGGTTAATAATGTTATTAGGCAAATATATTTGAATAAAAAAAATTGCTGTGGCATGAATTGAAAAGCATAATTTTTTTTTTTTCCGGCTCCATAAGTTTAATACAGAAAAAAGCCATGTTGGATTGTAAGGATTGTATGTATGAAGAATTTGATGGTGTGGTGACGACCACAGCCTCTATAAGTACCTACAATTAGGTCTTACTACTACCAGTAAATGGGCCTTTTTTTATTGATCGGAGCTTCAAGTTTTTTTCTGAATGTCGCTATTGTCGCGGTAATGTCGATGTTTTAAATGGTAAGTTATATGTATAAGGGTGCTTATTATTAGATGCTGTGGCGTAGATTTTAGAGTTACTTATGTATATTACAACTTTCTCACAGCTGATCAGAAGTAAACAGGAATTTTTACATAGCTTAAACATTTATATGTTATTGATGAAACTGAATTTGAACTATATAAATTGAAAGGGAAATAGAGAACATTGTAAGATATAAAGAGGCAGAGTGGAGGGCTGTGGGTCAGGGGGGGATCATTTGTTAGAGTTAAAGCTCCATTAGGTAGGGGCTTGTTTTTAGCAACTCTTAAACAATAACACTTTTTGAGAAGGCTGTGGGAATTAATCAGTGAGGGGAGAGCATCAGTCTTGGTGTCCTATCCAATCCCCCGTCCTCTTTGTACTCTCCTTCAACAGTCTTCCCTTCGTCTCTCTTAGCCGCTACATCAATCTTCTCTCCCTCTTAGCCTTCTCTCTCTTTCCGAGTCGATTAATAAAGACATTCGCAGTCTCCAGCATGGAGTCTAGCCTTGAGAAAATATCGCTTGTAAATATTTTAGTAGAAAAATCGATTATAAATATTACTAATAGTTCGTACAAATAATTTTAAGATGTTATATCTGAAAACTCCCATCATACATAAATATATTACCAGATGGATACCAGAATATAATATTATATCGTCTTAAATGAACCAAAGTTTTTGGCATGACATTTTATAAAATATAACAAAAACTGCGTTACATTTAATATAAGGTCACTTTATGCTGCAATGGCTTATTGGACAGTAACGATATTACAGGTTTTGGTGGAGACATTGCACATAAAAACTTTTAATTACTTTATTTATTATTATATTATTAATTTAATTTAATGTTAATAACCATTCACATGACTAAGGGGTGAGACTGCAAGAGTGACTGCAAGAGTCCATTCTAGGTCTCCCACAAGAGCATGACTACTAGGTCTTCTAACCACTAGCGGATCCAGGAATTTTCTGAGGGGGGGCGCTCTTTTTTATTTTTTAAATTTTAATGTCATGAAGGACCTAATTTAAAATATTAGTGAATAGTTACGCCGTAGATTTATATTAATTGTTTAAACACAATCCATTTTTTTTTTGGTTCTTCCCTTCCTCGCCGTTTAGGCTTTACGGGGTTTCCCGGGCCAGGGGAGAGGCGTTAGGTGCGGCGGCGTATTTTAGGGGTATCCTGAATAGAACGCTATCGGTCCCCGGGGTCCGACTGCTGGAATGAGCCACAACAATATCGGGCGTCGAGGATAACGGAAGCGTTATCTTTTGATTAAAAGGGAATTAAATGAGCGTCTCAAGGGCATTATCATAAGCATTATCACCGGCCGATACAGGATTTACGCCATTCGTAATCGAAAATTAGACCTCGGAGTCCGATTCTAAAAAACAACAGAATTTCAGCTGTTAGCAACATTTTCTGCACTGAAATACAATAATCTCATTAAAAATCGACTAAACTGTGTGTTTGAAGTGTTCAGACATTCAGATATTTTCATGTGAAAATCGGCTTTTAAGAAGGGAATGAACGACATCGGGGACCGATGCCGCACCTAACTTGTTAATGCCGAGTATTATTAAATTTCCCCTGGCTCCGGGTTTTGAACTTGCTATGTTCTGGTACTCAATCATATGTCCGGTTGTCCATGGCAACGCGTATTTTCTAACGCATTTGCCCACTCGGCCAACCCGCCACCCTCCATTAAGGGAGTTAAAAAATATATAAAAGGTAGCCTTTTTTATACAAAAATAGTATTAGTTGATTGGTGTCCACACTTCTCAGGGATCTGGTGGCCAGTGGCCAGTGGACAACAGGGATGTGACTATGAGTGTCATTTTTTCTAGAGGATCTTGAGGCTTAATATAAGAAGGAAGGGTTAAGGGGTGGGAGGAAGTCAGCGGAGGACTGTAGTAGGATATTAAGTATTACTATAGTCACTATCGGTTCTGTGAGAAAGTTCTATTACATAAAATCTGTCCACTGTTCCCCAAATCCTGATAATGGCTGTTGTAAGCCTTTAAGATTAAAAGTTATACGATAGCATTGTCCTTTAAGCTGTGAGAACGGTCAACATTAGATTATAGTCAACTTTGGATTATGTATTAGATGTAAATACAAAATTATCAATTGTTTATTTAATAAGGATTGCTTATTTAACAATGGACGATGATACATTGGGAGTACTAAATTTTGCCTATCTAGGTATAATAAGGATTTAAATCTTTACCAAGTACCTGATATTGTACAAGTTCGGAACCTCCATTTTACTTTTCATCCCCCATTAAAATATCCTAGGGCTACGAACCCGTGACCTTCTGTGTGATAGTGGTACACAACAGTATGTTGCTACACCCTGGGTGATCCCAAGTTGCAAGTCATAAACGACAATGTCAACACATGAAATATAAAATGTAAAACATAAAAGGACAATTCCTCTACATTTTTGTTCTTTGGTGTTCTTTTAAGGCACTTGCTGTAGGTGACATACTTCCCGATGGCTGTAAATTTGATATCTACCATGTGTTGTTCATTTCTTTAACATTCAGTAATGTGTTTAAATACATATCAACGAACGATTGTTCTGCTTTATTGTTCTTTCGATTTTATTAGAAAATGGGTTGTATTGAAACATTTAAGCGAGATTTAAAACGTTGCTATGTACTCATATTTAACCCTTTGCACTCGGGACCATTTCGGATGTTACCTACCGGCAACTCGACGCAACTTATTCGCGAAAACGTACACCCTGAATTGTAATGAAATTTAGGTTATATAGATTTGTGAAGCTTCAAGAACAAATAGTTAAAAAAAAAATAATTTTTTTAAATTTTATATTTTTTTATAATTTTATATTAATTTCTAAATTATTTTTTTTAAACTTTATATATTTTTTATAATTTTATTATAAATTTTTTTGATAATTAAGAGAACCGGAGTAGAGAACGATGGAAATCCTTTAGATTTCACCAAGGTTTCGCCGTTCCTTGTATATAAAAGCATAAAAAATCTAATTGGAGAAGTAAAAACAGTTAATAAATTACTAAATGACCCTTTTAGTTGAAGTTTTCTCAGATATCTAATCAGAATAGCTCCTAAAAATGTGAAAATCTACTTTATAACTCTCCGGTTAAAGTAGAAGCAAATGGGAAACTAAATCAAAGTGGTGCCCCGAACTAAATTATTGTACAATTGAGGAAATAACAGATGAATTAAAACCCACAAAATACAGCCGATGTTAAAAGATTAACATACTATAAAAATAATGACAAATAATAATAATAACCTAAAAATAATGAAAAATACACCGCGACTGTCATTTATCATCAAAAGCGAAATATCCTATTATTAGTTTTTGCGATATGTTAAAAACTGAAAATTATTTGCATTGTCTCCTCAGCGGAGCCCTCGAGTTTGAAGGGTCAAATTAGGATTATCGTAACGCATTAATTTAAAAAAAAAATATTTTTGCTCTCCCCTGCTCAGAATATTTCTGGATTAGATTGGGTATGATGAAGTATTTAGGATTATATGAGGTACTCACAAATGAGAATAAACGATTGAGTAATAATATATTGTAGCACTGATTCCACTAATTTTATTTAAATTACAATAAAAATATGTCAAAGGGCCAGTGTAACTTTACAGGCAATTTTGTAGATCTTAAAAAGTGAAAATTAAAAGTTACCAATAACCATCACAGTTTTAAATCAGTCAGAGATAATCAGTCCTTCACGAAACATGCCTTATCTCAAAGTAAAGATAAAATTAGACTAATTAATCAAAAAAAAATTAATAAAAAAAAAAAACCGTCGTTCCATATTTATACTATGCCTTGAAAAAAAAAGAAGCAAGTTAATCTGTTTATGAAGATCAAAAAAGGACTCCCAGAGATCTCTCGCTTCACCTTCAACTGCTCTTAGAGTCATTAAGACTAAGAGAGATACTGCGCATCTGTAAATTGTAAGTCTATGAACCATGAGCTACTACTTTTCGAATGAGCTTGTTCATAGCATTTCAATTCTCGGACTATTAACTTGCCCTCTAAAGAAAGAAGTTTAAAGGGAGGCCGGGGACTATATAGCGTGTAAAGACCAAATGCCAGCGGTGCCTAGATTAAATAGAATCGGACGAGGCAGTAAGTGTATTAGCGGAGGGGCCTTTGATAAATACTCCCGGCATTGTCCGCGCATCTGTCGCCCTTCCTCATCGCTTTAACTACTATCCGATCCTATCTGCTTCCCCAATATGTTTCCTGTTCGCTTCGTGTCCGTCTTGTGGGCTACTGGCTCCAGAAGGGAATGTCTGCCTGCGCAATCAAAGGCTCATGGAGGATCTGACAGGAAAAAAAACAGGATGATACAATCGTATAAAAAACAGTAACAGGTAATACTTTTTTTTTTTGGAAAAAAAACAGGTAATACTAAAACCCATATTGCCTAAAAGGCAAGGGAGGATGTATTGTAATAAATAAATAACAGGTAATACTATTAGTAAGTACACTACTGTAAATAATACACTAAAAGAAGGAAAAACATTGAAATTATGTTTAAAATAATTTATTATTTGATGTCTCAATCTATACACGTACAAAAAAACAACAAGAAAAATTTAGGGGAGTGATTTTCATATTTAAATTTTTTTTTTTTTTGCCCCGGTCGCAGGTACATGACAAAGAGGAAATAATATAGTGTAAAATCTTTGTTATCTTCGGCATTCTAAGTCCTAATGGAATATAGTTATCCAGTTGCTCATCTTATCTAGTTTCATTCAGGAGGAGGTCTCTCATTCAGCTCATTTCCTGTCGTCTCCTAAGGTTATGTCTGCCGTTAATGTACCGTTTATTGAGTCTATTTGTATGTCCGTACATTTAATATGAGAAGGTGAATTAAGCATTTAATATGAAGGGTTCAAATGTGTTGTTGATTGGTGACTGATGTAAGTTTCTATCCATAGGATAGATTGTAGTTTTTATAGGTTACTTTTTATTTGAACCATAACTTTTGGAGGCGTATGTCCACGACTAGTGAAGTGTTTTTACCCTTTGTGAAAATACTGTTCAGGGTTAGTCTTTTCGTATAGACAAGAGGAATTGGGCGATCGGTGTTGAAAACTAGTGGACATTATCCCTTAGCATTTTGAAGGGTAATTTTTCTGATTTAATTGCATTTTCCTTGATTTTTAAAATCTAATGAAGCCAGAGTGTTTTGTTGAACTTGTCTTATCGTCTGCGTAGGCTGCAATAAATTCTCAGAGTTTGTAGATATGTCAAGTGTGTATTTCACGAATAATAACAACAGAAAAATTAATCCAGGAATAAATCTGCGAAAGCTGTCGGACAATGAACAATCTTTAGAAGAGATTGTAACGCAACATAATAATTATTAAAAAAACTATTGAGTAAATAAAATTGAAAAAAAAAAAAAATACCGAAAACGGGGGAATGGTACGTTTTTAAAAATATTTTCGGTTATTTTAAACTCAAAATTTCAATTTTACACTTTACTTAAAAGCACCCCTTACGAATATATCAAAATTTTAATACTTAAGATATTTGTTTGCTTGTTTTGTTTAACGTCACATTATGCCACTAAGGCTAATCTGACGAAAGATATTTGTTTAAGAAAATGAAATTTGAAATTATATTTTGAAAAATTGCTAATAAATTAAAATTTAGAAGCTGAGCATATTTTTGGTCAAGATTTAGTGTATATTTGTTCGTTTCATAGAGAGTCGAAAATTGTATGTTTTTGGATCACATCTGAAGTTTATAGTTCTAGTGCAATAAGATGTTTTTGATTATCAAAAGAATAACCGGCGAACTTAAATTTATTCATTTAATCAAATCTCTGTTAAAAAATTACTATAATTGAAGGAGTCGGGGCAAAAAAGTGCCAAGCAACATTTTCAACAAAAATAAATTGTAACTGCCGTCTGTTGTATATTATGTAGTACTGTATGTCTATGATGGAAATGCCACCTGAAATATGACTATAGAGCACTCTATCTATAGTCATATTTAGGTGGCATTTCCATGATAGACATAGGTCTGTTTGTTTATTTTAATTTATTTCCACCTTTTCTTTTTTAATATCTCCAATTTTTAATTAATTTTCATTCTAAAAGACCTTAGTTTAGAAATGTGAATATATCAGTTAGAGATAAATAAAAAAAAAATTATAATCTTAGGATTATTAAACTAAGCAGCGGCATGTATTAATACAATAAGAACTATAATCAATATTAAAAATAGAAACATGTTGAATAATTGTTTACAGGAATATTTAATATATTTACAACAGTCATAAAAATAAAATTTGATTAAGAAAATTTTCATCTGCTCCACATTTACTGATATATTTGATAAAGAGGAAACATATACTATAATCATAAAACTTGAGAACTTATTTTATATACGATACTTGGAAGGACTTAAAGGAAACTTAAACGAGATAAAATATTTTTATCACGATATACATTTTATATACCCATCGAAATTATAAAGGTACATAAAATTGATAAGCAATGGTTATCCAGTCTCTGTTCAATGTGCATAGAAAAGCTATGACTGGAACATAAATCAGTATATACAATAATTCTATTATGGTTCCTAATGTAGGTATTAATACTTTTCCATGATAGAAAATAACGACTTTTTGCGTATGACTGATTGAAAAAAAAAACACTTTCTGTTCAAAATTAACCACCAATGAATACATTTCAGTTTGAGTAGAAGAAAAACCGGGCCAAAACAAACTTGAACGCTCTATTAGATTCCATTTACATATCGAGCGGTTGGCGGGCCCACAGAGTCTGTTCCCTGCCCGGAGAACAAATATTAATCGCGAAACAGGAAAGAAAAGAAGTTGGCCTCCCCTTTTGAAAAATTCTATTGCTGCAAAGAAGAGGAGAGCGTCTATTGATTATACATTCCGTATTGTGTTTGAAGTGGGAACGGCTAACAAACTTCCTACATCATTTCTCCTTTGGTAAACACATTTCTTCCCTCAAAACTTGTCTCATTTGAATGATTTCTACTTTTATTCCATTCCATAAATCCGACCGCTGTTGTCTTCTCTTGCTCGTTCTTTTTTTTTTTTTTTTAGTTTTATTATTGTTCGTTTTATCATCCGCCTCCGCCTCAGAACTGATTCGTTCATTGAGGTGTCTCAAACGTGCTTGTATTTTTTTCCCCCCAACATTAATTCAAATTGAATTATAAATTTTAAGGTATGCAAGTAAATAGTACACCGAACTTTCAATACTGGAATACTATCAGAGATTTATTTTTTTTTTTTACTTTAATATACCTTGCCATTATAAATATCAGTGCTCCGAAGCCAAAATTCAGGTCATGGTAGCCACAAGGCCATGGTAGAGAGTGTAATGATCAATAAATGTGAAATGTGGCCCCTGGAAAAATAAAAAAGGAAAAATAATTTCAAGAACGGTGCTAATTAGGGACAAGTAGAGAAAGAATGCTAGT
The DNA here is from genome assembly GCA_911387785.2 of Aelia acuminata. Taxonomy (NCBI): domain Eukaryota; kingdom Metazoa; phylum Arthropoda; class Insecta; order Hemiptera; family Pentatomidae; genus Aelia; species Aelia acuminata. The sequence goes on along the minus strand of OU426978.1, from coordinate 181,928,261 downwards.
AAGGAAGGATGTACTGAAGGATATATAAAAGAGATTACCATTACGATGGTAAGGTCATGTTTAAAGGATGAATAGTGAAAGAATCTCCAAAGTAACATTCTACTCAAAGGCCTCAGGAAAGGGGAGAGGAAGGCCGCGTGTCATCACCTGACACGCATGAGGTGGCCAGGAGCATGGCAGGTTCTGCGGGAGTGGTGGAAGGGGGGCTGCGATGTGCAGGGGGGAGTAGAGAAGCCGACTGTGGGAGGAATTCGGTTGAGAGAAACCAAAGTTACAAAGAAAACGAAAAAAAATAAGAGCAATTATAATTATTAAAGTCAATTGCAAAGAGCTCGGGACTGGAAAGCTGCACCGATGGACCGCACAAACTAGTGGAGGTTTCTTGATGGGGCCTAGTCTTGGCAATGGAATGTAGCGCCACATATTCATGTATGTATAAATTAATAAATAAAGAGCATATGTGTTTGGTGTGATCAAACTTTTTATGAACTACCGCCTCAGCTAAGCGACCCCGGAATTGAGTCTTTTATGTACTTAGGGTTGATAAATATTGTTTATATATAAACATATATACCTACAACAATATTTATCAACTGACAAGGTTATTTTTCCATTATATAGTTAGGAGTCAAGGAGGCAACATCAGTATGTTTCCTTTATATGTTTAGTCGAAATTAGAAAAAAAACGATAATCAGACATAACATAGATAACAAAGAATTAGATGTAACATAAAAGAAAAAGGTATAAACCAAAACAGATTGTAACTGAATTAAGAACCATTGGAGGATTCAGCCGGTTGGAAAGGGAGGGGTTGCAGTCACAAGGGGGGGATGCACTCCCACAGTCCTTTTTCAGGAAACAGCTTTTTTACCTTTATTGTCATTTCCCACAACTAAAATCTTACTTGTCTGGATGTTATTTGTTCATTACCTTACTTTCTTTAATTTAATATTGTTAAATTCTATCTTTAAATGACAAAAAAAAAATTCCAAACGGGGGACTGCAGTCCCCAGAAACCTTCCCCCGGATCCGCCAATGTCAAGGACACAATACAGGTTTTTTGACCTCAGATCAATTATCAGAATCAATGTGAACTAAAAGTAACAGTCGTAATTATTATTAAGTAGATGGTCGATGAAAATTAGAAACGTCGAAGGAATTTTAATTCGATAACAATCAACTTCATGAATTGAGTACTTTTTTCAAAGGGAAGGATTTGATTTGGCGTCTGTTCGATATCTGGAAACACACAAAACTATTTTGTGCCCATAAGGCTGCGGTAGTCCCGTCCAAGCGAACGGGTCGCTCAATGACTGACAAAGGGATCCGAATTAGTAAAACGCTGATCTGGAGATGGATTGAGTCATAATGGAACATGTGCTGTGCCAGATGGCACTTCTTGGGGGACGAGTGGCAATATGGCTCGGCCGCAGGCGGGCATATGCCAGACCACAAGCAGGTCGACCTGTCCCTCTGTGGGCGTGCCATGTCACTTGATCCGCTCCTGATGCAGGTGCCTCTCGCTTTGGACCACTGAAACGGACTCCTGGTATTATGGTGCAGCTGATAACAACAAAGAATGGTATTAATCTCATATTGGTACAATCTTTCCATTTTCAGGCTTTAGGATATTTATATCCCGATCTATTCAGACCATGTCAGACAATTACTTTACTGTGTCTAATTTTGAGGGAGAATTTAAAGTCCTTTCGTTTTACTTAAATTCGGTCCCAAAAATTATAGAGCTTATGATTTATAATTAAATATCTGGGAAATTAAAAAAAAGAAAAGCTAAACTCTTCTTTTATTTCCAGGAAGTACTTGGAAGGAACTTGGAACTTAGAGTTCTTTTTACCCTCATTTACTTACCATTAGATAGGCTAAACTAAATATAAATACCGATTTCGATAGATTATTCCATTTTTACTGATGAATATACGGGAACGAGAACCACAACAATCAATATCGCGATTATTTTCAATATCTAATATTTCAAATTCTTATACACAGTGACTTAAATAGGGGGAAAAAGGAAATGCAATACAACAATAATTTTTTTTATTTAATTTTTTTCTTATGGCTTTACAAATCTTTTAGGTCTTTAGCCGGCTCAAACCAGCCTTCTCCACCTCTGCCTATCTTAGGTTTCTTCTATCCAGTTTGCTACATGTAGCTCTGCAGTATTTTTATTCCAATAGCTCTGCGGCAATTTCGTTGATTTCGTCTATTCACTTGCTTACGAGGTCTTTTACCTACTGGCAAGACATTCATTTTCATATAGAGGCTCTTCCCGATGGATAACTTTTAAAAAAGTCAGAATGTTCTTTTTCTCCTATCCTCATGCAATGAAGATACCATTTATAATAATAAGCCGTATTAATATAATACTGAATAACACGATGACAAAATATTCAATTGGAGTAATGATTAAATTTATTTAAAGGATCGACCATATTACGTATATACCCCAAGGGTTATTTTATATGACCATTTTATTTCCGAATCAATTGATGTTCTATCCTCATGAAGGTTTTTTTTTTAATTTCGCAATCATTATCAGGTCTATGACTATTAATCATCTTTGCCTAAAGTTGTACCTACATGAAACTACATGCTAATGACGTAACGCGTAAAAACAGCACTAAGATCATTCTACATAAAATCCTACTAAACATTTTGTCACGAATCGCCTCTAAAGGTGTATGCTGATTCGGACCAAATCAGATATCCATTCATAATTAGAGTTAATGCTTTTCTTTGCTGCTGCTGAAATTTCTTTACTATCTGGCTTATTCCTTTATTGTTTTTTTTTTCCACATTTACTCAATAACATCTTAAATAAATACAGTTAGAAACATTAATTATAAAAAAAAATGGATTGATCTATGGACTGATGGTATAATCTATAAACGTCACGAAGAAAACTTAAATTTCAATTTGAATAATAGATATGGCTTAATAGATGGTCCCGAATAGAAGAGATCCCCTTTTTACAAACGAGGCGTGTCGTGTATGCTAAACTGCCGCGACCGTAGCATCGACATCCGTTCCGGCGAAGGGTCCGCAACCCCAATCGTTTTAACCATCTCCGCCCTATCTACCATCTTCCGCTGCGGATCACAGTTCCCTGATCACTTCCTCCTCTCGGCTAAATCATCTTTCTGTCAGATCCCCGAGATAGCCATCTCTAATCACCACTCTCCCTACAGGCGAGAGTCCATCAGGAAACAACAGCCTTTTTTAAATCCTATTTTATTTTTTTTACCATGGTGGACTCAGCAGATATGATTAACTACTAAAAAAAGTAATAAGGCGAAAACAATATTACTAACCGGCAGACCTAACTAACGTTTAAAGGTGCCTTTATAATGTGCGAACCTCACCTTCGAACAGATAATCCCCCGAACATTGCCATACCGGCTTACTACGAACAAATATTTACACTGAAACGTGAGGTCGAGCGAACAATGAAGTCTGACTGCACCTATGTACCTTAATACAGCTATTTTCATGACGATGAACCAGCAGCTATTCTGGTTTTTGTTATAACTTATTATAGAAATAAGCAACGTCAGAAAAATGGTAAAACAAGGTCTAGAAGCCTATCATGACTAACTCAAAAGCGACACTAGCGCTGTCCCCGAACAAGCAATAACTAAAGGTAATATTTAGTTAAAAAGTTGTAATTCTTGGGGAATTGGTTCCCTGCTTTCATGACTAGTAATTCTGATCTGTTTTATCACGTAATCAATGCTCATCAAATGATCCTTAAGCATGCTGGGAAGAAAGTGAAGATTCTTAGCTCGGCGAATACGGTTCGATTCCTGGCCCGAGGAGTTGTTAGGAAGGTCTCATTATTCTGTTTTACTACTCCAAATGTTGGTTAAAGCTTCGGAGTTATTAAGGGCTTACCTAGAATGAAAAAGGGGGGGGGGCACGCCATGGCCCTATGGGAGGCAAGCAAAGGTCGTCCAGGTTGTAATATTTATAACAACGAAATTAAAATGTTCAGACAATTCTATACAATCATAGTTGTGCTTTATTAGTTGTTGCAAATATTTACTTGAAATAAAAAATTTTATTCTCTTTATATATATTTCTTCTGCTTTTAAAGGTATGATATTTAAAGTAGGACGGTAGTTATCATTTCCAACAATCATTGAAAAATGTGAAGAATGATTTTGTTATTTTTTTAATTTTAAACCACAGCAATGAGTAGAGGAGACCATGGCACTTTTAAGAATAGAGACCAGGTATTCACTTCTCTGAGAGGTTTTAGTGTCACTTAACTAGATTATTATTAGCACATCATTCTCAGATACCTACTCGTACATGTCAATCATTAGTGTTGTAGGGTGCATTGTAATTAGGAGCAAGTCTTGCTTTTACTTTGTTAAAGAGAGTGGGCCGATCAGAACTGGGGTATAGGTGTAATGTATAAAAGTACCAAAAACACACGCATACTAGCCTGACTGTTTCCAGAAATTCTTATGGTAACATTATTTTGTGGTGTATAAAGTGTGCTTCTTTTCTTATATATTGTTATAAACATCTAAACGTAGATTATATTGCATTAGATTGTAATGGACATACTGTTGATTACTCTATAATGGGCTCGCCTTAGGCGGTAGGCAGCTCTCTCATTAATGGTTAAAGAATTTGAGAGAGAGGAGTGGAGGACATACAAATGGTTACATAATACAGCCCGGGGCTAAATGGGCGACATATTGTTGATGGCCCCATGGGGCGCGCTAAACCAGTCTATTTGCAATTAACCAGCCACGGTGCACCATATGGTCCCTCCGGGTCCTGACAGGTGCAGTTTGGGTCGTTTAATCTCTGCACCACTTCCCCGACCCCTCTGCTAACCCTGCCCCATATGATACTGTGACCAAATAATATATACGACATTCTATATAAATATGTTTTAAGCATCCATCAATACGTTTTTAATATAGCGACCTTTTAGTTATCCTCTCTCGAAGGTCAGACCTTACAGAAAACACGACATTATTGGCTGTTGCACGTTAAGGCTGATTCCTCCAATAATAACCAATAGTGTATTTTATTATTGTAATGCGAATTCTTTATATGGTCGTTTTCTGTTTATATCCAACAAATCTTTTTTACAATGAAACTATATCTACGTAATGACTAAATATTGAAGAATTTTTGTGTACCGGGAGAACATGACCATGAAAACAAATATTCTTACGATTTTTTTTGTTCATTTTTGGTTTTCGTCATTAAAGACTTTCCAGCCCTATACCACTAAACTTGTCATATTCATATATATTTGAACATCATTAACAGCAGGTTTTTTTTTTCAGAATAATTTTGTCGAGTAAGGCATTATTATTATTATTATCAATCAATTAAAAGATAGGAATTCAGGCATTTTCTTGTCTACATCCTGGACTACCAATACATTAATTGGAGTGTTGATGAGAAAAATTTAGGCGTAACATTTTATCTCAATATGTACTCTCAATTAGGATAATACTACAATATTAAAATTATATCAGATTTTTCATTTATAAGTGAAAAAGAGTTTAGAGACCAATAAATAAATACTTTATATGTGTTTTTTTTTCAAACAAATTATTTACAATTACTTTCATAAATTCAAATGATTTATGTTGATCCCCATGCCCCACATAATCCCCTAATATGCCCTTATTTAAATTAGCTTCGCTCTCAAATTTGCTGATTGTCGAAGTTGTTAACAGGCGCAAATCAAGATTTGAAGACAAAAAAAAAATGTTGATGTTACTAATTAAACAAAGTACATTGCAAACACTTTCGTCACCACTATTAAAAAAATATCTTATTTTTTATTTCAAGCAAAAAATGTAATACATTCAAACTAATTATAATCCTATCACTAATAGGGGCTTTCAGTACCAACTGATATTTACTGTGTCACTAAAAAGTAAAAAATATATTATCAATGAAACGTACATTATTTACAATATTATTACTGATTCTTATAAAATACTTCTAAAATCATTATATCCGAAATTGATAAACATCTATCAATAAAACTATTTTCCATGATTGCTAATACATATTGAAAATGCTTGTGAACATTTGAATTGTGCCAACAGCAATATAGAAAATAATAATAAATAAAAAATAGAGAGAAATAACTTCAATTTCTACTCACGTTACTGACTACGACGCGAGGTCATAACTTTTCGGTTAATTTTTTTTTATTCACTGTGCATTGGACTACTATGGTTTATTTTTACCCCGTTCTTGTAAAGGACGAATAGAAGATAGAATAACTGTGTCCTAATAGGTTAACAGAAATTTTAATTTTCGAATTACAACGAAAACAATTTCTATAAATAATAACAACGGACAGGGTAGCTCCCGGTGAAGGGTTAGTAAGGATTTTAAGTAACACCAGCATTCAATAAGACTTTAACCAAGTAGATAACCACGAAGATGTTTGATCGAAAAATGTCGAGGGGATCAGATATTTCCACACTGAGATATCAGATCGTTTCCAAATTGAAAATGGAAAGAAAGGAAAATTTGATGGCAATCCTAACCTAATTAAAACTAAAAGCGAACTTGTTTCTCTGACATACAGGCGTGATCAAAAGTAACCACAGACAAGTGTGGGTCATTGCAGTTTTAAAGCTATAATTGCGTAGTACCATTATTTAGAATTATCGATGGGTGTTACTGCCGCAAATGTGTAATGCGATTCTTTCCTCAGCTATGGAGCTCTATAATAGTGGCTGACCTGTGTTAGGCGAGAAGCGGGCTGGCCACACCGAGGCTGACATATTGTGCGGATGATTCACTGGTCCTTTGGAAAACTTGAGATTCATTGTGGCCGTAGGGGAGTCAATGAGTATTGAATGGGGCCCAGCCCATTTACAAACAGAACCACCATCTGCTGCTCCCAGCCACCTGCTACGCTGTGGGCTACTAGTCCACCAGTGTACTGGGGCCCTCGTCTCTCGGTCAGGTGCCTGTTTTTATTTTTATTTTCATTGCAAGGAGTACTTTTTGAATACGAACCCGATAGAATTTATTAAATAAATACATCGAATTTAGCCCAAAACGTGTTAAAGTGGCTAAAAACAAGCATGGAGGTGGTTCATAGGCAGTACATGTATAAGTCAGACATTCATTTAAAATTTAGTTTAGAATTCTATTTTTTTCTGAGCAAGTGTATGGAACAAGACGAGTAGGACGACCCAAGCTTCGCCGGGAGGGTTGTGTGGCTACAGACTCCAGGTAGCTGCTTGGTCTAAGAAATTGGAAGGCAGTGGCACTCAATAGAGAGTACTGGCAATCCTTATTGGAGAAGGATATGACTCATCGGTCGTGATGCCTGATAAGAAGAAGAAGAAGATTATTATTTTCGTAAGATCAGTTGCAATCGAATAGTTAAAGGATTAGTCAACTCTGACATTCAATATTAAAAATTTAAGTATTTCTTTTCCTCAAAATAGAGAGTCTTACGAGTATTTCCTATGGTAAAGTATCTAAAAATAATAATTTTATTTATTATTATTACAATAAGAACGACTGTTTCTCATCTTTATCCATATCTAAGTAAGCCATGCTGACTTAATTGAAAAATAAAATGGTTCGTTTTAAAATTTTACTATTGAAAATTATATAGATGACCAAAAGTAGTAAATTAATAGTTTAGTTAAGGATAAGGTACAACGTATTTATTTCATAAAGATAATATAACTATAAAGGTAGCCAAGTTGTTAAAGGAAAAGTTAAATCAGTAGATATACACCGTCTCCAAGAAGAATTAGAGGATGTAAATTAAAAATTTCAATAATAATTAAATTACGGTATATTCCTGCCAGGCAGTGAGACCTGGACACTAACTTGCTTCTTAGAAAAAAATAAAGACATTATTTGAGACAATTGTTCCCCGAAAGATCCAGAATGAGGATACGGGAACGGTCTGGGATCTAATGAATGGAGAAGAAGTAGATAGAGATGGGCATGTAATTAACCACTAAATTTAAATAAAGTAAAGATTATCTATATTTGTAGCCATGATTCTTTTGTAACATAAATACTTTTTAATCGTTAAGTTGGTAACAAATACTGAATTATTTTGTGAATATAATCAAATATAAATGGTAAGGAAAGTAAATGGTTAGTTCTTGAATGATATCTGGATCAATTGAGGCATCAGAGGGCTATGAAAACTGGAACAAAATATAAAAGAACATTTATGGTGATGTAAAAACTATTCAATAAGGGAAGGCAAAGAATAATAGTCAATCATGTACTACTTTATAATATAATGAAGTTATACATACAATAATGAATAAATTTGATTCATAATTCAAAATAAATTTATAATTAATGTGTTTGTGAATATTATATGGGTTGATTCAGCTCAAGATGTACGGAATTAAGAAAGGAGTTGATGAAGTTCAGGATTGCCAAAGAAATGCTGTAACTGATATTGTTTTACAGGGATACGAAAAAATTACCTCTTAGGTACGGCTAGAGTTGTTGTATGTTCAAGCTAAACTCTAAAATAATTGTTAAGATTTAAAATAGCGAAAAGTGGTGGCACAAACGATCTCCCTGGATCTTCACGGATGTTGAGCCGGCAGGGCGCAGAAGTTTGTATCAGTTGTGGGACGTACTTAGGCACATACAGTTGTACGAAATGTAGCGCGAATTCCAAGAGGAGATGAGATGAAAGGAGATAAGATAATAAAAGGTGGACGAGCTAAGATATGTGGAGAAGTAGAGGAAGCGGAGTTAATTAGGGAGGAAAGCTCGCCCGGAAGCGTTATCTATTCACGAAGGAGCCGAGTCCTTAGCCGGAGGAGTAATGAAGTATAATGAAGCGGAAACACAGATTGCGGCTCTCTCTCTGCTTCTTCTTGTCCTCTCCTCTTCCTAATTATCTAACAGATTCCCTCTCGCTCTCTTATTCGGTGAGTTATTATTTTTTTGTGAGCCGCTCCCGGGAGATAGCGCAGCCAATAGGGTCAGCTAATAAAGAGCCGATCATTAAGGAGCCTTTCCAGATGACTCTTTCCAGGTAATATCTTCTCTCCTTTAAGAGCGAATATAAAATGCGGGTATTAAATCCTTATTTTCGTCGGAACTCTTCCCGATTTACGGCTTCTTTATTTAGTGTTCTTTTTATTGATGGTAAAGTGAATATTAAAACAGTCGTGATATAGAACAATATTTTATATTTCAAAATTGTTTTAATCGAGTCTAGCCACGTTTTTATTACAATCACTTAAAGTGCAGGTTAGCTTAAATTAAGTCATCCTGTCAGTAAAATGTTCTTACTGATAAAGTTTTAAACCAATTTAAACCCTTAAGGTGAATATAATGAATACGATGAAATATGAAATCTGTGCCTGTGTATTCACGAATGTCCTAACGATAGAACGAGCAACTTCATATTCGTACCTATTCATTTTTACAATAGCATCGTGGTTCTTCTGAAAGAGAGGGAAGTCAGGTGACACCTCCAAAAGCGTTCAATATATTGTGTCTGACATATCGTCAATTTTGTTTTGTACATAACGCAAAATCTACAGGTAAATTAAAAAAAATGAAATTTGATGGAACAACATTTAAACATTTTAAATAAATATGAATGTTTATGTACGAATTGAATATTTTGTACAATTTTCAAATATCAATAGAAATTATAGAAAATTTCTATAGAATAGAAATTATAAAATTAAAAATAACAATAGAACTTATTGAAAAAGCATTTAAAATGAACTTCACTTTTTAAAAAGAATATCTACTAATTGCAGTGTCTCGGATCACACCGTTGCTGTATATATATTTTTTTTTCCAAGGTTAAATATATATTATTAGATAAAAAAGAAAACTATGAAGAATGCCTAATTCGCTAATTTTAACCCTAATTCTATGAATTTATTTGATGTCAAAACTACAAACTTTTCAATCCAAAACATAAAAATTGATAACTGATGCTCCCTAGTAACCAAATTCTGCATAAAGATTACAAATTTCACCATGTACGTATATGTTAGTCGAGAGCACAAATGAACCCTTTATGGATTTATTAACGACATGGCTACGCGTAACATGCCTTACAGGCATTGACTGATAAGCAGATGGATTAGAGATCTATTCTGCCAAAGCATGATCGGGGAGATGCACTGCTTATTATTAGTATTATCTTCCCTCATGTATGAAAAAAAACCAGAGGTAACAGTGTACATACTCTGCTTAGCTGATTGTGAAGTAATTGTAATTGCCACAATAACATATGAAGTTAAATAAAAATTACATAAATGATATTAAAACTAAAAGAAACATTAAAATATATTTAATAAAAAAAAAAACGAAAAAACTTGCATGTGCATGATTGTACTTTGTTTCTTTAAAACTGAATAGCTAGTTGGTTGTGCCGCTGTTGGAGGATGATCGTTAAGACTATAGACCCAGGTGCAGTTACTTTAGATCACAGATTGACGTGGGAGTTGTCAGAGAGAGACTGTTACAAACGAGGTCGACCCCGAAGCAAGAAGAAGAAGAAGAAGCTCTGGATTGATGCGGGTGCTCCAGGTGCGACGGGTTCCGCCCCAGCGACCACTCTCCGAAGGTGATCTATGTCCTCCGAGGAGGCTCCCAGATGCCCAAGAGGTCCTTTGATTGAAACATGTCCCGGGGGAAGGCCGCCGGTGATTGGTGGAGCAACCCCTTCATCCCACGGGCATCGGCTCCATCATAGTTGTTCTCTCTCTTCTTGCTTCCTCTACCGACCACATTCTATCTCCGATTACTGTCACACAGAAGATTAATCTCCAACGCTCGATAGAAGGAAAAAAGAAATATCTTCCAACAGCCCCTTATCGTCAAATATGTCTAAGCTATCGTACATCAATCAACAATGCAAAAGTATCTTTTTCATGTTTAACTGCTTTTCCAAAATATAACAGGTAAATTTAATTTCTGAACAAAATTAATAATATGAGCACATCTGTAGAGAACAACTCGTACAACAATTTTACAGTAATGTTTTTTGTTAATAAACAGACATTTTTCCTTTTTTACATTTTTAATTTTCATATTAATTTTTTCTAATTACATTATTACATTACATTTTTACTTGATACATCAACAACGTCTTTCCTTATGCTTTATTTTGTACTAAACATAAATGGTATAAAATTGAATATAGTTATTGATACAACTATTATGAAAAAAGAAAACACTCCCTCTGCTTTCTTAATTAAAATAAAATCTTTTCACCTTAAAAAAAAAATAATTAAACAAAAAAAAAATTAACTGCTATTTATTTAATTAAAAATGTTAATCTTGAAATTACATTAAACTTGAAAAATTAGGATAATGACGTAAAAAGACTCAGAGAATTCACTTGAATATTGAATTTGTAAAATTGGGTATTTTAACGAATCAAACCACATTTTTCCATAATATTTTTTTTTTTACATTCAACGGAAGGTTTGGTTGTGGTTGGCATTTACTTTCTGTGGACGTGTAATGTCGTTTCTATTGGTAGGATTGGAGTTTGGTGCGATGTTGTGTTTTTTTATGGAGCTCATTTTGAGTTTCAGATTTTGATCTGAATATTGTGCGATTCGATTCACTGTTGCTTTTGAAGTTTTCTTTGTAGTAAGGGTCGGTTGTAAGGTTTTTGGGGAATCTGATTCTGAATTGAGTATCAGATTTCCTATCGCACATTTCGATTCCCTCTTTTATATATATATATTGAAGTCGATGCAGAAATCTACACTGACGGAAGTAAAGAAGGTGACTCTGTTGGCTGTGCTTTCGTAGTATTTCTCAAGAACGAACTAACTGACGTACAGAAATACAAATTAGGACGCTTATGTACAAACAACCAGGCCGAAAAACTAGCAATACTCAACAGTCTAATATACATTGAAACAAACCTACAACACATTACATCCATTAACATATACACTGATAGTCAATCTTGCCTTCAAGCTCTCAACAATCATTATATTCATGACCCGCTTACTGAACAAATTCGACAGATAATCACTAGACTACAAAACATTAACAAAAACATCCACTTTTCGTGGATCAAAGGTCACTCAGGAATACTCGGAAACGACTTAGTCGACAATGCAGCCAAAAAAGCTTCAAAACGCACCGACTTACCACTAAGCTATAATAAAATATCAAAAACACATCTCAAGAAACTTTTAGAAACAGATACAATAAACAAATGGCAAACTGCTTGGACATCTTCAACAACTGGATTACATCTAAAAAACTTTATACCGAACGTAACCGATTACTTATGTACGAAGAGTACACTCACTGATTTCTACACCACACAATTACTCACAGGACATGGCTCAATTAAATCCTACTTACATAGATTCAAACTAACAGACAACCCATATTGCCCTTGTGATTTCATAACCGAACAAACATACCAGCATCTCCTTGACGACTGCAGACTTGTCTCAGCTCAACGACAACTACTACGAGACGAAGTAACAAAGAAGAACAAAAATTGGCCTGTCGAGGGAGAGAAATTATTCTATAAACATAACTCAGCACTAAAATTATTCGCAAAACAAATTTATGAGAAAATGGGAAACGTAAATTCTCACTATCGATAGATATTAACCACAGTGAAAGATAGTTCATAATTCTATTTACAGGTTTATATTTATATTACGTGTTTGTCAATGTTAGTTGCTAAGTATCCTATTTATTGGTATTTTGTGTCTTATCATCCTGGGTTTCAGTGTTATTATGTATTTTCTTCTTGTATTGTAATTTTCCTCTTGTTTATTGTTATTTTGTAAGGTAGTTTCTTTTTTGAAAGTTCTTTCTTAGGTTATATATTCTATAACTTTATATATTTTGTGTGTATAATTTTATGTACAACTTTATATAATTTCTGTTTCTTGTTTTTGTACACTATTGTTTAATATCTTTGAATCTCATTACAATGTAATGTTTTGTTTAACATTAAGCACAAGTTATGTACATATATTGTATGGCACTTGTGGAAAATAAACTCCCTTCTTATAGGGCTACTATAAGCTATATATATAGTAGCCCTATAAGAAGGAAAAAAAAAAAAAAAAAAATATATATATATAAAAGAGGGAATCGAAATGTGCGATAGGAAATCTGATACTCAATTCATATGTATGTTCTCAATATGTATATATATATATATATATATATATATATATATATATATATATATATACATATATATGTTTCGGTGTTATATATTTTATATTGTAACAGTATATTCTTTTTTTAAAAATGCTAATTTGATATTCATAACAGGATTTTATTTCAGGCATGCGCATTCGAGTTACTGTCACAACAAAATTTGATTCGAAACAGGGATCGCACATTGGGACGAATCGCCAATTCAGGTGGAAATAGTTAAAATCAACTAAATAAAAAAATCATGAAAACAACAATCTAGCCAAAGCATTTACAAATTGTTAATTGCTTAAAGCAAATATTAACAGAAAAACGGGGATTATGAACAAGGTTCCAATTCCAATTCCAAATCAGTTAAATTCCAAATTGCACAATCAATAAAATCGGGGGATTGTGGTTTTTGAATAAAAATGGAATACGACTCGATTATTAAGTTTATATAAGTTCTTCAAATGTAGACATAGTACTGAGTACCCTACCTTATTTCCAAAAGTTCATAAGCTATTTTTTTGTTATTATGAAAATGGGATTACTAAAAATATACCCCGATCTGCACCCAAATATTTTCACGGAAACTAGTCCGCTCTATATAGAAATAAATTATTCATTATGAATTTTTAATACCTGCAAAGAAAGGAGTTCGGAGTTTTTTAAAGCTACTGGCACAACTCCTTTTGTAATGATTAAAGGCGTTTATTAACTATACTTTCCTAAGCTGTCTACAACATACCAAAACATCAGAGCTGCTATGTGTTGCGGGTCTGCGTGCTTTTGTCTCTCCACGGAAATTTCACCATTGGAACAAATCTGTCGATACAGTGAATAATTGGTTAAGTCGACTTTAACCCCGAAGACTATAAGTGACTAAATAAGTATTAAAGTCAGGCGTACTTTTGAAATGTAGTCATTGTAAATTGTGTTAAATCATTAGTAATCGGTCGGTGAACAATTACTCAAAACTAATACCTCATTTCTTATAAGACCTATTCATTTGGTTTAATGTCTGTAATCTGTAGCCAATAATATGGTATTTTTTAATATTTCAACGCTTGATAATAAAAACCTCAGTTTATATTAATACTGTTCAAACTTCAAAAGTCATGACCTAAAAATTAAGGAGATTCGACTTGACCAATTATGCAGTGGTATGAAAGAAAAGATATAGGTATTTATCAAAGTTTATTTATCTCTCATTTAAATCAAGATAAAGGCATTACAAATTATTATCCATTATAAAAATTGGTAACTGTAATTTTATTTTTTTAAATAACTGGGTTTTAATCCTATCATTGTTTAATGCATTTCATTACAGCTATCCTTTCTAAACATGGTTAAAAAAAATGGCACCAACTTGAGGCACTAAAATAGAGCCTATTAGTCAACACCTTGTAGATAATAGTGGTCATCCCTGAGGGAGGCTAAGAGGATCAAGAAGACTGTAAAATATTGAAAGGGAATATAGCCGTGAAGATGCGTAAAGTGTAGCGGAGTTAACCGATCCGCGATGCGATAATCCGGACTTAGACGGAGCTCATTATACGGGCGAGGGACCGCTGCTTCGATAAGGCTTAGCCCTCTGCTCCTCGGTTATAGGCCAGGATTACACCTCCGCCTCCCTGTAATACTCCCCCACACCTGCCTCTCACCTCATCCTATAATTTCACAGGTTTTTTTTTTTTTGTAAATTAAATTATTGCGCTGGGTTTTAATGATTAAAAGTGTCGACAAAGCTTTCTGAGAATAGCTAAAATGTAACTTGAATAACAAACCTTTTTCAAAATATCCGTAGATTTAAGAATTTAATAATAACTTCATTATTAATGACGTGGCTGGAGTTCAATTCACAAGTGGTGTGCAAAGTGTTGTCCGGAGTCCCAGTCCAGTCATAGGCTGATTTCTAAATCCTTCTAATCCTTATTTTTTATATACCTATTGAGAGGTATATATTAATTATAGGTAGACAGATACTATATCTTTCGATCTTGTACCACTACACCACCAAAATCCACTCGTCGAATCACTTTCTTCCTCTCTGCTTTCCGGTCGGCCTAAACCAAGACTAAAGCAGGTTTTCAGGCAGTAGCCTGGGCATTAACTACACTACTTACTAAAAGTTTTGACGATATTACACAATAAAGACAAATGAATGATGAGTTAAGTGGTGGAAATTTGAAATACTCTAATGAATAATGTATTTGGTAGGGCCTTAAGGAGTAAAATCCTTAAGGTACCAACGCCTTCATAATAAATAGTATATCATACCTGAGTATATGTGTACTAGATTTATATCACCTTACTTAGTTCAACATGTCAATAATATTGTAACGCTACATCGTCAAATAAAAACATATGGTTTTAAATCCCAAACCTTTTGTTGGAACGAACTATCGGTCAGAACAAACCGTTGGAGCACGTGGATGGGCCTAGATCTTTTCGACGAAGACCTCGAACCTTCTAGAATGTTCCTTCTACGATTATATGTAAGGAGCGAGTGACTGGGCCAGTGAGTCTTAGGGCCGTATTTATGAACGATCCTAAGGAACGCTTTACTAAAGGCTTCCTTAAAATGCACACCTTTAGCTAACCTTAACACAATTTTCATTTTATAAACATTCCTTTACAATTTCCTATCTTAAGGACGCCTTAGATCCTGAGGTGTTCCTATAAATTTGATCTGTTTTCCTTCCTTAGTGGTAAGGTAGGTGATTAGCTACCTTTAGCTTCTCCTTAACTATTTAATAATAGAAATAAAAACAGAAAACAAATATCAGGGCTTAAATACTTATTAAAAAGAACCGTTTATTAAGAACAAAACGACTTTTTGGAATTTTTACTTTATTTATATGAGGTATAAACAACAAAGGCGGTGAAATATTATTGCACTTTTTAAGGGAAATAAAAATTTTAATCTTGGTGAAATATTTTTCTTTTTTTCTCCTTTATACATTTATCAAATGTTTTCATATGTAGCCATTCTTATTACTAGGCACAATGAGAGACAGATAATTTCTTCATATAAGCAAAATCAAAACAAAAGATTTATTATTTTCAATTAATGCATACTTATTCAGTATATTGATAGTATTACTTAAGTGTACAACTTTAATGACAAACATTTTGATGCAGATGCTTTTGAATCTTTTCCCTTTCTACACTTCTAACATTAATTATGTTTCAGTAGCCGGTATTAGAGGTGTAATTGTAAATATTTGAATTCATTTTTTTCTTCTGCAAGTAGCACTGTAATGAGCAATATTGATCATCTTATTTAAATCTTAATTATTGATAGTAAAGATAGTTTCACTCAATCACTAATTGACAAAACAAAATCTTGATATGAAATATAGACTGAATCCAATTTGAGAAAATTAAATGTAATTTTAATAGTACCAATTCAACATTTTTAAAGTTTATTTATTTATCTTTGCCTATTTTACATAAAAGGCTTTAATGGAATTTGTTGAAATTAGATAAGTTTGGTATAAGAAGTTTTTGGAAGAATGGTAAGAGCAATGCAAAAAGAACAGAAATAAATTGGACAACTTTTATTTATTATTATATAAAAATGAAAAATAAATAACAGAATCATAATACACACTAATAAACCAATTCTTTATAAAATGTCAAAACACATGTACATCCACTAAGATTTTTCAATAATTAATATGATAATACAAAAGTAATAACATTCTAAAGTAAACAATCAGTTTTTAATAATTCATATAAGAATATGAAGTTGTTGAAAATAAATTTCACCTTACTTATTAAGGAAACTGAAGCTTTAATATTTCACATTTCCAACACACATCTTTTTTAAAATAAGTTGGTTACTAATTTACACATATCTAACATTTACAACTCCTTCTCATGAAGAAGGTTGGAAATAAACCATCCAAGAATCTTTTGAAGAATGTTAAGAAATATATAATAAATATACAATAGTATATCACAAACATCTCAATTAGAAGAATATTGCAGTCTCATCCCCCAACCTCAAGAGAAATAAAGTTTGAAACTAACACTACCTAACATTGTTTTATCACACTTTTTCACTCTCATTTGCATCTTCATCTTATAATAAAGATATTTTTGATTGTTATCCTGAAGCATCCATTAAGTTGTTTTAAAATCGGTTAGATGAAACTTGTATACATTTGTTTGTTCTTTTATATTAACAATGTTTGCACACTATTCAACTTTGAGTGATTTCTACTCCAATTATCATGTTCTTATAGTTCTAGAGCTGTAATTGCCACATTAACTACTTAAAACACTCAAAGCAACACAGTAAACAAGAGTGAAGTAAACACTGATGTCAGGTAAGGGAGGTTACACCCAGCGGCTGAGTACTCTTATCAATCTTCTCTGATTGGTTGTTTAGTTAAGGTGGCCTTAAATTTGCACCTTAATAAATGCATACTTAGTTAAGGAAGGTTCATAAAATGAGAATTATCTAAAGGAACACTTAAGCTTAAAGGTTAACTTAGCATAGGAACCAGTTAAGGTTACCTAAACTGCTTCCTTAGGAACGTTCATAAATACGGCTCTTAGTGTTTGTCTTGACTGTGAAGCTCAAGCCATCTGATTTACTTGCTATAAACTTATAATTTGTGTAACCTGCTCGGATATTTGAGTTGTATTAAATCGCTTGCATTGATAATTGTATATTTTTGTTGAATAAATATTTGTTACCCACAAAAGTGTTACAATATATATATATATATATATATATATAGCTCAGTTCTGCTAAAAAATGTCTAAGAAATTTATTTTCCAAGGACCACTTTATTTTCCACAGAAAATTTGAAACGTTTATACAACCCTTACAGCCCCTCCCGACGACTACGAAGGCGGTGGCCGAGTGACCAGCACATTTAATTATTAATCCTGAAATGGAACGCTGTAGAAGCTGCCTACAAAATATGGTCAATGAAAACCGATTTATAGATTGCAAATTTTAAATAGTGCTATGTTGATTTAAATTTAATAAATAATTAAAAATAAGTATATACTTCGATTTCACAAACAGATGCATAGTCGTATCCCCCTCTTATCTTAACCGGTCAGTGAAGAAGACCATAGAAATTGAAGCGACCTCCCAGAACCTTCAAGCTCTTGGGGACAGCTGCAGAAGAAGAAAAATAAAATAAATGGTTTACTATCGGTAGTGTGTTGTTGCGTAGTCATGAGTAACATCCCACTACTGCTAATACCCGTATTGCCCGTGAGGCATGGGAGGGAGGAAATAAAATAATATGTTTTATAAGAATCAAGTATTCTTTAATTTTCTTTTAGGTTTCTAGCCATTAATTTTCTTTAATATGCATCAGAAATACTTTCCTAGTTTAAAGAATCCGCTATTTAGAACTACATCTTTACCAATATCTTACTTAAAATCCACAAACAATAGTGTTTACAAGAAACTACTCGACGTAAACGCCTACTTCAGCAACTAGTAGGCAGACCCTCAAAGCTTACAATCTACCACTAAAGGCTTATTATATTCGTACATTCACACAACTAAAAAGTTTAGTTAAAATTTCTCTCGCATCCTATCTTTACTATCCAAAAGCCTTCGCAAAATATTACTTAATGCTCCTTACATTGTTACAAATATAATGATTCATATATCACTTCATGTTTAATATGTTGCCGATTTGGCCTAATCCAGATACCTTGTTTCCATTTTCGCTTCATCCATTGTTTCTAATGATCCTCCAGGCGTATGAAAGGAGGATGGCCTCATAAACTTCTAATTTAGAAATATTATTGTATAAGCCACTTCATGCCTATGTTTTAAATGAAAAGATAAAAAATGACAATAGATTCGTATTAAAGAGAAAACTCAAACCATAAAAACTTCGTCTTAGACAGAACGCTAGCTCACACCGAAGACTAAGGTTTTCATTGGAAGTACCCTCAAGCCAGGCACACTGGGAGATATGGCAGAGGCGGCAGGTAGAGGAGAGCATACATCCCCTATTGTGCCCACCGCATATTCCTAACAACAAAGAGAGAGCGAGAGAGGCTGGCTCATTTGCTTATCAAATGGTCCCGGCTAACATCTAATTCTGCTTTGTTCCTCTCGGTCGCTCCTCTTCTTCCCCTATTTATCTTCCTTTCACCGCTCCTGCCTGTTGGCCTCTTTAGCGCCATCTTTGTTCTCGCCCTCCCTGGAACTAAATCAACCTCTAGTTCGGCTCGGCCTCCTTTGTTAGCCAAACAGTGTTCCATATAAACAGACGCACATTCATATCCCCCTCTTAACCTTATGCGGTACGTGGAAATATATATATCATCTACATGATGAACTGAATAATTTAAACTAAGTAAGTTGGGATATAAATCTGATTATGCAAGTACATACGTAGGATATACTATTTATTAAGCAGGCGTTGATGATCGTGAGGGATTGGCGCCTTAACGCCTTCGCAAACAAACTCATTTATAGTAGTATTCATAGTATTTCAATTTTCTTTCTGATCTGACACACGACGGGATACTAGAACACTGAAAAGACACATGCATTATTAATCAATAATTTATTTTTTTAAGAGAAAAGATTTGGCTCCGCCTGGAGTCGAACCCGGGTCTCCTGCGTTACACGCGAGGATGCTTCCTCTTCACTGATTTGCTCTGCCTTGAGCCGAGCTCTGTGGTGTAGTGGTTAGCATCCTGGGATGTAACGCAGGAGACCCGGGTTCGACTCCCGGCGGAGCCAAATCTTTTCTCTTCAAAAAATGAATTATTTAAAAATAATTTAAAATGGTGGTCAGCCACGAACTAAGATTAGATTAATTAAAATGCATTATTAATTGAATGAAGTCAATAAGGGGGTGCTGCTGGGTGCTTTCCTCCTAATGCCTGCCTGATATATCATTACTAGCATTCCCCATCGCGGCTTTGCCTGCGAGCCTTTAAAATCAATTCTGTGATCATTATCTTAGTTTTGATTTAATATAATATGTTAACAAAATCAATTTAAAAAATGCATTGTTCCAACTGATCGAAAAGTTAATTTTCACTTAAAATTTGTTCTAATCTATATTTTGTTGTTTTTCCTTCAGGCGCTAAGATTACTAAACTGCTAGAAGAACTTACCCTAGAAGCGCTGACCTAAAACTGACCATGAGAAAAACAGCCCTCCCTTAAATCAACTCCTGCAAATTTAAAAGTTTGCCTTTGTGACTTATTAATAGACATAGCAAAACATACTTTAAGAAGAAACTGCAGTCTCTTAAACGGAAATGGATATTCCGAAGGAATGAGTGGTATTCTTGGTATAAAAACTGATTACATCCACTGAATATTGTAGCATCTATAACATTTTTTTTTAAAGCTGTTACCTGTAATCTAGTTCCATTGCACAGTTCCGGAGGATTCAAATTTCTCTATAACATCACTGGTGTTCCTAGTTTAAGAAGTTTATGGGCCAGAAATCCAGGTGGGTTAAGCGAATTGAGAAATTCCACTGGATAATTCACTGCTTGATCTGCTTCTATTACTTTATCAACCTATTTATATTCTACTAAATCTCCTTCAAATGAGTCAAGTAATTGATCATTAATCTGGGATGCTCTGTCATTTTTTAGACTTAAAATTGCACGCTCACTAAACCACTCCATAGGTTTTTCTCTAATTTTAGAAATATCCGGATAAACTGTGCCGGAAGCTGCCGGCTCGGTAGAAGAGAGGGAGACGCGCAATAGTGAGAGTTCACTAAAACCGCCGAAACAAAAAATTGCTTACTCGTCGTGAACGCTTCATTTGTCGGCTTTAAAACATGGTTTTCGACGCCCCATAAGGGCTTCCGAGTTAAACTCGTCGTATTACGATCTTAAAAATGAATCCAAATTAGATATTTTTTATTTTTTAAGTGCAAAAATAGGTGTCCGTTAGAGTTAAACGACAATTTCGCCATTTAAACCCCTTAGGGGATACATTTTTGAAATTCCTTTCTTTGTGGTTACCTGAATCGCGTTTAAAATCTAAATTCCGAACTTCAAGTTCCTATCATTAGTAGTTTTTGCTCTGCGTTGATTCTGTCAGTCAGGACAAGCATCTTATATATTTAGAGATTTCCTCGTTCAGCCAACTAATTCACTAATTTCCAGCACTTTGCTGACAAGTGGGGATTAATAATGAAAGTCCAAAAAAACTTTATTGTTCAGTGAATAAACATTTTTATTCCTGCCATTGTAGTGAATAAACCTGAAGCTTTGAAGCCTTTGTATTGTTTTTAATAGAGGAATGAAATTTAAATATTTTTTCAGCCAGTGCTTGTCGCCCCCCCTCCCAAACATTCAATTTCTCTGAGATCACTTTTCCCTTGTTCCTTGATTTAAAAGTTACCCTCCTAAAAATCCATCAACCGGAAAAAATGTCCCCCACAAAATTTCATAACCCTGTAAAAAAGTGGCACCTCGTGAATTCTATTGCACCGGCACCCCTGTTGGTTCTATAACGTTATGCTTTGTTATGGCTTTTTAACTATTTTCATGTATTGGGATATATTTATTTTTTGCTGAAATTAAATTAGGTATACGATATCGAATATTGTCGGGCAGATTCTTGTTCCATTATTCTGTAGTCAGAAAAATAAAAAAAAATAAACTCATACAAATACACAAAAAATAAAAATTTTTTCTTATAAACTCATATTATGGAAGGTCTCAACCCCTGTTATTTGTAAAATATACTCCCGTCGACGCCCAGCGGTAGGTGAATTTATCCTCGGGAGAGCTTATGGAGGGCGTGAAGTATGAGGCTCAAGGAGGGTTTTATTTTTGTGGCAGAGACAGATCGGGGAGAAATATGAGCGGGTCGAGATAGGAGCCGAAGGAACGGCTCGTGAAATAGGACCAAGAGATAGTAGCTCACTCGCTCTCTATATTACACGCCTATTTACCAACCCTCCTCTTAGCGGCTATCTTCCTTCATCTCTTCTCTTCTGTTGCGCTCATTCTTGCTAACTAGGCTTCTGTATTAAATCTCTCTTCTGGGCGGAGGTCTCCGGGATAGGTGCGATTTCACAGCTATTGTTTGAACAATCGCCCCCTTGAGGGGGCTGCAGTCCCACAGCCCTTCCCTGGATTTGTCATTACCTTTATGTTCCTTTTCTATAAATAAAATTCTACTTGTTCTGCATATTATCTGTTCTCTACTTTACTTTCTTTCTTTTAGTAAAGATAAATTCTATCTCTAAATGACGAAGAAATTTCCAAAGGTGCTAAAGCTCTGAGTGAACTTTGACACATATATCATGGTAATGCTCTTGTGCGAATTTGTGGGCGTGATCTTGTATAATGGTATAAGTGTTTATGTAATGTTTTCCTACTTAAATTACAGGGAAATGAGTGTCTAGTCTAGACTAGTCTTGAAGTTTTATTTGGATGTCTGTAATTTTTGGATCAAAAATGTTTTTACTTATTTTATATATCTGATAAGCGTTTTATTTATTTTATCTTTTTCTCTTTTTTTCAGAGTCGACAATTTGTGTGGTATAGAATACCGGAACCTAAGGCAATGTTTAGAGTTAGACGTTCTCTATCGTTTTAATGCAATAACACTTTTTATGGCACCCAAAATAGCATTGATCTTGGATAATATTGTTTAGAACGAAAATTTTAAAAAACAAAACCATAAAAATACTAAACTAACTAAGTGAATTTAAAAACTGGAAGAATCGTCCAGTCCATAATTTACGATCTTGATGTTTACTAAATCTAGTATTGTGTTGCTAATATATTTCTAACTTATGTGTACGTTTGAATTCGGAGTTACCAAATGATAATGCAAAATGACTGTGAACTTGTTTATGAAAACAGTTTCAATTAATAACCACGTTTAATACATTTATAACAAGGTGAGTCTCTCACTGATATTGAGGATCTTTTTCTTAGGTTCCTAGTTAAATATGGAAAGAAATAGAAATTCCAGAAAAAATAAATTAAATTAATTTAAACTGCTTAATTTTTTATTTCGAGTGAAAAAAATGGTATCTCTCTTCATTTTATTATTTAATTTTTGCGTGTAGATTTAAGGAAGTATCTTTAACGAGGTGAGGAGACCTTTAACCAGTACCTGTCATCGCACAGGCTCGGGACCTCTATTACATCCTCCCTAAATGACGCCAAAGCCAAGGATTTTGAACTCCCTTTAAAATTTCCTATGGCTACCTGGAGGGTTACGAACCCGCGACCTTCTACACCACACGTGGCCCCTGATTTATATTTAATTAAAAGCTTTAAATTGATTCCTCTTAATAAATAAATATTCAATAATGTACCCGTTTTAAATAATAATTTTACAAAAAAAGAATAAATTGATTTTATTTTAATAAATCAAAATAGGCATTTTTTAGGTAATTAGGTATGTAATTTAGATTATTAGGGTGAAATATAAGATTTTTTTTTTTTTTATGATTATTATTTTTCTATTTTATTTTCATAAATTTGTAGATTGAGTAAGATATTTTAATCAATTATTAAATTTATTTCCGAGCATTCACCTTCTGATAACGTTATCACTGATCATAAGTACACATTTCTTTTTCATCCTCACCACTTGGGAAAGATATAGTAAAAAAAAAACTAATAAGGTTGAAGGCAGACATGAGAGCTACCCCTAGGGGACCGGTACTATCAGGCGTCTAAAAGCCTGAGGAAATATCATTTCCTCTGCTCAGTAAGTGGCAATATGATTTTTTTGGAGGGTGGACAAAGGACTAGTGGATTATAGGACGAGATGACAGATCGGACGGCGGCGAGAATTGGATATAGCCACCGTGGACCCTAACTGCATCAACCAGTTAGCCTCCTCTCTTCCTCGACATAGTGTCGTCAAGTTCCTTCCTTCACACTCGGAATTCCAGGAGGAAACCATCTCGTATCTCACTGCGTATTAAAATGTACGATATCTAGCTATAACTTTTCCCCACTAACTAGCTTCAAAGCGTAACAGTCACGTGCAATCAAAGAGGTGTATTTGACTGCAAAGCTTGTATCGGCGCAGTTTCCTAACATATATACTGAGAAACTTTCATCAGAAAGAATAATTTTTATTTAAAGAATAGTAATACATTTTTTAGTGATTGTGTTTTGTTATGTATAGATAAGTTATGTGGGGCATTCACACGTAAGAGGGCACTTTTGTGTTCCAGGACGTTTATAGCGAATTAGAAAAGCTTAGGACAGTAAGACATCAATTTTATAAATCCAGGTAAGTCGTAAAAGTAGACCCTATACGAAATTATATTAATAAAATAAGACATGTACCGTAAAAACACGAGAAAAAGATCGAAATTCATTTCCCTGTCATGTCCCGATGTTTGAGGCTGCTGGCTGACCTGTGCCCCTATACCATGTCAATTTTTAATTTTTTTCTATTCAATTTTTTTAAAATATTTATAAATAAATAATATAATTTAAAAATTTCAGAAAAGCAGACAAATCCTTGATGATAAAGGATTAGAATTAAAAAGTACTAATTTTTATGCTGTCCCACAAGTTTTCTTTCATTCCGCTGCCAATTTTTAAAATTAGATTCTAACCCCTCTTTTTGGACGGGAAATTAGTAAAAAATATGGAGTCAGCAGGAAGGCACCCCTAGTAATTCCGACTGTTGAGCTAAGCTCAGTATAAATTCAAGCCCTTCAAAAACAAAAAGTTTCTTAAACCTAAGAGGTTATGTTTAATGGTTTTCATTACACTGTCCTCCATAGTGTTGGTAAAGTAAGGCTTTCTTTTATAATTTATTCAAAGATGGATGATTTATGTTGTGGCAACCCTTTCATTGGTTATCAAACAAACTCTAAAAATTCATTCCCCTGGCCTACATTCCCATCAAATACAGCTGGGGAATGAAGTTTTCGTTTGCTGCTCAACTTTTTTAAAGCATCATCATTGAAGATCATCATTTGAAGCATCATCATTAACATTGAAGAATTAAAAAAAAGTTATAAACATCCGAATACAGTGGTGAAAAAAAAAAACTCTTGGAACAAATTTATCTTATAAATTTATCACTTTCACTACCAAAAGGATGGTTACGTGGATAAAAACGGAATAAAAAAACAGTTACTTACTTAGTTATAAAAATTATTCAGCGGCACTGGTGAAGCATTTAAAAAATAATTTACCTTGTGAAGAAAGTATTGATTCATTGTGATTTTAGTGAAAAATACACCATGAAATACGCAACTGAAATCCAGGCTTTTCATTTTGGTGGGGGTCGGCAGCAATTCAAACTTCATACGTTTATGTTATATTATAAGAAACGGGAATATGCGAAGGCCACCCTACTATGTCTATACACTCTATCAGGAAATCTTGACCATGGACCTGCTGCTGTTTGGGCGCATTTCACTCCGGGATTAGACTATATCAAAACATCTTTATCTGCAATGACTAAAGTTCACTTTTTAACCGATAGCCCTTCCACCAAATATCGGAATAAAACCATATTTTTTTTTCTTAATCGGGCCTGAAATAATAATTAGACAATTGCAAAAAAACTCTACACGCGGAAATATAAGCAAGCAAGGGCGCAACCTGATGGAGTAGTCTTTGTGCCGAATTCCCCAAATGATCTCCAAATGAATTCTTTGAGCTGCTGTAATGCCCCTGTGTGATAAATTTGAATTAGGAAAATTGAGCTTCGACAGTGATATCAACTATCGCAAAGAAATAAGGACAGCTAATTAACTATTTGATCATCTTGATGAAGATTCCGATGAAATCCCAACGTTTAATCCATGCCCCACCAAACAGTAGGTACTGCAATGTTGTTTTATTGTTTGTCATTTATTCATGTAATAGGAAACTGTTGAAGAAAGAAGACCAAAGATTCAGCATAGCATATGAGCCCCTTAGAAAGTCGCAGCATTAAGAGCAAATAATGATGCTAAGAAGGTTTTATTATGATTGCAATGCTATTGCTTACTATTGCTGGTGGCCAAGTATATTAAGGGGGTAAAGTTTAACTTTCCGCGGGGATCAGCTGTAAATAATTAAGTTCAATTACGATCATTTTATAAGCCTTCATTGATATTATAGCTAAACTAAACATATTACTAACTAGCGCGTATAATATGCGAGCACTTAAATGAGGTTCGGTTTCGGCTAAAAATTTGGTTTCGGTCGGACACTACTTACTACATATGTTTTCTCTCATCTTGTCAACTAATTATTTTTCTTTCTTTATTTTTTTTGGAGTTCTTCGTCCCTTCACAATTAACAATATTCGATTTTTTTTTTATTTCAGATTTCAATATACTATTTGTTTCATATTATGTATTGCCTTTATTCCTATGTCTGATATTGCATTCCCCTTTCTGGTAATTAATTCCATAATTTTTTTTAGTCATCTGTCTATCACGTTTAACGAGAATTGGTGTACTGCCACATCGATTCCTTGCTTCTGATAGCCAAAGGAATATTATTACACGGAAAAAAAATGTTTATTTGTAACCTTATTTGAAAATCAAGAAGGTAATAGATACTTAGGTATTATCGACAAATAAGTGGCATCTTTAAGTCTCTATACCAACTTACAAAACTAATTCAGTAGATTTAGATTCAATTCAGTTTATGTAACTATGAAGTATAAACCTAGAATACGTATATAATCATGGATAATTTTAAGTTAAGTACGATTTAACCCGTGCTAAAATTGAGATGATGTTGGAAAAAATGAGAAATAATTTTAAGCTGATGGTGGAGTTAACCGAGTATTCATCGGTTAATCGATCATCTGATAATCGAGTATTCATTATTATAGGTTTGTTTTAATAAGCAGTCGATAGTTCGACACTGTAATCGATCTGAAACCTCCAGTTCTGTATAATGTTTGAAAAGGGTACACTATTGATTATAGGGTAAGCCGATAGAAATTACAGCAATTATTTATTTATTTATATGTATCCAGTATGAATCTTTACCTTAGTCCATTTCAATTACTTCTGTTGTTTATTGTTGATCTCTTTCTCCCTTTCGCATTCCCCATTCTTTCTATCTCATTAGCTAATCGCCGAAGCGTTGGAAAACAGGTATGGGATTGCTGTAAATGTATAAAATAAAGAAAAGACCATATGGAAAGGTTTTTTGAAAAGAAGGTTCAAGAAACCAATTAAGAATGCATTTATCATTTATGTTAACCTTCGTGACGGCTTTTTCTAGAAAACAAAACAAAAACCTTTCGCGGTGAAAATAAACGAATGCTGCTTTTTTCCTTCTTAATCAGGAGTCAGATTAGATACAGCTTTGGCAAATTGCTTACTTTATAAGGCAAAGCAATAATTTATTCCGATAAGCCCGCTTTATATATAACTTTTCTCACGAGTGAAAGATCTTCAAATTTTAAGACCAGTCGAAACAAAAATTATTATTAGGATATCAGTTCATTATGATGATTGGATTCGTTGTTACTTCATGTTTTAAAGTAACTAGTGTGATAAATTGGTCCATTGTTAGTAGAATTATTCACTTTAATAATCCTTGTATTAAGATTATTGCTTGTTGAAACACATATTTTCCCCCTTACTTACACCTAAAAACCTTTCTGATCTTTCATATATTTAATAATTCAGCCAGTTTCCATATTTTAATTATTTGTGCATGCATATGCAGGTTGGATATTTTTTTATTTATTTATTCACATTGATATAAAATATTACATTGTTTTATTCTTTTATGCAATTTTTCTTATTTCTGTTCTGTCATAAAGTATAAGGAAAATGTAAATGACAAGAAATATTTTTCAATCATTTCCAAACCTTCACAACCATGATGTGTTTATATTAAAGAAGCTGAAGTGAAAGAAGAGTGAAGAAGTGAACTGAGTGCCAAAATAATTTTTAATTTCTTTTTTAAAATACCTCCTTTTTTTTGTCATGCTTCTTTATATATGAATTGTATACAAGAAAACCTGAAATATGTTCAAACTTCAAAACCGATAGAAGTAAACTCAACCCTATTTTACAAAATTCAACTTAAACTTTAGTTTTCTCAAAACAAAAAGTTTAGCGCTTAGTTCACTTTGGCGTTACAACGACCATATTTTTTGTAAACTGTTATCCTATAAAAATAGAGTGTTGAATTATTCTAAACAGCTTATTTAATTTTTTTATTCTTTTAAATAGACCACTATTTCATGGTGAGCTTGGCCATTTGGGACTTGACAAGTGTAGGAACAGGATTGTGAACCTTAAGGGTTATTTCTCAAGCCACTAAAACTAGAGCGATACTTTCCATACGAATAGCTTGTTAGATTTAAATGTCAGGCGCTTAAAGTATGTTTTACTTGAGAATAATGATATGTGCATTATATAGGTTAGGCATACTTGATTTCTTGCAGTCTTATCAGAAATCTCCAGTGTATAAGAGCGATCTCCAGCTCAAGGGGGAATTATTTTAAGTGTTTAGTGCGGAGGTTAAAAGCTGTTGATTCAGCCGACTTAACTAACTTTGCATAGGAGAGTAGAACATTTTCATGAAGGCAGGAAGACAGAAAAGGGACAGGAGAGGGTGGTTGACAAACCGAAGAATAGGAATGAACTAATCTGTGCATAGAGCCCAGAAAAGGAAATAAGAAGAACAAAATTACTGTTTCACATGGAACCGAAATTCGTTACAGATGCCTGCATAACACTCGCTGCTGCGATAATACGATACCTGAAACATGCAGAGGAGATATGAAATTAAAAGTATAATGCAAGCTTGTTTAATATTCTTTTATCGTTGTTAAAAAAAAGAAAAGAAAAAAGCTGAACAGCAATTTTTCTTTCAATGATAGGAAGCTCAGTGCATTGTTTTCCAGAGTAAGGACGAAATCCGATGAAACTGTGGGAAGTTGCAGTTGACAGGGGGCGGAAGCGAGAGGCCATCAGGATTTGCATAGGCTCTGGGGATTAGAAAGGTCCTTCCGGATGTCCTCCGGATTTGAATGGACAAGTGTCAGTAGATCCGGGGTAGGCCAGATTGAGAGTCTTCTAGGCTGCTATAATAAAACTTACCTACCTTTCCTCTCTCCAAACGTTCCAGGGGTGCCTCAGAAGTTTCGTGTATGAAAACAAATATAATTCTTCTGATTTCATACGTCTTATAAGCCGATTAAAGAATAATATACAAACGAACATGGTTTAAACAAAGTTGATCGCTTACGAAAAATATAATTTGTTTAAAAATATTTGTTGTTTTTAAATATCTCGCAATTTGCTTTTCCATTACAATTAACCTTTTTACACCTAAGGTATTATTTTATCATCGGCTCGTATATCAGAACCTGTTTATAACTTACAGTACCTGAGGGTAATGCAACAGTCAAATCTTTTGTATATTTCCAACCAATATCACTATATTAATACTAACAATAAGGTACTAATGTAAAGCACAGTGAATGAAAAAAAACTGTGAAATTTAAAAGTCTATATAGAAATTATACTGTAAAAAGAAATCAGTGTTGATTCCTGATTACCAATTGAAATTATTTGTTCTTGTTTTTCTTTTATTTTATTTTATCTTGTCATGTCATCGTATTTGCTTATTATGCTAGTAGATAGCGAATTCAATAAGAATGTCATAAGTTATCATATCTAAATAAAATAAATAAATGTTGATTCCTAACATTTTACTTTTGAAACATGTTACAAAATAAAAAAGCATAAAACACAACTTACACTTATCAATCTATTTAGAGTAGAAATCGACGTGTTTTCATAAATGTATAATCGCCATTCTGCCAAAAAACAGTTTTTTTCCTGCATTTTCTGTCCGTCACAGTAAGGCAATGCAAAAAATAATGGTGTCTAATTTTAGAAGGCTTTTTTTTGTTTTCAGAGCTTCATTTAGTTACCATGGAAACAAATAATGTCCGTTAAATGATATAAATGTAGAAATTACTAATTGTTAGTGCTTAAATACATTTTATGAATTGATGACCTAAACATTATTATTTTTAATCTTCTAAGCTTTCCAACGATATGTTATACATATTTATTACTGCACTCGTTAATGAAAATAGAAATTTTCATCTTGAGACAAACAGCATCAACATTTTTTTCATCCATCTTTCTTTCATATTTTAGATTTAATTTTTTTTTTAATAGGCATAATTGGAGACTACTAATTTATCTTTATACATAAATTAAAAGCACCTTAGGGGGAAGACATTTTTCCTTCGCCATTCAAGCACCCTCAGAACATATCTATAATGATAAAACTTACGTCATGTTAAAAAATTTTTGATTCTCATTAAACATGAGGTGTTTAATCAAAATCCTTAGAGCCGTTTTTAAGAAAATCTTAAAAATGTGATACCATTTATGGAATTAAATGCTCCCTTCTTTTACTCAATTTTGAAAATAAATTTGCTGTCTCATCATAGGCACTTTTTTCACATATATACACACATACCTATCATTCCGCGGGACTTGGTTATGTGAAACAGCTGAAAACTCAAAACCATTACCGATAAGGACGCCTGAATATAAGATAACCGTGTGCAGTTGTGGAGAATTGTTTAAAAACACATCATATTATGTAAGGAGAGGTGTAGCGAAAAGAGTAATGCTTTCGTGCTATGCTTCAGGTCCCGAGTTCGAATCTAGCTTGGCTGGATATCTTTAATATTCTGAGGCGGAGAGACCCTCCTGGGCGAACCCAGCATCTAATGGAAAAATTACGGGGGAAAACATTGCGGTTTTCAATCGTCTTGCACGACCGCTGACTAAGAAACAGTGCTTCGTCACACAGTACTGAACCCATGATCCTTTATGGGTTGTTGTGGTAAAGGTTTTATTTTTTTAATCATATAATATGTTGTTACATCACTTCAACCAATAGTAGTTTCTTAAATGATGCTATACCGATTAAATTAAATTATTTACTGTAGCTTATTAAGGTGTTAATAATACACCTTAAACACTATTCGTGTAATAAACTATTATTGTTCGTCATTAGTTCCAGGAAAGAAAACGTTTCTTGCCTAGAATCAATTACGTGAACTAAGAAACAAGTTGGAGGAGAAGACCTTGGCCTCCTTCGAGAAGAGGCCCGTAGCCAGTGAAAGACAAGTCCTATGAGGTCCTTAACAGACGCTGGAATGTTTTGAAGTGAAAGTAGGCAGGCCGCTCTACCCATGAGGTTTTTCGATATAGATTCATAGGTTCATGTAAATAGATTCTTGATGTTCATGTGTACTAATTGAACACAACCATTATTTAGAAGAAAAAATATAATACTTCATCGGTAGTAGTTTATAGTATGAAATGCATATCTGTTTTTTTTTTTTTTTTTTTACATAGAAAAGATAAATTAATGAGTGATACAGGGTTTATAGAGAACTTTTGAGAAGTGATTCTAGACAAAAAATTTTTTTAAAAAAAAGATCATTTGATGAATGATTCTATTCCAATGGAAAAGTCTATAGATCATCCTAATATAGGAAAGTCCATAGGTTAGATAAAAGAAAATTGTTGATTAATTCGAATCTACATGTAAGTTTCTTTGTTTTTAGGAAGGAAAATATATGCGTAATGCATAACGGAAAAAGATTTGTCCGTTTTGTTACCTAAAAGAGGTCGCGCGTTTTATTTAATAAGATAGTATAACCCAAAAACTGTTAACATAATTTGATTCTAATCACACCTTCGTAACGTAGATAAAATTTTCTACGAGAAATATTTATGGACTTTCAGGAGGTCAAAAACCCGCAAAGTTATATTTATCGACACATCAAAAGTTTTTTTACGAATTATTTCGTCTTCCTCCTGATGGAAAATAAATTCTCGAATTTCAGAAAATCTTCTGTATTACGAAGCTCTGAAGTCCTGCAAACGAAGTTGAAGTTTCATGGAAAATTTGTTTGAATAATTGAGTCCGATTTATTGAAAAATGTGGAATGAAATTTCGTAACTAGAAAACTTTATTGTATGGGATCAAATTCTTAATACTAATTGTATGATTCAAAATAGGAATAAAATAACAGATATTTCCAACGGTTCATGCGGTATAATCCAGCTTATACTTCCTGATTCACTTAAGTTAGAAAGAATTTGATTGAACTATACGAGAAAACCGCTAAATTTCCTTTTAGATGAAGTAATTGACAGTTCTCAGAATATATTAAAGAATATTCTAACGCAGTTTTCCTGTTGCAATTTTAGACATTTTCAATGACATTAGCCAATTATATGTTCTACTCTGAAGACCATTGCATCAAAAAAACTTCAGAGGCTATCGCGTATGGTTTAATCAGATTTCTGCCGAAGTGACTCAGGAACTACAAGCAGTTTTATATCGAAAGATAATGGAATGTTGGAAGAACACAAAATGTGAAATATCTATTAAAAGAAAAACTTTTTTGAAAATTTCTCCATTTAATCTTTTATTTCTTCTCCTCCCTCTCAGTCTTGTATTGATTGGTGTTATTTTCAAGTTTCAGTTTCAGTTCTTTATCAGGGTTTGCCAAGATAAAAACCTATAAAAACAAAAATAAAGAAAAATATGAAATTAACAGGTACCTTTGTGATATTATTGATTATCGCACCCTAACCAAAGTGACGCCAAAACGCATTATTAAAAAAGAAAAAGACCATTTTTCATAGAATTGTTTAAATAATAATAATAAAGGCTTAAGGAACCCGAAGGTTCGATACAGACAGCCCTATTCCCCTACACACCTCCATCCACCGAACGCCGTTAAATCTAGCTTCGAAAAATCTTCCTTTGTATCCACGTCCTCCTCAACAGCCTCGTGTTATAAGCCACCGAACAACATGAGGGACCGGGACGCCACATTTGCGCCGGCCGGCCCCCATCGGCCTTGGTGCCGCTCTCGTTGGTTCCCTCCGGAATCCGGGTCGGTAGTTTCCTCAAGATAGATAGACCATAGAAACCAATGGGTGTTGATGACCACAAATATTTTACGCCCTTAAGTAACAACAACAAGATCTTCCTTAACACCCCCAATTACCTCTCGGCCTACCCCACAGACTTTTCCCAGTTGGCACAGCGCTTATTTATCTTTTAGTGATTCGTTTACTACAGAGCATAACAATTTTACATGCCCACTTTATTTCTTACGCTGCACTTACCTCTATTGAGTTTACCGGGTACGATTTACTCAGTTCGTCTGAACTCACCGGTAGATTGGTGTTTCTTTGGTCCACGATCCAAAGAGCATAAATCTACTGCTACTACTGTCCAATATGAAGGCACGTTTGAATGTTATCGGAAGAATCAAAGGAATGTGTCACAATAATTATTTTTACTCCTCTCGACAATCTCTCTCTGCATTTCAGGTATATGAAATAGAAATATTAGCGTTAAGGATTTATCATTTGATAAATATACTGTGACTTATGGGTACAAAGGAATTAAAAGAAAAATAGGAGAGGATACATAGGGGTAGGAGTGGACGCAGAGAGTGGCATATCGAACGGCGGATGACAGGGAGGCGGTTTGAGGACAATAGGGCACAAAGCAACAGATTGACAGCCGCCACCATTGTCACTACCGGGATTTATCGCTGCTCTCTCACCCGTAAACAAATGTTTGTTGTGTTCGCTTCTTCTTGCTCCCATTCGCCGAAGCCTCGTTCAATATTTATCAGTACAATCTGCACAAATACAGTTGTAATCCATATGAGGTGGAATGGAAGATGTTAGCTGGGTTGTAAGGGGTGAAACATTCCAAAACATATTGTAACATTTTCATTAATTAGGTAAACAAAAATGTGGCGATGAAGTAATTTTATGGCCACAAACAAGCATTCAGGCGCATTCAAACAAACCTTAATGCATGAATAGATAATAGACCTAATGCGTGCAAGCAAGATTACTTTTCAGATTAAAATTACTTCAGTAAGTTATAAATAAAATATATTAAGTGACCACTCACAGGAGGTCGGTTTTAAAATGTGTGAATGAATTTTAAAATGAGTGAAATGCAGAATGGTTTAGAAATACGAAAGTATATTTCTATTTGTTGAAAATTTGTATTTTATTATTTCAAAATAATTATTATATATAGGTATTTATATAGGTATAATTTTATTTGAAGAGAGAAGTTTGACCAGGGCCGGGAATCGAACCAGAGTCTTCTGCATCTCTGCCGCTTCGTTAGCTAACCGTGGAGTTCCAATCCCAGCCGCGTATGTCTAAACGGTAGGATCTTATTGACATGCCGTTGTAGTTGGACGGTTATTGTTGAAAATTAGTGTTTTGTTATTTTTTAATAATTATTCTTTATTTGAAAAAAAAAAAATATTAGAGTTTAATGATTGGCCATGGCCGGCAATAATACAATTTTTTAAGGATAGTATATTTTTGATCATTTTTTACTTTCACTTACCTATATATGAAATATATAGTAAGTGGTAGTATTGCGATCGTAAAAAATTTCGACTTCCGGTTTTCAACGGAAATTCACGTTTTGGGGTCCCCTGAGTCCAATTAACCAAGTCCCGCGAAATGGTCTGTGTGTGTGTGTGTGTGTGTATGTGTGTGTGTGTGTGTGTGAACAGACTAGCTCAAAAACTATAAACCGTGCGAACCTCAAATTGGGTATTTAGTGTATGTATATGCCCGCGATGTGACAGCAAAAATTTCATCAAAATTGCTCAAAGGGAGGGGGTACTTTATTTAAAAACTTTTTAAGTATTTTTCGATTTTCTCAAAAACGGCCCTAACGATTTTGATTAAACTGAGTATTTGATCTATTTATATGCCCAAGATACGACTGTAAAAATTTCATCAAAATTGATCAACCGGAGGGGGTACTTTACTTAATAAATTGTGTCCTACTTTTATGTGTTTTTTTCATTTACCCAAAAACGGCTTTAATGATTTCAATCAAACTTGGTATTTAGTATATGTATGTGCCCGCGATGTGACACTAAAAATTTCATCAAAATTGATCAATTTGAGGGGGCACTTTACTGAATAAATGTTGTCTCATTTTCACGTGTTTTTTTTATTTACTCAAAAACGGTTTTCACGATTTTGTTCAAACTGAGTATTTGATGTATTAATATGCCCGAGATATGACTGTAAAAATTTCATCAACATTGATTAAATGGAGGGGGTACTTTACTTAATAAATTTTGTATCATTTTCACGTGTGTTTTAAATTCCTCATAAAAGGAAAAAATAAGAAATGAATGTGGAAAGATTTGTGACTTTGTGAAGTGGCAATTAACAAAACACGTCAATTTCTAATCTAAATAAGTTGGTAAGTGAAAGTTGTTTGTTGCGCGCACGCACCAGATTTTTTTTCTTTTGATTCAATGAAATCTTCTTTCCAACATTATCGTACATTAAGTCATGAAAACACTTGATTCATTTTTCTTGTCTTCATACCTTTGTTCCTCACCAATAATGCCATCTTCATGTACCTGAAATACATTCAACGTGTACAGCTCAAGTCTAGGTATACGGTTACACTCATCTATATCCAAGCAACTTTATATATCGTAGTCCCGGCTTGTCAAATGCTTAAACAAGCCTAGAAATCTGCCACCTTCTGGTCCATGGCAAGCAGTCCAGTCACAACTTTAAGATTTGAATCTATCGCCTTCATAGAAGTTGCATCTACGGCCTTGGTTAATCAGATCTGATATTTTCTTAATTTTTATCTCCATTTACGCTACTGCTGCTTCTAGAGAGATGAAAACCCTTGTCATAGCGTTCAGGAATCTTCATATTGTGCATAAATTTAGTGAAGAATTCAAAGACATACTAATAAAGTTTTAAATTTAATAATACATTTTTTTACTTTCACTTACCTTCCACCATATGAAATATATATATAAGTGGAAGTATTGCGATCATGAAAAATTTCGACTTCCGGTTTTCAACGGAAATACACGTTTTGGGGTCCCCTGAGTTCAAATGACCCAGTCCCGCGAAATGGTGTGTGTGTGAACAGACTAGCTCAAAACCTATAAACCGTGCGAACCTGAAATTGGATATTTAGGTATATGTCCGCGATGTGACAGCAAAAATTTCATCAAAATTGCTAAAAAGGAAGGGGCACTTTATTTAATAACTTTTTATGGTTTTTTTCGATTTTCTCAAAAACGGCTCAAACAATTTGGATTAAACTGAGTATTTGATATATTAATATGCCCGAGATATGACTGTAAAAATTTCATCACAATTGATCAACCGGAGGGGAGACTTTACTTAATAAATTTTGTATCATTTTCAAGTGTTTTTTTTTTATTTACTCAAAAACGGTTTTAACGATTTTGATCAAACTGGGTATCTGATGTACATGCCAAAGATTTGATAACCAACATTTCATCAAAATTGATCAACCGTATGGGGGTCACTTTACTTAATAAATTTTGTATCATTTTCACGTGTTTTTTTATTTACTCAAGAACGGTTTTAACGATTTTGATCAAACTGGGTATTTGATGTATGTACATATATCCCAAAGATGTGATAGCCAGCATTTCATCAAAATTGGTCAAACGAAAGGGCACTTGATTTCATAACTTTTTTTTGCAATTTTTATCTTTTTTCTATTATCTAAAAAACGGCTTTAACGATTTTCATCAAATTCGTCATGTTTAGTGAAAATTAGGTGTTCTTTAATAGCAGGTAAGGTTTATCATTATTAAAATGTTCTGGGGGCCTTAAATGGGGTAGGGGCCTTTTTTGTTTCCTATGAAGTATCTTAGTTTTTGTTTATATGGAGAAATTAAATGTCTCTCATTACGCCTAAAAATAAGAAATGGCTAAATATGATAAAAACCAAGTAAACATATAGAGGAGAAAAATGTTCAGTCAACTCATAAAACACGTTGAGCCCACTCATGCGCAGTACGCCTTTAATGACAGATCATTGTTCCTAATTAAAGCAGTTCTGTTCATTTAGTGGAAATTATTGGTTTCATGGTAACTAAATGAAATTTTCAACAAGTACATAGAGAATAATAAAATCAGTCGATTTGGAGTAGAGATAGATAGATAATCATGTTTTATTATATCGTAAAGCTATACAAAGTAATATATTACAATAAAAACACACTATGACAATGGTTAATACCGTCTGCCAGGAGTTGCCTCTATAAACATCTTAGGTTAGAATTAAATAATAAAAGAATAAAACAAACTTAAAAAACTCTAAATAAAAAATAAAGGCCTTCAATAAACATAAAAAAGATACTTAATACTATTTACACATCTGTTAGTCTATTATGAATCTAAATTTTAATTAAAATTAAATTCTGCAATTAAAAATTTTCTGTACCTTAAAACACCTTTCATAAATCCATAGAGCCTGTGCCAATCCTTCCCATTTAAAAAATCTATAATTTGATGCTTACTTAGCTGAATAGAGCCAAAATATTTATTTCTGTAAGAATTGAAGATAGGGCACATGGCTATCATGTGATATGTATCTTCATCCTCATTTAAATTACACATGGAGCATGTATAAACAATGCCCTCCAACCAAGGTTTACTATTGAAGTTATACAATTCACCTCTAGTTTTAAATATTGTTTGGATTAAGTCCATACTATGCTCATTATTAATGTAACTAACTTTAAAGTCTAATTCTTTGTACAGCGAATGATATTCAGCGGCTGAGACGGACGATTTGGAGTATTATGCTTGCATTGCCGAAATATCTCAAGTAAAAACTTTTATTTAATAATAAAAGAATAAATAGTAATAATAAGTAAAATAAATAAATAGTAATAATACTAGAATAAATAATAATAAAAGAATAAAAGTGTTTGTTATAGAGCAAATGAAAACAAAAATAAGAAATGAATGTGGAAAAATGTGAAAAATAAATATTAATAAAAGAAAAAAGTGTTTGTTATAGAGCAAATGAAAACAAAAATAAGAAATGAATGTGGAAAAATGTGTAACTGAGTGAGAAGTGGCATTAACACAACGCATTAATTTCTAATCTAAGTTGGTAAGTGAAAGTTGCGAGCATGCACCGAATTTTTTTCTTTAGTAAATATCCCACTTCATCTTTAACTAATATCAGAACAATATGCGATTTATTTCTCACCCTCTTTAAGTTGAACTTCATGTACTAACATGTATATTAAAAAGATGAAATATTAATACGATATTAACTACCTTCGATTGGAATATTTCTGCCTTCAGGCCCAATAGATATGAGTTATGAGTAGTAAACAGTTCTTATTTATGTAGATTTCAACTATAATCCATATGGTAATCTTGTAACATCGGCTTTAAGTTAATAAAAAAAATGCTTAATGTCGAGTGTGCTCTTTATAAACAGTTGTTAAATACGCAATAAGTATTGGAATCCGGGGGTTAAGGATTTCAAACATTTAACGTTGTCTTCGACGATTGAATTTCATTAGTTGTGATAATCTATGAATAAGTAGATATGAAAATGTACTCTGAAGACGAAGAGCCTCATAGCTAGCACGATGGCGCTCCAAATTTCTTCCCTAAGACGATTGATCAACGAGTCAGGTGACCAGGAAGTTGAGGAGTTATTTATGCCGTAGTTCCGGCCGGCGAGGTCCTATTGTCCTGGCCGCTGATGGATAGTATTCGGCAAAAATACAAAACCCCCGGACCCTCAGGAAATGGTTGCGGTTATTAATGACTCATTACCGCCCCCACCGTGTTGCACCATTTCTCTGCCCCCGCTCAACCACCCCCCCCCCTCACCACCCCCCCGCAATATACCAATATTCCGCCCTTTTCTCCGTTTTTCGACTCGATGTCATGGCCGATTTCACTCGGCAATCAAACGCTATTGTCAGCTTGCCATTATATTCGAAAATACAATAGGAAACAGGTTCGATTATTTAGTACCGTCAGCGGAGACGAGCTTCCGAAGGTGCGTTCACGAACAACTCGGATGTCGGTGCATTGTTCTTCAAAAATACATTTCACCGAAGTGCCGGGGATATCAGTCATGCGGTAAGTCCCATCGATGTCATTGTTTCAAGGACCAGAAAATTTGTTTTACCAAGTGTTGAACCTTTGAAAATGAAAGGCTTTGTGTTTTGAAATAATGAATGAAATTCAGGAAACGGGAAGTAATAAAGTTAAATAAATTCAACTTACAGAATTGCCTTATCGCAAACCTGAAAAACGCTATCAAGGCTAATCCAGTGTGATTGAGCAATCTCATTCACAACATTCAATTATTTATTAGCTGAATTAGTGTATTATAACCTCCAAAATGAGCCATTTGATCGTTTACTGCCTTCAACATCCACTTACCCAGCATTGTTCTGCCTTCACAGTATTACGGTATCCGATTAACGGTATCATAACAATTAAATAAAGGCAATCAATAAGTGTTTATTGTAGGGTATATTTGATTAATTTAACCACTTAACTCATCAAATTTATTCTGCCTCGCAATGGAGAAAAAGCAGTAATCTAAATTTCAATTTCCAACACCCAATAACTCGGGTAGTGAGAGACCATTAATTACTTGAAATAGGAAGAAATTATTCCTTCGCTTTTCAATACCAATTAAACCATTCCTATAATAAAAAAAAAATTCATCTGATATTAGCTAATACTTAATTAGTCACCGAATGACTAGTTTGATCTTAATCGTTAAAAATGTTTTTGATAAAATCTTCTAAATGGAATAAAAAGTAGGAGAAGAAAGCCTAATTTCAGTTTCGTTCGAATAATATTTTCTATGCTAGTCCATTCACACAGACCCACAGGGACTGATTTGCGAAACATTATTATTAGGACTCTAAGCGCGTATTCCGTTAAAAAAGCAAAGTCGAAATTTTCCGCAATCTCAAACAAATCCCTTAGTATATATCTGTCATTCCAGTGAAGAAGTTGTCAAGTCGAATTTAGCACAAAATTGGTTAGGTGGCTATACAAGTTGCGTTAAATCTGTTCGCGAATTCTCACTCGCTACACTTGTCACTTGGTCTAGGTTTCGAAGCTTAATTTTGTGTTCCTTAAAGCAAATTGTTTTCGGTGAAATTTCTAAGAGTATTTTTATACTTTCTCATTCCTTACAATACTCTTGTTAATCAAGTGAAGACTTTCATCCATAAATGATAACATAAATGTGGACATTGCGTGAAATATTTTCAAAGTGAGAAAATCTGTATCCCCTCCAATGCAAAGCATAAAACGTTCAAAATTTCCCTCCCTATGAATAATGGAAAAAATCAATTTGCTAGGGAGTGAGATGTGATTCTATAACTTTATTTGTAAGGGTTAGTATGTACAAACAGTACAATCCACACAGGAAGTTTTGAAGGGCAGGTAACATCGGTAAGGCAGGTCTACATCAATTTGGTGATGATTCTTCCTATTTTGCTTACCTAGCACATCGTAGTAGATTATTTAAAAATTGTGTAGTTTTTTTTTTAATATACATATTTATAGATCTTTAACTAATATCACTTTTTATACTTAAATAAAAATTTGAAGTTTGATTTTACCTGTTCTTTCTCACTACTAACAAATTTCTCAAAACATCCTCTAAAGTGTGCGCATGCTTTTAGGACTTGTTAAGGGGCCCATAGTGTGTAAGTTTGGGGGGGAAAACGGTGAACAACGGAATCCGGAGATGAAAATACTCCATAATTTTGAAGTGAATCGTATAAAAAAAAAAAAAAACAGACCAGCAACAAAAATCATTAAACTTAAAATTATTGTTTTTAGATGAGGA
Organism: Aelia acuminata; assembly: GCA_911387785.2. Classification (NCBI taxonomy): domain Eukaryota; kingdom Metazoa; phylum Arthropoda; class Insecta; order Hemiptera; family Pentatomidae; genus Aelia; species Aelia acuminata. The sequence continues at coordinate 181,887,404 of OU426978.1, read as the reverse complement.
TTTAAACAAAGAACTTGTAGATTCTTCCCTCACCTCACCTGTTCGTCGAGACTTGACTTCCTTTAAATAAGGTAGAGCACAATAAGGAGGCCATAAGCCTCTGGTCGTTAGCGTACTAACGGCGTCCGGTGCGCTCCGCTGGCAGACAAAAACCCAAATGCTAATCGGGCATATGCGACAAGGGCCCCCAAACCGGGCGTTTATACTTCCACCAGGGCATCCATTAAATTAACATATGAACGGGGATAAAACAGCGGCATTAATATGAATGGCTGATTCTAGTCGAGAAATTAGCCATAACAGTGACATATTTGCATAAATATCCCGGTCTCTTCTAGCTGGAGTCGGAAGTTGTCGGAAAACATAACGGGAGGCTCTTCGGTCAGCTGTTCGCTATAATATTGGTTCTGCTTATATATTCACGCAGGTATAAATATTAATGGAAATATTTTTTTTTCTCACTCTAATAGCAGGTTTTCCGAACTCGAAATTGATTCATAATAACATGGTTTACTGCGATTTCTGAAACTTATGCGATTAGTCAATAGACGTTTGATCACCTCTCCCTCGTGGGACCAGTCATGCTTTTAGTAAATCCTTTACCTCTTCCTTCACTAATAGCTGTGAACAGGATTCAGTACGTAGGCTAGGGAATGAAACCTTTTTGTGGTAAAGAATGTCCTCTTCGATGGTCGGTGACCTTCAGTTGGTAAGCTTTCTTATCTACGTCCTTTACAACTCCACTGGATAATATTAGAGTTTAAGATCAATATGTTTCTAAAAGGTCTACAATAAGAAGCTTTATCATTTTTTTTCGAATTGGGCGTCCAGAGCAAGGGAAAAACTGGGATTTTTTTTTTTTTTTGGTATGAGACTAGCACGCAGTGAAGGTAGAAAATGTAATGGATTTAAGAATTTAAAATGCAGTATTCTTATGAGAAAAAGTAATATTATACTGTCATAAAGTATGACATTGGTATTCCGAATCTCATCATTATTCAAAAAATCTGGTACCAAGCGCGCAACACACAACTTTCACTTACCAACTTACTTAAATTAGAAATTGACGTGTTTAGATAAATACGTAAACGTCATTCCTCAAATTCACAATATTTTTCACATTCAATTACTTATTTTTTTTTGCTCTCTAAACCACTAATATTTTTTTATTGTTGAAACAAATAATTTCAATTAAATATGTAAATTTGTGTTTATGTTTATTTATTTAACGTCATTTATGCCTTTTATGCTCTATAAATATTTTTCAACTAGATTATATCAGCTAAAATTTGAGACCAAAACTGCCGAAGTAGACTAAATAGCTTTAAGTATTCAATAGGCCGTCGTTTACCTATTCACCATAACCGACTCGTGATTTGAGCAGATGAAAAAGATTTAATACCGGATATAC